>OY293303.1:58573165-59893002 GCA_958502075.1 Orchestes rusci | reverse complement strand
CAAATTATGATGAGAACATTAATTTTTAATCTTGAAATACTGCCTGAACGCTGAGATACATGTATTACAGACATGCAGAAGAGAAAATTGAAGCTATCATTGGATTACTGGACATTTATGAAAAAAAAAAATGATTCAATCATTGACGGTAATATGAACAAAAAAAATAGTATATTTGAATGTGTCTATTCTTTTTTTGTTTTCTTTTTGTTCTAGCCATTGTTCTCTTTCCGGTGTCTTCAATAATATTTCCAAAATAATAGCTACACTGGCAGTGATGAAGTAATAAATATTGAAATGATAGGTAAAAAAAGTCAAATCTCACAATTCCATAAATTTGTTTAATACAGGACTACTAGTTTCAGGGTCTAAACTTTACACCCCATCTTCAGGTCCAGTTAAAAGGGCTACATAGAAGAAAAAAACATGTTCAAAACCTAACCTCAAATCCACACTAAAAATATACTTACAATACAATCACAAGGCCAAGACGTAATTCGATCGATCAAATTTAACAAACAAGTAAACATGAATACATAAAAACATTTTTAAAACATATGAAAGGGGGTACAAAAGACATGACAAAAGTGAACCTCCATGTGTGAGGTGCCCACCCCAAATGTCACACTTAGTTGGTGGAATATAAAAGCATTAATAGCATATGACAAGACAAACCGACATAACCAAAGTTTTGGGCCTAATAACCTAACCTAAATTAGTAATACAGCTCAACAATTGAAATCAGTCATGAACTTCCATGAACCTGCCAAGAAAACCTCTAAGTAGAGGCCGAGTGCTGTGATGTAGTAAGGGGGTAAATTGTTAATTAAATAATGGAAGTGAAAATTGGTGAATAATCAAGATTTATTTGGTGATTAAGAGTTATTGTCGTTGTATTTTTGAAAGATTTATGTATTTCCAGTAGTTCCAAATTGTTAAGATTCAAACCTTTATTGGCACGATGTAAAATCTTAAAACCTTCAAAGTCAAAGTTATGGCCATTCTCCAACAGATGGGATGCGAAGTGAGAAAAACCTGTAGAATTAGCATTTAAACATCTCAAATGTTCTTTCAATCGTACGCCAAAACTTCTATAAGTTCTACCAATGTACTCTGCTTCACAATCCTTACATTTGAGTTGATAAACACCACTGATATCCATAAGGTTTACTTTATCTTTATTATTCAAGAAAAAATTGCCAAGAGAATTGGAGGCTTTGAAAGAGATATTTGTAATAGGTTTAAAGATATTTGAAATTTTATTTGTTAAATTATTAATGTAAGTTAACGATCTATAAGGTTTCTGAGAATTATCATCTAAAAAATCCTGTGTATAAGTTTGATTCTGTAAAATAAGATTTTGTTTTTTGTTTAGAAGTTTCGAAACAAGACTGTGAGTGTATCCATTAAGTTCTGCAATCTGATGGATTATGTCAAGTTCTTTGCGAAATTCACTATCGTTCAAGGGTACTTTAAGAAGTCTGTCTATATAACTATGGAACGCAGCTAACTTATGTTGAATGGGGTGGTCTGAGTCATTATTAATAACAATACCTGTGTGGGTTGGTTTTCTAAAAATACCAAACTCCACCTTGTCGTTGACAATAGACAATGTTAAATCAAGAAAATTAAGTTGTTTATTTTCATTCTGTATTTCCAAAGTAAACTTGATTGAAGGGTGCAGTTCATTGATAGAAGAAAGAAATTGTTCCAAATTGTTGTCCTTGTTATTCCAAACAATAAGTATATCATCCACATATCTAGCATAAAATTTGATAAAGTTAGAGAAGATATTATTATTCAACAATTTAGTGGATTCAAAATTAAACATGAAAAGGTCTGCTAAGATAGGAGACAATGGAGAACCCATAGCTAAGCCCTCCTTTTGACAATAAAGGTTATTTTCGAAAACAAAAAAATTCTGATCCAAACAAATTTTAAGTAAGTTAAGTAAATCCAGACTTTCAGAACTAGAAAGATCAGATCCAACCAATAGATCTTTTTCTATAAGACTAAAAACTTCACCTTTAGGAATATTCGTGAATAAGTTGGAGACATCTAGGGATATCAAAATGTCCTCAGCTGCTAATTGTACTCCTTTCAACTTATCAATAAGGGCCAGGTTATTTTTTATGCAATAAGAAAATTTATTATTATACAACTGTTTCAACTGAGCATTGATCCATTTAGATAATTCATATGTAGGAGAACCACAATATGAAACCACAGGTCTAATCGGTATTTCATCAAAAATATTTGACTTGTGAATTTTAAGCAAACCATATAATCTAGGTTTCAAAGTTTGGTTAGGTAAAAGTTTTTTAATTAGGGAATCATCTAAAAGTTGTTTTGAAGATTTTATGACTAGTTTAACCCTATTGGAAAAAGTATTTATATTAATTTTAGAATTTTCAAAACCGTTGTCCAAAATAAACTTTTCGACCTTAGAAATGTAATCAGTTTTTTTCAAAATAATCACACAATTGCCTTTATCGGCTTTAGTAACGATTAAATTATCTGACTTAATCTTATTCTGAATGTCCTTAATCAATTTAGAGTTAAAAGAACCACGACAAAATTTGTTATTTAAAATGGAAGTTTTTTCTTTCCTCAAAATCATTTTTATATTATCTCTATAAATATTTCTGTCCTCTTCATTCCGGTGTGAAAATAAACAACTTAATTTTCTTGATTTAACATTGTCTATTGTCAACGACAAGGTGGAGTTTGGTATTTTTAGAAAACCAACCCACACAGGTATTGTTATTAATAATGACTCAGACCACCCCATTCAACATAAGTTAGCTGCGTTCCATAGGTATATAGATGACTTCTTAAAGTACCCTTGAACGATAGTGAATTTCGCAAAGAACTTGACATAATCCATCAGATTGCAGAACTTAATGGATACACTCACAGTCTTGTTTCGAAACTTCTAAACAAAAAACAAAATCTTATTTTACAGAATCAAACTTATACACAGGATTTTTTAGATGATAATTCTCAGAAACCTTATAGATCGTTAACTTACATTAATAATTTATCAAATAAAATTTCAAATATCTTTAAACCTATTACAAATATCTCTTTCAAAGCCTCCAATTCTCTTGGCAATTTTTTCTTGAATAATAAAGATAAAGTAAACCTTATGGATATCAGTGGTGTTTATCAACTCAAATGTAAGGATTGTGAAGCAGAGTACATTGGTAGAACTTATAGAAGTTTTGGCGTACGATTGAAAGAACATTTGAGATGTTTAAATGCTAATTCTACAGGTTTTTCTCACTTCGCATCCCATCTGTTGGAGAATGGCCATAACTTTGACTTTGAAGATTTTAAGATTTTACATCGTGCCAATAAAGGTTTGAATCTAAACAATTTGGAACTACTGGAAATACATAAATCTTTCAAAAATACAACGACAATAACTCTTAATCACCAAATAAATCTTGATTATTCACCAATTTTCACTTCCATTATTTAATTAACAATTTACCCCCTTACTACATCATAGCACTCGGCCTCTACTTAGAGGTTTTCTTGGCAGGTTCATGGAAGTTCATGACTGATTTCAATTGTTGAGCTGTATTACTAATCAAGGTTAGGTTATTAGGCCCAAAACTTTGGTTATGTCGGTTTGTCTTGTCATATGCTATTCATGCTTTTATATTCCACCAACTAAGTGTGACATTTGGGGTGGGCACCTCACACATGGAGGTTCACTTTTGTCATGTCTTTTGTACCCCCTTTCATATGTTTTAAAAATGTTTTTATGTATTCATGTCTACTTGTTTGTTAAATTTGATCGATCGAATTACGTCTTGGCCTTGTGATTGTATTGTAAGTATATTTTTAGTGTGGATTTGAGGTTAGGTTTTGAACATGTTTTTTTCTTCTATGTAGCCCTTTTAACTGGACCTGAAGATGGGGTGTAAAGTTTAGACCCTGAAACTAGTAGTCCTGTATTAAACAAATTTATGGAATTGTGAGATTTGACTTTTTTTACCTATCATTTTACTATGAACTCACATACGTCATCACCTCGCTTATTTACTACTATTTCTTCATGGACATTTTCACATGTAACCTCAAAGTCCTGCTTTTGCTTGCTGTTTTCTTTTGTAAAGAACACATCAGCACTTGTCAAGATTTTCTGTTGTTCGTTGATCCAAATTCTGTATCCATCGCGTTCTGCGCAATATCCCACAAATAATCCCACTTGACTCTTTTTGTCAAATTTCTGTCGCTTTTGTTTCGGAACATGAACAAAACATTTTGTTCCAAAAATCTGTAGATGGTCAATACCAGCAGACTTTTTCTTAAACTATATTTCAAAAGGAGAAGCATTTTTATCAGAAGACATACCTGTACGATTCAGGACATAGGCAGCAGTATTTATAGCTTCAGCCCAGAGATATTTGGGCTGCGAGCAGCTTTAACAAGAGTTCGGTTTTCTCGTTCCGCAACCCCATTCTGTTCCGGTGTGTATGGCATAACTATCCTTAGATTGATTCCTTTTTACTGCAACATCAATTTTACTTCAAAGTTGTCGAATTCTTTTCCTCCATCGCATAAAATTTCTTTGATCGTATGCCCTGACACATCTGCTTCTGTTAGAAAATTCTGAATACATTTTGCAGTCTCTGACTTCTTCTTCAAGAAAAATACCCTTCTGAATTTTGAGCCTCCAATTCCATCGGCCCACAGATATCAGTGTGAATCACTTCTCCCACTTCAGTTGGAGGGTTTGGCCTGGGATAATAACTTTTCCTGTGTTGCTTACCAACCATACAGGCATCACATAATTCATCTGTCACAGATACCTCAATTCCATTTTTCTTCAGCACTTCTCCAACATGTTTCTTGTTCTGATGACAAAGCTTCTCATGCCACATCTGTAGTGTGTCTTCTTTAGACGCAATATAGACTTCTGCAGGAACATCAGGAACTTTAACTTTCATATCAAGGACGTACAGTCCACATGATTTCTTTTTGCCAGCTAACCGTAGGGTACTCTTTTTCATAAACTTGCAGTCATAACTATCAGCTTCAAATCTGTACCTTTTCTCAACAGTAGCTCCAATTGAAAATAATTGTTTACTGATTTTTGGTACATACCACACATCTTCAAGATGATTGTCTACCCAATTTCTATTTACTTTCATCTGCACATCTGCACCCTTTACATATGCCAAAACTATGTCTTTGTTGCCGACTTGCACTTTGACAGGTTCAGGAAACGCTTCGTACGTGACAAAAAAAGAATCGGTGTAGGTCATGTGCGCTGTTGCCAGAATCAGCTAACCAAGAATCAGTATTGCTTGTAGAGGTAGTTATTATAAAAGCATCACCTGATTTTTTGTCATTCACATTCTTCGATTTGTCATTTTTCTTCTTAAAGCATTGTTTGGCAAAATGTCCGACACGATGACAGTAATGACATTTATTAGGTTTCTGATTCTTATCATTCTTGTTTTTACCTTTAGCAGTCAAAGCAGTATCTTCTTTCTTCACAGAAAGCCTCATTTCTATCAATCTCTGAAGCGTTCTGTTAGTTTGTTCAGTGTCCTATCTTTGATGCAAACGGATTCCCAAACGCTTTTAAATTCAAAAAATTCCGCAGGTAAAGTAGACATAACTCTACTCATCAGTAACAACTCAGGTAATTCAGTACCAACAAGTTTTCGCAGTTCCTCATTCATTTCTTGAAAATTTTTCTGTAGTTTGGCGATGTGTGTGACTACATCTTCTGAATAACTTTTTTCCAAACTGAAAAATTGTTCCATGAGTGTACACCGGCGGTTCTACGGAGGGGGGGGGGGTAATGGGGGTAATTACACCCCCAGAGCAGTGTACATACACAAAAAAAATGTACATTATCTCTATTTCTTTGTGACAAAAACCAGAACAGCCATGTTAGGAACAAGATCAACAAAACACTATTAAAGCTGAACCTTAGAGTCTTAATTTATTCATTTTTGGTTGCCAAAAATTACGATGTATGATGAAATGGCGAATGCGCTTTCAAAAATGTTTCGTCTGTGGCGCATTCCGGGATATCTCGCATGATATCACCCCCCTACATTTCGCTCCAGAACCGCCGTTGTGAGTGTATCCAGTTTTTGTCCAGAACTCTGTTCATAGATGGCGTCCAACTTGCCCCAAACATCTTCAGAACTAGCACAGCGGTCAGGTCAATATTGGATCATTCAGGCTACCTACAAGTATCAATTGAGCCAAAGCAGCGTAAGCTGCTGAACTGAAGGTGTTCTATAAGGTGAAGCTACCAAAGCATCTGCAGAACCTTCAGCTAGAACAATAGGCTTATTCTTCTCGCCTTTTACAGTATCCAGGACATCGTGGTGCTTCAAAAGTAGCTCAATTTGCCTCTTCCACTTAGACTGATTCGTTGCACCTTCAAGTTTTCCGACATTCGCTTTGAATTCCATACTTTCTTGATCAGATTACTCTTCAGGAGTGTGACCTGGGCCCATAGTGAAACACACTCAAGTAATCAGCAAAAACAGCTATACTATCAAGAAAAGTAATAAATTACAACTATCAAAAATGATATTACAACTTGAGTGAGTTTTACGTCATAGGTAAACTTCAATATGTTCAGTGTCCTAACAATCACACACACAATGACAAAGTTTATTTTGCAAACTCCAACAAAGCCAACTATTATCTATCATATGCAATCAAGACTAGTGGGGTTGGCCAAGTCTTGGTACAACAGCCTTACCGATTATAATAATTCATGGGTCCAATGGAAACAAATGATACTAAATGCTTTTCCGGAACATCGAGATCTTCCAACAACGATAAAGAAAATTATAGTTGAAAATCATCCATTTTCTCAAAGAGGGCCTCTTATAAATTGAATAAGTAGAAAAACCATAGGCCTAAAGACATCGGTTTTTCTACTTATTCAAAGAAAATTATATTTAGAAGAAAATCAAATGAGGAATCATGGATTGAATATTATTTTGCCAAAACTGAACTTTTGAGATCATGTGGGATTGTTGACAAAAATGCTGTTTCAATGATAATAGATGGGATGAGTGACCCTGTCATTCAAAATGGTGTCAAGGCTGGCAGATATGAGAAGCCAGAAATTGTGTACATTTAGCCATGTTTGGACCAGTGGAACGTGCGCAGGTTCCAACGCGGGAGCGAAGCAACAAACGTTTGTTGCTGGTACGCATCACAAGCCTTGTTTCAAATTTTCTAAACAGAGATATGGCACCACCCCCAAAGAAAGTGTCTATCGACCAAAATGCTTTGATTGTGGCACCTTAGGTCACATCGCCACTGAATGTCCCAAACAACGTATGGAATGTGGAAAATGTCATCAATTGGTACATATGGAGAAAAGTTGTTAAAGAAATAATAATCTCAAAGAACCACAGCCAGGAAGTTCAAAATAAGTAATGTCACTAGAAGTACCAAGAAAAACGCCGCATTTATAAAGTCGGAACATTGATTGTTGCAAAGTCAATGGCTTTGTAAGTGAAGGACTTTTAGATACAAGATGTGCTGCAGTTATCCTAAGGCCCAATGCACATAGAAGTGGCGGAAGGCGGCGGTGCGGTGCAGGCATGGCGAGAGACGCAACGTTTTCACACTTCCTGTACGTAAACCTATTGAGCAAGGTCCACTAATGTGACGTGGCGCGGGCTGTCGCTTCAGCGCCTTTGCCGCGTCGTTTCTGCACTTCTTGATTGGTTTTGAGGAAGCGTGCCTCACGTCGCGCTCCTTGTTTCGTACCGGTTTTTGTTGTTTTTAGTGACTACACCGCCGTAAAATGCGTGACTAAAAATAAAATAAAACTACAAGATCTAAAATATCCTCGTCACTATCTTCTTCCGTGTACATTTTGGATACCACACGAACAACGGAGCAACTAAATTAAACTAAACTCTGCCACTTCCGCACCGCACCTTCGCCTTTTCGCGCCTCGTGTTGTGGAATTTACGTCGGTGGCGCCTTCGTCTCTCAAGCGCCTGCACAGCACCGCCGCCATTCGCCACTTCTATGTGCATTGGGCCTAAGATACACAGATGCAAAACATTTTGGAGTTGAATGGGAGCCATGTAGTGTACAAATAAATGGTTATGCGGGAGGAAAATCTAAGGCACTTGGTCAATGTAAAATCAAACTTGAAGTTGATCTGGTAGAAGCAACTGTATCTGCACTGAGTGTGGCAGATGAAATTCAAGATGTGCTGTCATGATTGGTCAACCATTCATTAACCAGGCAAACGTTGTTTTGGTAGTGAAGAGGAATCAGATAAGATTATTCAACTCCAATTTGTTGGATTTACCAGAAGTAGACCATTTACCACCGACAAAAATCAAAATGACAGTTGCTGAAGATATTGTCATTCCGCCTAATCATATTCGTCACATTAAATTCAGTGCAATAGATAGGTATAATGGCGATTTGTTTGTGGATTATCAAGCACGACAAAAGCCTCTTCACGAGTATATAATGCCAAGATTTGTCACTCCCACCACAGCAAGTACCTTGCCTGTGTTGAGTGTGTCCAACAATCCCCCACAGTTCAGAGTCAAGGACATGATCGCAGGGGAAGCTCCATGTGTTCCAGAGACGATTGTCTTCTCCAAAAGGATGAGTATTTTAAATGTCAACCTATGTCAATGTAGGCCACTTTCACTTTCCGATATAAACTGTGATCCTTCTTTGAGCGATATAGAGAAGAAACGTCTTCTTGACCTGCTTAATAAATATCGGTGTGGTTTCGCCAAAAATACCAGCGAATTAGGATGTATGCATAATAACGAAATGGAAATTAATTCGTCAGATTATAAGCCTGTGACGTATAGGCCTTACCGTTTACCATTTGCGGTAGTAGAAAAAGCTCGCGAAATAATACTAGATAATAATTCAAAAAATTTCACCCTGTCCCATTATTTTGGTCAAGAAAAAAACAGGTGAAACCAGAATGTGCGTTGACTATAGGGCATTAAATTTGTAAACAATTAAAGATTGCTACCCCCTACCTCAAATTGAAGATTATCTTGAACGATTGAAGGGCAGCAGGTATTCTACGACCCTTGATATGGCTTCGGGATACCATCAGATACCGACGTCAAAAGGATCAACCATTAAAACTCACTGCTGATGGGCATTATGAATACCTAAGAATGCCTTTCGGGTTGGCAAATGCCCCTGCTGTTTTTCAACGTAGCATTAATGAATTCCTAAGATGTTTGCGTTTTACAATGGCCCTGGCATACATGGACGACGTCCTGTTACTTTTAACGACATTTGACAAGGGATTAGATGCATTAGCAGCTATTTTGTAAGTGTTTCAAGATGCTGGGATCACGTTGCGAACAAGTGAATGGTACTATTTTAGACAAAGATTAGAGTATTCTTGGTCATGAAATTTCTTCTGATGGTATACGACCAGGAAAGGCAAAAAATTAGCGGACAATTTCCTTTATTAGATGTATCTGTGGCAATTGAAAAATATGTATTTCCATTGTCGTCAACTAAATCAAGCAGAAGATCTTCAAGACTTTTTTGGCTCAACACATTTTTTACGATGTACCCTGATTTTGTTCTACCACACGAAATTTTTTTTGCAATGTTGGAGTCCTCCAAAACTTTTGGTAATAGTTTCATTCCACAATCCAAAGAATTGTAGGATAAATTATTGTGCTGTACGCAATGAAAAATGAATGTCAACTCGGCCACTGTAACGCTGTGAGTTTCCTGATTGTTCTGAGTATTTACAAAAAATGTATTCAAGATGTTGGAAGATTTTTCTGCTCTTGAACGAGTTTTGTGTTCATTTGTATAAGAATGTCGTTTTACATCACTAAGGCCCCCATGTGAAATTGAAATTTTTTTTCACATACCCCACAACGAGCTTGCAGATCAGTGGAACCTTTTTTGATCCAGGAAAAATCGGTTTCCCATATTTTTCTGTACGAACATGATCTTTTCTTTGTTTTCGGTGGAGTAACAGACACAGCCTGATCACTTTCGGACTTATCAGAATCACTGTCGTTTCCGGGGTCGTTTCCGTCTTTTGATCCAGACGCTTTCCCTACTGGAATTAGGTACTTTTTCAAGCTCATCTGTGAAAAATTTGAAAGCTGCTGATATTTAATATACTGATTACTGATTACTGAAGTACAGGCGCTACGAGATCCGGGCTGTTGGCCCCGACACCGCGGCCTGGGGTTGGGGGTTGGGCTTATTGTATCTTCTCTGTGCCTGTCTCTCAGTCGAAGAGCTCCATTGCCCAAATAAGGTTTATAACTCGTTCTACTGTTTCCCTGTCCGTCCTTTGAGGAGCTGTTGTAAATTCCCCGTTATCTCTTCTCAAGTACGACAGCGCTTCACATTCAAATACAATGTGGGAAGCGGGTTTCCTCCTCCTCGTTGCACAGCCTACATATGGGTTCCTCGTTGAAAAGACCCATGATATGCATGTGTTTCCTTAGAGTGCAGTGTCCAGTTAATATACCTGTTTCTTTTCTAAGCTGATTCCTGCTGAGTTTAGTAGCTTCCAGAAAATGATTTTTCGATCTCGTCTGCCATCATCAATTAACTGTGTTTCACCCAGAAGTGGTGTGTTTGCAGCTTTGCTTGCTAGTAGATCCGCCCGCTCGTTCCCAGCTATCTCTGTGTGTCCTGGTATCCATCCAAGAGTAACATCGTTAGATACTCCCAGTGTGACAAGGTTTTGCTGACAGTCCATGACTTGTTTGGATTTGGTTTCCCGACAGGAGATGGTTTTGATTGCAGCTTGACTGTCACTAAGGATAAGGATTTTCCTTCCTCTGTAGCCTCTCCTGAGATTCTCTTGCACGCATATATTTATTGCTTGTACTTCTGCCTGGAAAACTGTACCGTACATCCCGAATGGTTCACATGTTTCCCACTTTAGATTTTCACCTACGATTCCGGCACCAGATCTCCGGCTTGTTTTGGAGCCGTCTGTGTACCATTTTGCCTCATTAGCCATCCGGAGTTGTTTCACCGTTTCGTCTTCCCATATTAGCTTGGTCTTGGGAGAAGTGCTAAAGTTAATATTTTTCAACATGATATCACTCCTCATTGTTACTAAGTGGTTCGTGATTTTGCTGGTTATCTTAGTGTGTCCTTGGGAGTTTGAGTAGCTCCAGTTCCCGGTGTTGCTAAGTCTATATGCTCCCATTCTTGCTTTCATTTTGATGTAGATATCTAGAGGAGGTAGGTTAAGCATGGCCTCCATGGCAAGTGTTGGAGTTGTTTTCATCGCTCCCGTTACACAGAGACATGCTAGCCTCTGAATTTTTGCAAGTTCCGTGGCTGCTTGACGCTGCCCTATTTTTGGCCACCAGACAACAGAGCTGTAAGCAAGAGTGGGTCTTACCACGGTCCAGTAGAGCCAGTGTACCATGCACGGATTTATGCCCCAGTTTTTTCCCATCGCTCTTTTTGTTGCCATTATTGTGGCTTTACCTCGATTCACTATTTTCTGTAGGTGTGAATTCCATGTGAGTTTGTCATCCAGGGGGTCAATTCTTGAGCATTCGCAAATTACAACGGATACGCAATTGTGCGATCAGCATTTGAAATAAATATGGTGATCGCATTTTTTTGTATGCGTTTCCAATTTGCGAAGGGACAAGAATTGACCCCCAGGATGATGCCTAGGTATTTGATTTCTCTTACCACCTGCAGTTCTTGTCCAAAGAATATGGGTTTGAATAATTCCGCTTTATTCCTTTTTCTCGTAAAGCTAACCAGGGAGGTTTTCTCAGGATTGACCTTCAGGTTCACCTTCCTGCACCAATCTTCTACGATGGTCAGAGCTGTCTGCATGAGTTCTGAAATTGTCTTGGTGTGTTTGCCAGTGATAAGTATTGCTACGTCATCGTTATAGCCTTGGGCATAAAATGCCTTGCTGTTTAACTCCACCAGTAGTTCATCTGCGACTGGGTTCCAGAGGAGAGGGGATAAGACTCCACCCTGGGGGCAGCCTTTAGCTAACTCTATAGTTACAGTTTTGTCAAGCATAGTTGCTTGAATTCTCCTACCCTTCAACACCTACAAACTGTGTCTTTAATTCCAAGCCGTCTAATTGCAGTGGTCATTGAATTAAAGGAGGTATGATCAAATGCTCCTTCTATATCAAGGAATGCAGCTAGGGCAATTCCTTGGTTGTTCAGTGGTTGCTCTATTTCATGAACAAGTTCATGCAGAGCAGTTTCACTTGATTCACCTGGTTGATAGGCGTTTTGGTTTTTGTGTAGTGGCCTCTCTATTAGGGAGGTTTCCCTAATGTGCCTTTCAATCACTTTCTCCATCGTTCTAAGTAGAAACGACGAGAGATTTATTGGTCTGAATGCCTTGGGCTAAGACCTATCTTTCCCGGGTTTCGGTATAAAGACCACTCGTGAGAGTTTCCAGATCATGGGTATGTGTCCCGTTGCCAGGCTTGCTCTGAATAATTGGCAAAGCATCGATATGAGTTGGGCTTTGCCCTGCTTCAGGTGTGCCGGTATTATCTCATCGCATCCAGGTGCTTAGTATGGTTCGAATGAGTTTATAGCCCATTCAATTCTATTTGGTGTCACAATTTGTCGGGCTGTGACCCAATCATCTCTTGATCCTCTCATCAGGAGGATCTCAGGAGATATGGAGTTGGTTCCCTTTTGCGAGTTGATTATAGTCGAGTCTGGAAAGTGTGCCCTGAGTAGTGTCTCAATGGTTTCTTCGCAATTTTTCGTGTATTCCCCATTTGGTTTCTTTAGTGTTCCCATTGGTGGAAGGGGATCCTTAGCTAGGATTCTCTGAAGGCGTGCGCCTTCCGAGGTTTTTTCGACCTCAGTGCAAAACTTCCTCCAAGAGTTCCTCTTAGCTTCCCTTACTTCTTTATTGTATTTCGTCAGAGTATGTTGGTATTCATCCCATTCACCGGTTTTCTTGGCCACATTGAAGAGTCTGCGTGTTTCCCCCTTCATCCTGTCAAGTCTCTCGTTCCACCAGGTTGTGTCCTTGCATGAAGAACGCCGGATTAACGGACAACTTTGATGGTAAGAGTGAATTATGGCGTTTTGTAGTTGTTCCGCTATCACCTCAACATCAAATCTGTTGCGCATACGTTCCTTGACCCCGCTCAACCCCGCCTCCAGCTCCTCCCGGTATTCAGTCCAGTTTGTTTTGCGTGGGTTGCGGTACATTTCTGACGGCTTGTCAATACTATTGATTTCCTTCAGTATATACCTATGGTCCGACGATGGTTCGTCGGATACGCGCCACCGCTGGATACTGGGATTGAGACGGGAGGTGGACAGAGTGACATCAATAACCTCCGACCGTATGCGGTTTGCAATAGTGGGCTTGTTGCCCTTGTTTAGAATCTCCAAATCATGGCTTATAATAAAATCCAATAGAGACTCACCTCTTTTGTTGATATCACTGCTTCCCCAGATGGTGTGATGCGAGTTGGCTTCCATACCTATTATACACTGTAGGTTTTTCTGCCCACAGTGATTCACTAGTTTCTCCAGGTCTTCCGATGGTGGGGGTCTGGGAGCATCGTAGGCAAGGTAAACCGAGGCTATTATAATGTCCTTCTGGGCTCCTTCCTCTTTGTTGCTTGGTTGGACGTCTACTTGATCCCTGGAATTTAGTTCTTTAATATTGAGAGCCTGCACTCCGTTTCTCACGTATATGCAAGCTCTTACGTTACCTGTTGATTGCTCATTGTGAAAGAACTTACCTCCAGTGTTTCCTAGACCGGCTATTTTTCCCTTCGTAATCCAGGGTTCTTGTATGATGGCCAGGTCTATGTTATTCTTTGCCAGCTGTTGGCAAAGGGCAGCAGATGCTCCCTTTCTGTGCTGAAGGTTTATTTGAATAACCCTCAGCATCGGGAGCCTCCTTCTTGAGAAGTCTGAAGGTTAGCTGCGTTAACTCAAAGTAGGCCCGGAGATTCCGGTTTTGCAGCTCCTTCAGAGATCTACTGTCAAGACCAACAATGAGTGTCATGCCCTCATTTCCCGTCTTGTGGCTGATATGTCTCCAGTCCTCGGTCTTCAGCCCCATGTTCTGAGTTTTGAGAAACTGGAGAGCTTATGCCGGTTCCTTTATTCCCGCGGATTTTGTCGGTATCCAGACGGCAGCCTTCACGACTGGCACCATTCTGTGTGCCAGGCCAATCCGTAGGCTGGTTCCCTCGTAGGGGCTGAAGCCTGGAACCACCCACAGCAGCCAAGTCTTGGCAGCTTCATTGGCGCAAATGATATAGATCATCCCACCTCTGGAGCTGCTGTTCTTGAACTGAGGACCAGTTCCGGGTTCGTATTTGAGTACTTCCCGGAGTAGAGTCTGCTGTAGGCCTCTACACTGCTCCTCATTAAAGGTTTCATACGGAAACTTTTCGGAAGTGATAGCCATTCTAAGCCCGGCTAGGGTTTCGCTGTCAGTTTCCTCAGTTGATGTACTGAGTGTTACTTCAGCATCCCCGTGCCGTGACTTTTTCTTGGCGCTTTTTTCTGGGGTTGGTGTGTTGCCCTCAGAGCGACCCCTCTTTACAGAGGATTTGTTTACAGGGGTCCTAGGTTAACCTGATGCTCCAGGCTCTGCGGCCTGAGCATCAGGTTTCCCAGTGTTCCCTGAGCTATTCGGGAGGGTTCCATTCCCGGGATTCCTATTTGTCCTCGGTTTACAAGGCCGTATAGGCTCTTCCTTGGCTTTAGCCCTCTCTATCGCAAGCTTCCTTTGCCGAGCTCCGGAAAGCTTTGCCATTTTGTTCAGGTTTATGTTGCCAACGCCCGAACTAATGGCAGATACACCGACACTGGGGATTGCATCACTGCTTCCCTGGTTGCCCGTGGTTGGTTCATGAAGAATCGCATCGAGGTTTGGTTGTTTCTCGGATGCCAGAACGTTTGGTTGGCCCTCCCCAAAAACCGTGGGGCCAGCGTTGGCCACCGGGGCTTCCACCCGGTCGGAATCAACGGTGAGATTGCAACTCACTCGGGGTACAAGATCCTTAGGTTTGTCACACATCGTTCAAAAGTTCTAGTTTTGGTCCACCCCGGGGTATTTAATTTCCCCGGTACCTCCCATATCTGGGAGGTATTCCCCTATCCGCCACCTGGGAAGGCGCCCGATGGAGGACTAGCAACCTCACACGGGGATATCCAATATAAGTAGAGACAAAACAAATCTGTTTTTATGTAAGAATTATTATGTTTATTAAATTAAGTTTTAATTCGATGTCCGGTTATATTGGGTGTGTCTGTTATGCTCCACTAGTTCACACTTTTCTACACCACAACACTCAGTATGGCTTTGTTTGTGGAATGTTTGTCTGTTTTTTAGGATAGAATATCTTCACTAAACTAGTAAAGATATTTTATCCTGAAAAACAGACAAACATTTTACAAACAAAGCCATACTGAGACTGAGTGTTGTAGTGTAGAAAAGTGTGCACTAGTGGAGTATAACAAACACACCTATTGATACGATGGATGCTGTCAAACGCGGGGCAACGAATACTTATAGTCCGGGCGTCCGGGCCCAAAATAAAAATTGTGAGATATTCTGAAGTTTGATATAGGAGGATTTTTGATCCTGTTTAAGAAAAATGAGACGTAGGCCAATCGTAGAAAAAAAGCCTGATATGTTTTTTCATACTAGGTAGGTACTCGAAAACATTCAACAAAAACAAACATAGAGCATGATTGAAAAATCAAACGTTTATTCGACAATTCAAAATATGAACTCATGTGTACAGGGTTTTTCCTTATAATTTGCCACCACTTCAAAAACTCTACTAACAGGGATACAAAAAAAGTGTTCAAATGAAAGTTGCATGATTGTTCCTGAAAATTTTATTATAACTAATAGAAAGAACATAATATCACTATTGGAAATCATGAAAATGTGGAAAAGTTCAACTTTTTCAAATGGAATGGCCTATATATTTTTAAACAGATCCAAGATCTCCTCATTTTCCTCTTTTCAAAAAGACATAGTTTGCCTATGTTTGGACTAGAGTTATTTCACTTTGATTAACATAGTGTTGAGTTGCAATGCCGGCGAATAATGCCCGTTATGAGAAACCATGAAAAACCACGGAAAACAAAATATTTGATGGCAGAAAAGTACTCGATATGAGTAACAATTTTAATTTTCCTTGGTGATCCATGGCAGTTGCGATGAAATATCTTATTATTCCGCACTTTGCAAGTTATTGAAAGTGGAATAACTCAAAAACGGCAAGTCCAAACATAGGCAGACTATATATTTTTAAAAAGAGGAAAATGAGGAGATCTTGAATATGTAATAAAATATGGGGCATTCCATTTAAAAAAATTAGACCTTCCAAATTTTCATTGGTGATTTGTTCTTTCGCTTAGTTATTATGAAATATTTAGGAATAATCATGAAGCTTTCATTCGAACAACTTTTTTGTATCTATGTGGAGTTTCTAAAGGAGTGACAAATTATACGGAAAAACACAGTACACCAAATAAACATAAATATATTGTATAATGAATATTTATATACATAATATCAAATATGCGATAAGATATTTAATTTTCTAATATTTTTTTTAATGTCTTTGAGCTCTCTATTGGAATACTTGATAGTATAAAAAATTCGAATTCTGATAAGAAGTTTCAACACAAAATCATTGGGAAACCGGAGACATGGATAATTGAATCGCACAGGGCTCATCAGATTAAATGAATCATGTGAAATCAGAAAATTATCACTACAATTTTTTTTTAAATCACTGATAAAAATGTTCTCCAATTGATATATATAATTTATAAAATCTTCTGGCGGAGATTGTAGTCCACCGAAAGTTCCCTTCTCGTTGTCAAATCCTTTAAAGCTGGACAATAAACTGTTAATGTCTAACTCTTGGCATTGTCTGCCAAAGAGTTGACAATTATAACAATGGACAATTTGCACATTTTTTGAAAATATGAAAAATATAAGGATTAGTAAGTACTGATGCCATTGATGTTTAAAAAATCAAGCTACGACCTCTAATAATGTAGTAATCACCGATTAAAGAGCGCCAATCAGCATCCACTACGTCACAGAATACACTATCTATCGCCGTCTGACGTATTAACTGAGATGACTCTCTCTCTCTCGGAAGGGTAATATGGCCCCACCTCTTTTGCGATCATGCAGTGAAATTCGCGTTTTCTTTTTCATTTATTTAGTATATTTTTGGGTATTTCGGAGATATTTTTGGCTAGTGACTTTCAAATAATGTCTAGAAAACGTATATAAAATTTCAACTCATTTGAAAATGTATGCAAATTGTCCATTATTGTGGATATCCAGTGCTTGCTTTAAAATATAGCCACAAACATAGGTAAACGCATTCTGTGTTGGAATGCTTTCTGTAATTCTCTCTTTAATTTATAGTCGGGAAGGGCTTACCCCGACGCTTACGCTGCTACAGGTTTCATTTGAGAGCCTTAGTCAATAATGTTGGTCATCACCACTAGCTAAATGATTCCGATCTGAATAATCATACTATCAGACTTATTCAGTTTGCCTACATATTATTGTCATTCTAATGTGATTTATGATTTTCGGAATGGTTTTATCAAAATGTGTTTTGGACAAGCTGTTAAGATTGATTTCTGTACTATATATAGAGTGTAAATCAAGTACTTGTGAAAACATCAAGGGGAAAATCTTTGACTAATTTTAAGACAAAAAGTTCATATGAACATGGGTCCACAACCACTTGATTATTTTATTTTATTTTATTTTTTATTTTTTTATTTTCAAAAACCAAGTTAATATTCAAGTTTTTGTCCAATTGCCATATTACAAAAACAGAAGGTAAAAACCAACCTGCAGAAACCAAGCTGTTGTGAACTATGTGAACCCATATTCATATGAACATATTGTCTTAAAATAATTTGTCAAAGATTCACTCTTTAAAGTTTTTACAAGTACTCAATTGACATCTTGTATACAGGGTGAGACGGGACGGACGGACCAAATTTCAGGAGTGTATTATACACGCGAAAACAATGTAAAAAAACATATGGTTTATGGTGGTATAAGACACTCCTGGAATAACTCCGATATGAATAATTATATCCTAGCAGGTATTCAGATCAACAGAATATACATATTTTCACCTCATATCTGGACCATTCCACTAATAAAAAAAACAGAAGATTTCTCATTGATCAAAATTATTCATTACGGTTTTCGTAAACAGAAATGCTCAACATCAGCACAATAAAGAATCAAAATAATGATAAATATGTATAACTTACCGTTCGAAATCTTTGGAAAAACCAAAGAAGGTGATTCCTTCCTCTCCTTTCGTACGACACCCGCGAAAAGCACAACTTCTTCCAGGCATCAATAAAACAGTTCGAAATGGATTCGATCAAGAATCAAGCTTTTAACAGAGCTTTCAATTTCACAAACCACAAATGATGATTGATCCACTGATCGACCGGAGCTAACGATAAACTACATATGGCAACCATGGTAACCGTTGAATCCGACAGTCGAAACCAAGGTTTCTATAGGTGAGTTCGAGTATCGCTCTGAACGCTCCGAGCGCGAAATTGTCCATTTAAGCGCGTACAATTTTTGGCGCTCCGAGTGTTCAGAGCGAATACTCGAACTCTACTTATAGCGTTTTCGATAGGAGATGATAGAGACCGGAATGAACCGATTTTATATACGCATGCGTCACGTTAGCGACCTTTGTCGTGATTCAAATTTTAAACGCTTTTACGCGCGTAATTGAAGCGATGTCCTGTGTCATTAAGGATAAAATATCTAGTTTCAAAATATAGGTATCAGAAGTGATTGGAACTGAATGCAACGCGTTTTTTTGCGTATTATTAACCTATATCTTGTAATAAATCTAGTATTTACTAGTTGTTGATAAGTTGGAATTGTATATTTGAACGAAAATTATTATTATTAATAGTGTTTTCGATTGGGAAAACAAGGGTTGCACTGGGTTTGACCTCGGGCAAAACCAGTTATGATGACAATTTGCTCTAGGGCAATCCCAACCGAACATACATTTTTCTTCGTGTGCTATAATACTGCACGGTAAAATTCCGATTTAATTGAAATTGGAATCATTAAACTTCTTGAAAATCCAATATTGTTGTCTCTGCGTAGCGGCTGAAGTGACTCTGAAACTAAACTAATTAGAAGTCCATTTCTCATTGCCAAATGAAAAAATCTTGAGACCAATCAATAGTATTGTATTATATAGATCATAGATACTAGGAACCATTTTTTTGAGAAATTAGGTATATGCACCAGATTTTAAATGAAATTAATTTAGTTTTGAGTAGGTACTAGTTTTCCATAACTCGTCAATGCCAGTATTTCTTTTTTTCAGGCACTACTAGATTCCAACAATTATAACTAACTCGAAATTTGTTGTCCACTCACAGAATCACCTCACCCGACGTTTATATATCCACCATTTTTCATGTTTTTTTTTTCAATTTTGCTAATGCACTGAAATTGCACTATACCATCACGAGCTCAAAGACCTCGTGCCGAAAAATCTGCACTGAGTGCAAAACTCATTGACCCGGTTTCCCAATCGAGCATACAAATCCGCTCGATTTCTACCAATCGAACATAAATATTGCCCGAGTGTTGCACCAGTGCTGCCCGATTTTACCAATCGAAAACGCTATTAGAGTCGAATCCTAGCCGACTATTATTGTCAGGTAAAAGAGCATTTTGTTATATAAATATAACTTCAAATGCTTGATGACACTCTAGATTTACTGATAGAATTCAACAATGTAGTACTACATAGAAGCTGAAACTTCCAACGATTAATTTTTATAATGTGGTGGATAGATAATGAGTTGTCCAATTATGGCATACATAATTATTATTCATACAGAGTCGCTAAGAGCTTATATTCCAGATTTCAGAAATACACTGTCATTCATAATACCTACATACAGGGTGTTTAAAAATCATTGGGCAAAAATGATATGATGGCTGAGAGGTCATTCCAAGAAAAAAAATCTCAATAAACATAGGTCCTAAAACGCAACGTTTCTATGATACAGGGTGACAAAGTTTTTTTTAACTCATTTTTTTTTTTAATAATTCAGTTGAATTTTGACCGACTTGTTTAAAATTTGGCAGCGTTGTTATGTAAGTGATAAGAGGGGCTAGTTTTGACCCTATACTAGATAAAAATATTGTGTCCAGTGGAGTTGAGGGCGGGAAGATAACATCAATTTTTGAAAGAAAAAAGACGATGCTTTTTCGGACCTATGTTTTTTGGAACTTTTTTTCTAAGAATGTTTTCAGGAATTACTCCTTTAATTTTTGCCCAATGTTTTTTAAACACCAACACCCTGTATATTCTGATCAGCTGTTCAGGAAATACTTAGCTTTGATAATGCACATAGAAATTGATATTTTGATACATTTAAAAGTGTTGTATAGTGCATGGTTGTTTTTTCCAAGGCAGTGTATAGAAAATAATAGTAGGTATATATTATATTTCATGCATTATGTATCTATTTTTAAAATCTCAGTATAATAGGAACTTCGATCCTAAAGAGCTCATCAGAAATAAATACTTCAAACCGTATATTTTTTAAATTAGAAAAATAAGCTTTTTCTTGATATTGAATAATACAGGGGGTCGCGGATATGGATGGAAACGGTCGAATGGGTGAAATTTAAGAGGTACCAACAAAGTTTAATACAACAGCTTTGAGGTTTTTTCACATATGCCTATAAGTTATAGTGAAAATGCAACGATACATGCAGGGTAGGTCATTTAGTCGTGGAACATCAAAGTTGCACTTTTTTGAATGCAACCCCCAGTATATTAATGTACGTATATTTCGATTATTTCTTCAATTTTGTGATACACATAATGATCCTGAATTCCTGAGTCATCCAAGAACATACAATTAATTCTTGCAAAAAGTTTCAAAATGCGTCGGAAAAAGTTGAATGTACTTACCTTCTAATCAAAAGACAGAGACAGAATATAGCTCTGGAAAAGTAAGATGAGAAAGTGCGATGTGAAAGTAACGTTGTTGTGTTGGTAAATCCTCAACAAACTCGGAATTAAATCTAAAAGAATCGCCACATTCTTCTTTCATACGAATATTGAAGTTTGTGCTGCATTGCTGGTCCTTGTTGATAATTTGCCAATTTCTTTTTAGAGAACTTTTGAATTTGAATAACTTTCCACAGATCACACACCTCATTCTGGTACGAAAATAGAAAGTTATCAAACTCAAATCAAGTGAACCCGTGAATTATAAATAAAACAATGAGAAGCAAGAAATCTTTTCCCGCCAAAATATTTAGGTGGAGGACTGTAACAACAATCTATACATTTATATCCAGAAGAATACATCTTCATTCATATCCAAAAGAAAACGTCTCTCTATTCCCATCAGTTTCCATGCACAAGCGCAGTAGTAACGGTTCATTCCAATTTCTATCATCTCCTTTTTCGATTGGTAAAATCGGGCAGCACTGGTGCAACACTCGGGCAATAGTTATGTTCGATTGGTAGAAATCGAGTGGATTTTTATGTTCGATTAGGAAACCGGGTTAATGCGTTTTGCACTAAGTGCAGATTTTTCGGCACGAGGTCTTTGAGCTCGTGCTTGTATAGTGCAATTTTAGTGCATTAGCAAAATTGAAAAAAATCATGAAAAATGGTGGATATAAACGTCGCGAGAGGTGATTCTGTGAGTGGACAACAGATTTCGAGTTAGAGTTATTATTGTTGGAATCTAGTAGTGCCGAAAAAAGAAAATACTGGCGTTGACGAGTTATGGAAAACGAGTACCTACTCAAAACTGAATTAATTTCATTTAAGATCTGGTGCATATACCTAATTTCTCAAAAAAGTTGTTCCTAGTACCTATCTATGATCTATATAATACAAAACTATTGATTGGTCTCAAGATTTTGTCATTTGGCAATGAGAAATGGATTTCTAATTAGTTTAGTTCAGAGTCACTTCAGCCGCTACGCAGAGACAACATAATATTAGATTTTCAAGAAGTTCAATGATTCCAATTTCAATTCAATCGGAATTTTACCGTGCAATATTATAGCACTCGATGAAAAATGTATGTTCGATTGGGATTGCCCTAGAGCAAATTTTCATCATAACTGGTTTTGCCCGAGGTCAAAACCAGTGCAACCCTTGTTTTCCCAATCGAAAACACTATTAATATAAGAGGTTGCTCACTTTTACGGTCATGACGTCATTTGTGTGTACTGTAGCGCCACTGCGGCCATTTCTCGAACCATTCCATCATAAAATCAAGAATTTTATTCATCAAAATCATAAACTCACTATTTATTTCCAGGTGGACGAGAGATTTTTTGCTGTCGATGGTTTTTCTTTTGTGAAATTATCCATTTACGTTTTGAAAACTGTTTATAAGTGTCTTATCCTCGGATTTGTCTATCAAATAAAGTGTTTTAAAGGTAAGTGTGTCTAGAAATGATCATAATAGAGTTTGTTCACATGTGTTCAACTGTTTATTCTATTGTACCTAAATTTAGCTTTCATTATATTTCAATAGTAGATTTCTCAGTATATTTAGGCAGGACTAATATAAAATAATAGTTAAAAAGTTGTGGAAATCTGAGGGTTGATGTTTTTAATAAACATATAGAAAATACTCACATTTGGAACAGTATTTTCGCTTCCTTGACCAATAATATACAATAATAATGTCCCAAAAGATAATTTTACACCTCTATTAATATTTTATTTCGATCTAAATCATAAAATTATCAAGAAATTCAACGTTTTATCAATCATTGATCGAATGACAGTGATGACACATGACACGACATGATGCAGTTCGATCACGTACGTCTTAAATATATCTGTAGGTACTGCTAAAGTGTATTATATCGGCTTCTAAAAATGGTTGCAGTATGGGGGCCGCCATCTTGGCTGGACGTTGACCATAACGTATGTCTGAGCTTGATTCGGCCATCAGTATCACTCTTAACATGACCACTGAACACACTTGACCCAACTTTTTGTCTATTTATATTGACCTTCACTCATAAGTGATTTTAAGTTTGTTTTTGTAAAATAGTTATTATCTGAAAGATATAATGTAGTTAGGCAGACAAGAAAGTAACTAGGAGTAGTCAGGTAATGTGGGCTGAGCAACAAAACACCTCTAAAGAGAATAAACTGTAACATTTTTGATGTAAACTCACATATTTGTATCCAAAATCATTGTAAGCACAAACGAACGCTCCGGAACGCTCGTACCATTCATTTCCATCAAGTCTCGAATGCGAATGTAATCTTAAATGTATTTTTGTCATGTAATTTGAACTCATTCATGAATACTCTTTAACTTAAAAGAGTATTCATAAATGAATTAAATTACCTTGAAAATTATACAAATCAATGTGGCATGACATTTCTATTCTTATTTTATTCAAGACAAAGTTATCTAATAGGGCCTATCTAGGTACCTTCCTATCTATTTCCAAATGGTTTGAGTCTATCAAGCAAAAATCGTAATATGGTACCTAGTACGAATCTTTACCAATACAAAAATATCACAAAAAGGTTAATAAAACATTTCATCAAAAACACTCGGCTCGAGAAAAGGCAATCCAACTCACAAAATTCGCAAATCAATAATAATTATCCAATACTCATTAAATTCTCACGTTCAAATGACACGACAAACGAACGAACGCTTGGCTATGCTCAATATAGTATTAGTCTATGGCTATGCTTATGTTACCATCTACATTGAATTTGTAATTTGTGTTCACAGTCACGCTTACGCCGAATACAATGTGGATGGTTGCATATGATTCCCGTTTGGCAAGCGGAAATCTGTCACTTCCACTTCGAAGTGAAAACAGCTGAATCAAGCTAAGACACACTTTTTGGTCAACGTCCAATCCAATATGGCGGCCCCCTTGGTGCAACCATTTTTATCACCGCTTTAGCAGTACAGATATATTTAAGACGTACGTGAGTTCGATTCAATTGCATGACAGGAATGACACTCAAATGTCAGAACGCGGACTGTTTCAGACCGCTATCCACAAATGACGTCATATTTCCCCCCTTCCGTCTTTACCCCAGGCGAAGTGAGGCAACCTCTTGTAAACTGATCTTGAGTCGAAACTGACTTGGACCATGGAGGTAGAAAGGGGTGGAGACGACATCACGTGACTAAAATGGGATCACTTTTGCCATCTTACCGCTATCGTTTTGTCAAAGTGTCAGTTTACATTTGAAGAACGGTTTTTCTCAGTTTTAGCTGTGTTGTGAGGATTGTTTTGTGATTTTTGTGTTTTGTTACATTTCTCGATTATTGTTTCATGTACCCTGAGAAGTTGTGCGAGTAGAGACGCTATCGATAAAAAAAAATCGACTGAAATCACATTTCATATGTTGGTATAGCATAATACAGGACCGGGATATGAAATTTGTGTCGAGTTCACTGAAATATTTATATGGTTGAGATTTGTAAATGTTTAATCACATTATATTGTAGATTCCAATATTTTTTCCAATTTACTTGGTCATGGCTATGATCAATTTGTGTTGGACAATCATAGATTTACTATTGAGAAGCATTGATGCAAAGTACCTAGATATACAAGTGATTTATTTATTTTTTTAAATAAATCTAGTAATCTTAAAGCTAAACCTACTTTTAGCTTTAAGATTACTAGATTTATAGACATAAAAGTAATAAAGCTATACTATCCAAAGGACAATAATAAAATCTCAATTATCATCATTTCTTTTTATTAGTCACCTTGCATCCTACTACGTGGGTAGAAAGTATAATTTTCAAAATTAAATATCTTTTCCATCGAATGTTAAGACCCAATCTTATCATTTTAAGGTTTCTGGATTGTGGGTTTTGGGGTCAATGAAAAGTCCAGGATTGATTGAAAGCTTGTGTTAACGTTTTGGTGTACATTACACCTTCATCAGGGCTATATAAAAACAATCCCTTTGGTCAGAGCGTATATAGGCACAAGTTTTCAACAAATCCTGGAGTTTTCATCGACCCTAAAACCCAAAATCCAGCAAGCATTAAATTAAATATCTTGTTTCTGCAGATTCCAAATACTTGTTAATTTCTTAAATACATAAAAAATTTCCAGAATTTTTCTAATCTTTCAAAATATAATAAAACATGATGTTCGAATAATTATTATCATCTTTCTTATTCCTCTTTATTTATGTCCAAGTGAATATTGACCTGCATGATTTGTATTATTATAGCATAACTCTCGCCATAACTAATAATTGTTATAGGTACATCTGTTGTTTGTAGCTTCGTTTTAGTTTTATGTACTTCCTATTGTTTTGTTAAGTGTCTTCTCCAGTATCGTTTCGTTCTGTACATAATATTAAATTAAGTTTCACGATTGGAAAATACTTTTCCGGATTGTCTTATAATACTTCACACATAATATGAAGAATAGTGAATAGTAAATTGAAACAATTATGATTAATAAATCAAAAATATTAAGTTACCATAAATAAATTCGAATGAAGTTTAAATCTGGAGTAACAATTCGGAAGTTTTTTTTATCTGTCGGCCAGTTCGCCCCTGTCTACGTTGCCATATTGCAGCTACTCTAAGCTCCACCTACCGATCCCATTTTTCTATCACTGTTTGAATGGCAGAAATTTTATTCTTAACCGACTACACGAGTCCCACCGCTCAACGAGTCCTGGGAAATGACGTTTGCGCACTGTGAATTTGAGATTCATTTTTATTCCTAATTTCGAGCTTAAATTGTTTGAACTATTATTGAAGTTTTGAGCTTTCTGTCTGCTGTCTAGTTCTAGTTATACCTTCCATTTATACAAGACCATGAGGTTGGTGTCTATATAGCCTCTCAAATAATTTATTATTAATTAAGTTTGGTGTTAGTTATTTCAGTTGCTGATCGTTGTTGAGTAAATGAGAGATAGCGCAATCTTGTAATCTAGGTTCAGATGTTTCATGTTGCCCCTTTACCTTTAGCGGGACGTTTCATACCCTTTGCCACAACCCACAACTCACAACTGTAAGAACAGTGCTTTGCTTACCCTGGTGCTTACCTACGCTGATATGATTTTTGAATTCAAAGTTGAAGTTTGAAACGGAAAATGATAACATTCCATAAAACGGTGTTTTCCTGTGAAACTACAATACATTATACCTAATAATATCATGTACAGAGTGGGCAACTAAACGAATGCGAGGTAAACTGTATCTTGGCCACTTTTATTTATCCTAGAGGCAGAGGCTTGCGGCAAAAAAAATTATCACTAAAACGGCCGAGAGAAAAACCTGGGAAATATTTTCAAGTTTCTAAAATGGCCGCTAGGGGGCGTGACAACCAACATCAAGTAGAAAAATAGGATTTTCATAGAATTTTGGCCGATAAAAATATATCGATGATATTTTCATATTTACTGACTATATTCCTACACTTTTTGTCTTCTTTCAAAATAAAGCGGTGAACCCAAGTCCAAGCCCTTTGAAATCGGTCAAGCGAAACTGGAGAAGTCTCCATTTGTTTAAAAAAATCATTGAACATCTCACACCGCTTTATTTTGGTAGATAGAGAATAAAACGTTTTAGACAAAAAGTGTGGGTAAATAGTCAGTTATGCCATCGATAAATTTTCATTGGGCAAAATTCTATAAAAATCCAATTTTTCTACTTGGTGTTGGTTTTTACGCCCCCTAACTACTTGACTTGAAAATATTTTCCAGGTTCTTCTCTTGGGCGTTTTAGTCATACATTTTTTGCCGCAAAAGCCTCTACGATGAATAATTTTCGAGATACAGTACACCGCATTCTCAGTTGCCCAGCCTGTATCGGGCGTTTCATCAATATTGAAAAATTGGAATGTGTTTTTTCCGCATTAAATTAAGAACTAAACTTTCTATAAAAATGTATCTGGAAATGCGGAAATGCTTCGTAACAGAGCCCTGTAGCCTGTAGGTCTTGAAATTTTATTTTCGGTTTGGTTTTTTCTGAATAATATTCGAACCAATGTCGATCTTTTGATGAAAATTTGTGTTTAGGAGTTTGTGTTAGGAGGATTATATTTGTGAGTAAAAAAAACAGATTTTTTTATCATTTTCACGCAGGAAATTTATAATTGAGAGAATTTATTGTTGTTAGAAGTCGCTACGTGCAACGATTCTCGAAATATTTGGATTTGAAATAATTGACACAATGACATGTGGTTTTGAAATTATGGCGAAAGTACCTGCTATAAGTTATTATATAATATTTCGTATGTTTGCTCCATATTTTCAGTAAAAAAGCTCAAAGTTGACTAGTTTGTAATGTTATCAACAAGTCTTATTCAAATTTTATTTAGAAAAAATGTGAAAAAAAACTAAAAAAAATTAAAGACAATAGAAACTTCCAACACCCTGTAGCTCTTGTAACGAAGCATTTCCGCGGACACATGTTTCATTTTGATTTTCAAGCAGGCAAACTCATATCCTAATTTTTGGCACTCTGTCAATGAAACACCATGCTTCGCCATAATTTCAAAATCAAATGTATTCATTATTTCAAATTCAAATATTTCGAGAATGATTGCACGTAGCGACTTCTAACAACAATAAATTCTCTGCGTGAAAATTATGAAAAAATCAATTTAAAAATCAATTTAAAAAATAAAATGCAGGGATGTCCAAAGTGTGGTAGCGCCCTCTGCTATAAGTTAGAGGCTTACTTAGATCTGATATGAATTTCCTATGATAAGGAATTCTCAAACATGAACCAATTTTCATCAAAAGATCGACACCAGTTTAAATATTATTTAGGAAAAAGAAAAATTAAAATAAAATTTCAACACTACAGGAAACACATCTCGATTTTTTTCGCAATATTAATAAAACAGGGTGTTTCATTATTATAATATAATATAACAGAACCAATAATATAAAGAAGCAACATTTTTAAACAAGAAAGAATAAATTCTCGTTACAAAATTATCAATGCATTGTCGGAAAAAGGAAAGATTATTTTTGAAAATTTGCCAGGCGACCCATTTTTGTCAGACAAAAAATGACCAAAATTGACCCAAACTCAAAATCAACCTGGAAA
This sequence comes from Orchestes rusci, assembly GCA_958502075.1. Lineage (NCBI taxonomy): Eukaryota > Metazoa > Arthropoda > Insecta > Coleoptera > Curculionidae > Orchestes > Orchestes rusci. The sequence goes on along the minus strand of OY293303.1, from coordinate 59,864,860 downwards.
AATACTTCCATCCAATCCATATCCCGTGAAATCGTTCTTCTATGTTTTAAAAAATAATGAGAAAGGGATTTTTGTCAATGGGAAGGTTAGTCATGTTTCTTATGAGCATCAACGTGGAAAACTACATAAAATATTGAATATGAAGCTAAAATCAATAACATATAATAATGATAATAAATAATATAACCGTTTTGTAGATAATCAACCGACTAACTTGGAAAACTGGTTGGAAGAGTTTCAAAATATCACGAAAACAAATTATTACATTCTATGCAATATTTTATTATGGATATATTGTGAGAGTTGGCATATACCTCGGCATATACTGTCATGTAAATAGGAATCGAAAAAACTATCAAGAATTAGAATTATATTGATATTACAACAATTTTTTTTCAAACACATGACAATGTATGATTCCATTACGCATCATCGCTGGAAAAGATTGATTAGATAAAGAGTATAAATCAGTGAAATGAATAAGAGTTCATTCCAAAGACAATAACATAAAACGTCGATGAAATGCGAAAACGCAAATGGCGAGGACTCGTTGAGCAGTGGGACTCGTGTAGTTGGTTAAGAATAAAATTTCTGCGTTTGAATGTCCCTGAGGCCTGTATTCTCCGATTCTACAGTTAAACGCATTCAACTAAACGCGTTCAAATAGTTAAACGTCCTCGACTTTTTCTTGGTATGCACCGTGCTAATTTTCGCAACGTTTAGTTAAACCTAGATAAAGGTCGGCAACGTCGGAAATTTGGGAACATTTTGGTAGCATTCAAGTTGATTGGAGACCATATGATGTTGACAATTGACATTTATGCCTGGTTTACATTCAATTTCTCTTCGAAGTGCTAGTGATGAATTTCCCCTTGCCAAACGAGAATCATATGCTACCATCTACATTGTTTTGGCGTGAGCGTGACTTTGAACACATATTCGATGTAGATGGGTACCATATGATTCCCGTTTGGCTAGCGGAAATCTGTCATTTTCTCTTCGAGGTGAAATTGAATATAAACTTCACATAATGCATGGTATATTTGAAATAATTTGAATATTTTTTGATAAATAATTATTGTTTTAATAGATGGACGTAATTATGCTTAATCTTGATGCAGAAAGGAACGAAACGAAAAATCATCAGAAATGAGATTTTTATTCAGGATGATTAAAAAATATCCATATTTGATAATGATCATGCAGAAGTGAACCACACGAAAATCTCAAAGGCATTCATAAGGTTGAGGATCATTTTCTTATTATTATATTGAATTATTTCCGCCATATAAAGTTTGAACCTATAGTTTTTTCCAAGTTTAATATTTGTGTCTGCGTCAATTTCCGTAAGTGTTTAGGTACGCATAGAATTATTATTTTTTTTATGATACGCGATTTTGGCTTGATTTTTCTTTTCCCCGCAGCCACCACCTATAGAACCAATAATTTCAGTGCTATTGATAAAATGATAATATCTACGGGAAAAGGACAGCAAGCTAATTAATTCAAATTAAAATTACGTGGTGAATTATTATTTTACGGACATCCCAAAACGTGATATCATTTGAATAAAACCATTTTGTACCTTAATTATTTCATCAATTATTGCAAATGGCATTTTTATTCATCTTGAAACCACACAATGGCATTGCTGACTTTGTAGATAACACAAAAAAAATATGAAATCTCCTGAAAAATTCCTCTGAAATTTTTTCCCGATACAGCAGAGTATTGTCCGCGAACAGATTAGCAAAGGATTTATTGAGAACCTTGTGAATATCGTTGACATAAATAACAAAAAGGAGAAGACCGAGAACACTTCCCTGCGGGACTCCTAATAGACTTTCAATTTTACCAGAAATATTACCTACGTCTTACCTTAGTTCTTTGAAATCTATTGCTTGATTGAAATAAAAATAATAAGTACGTATTGAATTAAAACAAATTCATTCACAGTACCAGGTGGTTATTCGCGCATTGGATTACGTTCTAAAACTTGTTGGGGAAAGAATACAATAAGAAGCTAGGTACATATACTTGCTACAGAAAAAAAGGGTCATGTCCGAACTCATTAGACACGCTTGGGCTCAGTTATCAACATTTAAAGGTGTAATCAACATTGGACAGTAGGCAGGACGGAATAAAAAACCTCCCTGCTTTCATGCTTTTAGTGGTTTGGTTCGATTTATTTGTTGTAAGAGTTTCACGTTTCATGTTAAACTATTTTTTATAGATGCATCAATCATTGGTATTAATTTAAATCAATGGCATCAACTGATTATGTATCATCTTCTAATACTTGATCAAAGTACTGTAATTATAGCAACAATGTTATGAAGCATGGGTGCGCGTTTATCAGCTCAACATACATTGCTAAAATGTGAAATTTAAGCATTAAAAAATGAGATCTCCATTTTTTTATTGCAGACTCAGTCCAGGCTGATCCACTTCCAGTCAACATTTCCACGTTATATTTGAGGGCATCGCATAGGAGGATATGCATAAACAGAAAACACAATAAATGGCATTATTTATAGTTTTGGTTATTGTCATCCTAACCACATTTTTTCTATATCAGAACAGAAATAGGTTCGTTTTATTCATATTTATCAACTAAATTATTGAATAAAATGCCAAAACTTGAATTATTTCCATTTTGCAGAACCAAAAAATAATAATAAGTGACAAGCTTATATCGATCGACATTTCAAATCTTTGTGATTTCAAATCTCGGGACGGTCAGTGTGATCGAGATAAAGCGAGGCGGAATTGTCGAGATATATTCCGTTGTAGATTGGCCGTGGTTCCAAATAAATCAATCGCGTCTGTCATGCTGACAAAACGAGGCGAGACGTAAGGGGAAAATATCGATGTCGATTGTTCGTGGTTCCACCACAGAGTATCTTGAAAACTGTGCATTTCCGTACAATTGTTTATAAGGAAAAAGATCTCATTTTCTGATGTAGAATCATCTCTTGAATTATTCAAACGTTATTTCCGGACACCCTGTATAGTGCAGAAAAGAAAACGAACTAGTATCATTCCGCAGTCTGGCAACGTTGACTTGCGTTGACGCGTGACGTATCTATCAAAATCGAATCGAGCCAGTCGACGTTATGTCAATAGTCAATCTTGTTTACAATTTTCTGAGTTGTTATCTTACTTTGTCAAATCTTTATTTTTATTTTTATTATTCGGTATGAATGAATTGTGAGTAAATGTAAGATCTGTGGTGATACAACAGCAGTCGAAAATGGAATCAAACAGAACTTCGAACAGTTTGATAAAAGACGATTCCGACTTTTTCATAAATTTTTCTACAGATGTTCAGGAAGCAATAGACGAGGTTTGTACTTAGTTATAATACTCTTTAGTGTTATTCACTGTGATCTAGGACAACGAACTCATGGTTGAAGGCACTATGGGGAATGGGAATACTAGGTATAGCTCGAGGTACAGCTTCGATAACTCCAAAGCGTATAAAAGCCATTTTTTCCAAATTCAGCTTTGGCCCTCAAGCAAGGGCGTACCCAGGCATAGGGGGGTGGCAGCTTTCCTCTCGAATTTTATAGAACATACAAAATCTTAAGTGGTGACAAAATCGAAACAATATTAAACAAAAACTTCCACGATACTAAGTGCAATAAAACCTTGAAAATATTGAGCTAATTTTTCCTTTTGGCAACTATTGCAATTTTTATTTCTTTTGTATTACTTTTATTTAAGTAGATCCTTCTAGAAGGTTTTTGCAACCATTGAAATGTTTCGCAAATGTGTGGTTATATGTGACAATCTCACGGGACTGGGAGCGAGTATAGGGGCTCTGGTTGGGTAAAGGAAAGGGCAAAAGTTGTAAGGAAAACACCAATTTTTGATCAATTTATTGTGAACTTCTAACCCAAACTCACATTTCACAGTCTTTTTTGGATAAAAATTGCTTATACGGTTTTCTGCTATTTTTTATGTTTTTCAAATTTTCTTGTATAGTCACATCCTCGGTCACATCCTAGTATCTTGGATTGCAAATTTACTGGCGGAGGAAAGAAATTAAGTAATTTGAATTTTATTATAACGTTTTTAGAATGCCGCTTATCAATGCCAGAAAAAAACCAACTCGAACTAACCAAAACTAAATCAAACGAACCCAATCTAACCTAAAAAAAAATTCTTCTCTCGTCTTCACCCGTGTCTCGACCAGTAAATTTGCAATCCTTAAAGACACTAGAATGTGACTGTCAAGGTGACTATATAGGTATAAAAAAATTGAAATCATCAAAAAATAGCAGAAAACCGTATATTCAATAATTACCCTTTTTTGCTTCAATAATTATTTATAATCCTTTACAATAGGGATGTTAGCGAAATCCTTTTTTTTACCAAACCCAAACCCACATCTAACTTTGTTCAATCTGGGTTCACGTTTGTAGGACCCCTAGTTTCTTTTACTCATCACCCCTATTAGCTCGCAGTCCTATAAAACTGTCATATAACCACACACTTGCCCAATATTTAAATGGTCGCAAAAATCGTCTAAAAGGAAAAGGTTCAAATACAGGAAAAAAATAAAAAATCTTGTTGAAAAGCTATGTATAATTCAAGCACAAACGTAATGGGACAATAAAATGATAGGATTAAGGCACAAAGTTTTCTACATAATTGGCAAAAACTGGAATAAATATTTGAGGGCAAGGAAAAAATGTCTTGAAGAAATGATTGTTTTTTAATGTTTATAAACATTTGCGCAGCAAATGAATATATTCATCGTATTATGGATGTTCTTTAGAATTGGATTAAACTGAAAAATGACCACTATTGAAACTAATTAGAAGAAAAATAAGATATTTTATTCCATTGTGCCATTTTTTGAAGCCGCCCCCCCCCCTACATCAAACCCTAGGTCCTCAGGGAACTTCTACAGTGTGTTTCATTTTGATTGGCGACATTTTGGTATTTAACTAAGGATAGATCGATTTGAAAAACATTTTTTCTAGTTCACATATAGTCCTCGAAAAGCTCTTTCATTTCATTGAACGAAAATTGCAAAAATTGACATAATATGTCATTTCCATTGCTTTCTGTGTTATTTGAGGCCCCACAAATGTGAAAAGTTATTAGGCGTTTTTTAAATTTGAAAACGGATAGCGTTTCTGGTTTCTGGATTTGGCATACCAAAAAACTAAAAACCCCCAATAATTCTGTTAAATAATGTTATGAAGGATGTTCAAAAAGCCTTGTCAAATATTGAGAAAAAAACAATTGTTTTAACCACGCTGAATAAATTCTAGGAAAGATTTTGCAAAAACCTTTTGTCAACTCTCTAGGTATGACCCGAACTATATACTTGATAACCCGTTTGATAAGCTTTGTTACTCTAGCTTACACTCGTGCCGCCTTATCTCGCCGCGCTGCCACTCGTTCCGGTGTTGTTTTTCAGCCCGGGTCAAAGGACACGAGGTGCGAGGTTCCGAGATGAAAGGTACGCGCCATACTCTCGTTGCTTATTGCGTCAACGTCAGTTCAGTAATTATTCAGGTTTGCATCTATTTTTGCAGTATGAAGAAGTGTTCTTGATATGGCTAAATGTTCAAATGAGACAACATTCAGGTTTTTGGATCCCTATCAAGCCTAACCTGGCCTGGGACTCCGTGTATCTGTCGAACCCTAGCGACGCTCGCTTTCCCATTCATTTTCAGAGAACGAAGTGTCGCTATGGAATTCTACAGTACACGGAGTCCCAGGCCTGTTTTGTGGGATCCAAAAGATGAAGTTCACCAAGACAAGAAGAAGGTGTATAACGCATAGATTCGTTTGAGTGAGCTGACGGAAATATATCAAATTGAAACTTTGTCTCGAAAATGAATAGTTTCTGAAAGATTTAACGAAACAAATTTGGTTCGTTTCCCCAATTTGGAACTGTATTCCGCAAACTAAAAATAATTTTGCGACATAGTGAATTGATCGCTAAAACATCATGTGCTACAGGGTCGATGCATTATACAACGAGCTTATCATGAGTGGTCCGTTATTTGTTCGTTTGATTTACTTGTAGGTCTTGCAAGGTCATCATTTTTTTTTGTATGTTTTATAGGCGCCTGAGAATCGTTGATATTATCCTTTCCAATGCTTTCTTGTCTTCAGAGTTTTCCATTCCTTATTCTATGATCTCCCACTTTTCTACCTTTCAATCGGAGAGTTCCTTCCATACGATGTCTGATGGAATTTTATGGAATTGAGTTGGGTGATACGTGTTTGGGCTTTCTTATAGGTATATCTACTTATGTGGTTACTTGTCGAAAATTTTATTTGAAGGTTCCATGTTTTTGAAGATAGATTTTATCTCGATCCAGTATCAAACTTGCCATTAATTTAGTTTTGTTCGCCATAAGAGTAGGATCGTTTTTGTACAGGGTGTCCCAACGATAGAGTAAAGTAGGTTTTATCATATAGGATATGAAAAATATCAATATGCGTCACAGGTTAGGGGTGTAAATAGCGCACATTCTGAAAATATTTGGAAACATACAGGGTGCGTCACAAAAGTATGGCGTGTAAAAGTATGATTTTTTCAAATAGAATGCCCTGTTTTTGATTTTATTTCTGGATTCTATGTGTCACTATGAACATTTTTTGTTATATAATATATGGGTCTAAATTTGATAGTTTTTGAATTATTCGAATTTCACGAAAAAATTTTGCATTTTAATGATATTGAAAAATGATTGTTTTCTCCGTTATTTAAGATATTACACTCTTGAGATTTGGTGGGGATAAGGACTAGAGTCATATCAAAGCTTCCACAGAAAATATTCGCTATTTGTTATACAGGGTGTTTTTTATAATGGTCCAAATTTTTCGATTTTCAAAATAAAAAATTTCTTTTTTTTTAAATGGTACACCCTTGGGAACACCCCTTTTATTATTACTATAGTGAATTGAGTATTTGAAAACCTATCATTTGTGCTGATAATGTCCTATACCTATCTTCAATAGTTATCGAGAAAATTCGAATTTTCCAAATCGTTCGGTCATATTATATCGAATGTATGGCGATCACCGGCCGTTGCCATGGAAAAAACAAAAAATATTGTTGACAGAAGTAAAAATTGATCCTTTCTTTTTGATCCATATTTTTGGCTATGGACTATCCACTGAATGATCGTGATGTACGGGCATTTTTGGATATGCAATTCCCAGGAAAATGGATAGGACGTGGAGCTTCTATTCCGTGGCCACCGAGATCATGCGACTTAACTCCCCTCGATTTTTTTTTATGGGGATTCATAAAAGACCGAGTATACTTTACCAAGCCAACCACCATGGAAGATATGAAAAATAGAATACGGGACGTTTGTCCTTCAGTGACGCCTTTGATGTTATCAGAAGTCAGGCTGAATCTTCAAAGAAGACTGAATCTGTGTATTCAACTGGGAGGTCACCTTTTTGAACATATATTAAGACAAAATATCGATTAACAATTTGAATATTAGTATTACCTTTGAATAATAACTTGAAACTTGGCATAGTTTATCGTTTTATTGCAAAACACAAGGTAGCGATTTAGAAAATTCGGAATTTCTCGATAACCATGAAAGATAGGTATAGGACATTATTTGCAAAAATGATAGGTTTTCAAATACTGAATCCACTACCGTAATAATAAAAGGGGTGTATCATTTGAAAAAAATTATTTTTTTTATTTTGAAAATCGGAAAGTTTGGATTATAGTAAAAACACCCTGTATAACAAATAGCGAATATCTCCGGTTCAAGCATTGATATGACACTAGTCCTTATCCCTACCAAATCTCAAGAGTGTAATATCTTAAATAACGGAGAAAACAATCATTTTTCAATATCATTAAAATGCAAAATTTTTTCGTTAAATTCGAATAATTCAAAAACTATCAAATTTAGACCCATATATTATATAACAAAAAATGTTCATAGTGACACATAGAATCCAGAAATAAAATCAAAAACAAAATAAAAACCAAAAATTCTATTTAAAAAAATCATACTTTTACACGCCATACTTTTGTGACGCACCCTGTATGTTTCCAAATATTTTCAGAATGTGCGCTATTTACACCCCTAACCTGTGACGCATATTGATATTGATATTTTTCATATCCTATATGATAAAACCTACTTTACTCTATCATTGGGACACCCTGTACGTGAAGAAGGGATTTTTTTCAAGGTTGAATACTTTTTGTTTAGTGCTAATATACTTAGTATACACTATAATGGTAATGTATAGTATCAACCCACAAATACAGCGTATTTATTTGAACTTTCAGATCCTTTCCAGCAGAGACTCTTTGGACGAACCAGATTTCAATACCATCGATTATGTCAACTCTCTTTTTCCAACTGAACAATCACTATCGAATATTGACGAAGTTGTTATGAAAATGGAAAACCAGATAAATGTTATAGATAATGAGATATCCACAGTAATCAACAATCAAATAAACCAAAATAAAGAGGGAAGGTGAGTAATTCTGATCTTATTGTATCTATATTTGTAGAATAAAATTCACCTTCAACAATTGTCAGGATTTATTTGTAACAATAACAAATACATAATCGACTGGTTCACCGAAATCAGCTTCATTATTGGCAAAAACAAACGGTCCTGGAATAAAGTTTAAGATCTTTTAATATGGGTTCAACTGAAACCAACATAAGAGAAATACACCAATTGCAAAATCCATAATTCTAGTACGACAAGAGGAGCATAAATGCGATAATCAAACTCCGAATAAAATGCAAGTGAAATACAGACATTCCATTATATTATAATGGATCATTACTTGACCACTACATAAACACTAGTTGAGCATTCTACACGTAATCCCCAAGATTAAGGTGGGCGTATCGCAATGTTATTCTCCTATACCTGACATGGACACACTAAATGTCACAAATCGGGAGAACAACATAACTTTGAGACGCGATCATGTTATGTACATGATAATAATATGTACAATGATGTACTATTTGAATGAATTAACATGAATCCGCTAGATTCAATTTGAAGAGTTTTCTGGACAATCAAAAATGACCTATTTTTGGATGTATCGAAACGGTCACATCAATCGCTGTTTTCTCGGCTATTTCTTCATTTTTATCACAAAAATAACTTATTCGAGGCACAAGGATTTGCTTATTAATATAACATTGCGTTTTTAATCAACAAACAATCCGTTCTTGAATGGTGTGACTTTTTGTGACATATTTTGGGATTTTTCCAAGGTTTACAGTAGACAAAGAAAGAAGATGGGGCATATTGCATAGGATAACAGAGATGAAAAGGAATCATCTGTGGGTAGGACAGGTAGAAACCACGAATCGGCATTTTTCTGGGGTTCAGCATTTTACTCGAGTGATGATTTAGAGAAATTGAACATTATCGATTTGGGGGTTTCGGAAATTCGTATTCATAGATTCCCGTATTACCTGTGATTGTATTGTACATTTTGTATTTTGCAGAACATGGGTTTGCTGGGGACCTGATTTTCGAGACAGATGAATAGGCGCCCAAGAGAAATCATATTTTTTTTGTCTTCGCAATTCGCATTCCTCATGGGTTTGATAAAAATAGTGATGTGAAATTATTATCTTTTCATTGGGTATTTGGTACCTGAACTTTGTTTGGGTTAGTGATGCCATACATTGGCGAAACACTTGTCTCCATTTGAATTAATTTGAAGGGTTGATTGAATAACTTTTTATTCAATCAACGATTGAAGCTTGAATAGATTTGTTTTTCACTTATTCAATTTATAAGAGAAAATGGACGAGCGACTGCCGAAGGGCACATAAGGGCAATAATTGGAAATAGAAATAAATAATAGTACTCCAACCTTTCATTTATAATACGCGAATTTTGTGGTATTGTTGTGAGTTGTGATTGTGATGAAATTATATAAATAGTAGAAAATGTTCCTTTGAGTGAGCCGTTGCAGGCAACTGCCATGGAAAAATAATATTATAGCGTATGTACCTGATCCGGATACAATCATTACAGGGTGTCTTCTCGAAAAATTACCACCCGCGTCCCATTTAGAAATCTTTTAGTGGTTGCGAGGGAGGTTGAACTAGCGATATACAATTTTCTCGCAATTTTTCATAAAAAAAACTTCCCCCTCAATAAATGTTTTGCGTGTTTCGCCGATTTCCAAAAATCTGTCTAGTCTCACCCAACGTGTGTGTGGTAACTGGCAACCACTTTTCAAATGAACACTCTGCGTATACAAAAATATAAATGAATACTTGAAGTAATAATGCGCCAAGTGCTGTGCGAGATTTGTTTGCTGTTATTTTTCTTAGTATCTCATCACTTCATTGTCATAAAATAAGCTGGAACGATATGCTCGGTTTTATTCGCCGGTGTATTTGTATTTATAGAGGATGTGTGAATGTTTTTGGGAGTGCGAGGTTGTTTCATAAGCTGTGGTGCGAGTGAGCATACTATTTATTTTTATCAAGTACCTGCTAGCTATACCTAGTGCTAATAAAACTAAAGTAGAACGAGAGAAATCCATGGATATGCGACAATTTTAGGGTTGTCAAATATTTTTACAAAGTGAAAGATTTACTTAGAGAATCTCAAAAGATAATCTTGTCGAGTAGAATGAATACCTACGTATAATCATATTCAGGGTCCAGGGGTACAAATACTGATACTGATCCAATATCAGTGGCTCATATTCGGAAAGGTTGAATCAAAAAATCGATTGAATCTGAATTAACTTTATTGCATGGTTTTGTGAATCATAGGATACACAATTTTTTTAAATATACATATACATATTCCAACACTGTCAACTGTCACAACTCACAACTAATCTTGTTTTTTTGCTGAAAAAGAAATAGGGATATTAACACATGCGGCATTGAAATTATGATATACATACCGCTCTCCTCTCTGGTGTTCTCGATTCTGTGAACATTTTTCTTTTATCGCCACAATAAGTGCAGAATCTTAATATTCCATATTTTTTGATCTTCTATTCAAAATAATTTCCAATGGTTCACACTATCACAGTTGACGTGGAACATTGTTTGTTTTGGTAACATGTTCTGTTGTCAAAATTTGTCGTTTTTTTTTCGTTTGTTATTTTTGACAAAAAGATCATTGTCTCTTCCTGTATATCCTGTATATACTAAGTACGAAGTAACAATAATTGCCAATTGTCTTTGAATCTGAAAGAATATCAAATACCTATAATGATTATGATACCTACCTAATATTCAAGTAAGAACATGATTTTTCCTTGTAATTTGTCACCCCTTTAGAAACTCTACTCAAGGCGATGCCAAAAAAATTTTCAAATGAAAGTTTTAAACGACGACTGTCCACGGATAAGATTTACAAGTGGATAACCACCTTTGTTTCAATAAAGAGTAAACTGCCTTTATTTTTATTTTTGAGCTGAATGTCATTTAGTAAAGTTATTTAGAATAACGTTTGTAAGTAGTGAAATCTGAGATTTCAAATAAATCTTGGATCTTTTTGGTTTTTCAAATCTTTGGTTAAAATATACACGAAATACACCAAATATGAAAGATATTTCGGTCCTAATTGGACCAGACTACCAGCTGTAAGGCTTACATTCAATTTTATACTTCAAAGTGGAAGTGACAGATTTCCGCTTGGCAAACGGGCATCATATGCTACCATCCAAATTGAATTTGTGTTCAAAGTCACTTTTACGCCAATTTCAATGTGGATGGTAGCATATGATTCATGTTTGGCAAGCGGAAATCTGTCAAATTTCCGTTTGGCAAAGATGAACCATATGCCACCATCCACAATGTATTTGAAGTAAGCGTGACTTTGAACGCAAATACAAGGTAGATGGTACCATATGGTTCCCGTTTGCCAAGCGGAAATTTGATAATTCCACTTCGAAATGAAATTGAATGTAAACCTTACATTACTACCAAAAAACACCGACTGGAATGATGGACAGATCACTCACATCAATCACACTGTTGCCAAGCTGTGAAACAAAGGATCAATTTCTGTTGAATTATTCAATAAAAAGCCAATAATCTCACAATTCCAGTGCAACTGTAGTCATTTTTCACAATTTAAATTGTACTTTGTATGTTATACTATTATATTATATACTGTATATCAATATGACAACATGAGAAAATAACCGACGAACGTTAAGGTTCCGTAGATAACGTAACACGTTATCGGTTAATAACCGATCCGGTTATTTCCAGACCTCAGCGCATGCTCAGAATAACCGGCAACGTTAATAACGGGTCAAATAAGAGCTTCAAAAACTCCCTAATAATATACAGGGTTATTCACGTTATTCGACACGAAACATTATGGCTGAAGTATCTGATTTTGAAGAAGTTTTTTTTTCTGGATGGATAGGGGGACCCCTTAAGGCTACATTTTAAAAATATTTTCCTGTTATACAGGGTGTCCCTAAAACACGAAACTTATCAAAGTTGTATTTTTTTAAATGGAATACCTTGTATATTATTTCATTTTTGGTTTGTATGATCAAAATTAAGGTAAGTTTGATTGAGGTTTAATACACCTAAACCTTATGGTTTTTGAAATATCTTCAATTTTGCGAAAATGTAGTATTCAATTTAATGCTTAATTTCTCAGCTGTTGTTTTCTTTTTTTTAACCAAATTAATAATCAAGTCTACCAATTGATCAAGTTTGAAGTCACACTTATGAAACTTTTAATAACTTATACAGGGTGTCTAAAAATTATGGTTAAATAATCAATATCTTTAAACGGTAATAGCTTGTTTAATTTAAATGGGATACCCTGCATTTTATGTCAACAACAGATGTAGAATTTAATTATCTATCAATTATTATCATACGTTCCTATAGCTAACTTCTCACGTTTTCAAGTAAAGCGAAGAAAAAGAAAAAAAATAGGTTTCTCATTAACACCAATAGTTGTCAGTTATTAATTAATATTTTCAATTATTAATCCATATTTTGCGCAATTTGGTTTTGACTTATATGGGGATTTTCGATTACGGAGGTGATCACCGCAAATTGAGTATCTCCATTTCCAGTCACAGGTTTCCTTTTGATGGGTTTTCATACTGAACACTTCCAGTTTCTCTAAATTGTGTTAACAGTCTCTCAAATACTGCCTTATTTGGATGGTTTCTGTTTGGAAATCTTTCAGAGTAAACTCTTCATGCTAAGAGGTAGTTTTGATGGCATTCTCCCAGTATAAAAATTATGTCGATCCGTTCTTCTTTTGGATAAATTAGCATTTTTTCTACAAAGATCACAAGCTGTTGCTAGCACTAATAGAACGATTAGTAATTGAAAATATTAATTAATTACTGACAACTTTAATTCAAAGTGTCAATGGGTAAAATGGATATTCTAGTTACAGCCGAGAAAAACCAAAGTAATAGAGAAGCGACAGCACCGGTTCCGTTTTTGTATGCGCATGACCCAAATGTGTGGTAGAATGTACCCGCCCACTGGCAAACGTTTAGTCCGTGGGCTTATTCAGTTTTTATTCGACTTATTGACATTGACTGAGTATTCGATTGACATGATTGGATCGATCGAACTAATTTCAAGTGTGGAATCAAATTCACTTCCAACAATTGTCAGGATTTATTTGTAACAATAACAAATAAATAATTGACTGATTCACCGAGCTCAGCTTCAGTATTGGCAGGAACAAACGCGACTGGAATCAAAAAGTAGGCTGAGTCACCTTCCTTATTGATGTAAACATACACAGTGCTATTTCACAAGTTTAAGTTCTTGATGTATTCAAATTAAAAACGGGTATTAAGAGAAACTCTGTAATTCGATTCTACCGGGTACGAAAGCTCGTACCTTAACACATGTAAATATAATAATCAACCTCGAATACAATGCAAGTGTATAGTCATACAATATTGGATCAATGGTTGACCACCACAGAATACCAGTGTAGCATTCTACACTTTGAACAAAATAACAAAGGTTGGGCGTCCCCTAGGCGTCCCCCACGTAGGCTGGTCATATAATCCCGATACAAATAGCTTTTCTCTTTGATCAATTTCAATATACTCTCCGCTAAATGTATCAAACCACATGCCTAAAACCCACCGTTGTAGTCATTCTATAACTTTCAGCCGTGGCAAGTCGATATAGCCTTAAGAATGATATTCAACTACTCATAACTCGAGATCACTTCATTCATAAGAACCAAACTTCCATACCACAAGTATGATTACATTTCATACCTCAACGCTAGGAAACAAGGAGCGCTGGCAGACCATTTGACAAGCGTCAAACTCTTTAGACCAAAACCATAATCGCTGGAAAAAGGAGCCGTGGCAAGATTTCAACCTAATTCTTGATAGCTCAAGGATCAAACTCTTAAACCACCGGTATGATATCTCACACCTTAATTGCTGGAAGTTCCCCAAAATAGAAATTACAATTACATCTCTCTTAAATAACTTGAAACGCGCAATATTGAATTAAGTAGGGTAACTCTGTGAGACCACTCACCATATCAGTAAAATAGGTATCTAGCTCATCATTACAAAACACATTGGCAGCATAAGAGTCCATCTTCTGCACTCAAAATACCATCAAAAGGAATTTGGTTTTCAAATATCACTTTGACCACTGTCAAAAATGATTATCAAGGTAGAGAAGAATGATCACAAAGTACATAAAATTGTCACCAGAAAAATGAGTTGCCACACAAGATATTATCCGTATTTGATTGGAAATGGTTCAGTATCTGCACCACCTCTGAACTGATCTGTCGTCAAATTAATTATAAGATTGAAAAAAATGTATTCGTTGAAACATACCAATAGAGATCTTATTGTTTAAAAAGTGGGCGATAAGATGAATAGAAAATTGAAAATCTCATAGGTATCATTTATAATTTTCTTTATTCATTCACCACATTTGGTTTTTATTTTTGTTTTATCTAGTTTTCTGTATCAATAAATGTCACTACGTATTCCAAGCTTGTGGTATTTTTATATACAGTGTGTCTGACTAAGTTGGAATCATATGAAAAACTTTTTTATTATTAATTTTAGGAAAAAAGTTATTCTTCATAAAGTTTTGCATGTTTTAAAATGTAACATGCAATCATCATAATATATCAATTTTTTTCAGTAGTTCGAGGTTTATCATAAAATTTGAATTTCGCTCAGGAGTAAAGTACTTTCATTTTTAACAATATCGAACGTTTTTACTAAAAAAGTTGATTAGAACCAAAAACCATGTCTAAATATGGCTCCCATTTATTTTGAAAAGATTATTTGTATGCATTTTTTTATTGGCAATACCAAATGCAAAATAATAGAGACGAATCATCACAAAAGCCAAATCTCCATTCATAATTTAAAATGAAGAAAAATTGGTGAAAACTGTAAAATGGTGTAATTGCATATATAAACGTGGTTTTTACTTCTAATCAACTTTTTTCAACAACAAATTTCGATATTGTCAAAAATGAAGGTCTTTTACTCTTGGGCAAAATTCATATTTTTCGACAGACCTCGTATACGACTGAAAATAATTGATATCCGATGATTGTATTCCAGATTTCAGGACATGCAGAACTTTTAATGAAGAATAATTTTTTCTCCTAAAATTATTAATAAAAAAGTTGTCACTATAGTTTCAAGTTCCAACTTAGTGAGACACACTACACACTGAATATGTACTGATTCATTCGAGTTTCCGTCGATTTTGTGAAATGGAAATGAATTGAAGAAATAAGAATGAGAAATAAAGTACAAATGCAAGTACATATACATTTATTAAAATATTTTCCTGAATGATTTAAAAAAATATCCTATAAATGAGCTATTAAACAAAAGTCCATTAAAATGCGAATTTAAGTCGGACACCAACTTTTTCTCAGTGTTGCCATGTAACCAGAGATCTTTTGCCCACCGTCTATTACCACCAATTTCTTTCTCTCGGTGTTAAACGTGGTATGGTCGTCAAATGGGTTGGCCGAAAACGGAACACCTTCATCAAAGAAGCCGACGAGTTTTGTCGCTTCTCTATTAGTTTGATTTTTCTCGGGTTACAGTCCGTTTGAAAAGTCTGCTACTTGTCTGTAGACTCACTACGCGGCAATCAGGATATTTTCCTGGGTGAAGGTGGGTGATACGTCCTGAGGGTCCCTTCATAGGTGGAACGCCATCTTCATTGTTTTTACTGCTAAATCACTTTTTTTTTTTAATGATGCAAGATGTAAATGAAAAAAAAAGTATATTTTTGACTAATATGTGCAAATTGTTAAATCTACTTTATGCTGAATCACCATAAATTCCTGACCACATAAACTGGTCAATGTATTCACCCAAAACTGGAGAATCCATCACCCCTAATCGTCTAAGATATTGTTTAAAACAGGACCAATACCCTTCAACATGATTTGTACAAACTCCAGTTATGGGGTCCCTGAAGTTTCGAGAATGATTGACCATTCTATGTGTATATGGCATACTCCATTCAAAGTATTGAGTCCACAATATGACCTGAAGGAATCAGTCCAAATCTCTGTTTCTGGACGGACGTGTTTTAAGATCAACCTCTCCAACCGGGGCTGTGCGATTAGGAATTGCAATTATGATTCCGCGTCGTGAGTTCACATCATGAATGCCCAGTACCCATTGTGTCACACACAGCACAGCCCGACCCCTATTATTATACTTGCGCCTCACCAGAACTGACTCGTCAATTTGTACACAGCCTTCAGGACCACTTAGAACACAAAGAACATTCAATAAGTAAATAACCCAAACTTACTGACCTAACCAAAACCATAACTAACCCTAAATAACCTGAACCAAACTAACCGGAACTAACCCAAACTAACTCCATTAATTGTTTTTATATATGTGAAAGTTTCCTCTAAGCATTTAAATGTCGCTCACGCGACATCAATTTTTGCCAACAGAATCTAACTCAAACTAACCAAAACCAACCCAAACCAACCAAAACCAAGGCAAACTAACAAAAACTAACCCAAACTAACCAAAAATAACAGAAACTAATCAAAACCAAGGCAAACTAACAAAAACTAACCAGAACTAACCCCAACTAACCAAAACTAATACAAACTAGCAAAACCAAGGCAAACTAATCCAAACTAACCAAAACTAACTCAAACTAACCAAAACTCACCCAAACTAACTAAAACTAACCCAAACTGACCGAAATTCACTCGATTCTGACCTCAACTAACCCGAATTAATCCAGTACAATAATTATTTTTATAGCAAAACTCTCCAAATAAAATCAGATCGTCTTGCTGCAACAGCTTCCACGAACGAACATCTCGAAAAAAGCGGTATTGTTGGACAACCCCCATCTTTGAAACCCCAGTCGACTTGGCTGCACAACCCATTCTGATCTCGCAAGACCATTCCCACATGAGGTAAATCGACACCTCGACTTGTATCCTCATATTCTCAAAAAAAGACCTTTTCAGTAGAGAATATTCTTTTCTGGATGCCCTCCACGCAAAAACTACTCCTGAGGGTTTTTCTTCGTGCAATTGAAGAACACAGTTTCTTCGGCATTGGCGAACTGGACGCCTCAAATGTCTCACTAATTCCGCATTTTGCAGTGAGTGCACTAGAGACAATCCAGATTTTTACAAAATAGTTATCAATGAAAAAACATTATCCACATTCATAATTATTAAATTCCGCGCAAAAAAGAATTTACAATATGATCTTTTTAAGATCTAAAATTTAAATCAAAATAAAACAAATTTGAAGATTCAATCTATCTTCGAAATAATTATTTACTGAAATATGAAATTTGCGTGAAGGCAGGCATAGCAGAGAACTCCATCTCTACGCATAGAATGATACTATCAACAGAGAAGTCCATCTCTGTGCGTACCCGGATAAGTCAGTTTCACATTTTCTACCAGCAAATGTATCAAAAGTGATGTTTTAAAAACAGCTCGACCCGCTATTGTCACACTTCCAGTTTTCTATCAATGTATCTACTATATTTTTGTCTAACGGTAGACAGACAGCCTTGGCAACACTGCCAGCTGTACGTCGAGCGTTGTCATGTAAACGACTGGCCACCTGCGCCATCAAAGGCAAAAAGCTGTCACGTAAAGGAGTTTTAGCACTGAATTCAAGGAAACTTTCAAACAAAATTTGAACTGAAAAACATGAATAATCCGCAAAATTTGTGCTTGATGATTGTTGTATATGAACCACTCTCTTCACTTAAACAAAAAAATTACAGATTCTCGTGCCGGACTAAAGTTTACTAGAACCGTTGTGTGAATATTGAAAAGCTTTTCTTAATGAGCGTTTTAGTTCGAAATTGGTCCTGCTAGCAAGATGATGCGTAAACTTTTATCAACTAAAAGTCCACGCCTAGCCCGATTAATTTTAATTAAAAAGAAAAGAAAAGAAAAGAAAAGAAAAGAAAAGAAAAGAAAAGAAAAGAAAAGAAAAGAAAAGAAAAGAAAAGAAAAGAAAAGAAAAGAAAAGAAAAGGATTGCATCAGTTAAATCAAAGTCGTCTAACATTTGGATAATTTCATCACTTGAATCATGGACTTCGTTGTTCAGGTTTGAACTTTGGAAATTAACTGCTCCCTGTCAGTGATATTTTCTTGTGGTAAAGAGAACAACGTGTTTTCCATGCATTCGCACTCCAGATACTAACTATTTTTGTCGCGATACCGCTTGCAAATCGAACAAAAAACCAAATCAAAGCGACACAGCACGATACCGCGCAACGCCAACGCTCACCGCTCATTCCAGTACACACTGTTATCTATACTTCATTGTTCGAAATATTTTGCGTCGAGGCTCATCGCTCACCACTCGCCAATGTGCACGCCACCTTAGTTCCCTTGATCTTGACTCATGGGTGGCATATTGTTGTTGTGTGACCAATAGTCTAGCTATAAAACTTTGAACAAGGCAAAAAATAACTAATTTTTCTTGATTTCTTCTCAAAAAAATAAATCCTACATGGCTTTTCCCTAAAAAAAAAAAATATGTTTTTTTTCATAAGGGAGTTGATGTCCACAAGATTATACAGTAAGGACGCGGAGGTTGGAACAAATTCATTTGAAATTCAGTGGTTTGTTTTGTGAGAAAGTTGTCCGAGCGGGACACGTTGAATTTTATTTTTGGCTGCGGTTTTTTTTTTGAAGATTTTGTGTGTACAAGGTAGACCAATGATAAGTTACGACAACCAACTTCACGTTTAAAAAAAAAAAATATTTCATTTCCGAATTCTACATCAAATTCTAACTTAGTTTCATGTCCTTAACCTAACCTCAACAGTTCTCGAGAAATTTACGATGGATTAAACTAAGAATGAGTTTCTGAAAAAAGCATTTTGTGAGTTTCTTTTCATTTTTTTGTTTTGGTATTTTTATTGTCAATTTGTCTCCGTTCACAAAGAAACTGTATAATACTGTGTCAGGTGCAACTGAAAAGTTTGAAGAAATGACTTGTTTGTCAAAGAAGCAACGAAATTCGGATGATGGTAGGATGTGGCGACAGAACTCGAACACAAGCTAAGGTTTGCGAATTGTACAATGATAAGTACCCGGAGAGGCTTATTACTCGATCCAGATCCAACCCCTGGGAGCATTCTTCTCCCATTTTTTGTCCCTGGCTTCATTAGTTCAAGTTAAACTGCCTCAGCCTCGACAGTATTTTTTTTCTTCCGTCCTGACCGAGCACGAACAGATTATCTGTCTCACTTTGATTTACCGCCAAGTAATGGATCGGATCAAGGCCGATTGCATAATGGTTCAAACAAATTTGCGTTCCTCGTTCGGACTTCCACATGCGTTCTCGGGCTGCCTCATTCGCATTCGTACTCATGCGTTCTCGGGCTGCCTCACTCGCATTCGTACTCATGCGTACCCAACTAACACAGATTGTGCTTTGATAAACTAAAATGCTATATAACTGATATATTAGGGTCCATCAATATACAATTTTATCATTTAGTGACGTTAGTTGAGACAAAATACTCTCAGAGACAAAATAATAATCATATAATATAGCTCTCTACACAACCATTTAATAAATCTTTTATAAAACGGAAGAAATTGAAGTCTTATAGCATACTATAGTAGCAATGTTATAAGAGGAATTACTCTCTTAGTCTAATTTGTTGTATTATTGGTTAATTATTGTTTTAAAAAGAACTTATAAGATGTTTACAAAATATTTTTATTAGAGATTTATTATATTATCATATAGCCATCTTTAATAAAACAGTTAACTCGGAAAATTATTCAAGACTGAATTGGCTTAAGAGAATATCTTATAAAAATGTTTTAAAGGATGCTTGACCTGACCTAGAACGTACAAAACAGCACTATAAAACCAATATAAAACACTTACAAAATAAAAATGGACACAAAATAGCAACACTGTCTTATAGTATATAGGTACCCGGCTCAGGTTTTCATTTATGGTGTTATCTGACATTCGAAGTGAACCGGAAAATATTGTAGCATAATTGAAGAATAGAATTAGAGCCAAAATTGAACAATACCAGCCACAAACGTTAATAGAGTTCTACTAGAAGCATATCAACTTGCTCACTGTCAGGAAGTTAATGGTCAACGATTCAAACATTTATTTTGATTTGTAGTTCTGCTTTTTGATAAATCGTTCCACATGAACACAGACATTTTGAAAAAAGTCAAATTTCTCGATTACTCTTGAGATAGGGTTAAGGACATGATAATTGAAACTCACTTGGCTATTGATGTAGAATTAGAAAATAAAATGAAATATAGGGATTTCCACTTGAAAAAATAAAGTTGATCGTGACGTATTTTTGGTCCACCTTGTCTACATGGAATAACCATAAACAAATCGCAGTCAACATTAAAAATCCACTTGTCCGAGCGTTTTCTATGAATACAGTTCATATACGTATTATCATGATTTTCTTTGGTGCCTGGCTTCTTGATAGTTGTTTATGTTCTGTTTTGGTTTCTGAACTGATTACTGTTTTGTGCATTTTTGTGAATATTTTAATATTTCCTGAAGTCAGTTTTAATTTGATGTTTAGTATGTGTTTTGATTGACAAGCAAATTTTTAACTTATTGAAGAAGTTATTTCCAAAATTGAAGAGACTGGCCTGACCATTTTATGCACATGTGATCAAGCAACTCTTAACCGCGCTGCTATAAAACAACTCAGCAAAACGAAAGAAAGACCAGGTCGTTACTTTTTTATGAATGGACACAAAATATTTACAATATTTGATGTGCCACATTTATTGAAATCAACACGGAATGCTCTTTTAAAGTATGAAATTAAATATGGAACTAAAGTGGCCTTATCCAGTCACATAAGACAATGCTTCCATATACAGTGTGACCCATTTGTTTGGGGAACACCCTGATAAAAAGTTTATTTCTTGACCGATTTGGTTCGTTTTTTTTTTGGATTGTAGAGCTCGAAAAATTGTATATTCTTGGCAAAAAGTGACCTTCGCCATTTTGACTTCAAGGCCTACTATGTTAGTTTTTAAGAGCAAAATTTCAGGAAACCATATTAGCGATTTTTTTAGAAAAAATCTGTGTGCGCCACTGGATTCAGCATCCTTTAAAACGGGTCTATACAAATTTTCAACCGAAAATATCAAGTTGAAAAAAATTAAAAATTCGCACTTTAACAATCTTTGATTCTATCAAAAGAAATGATAAATGCATTGAAGTTGATGATGGTTTGGTAGAAGTTACAAATTTTTCGTTTTATGTCATTTTAATTTGTTTTGATAGAATCAAAGATTGTTAAAGTGCGAATTTTTAATTTTTTTCAACTTGATATTTTCGGTTGAAAATTTGTATAGACCCGTTTTAAAGGATGCTGAATCCAGTGGCGCACACATATTTTTTCTAAAAAAATCGCTAATATGGTTTCCTGAAATTTTGCTCTTAAAAACTAACATAGTAGGCCTTGAAGTCAAAATGGCGAAGGTAACTTTTTGCCAAGAATATACAATCTTTCGAGCTCTACAATCCAAAAAAAAAACGAACCAAATCGGTTAAGAAATAAACTTTTTATCAGGGTGTTCCCAAAACAAATGGGTCACACTGTAGATCGGAGAAGAGATTTCAGGCCTTGAGACGCATTCAAGAAGTTTACCTGAATTTTGGAAAAAGTAGTCGCTTAAAAATGAAGGGTTCTGTGGCTGCAAGAACACTTAGCCATACCGTTGCGTCAACTATTGAGGAAATGGTCAGCAATCCAACAAATACATACAGCAGAGTCTGTACATGACATTGATCAACTTTTTGACTCTTTAAATGGAAGAACATGTAGACCCGAATGTGGAAAGCCTTATCGAAGGTGTTTTTCGAACAAATCTCCACACTCAGCTCTCTGGAGTCGTTTACTTCAAAAAATTAATAACTGGGTCTTCATAGATGAAAAAAACAAGACTAAAACTACAATGCCTTTTAAATCAGTATGGCTTACCACAATAACTGCTACTCAAGAATTATGGAAAACCTGTAGGACATTGGGGTTCAGATTTGTAAGAACAAGATCTCTAAATCAAGATTCCTTAGAAAATTCATTTTCATCCATTCGACACTTTGGAGCACAAAATACCTATCCTAACTGCAATAAGTTTACAGATTCATTCAAAGGCATGCCTACTGAATAATCTTGTGACACCAGTATCAAACCGCAATTGTGAAATAGACAACGGTTCTATTCTGGACAACTTGCAAGGATTTTAAGAATATAAGGATTTTAAAGCTGATTCCTTGCCACTTGATGATCTCGAAAATAATGAAATTCAATACTCAAATTTACCGACAATTGATACTGACCTCTCACCACAATGAGAATACGTTAACGTATGTTTCTGGCTTTTTGGTGAAAAATTAAAATTTAGTGATTGCCAGGAATGTTAACAGAATCTATTGAGTATCATGATGGACAGTCATCATACTTTGGCTATGTCTAAAGAGTATACGGACAACAAAAATAGATTGACCTATGTGACAAAACAGGTAATCTTAGATCATGCAAAAATTCACGATCACGTTGATTTTATACTGCCCACATATGGTCATATCTGTCAAATGAGAAAGAAAATTGAAATTCTTGTTAGAAGATATATATTGTTTGAATGGTTCACTTGCAAGGAACATCTAGAAAATATCCAAAATGACTTTCTAGATATAGCAATAGAGATTGTCATGAAAAAATATTATGATGATCTATGCAGAACAGTTTTCAAATCAACAAAAAAAAGAGTAAACCAAAGAACAAGAAATCTAATAATTAGGAATTTATCTTGAAAAGAAAAGACTGTAACTTTACCTTTGTTCCTTTAACCCATTGATAGAATTTTCCTACTGTGTATAATCTATGTTCCTGCTGCTGAGTTTTTTATTCACTTTTAAGCCTAGAATATGTATATTTTTGGTCAATTTTGTACAGTACACATCTCGATTCCATTATTTGAATATTTATATTCAGTTAATAAATATGGACCTGTAGAGATTATTATATTTTTCCCCTTTCCTGAAGGCGTAGATAAAAAGAATAATGTTTTGTTTTTTTTATTATATTAGAATGTTTGTTTCTATCCACATGGAAATGTCGATTTTTGTTTGCATAAGGGTTTGAGTCTTCTTTGTCTCCACAATTAGACGGTGTTTTGTCAATGGGATAAGCTGTTATACAAATATGTTTTGAGAAATAGCTTAAAAGTTTATTAGACTCTTAAAATTGGAATCAAAAAATATTTCGAAAAATAGACTTTGTTTCAATGTCTATTTTTAGATATATACTGTGGGCCAAAATAAGTTAGACCATAGTTTGATCCTTAATAACTTTTTTGTTTGTTTATAGATTTTGATGAATTTTTGATATGATATTGATCAATATGTTCTGGATGTTCCTTCAACACCAAGCTTTCGAATTTTGGACGGGACCGGACTTACGACGTTTTTATGAAATTAGTGTATTCAAGCCCGTTGCAAAAACGAACTGCGCTACTTACAGACCAACTGATATTTTTTTTGTGAAGGAAGTTACTGGGAAAAGGTATCCTGATAATATCAATATTTTAGAACCATAGCCTAAGAAACAATTTTTTTTCTGTATGATGGTGATTGTCGGCTTTGAAACTATTTCACTTCATTTTGATCAAAGTTTCTTGAAATTCCATGGCAACAGGGATTGTTTGTTGAAAATTTTTAAGATTCTAGAGTTTGCCTGTTTGATTTTAAATCAGTAGATATGGTTCTATCTTTGAAAAATAAAATCTTGATCAAACGTGATTAATGGAAAAAAATATGGGTGCACGAAAATGTCACGGCTCCTTCAAACTATCGAGTGAAATTTAACGAAGTTTATCAAAAAAAAAATAATTAACTATTTTTTTTTCCTATTTAAAAATTCTAAAATGTCAAAAAATCGACAAATCTCTAACAAACATTTCGCGTTGCTATGAAATTTCAAGAAACTTTGATCAAAATGAGGTGGAATAGGTTTAATGCCGACAAGCACTATCATTCAGAAAAAAAAATTGTTTCTTAGGTTATGGTTCTAGAATATTGATATTTCTAGGATACATCTTCGCACTAATGCTCTTCTCAAAAAATATATCAGTTGGTCTGTAAGTAGCGCAGTTCGTTTTTGCAACGAGCTTAAATAGTTAAATACACCAATTTCATAGAAACGTTCTAAGTCCGGTCCTGGCTAAAATTCGATAGCTCAATTTCAGGGTGACATTCAGAACATATCGACTAATATCACATCCAAAATTCATCAAAATCCATCAACAAACAAAAAAGTTATCAAGCGTCAAATCATGTTCTAACTTAATTTGGCCCACAGCGTACTCACCTAAATCTTACTCCTATTCTTTAAATAATAATAAATATTCTTAGAAAATATAGCTACAATGGCATAACTCATTATTGCATAACACCGAACAATTATTCCACTCTTTAAATGCCCTAAATCTGAACGACCCGCCAATTGTTAGATTCAAATATCCCGCCTTTTTATTTGTCATAAGTTGGTTCTACAGGAATCTGCTTCAGTATAGTTCAACTGGTTGTCCTCAGTGCGCCACAATCGCAGGGGAAATCTGATGTCAACTTGCATACATGTGAATGACCACTCTCTTATTTTTATATTTATCTATGTCCAGGCACAATACCCTGAACTGGGTATATGTGCAGCTGCTGTTTTGGACAACCACTGCCACCTGTTGGCTCGCAAATCAGCGAACGCGAATAGATGTGGGGTATATTCGAGCTGTACCTCTCGATCATGGAATAAAGAGATATTGTATCGATGGCAGTGGTTGTCCAAAACAGCCGCTGCACATATACCCAGAATAGGGTATTGTGCCGAGAGTTACATTGATGTGAGTAGTGCCATGCTGCCTTACTGATGATCTCTATTCGGGATGAGACCGGTTTAAGGGGGGCACTACTCACATGGATGTTACTCTAGACATTTATCACGATTCTGTACCAACCTCTCCGTTCAACATCGGATAACCGTGAAACCTTAGAACATAGAATCCACTATAACTAGCGTACACCCTATATTCCGGGCAAATTGTTTGTCACCATGATAAACATGTTATTATTTACATCTCGTCCGTTGAATTCGTTCAACGTTGCCTTGTTGCAAATAAAAAGCACTCAGAATTTTCACTTTTGATCAAAAGGGATTAACCAGTGTATTAACGAGGATATGTTTTGATTTTTTATTTGTTTCAATATCGTTGATGTTATAGGACAGTTATAATTTACTGATTATTGATAAGTTTTGTTCACATAAATCAGCTGTTCGGCCTTAAAAATATTGAATTTTGAACAAGCCGACAACAGTGTTCCAAGGGAGCTAAAGGCTATGATTGGTTAAAATGACTATCAGCTGTCATTTCATTTTGATTGGTTGATCTCAAATAGGCATTTGTGTTGTGTTGCCAGATGTATTTTGTTGCATCGTGTCTACATAAGTAACTAAGGTTCATGGAAAAATATGGGTCTCATTGAACATGTTTTAATAACTAGTGATCTAGAAATGTACATATTATATAATTGGTAGCTGCTGGAGATGCACTGATAGAGTATAGAGTATTTCTAATCAGAATAAAAATACCTTGAATACAAGGTACCTATCAAAGTTGCAGTTTGGCAAACTCGCAAGCATTTTCGCAAAAAATCCTCTCTCCCCTCAATGTATAAACATGTGACACACAAAGAGACGTCGGGCTATATCTAGTTGATGGAAAATGATTGCGTGAAACAATGTCTCTTTTTATCAAATGCTTTTCACTGTACGTACTCTATGAGATAAATAATACAGTATATAGGAAAAAAAATAAAAATATTTGAACTCGGTATTGCGTAAGAAAATTCTCTACAAAATAGCAACTATGCAGAGCATGTCGTTATTCTATCTTTTCTCATTATTATTGACAGAGAAGCCCTTAAAGATGCTGAGGAGGTGATACAGCTGCTTTCTGTGCATATCAGAGATATCAAAGCAAGAGCAGAGAAATCTGAAGAAATGGTCAGAGAAATCACACGAGATATAAAACAGTTGGATTCTGCGAAGCGTAACCTAACATTGGTAATTATGAAATCAATTATACAGGGTGTCAATTTGAAAACGAACATCATTTAATTGTGCTAACCCAAACTAACCCAAACCAATGATGGAATTCATCTAGAGTTACATAACATATGGAAGTCGAAAATGGCAAAAGAAATAGAAATTGCCATTGAAAATCTAAGAGGTAGGTGCGCTGGAGTTGAAAGTAGTATGACAAAAAAACACCTCAAAAGTTGTCAATTTCAATGTAAGGAGCTTCAATTCTGAAAAAAAAGTGATTTAACTTATTAAAAATAACATGAAGATTTCAGAAATATTGGAATAAGTGGGGTTGAAATTTCAGGGTTAGTAACCCTGGGCGTGAGAGGGTTCAATCCAGAAAAACATCAGATACCTCAAAATTTGTCTCCCTCGATATCTAAATTGACGTGTCTCGCCAAATTTTCATACTATCATTAGTTTGAGCAAAATTGAATGTTTCTTTGTTAGAATTATTTCTTGTCCTTTGAGGATAATCAAATTGAAAAAGGTTCTTGGACTTGGGACCAAATAAAAGACGTTACTCCTGCTGTCTTCGCGACGTTTCGTCAAAATGTATTGACTTCTTCAGGCTAGAAACCAAAAAATGAAAATAATCAAATCACAAGAATGAAAAAATGAAAAAAATGAAAAAACCTAAAGACAAAGTCTACAACATCAGAAAACTGCACAATACAACAGAATGAAAACATTTTTGAGTTTGAAGAAGAAAAAAAATCGTACTAGAGTGAGTATTGAACCCACATCCTTTAGATCACAATGACATCGCATTAACGTTTGCGCCAGCGGGACAACAGAAGTAAAGAATCCCTACGAGTACAAGATCACAAAATTTTTTAAAAACAGAAGATACGTTTGAGAAAGCTATTAACAAGAACAGAGAAATATAAAGACGCAAAAATAAGCAAATAAACATTAAAACAATAAAATAAAAGTCCAAGTATAAAAACAAACACTACTATAAAGAATTTAAAATTGCTTACCGTTCGACAGAAGGTCAAAAAATTAAAAAACACTTAGGTTTTGAGTGTCTTTTTGATTGTTTATAGATTTCGATTCATGTCCTCCCATCCCTTTCATAAAACTTTATGTTGATGACACCATACTTGTTGTACCGGAGCAGAAAGTGGATGAGATTGTTGAGTATTTCAATGGTTTCCATAATGATCTCCAATTCACTGTTGAGAAGGAAAAAGACAAGAGCATACCGTTCTTTGATTTGAGGTTCAACAGACTTGAGTGATCAAGTCGCCGTAGTACCTTACTACAAAAAAACGGTTGGCAATTTGTTTTCAACTTTGAAGATGAAGGAGGAACGTGATCGGTTATCCAATTTGATTTACTCAATCCCATGTCATCAATGCCTAGCTGTGTTTGTGGGACAAACCAAAAAATATTTACGAAATCGGCTGAATAACCATAGAGATGACAGCAGAACTAAACAAGAAAAAACTGCTCTTTCGCAACATTCTGTAAATACTGGGCATAGTTTCGATTTTGATGCAGTCAAAATTCTTGACGTGGAACAAAATTGGCATAAAAGAACTGTCAAAGAGATGCTGTACATTGATAGTGAATCGAAATCTATAAACAATCAAAAAGACACTCAAAACCTAAGTGTTATTTATAGTAATTTGATTAGAGCCCATACTAGTCATAATGTTGATCATAATACAACAGGAACGTGGTTTCAATGGTTTTCTTACACTTCCTTGTCTTTGTCAATTTAACCTCAGTTCATTTTAATGTGTCTTTATTTAGTTTGATAGAGATTTTAATGGAAATTTGTTTGTCCTATATAGAAGTTTTAGTATGTTTATATCAATTTTTTGACCTTCTGTCGAATGGTAAGCACTTTTAAATTCTTTATAGTAATGTTTGTTTTTAAACTTGGACATTTATTTTATTGTTTCAATGTTTATTTGCTTATTTTTGCGTCTTTATATTTCTCTGTTCTTGTTAAAAGCTTTCTCAAACGTATCTTCTATTTTTCAAAAATTTTGTGATCTTGTACTATTAGGGATTCTTTACTTCTGTTGTTCCGCTGGCGCAAACGTTAATGCGATGTCATTGTGATCTAAAGGATGTGGGTTCAATACTCACTCTAGTACGATTTTTTTTCTTCTTTAAACATAAAAATGTTTTCATTCTGTTGTATTGCGCAGTTTTCTGATGTTGTAGACTTTGTGTTTAGGTTTTTTCATTTTTTTCATTTTTTCATTCTTGTGATTTGATTATTTTTATTTTTTGGTTTTTAGCCTGAAGAAGTCAATAAATGTTGACGAAGCGTCGCGAAGACAGCAAGAGTAACGTCTTTTATTTGGTCCAAGAACCTCTTTCTATTTAAATGCTTCTTGTTTTCAAATTGACACCCTGTATATGAATATAATTGAAGGACAGTAACGGGGCTACTGGTAACTAGCAGGTTTTTTGACTATCGGGATCGCCCCAACGTACACCCAGAGGAGGGAGCAATAAATATGGACTTGCTCAGTGGTATTGTGTATTAAATCTTAGTTCAAGCTTTCGCCCTAAGTTAAGGGCTTCATCAGGAAGAATCTATATAAAGAACGTGGTTTCAGTCTACAAAAGTCAGCAAAGGTTAAAATTAACTTACAGATTAGTTACAGAGTTCTCCTCAACATTACAAGAGGGTAGGTGTGCATTATTTTGAAGATACAGGGTGCAGCACCGGGGTAGAAAGTAATAATACCCTTTTACTACATGTGAACGTTGAAACAAAGAAACTTTTTTGTTGCTTAAAATTGACAATGACATGACCATTGACATTGGTTCTGTCTGACCGTAGGCTAGATGAGCAAGACATGTGACATCACTCAGTTACCCATCGGGTTGATACAAACTATATCCTGATATTGTTAGGAGAGAGTAGGAAAGGAGGAGAAAAGTCTCAAGTTACCCAAATCGATAAAAGAGCAACAGTCAGTTGATTTTTTTTGGAGGGAAAAAGAAATTTGAACATAGTGTCAATGGACAATTAAAGTACCTTCAAAACAACACTCTTTATTTGTTCTTTTCCTTCTTTTCTTTTTTCTTTATAAAAGAAAAAAAAAAAAAAAAAAAAAAGAAGCCAGACAGGTACGAAAGTGGAAACTCAGAGCAATTAGTCAAGTTATTGTTTTACTGAAATACGTATCTGGATGAGAGGGTTTTTTTGTAAGTGATTGAGTAAGTAAATAGGTATAACTAGAACCTAGGCCCTCCACGTCTTTCTTGAAATTAACACAGTTGTCGCAGTTATGTATGTAGCACATTTCAAGGAACCTCGTCTTAAAGTTACTCCTCTCAGTCATCATGACAAACGGTTGGTCGAAAACAGGTTTGTGCTCTTGTTCATTAGCATGTATGCTAAGGCTAGTACTAATTGGGCGGTGTCTGCAAACACTTTTATGTGATGCAATCCTTTTTGATAGTTTTTGTGAAGTTTGTCCAATGTAAATTTGTTGGCATTGACATTGGATCCCGTACACTATGTAGGATTTATTTTCCACAATTGTAGAATCTTTCAAGTTGAGAGTAGAACCGACCTATTCTCTTCAGATTATAGTTAGCTATTTTTAAATTAGTATTGTTGAAAAGTTTAGTAAGTGAGAAAGAGAGACCCTGTATGTATTGTAATTTTCCAAATCTAACCTCAATATCAGGATTTACATTTTGTCTGTTAGCAATGTTAGGTTGATTATCCCCCCTAAGAGTTCTTCTAATAATATGGATGGGATATACATTTTTTATTAAAATTTGTTCTAATAATTCTAAGTTCTTATCAACAAAGGTTGGATGACAAATTTTGGTAATTCTGTTTTTTAGCGCAAGTATAGTATTAAGTTTTTGTTTCATTGGATGGTAAGACTGGAAAGGGATGTATCTCCCTGAACTTGACTTTTTTCTATACCAGTCTAATTTAATGATATTTTGTTCTGATCTCACAACCCGAGTATCCAAGAAGGGGACTGCGCAATCAACCTCTTCCTCCACGGCGAACTGAAGTTTAGCATTAAACCCGTTGAATAGATTGAGAGTGTTCTGCACTAGGTCGGCAGGTAGAGCCATTTAAAGGTCATCTACATATTGGTAAATGGAGGGAGTTGGCCGTAATGTAATACAAAAGTTTGTTCATGACGATTTCAGCTGGTATAGGTGAACAGGC
Source organism: Orchestes rusci (assembly GCA_958502075.1). Classification (NCBI taxonomy): domain Eukaryota; kingdom Metazoa; phylum Arthropoda; class Insecta; order Coleoptera; family Curculionidae; genus Orchestes; species Orchestes rusci. The sequence goes on along the minus strand of OY293303.1, from coordinate 59,834,039 downwards.
ACCACCCATTGGTACTCCAACTAGTTGTTTATAAAAAGTTCCGTTAAAATTGAAAAATGTATTGTTGTACAAAAACGCGAAAATTTCCAAAAACACTTCTTTAGGGATAGTGCAGTTACCCTCAATAAGTTCAAAATGTTCATCCAAAATATCGGTGATTAGATCAAGTGGTATGTAAAACAACGTCGAAAGAGGCCAGAACAAAATCATCGGGGATTATAACACCATTAATCTTATCAGCAAACTCAAACGTATCCTTAATTCTAAATTTGTTGAAGTTACAAAAAAATCTGTCCAATATCACTGCTATATGCTTGGCTAGGGGTCGAGTGGAAGCTCCAATACAGGAGACTATGGGGCGTAAAGGTACACTTTCTCTATGGACTTTAGACAAACCGTAATATTTAGGACAAATCCCATTGTAAGTGGTAATCAATTTGGCAACGTTGGAATCTATGAAATTACTATCTTTAAGTTTTTTAATAAGTTTGTTACAATCGGTTTCTACTCTTGGAGTAGGGTATCTAATACAAATTTGGTACGTTGACTCGTCATCCAGAAGTTGAGCAGATTTATTGATATAATCAGTCTTTGTCATAGCGACAGTAACATTACCCTTATCAGATCTAGTAATTACAAGGTCAGGATTAGTCTTTAAGAAGGTTGACGTTTCTTTTTCTATATCAGCCGAAAGTGGTCTAAAACTTGCCTTGGAATTAATAAAATAAGTTATGATAGTAGTGGCTTTAGATCTGATGAGGTCCTGTCGATCCTCTGGAATACATTGGATAAGAAGTTCAACTTCAGATAGTAGACTGTACATATTAATATCTCTCACACCAACGGGTAGACTAAATTTCGGTCCTTAAGCCAGAAAACCTTTTATATGTTCAGGAATTTCAATATTAGAGACATTTTTAAACCATTCTACATTGCTAGTGTTAAACTCATTACGTTTGATATCAACTAACTTGTTGAGTTTTGCTAAGTTGTTCTTTTTTATTTGTTGAAAAATAGAGTTAAATTGATTCCTTTGACAGTAAATGAAATCATCAAAAATATGAAAAGGCACCAATCTTCTAATGATATGCAATAATTCATTGCTTCTCGCCTCCAACTTATCGACATGCCGGTTAGTATCGTTAATTGCAACTTTTTTAAACTTGCTAGTTACCTGTTGAGTCAGGAACTCCAAGCAGTTAGCGTTGTTAACAGTCACATGTTGAGGGGTTTTTCCATAATCTTTTAGTTGAATCAGTTATGAAATTATGTGTCACATCTTGTCTTTTACTTTCCAGCAAGAAAATCCTACGGTTCAAAATTTGTCATCCAACCTTTGTAGATAAGAACTTAGGATTATTAGAACAAATTTTAATAAAAAATGGATATCTCATCCATATTATTAGAAGAACTCTTAGGGGGGATAATCAACCTAACATTGTTAACAGACAAAATGTAAATCCTGATATTGAGGTTAGATTTGGAAAATTACAATACATACAGGGTCTCTCTTTCTCACTTACTAAATTTTTCAACAATACTAATTTAAAAATAGCTAACTATAATTTAAAGAGAATAGGTCGGTTCTACTCTAACTTGGAAGATTCTACAGTTGTCAAAAATAAATCCTACATAGTGTACGGGATCCACTGTCAATGCCAACAAATTTACATTGGACAAACTTCACAAAAACTATCAAAAAGGGTTGCATCACATAAAAGTGATTGCAGACACCGCCCAATTAGTACTAGCCTCAGCATACATGCTAATGAACAAGAGCACAAACCTGTTTTCGACCAACCGTTTGTCATGATGACTGAGAGGAGTAACTTTAAGAGTTCCTTGAAAAGTGCTACATTCATAACTGCGACAACTGTGTTAATTTCAAGAAAGACGTGGAGGGCCTAAGTTCTAGTTATACCTATTCACTTACTCAATCACTTCCAAAAAAACCCTGTCATCCAGATACGTATATCAGTAAAACAATAACTTGACTAATTGCTCTGAGTTTCCACTTTCGTACCTGTCTGGCTTCTTTTTTTCTTTTTTCTTTTTCTTTTCTTTTATAAAGAAAAAAGAAAAGAAGGAAAAGAAAAAATAACGAGTGTTGTTTTGAAGGTACTTTAATTGTCCATTGACACTATGTTCAAATTTCTTTTTCCCTCCAAAAAAAATCAACTGACTGTTGCTCTTTTATCGGTTTGGGTAACTTGAGACTTTTCTCCCCCTTTCCTACTCTCTCCTAACAAGGGATATAGATATATATCAGGATATAGTTTGTATCAACCCGATGGGTAACTGAGTGACGTCACATGTCTTGCTCATCTAGCCTACGGTCAGACAGAACCAATGTCAATGGTCATGTCATAGTCAATTTTAAGCAACAAAAAAGTTTCTTTGTTTCAACGGTCACATGTAGTAAAAGGGTATTATTACTTACTACCCCGGTGTTGCACCCTGTAACTTCAAATAATAATGCACACCTACCCTCTTGTAATGTTGAGGAGAACTCTGTAACTAATCTGTGAGTTAATTTTAACCTTTGCTGACTTTTGTAGACCGAAACCACGTTCTTTATATAGATTCTTCCTGATGAAGCCCTTAACTTAGGGCGAAAGCTTGAACCAAGATTTAATATACAATACCACTGAGCAAGTCCATATTTCTTGCTCCCTCCTCTGAGTGTACGTTGGGGCAATCCCGATAGTTAAAAAACCTGCTATGAATATAATATCTACTACAAATATCTCTTTATCATCGCAGGCAATCACAACTCTAAATCACCTTCATATGTTAGTGGGAGGTGTGGATACTTTGAAAACACTAACGGAAAGACGTCTTTATGGTGATATAGCTTTACCATTGGAGGCTATAAGTGAAGTAATGACTCATTTTGAAAATTATTCAGATATATCCCAAATAAAAAATCTCAGTGACCAGGTTAAGAGTATCCAAATGGAATTAGCTACGCAGATAACCAAAGATTTCAAGGTAACTTCCTCGGTGATCAATATCCAGGGTGTTTGGTTAGTGAAACTTGGTGAGCGTGTAGGTAGGCTCATTTCGAAGATATTTTATGAATAGACCTGTGCCCTAAAACGTCCCCGATTTTTAAAAAGTCTTTCAAGAACTTACAAAAATCTGTCACCTGAGTATTTTTTTTTTGATGTTTCTATAACTTTTATAGTTATAGAGACTAAAACACAAGAATGGCCAAGACAACAACTTCGTAGAAACTAATACGAAATTATGATTTCTCTGAAAGTTATCGGTAGTCTTCACTTCTCGAAACACTATCCAAAGGACTTCAATTTAGTTTCTTATACCTATAATATTTGATAATATGCAGGGCGTTTTCTTCTATTTCACCATTTAGTATCTCCCAGCGCGATGGGTTCAATCAGTCATGGTATCCAAATGGAGTCATGTACTGGACAAAAATAAGAAATGAATGCCGCTGAGCTTGTGTGGTATCAAAGTTGCTGCTAGATTTTTGAGTAAGCGCCCACGTCGGAACGTTGAAAATAGATAGAGCATCGCAGCTTTCGTGAATCACGAGATTCACAAGGCAATCTTGTAGCTTTTTTCCCTGTTAATGTATACATGTTTAAGAGAATCGTGCAGAATTTCAGAGACTACTTCTAATACTACATTTATGTGAAACACAAAGTGGAAGTCCCAGGGTAACCCTGACCTGTAGTTTATTATTTATAAGGTTTACCTGATTTCAATTTCGTTATTTTCAATTTCAGGAGTTTTTCGAAGGAACGAATCTGAAAAGTCATTTACCAAATAAACAGCTTCAGCAAGCCTGTCTGGTTGTATCGATTTTGGATTCGAATGTCAAAAAAGATATTTTGAAATGGTTAGTAAATATACAACTCGCAGAATATAGTCATCTTTTTCAAGAGACTGAAGATACTGCATGGTTAGATAAAATTGATAAAAGATATGCTTGGATCAAGAGACATTTATTAGAATTTGAAGAAAAACTAGGTATTTTATTAACAATCAAAATATAATTTTTTCTTGAAGGATATTTTTATTTGGTACAGGTAGTATGTTTCCTCATAACTGGGAGGTGTCTGAGAGAATAGCTGTCCAATTTTGTCATAAAACAAGAGAAGCATTGACCAAGCTGATGATGAAACGAAAAAACGAAATTGATGTGAAACTTTTACTACATGCCATTCAGAAAACATCTGGATTCGAAGCACTACTTTCGAAACGATTCAGTGGGGCTACTTTATTAGAAAACTTGGAAACCACGGCTGACGATAAATCGAAAATCTCTGGAACCAAATGCAGTCAACCTGGAAAAAAGAATGAGCAAAAAAAAGGGGCGACAGATTCACCTTTTCATGGCTTGATAGGTCTGTACAATTAAGCTCACTCTCGAGTCTTATCATTGGGATCTATGAAATGTATCTTAAGTCAAATTCCGATATCCAATGATATAAGAAATGAGAATAAGAAAATAGAAACATTACTTGTGGACCCCAGGGTGTGTCATTGATATGGGATGTGGGTAAGCTGAATTGCGCCTAGGCCGACAAAGATATCGAAATGAACAATATGGATTTGAATAAGGGTGAAGTGAAGTTTGCGAAAATATTTTTACATACAGTATGTCCGTGGATGCGGTTAACAAGAGGTGAAATTAACCAAACATTGATTAAAAAGTCTTCATTATACAGGGTGTCCCAAAAATGAAAAAACATAAAATCAAACTAGAGCAGACCATCATTTTTTGCCCTTTTAACGTGAAATAATAAATACATAACTTGCTCCAAATTTGGTTAAAACCTTGATTCTGGACTTACTGGAGAAAATTTTAATTTATGCAAATTTTTAAAAATTAAACAATCTGTCCGCATCTTACCATTTGCAAATTATGACCTTTATACCTGGACATGATTACCGGTTCTTGTTGTAAACATTAAAGTCATAATATGGAAGTAGTGAAATGTTGACTTGCAAAATTGTTGAGTTTAACTCTTTACCAGCAGAATTGAAAGACTGTCATAATTTATTTTTATTCAAGAAGCTAGCCCGTGAATATGTTGTTATGAAATTTTAGAAAAAGAGACTTTTTTGTTGTTATCCACTGGTTATTTTGTGTATGTTTTTTTTTGGGGTTTTTCTGGTCGTATCTGTAAATTTACATCACTTAATTTATTTTTATCTAATTTTATTTAAGCCATATTGTTTTATTAAAATGTTTTTGTATGTAGCATATTTGCTAAATAAACAAATATTTCATTTTATTATTTCATTGTTCAGTTAGGACTTAATTTTGCAGCAAGTTTCTTATTTATCATTCAACGGCAAAAGGCCAAAAAATAAATGTTTCTTCTTGTTTGAGTTTATGTTTTCACATTTTTGAAACGCCCTGTGTAATAAAAATCATTTTTCGCATCGTAGCTCCTATTTTTTCAGCAAGCGGACTTTTTTACCAAGAATGACTTCTTGTCGTTATCTTTCAATTTTTGGTCCTTTTTTTTTTTTTCGAGAGGTTTAGGGCAAATCTGTCTCCGCTCATTCTGAACGTCGCAAGACACCTTGGGGGTGGGTGTTGTGTCCCCATGGTGACATCGGGTTGGTCAGTGTCATTCTGACAGCGTCCGGCCGAGTAAACCCAGTGGTGGCGTGTTGCCATCTCACTTCCTCTCTCGACGGCAGTATAAAACCTTCGCGAGACCGCTTTCGCATTACTTCAGGAAGTTGCCGTTGTCATTGGTTTGGTTTAGGTTTGCTTTCTGTGTCTTCCTCTCTCGATTTCCAGTTTGTCCCTTATTATGTCTCTTAGTGTCCTAGTTATGCTATTCCAAAATGTTTCTGATGTTAGTAGTAGTTCAGCAGTGTTTTCTATAGTCAGAGGCTGGCCAATGTCCATTTCGAGTCTGCTTCTGTAGCCGGTCCATCTGTTGCAGTAGAAGATTGTATGCTGGGGGCTATCTATCTCATTACAGAACCAGCACGTTGGGCTGTCAGTCTTTTTGTATTTGTATAAATATGTCCCAAAGACGCCATGTCCGGTCATTGCTTGCGTCAGGTGATAGTCGATCTCTCCCCATTTGTGTGTTGTCCACCTTTCCACGTTCTTGATGAAGATTTTCGTGTATCCCTCATATTTTGTTCCATAGGCTTTGCCATTTCTGTAGGGTGTTTATTTTGGCCTCTTTTCTGTGTTCGCCCCCTTGGTCATACAATCTGCAGTGTTCTTCTATTTTTAGTCTAATTGGCGGAATAGCCGCAATGGCCAGAACGGCTTCTGTAGGCACCGTCCTGTAGGCTGAGGTTATTTTGATTGCCATTTGTCGTTTGACCCTTTCCATCATTTTCCTGTAGTACTCGTACCTGGTGGCTCCTTGCCAGACAGGTGCTGCATACAGTAGCAGTGAATTCACTGCACCAATTATCACTCTTCGTTTTCTGTATTTTGGGCCTTTTGTATTGCTCATTAGCCCTGCAAGAGTCGTCATTGCCCTTGCCGCTTTTCCGCAGCGTAGTTTGACATGGTTGGTCATTTTGATATCCTTGTCAATTTGGACTCCTAGATAGTTTATGGAGTTGGCGCTAGTGAGATGTACATCATCAAATCTTATGCTGACTTCTCTAAGTTTGCGTCTTCCTGCCATCAGAACCGTTTCGGTTTTCTGTAGCGCAATTTCAAGGCCCATGCTAGCAAAGCTCGTTGCTAACTTTGAGTATGGCATATTCGCATATTTCTTCTAAAGCCGTCCCTGTTCTTGCTTTTGCCACGATTGATAGGTCGTCCGCGTATGCGATTAGTGTTATGTCGTTGCCCATGTCCAGCTGTAGGATTTGGTCGTAAAAGATGTTCCACAATATTGGACCCATTACAGAGCCCTGGGGCACACCACTCGTCGTTTTTATTTTTTGGTCTGTCGGTGTTATGATGTATCTATTATTCAAGTAGGATCGTATCATTTTTCTTAGGTACGGACTAAATCCTTTCTGTTTTATGGCTTTGTCAATTTTGGTCCATGAGACTGTGTTGAAGGCATTTTTTATGTCTATTGTGACAAGTGCGCAAAATTCTTGATTTTTATATGCTTTTTGCATAATGCTTTCCGGTATAGACTTTACGTGTTTTATTGCGTCTATCGCCGATCGCTCTCTCCTGAATCCATACTGATTCTTGTGCAGAATTTCTCGTTCTTCTATTTCTGTCTCGAGGCGTTGTTTGATTAGTGTCTCAAGAAATTTACCTGTCACGTTTATTAGACACAAGGGTCTAAAGGTGTCCGCTCCTGACGGGTCTAACTTGGGTTTAGGGATCAGCACTAGATACTTTCCAGATGTCCGGGAAATTGCCGTTGATAAGACAGTTGTTCATTATCTCTGTGATTTCTTTTTGATTGGCAGTCACCACTATTTTAAATATTTCAGGAGAGATATTATCTGGTCCTGGAGCTTTCCGGAATTTAATTTTCCTGATAGCGTTTCCCACTTCCTCATCAGTGAATTGTGGGACCGAGGTTGGGTCTAGGTTGATTTCGTTCCAGGTTACTTCCATATGGTTTGGAAATAGTGTCCTGACTTGCTCAGTAATCTCTTCGTCATTGAGTCTAATTTGTGGTCTTAGGCGGAGTTTATTTGTGACGATCTGATATGCTTTGCCCCATACGTCGTTGTTTAGATCATTGCAGAGCTCGTCCCACGCCTTTTCCTTACTTTTTTTGATGGCTGTTCTAAGGTCTTTTTTGGCGGTTTTGTATGTATCTTCTGCCCCAATTGTTTCGTGACCCGTTGAGGATATCTTTCTTTTTCTTTGGAAGATCCTGCGCAGCTTGTTACATTCAGTTCTCTTCTTGGCGATATCTGGGTTCCACTAGTAGGCTGCAGTTCGTCCATTTGGTTTGTTCTTTCGCTTATCCAGGGTTTTGTTGCACAAGTTCACCATTTTGCGCATCAGTTCTTCAGGGGCTGTTTCGGTTCCTAGGTTTACACCTTGTAGCAGGTTGACACACCTTGCTTTGATGTTTGCTAGTGCTTCGCTGTTAACCTTCCATCCTTTGGTTTGCGTGGTGACTTGTGTTCTCCCTTTTTCGTGTATCAATTTGTATTGAATTGTGCGATGGTCGCTTGGGTTTTCTTTTTCTTCATCTACGGCCCATTCTTGGATTTTGCTACATAGATCTTCTGATGTGCAGGTGAAATCGATTACAGATGTTCCATTTGTGTTTGAGAATGTCGGAGTGTTTCCCCTGTTGGCAGGGATTAGATCTGGTTTCGCAATCCATTCTTCAAGTATTTTCCCTCTGGTATTTGTCGTGTGTGATCCGAATATTGCGGCCTTTGCATTCAGGTCCCCACCTAGGATGATGTTTTTTGTATCATGTCTCAAGTGTCGCTTATTCAGCAGTTCGTTGAAGTCCTCTGTGGTGCCGTTTGGGGAGAAATAGCAGGAAAACACTTTGACGTTCTCTAATTCAATATAGACAAAACCTATGCATTTAGTTACACGTTGGATGGGCATTTCTTTTTTAACGTATATAAAACTATCACAATTGCTATCATAGTATAGGGTACTTGTTCTTCTGGGGTTTGTCAATATTTCTTCCTTTACTCTATGCATGAGCACCGATTCATGTTTAACTGTAAAAACTTTATATTTATGTTGTCGTTTGCGAAGAGGATCTGCTTTGTGGCCTGTCTGGATGCAGACCGGGCATTTTTCTTCACTGTGGCAATCGTTAGCGATATGTCCCATCTCCCCGCATTTGTAGCAAGTTCCTCTTCTTTCTGGTCCATTGCAATTGTCTATGGTGTTGTCATATGTCCAGCATTTCTGGCATCTTGCCACTCTGACCCTTTTTTCAAGTGTGCAGTTCACGAAGCCGATTCGTATGCTTCTCTTTTCTGTGATCAAGTTTGTTTTGTCCTTTGCTAGTTGTATGGTTACGGTTAGTGTGTTATTTCGATTGGGTCTGAATTCTCCCATTTTAAGGTCTTCATCCTCTAGTTTACCAGTAATAACTTCTATAGCCGACATCACCTCTTCTCTCGTAGTTGTTGGGTCAATGCCTCGGATATGGATCGCTTCCATACTCCTCTGTGTACCGCTCATCCGTACCTTTGCACTGGTGTCAGATTGTTGGACTGCAGTCCTTATTTCTTTAATGGCCTTGTCATCTTTGTCTGTGATTATGATAAGTTTCCCTTCTTTTGTTGTTCGCATTGTTTTTATAGCTTGGCTTGCATCAGCATTAGTTTTCAGTTGGTTCTTTATTCCAGTAATCAGACTTTTCATGTTTTTCTTTCCGTCATCTACTATTAGAGCGTATGTTTGTCGTTCTCTCCTTTCTCTAGTTTTGGCTTCGTTGATTCGACTGTTTGTTGTGTATATTATTAGATTTGTGTGAGTACCATGAAAGATAGCCTCGCTCATTTTCCTAAGATTTTCCGGGCTCATGCTTTGAGTATGGTGTATCGCTACAAACTCATCCTGCGCAGTTTCTTTTTTTAGCTTAACCAGCTTTTGCCAGAGGTCCTCATTTGTTTGTCCTAATGCTATTTTGATGATTTTCTGCGTAGTGGTTTTAACTGTTTCCCTGCATTTTATTTGTGTTGTCAGTTCTATTACGTCGAAGTCTGTTGTTTCTTCCTGCAGTTCTGGGTAGCGGTTTTTTTCCATACTTTTATCATCGGGTTCCACTAGTACTACCTTAACTGTGGTGTCCTTAGTTTCTAGGGGGTTTCCTACTTTTATTTCTGTATTTGTGTAAGCTTCTTCTGCCCATTTCCTGTTCACTATGACTTCATAGGTTTTGAAATCGACATTTTCCTGTATCTTGGTAATAGTCTCGTGATTTCTGTTCCAGATTTTGGTTTGTGTGCCTTTTTCGCCTGTACTTGGCTTTTGGGGTTGTGTCTGGTCTTTTCCTGGTAGGGCCTCTAGCCATTCTTTTACTTCCTTTCTATGCCTTTTTCGCCTGTACTTGGCTTTTGGGGTTGTGTCTGGTCTTTTCCTGGTAGGGCCTCTAGCCATTCTTTTACTTCCTTTCTATTCAGGATTTCTATTTGCATTTTGAGTTTTATATTCAATTCCTTAATTTCCCTTTTTGTGTTTTGCTCTATTTTGCTATTGAGATCTGCCGCAATTTTTTTTATTTTATCCAGCACTTCAAGCAAAATAGTTGCCTCTTCCTGCCTTCTATTTAGATCTTGGGCTTTTTCGGGGGTCATGTCGACCTGTTTTCTTTTCCTTTTGTCTTCAGTGAACGAGTTTTGCCTGAATAGGTTACTAATTGTCTGCTGATTAGTCTTGCGCATGCCAGTCGCTGGTGTTGTTTGGTGATCAGTTTCCACAGCAGTGTCAACCAATAGAGGAGGAGATCTTCCTATGGAATCCCTCCTCGCGAAAGGGTTTATTGTCGTCTCTGCGAATGTCAATATGCTGCTCCCCTCAGAATCCGTGGAGCTGCCTGGCTTGCCAGGCTTGCCAGGGTGGAATTCTGGACCGACTGTCCTACCCACCTGAGGTAATTCATTTTTTTTTCATTTGACATTTCATTTTATTATTTGATTGGTTTGTTCGAGTTTTCCTTCTCTAGATGAAGTGCCTTCGCCATGGCTATGGGCTTCATCTGCCCTTTGGAGTACCGCCTCTGACATTTGGGTCCTTGCTGGTTTTGGCTCGCCCCGGTTATATGACCACCGGTACCCCCCATATCTGGGAGGCTTTCCCCTATCCACCACCTGGAGGAGGCGCCCGGTATGGGACCAGCAAACCCACTCGGGTTCAATTTTTGGTCCATTCCACTTCTTGTTAACCACATCCGTGGACATACTGTATACAGGTATCATTACTTCTGCAGAGCAAAATTCAACATAGTTTTTTTGATTAGCAACCACTTTATATCTTTAGATATTTGAATTCGAACATTTACTGGCATCTCAAATTAAATAGCACACCCTGAGATATGTTCACAACACAACCCGGGTTACATATTACCCCACTTAAATCTTTAACGGGTTGACTTTCATCTTTGACCCGGTAGAAAAACATCCCAAATCGTTAAGGTGTGAACGACAGACAGTTGGATAGTGACAAAATTTTGAGATATTCATAGCCAACAAACTCACTGCAAATAAATTAAATAGACATTTACAAAACAATATGAAACATAAATTAGTCAAATCACACTAATAGGTCACCTAAAAATTCAAAATGTTTCAAGTTTTAACATAAACAAACCAATGCGCATGCTCGACAAACTGTGGACGAACTTTACCCATGTCGGCGAGCGGGTTAAGAGTTGCACTCGGGATGTTCTACCCGGTGAAATATTTCAGGGTCGTGAGCGCAGTTGTAGATCTAACCGGTTAAACGTTCTATACTCATAAACGATCCAACTGACGTTAAAGAGTGCGCTCGAACGCGCCCAGACGTGTGTCGTGAACGCACCCCTGTAGTTTGTCAATTAGTCGCGTTCAGCTGCTATTTCCCATATGTATGTTTCACTACAAAAGTTGATTGTTTGGGAGATAATTTTGTTTTTCTAATAACTCATACAAATCTCATTGAAAACTGACTGAACGTGCCATGAAAATCATTTTTTTCACATATCCACGTCAAAATGGGATGTTTTGAGAATTACTAGAAATTAGAGAAACTTGAATCTGTCCGCCAGCAATGGGACTCACTCACTTTTCCCCAGTACATGGACCATGTCCACCATTTCATCACGCAAAAAATGTATGTTCACAAATTGTTGAAAAGTTAACGTGCAATAATTCAATGCCACTTTGACGTTAGGTATGCCAAAATCATGTAATTTTTATGGGAACGGAACGTGTTCATTTTCGATGAAATTATAAATTTTTTAGAATAACAATTTTTTTTCTCGAACCATGAATTCAAAAAAAATATATTGAAGGGTGAACATTACGTAAAATGACATGCTGAACGCGACCAAGTAACAAAGTAAAGGGTGTTCACAGATAAATGGACCCCATTAACTTCTTAATTTGATGTTTGGGAAAAAAATGTTTCAAATGAATGTTTAATGGTTCAAAACGAATTTTATGCAAACTATTTTTTCACATATACAGGGTGTTTCAGAATTTCTGGGCTTGGTCCAACTTTCTTATCTCAAATTGCAACCCTATTTTTTTATTTGATTTTTGCATTCTCCGGAAAATTCTTAACATTTTTCATATAGCATACCCTATACTCAAATTCAACCAATAAGAAGATATCAACATCAGAAATTAGCTTTTTTTTTCGAGCATTTTTTGAAATGTATGGTATTATTCGGAAACCTTGAAACGAGGTAATTGTTAATAGATGTCAACTTCTCAAAAAAAGATTTGAACAACGTACAGGGTGACCCAATTTTATCCGACTATATTTAAAATTTCGATTCTACTAATTAAAACGAACAATCTTTATTCTATGGACATTTATTTTGAAAGACGACGAAATAGCCCCTCGAACCATGAAAAAATCCACTCAAACAATAGGAGTTATATCCATTTTTAATAAAGCTTCTAAAAAGAAACTAAATATTTTAAAGGTCTTAATAGAATAAAAATTGTTCATTTTAATTACTTAGTAGAATCCGAGTTAGAATCTTAATTTGAAATATTGTAGGATAAAACTGGCTCACCCTGTATGTATAAAGAGAATATTTCAACTTTTTCCTCTTCGCAATATAACATGTTCAAATCTTTCTTGACAAGTTGACATCTATTAACAACCACTTCGTTTCCAAGGTTTCGAAATAATACCATACATTTTTAAACATGCTCGAAAAAATAGCAAACGTGTGACGTTTATAACTTCTTATTGGTTGAATTTGGGTATAGGGTATGCTATATGAAAAATGTTTAGAATTTTCCGGAGAATGCAAAAATCAAATAAAAAAATAGAGTTGCAATTTGAAATAAGAAAGTTGGACCACGCCCAGAAGTTCCGAAACACCCTGTACATGTGAAAACCTTGTTTTCACAACATTCATTTTGAACCATTAAACTTTCATTTGAAACAATTTTTTTCCAAATTATCTGTGAGCACCCTGTACAGGGTGTGCTATTCCAAAAAAATCAAGTTATGGTGCTTTGAGATTTACCAGTATCAGAGTCTCACAGCGAAGTGGTACCATAATGCCAATCGACGGCATTGTCACTTGAAGATACCCCAGGTAGTTGCTTAAACACTGGCAAAGTCTCAAGTTGATATCTCAAAACTCAAGTGCCCTGTGTGTTTGATCAATGCTTGTAAACGCGTCAATTTTCAGAAAAAGTTGAATAACTTTTGAAGGGTCAAAGCGAATCGCAAAAATGAAATGGATCTAAGATGACAGAAAAAATGCGAATTCAAAATAACTAAAGATATACAGTGGTTGCAATCTAAAAACAACTATTTTGAAGCCTGCTTTGCAGAAATGATGTATACTGACAAACTTTTTCAAAAACTGCACTGGGGCATCCCTTATTCAAATACATTTTGTTCATTACGATATCTTGAACGGTTTTAGTCGCAATTTAGCTTACCTTTATCAATGACTCACCCTGTTTAATCACTAGAAACAATTTCTGTTGAAAGAGAAAGTGCAACACCATAATAAATAATTAGGTTATTAGGTATATCAAATATCTTCAATAGCGATATACCACATTTTAGAAATGTTATGCTTTATCTTTGTTTCCTGAACATTATTTTGTCCGCTCCAGTCACGAAATTAACAGCAATGCTTATAATATTGTGATTTTCGTTTCCTGATGCATAGATACATTTGATAAATCTGAGCTCGTTTTAATGCATTAGATACCATTTCAAGATCACATGACAAGGAGATATGTAGTTCGAAAAACTTAACAATTGGATAATAATTCCATCATAATGCAATTTTCAAGATGTCATCTCACATCTCATAGTAAGCTATCGAGGTATGTCCCAAAGATTTTTTTTTGAGAAACATGTAATTATTCAGTATTGATAACCCCAGAAATTTCTCATCGTGATATTTCAGCCTATATTTTTTTTATATTTTGATTTGATTCTAAATCACTGACTAGATCTATGCCGAAGAATAAAAATCGGTTTCTGTTTTTTTTATATCACTTTTCCCTTTGCTTGCATCAGAGCATATTTTTATCTTTTATTGGTTTTAAATAACATCAAATATTCCTCAAACAGTTTGAAAGAAGTCAGAATAACTAGTTCTGACTTGCAAATTGTGGAAACATTCTCATTGTTATATGAAAAAACTATTATGCTGAAAGTATAGTCTTATGTAGCTTTGAAATGCTCAACATCTATTCAATAATTGAGAAAGCATCCCCGAAAACTAAACATAAATTCTTGTTGGGATGCTATGTATTTTTGAGTATACTACTTAGAATAGTTATTTTATAGTTTTTTTTGGAAACGAGTGCTTACACACTCGGGTTTTTCTAGGATTATTGTGCTTAAAAACACAATTTGGATTGAGCTCATAACCAATAGGTCTGTCCACAAAATTCAGTTCTTTATTGAAAATGGTAGATAACAAGCCGATAGCCTGGCAAGTCGATTAGGCGGACTCTCACAATACAGGAGATTTGAATTTTGTATTGTAATGTGTCATGTCAACAACAGCTGTTCCTATTGTCTGTTTTTGTAAATAAGGAACGGAGCATTTTCATGTTCTTATGAACAAAAATCATGTTGCTTTATATTCAAAACCATCCTCTTCAATGTTAAGGACTTGTTCGTGGACACCCTGTCCAAGTACCAACACTTAATTATTTGGCATCCCAAAAAACCTTCATTTCATTTCAAAACTTCATTTAAAAAATCTGAAATTGAATTTAGTTCTAACACCCTTTGTAAATACGAAACCAAACATTTTCATGTTCTTATGAACAAAAATCATGTTGCCTTATATGGAAATTCATCCTCTTCAATGTTAAGGAGTTGTTCGTGAACACCCTAAGTACCTTGTCTAAGTACCCACGCGTTAAATCCATTTACAAAAAATAAAAAACTGCAAAATATCCCAACTCCAACTTCCATTCAAACGGAAAGTTGATGTTATACAATAGTTATTGAAATTCTTGTTAATATTATTTTGGTTCGAGCTCTTGCTTTATGAATATCGATATTACCAGAAAATAGTTCTGTAATAAATGCATCAGATCACAAAGCTTACTGGTTGCATAGCATAGCCAGCTTAGTTAAGAATCCGCCAAATCGACTTGTCAGGCTATGGGCTTGTCCTGATATAGGTGTAACATGATTCCCTCTATACTTGAAAACAATCAAATATTTTCTGCGTTAGTCGTTTTACAAATTTGCTAAAACGCGTGGAAAAAGGGTGTGACGACACATGCGCGCTTATCCACTGTAGTCATTGGTACGTACCGACAAGTATAGGACGCTAACAAACATTTTTTTGAATACCCAAAGCAAACAGCAAAAAAAAATCATGGTTTGAGGCAGTGAGACGGAATTTTGAAAACGTTTGAAAGCTAATGAAAGAAAACACCTTGTTAAAAACTACATAATATTGTGACGAAACATGTGTGCAGCGGACCGACCACTGTGGGTGGAGGCGACGGATATTTATCGTACCACAAAATTTCATCAGCCACCACTGTGTGTAGAATCGATTTGCTTCTAGTACGTTCTAGCGAAATCAAAAGGCGGAGCAGATTTCTACTATATTCTACAGTGTTCTATACCATACGACGGTATTCGGGAAGTTTCAGCGAGGAGGGTATATAATAAGGTTCGTCATTTGAAGGAGTTCAGTTATTGATTGGCCGCGAAATATAAATAGGTTGCGATTGAGGAAATAAATATTTCTGATTGTGCTGTAGTGACTTTAAATAGATAAACTAAAACTGGACAAGTGTTTTCTATAGCGAAATTTGTTGCAATTGGTGTCAGGAGTGGAATTTATTGTGTGCTATAGAAACGGACATAAATATTCGCTGTAAAGGCTATGAAACTAGTGTTTTTGACCGGATTGAAGATTGCCGAGTTGAAGAGGGAGTCGGAGAAGCGTGATTTGGATACAAGTGGAAAAAAGCTGATCTACAACAACGGCTTCGCGAAGCTTTAATAGAAGATGGCATTGATCCCGATCCAATTCGAGATTTCTGATCCCAATGCAGTTGTTAGGAGAATGGAGGAAAAGTTGGAAGAATCTTCTAGAGCCATGGAAGAGAACCCGAGGAAAATGGATGAGAAGTTCGAAGAATCTTCCAGAGCCATGGAAAAAAAGCTCGAAGAATCCTCCAGGGCTATGGAAGAAAACCTGGGAAAATCTTCTAGAACTGTAGAGGAAATCAAGGAGCAATTGGCGGATAACTACAACTGTCTGAAGGATCATGTAGCGGAAGTAATCGAAAACCTTGAGAAATGATTTGAAGCAAGATTTGAAGACACAGTTAAGACCCTTGAAGAAGAAATGGAGCAAATGAGAAGGCAGTGATCATGAAACAACCAGACGTCACAATCGAGAGGAAAGGTGCTAGTGCTAAAATGAAGTCTGATACCTTCCGAGTTCACATGAAAGCCCTCCTTTTTGATGGCAAGATGTCCTGGAATAACTACCATCGCCAGTTCGAGGCAGCAGCAAGGGCAAATGAATGGGGTGGAATGGAAAAAGCCTTGGCATTGACACAGGCACTTCGTGGGGAGGCAACGGAAATCCTACAGACGCTAAACACTCAAGAGCTGGAAGACTACGATGTTCTGGTCAAGCATTTGGAGCTGCGATATGGACAGACTCACATGAAGCACGTCTACCGCTCTCAGCTGAAGAACCGCTTTCAGAAGACCAACGAGACCCTGCAGGAGTTTCAAGCTGATATATCTCGCCTTGCCCGACTGGCTTACCCAAACACGCCAGAAAGTCTTATGGAGAGCTTTGCACTTCAGACCTTCCTGGATGGACTTCGAGACCAGGAAATGAGGCAGTCCCTAATACTTCATCGTCCTGATAGAGTGGTTGAAGCACTGACCAAAGCTTTGGAATTCGAAGCGGCGAAGCAGTCTGTAAAGGTTCCTGCAAGCGTGCGAAAGATGAAGGAACCGGATCTTGAGGAGGAGAACACCTACGAAGCAACTGTAAGGAGAGTCGATAAGGAGATAGAGGCCTCCAAGAGAAGGGAGCTGTGGTGCTGGAATTGTAGAGAGCTTGGCCATATTCGTAGCCGATGCAAGAAGAAGAGACGGGCACCATCTCCGCCTTCGGAAAACTAGAGAGGGTCGATGCGAATGGGCCATCGTCGACCTGTAACCAGTATGCCCCGAAGAAAACTGCCATACTTGCCTCTTCACGACCCAAACAAAACAGCGTGTTTGTAGACGGCTTGATCAATGGAGAACAACGCACCATGCTGCTGGATACAGGTGCGACGAAGACGATCCTCAGGCCCGATATTGTCACAACATCATGATCAAACCAACTAAGTGGCGACTACGAACGGCAACAAGAGACCTAGCGAAAATACATGGTGAAGTGGAAGCGGCAGTGACTCTGGGAAGCACCAGCTCCGAACATCCAATTTTGGTTGCTGACATTGAAGAAGAAATCATCATCGGACTGGACATCATGAATTCCCGAGGCTTCCAATTGGATTTCAGGCATGGAACATTGAGAGTCAACAACGAAGAGGTAATTCTACATGGGAAGGAGAAGGAGATAGTTCGTGCACTGCTGGCTGGGGATGCTTCGATTCCAGAGAGGAGCGAGATGATCCTGTGGAGTCGTCAGGATAAAAGAGTCAAAGAAGGAAGCACCGTGATATTCGAGCCTAGACTACACGACTCCGAAATAGGACGAAGAATGGCTTGTGGAAAGATGGCACAAGTGAAGAGCACTGTGCCTGTCAAGGTGATGAACGTCAACTATCTCTCAGTGAGCTTGGCGAAAGGAACGTCGTTGGGACTGCTCGCCAATTTCCTCCGTGGTGCGACAGCTGCTCAAGACTAAGGTGACCTCTCCTGAGTTCAAGGGAGAAATGGAGAAGTTAGTTGCCACCTCTTCGAAGGACCTGAATAAACAGCGATCGAGAGGCTTGTTCAGACAATTTAGTGACATCTTTGACTTTGACAATGGAACGGGGGAAAAGGGTCGGACAAGCGTGGTACAGCACAAAATTAAAACCGAAGGTGTACGACACATCCGTCAAACGGCTAGGAGACTACCTTTGGCGAAGAAGAAAGAGGCGGACAAGAAAATCCAGGACATGGAGAAAGGCGGTATCATCGAGCCTTCCAGTAGTCCGTGGTCATCGTCAGCTCTGCTGGTTAAGAAAAAGGACGGTCCAAGTCGGTTCTGTGTAGACTATCGTCAGCTTAACAACGTGACGAAGGACAGCTTCCCGCTCCCACGGATCGACGACCCTTTGGACAACTTGGCTGGATCAAAGATCTTCTCAACCATCGACCTGAAGAGCGGATTTTAGCAGGTCGAGATGGCTGTCAGCGTTGGAACAGGGCTGTGGTCAACATGCCTGATGTACCTCGACAACATAATCGTGGTTGGCGAATCATTTGAAGACCACCTGAAGAACTTTGAGCCTTCGGCACGTTGAAACACTTTCGAGCGCAGCCATCCTAGGCCATCCACTACCTGAAGGAAACTTTGTCCTTGACACGGATGCAGGGACTACTGCGTTACAAGAAAAGAGCTGCTGGCAGTAGTTAAAGGGGTAGAGCACTTCTACAAGTACCTCTACGGAAAGAACTTTCTGCTGCGAACCGACCACGCAGCACTCAAGTGGCTTCAACAGATCATGAACCCAGAAGGTCAAGTAGCTCGTTGGATCGAGAGATTCCAGGAGTTCGATTTCGACACGGAGCATCGAGCTGGATCAAATCACAAGAATGCTGATGCCTTGTCCAGAAGACCTTGCCCAGACTACTGTAAGCGCTGCCATAGAGCTGAGGAGAAGGAGGCAGGCATTTGTAGAACAACTGTGGTAGACGACTTCTGGCAGTCTGATGCACTTCGAGGAGACCAGGAGAAATATTCAGATCTAAAGCCGATCATCGAATGGAAACAGGCAGGCGGCCAACGACCAACTTGGCAAGGAGTCGTGCGATTCTCGACTACCGTGAAGTCCAACTGGGCTCAATGGGACTCGATGTTTCTTGACGACGGCATCCTGAAGAGGCTGGTGAAGAATCTGGATGGCACGGATGATTGGAGGCAAATAGTCGTTACTGGAAACAAACAGGCAGAAGTAATAAAGGAGGTCCATGATGGTATCAGGGGTGGACATCTGGGTGTAACCAAGACGCTGGGAAAGCTGCGAGAACTGTTCTACTGGGTCAACTGTCAGGCCGATGTCCGGGAGTGGTGCAGTAAATGCGCCGTATGCGCTGCGAATAACGGAGCTCAGAAACGCCCAAAAGCTCCTATGCGCCAGTACAATGTTGGAAGCCCCTTCGAGAGGATCGCCATAGATGTTGCTGGACCATTTCCCGAGTCAGGCGAAGGAAACAAATACATCCTGTTTGTGAAAGACTACTTCAACAAGTGGGCTGAACCGTATGCCTTGCCAAACCAAGAAGCGGCTACCGTAGCTGATGTCCTGATTATAGAATGGATCTGCTGTTTTGGTGTTCCATTGGAGCTGCATTCAGACCAGGGCAGGAACTTTGAATCGCCACTATTCCAGAACATGTGCAATGTCTTGAAAATCAGGAAGACGAGGACGACTGCGCTGCACCCACAAGCGGATGGGATGGTGGAGCGGATGAACCGGACCATCAATCGACACTTGGTCAAAGTTTTCTCTGACCGTCAAAGAGACTGGAACGAACATCTTCATCTGTTTCTCTTGGCATCACGGTCTGCGGTTCATGAATCGACCGGCGAAACCCCAGCTAGGATCATCATGGGTCGTGAACTCCGGCTTCCCTGCGACCTGAAGTTTGGCTGTCCACCTGGTGAAGATGTCGCTGTGGAGGATTACGCAAGTGATCTTCGAAGAAAGATGGACGATATTCATCAACGGGTCCGTTTGAACATCCAACGGCCAGCGACAGGATGAAGGAGGCCTACGACGTGAATGCCGTGGAAGGCGGGTTCCAGGTTGGGGATCAGGTTTGGCAACTCACAGAAGCGACGTGGCTTTTCCCCAAAACTGCAAAGTTCTTGAGATCCAGGAGCGAATCAATGACGTCCTCTACAGGATTCGGGAGCCACCACGAGGAAAACTGAGTGTTGTTCACTTCAACCGTTTAGCTGGGTATGCTGGGAACCATGACGATCAGGACGCTGGAATGAGGCATATCAGATCATCCGAGAAAGACATGTCACTGGAGACTTTCATGTCCCTATACTCCAATGGCCAGAAAGTTCAGAATGGCGTTTTCTAAGTGTGATATACTGTCTCTGAGTTAAACACTTGATCAACTCAACAATACTTTTATTTTGTCCAAAACATCAAAGGATAAATGCAGGATAACTGATAAACATACAATAATAGTAATGGCTATCTGACGTGACTGACTTATTTGTCAAACGGAAGTGTCTTCCTCCAGCTCTCGCTACTCGTAGATGTAAAGCATGAACGCGACGTTGCCACGTTCAGATCCAATACATCACACTTATAGTGTTTTCGATTGGGAAAACAAGGGTTGCACTGGGTTTGACCTCGGGCAAAACCAGTTATGATGAAAATTTGCTCTAGGGCAATCCCAATCGAACATACATTCTTCATCGAGTGATATAATATTACACGGTAAAATTCCGATTGAATTGAAATTGGAATCATAAAACTTCTTGAAAAACTAATATTATGTTGTCTCTGCGTAGCGGCTGAAGTGACTCTGAAACTTAACTAATTAGAAGTCCATTTCTCATTGCCAAATGACAATACAATCTTGAGACCAATCAATAGTTTTGTATTATATAGATCATAAATACTAGAAACAACTTTTTTGAGAAATTAGGTATATGCACAAGATCCTAAATGAAATTAATTCTAATAAGGTCTCCCAGCTAACAATTTCTTGCTCTATAAATGTCGTAAGAACGTTCTCAGAACAAATTTTTATAGGTCAATATTTTTCTAAGAACATTTTTAAAACGCACTCACAACTCTTATACAATCAAAATTGGCCATACTATACAGCTTTTCACATCTATAAAATATTGTGTAAAACCTCTGCAAAACAATTAGAGAATTGTTGCATAAACGTTCTTAGAGCTTTTAAAGAACTTTTATATTACTGTTACAGAGCAAATGCTGTAGAATACTGGTGTACAAGTTCTAAAGAACTCTATTACAATTATTGCTTAGTAGCGCAAAATGTCTCGTTATGCAATAATTTTAATGCATTGTGTGATATTCAAAGACTTTTGAACTGTTGAGTGTCGTATTTTAGAAGCAAATTGATTCTGATGCTGACTTCATGATAATAAACCTAATCTGTAGAAATATGGGTATATACTTAATAATTCACTTAGTTGGTTATTCGCAGTCAATTAAGCAGTAAATTAACTTGCGGAAGAAGATTTATTGTGAAGCATATATCACATTATGGGAATTTTTTGACGCTCCCTCCGTTTGGCTTAAATTTCCACTATGACTAAAAATGTATGAAAAACATTTTTTCCAAAAATTCGTGAATTTACCCCTAAATTTTTTATAAAATAATCAGACACACTATCGTGTTCGATATTATTCGAATCATTTCATTTAGTATTATTGCTTATGCGTTCAAATTTGTTTTTTTATTTCTAGACAATATGGCCGCAGAAAAGAATCGAATATTTGTATTATTAATACTATCCAATATGGATTCCAACTAATACGACATATTTGTGTCTTTTGCAATTATTAAAGAGCAAGTATGTCATTTCATAGATACAATGTTGTCATATGTTAAAATATTTCCTGAACAATAAGACTATAACTATGGCTTATTTGGAATCTTCAAGCAATTTTACGAAAAGTAAAATGTATTAAAATTGAAAGACGTCTGTTACAAGCAACAAAAGATGTTTTGATTCAAAATCCATGGAAAATACTAGGTTTTTGAGAACCCTGTATTACTGCCCCCGTTCATTGTGTGTATTATGTTTATTCTTTTTTTAGTTAACAAGGATCTATCAAATTATTCTTTACTTTTCAGTATTATCCTCTGGCGACTCTAATGAAATCGTTTCGAAAACCATTTGTGAGAAGGGTTCTTTTATCTAATAAAATGCTTTCGCGTAAAAGGTTTTCGTAAAATTTGTCACTTTTCCTGCAAAATGCGCCACTTTTTTTCATCTTTCTCCATTTAAATAAAAATCAATAAGACATTTTGAAGCAAGGTAAAGGCACGACTTCCATACAAGTTTAATAATCCGAAACATATGGCGTGGCGTCGTTGTTATAGTAGTTCTATAGTGTGTTTTCGAAGATATAAATATTTATATTGATGTCCATTTATTCTATGAAGGTTTCACAATACCTGAATTAATATAGTTTGTGACTGCGTTAAAAAAGCGCCAGTTCACCTATTCGATAACTGCTTCCATATTAGTTTATTTGCTCTCCGCAGCAGAATTGTATCAGTAGGAACCCTTTGTGCAATAATTCTATAAGAAAACAACATGAGACATTACAGAACAGTTGTATAAGAGTTTCATTGGACATAGTTCCAAAGATGGAGATTCTGAAACTTTGCTGTTTGCAGATGATTTTAAAATATATAGGAGGATTTTTGCGGCTGAGAGTTGTGTACACTTGCAGACACATCTGGATACTATCGTGGATTGGTGCAGTTCAAATGATTTTGGATTTAATGAAAGAAAGTGTGCTGTCATGTCTCTCACACTAAATAAAAACGTGGTTGAACCAAAGTCCGGTCACTCCTTTGATCCGTCTGAAAATACCGGCATTTTTTGCGAGGCGTCGTAAATCATGAATATCTGATTTCTTTAGAAAATATTCATTGAAAACTCGAATGAAAATTTTAATGATTCATTTGAAGACCAAGTTGCCTTCTATTGCATTTTCTCACCCCTGCCCTTGCTCAAGCTTCCCATTAGAATACCTGCTATCCTTATTCAAGGGTGCGAAACTATTATACGTTAAAATTTGCAAATTCAACACTAAGAACCTCTAGAAAGAATAAAAAACATCCCAAACTGGAGATCTTGGAAAATGTATAAGTATTTATCAATTGTTAAGAATGTGCATAATATTTGTTTGTTTATATTTTATCATAATAGGTTATTTGTATACGTTTTTTTCTCTAGTAGATGTTCGATTGTGTTATTTCCGAGGTTATTTTCTCCTCCATTGATTAGATCAACACAAATATTCATTTGCCGACATCTTGATCATTTTGTTCTATTAGCTATATTTTATGAAAGTTTTTGTATACGATTTTTTTCATTTCATATTCCTCGGTGTACTCGAAATTTCCAAAAAGTTACTTAGCATTAATAGCTATTTTTGACAATTTTATCTTCACGTGTGTACACAGTCATCATAACTAATGACCGAAAAATCGTTTGTAGCATTAAAAAAGTAATCTAGAATAATTGACAATATTTTCCAAAACAAGAGCGAAGTAAAAATATTTTTCAATTGCACCCGGTAGATTCCTTCACACATCAGATGTGGGTTTTGCTGGCGAGACGGATAGTGACGGCAGGAGGGGGATTTTCGCGTATTCGAGAGAGTGGTCGGACTTATTGGAATATATAGACTTTGGTTGAACATCCCTATAGTATCAACGAATCAATACTACAGAGATTAGAAAACGAGAAAGATTTAGGTGTTAAAGTTGATAGGACTCTTGCATTCACAAACCAAATTGTTAATATGGTAAATAGTTCGTATAAAGTAATGGGTTTCATTATCAGATCCACTAAGGGATTCAATGTTGATTGTTGTCTTAGATTGTTTGACAGTCTGGTATTGCCAAGGCTAGAATACGGCACATATCACTCAAAATATATAGAAAACTCCCATACGATAGTTTGAAATGAAATTCGCCAGCGCCCTACAACGGGTAGTCCTCGTACTTTTGACTTTCTTTTCTCAAAAACGTTAAGCTGTTTTTATTGCATACGGTGGAGCCATCTATTGGATAAAATATGATTTATACCACGTTCGAAATTATAATTCAAATATTTATCACATGGTATATCAAAAGTTATTTTGAAAAAATGCCTAACTATTTTTCAAAAACGTTCAGTTTATAATGTCTAAAAACTATGTCCTGGACAAATACAGGCATATTTTTCAGTTTATAACTTTTGATAAGCCATGTGAATCAATATTTAAATCAAATTTTGAATGTTGAGTCTATAAAATGCAAACCACAAAATTTATAGGACTTGTATACCCAGTTGTGCTTCAGTTTTGTTGTTCAAAAATCGGATTTTCAACATGCTGAACTTTTTCTAATTTTTCTAAAACAGTGGAAGAACTTTTATTGGAAAGGAAAGGATGCGTTTTGTTAAAAATATCCACACATCCAGGGGACGATACATTTCTCAAAGAACTCACGATAAGCTTACATTATAGTCCAATCCAAGGTTCAAACACAAATTTCAAGATAATCTAGGTACTGAAAATTAGATCTTTCGGCACAAAATTCAAATTACACGTGAAATGACGTGGAGGGTTAGGGATTGGTTATTTATGGCAACCGTTGTCAAGCAAAACCTCCGTCTCTAGCGCCATCCAACGGGTAGTCCTCCAAACAAATCCGACTTGATTAACTGGTTGCCTAAAACTTCATTTACATTGGCTCCCATTCAAGTTTCCTATATATTTTAAGTGATATGTGGAATACGGTAGTATCATATGTTATCCACAGTATGATGTTTGGATTGAGACTGTAGAAGGTGTCCAGCGTAAATTCCTGAAATACATGTTTTTTGAGCAATTTGGACACTATCCAAGGCAGGGCTATGACAACTATTTGCTATTTGAAAAATTTCAAAGATTGTCCCTAGAAAATCGGCGCATTCAAATATGTCTGGTATACCTATATAAAATATTATCAAACAAAATTAACTCCCCTGAAATAGTTGCAATACTTCCAGTTTTTGTGAATGTTGGAAATGCACGGCAAAGGAAAACTTTTGATTTAGAATTTCCTAGGACAAATCTATACAAAAACTCGCCCATCTACAAAATGTGTAATTATTTTAATATGTACTGTAGTGACATTGATCTGGATTTACTTAGTTTAAACGGTTTCACTAAAGTGATCGAGGATAAATTGTATGCTATGCAAACTCGGAGCTGATACTATGTACAGGGTGTCTATTTAAAAATGGCAAGGTGCCAGATCTCAGAAACTAGGCATTCCAGAGATTTAGGGAAAAAAAATACTGGGTAATATGGAATAGAGAAAATGCTGGAAATATATCAGAAGTTCCCAAGATAGTCACAAGATGGCGTAACGGTGCTATCAAAACACAAAATTGCTATTTTTTCGTGATTTTTAAATAGAAACAAATATAAATGAGTACCGCTATTGATTCATTGAGAAATTTCCTCCAAATTTGTTTCTATGATTTTTTTTTCTAGCATGTCAAATAAGACAAGGTATCAGCTGTCAAACCTTACAAGGTAAGAATGCTCATAACTTTGAAACAACCCAACCGATTGACGCGATCTTGGTCTTAATTTGGAGGCTTTCCTCTTCCACAATCTTGAGATTTCAAATGATTCTCATCAAAACAGACGATTGTATTCAGTATAATATGTGGACGACAGACATTTTCTGAATTTACTTGAAATTTTCAAATGCAAAGTTATACTGAAAATTGTTCGTCTGAATTCTCGACAAAATTCCGCACAACTTTCATGTATCACACTTGTTTCTAGATTTCGAAATAAAAAAGCTACCTACACGCTTTTCTGTAATTTAATGTAAAATAGTGATACTATCCAAGATGTCCTCGTGAAGAAGATATTGACAAATGTTTGCGTTACGTAAGTAACCACCCAGTGACTGTTTCATTTCAAACCAATTATATCTTGAATAGTAGAACTTTTTGCATTAAATAATTACAAAAAAGCATTTAGCTTATTTATTCCGAGAGGTAGAAAAAAGTGTAATGCATGAAAGATTTGCGAAATTTAGTCGACATTCCAGGCGAACTATTTTTACTATGCCTTTGTATTTAAAAATGTTGAGTAAATTTGAAAAATGTTCGACGTCCGCATATTATATTGACTAAGATCGTCTCTTCTGATCAGAATCATTAGAAATCCCAAAATTGTGGAAGACGATAACGTCCTAATCAAAATGAGACCAAGATCGCGTCAATCGGTTAAGTTGTTTTAAAGTTATGAGCATTCTTGCCTTGTAAGGTTTAACAGCTGATACCTGTTTTATTTGACATGCTAGAAAAAAAAATCAAAAAAACCAATTTGAAGAAAATTTCTCCAGGAATCCATAGCGGTACTCATTTATATTTGTTTCTATTTAAAAATCACGAAAAAACAGCAATTTTGAGTTTTGATAGCACCGTTACGCCATCTAGTGGCTATCTTGGAAACTTCTGATATATTTCCAGCATTTTCTCTATTCCATATTACCCAGTAGTTTTCTTTCCGCAAGTCTCTGGGATGCCTAGTTTCTGAGATCTGGCACCTTGCCATTCTTAAATAGACACCGTGTACAAGTAAAGAAATGACTTATGTAGAATCTAGGGGATCATAGTGTAATATTATTGTTATTTGTATATTTTAGATATGTAGTTCAAGGTGTCCGTAATTGGCCTTTGACTGTAGATACTGTTTTTGAATAAATAAATAAATTAATAAAAGATATTATTGTCCATCGCTTTTAGAGAAATTTGATTGTGTAAGCAAAGTGGTTGCAAAATTGTGTTATCATGCAGCACTTATAGAACTATATTGGAACATAATTTGTAACTGCTCTATAATTATACTGCAAAAACGTTCTTACAATAGATTTAAACAACAAATTAGTTTGCTGAGAGCAAAATAGTGTCATATGCGTCCACTATACAACAATTTACTGTACTATACACAACTATAGAACATTAACAGAACATAAATATCCTATAACTCTAAATATATACATTATTTTGCTAGCTCCCGCCATTTATATTAGATTGAGGCTGGTAATATTAGTATTAGTATTTGTCGCGAGAAAATCGGATACCATAATCACGTCTACCTTCGCCAAATTAGGTGAATCTCCTTTTTGGAAACCGTCCTCCATATTTGCTGAGAATAAATAAACTTTACTAATAGTTAATGGCAAATCTACACTGTCGAACGCATAACACATGCAAACTCTTTTGACGGCTAACTTCACAATAATTGAATATGAGTATGTTCCGTCTCCCTAGCCACAAGCATCTGACGTCACAGTGCGTTTAGTTCGCTTAATCAAAGTACTCAATTTCAACCGCCACTGTTGTATTTAGGATTGTTTTTTCCAAGCAGACTTCGAATATAACTATTTTATCATATCGAAATCTTTGTTTTACACTACTTCTAATTATAATAATTTTTTTGTGGACAGATCTATTTTTTCAGAAGAGAATAAGTGAAATCGAATTTTTGGTTTCTGTTTCTCCGATATTTCGGTTTGTCAGGAGATTTTTGGAAAAATTTGTGAAATGGTGTTGAATTGAGCTGCAGTTTGTGAATTTTATCTTTATTGATAAAATGAATGAATTTCAATTTGATCATCAAGCCCATTGTTGAGACTCGAACAGGATATATGATATATGATATAATATGCTATTTACAAAATATTTCTCGAATTATAGGCAAATGTTTCATACCTCATTTGGGGATTTACATAGATAGTGTTGATAGAAATCTAGCTGATTTGATCGAAAGATTTGTGCAAGATGAAACACAAATAAAACCTATAGAACACGCGGAGACGCAAGCCGTCATCTTGCCTTCTTGTCCAGATTTATTTGTATTCTATAAAAAAAGTATGGTACAATGTTATCAACTCGATAGGTGAAGCATCAAATTTTTAGAACCAGAGTATGTAAACTTTTTATTTCCAGGAGCCATTCCATGTTACAGTTAACAGGAACATTCCAGAAGTATCTTCACGAGTATTCTGAAAAGATGCTTCTACATAATTTGCCCAAAACAGATACTCAATCTCTTGGAAGCTCTGTTCAGAATTTCACAAAAGATTTACAAAAAATGTCTACTTCTGGATTGATTCAGAATTTTTCATCGTTTCTTAAGGAAGGGGAAGTCACGAGGTATAATCCATCACTTTGTTTATATAGAGATGTTGAACTTGAACTTGTATAGATTTACCAAAGAAGAACAGATCAAAATATGTCTGATTTTGACAACTGGAGAATATTGCCTAGAAACCACGCAACAGCTTGAAGAAAAATTAAAGGAAAAAATCGATCCTCAACTTTCTGATCAAATTGATCTATCAAAGGAATTGGATCAGTTTCATAAGTGAGCCGATAAACGTATTTCTCAAAAGCATTATAAGTTTTTTTCCATAGAGTTATTTCAAATTCCATCCAACTTCTGGTTCAAGATTTGGAGAGCGCTTGTGAACCAGCACTAACAAGTATGACAAAGGTAGATTTCTCTTGTTTATTATCATTATATCTAGTATCACTCATTCGTTCATATCATAGAGTTTCAAGATCTACTTGAAAATATTTTTCAAAAGTATCATCCACTTGCTTTCCGTTATCCTTGACATCACAATACCCTAGAACGGAGTTACTTTGGCAGATTTTGAGACATTTTTGCGAATACAATAATTGGATTGTTTGCCACTTCTTTTTGCTGCTCGAATTTTTATCCTAACAAACATTACCTAGGTCGTAGGCGTAAAAGTCGCTCAAAAAGTTAAAGTCGTAGCACCAAAATGAATAAAACACGGGGCCAATTTGGTTTTTTCAATTTTTCAAAATTTGTTTGCCTCCTAGACGCGATTTTTAAAGAAAATAATATGATGGAACCTTTGTATGTTCATTTTCAAACAAGTTTTTATTTGAAAATTGCCTGGAAAAATGTTATACATAGTGACCAGTTGAATTTATTATACTATAAATAAAATAGACAGGTTTGTTAACATTATTTGATGGAGCATACACGTCATGTACTTGTGGATAATGAATGATGAATATACAATTTGTTCATCTCCAGCATTTGAAAAAGTATACGATTTTCTTATTCACCATCATGTTCTGAAATCTGAAATTCGCAGCGAAAAAGACGCAACTGAAAAAATCGTAGGAAAACATTACATTTGAAAACAAATTCTGAGTCTTGGTGAATCGGTCGCCGCGACTGTGTCGTAATCGCCGACGACCAGCGACTTTGGAGGAAAACAAGGCTTTAATAGGCAAAATCAACACAATCTTCCACCTTATCACATCAACAACAGTGGCGTTTTGGAACAGCATAAAATATTTATCCAATTTTGGAGGAAGCTTTGACTCTGTCATTTAAACATTTAGAAATATTGAAAAACGTTATGTTATGTGTTATGTGATTGGGAGATTGGATTAAGACTTCGCACATAACTCAAGATCAGTCAGATAATAGCTAGATAGTAATTTTGACATTCCTTGGATTGGAACTCATAGACTGATCACAAACCATCGGTTGGTGATAATATTCAAAAGAACAAAATATATATCACTCGGCACTATGATAATGTACAATAATTCCGAGCAACGACCCAGGAAGCATTCAGAAATGTACGGAGACTAACTTTTATGATATTGAACACTCCAAACCAAGTAGAATTTTGAAGCGGTGAAAGGGTTGTGTTCAAGATAGAATGGTCAACAGTTTGAACAACTTATTCAAGATTCATATCATCAGAAAACAATATAATATGAATAAGTTTGACCAAAAAATATCAGTTCAAAAATACCAGCTTTGGAACCTATTCCATGAACCATGTATCCATTTTTTTGAGTACGCCACTGATATGAATAATAATAATCATAACGTTCGTTATTAGGCAAGATATGCTTCATCATAATACATGGCATAAAAAATAATAAATAATCAAGAGAGTAGGAGGTACGAACAATGTATATGGACAATGGCAATCAACCACAATAATCAAATTAAAAATTGGGATACTGTAACGCCGACTGTAACACTCAAAATCTTTGTAAAACATAGTTTCGGGCTAAAATCTTAAAAGTATGTACAATATCACAGTCTTTCATTGGCGATGGTAAGCAATTGAAGTCATGAAGACCACCATACAAAATCGAGTAATATATTTGACTAGATTTACATTTACTCATAAGAATAAAGTTTTCTTTATTTCTAGTATCATAACTATGTGTGTTTTCAAAGGTATTGGTTTTTTCACTGACATACTTTGGTTATAGCCTTTTCCTAATTTTGAAGATAAATACATATACATTTAAAAAGATTTTTTAACGGACAATAAATTGAGAGTTTTCAACATATATGGATTGGTGTATATTTATCACATTTTAATATCACACGCATTGCTCGGTTTTCGATACGCTGGACTAATATATAGTTTGGTATGTTGTAGAAAAGAGTGCTACAAAATTCCAAGTGTGGTGATACAATGCTGTTATATAATAGATATTTGATATACATGGATAAATGTTTGCCTATTCTATAAATAGAATTCACCTTCTTGGAAAACTTTCGCATTATATAATTTGCATGTGCTATGAAATTGAGCTGATTATCAAGTACTACAAGTATTTAATTTTTTTTTCGTGTTCAAGTTTGCATCCATTATTAGAAACATCAACATGGAATGTTTTTTTAAATGGGAATACGGGTCATGTGACACCTCATTTTGAAGGTCCTGATGAGTACTTTATAACCCTAGAATATTGAGTCGATATCCTCAAGTACCACAGAATGGCGGTACATTTAATTACTACATTGATACATACACTTTTTAAAAAAATTCGTCAAGTTCAATTCAAAAGATGCTGGAAATATTTTTGACATAAAGTTTGGGTTATGAATAAATGTCAAAAATGTCAAAAAAGCATCTTTTGAATTGAACTTGACGAATTATTTTAAAAAGTGTATGTATCAATGTGGTAATTAAATGTACCGCCATTCTGTAGTACTCAAGGATATCGACTCAATATTCTAGGGTTATAAAGTACTCATCAGGACCTTCAAAATGAGGTGTCACATGACCCCTATTCCCTTTTAAAAAAACATTCCAAGATGGCGCCCAGCCGCCATCTTGAATTTTTCATATGTGAATTTTATGTCAAAACATAGTAAACATGCTTGTATTTCATCACCTACAATCTGAAGTCTCTGAGTTGAGCCGTTCAAAAAATAAAAGGGGGATGGACCTTTTAGAGCCGCACTGTATATTATCGAAAAACCCAAGTACCATCACTTGATAGTGAAGGGTTACATATTTACAACACATTCACTATTAGGTAGTACAGATTCAAGTATGCTTCTTGTACTGATTTTCCCTTATTCCTGAGTATTACTTCCAACATTTTGTTCCATGTTTTCTTTGGTCTTCCTCTCTTCTTTCTATTACTTGTTCTTGACTCCCAGATTTGTTTTACTTTTCTTGTGCTATCCATCCTTTGCAAATGTCACCACCAGCTCAGTTGTCTCTTTTGGATATATGTATGTATTGGTTCGATGTTCAATTGTTCTCTTATGACGTCATTTCTGATTTTATGCATTCTACTTACTCCTCTCGTTCTTCTTAAGTATTTCATCTCCATAGCTTGTATCTTGCTTTCTTGTGCCGGAGATAACACCCACGATTCACAGCTGTATGTGAGTATTGGTCGGTATATCGTTTTGAATATGCTCATTTTCGTTTCTGCGGAAATTTCCCTTCTGTTGATGAATGCCTTATTCAAGGAGTGGAATAATCTTGAGGTGTTTTCTATTCTTTTATTTATCTCTGTCTCTATAGAACCTGTCTGATCCAGTTGAATCCCTAGGAATTTAAACATTTTAACTTGTTCAATTTTCTCATTCTCGATTATTATGTCAATGTTGTGGTTTAGTTTTCCCATTCCCATTACCATTACTTTCGTTTTGTTCTTATTCATCTTCATGCCGTACTTTTCAATTGTTGTGTTCCATATATTGAGGCTGTCAGAAAGGTCTTTTTCCTTTTCTGTCAGAATTACTTTGTCGTCTGCAAATACTCCTTCCGATATTTCTACCTGGTGCAGATTTCTGTATCCGATCCTAATTTTTCTGACTGCTCCCGAGCATTCCTTAATGATTTCGTCCATAAATATGATGAACAGTAACGGGCGTAGTCCCCCTCCTTGTCTTAGTCCTTGTGTGGTTTTGAAGCTGTTCGATGTTCTCCCCTGGCTGATTATGAAGTTGGTGTTGTCATTATACAATATTTTAGTGATTCTAATAACTTTTGGATCTATCCCTCTTTTCTTCATTATCTCCCACATTTTTTTTCTAGGTACTCTGTCGAACGCCTTTTCTAGGTCCACAAATGCAAGATATAAGTTTTTATCTTGCTCCATCTTTCGCTCAGCAATTTGTTTAATTGTGAAGATATGGTCCTGAGCGCTACGTCCTTTCCTGAAAGCACTTTGGGCTTCATGCATTGTAGGATGTACTATTCTTTCGATTCGTTTATTCAGTATTTTTTCCAGGATTTTGGTAGAAACAGTTAGCAGCGTAATTTCCCTGTAGTTGGAACACTCGTGCTTATCTCCATTTTTATAGATAGGCACAATCAATGAAGTTTTCCATTCCGCAGGGAGTATTTCTTTTGTCCATACATGATTGTAGATGTCTAGTAGCAGTTCCTTTCCATCGCGTCCCATATTCTTATATATTTCTATAGTAATCCTGTCTACACCAGGTGCTTTACCATTTTTCAGTTCTCTTATAGCTTCTTCCAGTTCTTCAATTTCTATTGTCTTATTTTGTTCCGGGTCTGGTTCTAATTATGTATCTTCCTCATATTGTGCATAGTTATTTTCCTCTGTTGTTTCGGTGGTGTTGGTATCTAATAGTTCCTCAAAGTATTGTGCCCATCTCTCCATGATTTCCTGGTCGTCGGTCAGCATATCACCACTTCTCGCTTTCACTCTATATGTTTTTTCAGTCAGTCAGTCGTCATCATGATCATTTTTTTAAATACGGACCTAGATTTTTCATTTTATTTCAAGTTATCTTTTGACGTCCTCAATGTATTGAGGTATCGCAACCGTTGAAAAAAATACTCATCTAAAAAATAATACCAGAGAAAATTAGTCAGGCAACCCTTTTGTCTCCCTAACACATAGTTTGGTTCATAAATTCATCTTTATTCGACACATTATTCTTATGAGAAAACCTGACCAACTAAACAAAACTAATTGACTGAACCAAAATCGAACTAACATCCAATAACTTCACATTTAATGAAATTAAATTAAATCCACAAATAACACGGGAAGTAAAAAAAATAAATATAAACAACTGAATCAATTTCTGTGAAAGTATTCAAAAATATTGCAATTTGAACAAAATATTGAAAATAACAATAATAGGTGAATAACAATTGAAAATATTGACGTTGCTAAAGCAACCCATCACTCTACACCATATATCTATTAACTTTATATGGGAACCGTCCCATTTAAACAACGAGCGACGCTTGATGCCAGGATGAGATAGAAGACCGTCCCCAGGCGATGTAAAAGGATAGACTTATGCGAAAACTATACAGCACAGCGGGATCTTCTATCTCATCCTGGCATCAAGCGTGTAGAATTGCTTCCCATATAGTTATTAATAGATATATGCTCCACACCCTCATCTGATCACCTCAATGCTTCAAGGACGCCAAAAGATAACTAAAAATAAAAATAAAAATCCAGGGCCGTATTTACAAAAATAAAGTTGATGATGGCAGCTTGAAGACGAAACGTCAGATTTTCAATTTGATATCACCATCATGTAGAGGAGAAAAAGTGGCAATGACAAAGTGCAATTTATTTTAAAATGTCTTTTCAAACAAATGCAGCAAATAATGAAAACGTTTTTGCGAAATTTCGGTTTTTTTTCGAATATCTTCGAAAGTAGTCGGAATTTTTTAAATTTCAAAATGCATCCATTCAACCAACCCTGTATCTCTTATATAATAACTGAGATCCCCATGCATGCACTCGAATCTGTGGCACCCTGTATCTGAGAATTTACTTTCCTTCTCAAACAAACAAAATCTACATTTAGACTCATTAATCATGGGGTTATTTCCACAAAGCCATTGAAAAACCATTTCCACATCACTATTCATGCTGCATTGCAATTGTTTCAAGTCCTTTCCCGTAATGTACAGGGTGGCCAACTAAGAATGCGAGGTACTGTATCTCGGAAACTATATCTCATATGAAAGAGAATAGTCTGCGCTATAAAATGCTCATTTGCTTTTTAATTTGTAACATTCGCCGTCGCCGCTAGATGGCGTTAACTGAAATGGTAGCATACTTTTGAGTTTTTTCCGAAAAAAGCAAACGTAATGGTATATCCATTTTCATATATTTTAAAAGGGGACACATTTTCCTATAAAAAAATTTAAAAAAAAACAAAAACAAAATACAAAAAAAAACAATAATTTTTTTGTTTTTTTTTTAAAGGAAAATGTATCCCCTTTTAAAATATATGAAAATGAATATACCATTACATTTGATTTTTTTGGAAAAAACTCAAAAACATGCTACCATTTCAGTTAACGCCATCTAGCCGCGACGGCGAAGGTCAAAAATTCAAAACCAAAAAAGTTTTTTGAAGTGCAGATCATGCTCTTTCATATGAGCCCAAGCTCGTTTACATCGGTCAAGCGAAACGGGAGAAATCTCCGTTTGTTTAAAAAAAACAATTGAACTTTCCCCACCACTTTATTATGATAGATAGAAAAAAACGTTTTCGACAAAAAGTGTTGGTTAATAGTCAGTTAATCCGAAAATGAGCTCATCGATATATTTTCATTGGACAAAATTCCATAAAAATCATATTTTTCTACTTGGTGTTGGTTGTTACGCCCCCTAGCGACCATTTCAGAAACTTGAGAATATTTTCCAGGTTTTTCTCTTGGCCGTTTTAGTCATAAAATTTTTTTGCCGCAAGCCTCTACGATAAATAGTTTCCGAGAAACGGTACCTCGCATTCTTAGTTGGCCACCCGGTACAACATATCAAACCATCGCAATAATCTCTAGATCCTCATCAATATCCAAGAGAATTAGCAATCACATAATCACAATCACCTTTAAGGATTTCAGATTTCTATCCTTGCACTATCATCTAGTATAATCAATAATGACCCCGTTTAATTCCAACGAACTACAAAGTAACTATTGTCGATAAAAATATATGTTTTTGTATTTGACAGATTCAGTGGCAAAATATTCATACTGTTGGAGATCAAAGTCCGTATATCACGTCAATTATCAATCAATTGAAGACAAGTGTTCCCCTTGTAAGAGACGGCTTGGCACACTCAAGAAAATATTTCACTCAGTTTTGCATTAAATTCACGAATAGTTTTATTCCAAAATATGTGCAAAACATTTATAAGTGCAAACCCATCAATACTGAAGGTGAGTATTTGAAATAAATGAAAATGCAATCAGCCATTGATTGTTAGGTGCTGAACAACTTCTTTTGGATACACATATGCTCAAGACTGTGCTTCTTAATCTCCCATCTATAGCTTCGCAGATCAATAGACCCGCGCCTGCTGCTTATTTAAAAGTGGTTATAAAAGGTGAGTCAGTGATTAATTCAAAGTCGATTTTTTTCACCAATACAATGTATTCTAGACGATTATGTGGAAGATGCCCTGTAATAATGTCGGTATACTTGAATGCTGCATAGACTGTTCCGATAACTACTCTTATTCAAAGCCAAAATGTCATTGTATCTTCCAAACTCAATTCAGTAACTTCTACTTTAGATATGATACTGTAACACAGGTATTCATAGTTCCAGATTTCTTCAGCGATATCATCATAAAACCATTTCATAGTCGGTGCATCGTCGAAAACAACGTGCGCTACCGAAATGTGCCCAGCGCCTCGCTGCAGTCGCCTATGACCATCTCAGTGTGTCCATAC
The DNA here is from genome assembly GCA_958502075.1 of Orchestes rusci. NCBI lineage: Eukaryota > Metazoa > Arthropoda > Insecta > Coleoptera > Curculionidae > Orchestes > Orchestes rusci. The sequence goes on along the minus strand of OY293303.1, from coordinate 59,797,984 downwards.
AGTGTATCGCATTCGTCGTCGCACACATACTGTCTCTCTCTGTTTTCCGTGCTTTCCAGAAGCCATGGTAAAATAGTCGGGCTGTTTATTATGTCACCATGATTGTAATAATGAATATTCAATTTATCATACAGGATGTCGAAAAAGTCTGGAACCGGTCAAAAATCTCGCAAAATACGAAAAAAAAATAAAAACACACGTGTCAAATATTAAACAAAGGTTATTTATTGACACCACTTTTGATTCCCCACCTTCCGCCCAGTGGTTGAAGCGGGGGGCAACTTTGAGATTTTAAAACTACTAAAACGATATTTGTGAACGCACCCCAGGGCCGTTTCTAGGGATCCAGGCGCCTTCGTGCAAACCTAAATTTTGCGCCCTTTCCCCTCATTTCGACCTAGTAATTGTTTATTTATTCCTAAAATAAAAAAATTTGACCACCTTTACCTAAGCACAATAAACTAATAAATTATATTACCTAAACGCTGATGCCAGAATGTACCTATACTTCCGCTAGACGCTTTTTGCCGCAGAAACTTTCGATTTCACAAGAACTAAACTTGAAAGATTAAAGCTTTACAAGTTTCGATTGATATTAGGTGTGTTTGTTATGCTCCACAAGTGCACACTTTTCTACACTACAACACTCAGTAAGGCTTTGTTTGTGAAATGTTTGTCTGGTTTTTAGGATAGAATATCTTTACTAGTTTAGTGAAGATATTCTATCCTAAAAAACAGTTGCACCCATAAAATACCATAAAACAACGTTCTTATTCAAGGACATAACATCTTTTTAACCTGTATAGTGAGTATTTTGACACTTGGGCACATTGTGGTGAAGCAACAGATAGATATTTTGTAACAAGGATCATTAGGAAGATGAAGAAATATAGCTTCAACATGATGGTGAATAAATAGACAATTCGTTAGTTGTTCAGCTATCGTAGCGTTTCTAAATTTCGGTTCGTTTCCTGTAAAAATGCAAAAATGATGACATGTTTTTCCCCAGTGGTCTTCATATACATACATATTATACGTAATAGGTGATTATTTCAATGTCTTATCGGCAGATATTATTCGTGACCCAAAAAGCTATTTTATTATATTATATAGTTTCGCAATTTGCGAAGTTATAAAGCTTCAAAAATCGCGTCGACTACTAGGAACTATTCAAAAACTGTTCATATTTCGGTTTCAGTTAACGTAGGTACATAATGTAATTTTGATCTTCATACCACTGACTATCCTCCAATAGGGAGGTTTCATGAATTCGAAAATTAACAAAAATATATATACATGTTTTTTAGAATTTCTCAAACAGTACTCTGTGAGAGTTTCAAGTCATTAGGTGAATTTGTCAATTTGCTGGAGCTGTTTGAAATTTTGATAGAAATTTGAAACCAATTTCAATGGCGGGCTCTGACGTACTATCCCCAGCTTTTCCATCTTTCTCGATTAAACAGAGACAACCTTTTCCGATCTAGCGTGCATTCTGCGCGTTTGCCACAGTTTACGTTTCACTCCGGAAAATAGATGAGTGGGGTTATATAGAAACAAATCAAACATTTTCTATTGAATATTCCGAGTTATCAAATTGATCAACTATTTATTTATTCAAGTTTGAGCCATTTTTTTTATTTATTCAAGACTAAATCACTCGCTAAATCATATAATATTTGGTTAACAAGCATGATCTCATGTGATTTCTGTGTGAATGTGGCAACACCAACACAGCGCCGTCTCCTTCTACTCGTGACCTAACCTCAAATTGTGTTTTGTTTTGCTGTTTGCTTCAAGTTTGCTTCTCAAAAACTGCAAACTTTTCATTTTTTTATACAATAAAACCCAATCGAAAGTCCTCATATATGTATATTCGGTGAAGCTCTCATTCATTGAAAAAAGGAAAAGCTTGTGTTTGTGAATCTGTGAAAAAGTGCTTTGTGCCATCATTCTTATCAGTGGCTTCCGGGTTTCATGCTCTCATATACCAGTGAAACAGTTTATATATTGCGTGACAATAAAAGATAAACACTCATTATTGTCGTTTATTGTCCAAAATTCATAAACATACTCCAATACAAAACTTCGTAACTTCTTCGAAAAAACACTTATTAAGTCACCTCAAACAACAAAATGTTCAGAAAGGATGAGGCTACAATATTTTAACATAAGGAGAGTCTATTTGCACCTGTATACTACACAAAGTGCTTTCCAGGATATTTCACGGAATCGAGGCTTTTCAAATAGCTTTTTCGTTTCCAAATTTTTGAAGCACTCGATGGAGAACTTAGACAGGTGGAAATGGACATTCTATAATTTGTGTGTGCATTGAAATATGTTTAGAAACAATAATAACTGTAACAAGTAACAGTACCCAAATCACGGATGTATGTAAACAATAAAAACAAGGTTAGGTTACCCACATGATGCGGCGTTGTCAGCTCGTTCGCAATTTACCTAATAGACTTGGGTGTACGAGTGATTTCATTGGTGGATGCGCTATAGAGCTAAATAAAATGCTACGCTAATTTCACAACCTGGCAACAAATTTAGAATGGGGCGTCACCAGTCGTTTCATTTGTTGATCAGGATCACGTGTCGGTGACGGTGTTTCCCTGAGAGTATTTTGAATGAAACCGTTAGAAAATATCAAGATATTAATTGAGTTTTCTAGAATAAATATGGATAAAAAAAATTGAAAAAATTGTTTTTGGCATTAGTATGCATCAAAGAATTCACAGAAAAAAAATCAAAAAAAAAAATATCTTCCCATTATCAATCACCTGCATCCTTGATTTTTCCTTTACACTTTTTTTACCTTTTGAATGACCCCGGCAACTTGACCACTGGACAAAAATGTGGCTCTGAGCTTTTTTGGCATTTTTTTCCTGCATGGGGTCGAAGGCGTGAGTCCTACCACACAGTACCAATTCAGAACCACTACCAATTATCTTAAAAAAAAAACCTATAGGATATATTGTCTGCATCATTGTCAAAAAAGGCGGGTTGCTGGAGATGGTCATTAGTAACGCCAGCGTAGCGCCGAAAATATTTCGACAGCGCTTGTTGTTTTTGGCGACGGACGTGTCGACTATGAAATGGTTTTATGCTTTACATCGCTGAATAATAGCTGGCGTCTCGCCAGAGAACAACTAAGTGGGCGTCCATAACGGAGCTCAGCACCTCGCTTCGACCCGAGTCTAGGACTGATGCCTACCGTACCTATCTAAATAAATTCATGTATTTCAATATATGCGGCCACAACGTAGCGCCGACCTCCGCTCGAAGCCAGGTATCGTACCTGACTCTGAATCCGATATTCAAGTCAGTATTTTTCGGATGCTTGACCCGAGATCATTGAAGCGGATTATTGTGGACAAGGAGTAGTTGCTTACGGCTGTGTTGATCAGGGAGCAACTTTGGAACAAAAGAAATACATTTCACCATAATTGAGTAGTTTTGAACAAATTATGGAAAGAAATAGCGGAAGAATTCAACGTATCAGATAAGCCCATATTTTTACTTCGACCCGGACTGTTGTATTCGCTTGTAAACTTCTCTACATACGAAAGACAACTGTCTTGTGCCAAAAATAAATAGATAATAACTTTTTTCAAGAAAAAAATTCCTGTGGTGCACGAATCAGTCCGGCTTCCGGCACCTCGTTATGGCCAGTCATGGGCGAGATTCGGAGCGCAGGTCTAGAGTCTGATAGTAATACCCGGGTCGAAGCGTGGGTCGAGGGTCCCCGTTATGGACGCAGCCTAAGAATACCTTTGTAAAACATCCAAAAACCATATAAATTCAATGGATCTTTCCAAATAGATGCTCAAAAGAGTCAGTGCAGATCATCCGAAATAAATTGGATAAAATAGTTTGGAGTTCAGATGTGAGGTTAAGTGGTCCTCTACTTAACGTTTCTAGGGTATAATAGGTGGCATACGCAAATGATGATGAAAAACTACACATAAATCCAACTGAGAATATGTAATTTAGAAATTAGGTACCGATTTATTTTCACGTAACAACTAAAAACTGTTACAAGTGGGATGGATAAATACCTACAAGTGAGGTATCTTATTCCAATTGACCAGTCTTGAAAATATCCATAAACAAATTGGATATAGTTTATGGATTCTTCCTGTAGAGAGATTTCTCAATATTGATGGTCTTCGTGTATCTTTAAAAGGTTACAAACAAAAGGATATGATCAATCAACACACATCCACCGATCAGCTCGAGGAACATCATCATTTTGAAATAGTGATAAATAATGACATATTTTTCATCTCAGCAACAATGCCTGACGAGCAAGTAAACGTTATCTAATACAAATAAAATCAATGGGAAGCTTGAGAATATCAAGAGATTATTTGCATTTAATTAGTGGGACAAAAATCAGGAGGTAATTCTGCATGAAAAAAAATTACAGTTTGTATATGTCCGCAAATGCTTTGTTTCGGAGAGTGTTAAAGTTTTTCTTAAAAACTGAGGATTCATTGATTGCTCTGAAAACGGTGGAGATATGCAAATGAAGTTATGCAAATGAGTTATGTTCATCAGTGGTGCGCATGATCTCAATTTGTCTAGAGAAAACGAAGCATTTGCGGAAATTTGTTTATATGGCAAACTGTCATTATTTTTTGCAGAACTACCTCCTGAAGTTTGTCGGACTTATTTACTAACACCCTGTATATGATGAATTTGATGAACCTAGAATAGGTGAAGTTGATCTATTGCAAATGACACTAATGACAGGGATTATGGAGTTTTCAATTTTTCAACATTATACTTTTAGTTTCAAGTTCTTTGCAGCAACTTTTCATAGAGCTTGAGAATTTTATTTATAGTAGTGAAATTGTCTTCGTCAACACTTTAATAGGCAATATCGCGAATCAAGGTGATAATGTTCAGTTTTTTGTGAGATTATTCTTTATCAAATTGCCCACATCCAATGGACAATATGATTCATGGCTTGTGTTCAAAGTTTGCTCTCATAATAACAATGCCAAATCAACTCTAAAATATTAAATCGGCGAGTCCACGATCTTCAATTTATTGTCTCAACAAATATAAAAACAGGGTGTTTGGTTATTGGTGGCCACTCAGGGTACATCAGGTTTGTTCAAAAGGCTGTGTCTACAAAAATCAAAGTAGCCTTCGATTTTGTATTTTTGCTTTGTATTAATGCATTATTTCATTGGAAGGAATGACTAAAGCCGAAATGGTACTCAAGGTTGTTATGACTCCAGTGGAACCTCAGAAGAATTTCATAGACCAGTGTAAAAAACTTCTTCCGGACTGCCAATTGAATGAATTTCTGAAGATTATAGAAATGAAGTCGATGAAGAGGCAAGATCAAGCAATGCTAGTGGACTTATTCAAAAATCATCAGTAGCTTGATCAACTATCAAGTTTACTGATGAGCTTTGATTGTCTTTATATAATTTGGTATGGTGATATTCGATTAATATTTATTTATTAGAATAAGTTTTAAATGGTTTTATAATTATTTATACACGGTCTAAGGATAAATCAGAAATATATCCGGTCATTATACAGGGTGAGTTTGAAAAACGTTCGCATTTTGACATGGTAAATAGAACGTTTGCGGACACATGTTCTCTTTTGTCTATTGACAATGTCGAAATGCGCACTTTTTTTCAGACTCACCCTGTATTGATGTGGATGAATATGCTGACCGAATTTTGATTCAAACATTCATTTTATAAAAAGAACTTGAAGGTATGTGGATAACTGCACATAGATTTAAGTGTGTGCACATCAAAACAATCTAAGAAACAAGAATTGCGATTTTCAAAAGATCCTGTTTTCTAGATTTTTTCGATGTGTATTCAATAACTATATGTATAGCATTGGTATCTCGTTAATTATTTTTTGAAAACCTTTTTCATTTTGTCCAGAATCAATTTGGTTGGAGAGATATGTAATTGAAAACGAGTGACACATTTTCATGGTCACTTTTTCTGCTCTTCCAGATGGAATCATCTACTCATTTTTCAAATACGAACCCAAATTTTTAATTCATTTTTAAATAACATTTCGCCCTTGGAACATAGAACCCACTAGAACTAGCGTACACCCTAGATTCCGGGCAAATTGTTTGGCACTATAATAAACATGTTACTATTTACATCTCGTCCGTTGAATTCCTTCAACGTTCGTTCAACGTTGCCTTGTTGCAAATAAAAAGCACTCAGAATTTTCACTTTATCAAAAGGGATTAACCAGTGTATTAACGAGGATATGTTTCAATTTTTTATTTGTTTCAATATCGTTGTTGTTATAGGACAGTTATAATTTTCTGATTATTGATAAGTTTTGTTCACATAAATCCGCTGTTCGGCCTTCAAAAATATTGAATTTTGAACAAGCCGACAATAGTGTTCCAAGGGAGCTACTGGCTATGATTGGTTAAAATGACTATCAGCTGTGATTGGTTGATCTCAAATAGGCATTTGTGTCGTGTCGCCAGATGTATTTCGTTGCATCATGCTACTAAAACAAACAAGATATGATCGATTGCTGGACGAAACTAGAACTAAGCCGCGCATGTCGTCACTGCGAGCCCAAAGTGAGGTTGGATGTAAAACATCAATACCGTAACCTAGTAACCATTTGCTCATTGAAATTTGAAATGGCTCACGCATGACGTCCCCACGTGACATTCATTGTATAGGTTTGAGGTAGGTCACGTGATGACAACTGAGGGGGATGTGCGAGAGTTATTGTATTATGGCGTGAGTTTATCTTGTTGTTTTTAGTATCCTGGTAACCCAGTTACCTAGGTAACCTATGAATTTTGAGGTTTGGGCTCACAATGACGTTAGCGAAACCTGCGCGTGATCATATCTTGTTTGTTTTAGTATCATGTCGTTGCATCGTGTCTACATAAGTAATGAGTAACCTAGGTTCATGGAAAAATATGTGTCTCATTGAAAATGTTTTATTATCACTAGTGATTTAAAAATGTACATATTATATTATTGGTAACTACCGGAGATGCACTCATAGAGTATAGAGTATTTTCAATAAGAATAAAAATACCTTGAATACAAGGTAGCTACTTATTAAATTTGCAGTTTGGCAAACTCGCAAGAATTCCTCTCTCCCCTCAATGTATAAACATGTGACACACAAAGAGACGTCGGGCTATATCTAGTTGTTGGAAAATCATTGACTTCGCCGCTTGAAAATAATGATGTACAGGGTCTTAGATTATACAGGGTGAGTTCTTTTTATGTCTAGCACGGAGATCTCGGAAATTATAGCGGATACGAGCAAGTTTGAATGGGTTGTTTTAAAGAATTTGACAGCTGTCAAAAGATGTCTAAAAAAACCGGATTTTTAGCGATTTCTTAAAACGCCCCCATCTCCGCGAATACTGATTGTAGGAGAAAATGTTAAATATAAGGGTATCAGGAAATTCTACTCTAAATAAAATGACATTGAAACATTTTTTCGTCACACTCGTCATTTTTGACATATGTATTATGACATAAACTTTTGTTTTTTTTGAACGGAAAACCTAATAAATCGCATCCTTGGTTAATAGAGAATTTTATTACGAGTCGTACGATATATCATATGATAGGGTTATTTTCAAAAATAAAGTTTTTATGGGCGCTTTTTTCTCAAATCGACGTAGTTAATCCAGTTACCTATGGTGAAAGATTATTACATGAAATAGAGCATTGATTGTACGGTTACCATGGTTATTTATTTAGTTTTTACAAAATATTTTCGAAAATTCTACCGTTATCAGGTGTTCATGCAAACGTTGCGTCTTTTCAAAACTGCATTAGTGACCTTTCTTACAGATTGCCCATTAATATTATTGGGAGCAAATCACAGCAGCTCGAAGTTCATCTATTGTAGAATAAGTTTTTCTGTAAACTTTGTTTTTTACAGCGCCCCACAAAAAAAACTAGAACCGAAAGATCGAGGGATCGAGGTGGCCATAAACGAGAGTAATCCTCAGCAGTTCTTCAAGCATTTTTATTGCATTTTATGTAGTATTCTACAATTTCGCATTTTTCTAAATTGGAAAATTCCATTTAAGCAACAACAAAACTTTATTTTCAAAAATAGCCCTGTTATATGATATATCGTTGGAATCTCATTTCAAAAATGACGGGTGCGACGATAAATGTTCTAATGTCATTATATTTTATTATTTATTATCTTCTACAGTTTTCAAAAGGAAAAAAATTCCATCGATAAATGGAAAAATCTATGCAACTTGATTTTTTATAAAAAATGTATTGTATATTATGCGTTGAGATGTAAGATCTTTTTTTCCTGATTCCAAATAATGTATATTTTGATGATGTTCAGATGAGCCATTTTTGAAATGTCTTAGTTTTGATTATACATAAAGATTAATAATTTCAAGAATGGCCCATCTAAGCATCATCAATATATGGGGTGAGTATATGGCAACAATTCTGCTAGTGGTGGTGCTAACGGAGATACAGAGCCCTGAAGAGGTACTCATCGATTTAATTTTTTAGCTCTAACTTTTGAACCGGCTTGTATAATTTGATGAAATTTTAGTTTGTTGTATAGGCCATAAAGACTCATAAACCATAGAAGAGTCAATATTTAAAATCGTAGGGAGAACCAGGAACGGACTAGCCATCAAACGTTTTTTGGCCCAATGTTAGACACTGAAAACTACTTTTTCAAATACTTTGAACTTTTTTTTATCAAAAAAGGTGCTTTTCTTTTGTTCCGATAAAACTATCGTTTTCGAGAAAAATAGGTTTTTCTTTTACAGGTTATTGCAATAATACACTAAATTACTACGGCGAGACACCAGTTATTGGTATTTTTGGTATTGAAACATTTTTCGACACTCTCCTATTGATATCCTATACGAGAATCAGTTAAAAATTGAGAAAAAAAATTCAAAAAAATTCAAGTAATTTTTTTCCTTTTTTTTAAATTCGACCATTTCCAGTACAGTCAATCACCCTGAGAGTGTCAAAAAAAATTCAATGCCAGCAATAACAACAACTGGTGTCTCGCCGTAGTATTTTTGATATTGCAATAACCTGCGTAAAACAAAAACCTGTTTTTCTCGAAAACGGTTGGTTTTATCGGAACAAAAAAAGAGCACCCTTTTTGATGAGAAAAGGTCAGAGTATTTGGAAAAGTAGTTTTCAGCTCTGTGAAATGACACCTGTCAAAAATTGGACCCAAAAGGGTGGCCAGTCCGTTCCTGGTTCCTCCTACAATAGACTGCCTAAGTCGTGACGTTACAAACGTATGTCGGAGCTTATAATGTTTCCAAACAAACAACAAAACTCGTAACCATGGTAACCCATGTTTACATCTCATAAGAAAAATGTTGAATTTGCCGAAATAATGAAACCAGAGTTACTCGCAGTCAAACGGTATTTTCTTGCAAGGAACCACTTCTCATTCGAAGCCTGACCAGTCGGCACAATCGCAGTATGTTTTATTTTATCGTCATCAATTGCGCACATTTCTTTCAATTTGAAAACTTTATCTGGAGCTTGTAGCTTTTATTCTTCATACTGGCCTCACCTCTTATCATAGAAAGCTTGGCGTCAAACTCCATTTTCTGGACATGATTGGATTCCAAAGCATTTTCACCTTTTTTGATTGTTTTATTGTCGTTCTCAAAGAAGGTATTTATGCTTACAAAACTCTGAAAAAAAAGTCGATCTAAACCACAAATAACTCACAAATGAAAATAATTAGCATGTAACATAAACAACGTAACTTCAAAATGTTCAAAGTATTAATTAAACACTAAAATCAACTTACCTTATCAAAAACTTGAACTAATCCAGTAAATCTCACTTTTGTCCAAATTAATATCACCGTTAAAAGTCTTATTCGCATATAATGAATCCAAAAACTCTGAAAACTCAGTTTTTCTGGGTTTTTCACATGGTATGTCAAAACCAGTGAAAATAGGTTATGATGAGTTTGTTTGGAAACATTTTAAGCTCCGACCTACGGTTGTGACGTCAGACTTAGCCAGTCTATAGACTGCCTTGCCTTAGTCGTGACGTCACAAACGTGGGTGGAGCTTATAATGTTTCCACTTTTTTTGTATTCCATGTGGTCAAGTTCACGAATCACGATGAATATGGATATAAATATAACCTAAAAAGTTAAATTCGAAAATCCTGCTTCGGTTTGTTTACTATCTTCTTTTTTCCTATAATGTTATTTATGTTGTGTGAACCGAAATGATCTCCAAAATACGGAAATTATCGCGTTTTACCGCTGAATAAGTTCGTATAGACATTAAAGTGGGCAATACATTTCGTGATTTGGAACACTTTGAAAACAATTTGAAAAAGTCAAGCGCTTCAAAATGTATTCAATTATACAATAAGGTACCTACCATTCAATCAGCCATAAATAAAAAAATCGTAGATATGTCAGTATTTCTTTTAGTTGGTTTTGTTTGAGGTTTTTTGAGTAAAAAATAATTCTGTGTTACAGGTTTATTTTAGATCTCTTAGAATATATCTTTTATTAGGATATTCGTAAACGTTTGAAAAGTATGCCATTCAATGAATTTGATGTTAAGGTGACTTAATACAAGTATGCAAAAGTAGAAAAAAAAATCCTTATGAGAACTCCTCCACAAAACTCAAGACTTGTGATATTATTTTTCGCTGAAGCAAATATATAGTTGTTGGAAAAAACATTTCCCATTGGAAAAAGTAATACCACTAAACTTTAAATAAACAATATACCTAAATGAAAGAATATTTAGGCAATTTTTTTCTCAAGATAAAGCGGTTTTCTTTTAAATTCTTGATAACTTTCTCCCATGTACCTATGAGGAACGCTAACACTATCAACAATAGTTTCTCAATAGCCCTTTCTCACATCTACCTTTGTAAGGTTTTGTCATGGTAAATCTATTCTGATTGAACTTGTCACATATTGTCCGTCTTTGCACGCACCACGCACCGAATAAGTTTTCAGGGACGATAGTCAAGTGAGAGTGTATAAAAAAAGTTAATTTTGAATTACACCATAGAATTCATTCACTGGTAGTTTTGCTGCAGTCCAGTAATAGTCTTCATAATTTTCGGCTATTGGGTTTTTTAAAAAATGTATTTTTCAACTATCATATCAAAAACAAAATAAAACACTCTTAATTGTCATTGCATGAAACTCAAACTTGAAATTAAACGGTAAAATGTTTATGTTGTTACTACGAACAAAATTGACGTGCTGGAAATATTTGGTGATTGAGTATACCTGTATTAATAATTAGCAATTGCTCAATAAAACAAAAAAATATATCCATTCAACTACTCTCAACTCTTGAGGGGATTAAAAAAATTATATCATATTATAATAAAGTAACCTGTTCCAAAAGACTTCCTTTATCAGACTATTAGACAAATATCTAATTATTTTTTAACACAAATAGAAATTAAACTTTCAGATTCAAACACATTGATCTACGAAACGACGCTTTTTCGGACCCATGTTGATGGAAAATGTTTGTCTTATTTTTATTGCGCCTATTTCTTCCTTTAGAAAATCATGCTGTATTCAGATAATCACTGTCTCCTCAATATAGACAGCGCAGCAATATTATCTTCCCGCACTGTCGGTATTTTGCGGTTCCGTCTAGGTCGACAATGCGCTGTGCACAGTGCAGCAATTTTTATTGGGAATCTGTCTAGACAGTGCAGTAGTCACTCCCTTAATTATACACTAAAATCCACTTACCTTTTCGAAAACTTATATGATTCCATCAAATATGATGTTAAAACTCTTATTTGCCTGAAACAAATTCAAAAACATTCAACAAAATCATCATTATGAGATGTAATGTGTTTGGAATACGAAAAAAGTTGAACATTACAAGCTCCACCCACTTTTGTAACGTCAGACCATTCAAAATGGTAAAGTAAAAACAATACAAAACATTAATAGTACACAAACAATAAAACAATACTAGTAAAAATATATTTTTTCAATATTTTGTCAAATGGAAACTGCTCATAGACACGAACGATCAACATTGGCACACTTCTAGTTATATTATGATGACAAGTCACTAAAACAATATCAAACACGGAACTTGGGGTTGTTTACCCAAGCTCAAAAAGTCATTGTTACCATGACTACGATCCGCGCGACGCGTTCTGAAAGATCAGGAACTTTGGATTTTGATAACTGTCATACATATAAACTTTCTGTATTATTTTGAAATGGCAAGTGTGACATCATTATTTACAGAAAGCAAAGAGTTATTCAAAAATAAATTAAAAAAGTCGGGTTCGTATTTGAAAAAAAAAGAGTTGATGATGGTTGCGAGAATTCAAAACGTCGGATATCAATTTCGACCATGCTATCTTGAAAAGCAGAAAAGTGGCCAGGAAAATGTGTCAATCTTCTTCAATTATCTCTCCAAATAAATTCAGGTTAATATAAAAAAGGATTTCCAGAAAATCAGTTATTGCCTGATATCTCCGGAAGCCTTCGGAATTTTCCAGGGTTCGAAGTGGCATTTACTGGACACTCTTTATATATCCCATATTAAGTGGACATAACTTCAGTCCTGGATCTATCGGTCAACAAATATCACTTTCCATAAAAACAAATATCGGCAAACGCCCCCTTAGGGTGGACATACATATGCAGTTTTATGAGGTTCACACATAAGTCCATTATTTTTTCAAATCTACTATAAATAATATTGTGAAATATTTTACTCATCAATTTAAGAGTTAGAGCTCGGTAAGATTACCGTCAGTATCTGTCATTGTTCAGAATTTCTTTGTCAACAAAATCTATGACATTTTAGACTATAAAACTATTTTTATTTGTTCGTTTAATGATATAGAAGGAGAAGGCTACTGCAGTGGGGCACTTTGATCTAGCATCACCAAATGAAAGCTGGCCGATTGCTAAGCCGAGCAAACATGTGTTTGATATGAGAGTGACAAAGTATAAAACTCTTGTACGCTTAGGTCGCCAACTGGTACGTAGTTAGTTGCACATTTCCGTTTCGGCTGAATATGTTAGAAAGGGGACGCGGAGCATGTTTTAGGAACGTCGGCTATTCTCGGTTGGGTTTCGCGCGCTTGACAGAGTTATCCTTTTATATTATTATATTTTCGGTGGTAATATGTCTCGAAACAAAATTGCAGCGTAATTTTGAAATGCCTTTTTCTCGAAAATGGTGCGTTCTACTGTCCTAGAGATACAAACCAAGACGACCTTTTTAGGTGAATAACCAAAAATTTTTGAAATTTGAAGAAAAAAACGAACGAAAAAATGATTTATAAAAAAGTTTCAGTTAATTAACTAATTAATTACCCACACCCCCATAGGATACGCATTTGACTGAGTAGATTTTTGAATTCACCATATAAGAATTAGTAGGATCCCAAAGTTTCAAAACTTTATTTATCTTTGGAAAGAATTAGAAAAATACATTTTCATGTGTCCCTCTTCAAGGAGGCATAGTTCCCTTAGGGGGCGTTTGCCAATATACGTTCATATGATAAAGTTAGTTTATTTTTGACTGATAAATATAGGGCTGCAGTTCAGTCCACAAATTATGGTATATGCTCATTATGAATTTGTGAAAATGAGTGATGATCGGCATTACAATAATTATTGTTTTGTAGAAATATATCAAAACAAATATTATAGGAAGATGTTCTTATTGGCTGCTCTAAGTTTATTATTAGATATTTTACTGGTTTGTTAAATCTTGAGCAAAATTTGTTATACACATAATGTTCCTAAATTCAGCCGTTTTCGCGCTATCGCGTTTTTTTGCATCTTTGACATGCTATAAAACTTCAAAGGTTCAAGATAGAGATAAACGTTCTGCACTTTCTCATGTTAACTGTTCAAGAGCTATTTTGTCATTTGAATAGGGTACTGTCAACTTTTTTCGACACAGTTTAACATTTTTTGAATAGAAATGATTTTATGTCCCTGGATAGCTCTTGAAAAGTAAGTTAAGAATAGAAAGTGCAGACCGTGTTTCTCCATCTTGAACCGTTTGAGTTGTGTAGCTTGTCAAAGAGGCAAACGTGTCAGTTATAAAATGCGATATAAAATACTCGAAATCAGCTGAATTTAGTGATATTATGTGTATCACAGTTTTTGTACAAAATTAAAAGAATAATTGAAATATCCAATAATACAGGGGGTTCCATTTGAAAAAATGCAACTTTGATGTTTTACGACCTTATTACCGACCCTGTATAATTGTAGTTACTATCAAATTATAGATATTTGAAAACTCATCATTTCTTGTGTTCAACTTTTCCAGTATCTCGTATAGTTTAACCAATAATCCCATACATATTACCGACCCTGTATGTGGTATCCTAAAATAGCGTCTACCAATATTGCTGTATCCGGAACGGTAAGTGCTACGACGCCTGTTGAATTGGTGAAAAGTTGCTGTTTCTGATGCTCATTGAAGATCCATTCACAATGTTGCATTTGGACAAATTAAATTTGTCAAATTTTGTTGAATATTTCAGAAACTATCCATTTTCAAGACACAGTTTGAGTTTGAAAGTTTCATATTTATGTCCATTCCACAATATGTCTCCAAATTGTGTCTACGATGTTTCGTATTTGAGTAGGTAACCATCATCAATTCAATTTATTTAAATATTCACCTAGATTTTAGAAACTCAAAATTGTAAAATTTTTCATCGAATAAAAATTGTTCATTTTAATCAGTGAAATCTAAATTTTTGATAATGACGGATAAAACTGAGTCACCCTTTATACAGTGCTTTTCTTTAATGTCCCCCCCTTTTATTTTTTGAACGGCTCAACTTAGAGACTTCAAATTCTAGGTGCTGAAATACCAGCATGTTTACTATGTTTTGACATAAAATTGACATATGAAAAATACGCCATCTTGGAATGTTTTTTTAAATAGAAATATGGGTCATGTGACACCTCATTTTGAAGGTCCTGCTGAGTACTTAATAACCCTTGAATATTGAGTCGATATCTTTAAGTACTACAGAATGGCGGTACATTGAATAACTACATTGATACATACACTTTGAAAAAAAAAACGTCAAATTCAATTCAAAAGATGCTGGAAATATTCTTGACATAAAGTTTGGGTTAGGAATAAATCACAAAAATGTCAAAAAAGCATCTTTTGGATTGAACTTGACAAATGTTTTCAAAAAGTGTATGTATCAATGTAGTAATTGAATGTACCGCCATTTTGTAGTACTTGAAGATATCGACTCAATATTCTAGGGTTATAAAGTACTCATCAGGATCTTCAAAATGAGGTGTCACATGACCTCTATTCCTATTTAAAAAAAAACTCCAAGATGGCGCTCAGCCGCCATCTTGAATTTTGCATATGTCAATTTTATGTCAAAACATAGTAAACAAGCTTGTATTTCATCACCTAGAATTTGAAGTCTCCAAGTTGAGCCGTTCAAAACATAAAAGGGGGGGGGCATTAAAGAAAAGCACTGTATTTGGTATACGTTTAAGGCTGCGGTCTCGCCGTCTGAATTTGTCCCGTTGAAATACGCCCGACAACTACTGCCATGTAAAACGAACGGGTGACTTGCGAATCAATCTATTTTTAGAATACTTCCAAGACTTGTTTGTCGAGAAATATGAAATCTTTCGTTTTCCCGCTTGGCAATATCGACTTGTAAATCATGAGATACATGGACTGGACTGATGTTCCGAACTATGTACGTAGCAATGGCTTATTTGCGTATATTTTATATCGGGTTTTTTAATCGTATGATTTATTTGAACAAAATAATGAAGAATATAAGCTCCTGAAATATTTATTATTTCCAGTATTACATTACTTCAGTTCAATAATACGATAAATTTTGTTCCCCGAAAACAAATAAAAGTCAAATATTTTCTCTAACATGTGCTCAGGTTTTTCCAAATAAATTTTACAATGAGGAATATGAACTCTACAATGCAGAGGCGGAAAAAGTTTTATTTACATCGAAACATTCCATATGGGCAGAAACATATAGATGGAAAAATATTCTTGAGTAAGTTATTTATTGTTTTTTTCAAGAAAACAGGAGCAGCACAAAAGAGGTATTTCTCCAATATTTGGAAATTAAAGTGGTCATGGATACATAATTCAAATAAGAATTCGGAACTGAAAAACATTGAAAAATTGTACCTGCATGACATCGATTCTCGGATAATATGCTCTGACCTAATTAAAAACACTTTTTGTAGACATTGTCCGATTGCACGTATTTGCCCATATTAGGTACAAAAGCAATACGCATACAAAAGCAATAAAAACATCCTTCTTCTATTAAAATAATTAATAAATGAACAATATGAAAAATACGGAACAAAGAGAATTATTGGAAATTTCGTCAACATCGAAGTAGGTTCTGAGAAATAAATCGTGAAACCACTTCACTTGAAAATGAAAATTCTCTCTCTATTTTACAAATGTCCCCCAAAGCAAAACTTCTTTTTCTAAAATATAAGTATGGTGATAGTTACTTTAGAGAATATATAAGTTTATATTTTTGCTCAAAAAAATGTTTTTTTGATTTAAAAAAAAAACGCATTCTCAACTCTTTTGCCACTGATGAGTATTTTGCGCAAAAAGAAACCCACGCTTTCAGAGGCTGGAGACAACCTGTGATTATCATGGAAATATTGTTTTCCATGTTCGCAAGATTTTCATTAGACCTACAGTATTGGCTAATAAGAAACAAAACATACAAACATGCGTTTCAATAAGAAAAGAAAATCATTTATGACTTGGTAAAACCGAACTCAAGCTTATTAGACAATCGGCGCCAGAGAACTGTCGAAAACACGTCGGTTCCGTGACCTTGAAGCGCAGATCTGGCAATAATCCTAATATAAAATCAGCTTTGCTTATAAACACACCGGCAAAATTAGGGGAACGCACAAAATATATATATACAAAGTTTGACATCAATTTTCTCTAGAACTCTATGCTCGATTTCAATATATTTTTTACTGGATTGTCGATCGGCTCTTCAAGAATACATCTGACTAGTTTTCGTTATAAAATTATTCGTCTTATACCATATACAGGGGCGAAAAGGAAGTGAAGATTTTTTGTTGTTTTTTGAGACACTCTGTGGATTGAACCGCTGACAGTTGAATATGGTCTATAGCATCACATTGTAGCCTGATTTTTTCTAAACATTTCCGTTTTTTATTTTCTGTGATATCTCAATTTTTAACGAAAATACAGGGTTACATATATTATATATAAGTACAGGTTAAATACAGCGTTCCCCTAATTTTGCCGGCGTGTGTAGTACGCTGCATATGTACTTACCGATCTGCATCCCTTGGAAAAGAGAAAATGTTTTTGAACCGTTTCGAAAGGCACACCTGATATGTGACATGGTATTATAACAATAAAAGTCTTTACAACGCACAAAAACACCAACAATTGAGCAAAAGGCACAGTGAACAATTCTATGATACCGTATCAAAATCGGATCACGGACTATCAACCTAATGATATTGCCAACCTTAGCCTCCAATTTTGGTATATATCTCAGACATTCAGGTAAAAAAACAGAATGTTGGCCTAGCCGCTGCATATTATGGAGCTAGGCTGGCAATAAAAAGCACATCGCAAATCAAAAAATATTTTCTAGTTCGGCTCATATCCCAATTTCCAGACGTAAGCAAAATGACAAATGCCTTCCTTTTGCTGCGTCATCTATTTCACTCTGCTCGAACTAACCAGCTCAAGTCGGACGACGAAATCTGTACAGTTTGGGTCTATAACACTGGTCTGACAATATCTCTGTCCTTTTTTAGCATGTGGTTTTGACGTGAACGAAATGTAAACGAATTGGACTAATTTTATTCATGTGATTATGCGTTAATTTCAAAAACTAAGCATTTGTTTTCCATAAACGAAGTGTTTTGTGGAAGTGCATGCCGGAATACATTGTCTGAAGTCTTTACTTGAGGGAAAATATCGAACTTGCCAAGGAATAGGTATTTATGTCGTCCATATTGCAGCGTCCAAAATCGCGTGAGTTTAAACATGAAGATCATATAGTAAAGTTGAATATATCCAGCTCAAATTACTTCAGACAATGAGATGGTTCTTTGTTTACACAAAACAGACCTGATCGGCAATCAATTATGCTGTTTTCTCTAGATCAACTCCTTTTCATGAGGCTATGTCAGGTATAGGAAATTAGCATTGCGAGACCGCAGCCTTGACGCTGTTTTTGATGAGTAGCAAAGGAGTTGAAGAGTTATTCAGTTGAGACTTTCGATACACCTCATTCCATTCAGTTCAAAATGTATTTTCAATTTCTTTGAGTTAGGACGGCATCACATATTGGGTCCAACGTATGGATCAACTTGACCAGTTCGTGCTGCGTTTCAATGGGGCGTCACACATTGGTTAAGGATTGGAGCAATTACAGTAAGTTTATGTCGGAGCCATTATGAACATGTCTTTTGTAGAAATGTCTGTGGCTCTCTTCCAAGTTGACAACGGAACACCGCAAACTAAAACTAGTTTGTCAACGTTTCCATGTCTCAGCAATTGCATTCCGGTTTTTGTGTTAGGTACTTCATCATTGAATCCTGTGAAGGACCAAGAATTAGGCATTATACACATAAAGGATATATTACTTTGAACGTTTTATTATTTTAGTATAGTATTGCATAGCAATCATTATTGCGTATCGACGAGACCTAGTTTGAGGTTCATCATTGTTTTACTGGATATGATAACGAACCTTTTACAATCCACGATATGTGAGCACGTTCTGCATTTCGTGATACAGGAGTTACAGCTGAAAATGTCAGAGAAAACTGACTCATTATTGTAGGATAAGGTGACAGCGACTTCAATCTTTCAAGATGTTATCAGGGCGGAAAGAAGATGTGGTTTCACTCGACCCCTTTTTCTATCTGATTTTTTTTTTCAATGATAATAATTTTGAGATATCAATCGAAAAATCCCACAAATTTTGTCAGAATGATTTAACATTCAAGAACGGAGTCTGGTTATTACTTGTTTATTGTTAGAATGCTAACATTTTGTGTCAAATCAAAAATCAACTTGATTGAAACTTGTATAATAAAGCGCTTGAAGGGTGCTTTTTAAAATCATATCAGGATTTTGACTCTGTAGAACATGGTGCCCAAGTTTATGTTAACATTCTATCATCAGACATTTTCTATACAGAGTACTGAATTTATAAACAATATACTCAACTTCCTTGCCAAACTTTTCAATGCAAAAACTCAAAAAGAAATAAAAATATAAAACAACCTATAGAAATATTCCAATATCTTCCAAGAAATGACAATACATACTTTTTCCATTTTCTGTGTACAGGGTTGTCCAACGAAGAGTGAACATCTTTGTAATTTCTTCATTTTAAAAGATATTGCACAACGTAAAATTCAAAAGTTGTGGGGATTTAGGTGAGGAATAAAGGACATTTATCAGAAAAAAAAATGAGCATCGGATAAAAAAGATATGGTGTGAAACATTAATTTTTTCTCCTATTTTTGATGGAGCACCCTGTATATTATTAGAATATACAGGACAACACATTTTGTAGAAAGTGTTTTTTTCTCTAAAGTTGATGATTTAGTTATAACGAATTGAAAATCAGTAGTTTGGTGTAGTAAATCTCAATGATGATAAAAATGCAAAATCATCCTTAAAAAGTGAAGCCTAAAAAAAAATTAATAAAAAAAAAAAAAAAAGTAAAAATGTATCTGAGATTCTCTAACCAAGTCCTGTCTCATACTACAAAAAAAAAACCTCTACGCCCTGTATAGCTCAAATATTTATTCTCGTATGAAAATCTTGATTGGACTTTATAGAAAGGAGAAAGGAAATCATGATGTTGCCAAGCTTCAGTAGAAATTGTAGACCAATCAAAATGAAGGAAATTTTGACAATCAACAACAACAACCTAGCACTAGCAAACCAAACAAACTATTGTTGATAAAATGTGCCCAATACTTGTCATTCATGCTGGAAGGAAGCGTTTCAAGTTTACAGCGAGTTTCTAATATTGATGTGCAGGTGATTATGGTAAGCTATTTCGTCACCAAATCCACCAATTCAAGCACTAAGTCTATAATTTGATCTAAATATTTGATCCCTGCCGATCTGCCTCTCCTCTATAGCTGCCTTCACATCCCCGTTTAAAATATCGTTCTCGTAAATTAACTGATTCGAATTATCCATTATAGAATAAGACAATACCAAAATAAACCTGTGTGAATAAAAAAGGATTTTATATGTTATATAAGGAGAAAATCCTCATTTTGATAGAAAGTCATACTCTCTTCGTTTTTTTACTCTCTCCATTTTCTATCGATTTACAATTGCGGTATTCTCAAACTAACTTCATAGAACGGAGAAAGGAAATCCAGAAGCAACATTGCCAAGCTTCAGCAGAACTTCTGAACCAATCAAAATGAAGGAAATTTTAACAGTTATCTTCAGAACCTGGAAGGCAGACAAAGCCAATAGAGATCGTTTTCACCTAAAGTGAATTCAATTCTACCGGTTTCCAATAGAAATGATTTCAAGAATCACGTTTTTCTAGGTAACGTCTACTTTTTGAAAATTTCTACTCCCTGAAATTCAAGAATACGACCACTGGAGACTGGAGTTCAGCCCCTCTTGGATAGAATCTAATTTGTGTGAAACTTTCAGTTTCGAGAAATCAAGTATGTCACTCAACAGTGAAGTACTTTTTCTATTTTCTATGAGAGATATATGACCAAATGTTATTGTAGAAAGTTGTTCAGGATAAAAAACCGAGTAAGAATGCAGAATTTAAAAACCCTCCGTCCGCCTACTTCGATATACTGTATTTTTCCATTCTATTTCCAAAATAGCATGGAAAAATCCCAATCTCAATATTTGAAACGTCTGTTTCTGTTTCTTTTTTTAATTTTGAAATACATTTTAATTTTGCAGCATTGCGCCACAACTAATGAACTTTTTTTCTAATATCTCCAAAATACAAAGTAGGCGAAGGGTTTCCAAATTTTGCATTCTTACTCAGTTTTTTGTTCTAAACAACTTTCTTCAATAACACTTTGTCGTATCTCCTATAAAAAAAGCACTTCACCAGTGAGAAAGAGGCAAAGTCTATAATAATATACAATATATAGACTTTGCTTCTAGGTTGATTTCCAAGACATACTTGTTTTTTCGAAACTAAAATCATGACACAAATTATTTTCTATCCAAGCAGCGCTGAACAACAGAAAATTAAATTTAGATTCAAAACTTGTTTGTCCTCTTCACCTATTCATGCGTCGCGTCGATCCAGGGATACACTGGTATCTGGGTAAGTATGCAAAATTTATTTTTCAAGAACGCCCTCTTCGGCTATGAAATTGTCTTGGGTTTCACGTAATATATTAATATCATTGTTAACAGCTCTAACAGCTTCTCGATTAATATAAACAACCAAGTTCACTACAATGAAAGATGAGTTACCATGGTACCTCCCAGATAGCTCTTATTACATTGATGCAAATTAGCCAAAATACTGATTTTCATTTCGTTATAACTCCAAAACCATCAACTTTAGAGAAAAAAATACCTCACACAAAATGTATTTAGAATCTTATGTAGAATTCAAAATTCTAATAATATACAGGAGGCTCCATTTAAAGCAAGCGGGACATTTGATGTTTTATACCATACCTTTTTTATCCGATGCTCGATTGTTTTTCTGATGAATGTCCCTTATTCCTCACCAAAATCCTCACAACTTTTGTTTTCGCCGTTTTGCATTATCTTTTAAAATAAAGAAAAGTGAGTTCACCCTTCGCTGGACAACCCTGTACAGGGAGTCCCATTTTAGGTACTTTTGCGAGGTATTTCCGCTATTTCTATAGATAGGAGGTTGCGGTTTTCTCGAAAGTATGCTACTTTTTCGTAAAACTAAAGATGCCATCAACAAAATTTTCATAGCCCTTCAAGTTTTTGAGATACAGGGCTAAATTGAAAATGTTGCATTTAGGTGTATCTACCTTTCTCGAATCTAAACTATCAGATACTTTATGTTATTATAATAAAATAACACGATGGAGACATCTATTTAGTGGGTTTGCATTTGAAAATTTCGAAAAAACCTCAAATATAGGTTTGACTTTCACAATTCATGTTGTGTGGTCGACGAAAGCAAATAAAATCGACCCCGAGTAAATGAACCAGCAAAAGCAGATTTTCTTGCTTAAAATCAGCTAAAGAAGAGTCAAAAATCGGTTAAGGGATTCCGAAGTTATAGGCAAGTGACGTCAAGTTTGACGGCTTGTGTCGGGGGGTAATTTTGTAGAGAAGATCGTCCAAAATCTGTTTCCATATTCGTTTTTGATAGTTCAAAGGGAAAAATTTCGAAAATTGATGATTTTCTGGAACTGAACAAATGCTACATGATTAAGCAGATACGTCGAAGAATGAGATGCTTAAATTTGGAGTATTAGCATTTGCTTCGTTTTTATTCATACCACTCATCATTCTTTTTAACACGTTGAAGGACAGATACGCTTGTCAGCGTCTTTTTCCAAAACTATGATGTGACACAAAGCTGATCAGCGTCCTATGCTTGCGAACGGAAAGTGACACTACGTCGTTCAGCGTTTCCCCTTACTATACAATATAATGACAGTCCGATCGCTACTGTCACTATAAGTTCGAATAGCAATGCCGTAGTTTCACATACTACAATTTATTTAGATTTCTTATCCCCCCTCCTTTTAATTCATAGGTTAGTTGACAATTTAGAACAGAACGCCAAGCAGCGTGCATGTGAATCAGTCTTAGTTGGCAATGTACTGCTGCGAAGTGTTGTTGCGTATAATCAGCTGATTTGAGTTTATTTGTGTTTTCGTGTAAGGAAGGTTAGTATAGTTACTAGTTTGTATATTATGCGCTGTAAAAGTGAATGTGATGAATATTTCTTCATTATTCATAATAAATTCAACTCGAATAAATTATGATTGCTCTCTTATATTTACATTGTTATAAATTATAACAATGTAAATATAAGATACAAGATTATTAGTGTTCTAGAGTGATTATATCTTGCGAAAATAGTGTAAAACCAATATTTGATTGTTGTTTTGTAACTTTCCGATGCAGAGGGATAAAAGTAATGATCGCTATGAGAGAGATCAAAAGAGATGCTCACGCTCATGGATGAAGTGTTGACAGATGATGAAATGGATCCGTTTGGTGATGCTGATGGCGAGTATGGTTCTGATAAGAACTATGAGCAGTCTTCATCAGATTCTGATGATAGTATGTCATCGGGTGACTCAGAAAAACCTACATCATCAAGAAAAACTGTTCGTGTAAAGAGAAGTGTGGTAACAGATGATCCTGATCAATATTCAACCCCAGTCAGACCTATACCTTTACCTGAAGATGACGATACTTCACCACAGGCTTCTCCAGGACCCTTATCCTGCCCTTCTACCCCAGAGTCTTCAGATGCTGAATCATGGGAAAGTGACACTGCCTCAATTCCTGATTTCAACTTTGATAAGAACAGCAACCGTTTGAAAATAAATATCGGTCCACATTCAACAGTCATTGAGGTATTTGAAAGTCTTCTCACACCAAATATTTTGGATTACATAGTAACCAACACGAATAATTATGGTGAAGCTTTGATGAATACTAATCGACCAAAGACGCGATATAGTAGAGAAGCAAAATTTCGTCCAGTCACCAATGAAGAAATGAAAAAATTTTTTGGTTTGTGTTTGTTACAAGGCCAAATTTTCTTCAAAAACATGCGTCGATATTTTTCTTATTCGGATACATTATACTTCCACCCAATTTTTTCTTACACAATGTCATCTAGAAGATTTGAGCAAATACTAAGGGTTTTATGTTGTTCTCCAGTCAATTCGAAGGGCAAAGATAAAATTCAGCTTGTGATGTAAATGCTGATATCGCAATTCCAAAATGCTTATATAGTCCTTCTAATGAACTCTCAATTGATGAATCTCTTCTACACTTTCGTGGGAGACCAAAGTTCAGAGTGTATATCAAGTACAAGAAGTCCCGATATGGTATTAAATTTTTTGAACTTACGACGTATGACGGATATCTTTTGAATATGGAATTATACAGTGGTCCTGTAAAAGAGGATGAAGATTCGGATAACACCAAAACCGAAGCTGTCGTCATGAGACTGATGAAACCGTATCTCATGAAGGGTCATGAATTATTCATGGATAACTACTACAATAGTTATGAGTTGTCTGAAAAGCTGCTAAGTTGCAAGACTCACACCAATGGAACCCTAAGAGCGAATCGTAAAAGTAATCCGAAAGATTTGGTCAAGAGAAAACTCAAAAAGGGTGAACACTTTGGGGTTCGCAAAAAACAAGTGTATGTTTCAAAATGGAAGGATAAGAGAGATGTGTTAGTGATAACTACTCGAAATCACCCTGGTATGACAAATGTGACGAATCGTTTTGGAAAGGAGCAAATGAAACCCATAGAAGTTGCCACATGTAACGATCACATGTCAGGAATAGACCGCTGCGATCAAATGACATCGACGTACTCAACACCTAGGAAAACAATTCGTTGGTACAAAAAAGTATTCTTTACTTGCTCGATGTTACAGTATGGAACGCATTTTATTTGACTCGAAAATTCTGTAAGGCCAACTCCCGAAAATACCGCTGCCTCCATTTTAGAGATGAGCTAATCAAAATTTTGATCCAATTACCGAGTAACATTGAAGCAAAACATTTGATTCGGCGCCAAAAACATGATAATCGACGCCCAGAGCAGGCATCTTACGAAACAGACCATGTGATTCCTGGATCAAGTTGCGAAGGACATTGGCCTGAGAAGAACCCTGGTGATCCTACCCCAAAATCGAACAAAAAGTCTATTTTTCTTAAATGTAGATTATGTACAAGCAAAAAACTACGTAAAGAGACAAGCTACCGATGCAAAGGTTGTGTTGAGAAACCTCCACACTATGTCCTGATTGTTTTCAGGAGTGGCATGAATTGAAAAAACCTCAATGATTTTATTTGTACTACTGATTACGTAATGTATTTTTGAAAATAAATGTTTTTTTTCCGATTTTGAAATTTAATTTGAACAACAACAAATTTCGCTGATCAGCGTTGTGCCACAGCGATAGTGGCATTTATATATCTAATGTGGCTGGACGCTGTACAGCGCTCGACGCCTATCAGCGTTGTGCCAGTTTTCTGATAGTTTAACACTTATTATTGTGGCAGAACGTCTATCAGCGTCATAAAAAAAAGTAGTCAAAAACCACCAAAAATAATATTTCCCCTCACATTTTCATTATAGTAACAATGGGTCATACTCAGTTATCAGTTTTTTTTTCAAAAACCTGTACTGCCAAAATTGGTACCTTACAAAAATTTTCACTGTTCTTCAACGTGTTAAAATTGTGTCTTGATATTTGGTATGACTATTATAACTTACGTTAAAGGGTACGTTTTATATGCGAGCCCAGGATTTTTGAAGTTTAATAAGAAACCCTCAAACATATTTTATTGGGGTGTGTAGTAGAAGATTTATATTTGCAAATATGGACTCACCTTCGCTTTGTCAATTCTAGGCTATGAAATAAACGACCTTCAGCAGCAACCCTCATTATGCCTCGACTATTGCCAAATTGGATTCAATAAGACATCAGTTTTGATATTTTCCGTATTTCAAAAAAATTATTTGGAAAATTGATGATTTTCTGTTTTCACAGTACCGTTACGCCCCCTTGCGGCGATCCTAGAAGCTTGAAATATATTTCCAGCATTTTCTCTTGAGCACATTACTATACAATTTTTTTTTCCTGAGTCTCTATGATGAATAGTTTATGAGAACTGGCACCGCCTGTCACTGAAAATGAATCACCCTGTACCTACATAACGTTATTGGTGCGATTAACTGCACTCACGTTAAAATGTCAAAACTCTCTGCACATGGTGATGCTCCCAAGGTTCCAAAATCCTGCAAGAAATAGAACAAATATTATGCCAATTATATATCTTTCATTTGAGACTCTTCTTCATAGGGCATCTCTTTATCTGAGGACATTTTTATCCCACCTCGAATACAGTTTACCACTTTAATTCTTCAACAATTTCACTGACATGCAAAACAAAACAACTAAACGGTCAGGCTTTATCTCATTGAAAGGCAGAACTTGGTGTTTACAGACAATCAGTTTAAATTAAAGTTATTTTTGTATTCCTTTTCTCAAATATTATAAACATCAGCAAAAATTTCACGAGTTTGCCGTGAAAAAAAAACTAAGCGGACGAAGTGCGAAGATGCTACAGCATGTTGAAGAATATACTATGGACTTGAAGAAGATACTTCACACAGTATAGTATATGCTTCGACGTTAAGTATATACTGCCGGAACTGAACAAATGCTACATGATTAAGCAGATACTCCGAAGATGCTTAAATTTGGAGTATTAGCATTGACTTCCTTTTTATTCATACCACTCATCATTCTTTTTTGAATTGTGTCTAGATATTTGGTATGACTATTATGAAACTTACGTTAAAGGGTACGTTTTATATGCGAGCCCAGGATTTTTGAAGTTTAATAAGAAACCCTTGAAAATATTTTATTGGGGTGTGTAGAAGAGGATCTATTTTTGCAAATAGAGACTCACCTTCGCTTTGTCAATTCTAGGCTATGTAATAAATGACCTTCAGCAGCAACCCTCATTATGCCGCGACTGTTGCCAAATTGGATTCAATAAGACATCAGTTTTGATATTTTCCGTATTTTTTTAATCATTCAAAAAAATTATTGCGTTTTCTGATTCTTAATAGTATCACGCGTAAAATAGTTATATAATGTTTCCACTATACATTGGTTTTTTCACGGTACATGGACAAATAAGAATTATTTTCTATGAACTATTTCAAGTTTGTTAAAAACGACATCTAACCCACATATTTTTACATCTATAGAACCAGTTATAGAGTCTTCCCGCAGGTAGAACACCTGCTTGAGTAGCTGCTCAATTTTACATAGTTTTCTATTTCTCTGGTGAGATGGTAAATTTTAAATCTCAATGTACGATTTGAAAAACAATCATTTTTATCAAGTGGTGTCGTAGTTATGGTTTTGATTCACATTTTTATTCTTAAAAAATACGCCTAACATTCTATCCCAAGACACTTAAAAAAAAAGCAGACCAGAGCGGGAAGCATATTTGTAAATAACTACCGGGATCGCGAATCGGGCCAGGCCCGAATGTGGCCAAAAACCACCTTGTAAATAGCAGACGATATCGCAATTCCATCGTGTCATGATACTAAAACACACATGTACTATCATGCCATCGTGTAAACAACAGTCATGATCGAAAAAATGTTAAAATTGTCAGTGTATGTATAAATAGAAATTCAAATGAATTCTGTTATTCATTTATTCACGATGAGAAAACTATTGAGTTCACAATATTCAATTTCCACTCTATCATACTTATACCATGATCCGATTTAAATTGAACATTGAAAACATCAAAGGAAAAAGACGAAAACGCTATTGGATTTGGAAATAGTTGATGAATTTCGTTAAAATCTTTTTTTTTTGACTAACCTCGGGGTAATGAGTTGAAGTTTTTATTTTGAGTTGTATCTGATGCTTGAAGCATTTTCATGGAAGAATTGTATATGAATTAAGGCATCCTACATACATCAACTAAGAGCTGATTGTCTCAACACATTTTTGTAAGCGATGGAGAGTTAGTTACTGCTTTTGAGGAGGTACTATTATCTGATTTTCTCTTCAACTGGAATCGACTCTTTGTAAATTCAGTTTTCCTACGTACAAAGCATAGTGTTTAAATTGATCGTTTAGTATTATTAGTATCATCTGATTCAAAGGCAGTATTAAGTGTGTAATAATGTTTTTTTTTTAATTTTCAACAATCTCGTTCGACGCTTGATAGACTCTAATTTTGATAATTATTCTCTGAATCCAAGGATATCATAGGTATTAAACAGTATTTTGACGTCTGGAGGTAAAAGGATCGAGGTATCATCATTGTGGATTGTGTCATCTTTTGTAAGTATACGTCACAGTGGCGCACCGAGAAATATTCTCTGGGGGGGGGGTTTCAAAAATCGGGACATGAAGAGTGTTGAATGAAATTTTCATGTCAGAGCTGAATCTGCTGAATATGGGGTGATCTTTATATTCTGTAATTTGAGCTATTTTATCAGTATAATCAAATACACGTTGCACTTTTTAAATGTTTTTTAATATCATTTTCGCCACCGTGGCTGACTGAAATTTCACAGATACAAATATTACATTTCGCTCTATTTTTATCACCGTGCACTCGGATAACCAACTGTACTTATCTTTCCATGATGGATTAAAGTTTGCTTCTCTTTTTACACGTTTTGAGGGCCTATCCATATACCTAATAGGTATATGGGCCTATCAGCTTCATCTTCTTTCTTTTGCACATCAATACACTCCTGCACGTCTTCACGAACTTCACCTTCAATATTGTCAATATCGTCACAGTCACAATCACCAAAACCCACCCAGTCAATTTCCGATGTATCGGAATTATCAGTATCTTATTTATCCATATCGATCTGGAGCCCGTGATTGTTCAAAAGTATAACCTGAAAGTTCTGAATCTGTGGATTCACTGGATTCATATGAAATACGACACGCTGCGCCAATGTCGCCAACTGCAAACTCGTGCCAACACATTTGCCGTCAATTGCAGCAATGTTGCCAAGCCTACAATTTTCGAAGAATTCCTTTCGACTTTCCACTCATTATAATATGGAAAATGTATTTAAGATAATAATGTACGTATTCATTAAATAAAAAATCTGAATATATTTTTCATACTATAATTATCAAAGATAAGTTTTATTTTCATGGAATGGTTTTTCTCTTCAGAGGCCCTGGGGGGGGTTTTAACCCCCAAAACCCCCCCCTTGCCACTGAATTACGTCAGGTCTGTTGGTAGAACAGTCACAAACCAGTCAGAGCCAATCAGCATTTGGAAGAGGTAATTAACAAAATAACTTTTTCGAGAAGTCCAGGTTCAAAAATTATCGAAAGAAATCTTATGTCATTTTTAAATTTTAAATTTTGAAAAAAATATTAGTTACCTCTTTTCATTTATAATGAAAGAAGGATTAGCTTATTACGAAACCGAAGAAAGTTACGGAATGATATTTTTTTACGAAGACACTCAAAATACAAAATATTTCATTTATTTTTCTTAGCTTCATGTTCGTTTATGATATGTTGGTAGATAATGAGGTCTCACAAATTTCATCTGATCATTCAGGTTTTCAATTTTTTCGTCGGGAAGCTCTCCCCGTATCTCCTCTTGATTCTTGGTAATTCAATATCAGAAGGATTAGAATCAATCAAGCACGCGTTTCTAATTACATTGATATTTCTAAATGGAGTGAACTTCCATATTCGTAAACTTGAATCCATTTCACCGCATCCCTGATCTGGAACCCTGTTTCGTTCATAAATATTTTCTTGGACACAACATCTTTCCTCTGAATGGCATTTTTGGACTTTATTTTCACACAAATCACGAAAGAACACAACAAACTTGGGACCAGATATAAATGTGACGTTTATTAACCTGCACTTTTATTTATGGATAAAGGAGGTGACTATACAATATTGACGTGTTCTTATGCTGATGAAGGAGACAACTCATATCTAATATGAATACATGAGGCAAGAGATGCCCGTTACCTCATTCATTCGTCAGAAATCGACTTAACTATGTCAGCTATCTGCTGTAGCCATCTGTTAACTTCACAATTTCTTGAATTTTAGAGCCAAAGTCGGCGGTAAGTGACAGTTGGTCATATGTTGAAGTATATATTATATTTTTTTATCCATATTCATATGTCTCCTTCATTCATGCAAAAATGTTACTTTTTGGAAAAGTCCATCGGACCCTTCATTTGTTATTGCAGTTAGCAAATTGATTTCTGACTGATATTGGCCAATTGATTGAACGCTGACTGGTTTGTGATTGTTCTACGAACAGACCTAATATGAATTGAATGTGAAATCTATTTTCATCGATCTTTTTCAGTTTATTCGGGGAAATACCATTTCAAGAATTCATATTTGCAATTTCAACCAATTACCTATGTCGAATATGCCTTTGCAAAGGAATTTTTCAGAATCCTTATTTCTTCCTGTGTTCATTTGACTTTGCATTTCCCGTGTATTTTTTCTCATCTGTAAGATAACGCAATCAGATTTTTGATGCAGCGTTTCGTTCCATCTTTCATCCCAACCATCGTAAATGGACCACAAAACTCTAACGAGCAAATAGGAACTACTCAATATTTAGCAATAAATATTAACAACAAATATGGGAATAGGTAGAACTGTCTTGTAAACAAAGTACCAGTTTGTATGTTTTTCCATTCACGCATTAAATTTCCTTTTTTTTTTTGGTAAAAGTTGACCTATCAGTGTTCTTATTAAAATACGTTGTAGTTGGCGGCAAATCAATGATAATCTATCTCATTGCAAAAACAAAAACTTGAAAATAGATCCAGAAGTAATCACTATTAGACGGTTGTTTCCAATCTCAGATATCCCATAACATGTTACTTGTCAGAAAATAAAGGGAAATCGTGTGCTATTTATGCAGTTCCAAGATTTGCAATCATGACTGTCATTCACTCGACGGATTCGCGATATCGTCTGCTATTTACAAGGTGGATTTTAGCTACACTCGTGCCAGACCCGATTCGCGATCCTGGGCGCTGTTTACAAATATGCTATCGGCAAGAGCAATGTTGAACCAAACCACGAACGTGAATTCGAAATTGAAAAATCGCCAGAATAAAACACGCTTTACACTCGAAGCCAAGAACCAACTCGGCAACGTAGCGTTCTCTCAACCTATCAATCCACCAATAAACTGCGCCGTCACTTTCCGAATGCAAGCAATCCGCCAGTCATGCGTCATCATTCAAAAGGCCACTTGGCAAACTTCGACGCTAGTTTATGCCCTTAAAAGTCGATAAAAAAAAAGAAACAATAGGGGTCTAATATATTTGATTATATTTTCATAATATGCAATAAAAAGAATACGTGCAACGACCCCATTTAACCCTGTATCTTGAAAACTAAAAGGGCTATGAAAATGTTGTTACCACAATCTTTAGTTTCACGAAAAACTAGCACACTGTCGCGAAAACCGCAAGTCTCTATCTATAAAAATAACGGAGATATCCCGCAAAAGTACCCAAAATGGGGAACCCCGCCATTATAAGTTTCATTGATTGATGCATTGCGTGTGATGCATCAAGTCATATCTGCCTTCCAAGAGATATCACGTATCCCAAACATAACCGACATTGAGTTCTTATTCACTTCATAGCGGAATGTTTAGAGACTGGAGTACAGGCATAGTACAGGAGTACTAGTTACTCGCCTGACCATTCGAAGTGTAGTTTGTTATACAGGGTGTCCCGCATAAGAACCGACACAGAGCAGGAGCATGTAGGGGAACCCAAAATATTATGATTAAACGCAACCTACCCATCTACCAAAAGGGAACCCCTAAGAAGTTATACACGCTGAAAGTGGGTTTTTAAATTAAAAAAAGTCAATACCTCAGTTATATAGCTTGACTTAGAAATACCAAATCTGATGCACGTTGTAGGTGTACCGAGAGCAATAGTCGACAGCAATGGGGAACTTGCCTCAAATTTTATTATTGCTGAATTGGAAAAAGTCCATAAAAATAATAAGGAGACCCATATATTTTCTATTTGTTGTTAGTCGAAAATTGACGAAGATATAACGCTTTGAAGTATGCTAAAATTGCAATCTATATATACAAAACTTTTGCTTGAATAACTATTGGAAAAATCATATTTTTACGAAATAAAAAAATACGTATCGATTTTTTTGCGCCTTTCTTCAGTTTGCAATAAAAAAAAATCGATTAAACTTTTCATGCAAGTTCCCCTTTATTGGAGTTAAATAGAGGCATTCTAACTGGTTTTTAAGGAAAAATTATCCTATTATTCTATGGAGAATTTTATTTCTAAAACTTTTCTCGCGTTTGTTATTTTTCAAGAAACTGTCGTTTTCGGCAATAACTGATGACAGGTATATTGTAGCTGTCTTATATAAAGAGAATTCCAACGTTGGCTATGAAATTGAACGTCAGACTTTACAAACCGGAAAGTAATTCATTTGAATTGGTATTTTTGTCTTAATTTTGTGAAAATTGCTGGACCGTTTCCGGCCTCAACATTTCCAACGCGGGTTTATAATAATGAATCGGTGTTATTAATCGGTATTTAATTGCTCCATTTATTTGGAGTGCTCCAGTAGACTTTTCCAGATCTACTAGAGAAGGTTTTACCACAACTCTGACTGGAACATTAGCTTATGCACGATCAAACATTGCCTCCGTTTAAAATTACTTCAGAGACTTTTCCAACCATCACTATCCAAAGGAATTGGATTATTTCCCAATATTGTTTAATCCTCGATCACCAGAACTCAGCAAATGTGACTTCTTCATTTGGAAAGCGTTAAAAAAATTTGTGTATTCCTCTATAGTTGCGTCTGAAGCCGAATTGTGGAATTGTCAACAGATAAAGGCACATGCACTCATTAGAAACAACTATAATTTTGGTGATAATTTTGAAAAATATCTGTAACTTCTCAGTGCAAATACTTTTCCATTTCGATACTTTAACTTGATAGTTTTTCTATTAAATTATTCTTATTCCAATTTTTTACGTGTTTGTATAGTCTGACGTTTGATTTCATAGCCAACGTTCAGTGGCGGATCCAAAAAAAAAAAAAAGGGGGGGGGCCCGTTGACGGAATTATTTTTTTTTTAATTCACGTGCCACGCCCAACAAATTGTTCACAATTACCTTCAGTGTCGATGCAACTGGCCAGTATTTTAATGGACCCCGTAACACATTTTATGAGTGTGGTTTCGTTAGCTCCTGACTTTTGCTCACTGAATTTTGCTTAGCGGAAGGTCTATGGGGGGGGCCCGGGCCCTCTCGGCCCCCCCTTGGATCCGCCACTGCCAACGTTGGAATTTTCGACGATTTTTATTGTGACAGCTACATAACGCTTCTGCAATTATTTGCGTTTCTTCCGAAAACGACGAAGTTTTTTGAAAAATAAATAGAGTGAAGAAAGTTCAAGAATCAAATTCACCATAAAATAGAATGATACTTTTTCAAGTCCGCCAACGGGTCAAAAATGTCTGTCTCACTTTAACAGTGCATTATCCCTTATCAACCTTCTAGTTTAGAACGCTTGAATTGAACCCGTCGACTACTCTTGGTTCACTTACAACGGGTACAAGAGAAAATACGCCCATTTTGCGGTATTCCCAACCTCTTTGACAAAGCTCAGATCAATGTAGATTGCGACCTTTAAGTCCATTCTCTGCCGCCTCTTCCGGATCAGCTCATATTCATTTTGAAGAAGCGACATAGCCAAAAAACCACTTGTATAGAACACGGTTTCAAGCCTCGCAGTTGTTTTCAAGCGGTGTAGGTACAGTGATGGCCAGTGCAGTGATACGTAGGCGTAGAAGGGCCAACAACAATACATATTTTTTCACGCGTATTTTTACTGACAATTGTCGACCCGATCGACAATGAAGTAATTTGATCATGATAATGATTATATGTTAGATAATTTGTTCATCGATAAATCGTGCATGGGTTGCCTGGCAAAATCACGGGCCTTCACTGTTGAATAATATTTACTTGGATTATTTTTTTTGATCAACTTCCCTCATTTGTTATTGATGAAAATTGATCATTAATCGAATGAAAATTGCGCAAAGAATTGGAAAAATAAAGGTTGCCTACTCTCCTTTGGGTACACCTATAAGGTTGCCAGGTACAAACAGTCGGACAGGCGTTGTAAATACAGGGTGTCCCAGCAAGGGTGGCCACCGGCCATATCTCAGAAACTACTGGACCTTAAAGTTCAGGAAAAAAAAATTATCACTAAAGTGGCCACGAGAAAATGCTGGGAAATATTCATGACTTCGAAATTTTTCCGCTAGGGGGCGCAATCAAAGCTTAAATATTAAAATTCGAAATTTCTCCGGAAATTCTCAGGTTGAGGTATGTCTTTATCAACATGGTTAGAAAACCTAGACAATTTCACGTCTTTTTGGTACAGGGCTCATTGGCGTACCGATCTCCGTGTGAGTAGGGGAAGGTAGTGAAAGTGTAATTGTTCAAGTGGCTGTAACTTATAAACGACTTGTCCGATTTTGTTGCGTATAGGCTTGTTTGGAAGATAAATGTGAGTACTTTCGTATATCGTATCCAGTGATGCGTGATT
The DNA here is from genome assembly GCA_958502075.1 of Orchestes rusci. Lineage (NCBI taxonomy): Eukaryota > Metazoa > Arthropoda > Insecta > Coleoptera > Curculionidae > Orchestes > Orchestes rusci. The sequence goes on along the minus strand of OY293303.1, from coordinate 59,763,551 downwards.
GTCTCCAGAAAAGTTGCTAGAAGGGGTAACTTGAATCAAAAACAGTGTTTTTCATTTTACCGCAAAAATTTAAATGGTATGGTATAATTCTGATAAGAGCATCGAAAGGTACATTAAATTTACAAGAAAAAACCTTTGAAACGCAGGTGGATATCTTTTTTCGTTTTCGAGTTATTGCCGAGAAAAGAGTTTTTGACACTCGAAAAGTTGTTTGTTGTGTAGTTCTATTGCAACCTGTTTTTTTTTGGCTTCAATAATAATAACTAGTCCAAATTATGTAAAATTTAATCTTTTCATTTGTTATTTCAATAGAACAAAACTCATAATAAATGAAAAATATTTTGATGAGCATAAATCCCAATCTAATTATGTATTAAATATTGCAATGATGGGTTGAAAAAAAATCTAGGTAGCTGTGGAAAAACATCGGCGGGTTTTCATGGAGATAATTGAAACAGATATTGCAATCATAACAATCTCTTAACTATCATTTTAACATTCTCTGTTAAAATGTCTTACACCAATGCCGAGGCTTTTGATATGCTCGCCGTATATTTTCAATGTTTTGGAAATGCTCCGATTGCGGCACGTGAATACGCTGCAAGGTATCCTGAACGAAGGCACTACAGCAGAAAGGTATTTCGGCGAATGGCAATACGTTTAAGAACAACGGGAAGTGTACAGCTCAATCCAGTTCCAATCAGAAGACGTCCGGTAAGAAACCATGAAGACAATATTATAAACGTTCTCGCTTACGTGGAAGCTTCACCGCATTTGAGCACAAGAGAAATTTCCCACCATCTAGGATTAAGTCGTTCTTCAGTGCTCCGAATTTTAAGAGACTTCAAACTTCGTCCATACCATCTTTCCTTACACCAAGCTCTATCAGAAGATGATTTCAACAGGCGACTAGACTATTGCTATTGGCTTCGAGAAATGTGCAACGAACATCCTCAATTCCTCTCCCAAATTTTATGGGCCGATGAAGCCCGTTTCTCTAGTTCTGGAAATGTTAATTTGCATAACATGCACTTTTGGTCGCGGGAAAACCCACACTGGATGCGGGAAGTGGATCATCAAAACAGGTGGAGTGTAAATGTCTGGTGCGGAGTGTTAGGAAACAAAATTATTGGGCCGTATATTATAGTGAATCATATTTAAACTTTTTAGAAAATGACTTGCAAATACTTTTAGAAGATGTTCCCATTGGTCTTAGGATGTCCATGTGGTACCAACATGACGGTTGCCCAGCTCATTATGCACGGCGGAAAAATTTCGAAGTTATAAATATTTCCCAGCATTTTCTCGTGGCCACTTTAGTGATAATTTTTTTTTTCCTGAACTTTTAGGTCCAGTAGTTTCTGAGATATGACCGGTGGCCACCCTTGCTGGGACACCCTGTATATATGTAAGGGAGGTTTCTTTGTCCAAATAATGTAAAGAAGAGAACAAATTGGCTCAGAAATAAATAGGAATTTCAAAAATAGTTTTTATTTAGAAAGGAAGTGGCGTACAAGTTTTTTCTCCAAAAATATTGAGTGCAAAACCCGTACGGACGCCACTGGTAAAAATATTAAAATTGTTTGTACATCACGAAATGCATATTGATGCATAGAAGACGTTTATCAAATTTCATAGAGATATATGGAATAGTAGCAAAGTAATTATGAAAAAATCATTTATTTTTAAAAATTTCAACACCCTGTATCTTGAAAATTAGGCTCGTGCGGACCTATATGTCCATATGTACTTTTTGTCATAAAATCATTCAAGGATTATCACCCTTAAGTATCGGCATTCAATTAATAAACACCCTGTAGAAGGGTAGTTTGACACGCAAAATTCAAATCTGGCCTTCGTATGATACTTACTAGTAGAGGGCGCAACTTACACACCTTTTCACTCATTCAATTTTGGTAGGTACACACCCGTACATTCTTTTTGAATTGAAAAAGTGTTTTCTCCGTCCTTTTTACACAAAAGATGTATACTCTGTAGAAGTGGATGGAGGTAGCCTTTTTCAAGATATTTGCACTTTGAGTAAACCATGCAATGAGGTTTTAAATGTAAAATTTTGAATATAAACCTTGTGGGCTTTGAAAACGGCGTTATCATGGTAATTTTCACAGTTTGATTGAATGTTCGATATTTCTTGATAAAAAAAGTTCTAATTTTATATATTTTCTTTATTTTTTCTATTTTTTCTTGATTTTTTTTTAATACGAAACATTGAATATTTAGTCACTGGTCAACATTACCATATGACAGCGGCGTTTTCAACAACCACCTCCTAGTACAAAATGCGGTATTAGAAAAATACAGGGTGTTACAAATTTGATTGAATGCATTTTTGAATAACTCTTTGCTTCCTAAAAAAAATGATATGTCACAAAGAGAAAGTAGAAAAAATGGAAACAATTTTTTTTTTTTTTAAAATGGTGCATCACCATTTTTGAGAAGCGAAGACTTTTATAAGAATGAATTAACAAAGTTGGGTTCGTATTAGAAAAAAAAAGTTGATAGTGGTTGCGAGAATTCGAAACGTCGGATTTCAATTTCGACCATGCTATCTTGAAGAGCAGAAAAAGTGGTCATGAAAGAGGTACTCGTTTTTAATCATCTCTTCAAATAAATTCAGGACAAAATAAGAAAGGATTTCGAAAAAATCGATTATTGTCGGACATCTCTGGAAGAATTTGGAAGTTTCGAAGCACCATCTTTTTTTAGATTGAAATACCGCATTTCGTACTAAGAGGTGGTTTTGAAGACGCCGCTGTCATGGTAATGTTGAAAAGTGACTAAATATTCAATGTTTCTTATTAAAAAAAAATCAAGAAAAAATAGAAAAAATAAAGGAAATATATATAATAAGAACTTTTTTTATCAAGAAATATCGAACATTCAATCAAACTGTGAAAATTACCATGATAACGCCGTTTTCAAAGCCCACAATAAGCTTTATATGTATTCAAAATTTTCCATTTAAAATCATAGCATATGTTCAGTAGGTGTTTTATATTGTATATGAGGAACGGTGCAGAAGTTGGTGACAAATCCAATATGAACAGTTATCCATGATTTCAAGTGTTTTTGGCGGTTACCAGGATTTTTTGAAAAAACATGTGAATATATTTTTTCAACAACCAGCCGCCGGTCAAAGTCAATAGCGAGCTGAATAAATCATTTAAATACAGTCCACTCTTTAATTAAAAAAAAAATAAAATAAAAAAAAACGACAAGAGAAAACATCGCTACGGTGGTAGCACCAGCATGGTTTACTCAAAGTGCAAATATCTTGAAAAAGGTTACTCCCATCCACTTCTACAAAGTATACATTTTTTGTGAAAAAGGGACGGAAAAACACTTTTCTAATTCAAAAAGAATGTACGGATGGGTTATTGGCATTCCTTACTACGCTACAGAGCATACGACATGATCTGTATCGCAGTAAAGTATGGCTGGACTGGGTGCACAATTTCTTCGGCCATTGTTTACTACGGTGCAGACCAAATGCGCTGTTATGGGAGTTAAGTATGGCAGAAATGGATTTGTTGACTCAATTTATTTATTATCGTTTACTACGCATGTATAATCACATACATTATTATTATTATCTCTACTATATGGTGAATCTAGAAATATCCTACTATAATTTGATGTGACGATGTGTACAATGGCTTTACGGAGTTATTTCTAATTTCGCAAATTAGAACTGGACAAGGGTTCAACTTCAACAATTTGTGTCTATATAGGGTGTTACTCAATGATTGGCCGTAATTCCAGAGACGCATTCCTGAACCAAATTGAAGTAGAAAAGGTCTTGTTAGTAAAATGTGTCCTAAATATACTCAGTGACATTAGAAGTGTTACACCGACTTTTTTCCCATCATAAGACTCAATATAAACATGACCTACATAGCTTCATAAAGATATCAAATTAACCAAAACAGTATGTTCAGGATGAATGAAATTTCAATATTTAAGCGTAGGAGGAATTCCATTTCTACCAGGAAACTCTATAGAGTGTTTAGAATTTCCAACACATTCTAGGTATATACCCAATGCTAATTGCAATGCTAGTTTGACCACCAAATTTTGAAATACTTTATAGAGTTCACTGATAGATATGGAATTTCTCCTACGCTGAAATATTGAAATTTCAATCATTCTGAACATTTTGTTTTTTTGGTTAATTTGGAATATTTTTTTTTCAAAGGTGATATGAAACTTTGTATTAGGTTATTATGTTCACATCTTATGGGAAATCAATCGGTGTTTGTTGTTCACTTCTAATTTCTAATGTCACTGAGTATACAAATTGTCTGGTTTTCGAAATAGGGGCGAGTTCAGAAACGTCGTACTTGGTGTGAGTGTGACTTTTGTGGATAATTGAAGGAGTGATCCATTGTGTGACATCTTTACACCCGTATTTCTGAACGTTTGGGTATGTTCAGTCAGCTGTTTGACAGTATGCTTGTCTGTGGTATGCTGTTTAAGTATTTTAGTTTGTTTTGTTTTTGTTCGGGTAAATCTTAACGGATTAATCAACTTAAGAGTGAATACAATCTATTCCCCAAATAATAATAGTCATTTTTCTTCGTACTTACTTGTGTTCAAAAGACTCAATCATCAGAGAAATCCTCTACATTACAATGCATTATTTTGAACAACTGAATTAATTATTGTCTTGTGTGCATTTTGTCTTAGTGAATAGGGAGATAAAGCCAATTGCCATTTTTCAAACGTATCCGTATACGAAGAAGTAACGCATCGTGTTACGTTAATGGGGAAGAAAGCCATATAAAGCCACTTATCACCGTATCGCTCATACGTATACCGATCTTCCTTTTAAATGTCAGGTCATGTCATGTGATGTTTCATCGTTTGAATTCGAACTAAATATATTCGTGTTTTAATTTGAAAAATATGAATGCTATGGTTGACCACTCTGTGTTTGCCGATGACGACGATCAGGATGATCATCTGATGGATGATGCCATCATCATGCATATATTACGTGATGAAGAATTATTGGGCAATAGAGCTGTTGTACTGTATGGAACTTTTAATTTGAACAATTTGAATAATGATAAGTGTATGAAGTTGTTCCGGTTTAGGAAGGAAGTAGGTACCATAACTGCCGACATGTTTATTTCCGTACTTATTTTAAAGCTTTGATGAAATGTTTCAATTTTGTAAACAAAAACTATCAGCTGTTTTGTTGACACATTTTTGACGTCTGTCGTTCAAAAGACAGATATTCGTAGGCGGTTAAGTATACCGTAGGGGCCCGTAACGATACGTACAACGTAACGCAAATCTGTCAACGTATCCCTTCTGCACTTGCGCAGTTCGATACGTAGGGGAAAGCGGGGCAGAACGGGGTACTTAACGTTTGATCCTTGATTTTCACTACAGATATTAACAAAAAAATGTTGTTTTTGGTGTCAGTTTAGTACTTAATATGTAAACTAAGCCTTTTCGCCACTTTCAATAGTTGAATAAATATTTTAAAGAAAATAATTATGAGAAACCAAAAAAGTGTATTTTGCCCCATTCCGCCCCATAAGCGGGGCAGAATGAGGCGGAATATATGTTTCTGCCAGAACTCGAATAACATTGGTTAGACTTGCTGAAATATAATGTTAATGGGGAAAATGGTGTTAAAAAAAAATAAGTACACAATCTTATTTAATTTTTTTTTATTTAAATACAGAATCGCAGACAAAAATCCACTTAGGATTGGCAGTGTTCAGAAACAAGCACAAATTCATCGTCTTCACTATTAACGCCGGCACATGCATTGTGTGCCCATTTGTGACACGCTGAACAGGCAATCCACCCTTCAACAGACTTGGACCAGTATTCATTGCAGTAGAGACAATCTACGTCACTATTTTCATCTGAAGATGAATCAGCATCTACCTTTTTTATTGGCAGTTTCTTGGTAGGGTTTCGCTTCTTCTTCGCAATGCTACTTGTTTGACTTTCACTGCCAATTTTTCTCTTAACACCGTCTTTCTTCATTTTCGGAACCTTTTTTGCAGCTGCTTCTTCTAGTTCTTCCTTATACGGAGTTGAGGTTAATATTGCTGTTTTACCTCTCTTGCGATTAACTCTTTTAACTGTTTGTTCGATTTTTGGAATGGGTAACGCAACTTCTGGCGACAAACAGGGAAAAACAGTCTTCTTGTTGACATCGGAGGAAGCATATTTCTTTGGAGATTTCCATGAAGAGCAACCTGGTAAGGGATTTAAAATGTCATTTGCTGATACAGGAGAAGATTCAGTTGATTCTCTTACATCCGATTTTTTTTCAGCAGGAGACGCAAGAGGTGAATTTCCGATTGAAGCTTCCGTTGGCGGCTTTAGTCAGTGCACTAGAAGTGTCATTAGCTGATGGAGGGTTGTTGTTTTCAAGGTCCGTGGTAGCAGCCGGTAAAAAATCAACTTCGGTAAAAACATCTTCATTGGGGGGAAAAATTCCAGTTTTGCGAAATCCGTTTATCGCCGTTTTCATAGTTGCTGCGTTTAAGAAGGCAGCACCAAAAAGCGTAGAAATTTGAAATATCGTTATGACTTTTCCTGGGTTGCAACGCAGCCATGTCCGAGCTTCATGTTCATAAAATGTACTTAGCGGTTTCATGAAGGAAACGTCTAGGGGTTGGAGTCTGTGACTGGTGTGTGGTGGAAAGCATAATAATATTACACCGTTCTCACGTGCATGCAAAATTAGGTCAAGATTTTTGGTATGGGTTGAATGCCCATCTAACAAAAGAAGCACCGGATTTTCTTTTGTTGCTTTAGAAAATGTGACAAATAGCTTAAACCAGATTTTGCATTTGGCTTGTTTTCCAGGACATTTCCTGCCAAACTTCGCTTTCCTTTTTTTTTAGAGCTCTGACTAAAAAGCTCTTGAGTGGACGGTCTTCCAGCTTGAACACGTTTCGCTCCAGTTGTAAGCCCAGGTCTAATTTTTCTTCTGCTAACTGAACCAGGTTGTACTCCAATTTTCCGGGGGAACGATGTCTTGCCATACCGCAGCAAAATGATGTGAGCTGGGCAGGTGTGTGTATTTTATCTAAAACTGTATTGAGTTTGACTATAGAGTTTGTCACATGAATAGAGGAATTTTGTGAGACCATCTGTATTATTCTATTGAAGTTGTTGTCCAGTTTTTGTATAACGGATGATCGCTTTGTGACCATTTCATCTTGCTTTGGTATTTCGTGAGAATCTTGAGTAATATTCTCAAAAATATGTTCGGTATCAGCTTTTTGGGTATTCTGGAATGAGTCCTCCTCCGTATCCATCGATTGAAAAAAGCCTTCGGGTACATCTTGTCCTAGGCCAAGCTTGGCAAATAATTTTTCATCTTGTGTTGTTAAACGCGGTGATGTATCAAAAAGGATCTCATTTTTTTCTTGTACAGCGCAAATATGCTTGCAGAATTTACCAGCTGCACCGTAAGGGCGATCACAATTCGCAAAGCCGGTATGAACCGTGTACAAAAAACTACTGTCTTCGCTGCTGCTTACAAAAAAGGTTTTGTCGTCAACCTTTTTAACAAGTAGATCTCTGGCTTTCTGAGAAAACTTCATGTAAACAATTTCATTCCTTGTAGAGCGGCTGTTGGCAAAAAGTAGCAACGCTTATGGTATGACTCAAAAACATTTTGTTAGGAAATCTACTAGAGCACACATATTAAATGACTTGCATCTTTCCAATACAATATCTTTGAATATACGTATAGAAGCCTCCACAAAATTATTTGTGTTGTTTCCTCTTGTTATCAGATCCCTTCTGTAACACAAACACCATTCTTTTCGTCGTTGCCATAGTGCAAGAATGTACTTTTTCAGTTTCTCATGTTCAATTGTCCCGTTATTCAGGAATTTTTCATAAAGTTCTTTGGCTTAAATCACCGTGGCTGCGTAGACGATGCTCCGAAACATGTTCATTGCTTCTGGCCTGAAATTCTTTTGACACGTTATTGTGGCTATCCCACAACCACCGCCAAAAAGCTTGACATACATGGAATGAGCAAAGAAGAAGAGTTACATTGTTGGTGGATTCGGAAAATACGGATAATAACGCGTTTCTTTCAGCGGCGCTGTCATCTGTCATAAATACAGCTGGATGGCCACAATTTCCAAAACCACGTTCACCAAGAGTTTCTTTTAACAAATTGAAAGCTTGGGTGTAATTTGCTTCGGCTTGTGCCGTATGTAATATAAAGGCTAGTGGTATGGCACCAACCTTGGAAGCAGTAAACATGAAAGTAACACACGTGTTTGTCTGGTCGCATGAACCACTGGAATCTACGAAGACAATTTCGCTAGAAAAGCTTTCTTGATGAGCCCGCATCATTATTGGTGTTAGTACGATTACGATAAGTGTGTTCTCTTTCAAAACAATGTTTGCTATTCCTTTTTCTCTGTATATTTCAATCTTCCTTCTCAAAATATTCACCATACTGGATTCAGAACGCCCTCCAAAATTCCCGAGTCTGAAAAAAATATATTGAAATATTACCAACTGGATATCGTGTATCTTCTAAAAAAACAACAATGCTTTATACATGGTTCTTAACGTAAATTAAGCACACTTTTTCAAATAAAGTTATACAGGGGGCAAAAATGAAAGGAGTGATTCCTGGAGTCATTCTAAGAAGAAAAGGTTCAAAAACATAAAACATATTCAAAACTATTGGGGCATTTGACACGTTCCAAACGTAAAGATGTTGCGGGACCTGAAAGGGAAAGTCTGGACGAGTGGTCCCAATAATTATTAAAGTGAAAGTTTGAAAAATTAAATAAATTTATAACTCTTGAAATTTTGCCGTAGTTTCAACGAAATTGTGTAGTGTTTGTTAGTGCAGATACCCATAAAATGTTTTATGAATAAATCAAAGAGTTATGGTTTTATAATCATTATTACAATATACATTTTTTTGTCATAGTAAGCAAAGAACTCTTCACTTGTGAGCAGGAAAATATACTTTTGTGAGACTTCTAGAGTATACCTACTTTGAAACTGTACTTAATCAAATGTTGATGCAAAAATATAAAAAATAAGGGATAAACTTGCAAAATGTGTTTTTATTACCGATCAGTGGCGGCTCGTCGTATGAAGCGTCTGAGGCCGGGCCTCACTGGTAAAATGTATAACAAAATTAATAATTTTTAACCATTAGTTTTATAAATATTATCATGTTTTTTCAATAATTCAACTCGAAACACCAAATTAGCACCAAAATCGCCCAATCGTTGCCCAATCACATCATATTATACCCCATAACAAAATAGTAATCCCAGAAATTTGGGCTTCATACACGTCACAAATCGTCGGGTAATAGCCATGCTCCCCACCAGTGGGAACTAGCAAGACGTCGATTTAGATGCGTTGATTTTTGTACGAAGTGAGGCCCGCAAATTTGGGCTTGTTATAGTTAGTTTTTGGAACATTGGTTATGGTTTTTGTCTTTGTCGTATGATTGACAGGATTAGCTGGATTATAGTGAACCGGGAGTTGTATGTTGCCTCGTGATGCTTCTATTTTTGATCAGATACTTATTATTTGAATGTTTCTTTTGAATAAAATTGGAAAAAAAACTGGAAAATAGCTTAGGAAATGATTTTGGTTCTTTTAATTGAAGAATGATATTACGTATCATTATACATTTAACATTGATAAAAAAAAGTACCTACTTGATCATTGTTTCACAGTACTCAATATTGTATGTACCTATACCTACATACAATTTTGGGGTTTTTTACGTTATTTATTTTATACCTATGTACTTTTGAAAAAATAGTGGCGTACGCGTACTGGTCTGAAATCGACTTAAAAAAAGCCAACAGGTCAAAGAGTACCTATCATACCTCAAAGCGACGTGGAAATGTATTATTTTTTAGCCTCAAAAAATAAAAAAAGATACATTACCTATACCCATGTTTTTTGTTTTCATTTTATAAGTTGTCTTTTTTTTATAATACAAAACACACCTACTGTATTTGGAATTTTGGGGTGATAAAAATTCCTGCGGTGCTTGTCCCTTTCGCAGTATGTGAATGTGATGGGCCTCACCTCTGGTGTTGACGACGAGCCGCCACAGTTACCGATATAAAAATAATTGATATAAACCTATATAAAGAGGCTATACCTAAAATAATTACTAAATAGTAAACAAACTGTATAAATTTTTTGCATTGAACAGAAACTAGAAATAGCAATTTTTGATGATGATTTTTCAATCTTCCATATTTTTTTTTTGTCATTTCCAGAGTACAGTTGTAGGCAAAAAAGTGGTTTAGCGAATAGTCATTATTGTAATCGTTGGTTTTCTTGCTTAAGATATGCAACCTCCTCGTTATAGTTTGCAAGCTGGAAAAGTTTCCTCTGCAGGTCCTGATATCTTTGGAATCCCCTTCCCCCTAAAATGTATAAAAGTGTATTATTCTGAATTAACATTTCACAAACACTAGCTGGAATGAATTTTCCCTAGCGAGAAATGTTTTATTTATAAATTATTTCTGCAAGTAATGCAATAAAGCTACCATCATTTTCACTCTCTTCCCTATAAAAAGGGTTGATAAATATGTACCCTGTATATTTGTGAGGCATTATGATGAACAAAGTCTTGTGTAAATCTTGAAGGGATCATGTCCAACAAAAGATGAAAGAATGCGAATAAGAGGAAAAATAGTCTTGGATATACAGGGTGTCCCCGCCCATCTTGTAGTGTCTGAAGAATATTGAGAAAGCATAAAGAAATAATTTGAGTTGTGGCATCAATCGCCGTTTCCAAAATACAGGGTGTACACATTTTTTCTTCTGTTTTGAAAATGCCTTCGCCAATCTTGATAACATTTTACGGGGTTTGTACATATGATAGGTATTGATGAAACTTTCTGAGCCATTGGAGCGCATTCAACTTATTCATGGCCGGGCTTGGAGAACTTGTGTGTTGTATTTTTGATGAAAAAATTATACGCAACAATTTTTTCTCAAGAAATATTCTTTTTTAAAATTACTTATTTCAATTTTCAACGAAAAAAGTCACGTGAGATTTTTCTTTCCGACGCACGATTTCGAGTAAAAAAATTGAAAACCAAACCAGTGCCTTTCAAAGCGTTCATTAACGGACATTTTCAGTTTTGGGAACAGTCGATTTTTCTCGTCTCAAAGGAAAAACTCAAAAGACCCTTTTCATAGAAATGAGTATTTAGAAAAAAAAATATGTGTAAAAACAGTGGCATACTATTTTTTTTTCAAAAATACAACAGACAAACTATATTTTAGAAACGACAGACTTGCAGCCATCGGTGTCACTGTATTTATGGGTCAAAAATATTCAAACGTTACCCTATAAACATATCGGCAAACGCCCTCTAAGCGAGCTATGCTTCTCATAGACTACGCCCTCCTCAAAGGGGTCACCTGAGGATGGATTTTTCCGATTATTTCCGAAAAGGTTTAAAATAAAGTTTTAAAACTTTGAAATCCTACTAATTTGAATGTGCTGAATTCAGATAATATAAACTCAGAAATTTGATAATTAAGTCGGAGGCGTATCATTTTGGGGGGACAGTGAGAATGAAAAATGAATTAAAACTTTTTTATAAATCATGAAAATAATATGAGGTTTTTCACGCAAAAAAGGTAGTCTTGGTTTGTATCGCTGGGGCACACCAATCTCAAGACAAAGAAAATTAGAACATCATAAACAATAATTTGTCGAAAGATGCTTTCCAAGGGAGCTACGGTTTTGGAAATATTGAGGAAAAACCCTGGGAAAAACTGTCTTCAGGGGGCCCTATTTAAAGGGGCGTAGCTCTCTTGGAAAGCATTTTTCGACCAAATGTTTAAGGGAACTTCTTTTCATTAATATAGCCCAGGAATCCCCACGAGTTTTTTTATTGATTTTTAGCAGGGTTCGAAGGATACATCAAAAATATATATCACGATATCAAGATATTCATCATGATATTTATATGCTGATATATCATGGATATTTAAAACAAATAAAAAATTAGTGCACATCAACCATGTCGTTCATCATTATTCGATGCCTAATCGTTTTTTTTTAACGTTGAATCCCCGATAGAGCTTCTGTAAAAAAAGTATTTCTTGCCGAATGCGTAAAGGCATCTGAAGACATATAAAATTGATCCTGTAGGTATATTTCTCGAATTCTGTTGATGAACTCATGAATTGATTATGTAAAGTAAAATCGTTCAAATTAATTTCAAATCTCATTTTTTTAATGAAATTATACAGGGTGAATGAGGGGGACATGGAGATATTCTATGGGTTTGTTTCAAAGTCTAAATAAGCAAAATATGCTCGTAAGATCAAGTCCGACTTTAAATTCTATCATAGATGCAGAAAAAAAAACTTAAAATGATACCTTGACGGATTTTTTCAGAAATTGCCGCTCATGAAAAGGTGTAGTAGGACTTTGAACTAAGATGATATGGATTAATATTCTTATTTTGCAATTGAACAATCAATAATCTGGGAAAAATAAGTTGAGTGGTTTATCTTTGAAAGTATCGTTTCGAGTAATTCCAGGTATAATCACAGGTCCGATTCATAGAAAGTGAGTAAAGACTTTGATTCACGCAAGCATATACCTTTGGTGGATTCCCCACAATACTGGTGGTCAACACAGTATATGTTCCTTCTCAAGTAAAAAAATCACCATCTTCTGCGTCATTCGACCAAGTCGAAACCTACAACATACTCCAGAAAATCTCAAATCATGAAGCAATTTTTTTGATGCAATACCTTTGATGTGGAGTTTTTTTTTTGGTATTTATGTCTTTTTTTACTCTTTGGGAGGTTGCCGAAGTGAATATATTTTTATAGGGTTATTCGCTGGTCCTGTTTCTGCTGATATATCTGCACTTTTTACTGTACTCGATGAAGCAAAAAATATTTTCTACCAGATTTGAGAAAGGCAACGTATTATTCAAAGATTCCGCATTTGGAACGGCGTTTTTGCTTAATTTGGACACATTTCCTCCGAAAATAATATCTTCTTTTTTGAAATGCTTAGAGCAAACCTAAAATGCCTAGGATAACCAAATCATATGTATTTAAATCTTACTCTTGGTCTGCGATCCCATTTTACCCCATAACTTAGGTTACTTAGGGCACACTCAGCCACTAACCCCACTGTTTTTCTCAGCGCTCATTTGCGCTCCCGTGACGAACACAACTGATTCATTATCGCATTTAATCAACTACGTCTTCTGAATATTGAAATATAGAACAAATCATGAAATAAATGAACCAAAACCAGATATTTATTATTTATCGAATCAGATGTTCATTTAATACAATGTCATTATTGTCAATATTGTCATTTCATCGTGTTTCATATTTCATATTCTCACCTGCCTGCTTTAGCCAATAAAAACGTTCTTCCAATTGCGCACGCAACTTTCCCTGCTCAGGTGTAAATGTATAGGTCTATTGATAAACCGGCCCTAACACACACAACAGAGCCGTATTTGTTTCGCATACATTCGTTTTACAGGAGCTGACGTAGTATCACAGATGTCTGCAACCTGAGAAGTCGACTGTTCAGGATTTACCACCATCTCACCAATGATTGCAATTTGTTTATCTTCCGAAATAGATGGTCGCCCTTGATTCTTCAAGCTATGAACACTACCAGTCTCGATAAATTTCCGCACTAATTGGCGAAGATATTTCCTGCATATCGGACGGTCCGGGAAGCGCTCATTGAAGATTCTTTTCGTCTCATGGAAATTACGATTTCCGCCATAAATAGGAATTGCTTCAATTTTTTCTGCGAGGGGACGCAAATTAGGCATTTTTGTAACACTTCCTAATTAACACAATAATCAAACAACTGGCTCATATCGTTTCAAGATTTTCACATTTGGTTAAACTTTAGTGCTGTGGCGAGGTAGTGTGGAAACTGTATCTCCATCTTAATTTAGATTTAAGTATTATAATGCTAATAGATGCTCTCCAATTTTTTTTTATCATCTTGAAATTCTTTATCCGCTTTGTATCAGCATTCCTATTTGTTAACCTGTACTGTTTTGCTCAGGTTCACCATCATTTTTCCGGGATCTGATGTGTCAGCTCGTTAAATATTAAACTTGATGTAAACGACATTTTTAAAAACTAAAAGTTTGGCAGGCTGTGATATCCGCACGGATGCGTTTAATCCTATCCTATAATTTTCACACAATAATCTACTCGATAAGACCTTTCGAATGATGTGTCACACGACCCCCCTTTCCATTTAAAAAAATGTTTCGAAATGGCGCCCGGCCGCCATCTTGAATACTAAAAGACGTCAGTAACATCAAAAAGTAGTATTTCGACAGCAATCAAAGTATGCCAAGTTTCAAAATTTTTGATGCACACATTAAAAAAAAAGGGGGGGGGGACCTTTTAGAGCCGCACTGTATGGATGTTTTATTCTTGTTTCCTCTCAACTCCAAGTTCCCAAAATTCTTCACACAGTGTCCCAAAGTAGACACTTCAATTTGAAGTTCAAAGTGAATCCGTATCACTAAGTGAGCGTATTTTGATGGTGAAATATAAACTGCTACTTATCTCTGATATTGGTTGGTGAGTGTATAAGTTTGTTTCAAGAAATTCAAGTGAAAGCAATTATTGTTCTTTATTCACACAACCCATTATATAATACTAGCGGATAATTGAGAGAACATGTATTAAAAAGCAATATTACGTCAATAATGTCTATTCAGCAATGTTCTACAAATATAAATCAAAAGAAAAATATTCTAGAGACGAAAAAAAAGATACATCAATTCATACATTACAGTGTTTTCGATGTTTCAAAATTTCGGTTGCAGTCAGAATAAATTCCTCCGAGCACTTTTCACAACGCCATTGTTTGGAATTTGGTTTTGCAGATGCACTATTGATTTTATTAGATTCCCTTTTCACCTCCTGTAATTTTTTATCACAAAATTGTTCATGCTGCATAAAGTTGAAAATAGTTTTGTCACGAAAGACATCACTGCAATGTTTACAAACCAGTCCGATTTCAAAAAGCTGCAATTCAATATTGAATGCCCATTCTTCTTCAGTCAGACAATCAAAAATTATATAATTCGATACGTTGATCCCTCCTTTCAACTTATTCGGAGACATTTGGAACGTTTCATCAAAAGGATTTCTATTTCTATCCAGTAGTTGTTCGAAGTTTTCACTTGAATACGAATACACGACTTTCAAATCAGCTGGTAATAGTCTCCTGATGGTATGAGGAACTTCAGCTTTCATATAGTCAACTAAATCTTCAGTAAAATAAAAATTGTCTTCTTTATCGACGATTTGCTGGTATAGGGGATTATTCAGCTTGCCGTGTAGTTTTTCGGTCCATTTCCTTCTTAACTGTAAAGCTCTGAGAAGAAGTTGTCTACCTTGATTCACGTAAGGAACATCCAAAAAAAGAAAGTCATCTATCACAAATTGTGTAAGAGTACGATTGGTAGCAATAGTCCTCCCAAATAAAAATAATGTCTGAATACAAGGCATCCGTAATGTATTAACCAAATATACTTTTTTGGTTTCCAAAATGGACTGATAAATCAAAATCTGATGTTTTTTCGATATTGGTCTTCTACTAAAATATCCTGAAATTTTAAATATTAGCACATATTGACAAGGCAGCATATTTACCTGCGGGTGGCACTTCAATTTCATCATTACTAAGTTCTAATGACTCAGTGTTCTTGGCAAAATAGCTCATAGGTCTCAAAAACACAAAATTTTTGTTCTTGGTATGATATAACTTTTCTGATACTGTCTTTGAAGAGTTGAATTCATCTCCTATTGCTACTTGTGGATAAAAACCACAAGTAAAAATTAATTTCAAGAGCATCAAATCTTTGAAACTATCTGCATCTGATTCCTGTAGTAGTTTCTGAAGTTTCTAAAAATTTCCGGGTATAATATAATATGCAAGATATTTTATTTAATTTATCCTTACCTCAAAGTTATTCTCGATTCTAAACTCCACATCTTTCAGTGAAAATTTCGGGTCTTCTTCTGTCGGATCTTCTCCAAGATTATACATCTGATATTTCAAATGCTTTCTTACATTATTTCGGGATTCTTGCTGCAACTCACGCCGCAAAGTTTTCATATGCTTCAACTCACCAAATCTAATTGCTCTGTCGCCACTTGACAATTCTATAAATAATATCCACATTTTCAAGAAAGTAAATCATTTTTTCTATGAATATTCAATAATAGATATTTTATACATCCACTTTCTATCGGTTAATGTAACACGTTAATCATACCAGTGACTTTTTTCTATAACTCAATTGTTTTCAACCAATAAAATGATCTAATCTCATTACTCCACTGTTTTGTAGCCAAACAGAACATTCGACAAAATGTCAACCTTCAAATACATCATTTTGAAACAGCCTATTTGACCGTCCATACTTGTTTTATAGTCATTGTCACATTGTCCTAACAACCTAACCTCACTTTAAGTAAACTAGTTCTCAAAAAGTGCCGTCCAAATGAAATTGAATATTTCAAAGTTCGCTCCAATTATTGAATAATCATAGAAAAAGTATAGTATTCTACTCGCGGGAAATAGATATTATTCACTCAGATGATTACGCAAACTTCATCCTCGTGAGTAATATCCACCATTTCCCGCTCGTTGAATAATGTACTATTGTTCAATGGTCAAGTTGTCCGTGGTTATTAGAGCACTAACCAAGTAAGGACACAATTATGAATATCTGCATTAATGTGATTGATTGATAATGAAACAATACAGTGTGGAGGAAATCCTCACTCGAACTCGACCAAGTAGAGGTTCTCAATAAGGGCAATTTCTAAGAGATTCGCTTTCTCAGTGAGGCTACTTGTAGAGAATTCCTGCGTCTGAACATTTTATATGACCAGACGTGTTCTCCTCTTTCAACCCTTCCAATACGAAAATCTTTTTTCAAAATCAAAAATATTCTATTGAAAAGTGCCCTATTTCCTTGAAGGACGTGGGGCTTTTTAGAGTATTTCTCACTACGGCAAAATCAGTACCTACTAAAAATGAATACTAATGACACACAGGCTAATGATACTGATGGGTCCTTTTGTACCCGACAAAACCAACTGTTGGGACGAAAAGACCCAAAGAAAAAATTACTCTCAAATATTGGTGAAAATTCCAACAACTGAATAATGATGATTCTTTTATTTATACACAATTATCGGTCAGTTTTGGTTTATTTCAATATATTTCAATATTTTGACTAAAATAGATGATGAACATATGCGTTCACTTGTAGACACTACAATCATTACTTTTTTTTTCTCATGACATACGCATGGAGCGGTATTTCCATGTGACATATTATAAACTACTGATATTTGTCATATACGCAAAATTTCGGGGCTTCCACACCAATTATAAAGCATGATGAAGCATGAAAGGGTCAAGTCTGTCTCAGCGTCTTTGGTCTTATCAAACATAATTAATCATTGTAAGAAAGCAAAATCTAATAAGATGTAAGGGTGCTTTTTGTTGTTCAGTTGATATAAAGAAGAATGTTTTTTTTGGCATATGGAGTCCCGCCTGGTGACAACTTTTGCTTCCCTGCTGTCCATATGCCACAAAAATATTCTTCTCTAATGAGATGTTTCCATCTTGAAGAAGAAATTCCTTTGACGAGGTGAAAGTCGAGACTATTTACTAACGATTAAACATCCCATATTAAATAGTTCAGGCGTACAGTGCCCTTTATAAGGTACTTTTCATCTTGTAGTAGGTACATTTTATTAATAATGACAATAATGGAGGACAATTTCTAGCGGGCCTCCAACGCCACAAAAGAGGTGATGATACGTGCAGTCAGCAGTAGTCGTTCCTGAAAATCAAATAAGTGTTGGCACTGCGGTTGCAAAAGTGTTTAACGTGATAGGGATATGTGGAATTAGATCCTTTTTTTAAGGGTGCTGAATTCGATCTCGATTTTGTTGAGTTTTTCCATGATAGTGCCGAGAAGCGCGGAGATGTCCCGAGCTTCCGATACTTGGTTTGGGATGTTTGCGGTTAGGTGATATTGATGCTGATAGTGTGAGTTCCTAGGGCCGATGATTCTCGAGTTCCATGGAGTTGTGGATGTTGGTGTTGGATTTGGATTATATGGACAACCAGTCCAATTTGCAGAATATGGTTCACCGCAATTTGCACAAAGCAGTGGGAGATCCCATGATTTCTGCCATTGTTGGTAGTGGTGATGCTGAGCACATTTATTACAGATGATCGTATTGTAGCAGGTCTTCGCAGAGTAGCCGAACTTCCAGCATTTTCTGCACTGCGAGATTCCCTGATAGTAGTTTCTTTGGTGTTCGATTTTGTCATCTCTCTGTTGTTGCTTTTCATCAAGTGTTCCGCCTGGGAATTTTCGATTAGGATTTTGACGATTAAACATCGCTAGTCCCCAACTCATAGTTAACGGTCTCCGAAATAAAGAGAGCGACAGGATAAGTTTCTCTTAGGAAATGCATACCATTGGCTGGTAGAGATTGAAGCGTGGAAGGAGTAATCCCATTCAACAGGTGTGGTTATAGAGTATTTCCTTCCAAGTCGTTCGCAGACAGGGGCGTGAGTTTGCCTTCCTGGCCTACTTTTTGAACAGATGTTCTGTGGTCGCAACCCAGCGTATCTTCCGAAATCACTTCAGTGAAGCCCTGTCCTGGACATATTTTCGGAATTCGCCGACAGATTAAACGGGAGATTTCGAGTTGTGAATCGAAAGTGTACAATGTCAACATTGTACAGGGTGTCCCATTCTGGTTGCAATTGTGAGTTATCTCGGTTATGACTGAAGATAGAACCCTGCGGTTTTCACGAACCTGGGCTACTTTTTTGTCAAGCGAAAGATGCCATTGACAAAAATGTCATATGCCTTCCAGTTTTTGAGCTACAGGGTGATTTTGAAAAAATTGCATTTTAGAACACCCCTTGTAGCTCAGCTATTTGGTGACTTATCGGAAATGTGAAAACGGGTTCTGATAGAACTTTTAACGTAAAATCCAGTGGCGTCATCAGTTTTTTTTTCAAATATTATCTTTTTTGAAATATCGACCAATGTTGTTTTTTTAAAATGGAACACCCTATATATTAATCAAGAAATTGATTTATCTTTTTACAGGCCTTTCAACAATATAATATAGTATGGGTCTATTTTGATAAACCACGACAATGATTCAAGTTTTCATAGCCTTATTCTAGCAACGATTCCAAATGGTATAGAATCGTCCGGAGCTTGCGCATACCAAAATTCGAGTTCTAGCAAATTGAAACTGATTTTGACTGTCAATGAGATCTTCTAGCGATAAACAATTTTAGTTTTCCAACTAACGAGTGACATGCGCAGAAGCAAGTGTTCTTAGTTTTGCTTTAGATCGATTTGTTTTGTTGTTTTGAATTTTTGGTTATGGTCTGTTGATAGTGTTGGTTTTTTATTCAAAAAATTAATCATCAATTAATTATTTGAGTTCTGTAAATAATTGAATTATTCGTGTTTGAAACACAGGTAGGATAGTTTTTTTCAATTTTTAGAAAATACCTAGTTCAATAATTATTTTTTTTGGTTTGAGGAGCCAAAAATGCCCTCAGAGTCTTCAAGTTAAGATAAGTCAAATCGGAGTTTTGCTTCTGATTTATCAGATGATGAACTTTTAAAGCTAATTCGCTAGAACGAATAACAATCCCAAACCGTTCGCTACCCGATCCCAGGATAAACCTGCGCAGTAACCCAACTAACAATTAAAGAACTCTTGACCAGGAGAAAAAAAATTCATCTTGATTTGGTATAAAACTACCTCCTTTCAGCTTACAATTCAATTTACCAACGAAGAAAAAGTTGACATGTTGCTGGTATTTGGAGAATGCAGATCGAATGGTAGAGAAGCGAGAAGAGTTTACTTGCATCGTTATCCGCATAGAAGAATTCCCGATAAAAAAACCTTCTCAAGTTTATGCAAAAACTTAAGAAAGCATGGCTGCTTCACAAAACCAATAAGAAATAGAACAAAGACGGCTACAAATGATGAAAATACTGCTGCTGTAATCCAACAAGTTGATGATAATCCAAGAATATCCCTCTCGAAAATCAAAGGAAATACGGGTGTTTCTGTAAGTTAGTCTTGGAGAATCCTGAAGAGAAACTCTTTCCACCCCTACAAGACTAAATTAGTCCATAAATTAGAACCAGGTGATCCGGCTAGAAGAATGGATTTCTTGGCAAGATTTGCCGATTTGTATAATGAAGATGAAAATTTGCTTTCAAAAATCCTATGGAGCGACGAGAGTCGATTCCATAATAATGGGATCGTAAACAGACACAACTGTCGCTTATGGTCTGAAAATCATCCTCGTTGGATCACAGAAAGAGGTAATCAGCGAGTTTTTGGCATCAATGTTTGGTGCGGCATATTAGACGGATTCCTCATTGGACCTCACTTTTATGAAGGCACTTTAAATGCAGCTCGGTATTTGAATTTTCTTCAAACTACTCTTCCGATCTTGTTAGAAGAAGTGCATCTGGAGACTAGAATGAATATGTGGCTTCGGCAAGATGGAGCGCCGGCACATAATGCCGAAATTGTAACAAGGCATTTAAATAGAGAATACCCCAACAGATGGTTTGGTACCAATGGACCGATAAGGTGGCCGGCGAGGTCCACGGATATCACACCACCGGATTATTTTCTTTGGGGTCACTTGGAAGACGTTGTATATGAAGAACCAATCGAAGATATGGCGGATCTAATCAACAAAATTTATGCCGCATGTGCCGCCATTAGAAGAAGAACGCTCCTACAAGTGACGCAAAATCATCTGATAAAGGTTTTTGATAGTTGTGTTCGCGCAGAAGGTCATAATTTTGAACAAGAGTTTTAATTATTTGTTTCATGTTTGATTCTAGTACCTAAGTTTGTTGCTTAGTATCTTGTTTAGATTATTGTTCATTTATTTTATTTGTATTCGTGTGAATAAAATGTTGTACGAAATTTCATTATCGTGTAGTTATAGTGACAATAACAAAAGTTGCCAAAGTAATCGATATTCATGGCATTCTTGTGAAAATTGCCGGTAATAATTGGCTAAAACCATCATAGTCTATTAAAAAAATGTATACTGTAAACCGATATAACTCAGAAACGAGTAAATTAAATGAATTTTACTAAATGACAAAAGAGTTTTTAAATAACATGTACTTTCGTATGCGCATATTTTCAAAGTCCCTGCCATCGATTCATATTTTCGAGGCGTCGCGACGCCCAGCCTTTGGCAGGCGTCGGATTTTTTTTACTTCCATAAATATCTGCTTCATACTTCCTATTAATCACCTTTTACAGAAATTAAAAATTCGCATTCGTTTTCAAGATATTGGCGTGGGGAGTTTTAAGTGAAAAACCCTGTATAAGGTATACGAAGAAGTCTAAACTTACTTGAAAATAACCAAAAAAGGACAAGAATATATTTCTTCTGAATTCAGGTGGAATATTATTGGATTATGACCAACATTCTGTCTTTATCGCTACCTTTCTGTTGGGTTATAACAAAGGTCGTTCAACTTTATGATTAACCTCAAACAATCAAATTATTGGGGTGGCAACTTATTTGGAATATTGACCTGATGTCCCAGCAAACAATTTAAGAACTATAGACCAGAGGAAAAGAAACGATAAACATGCATTGTCTCTCATACAATCATGACATATATTATAAGGTGTGAGAATAAGTCTGAAATTCCTTGAAAACAACCAAAAAGTTACCTTCAAGGAGAAGACTTTTATTTCTTCTGAATAAGGTGGAATATTACTAAATTATCACCATAATTCTGTGTCCATCGTTACCTGTCTATTAGGTTATAACAAAGGTAGATATTTAGTCAATGTTCACCTAAGTTAAGGAAAAATGTCCTTAAGTCACAACATATTATGGAGGCGGCCATGTTTCAATGTCAGCATCTAAAAAAACAATGTGTTATGTCCGAATTTTATTGAATTTCTGACTTCTTATAGGGATATTCACATATTCAAAGACGATCACAACCACTGGCAAGTTTGTTTATAACACTCCTAGTCTAATATAGTCCAGAATATAGTTATTTTGGTTTCAAGGTTAAGCTTCAAATTTTCGCAAACTCGGGTAATAATGTATGGAGATGGACATGAAATTAGGGCGCATCAATACAAGCAATAAACTACTACGTAAATATTGTACCAAGTAAGACGCCATAGTAATTATTTCACTCCGACACGTGACAAAATCCAAGCCCCATTATTTACTCATGTGCCGTATTCTTGAGAGCATTTCTATGTTGAGAGCCTTGAAATGTAGGCAGTGTTGCCGCGTATTTTCTATATACCCAAACACTTTTTAGACTATACAAAGAGTACAAAACTTCCTTTTTTCAATTTAGAAGCTAACGAGACCGCTAATAGTCAACATAGCACAAAATTATATCTAAATAAAAAAACGTAATAGATCCTTGGTTAACGAGTGATTTCAATCAAATCTGCTGCCAAATAACCTGTTTCAATAGTGTATCAATGTAGATTGAGTATTTAAGTAGTAAAAATGTCTGCCTACTGTGAAAACCATCTGGTTCTCAATGTATATATAACACTTGCCTCTAATTAATTGATCTCAAGGTGCACACACAGACTCCAGTCCATGGTGCTCCAGAACCATATGTTCCTTTGATATTATTTTGACTGAGAAATATATACTTTTTGATTAATTGATTTGAATCGCTCCAAATCCCGTTGTTTTCTAATAATTTTTCAAATAGCAAAGTCTCTGCGCAGGTAAATTGATCCGTATTTTTTAAAAGCAATGTATAGAGAGAACCGTGTTTGTCTTTAAAATTTCCCATAAAATGTGGAAAAAGTAAAGGACCATTTTGGAATTGATCATTCTAAAACTTATGATTGATTTCCATATGGAAATATTGGAATTTCAAAAAACACATTGTACTTATGATTTTATTTATTTTTGTGATATAACGTGTAGTCAAAGAAACAAAACAATATACCTTGCCACTTATATTGTCAACACCGACGCCTTGGTTCAGTTAGGTACTATTTTCTCGCATAGGTTTTTGCTGTCACTAACAAATTTATAGTCAGAAACATCAGAGAGGGTGAAAGGATTTCTTTGAGTCAAAACATCCCTTTTTATTTCCATCCATTCTGCAGTCTTCTACAGTTCTAGATCTTCTTGAATGATGTCATTGTTCATTGAAGATTTTAATTTGATTAAAATCATCTATATCCATTAAATAAACAGCACACAAAATCGACTTCAACAACAAAATTGAATAATCAGATTGTGAGGTTGGAAACTAGTGGGAGCTCATTTCCCCTTCTTAAACTTCCCGGTAACTTCCAAATCCCCCGTCAAACTTTCAAGAATATGACAATCGCCGTATTATGGTGAATCACGCCCACTTCCCGAAAAAGTTCTCCTCCCACATATTCAAGAATACGGGTCCAGGTAAGTCAGATTTCCCACATTTTGACGGGAAACAGGTTGACGGTTCCTTTATTCACCTTCAACCTAGTGGTTGGCAAGGACCTATCGACCTATTTATCACTTCCAAATTACTTTGGTTTCTTTTCCCGCATAGAGAAATATGTAGACCAATGTCGGTAATTTTGCGCAAATGATGATAGGACTTTATTATCTCTCGACCAATTCGTAGGCCGAGAAGCGGTAAATTTGTTTGTTGGGAAGACAATCCACAGAATTGGTTTCAAACCGTCAACAACTTCATGCTAGAACAAACCTTGCTTCGCAATCAAAACTTTGCAGTAAGCCATAAAAACCAACAAAAGTTGGTTGCCATTCTTTTGAATTTGTTGGGAGATGAAGGTTTGAGGATTTATAACACCTTCGAATTTGAAGAAGAAGAGGATGAGAAGAAATTATCTGTCATTCTAGATGAATTTGATGAATATTGCACCCCGATAAGAAACTTGGTTTCCAGAATACAGTGGTTCAGAAAATCGAGGTACCTCTCCACGTTCTTTATGTTGTGGTTTCTCGAATCCTCGGGGTAAGTGTTGAGCAGCCAATCGTTTTTGTAGCTTATGTGGGCAAGAAGGTCATTATCGCAGGTTTTGCCAAAATCGTGGCAACATTCATGAAATTGTTGGAGAGTTTGATGAAGCTTTAGACTTTAGTGATGATCAGTCAGATCAAAAAGACAGTGACTCTTATAATTTGGAATCCAATAACGGTAATTTCATCGTCTGGACAATATTTTCCAACAAAACTGATGCTTTTGAGTGGTTCGAAAAACTAACTCTCTGTTATAATTTATGTGAAGTGAATATAAACTTTAAAATTGACACGGGAAGTCAAGTGAATACTCTTAGTTTTGCTGACTTCATTAAGTTTAAAATTCCAGTGACTGAACAGTTTTGTCTTCTTACTCTGGACATACAATCAGTATTATTGGACAAATTAGATTGAAGTGCTGTTAAGAAAATGAGTTTAGGGAACTTTTATTTTGTGTTTTAGAATCGAGTGCTCCTTGTTCTATAGTGGGTTGAACGCTCTATAAGATTTGATAATTCCCTCCAAAAGCTGCAAAAATCCAGCGTCAGTGTAGCTTTAATAAAGAATAGCCCTAAACATAACATATCTGACGTGTTATCCTCTCATAAGTCTGGCTTTACTGGGATTGGAAAAATACAGAAAGAATTTAGTATCTCTTTATCCAGTGATGCTGTTCCTAGTGTAAGCGGTGCCCGGAAAATTCCTTTGGCTCTCAAAAATAAAGTTAAAGAAAAACTGGATAACATGGTGGCTGATAACTTAATTACTCCTGTTACAGAACCTACGGACTGGGTTCATCCTATAGTCGTGGTTCCAAAACCTAATGATGAGATAAGGATATGCATGGACCCAAGAAATTTAAATAAATTCATTAGGCGTGAAATTTTTGAGATCCCCACTCAGGAAATTATCTTTGCCCAGCTGGCAGGTGCTAAGTTTTTTGGTTTACTGGATGCCTCTTCCGCTTTTTTACAACTACCTTCAAACTATGAGAGTTCATTGTTATGTACAATATCTACTTGTTTTGGAAGATATAGGCATTTGCGATTACCATACGGCGTCTCCTGTGCTCCAGAAATCTTCCAGAGATATATCTATGAACTTTTGGATGGCCTTTCTGGTGTAGTAGCGTATTTTGACGACATTTTAGTATTTGGCAAAACAGAAAAAGTTCATAAATGCCTCAATACTGTACTAAAAAGCAGCGGCCTAACTTTAAATCGGGAAAAATCTGTTTTTCGTACAAATAAAGTCAAGTTTCTCGGACACTTTATTAGTGACTGTGGTGTAGCTCCTGATGTGAGTAAAACTAAAGCGATTCGTGAAATGTGTCCTCCAATATCAAAAAAAGAGCTTCAACGGTTTTTGGGCATGATTATGTACCTTTCTAAATTTCTGCATAACCTCTCAAATCAAACGAGTACTCTTCGAAGGCTGCTCAGTGATAAGAATGAATGGTCTTGGACTATCAATGCAGAAAACTGTTTTGGTCAGATTAAGGACTTGGTATCAAAAGCTACCACACTATCTTGCATTGATCCCTCTAAAGAAGTAACATTATCAGTGGATGCAAGCCCCTACGGACTTGGTGCTGTAATTATGCAAGAAAATCGTCCAATTGAGTTTGCCAGTGCCTCATTATCTGCAAGTCAGCAGCGATACAATCACATCGAAAAGGAACTTCTGGCCTTGGTTTTCGGTTGTGAAAGATTCAATTTTTATTTGTATGGCTTAAAGTTCTTTACAATTAATAGTGACCGCTGGTTGGCCTATTGAAAAAGCCAATGGACGAAATGTCTCCACGGATTCAAAGACTGGCAATTCGTCTTTCACGCTACAATTTTGTACTAAACTTTGTTCCTGGTAAAAATATGACTGTTCCAGATACCCTCAGTCGGAATCCAGTAAAAGATGGTTTAAACTATTTTTTCGACGTCATTGGTTTAAACACTGACTATTTGGACTCCAATTTGAGAGTGTTTTCAGTTATAGCTACCAGACCAGAAAATGAGAAACGCTTGCAAGACGCTATAAACAATGACGAAGTGTTACAAAAAGTAAAGTTCTTTGTGCTGCATGGTTGGCCTCAGCAGAAAAACAACCTAAAGAATGAATTAAAAAAATATTGGTCAATAAAAAAACGACATATTTTTGCATCCATTTCATCCCATTCTCTTTTACAATAAAAGGCTAATAATTCCGGAATCTCTAAGAAAGGAATTTTTAAGTTTGGTACACAAATGTCATCAGGGACTGGTATCGTGCAAAAAGTTAGCACAGGAAGCCATTTATTACCCAGGGTGGTCAGTTGACCTGGAAAAATTAGTGCTATCATGTCCAACTTGTCAGTTGTATTCAAAATCTAATCGAAGGGAACCTTACTCCGCACGAAATTCCTAGTCTGCCTTGGCAAAAAATTGGCATCGATTTAACTTCTTGGTAGTTGTTGACTACTATAGTAAATTTGCTATAGTTAATAGGTTAGTGAATAAAACAGCTACAACTGTTATATCAACGTTGAAAAATATTTTTTCAATAAACGGTCTTCCACAGCAATTATTTTCTGACAACGGGCCCCCGTTTAAGTCATATGAGTTTGAAAGTTTTGCCAAAAAATATGACATTGAACTGAACACATCCAGCCTACATTATCCACGCTCAAACGGAATAGTTGAGCGTATGGTCCAAACCATAAAAGGACTTTTGACAAAATGCTCTGAAGAAGGAGAATACCCATTTTTGACGGTGCTTAATTACCATACAACTCCCAAACAGGATATGCCATCTCCAAGTAACTTATTAATGGGCAGAAAGATAAGAAGTATATTGCCACTTAGTCAGACTAGCCTAGTGCCAAATTATCCACTAACTGGCGTAAAGGAAAGTCTTCAAAGTCATCAAGAATCTCAAAAACATTATTATGACCTAGGCACAAAGCCTCTTACAGAACTCTTACCAGACCAGGATTTCATTATTCAAGAAAAACCTAAACAGTGGACACTTGGTACCATCATGGAAAAGACTCGGCCGAATGAATATAGAGTTAGTTGTGGAGGTGCTGAATATAGACGTAATAGGTCTCATATAAAGCCGCTTAGTGAGGGTGTGACAGTAACCAGAAGTGGCCGAGTAGTAAAAGCGCCTGAAAGACTATGCCCATAAACGCTTGTGCTTGGTATATATATATATATATATATATATATATATATATATATATAAGCAGGTGGACAGTAACGGAGCTACTGGTAACAAATAATATAATGTTTTTTTTCCAAAACTGGGATCACCCCACGCACTCAACAGAGGGAGCAATAAACAGCAACAGCGCCTGGCTAGTTGAGAGAGAACTAGAGGTTAGAGGGGATGCAGTCTAGTAGATTCTTCTTCTTTACGAAGTGGCCATGAGGTAAAAGAAAAACCCTTTGAGGTTATGTCAAGCTTTCGAGATTTATTTGGTCTCTTCTTCAGGACTACTCCAAAAATTACTTAAATTGGTACCACTAAAAGAATATTATTTTTAACTAACTGCTATATATATATATATATATATATTTTCTCTTTGTAAAAGGGGTTAGGCGTAATGCGAGCTGTGCGTTTGTTTAGTTAATTTGATTTATTTTGTACTATGGGTTTATAATCATAATTCATTGTTCGTTTTCTTTTATTCCTAATTATGAATTAATAATTCTCTTTGTTAAAAAAAGGGCGTGTCATGTATTGATCTTTTATGTAAAAGAATTGGCAACGTGGCCCATCTCAGTTGTTATCTATATATATATCACGGTTAGTCGTGGCTTAAGTCTTAACTGTGAAATCCCGTTTATGATAATAAACTGATAGTCTAAACGTATATAGTTTATTATTCAGAACTAGAAGATCACATGTTCTACTTGGAAACAGTAACAGGCGTCTCAACTTTTGTATAAATGATGTAAATTTGCGATTATGGCAGGAAACCAGACTATCGAAAACATTGTTATGAAGGGTGGCAGATAATAACGATCAGAGTCAGAGTCAGAGTGAAAAAATGTGCCAATTTAATCAATGTTCCCGGTCACAAAAAAAATCAATAAACCAAAATAGAACAGTATTTCCAAAAAAGAATAGAAGTTATCTCCTCCAATATAGAAAACTATTTAAAAAACAGAGGATTTTGATAAATCGGGGGCTCAGAAAGAAAACAAGCAGGTTTTAAACTGTTGACGCGATGATGATTCTATTCAGACTGTTGAAAATGAAGTATGACATCTAAAACCAGAGTATACAAAAATAGTGGAGTAGCTAGCAGTGTTCTGAACAGGTGATGTGACATTAGACAAGAACGACATAATTGTACTTCTGGTATATTCACAACACCCCCACTTGACGGAAGTTCATAATTATGAATGCAAGTCAAGCACAAGTTAAACCTAACAACCTTCACAAACTGAAAATTCTTGACCTTTTGGAGTGGTTTTGTCAATATATTGGCTTCCATTTCCTCACTTGACAAATACTTTAAATCTATTTTACAATACGTAATAAACGTTTTGCACATTGCCAATGTACCCTAGTATAACAATTGTTATACTGGCTTAACAGTCTCACAGCATTAGCAATGTCTGGGCGTGTCATGACTGCCAAATAAATTAAACTCCCAATAAGTTCTTGGTAAGGTATTTTTGATTCGCAAACTTCACCCTCAACATTACTCAAGTTGATACTGCTATCCAGCGGAGTATGAACAATTTTACTTTGTACCATGCCAAAACGTTTCAACAAATAATCAATGTAATGCTCTTGATCAATCGTTATGAATCCATTCACATAATCTCGATTAATTCTTATCCCTTCGCCTGGATTTTTGATTTGAAATTTGGAACTTTGGAAATTTGGAAATGATGTTCAAGGAAATCTGCTTCCTTGCTATCGGCCGAAAAAACAAACAAGTCGTCGACATAAAGAGCTAATTGAGTTGTTATTTTCCTTCCGCTTTATAAATATACAAGGTTCAAACTTAGACTTAACATATCCAATTTTTAATAACACTTCGTCAACCTTTTCATTCCATGCACGACTCGATTGTTTTAATCCATATACAGCCTTATTTAATTTAAAAACCTCATTTTCATTATCCCTTGAAACAAAACCTTCCGGCTGTCGCATATAAACAGTCTCTTTCAAAATCCCATTTAAAAACGCGGTTTTAACCTCTAAATGCAAAATCTTTAGATTCAAATTTACAGCCAATCCTACTAAAAGTCTAGAAGTTGAATGTCTCACGACTGGTGCAAAAGTTTCAAAATAATCAACTTCCTCTTTCTGAGTGTAACCTTTTGCTGCCAATCGGGCCCTATATCTACTACCGTTTTCACTATCACACTTCACTTTAAATACCCACTTACACTGTACAGCTGCTGCACCCTCTGGTGGATCAACGAGCTCACATGTTTCATTCTCGTTGAATGATGAATTTCTTCCATCATGGCCTGCTTCCACTCATGTGCATCTTATCTGGAAAATGCCTGGGCTACTGTCCTTGGAAGATCAGAATTATTTTGTGCTCCACCCATATTCGTCACACCATTGAAGAATAAGATGTAATCGTCGAAGGACTTCTTCTTCATTTCTCTCTGCGATCTTCTAGGGGTATCAGGAGCTGCATCATTGGCCGCTGCATCAAGGAGATAATCGCTGTCATCATCAGATGGATTGACAGCATCGTCAATAATCCATACGGAGTTTTGGAAAGCTTAGAACATTCTGAACGATTCTTCAAATGCAGAACAGGCTTCAGCCCGAAAAAACTTATTCAGGCCTCCATCAAACATGAGACACTTCGCTTTCTCAACAAGTGTTCTATTGAAACGCTCTGCCATTCCATTTTGTTAAGGTGTTTGGCTATTCGATGTTTGATGTACGATGCCAGCATTCTTCAGATACTTGTCAAAAGCTTTGTTGCAAAATTCGCCTCCATTGTCACTTCTTAGTACTTCAATTCTGGTGTCCTGCTGATTTTCCAACAAACTTCTAAATTCTTTGAATTTATCATGTACTTCATCTTTTGTCCTCAAAAAGTAAATGAAGCACATTCGGCTGAAGTCGTCGATGAAAGTCAGGAAGTATTTTGCCTCGCCCAATGAGGTTGTTTCCATTGGTCCACATTATGTCGCTGTGAATTATTTCCAATTTTTTTACAGCTCTACGTCCTTTCTTGGAAAATGGCAAACGGGCTTGCTTTCCTTTACAGCACACTTCAAAGTTATTTGCTGTACTCGTAGCTCGACACTTTTAAATGAGACCATCCACCAGCTTGGCTGTCTGATCCAGGTAGATATCATTTATGTGCCCCAACCGTTGGTGCCAAATGTCGCTGCTCACTGTCTGCAAACACATAGACTTTTCTTCACAAATATTCAATTTGTAAACATTGTTGTTAAGACTGGAAGTTGCCACCAAAATATTTTCTTTATTGTAGATAGTGCAACCATTTGTGTTGAAACACACCCTGTTTCCATTGTCTATCAACTGACAAACAGACAAAAGGTTTGTGGTCAATCCTGGTACATATTAAACCCTCTTCAACAATACTCGGTGCTCTCTATCTGTTATCGTTTTAATTTCCACATCTCCAGCACTTTCCACACACATTTTCGTCTTGTTCGCTACCACAATTTCAGGCAAATCAGGATTTCTTGTGTTCTTCGGCTACTGTTTATTCTATGTTAAGTGAACAGTGACCCCACTATCAACATACCAACCAGTGCCTTTAAAGTCTCCGGTGGTGAACACAGCACTAAAACCCCTATCCGATTTGTTATTATTGGGACACTTTGACATATTTTAATGTCATTTCTCTTGCATTTGTAGCACACGATGTTACTAATGTCTCTTTTCTTCACAAAACCATTTGAAGTCGATGGACCCGCTGTCGCCTCTCGATTCGACGGATTGTTACTAGCTGATTTCTTACTGGAACCCGTTCTACTGGCGCCCTCTCTTAATCGATGACCCGACTTGGCGTAACGGTTTACAACGAACGCACCGTGATTGGCACTACTGCCGCCATCTGGTTGCATATCCAACAACTTCGTTTTGATTAAGTCTGTTGTAATGTTAATCCCAGAGTGTTCCACGGCCATAATCATGGGAGAGTACTTCTCAGAAAGACCAGCTAATAACAGGGACCCCACCCATTCTTCGTTGATTTTGAAACCAGTTCGTCGAAGTTTTTGCGACATTTCGACAATTTGATTAATGTAGGATTCCATACTCTCATGGTTTTCCAGTCTCGCCGATATTAATGTGCGTAAAAGGCCAATTTTACGCATTAAGCCACTGTCATGGTACAGATTTTTCAAATTAGTCCATACCTCTTGAGCAGACTGCTTCCTTCACATGCGTGAACAGGGATGGGTCAATGGTCAACACCACTTTGGCCTTTGCTTTTTTGATGAGTGTTGTACTCAGTTCCATCGATGCATTTACTCAACCCCCCAAGCAAAAACCAGTCTCAACTGCGAACGCCCATTCATCATAATTCTCACGTCCTAAATAGCTTAGGCACGCTCGTCAAATAGTTAACGGTAATTTCGCTTTTTTGTGAGATTCACGCGACGCAACAAAAAAAAAACGATTTTTCTTTCACTAGCCCGAACTACTAAATACCCGTACTCGAAACTTCGCGGATTAAGAGTTCTGGGCTCATAACCTATTGTAAAAACAGAGGACTTGGATAAATCGGGGGCTCAGAAAGAAAACAATCAGGTTTTAAACTGTTGACGCGATGATGGTTCTATTCAGACTGTTAAAAATAAAGTATGACATCTAAAACCAGAGAGTATACAAAAATAGTTGAGTAGCTAGCAGTGGTCTGAACGGTTGATGTGACATCAGACAAGAACGACATGATTGTACTTTTGGTATATTCACAATAAAAACGAGTAAAAGAAAAGATATCATGCTGTTAATCAAGTAGGATCATGACGTTGCTAAAGTTTCTGAGTACCGCTACTCATCGGATACGCAAAAACTAAAATTACTGATTTGAACAGTAAAACTTGACTCACCTTCTACTTTTGCTAATAAGTTTGCTTGTGTCAGAATATCCCTAAACTGCTCTAATAGTTTGGTCACGTCATAAAATCTTTGTTCTTCCAAACATCGTTTTCTACACCATAATCTCGAATTAACTGATTTATTTTTTGAACAGCTTTGTACTGATGCAGCAGCTTGTTTCACTGACAACCTTCAAATAAATGAATACACATGCTTTCATTTATTCGATTCACAATAATACTAACCATTCTTTATAGTAATTCAATAAAGTAATTGGATCCCCATGACTGGAATCCAGAGGTTTTCTTAGGTTTTCTGCCTCAGAATCGCGATATGCATTTTGTGTTAGTGGACTTTGAACACTCAAAAGCGAAGCTAATGCCAAAATTGCATTGACGTTTCCAAATACACTCGATTCGATAAGCATTTTTCCAACTGACAAGTCCACCGGTAGCTGACTGAGCGAATCTCCCAAAGGTGTAGGCGAAAGATCTTCATTCGAAAGACTAAGCGCTCCTGAAAAATTGCATGAATCAAGTAACTAAAAATCAAAAGAACACGTAAATCATTACCACTGAATTTTAATTTTTCCAAACCTTCTTCTATAGCCTTATGGCTAGGTTTTTCTAAAAATGGAAAATTTTCAATGTCAGTCAGCCCCAATGATATCATATGCAGTATAAGTGACTCCAAAGGAACTAGATGTATTTCAGCTGGACTAAAAGCGTCGAAACTATTAAAATCTTTTTCAGAATAAAGGCGGAAACAAACTCCAGGACCAGTTCGTCCTGCTCGGCCACTCCTCTGTTTCGCGCTATCCTAGAAATATTGTCGTGAAACATTATTTATACCTAGCGAAATATTGACGTGAAACATTATTTATACCTAGCTGATACAAAACCAAATCCGATGTACGTCATTGATGACGCAAATCAATAGAGGCAGTGATGCTACTTAAAAAAGATATCACAATGCGCTGTTGTCTTTGCGATTTTTAAAATTTGAATTTGCTTGAATATTTTGAATGCCTTGCAACGCAAATGTTAAATAGAACTCAATTTTGTGTTTAGCATTAAATATCGTTTTATCCTATATGATTACTCTTTTCCGAGATACTCGTAAATTTAAATAAAAGTCGTTCAACTATTATACTGAGTGTCCTGTATGGATCAAACGGTTCTGGGTGATAGATCTAGGGGATGTCATTTGCAATAAGAAAAACCACAAATATTTTTGGGATACCCTCCCAAAAATATACCGACAAACTTAAAGGGGTGGTAGGGGTCAACATTCCTTAGATTCGTACCTTGAGATTGTCGTTAAATGTATTATTTGTAATTGTTTTTTTTTGTTTTTGAACAGTTTTTGTAAACCATGATTTATTTGTTGATAAACAAAATCATAGATAAGTGAACAATGATCTGATTAATGAGCAATGCGCAAGATAGTAAGTACCAAGTAGTTTTTCTGCTCTTCAGCCAAAGCGGTTCATTTGCGGACATGTTTAATAAACAGAAATGTTTCTTTTCACCACATCTCAAAGTTTGACGGTATCTTTTCGGGACACCCTGTATATAATCATCCAATTGTTGATTTTTCTCGAGATAAAAGATGTTGAATTGTTGTAACCCTCAGAATACGCAGCTAGTGCCTTTTTATGAAAAGAGCCGGTCACGAAATGGCTGTTATATTCAACGTTTTTTTACAAAGGTAAAGGTGATTCAATGATCGCATTCAGCCTTATGCTGTATCATTTACGTTATATTTAACATAGAGTGTGTCCCAGATTCGGTTCTGTATACAGGGATCTTGGCTCCTATTATACCTACAGCAAAGGTTAAATGGGGAAAGTTTTAGAGGAAACTTAGTGCATTCGATATTCGGTTCCAGATTTGCGATCGGTCAATTGGTTTTGGAAATATCGGCGAAAAACCGAAAATGGCGGATTTTGTTTTTGCCAGTAAATCCGAAACGGCTAATTGGACAGCTATGAAAATGTGACATTATCTGGACACTTTTTTAAGACGAATAAAATGGTGTGTATGACATGTCTCAATCGTCTTTTGTTTTCCTGCAACCCGCGTCAACTTTCATTTTTCTTATGGCCGCCATATTGGATTTTTCGATTTTTGGAAAGAGTGTAAAATTTCCAGTCTAGTGATGTCTCACAAGTGCATAAAAGATTTAAGTATCTTCG
Organism: Orchestes rusci; assembly: GCA_958502075.1. NCBI lineage: Eukaryota > Metazoa > Arthropoda > Insecta > Coleoptera > Curculionidae > Orchestes > Orchestes rusci. The sequence goes on along the minus strand of OY293303.1, from coordinate 59,729,193 downwards.
GAATATCACATTTCGTAGTTAGGACTCAATCTTTTCTAAGGAGGCCATGATTTATTTGACTGAAAACTGGTTCATAAGCAAAATCCTAGGAGCCTCTGATATGTCGTTCAATAATTCTGTCGAAAGATGGCGTTGTGGTCTATAACACCCCGCAAATAATAATTCAGTATGAAAGTTGTGTTTACGTGAATAGTAGTACGCTTCTCTGTCATTAAAATGATAAATCTGATAAACAAATTGTCGATTAAAAATGCCCGGTGTTCCCTATTCGAATGAAGAAAAGTTGGATATGTTAGCGCTGTACTTGCAGTCACAGAGAAATGACGACATTACCTCAGCAAGGTATTTGGAGATGTACCCCTAACGACGGCAGCCTCATAAAACCCAATTCAGAAAAATGGTTGTTAATTTGATCAACTTTGGGGCCTTCGAACAACCTAGAAGCGGATACAACATTGAAAATGAAAAGTAAATCGGTAAGAATTGTAGAACGGGAAATTGGTGTGTCAAAATCAACAGTACAGAGAGTGCTCAAAAAGAATAAGTACCATCCATACAGACCCACAGTAGTTCAAGGACTTAAAGAAACTGATTTTCCAAGACGAATGCGCTTCTGTGAGTGGTATACAAGGAAGTGTAATGACAATCCCGATTTTCTAAATAATGTCTTGTGGTCCGATGAAAGTAGGTTTACGAATTGTGAAGTTTTTAATAAGCACAACACTCATCGCATTGGGCTGTGGAAAACCCTCACGAAGTGGCAGCGAGACGTCTACAGATCAGATTTGGGTTTAACGTTTGGAGTGGGGTCATTGGTAATTTAATCCAACTTACCTTTCTCAATTGGGCAACTATCAATCAATCATTTCAGGAAATCGACTTATAGGACCATTTTCATTTGACTACAGCCTAAACGGACAGAGATACCTGGAGCTTTTGCGAAATCAGGTTGTGCCTGCATTACGAGCTACTCTAACCGAAGTGAGTTCAGAAGAACCTGGTTTCGACAGGATGGATGTCCGGCTCACAACACTATTCAAGTCAGGAACTTCTTGATAAAGCAGTTTGAGGAGAGGATCATTTCCTTAAATGGTACAATACCCTGGTCTCCTAGATCCCCCGACCTTTCGCCCTTGGATTTTTATCTCGGGGGTCATACAAAGAATGAGGTCTATGGATTTGATCCTCCTGCGACTATAGAAATCCTGAGACAAAGACTTTTTGACACATTTACAAATATCAACAGAAACATACTTGCGAGGGTTGTACGAGAAACCGTTACTTATTGTCAAAAATGCCTCGATGCAAATGGACGTCATTTTGCAAACTTGTAAATCAATACCAAGACAGTTGAGAACACATTACAGTATTTTCATTTTCAATATATTTGTATCTACCTGTAAGTTATCCAAAAGCTTAAGTGTTGATTGAATAAACAATGATTTTTCTGACTTTTTATTCAATACACTCATAGACTCGTTGAAAAGTCATTATTTACGTCCATGTTCTATTGAAAATTCGATGAGTTTAACACGTTCGCTGCACACCAAGTAAGGTGACCTCAGGTTGATACAGGGCCTCCTTAGAAAAGATCGAGTCCCAGCTACTAAGTGTGATATTTCGATGATACTTAAATCTTTTATGCACTTGTGGGACATCACCAGACTGGAAATTTTACACTCTTTCCAAAAATCGAAAATTCCAATATGGCGGCCATAAGAAAAATGAAAGTTGAGGCGGGTTGCGGAAAAACAAAAGGCGATTGAGACATGTCATACGAACCATTTTATTCGCCTCAAAAAAGTGTCCAGATAATGTCACATTTTCATAGCTGTCCAATTAGCCGTTTCGGATTTACTATCAAAAACAAAATCCGCCATTTTCGGTTTTTCGCCGATATTTCCAAAACCAATTGACCGATCGCAAATCTGGAACCGGATATCGAATGCACTAAGTTTTCTCTAAAACTTTCCCCATCTAACCCTTGATGTAGGTATAATAGGAGCCAAGATCCCTGCATAGAGAAACGAATTTGGGACACACTGTATACATACGTTATCCGAATATAACAGCATGTTAACTGCACACGTTATACGAAGCCTGTTATTTCGACAAATAACATTCAAACATAACGTAATGTAGATAACGTAAACGCTGATACAGCATAGCGATTTCTGGAAAATAACATATTAGGCGCATAACGTTCATGTTATATTTAACGTAAATGATACAGCATACGGATGACTGTCACATAACATTATAATCAGAACTTTCATCATAGGATAGGTTCGAAATTATGACAAATGTAAATTATTTCAACACCCACCCTATTTGGAATAAGTCCTTGCCTTTCCACGCATCTTCTAAACTTGACTTTGTCTAAAGGCTTTGTCAAGCTGTCTGCTATCATAGATTCAGTGGGGACATATTCAAACTTCAAAGTTCCATCTCTGATTTTCTCCTTGAGAAAGTAATGACGTACATCAATGTGCTTCGTACGTGCCTGGTATGCTTCATTTTCTGCTAATTTCAGAGCTCATTGATTATCAACAAACAATGTACCTATATGAAGGCGTTCAATGCTTAGCCCACTTAGCCATAAAGCTTCTTGCACTGCTGAAGACATTGCCGTATATATATATTACGGATCGTCTGTCATTTGGATCATTCGCCCAGTGTGCGTCACAGTATCCCACTATATCGGGTCCTTCCACTTTCTGACCACTCAGTTGAAGCCTGTGATTAATCGTTTCCTTGATGTACCTTAGGATACGTTTAACTGCTGCTAATGATTTGGACCTGGATTGTGATTAAAACGACTGATACAACTCACTGCATAACTTATATCAGGCCTTGATATCTGTGATGCAAAAAGCAATAAACTAACACAGTGGCGTATCCAGGGGGGGGCAAAGGGGGCAATTGCCCCCCCCAGACATATCTGGTCAGCCCATAAAGTCTTATTTTGTCACGATATTATTCATGTATATCACTAAATACAACATACGAACTGAGAGCGTTTTCGTATTTTGTCGATATTTGTATGTAGGTTCTATATAATACCGTTAATAATACCAATGTTCAGTTCAGACTACCCAAACCGAAGATAAAAAATGTATAATCACGTAAAAATGACCATACATAATAATATAGTAGATATGTTTGTTTGCCCCCCCCCCAGAAACAGATCCTGGATACGCCACTGAACTAACAGCTTCCTGATACGGAATGTTTTCCATCTTTCTAGGTTCTTCTGCAGTTTTTCGAGATTGCTCTTTCACCAATTTTTCAGTTGAAGATAACGGAGTGTCGACTGTTTTGAAGTTTTCCATACTGAACCTTTTCAACACTTTCTCCAAATAATTCTTTTGATCAATCCATATCTTCTCGTTTGTTCTGTCTCCAGTTACTTGGAATGCTAGGATCGATTTCACAGATCCAATATACTTCATTATGAAGTTATTCATGAGCTTAGCAATAGGATCATCTTTAGCTGATTTATTATTAGACAATATAATCTAAACAATATATCATCAACATAAATCGCAAGTTTAAGTGTTACCTTGTCTGTTATTCTGAAATAAATACAAGGATCTGTCTGAAATTGCTGCATGCCCATTTTTTGAAAAATGTATCCAATTTATGATTCTATACTCGTCTGGCTTGTTTCAAACCATTAAGATACTTTCTCAATCTGCAGACTTTTTCGGATTGGTTGAAGTGTTCTGGAGGAACCATGTAGATTTCTTCATATAAATTTCCTTGTATATACATCATCAGATGACTTCACCGTATACTCCATAAAAAAATGGCAAGGTAGAAAGGCTCAACCGATCCATCATGGAAAAGGTAAGATGTTTTTTGATCGATGCAGGATTGCCAAATTGTTTGTGGACGGAAGCAGTGTATACATCAGTTCATCTCTTGAATCGTTTACCTATTAGATGTACAGAAAAGACACCTCAAGAACTATGGTCAGGTAAAAAACCAATGATCTAATAACTATAGATGAAACAGCGAAATAAACATGAGGACAACATCGAATTGTTTACTCGGGTGCAGTCTTGGTCTTGGTCTTGAAAAGAAAAATCGACACAATATTTATTAAAATCTGCAAATATCTCTATCTACTTTCAATAAGTCTTTTGAGCGAATCAACTCTTCAAGAATAATTATTGGAATTTTCCAATTCACAGTAGTAGGTAAAGACCTGTGCGTGCTACCAGATCATTGAAACGAATATCCGTAAATTTGATCGCAATTTTTCAGTAGATTCCGTGAAAAATTAGGAGCTTCCAATTCACCATCTGAATGTGTATTTTTTTTACATCACAAAAAAATGATCAGTATAATCCATCTAATCAAACAATAACAATGTTATTGTTTATTGTTATTATAAAATTATTGAACTGTAACAAGTTATAAATAAATGTAACAAATTGCTTAAATCATCAAGTAATGTATCTACGTGAAAAATAAATAATGTGTCAGGTACTGAATATTGAAAATGTTCTTTATTCTTGTATAATTCATCATAGTTTTGATGAATATACCAGTAAAGAGAACATTTTTAGAAGGAATAACTGCACACCTATTCTCTATACAGTACAACCTCCATAATCCGAACATCCACTAATCTAAACAGCTCGGACCATAGTTATAATCCGAACAAATCTCGATAATCTGATCACCTGCTACCGTATTCTTGACTTTAGGGAGTGGAGAGTCTCAAAAAGTGAATATTTTCTTGGTGAGAAACAAAAAAAATGTTTTGTTATTGGTTTCAAACTACATTCACCTGAATGAATCGAGAAAAGGAGGACGAAGTAGCAGAAACATAAAACAGAAAAGAAAACGCATTTTTTTCACGAAAACTCAAGTGTCTTTTATATCATGTATTTTTTTTTTGTCGTCACTTTATTCATTTTTTGCGTCATTTAGATTGTTTTAAAAAGTTGTTCTGCTCAAAAAATTAAGCCAATTATCCGAATAAATCGATACTCCGAACGGTACCTTGCAATAATTAGTTCGGATTAACGGGGTAGCAAACTGTGCTAAAATCGATTTATCGGTAGTCAAGGCAGCGCTGTTAGTTACACAAACCCCGCATCGGACACAAACTAATCAAAATCTACTTGTTTTGAATAGGCGAATAAAATGCAAAATGAGCTATGTGACGCTTTTCCGGAACCTTGGTTTGGCGTGGGTTCCTCGATAAGTTCTTATGGTTGAAAAAAAGTAGATCCCGTATCATTTGGCCCAATAGGCAATAAAGTATGCAAACCATTCACAATGAAGAAAAACGCTCTAAAAATGTAAAAGATGTACGTTTTTGATGTCACATGCTATAAAGTTGAGTGAAAAGAGACAACTGCTATTTCGTGCAGCTTGTTAAAATCGAACCGCCATCCTAGGTAATAATAAATAATAAGTAAGTAATAAGTAAGTAAAAAGATTTATTGTAGGATTGTTATGCTGTATGTTATGAGTACTTTGAAAATTCGTTATAATTTTTTTTCAAGACCATCAAGACCAAGACCAACACTGAGTGAGTCTTGTCTTGGTCTTGAGATATCGAGACTAAGACCAAGACCAAGACCACATTTATTTCTCGAGACCAAGACCAAGACTAGCCAGTCTTGGTCTTGGTCTTGCGAAGCCCTATTGGCGTCTCTTGTTTTTTGAGTGGGGTTTGGTGTTGATTTTGTGAATGTTTATTGTTTTATTATTCTGGTTTAGTTTGTAGTGCTTCATTATTTACGTATATGGTATATTGAAATGACTCGCAAGTGTCAAGCTTGCAGTAAATAAGAATTTAAGAATTCTGTAAAATAGTTACGCCACTGGCAGCTTCGCGTGTAGTAACCAAAGCACATTCCAGTGAGGTGCAAACGTATCCCCACTCAGTGCCCCGCTCAACTCCTCCTCACGTCTTTTCTATATTTGATGTTGGCCACACAATTTTTCACAGTTCATGAATAAAATGTTTCATCTATAGTTATTAGATTATGGTAAAAATCCATCAGTTGTATATTTGAAAATTTTTGGGTGCAAAGCATATGCTTATATCAGTCAGAAGCGGAAGAAACTTGATGCTAAGGCCGTGTATTTTTGTTGGTTATAGTCTCGAGTCAAAGGCATACAGGCTTTACGATCCAAGAAAGAATATGGTGTTTTTATCCAGAGATGTCAAGGTTATAGATAATGAGAAGGGTATTTCACTAATGGACAAAAAGGATAAAGATGAAAATCAAGGCAGTTCTGTCACCTTATGATTATCAGGAAAAGCATCATGATGTTCCTGATCAAGATAATATAGAGCAAAATAATTAAGATTTGTCATAAGTTCGAACCTATCCTATGATGAAGATTCTGCTTGTAATAGATATGCTCTGTAGTTTTGTGGCGCATCCATAATTTACAAGATATTTTTTGGGTATTTCGCCACACCCTATCAAATATCAATCAAACTAGTGTTTATACACCCGAACTTCTATATTGCCTGGAAAAAGTCTATTAGTAAATGATAAAACCTATCAATATCAAACGTTTCGGGAACGAATCTGCTCCCGTCGTCAGTGAAAACCTAAAAATGGAACAAATAACTCAAATTCTAAAAATATAGTTCGTTTTTTGTAGTGAAATTGACTTTTTCGTGTTTTTGGCACAAAATGTCACTTTTACTGACATTGAAGTGTGTGGTGTTGATTGTTTAACTTTACATATGTTCAGTATTTATAATTTACTTTTTTGGGCTATGTTCAATTTCTTAATAAAGGTAACCATGTATTACTTAAATTTACAGAGCAAGTTGCTAAACATTCATTAGAATTTAACATTATATATGCACTTTCTTTAAGTTTACGCTTTTAAGAACATGGCTCCTTTGCTAAGATTTTTGAATTATCCCAATTTATTCTATGATTTTTATCAAATGCATGTTGACAAATTCCCGATTTATGAAATTCTCTGTTTTTCATGTATGATTTATGTTCCTCAATTCTCTTTTTTAAAGGTCGTGAGGTCTCTCCAATATAGAATTTATTACATTCACAAGGAATTTTATAAATTACATTTTCAGTGGACTCATTAATATTATTAGGTCGAGTATTTGTTAAATTAGAGCGAAGTGTGTTATTAGTTTTGAAAATGGTCCGTATATTATATGTCTGACCTTAACGTTTCAGTTTATGAGAAATTCCAGGTATGTATGGAATAATTAAATTAGTTATGGGTATATTCTGTTCTTGTTGTCTGGTTTGTTCAAAACTATCAAAACACTTTTCAATAAAATTCATTGAATAATTATTTTTTGATAAAACGTCTCTTATGAAATCTTTTTCGGATTCTAAATTATCATTATCACAAATTATTTTTGCTCTATCATATAGACTTTTTACCACACCTTTTTCAATGTTCAATGGATGATTGGAATTGAAATTAAGATATCTATTCGTGTGGGTTGGTTTTCTATAAATTTTTGTTTTGAAATTTTGAAAATCTTTCTTTATTAGTATATCTAAAAAGGGAATTTCATTATTATGTTCTTTTTCAATTGTAAATTTGATCGTGGGTTCTTTATCATTTATGTGAATTAAAAAATCATTAAGTTTTGGTTCATCATATTCATATATAGAAAAAATATCATCTACATATCTCCACCAAATCATTGGTCTGTATCTATATGTTTCTACATAAATTGTTTCAAAATGTTCCATGAAAATATTACTTAAAAGTGGAGATGAGGAGAACCCATTGCCATGCCAAAATCTTGTTGATAAAATTCATCATTATATTGAAAATATGTTGTTTTAACACAAATTGTTAAAAGTTCCAGAATAGCATCGATATCCAAGTCTGTTCTTTCTTTTAATTTAAATGTGTATCATTTTCAAGTTTATCTCTTATGATCATCAATGTTTTATCAACAGGTACATTAGTGAAAAGACTTACTACATCAAAACTTACAAGAAGATTATTGGGATTATAATTGATATTTGATAATTTCTCTAAGAAATGTTGTGAATGTTTTATGTATGATTGTGTGTTACCTGTTAAAGGAGTGAGTATGTTTATGTAGTATGTATTCCATACATACCTGGAATTTCTCATAAACTGAAACGTTTAGGTCAGACATATAATATACGGACCATTTTCAAAACTAATAACACACTTCGCTCTAATTTAACAAATACTCGACCTAATAATATTAATGAGTCCACTAAAAATGTAATTTATAAAATTCCTTGTGAATGTAATAAATTCTATATTGGAGAGACCTCACGACCTTCAAAAAAGAGAATTGAGGAACATAAATCATACATGAAAAACAGGGAATTTCATAAATCGGGAATTTGTCAACATGCATTTGATAAAAATCATAGAATAAATTGGGATAATTCAAAAATCTTAGCAAAGGAGCCATGTTCTAAAAAACGTAAACTTAAAGAAAGTGCGTATATTATGTTAAATTCTAATGAATGTTTAGCAACTTGCTCTGTAAATTTAAGTAATACATGGTTACCTTGATTAAGAAATTGAACATAGCCCAAAAAAGTAAATTATAAATACTGAACATATGTAAAGTTAAACAATCAACACCACACACTTCAATGTCAGTAAAAGTGACATTTTGTGCCAAAAACACGAAAAAGTCAATTTCACTACAAAAAACGAACTATATTTTTAGAATTTGAGTTATTTGTTCCATTTTTAGGTTTTCACTGACGACGGGAGCAGATTCGTTCCCGAAACGTTTGATATTGATAGGTTGTATCATTTACTAATAGACTTTTTTCAGGTAATATAGAAGATCGGGTGTATAAACACTAGTTTGATTGATATTTGATAGGGTGTGGCGAAATACCCAAAAAAAAACTTGTAAATTCTGGTTGTAATATTATGTGACATTTATTATTGAATAACCATTACCTTTGTTGCATCCAACTCTGCAACGGTATTTTCTCGTCTCGATGAATGATAATACTGCCAGCTTGAGTATAAAAATGGACTGTATTTTCCATTTCTTTTTACACTTTTTGGATAGATGCTAACATGACAGCGGCTGGAACGTCGTCACCTCAACGACAAGACTGCCATGGTAACAAAATTACGTGTAACGCACGGCTATCACATAATTGCCATATCTGCTAAATTATCCTATCACCATAAATCACAAAAATCATCCATACCGCCGGCCATTGGAAGTATTGCTTTCAATCAAGTCACCTACACAATACATAAAATTCATCAAAAACAATACATGTCTTCCACCCAACATCACCAAAACATGAGTAATGTTCATTTTTATGTTAAAGTTCACATTCTAGTTATCAGTCGAGCAATTTATTGGAAACACGCAAACCTTTGGACAACGCGCGTAACTCCATCTTGCGCTGGATGATTCGCCCCATTCTCCAACTGAGTGGCGGGGAGTTCTTCACCTTGAATACAACCATAGCCTCATTTTTTATGTTCCTGACAGAATTGAACCATTTGTTTCGTCTTTGAAGAGTGGTTGAATACTCTATTGACCAGCGCCTCCATATATGCGGTACCATTTGTTGCAGCATACGATACTTATCCAATCGATTCAATGGAATGGTAGATACATCTTCTTGAGGCACGGCGTTGAGTGAGTTCCCGATCAAGAAGTGTCCAGGGGGTTAACACTTGAAGTTCATTCGGATCGGACGATAAGGGTGTAAGCGGTCTCGAGTTTAAAACCGCTTCGACTTGACAAAAAACAGTGCACAATTGCTCAAATGTTAGATTCGCATATCCAACCACGCGGGAAATAAGACGCTTCGCCGACTTAATTGCAGATTCCCAGAGGCCACCCTGGTGTGGTGATCTGGGCGGAATATATTGGCAATCTATACCCTGTTCCCTACCCTATTATGTTTTTATCCCGACATCTTTTTCATGTTTGGCCAATGTTCCCAGGCCAATCTTCAAGAGTGTTCATTTATATCAAAAACAAAACATAGTCATTAATTGCTATTCATATTTTCGCTAAAATACTTGATTGGATTGTAATCTACTGACTTCAAATCTTCATCGTATCGTAAATCATGATAGTCTGCTCTAGGTGGCAACAGCGTAGATATTTTGACCACTTGGCCAGTGAGGTTAGAATGCCAAAACCAAAACATTTATTTTCTGCTCAGTGAGTAAGAAGTCCGTTCTAGACGTTCTAGTTCAAGTGCAATAATTGTGTATTGAGAGAAAAAGTACTCAAAGGTAAGTGAGCACATTCTCGTGTTCCTAGTTTTCTTTACATTTGATCATTCGCTTCTTTCTCATAATAATAATTTTGTATATGTATACCGACATTTTTCAAGTCAAGTAGATAGTATAATAATATACAGGGTGTTTATTAATTGAATGCCGATACTTAAGGGTGATAATCCTTGGATGATTTTAAGACAAAAAGTTCATATGGACATAGGTCCGCAAGAGCATAGATTTTAAGATACAGGGTGTTGAAATTGAAAAAAAAATCTTTTTTTTTATGATCACTTTGCTTTACTATTCCAGATATTTTTTTGAAATTTGGTACACGTCTTCTATGCATCAAAATGCATGGAAATGTTAGAGAGGGCGCCACTGATTTAAAAATATTGGATGACACAGCAGGGTGTCGATGCAATCAAGTAGATTTTATTTTTTCAAGCGAAAACCATGCGCCGGACGGAAAAAAATCAAGAGAACAAATTGGCTCAGAAATAAATAGAGATTTTGAAAATAATTTTTATTTTGGAAGGAAGCAGTGGCGTACAAGTTTTTTCTCCAAAAATATTGAGTGCAAAGCCCGTACCACTGGTGAAAATAATGAAATTGTTTGTACATCACAAAATGTATTATTGAAGCCAAGAAGACGTGTACCAAATTTCATAAAGATATCTGGAATAGTATCAAAGTAATTATAAAAAAATCTTTAATTTTTTAATATTTCAACACCCTGTATCTTGAAAATTAAGCTCTTGCGGACCTTTGTTCATATATGAACTTTTTGTCTTAAAATCATCCAAGGATTATCACCCTTAAGTATCGGCATTCAATCAATTAACACCCTGTATATCCTAGTTTATTGGTCATCAGTTCTTATCGATTTTCTCATATTTCATGAAGCGGCCGAGGTTTCCTGCCGCTTCTTCAAACTTCCAGTGATAAAGTGGAAGAAACATTCGTTCGAACACGTGGTTAAAGCGCTCGAATACAGCTTAAGGTCGTCGCTCACTATACCGGACCGTAACCGTACCGGCACATGCAAAGAAATATTCTCCGTACTCAGTACTAAATCTATGGGAGCATACATTAATTTGCAAACGTGCCGGCCCAATCAAAACGCAGCGAGAAATGTTAGAGATGAATGAGCGGGAATGATCCCTCATGGTTGCGTTCAGGTTGCTGCAGCGGTGTATCCAGCGATAAAGCATATTTTTGATTCGCTTTGTTTCTGGAAGGAAGTAGCGAGAGACAGTCAAGTGGTCAAACAACCCTAAATGCAACAAAATCGGATAAGTCGTTTTTAAGTTACAGTCACTTATAAACAATAATATTTGTTTAATTATTACACTCCCACTACCTTCCCCTACCCACATGAAGATTGGTACGTTAATGAGCCTTATACGAACGCATTCGTTTTCCAACCATGATAATAAAGATATACCTCAATCTGAGAATTTCCGAAGAATTTTCGAATTTTAATATTTAACATTTGATGGCGCCCCCTAGCGGCAAAATTTTGAACTTAAAATTATTTTCCAGCATTTTCTTGTAGCACACATTAGTCATTGAAGATTTTTAGAGAAATTTTAAGTTCAATAGTTTTCGAGATATGACCGGTGGCCACCCTTGCTCAGACACCCTGTATTTCGGTAAGCATTGTTTTCAGTTTTGATGAAATATTCTATTTTTTTCAGAAAGAAAGATGGATAGAATATCTCAGTTCAAAGTTAGCTATACATGAGAGATCTATAAGCTTATACAGCTTACGATAACTATAAATCCTTAGGTAGCTTGAGCGAAGGGAATATAAAAACAATAGAAGATTTTGCGAGGGACATTCTGCCCGAATTATTGGATAACAACGAGAAAGACCAACTTTTTGGCATCTTTAAAAGAAACCCGAAATTACTTTGTATTGTTGACGGTGATCTGAAGGTTCTATTCATTCTGAAACAAAGGTGCCAACAGATTTGGGATCAGAACGACAAACGAGATCAGTTTGCATCCACCACTTCTTCAAGAGTTCTTTCAACGTCTATAGAATCGAATTCTTGAAATAGTATCGACAAAAGCAGACCTCGACACAAATCATATTTTCCAAAAGATAATAATTGTTTGGAAATTGAAAAAGCAAAATTTGATGAACCCATCAGTTGTCAGAAAAAAATGCTTCATGTTAAGCAGCGAGTACAGCAAAACTCAAGTATGTTTTTGAGTAGCCTACCAGATGACGTGAAAAACGAAGTTTTGCCCTTAGTTCAAAACATCAAAATAGAACTAGGTGACAACTGTGCTTTTGTGAATTGCCCCAAATGCAATAATGTGTCAAAAGCTTATGTTGAAGTAGACAGAGGAAGGATGAAATGGGTAATCTCAAACGTCGCACGAAATTTTAAAACTCATTTCAAGACTGTTATACAACCGAGCGTACAACCATCGAACAAAAGTTTAGAAAATAGAAGCATACTATCCCTTTTACAAAGTTCTACGCACCCCTCTACGCAAACAAGTGAAACAAAAAAGCAGACCATGTCTATTGATTCAAGTTCGGTATGCGGGACACAAAGCAAAAATGAGCAAGTTTGTGAAGTGTACCCATCTGAGGACAGCTCAAATACACCAGGAACTATAATTGGAATTGGAGATGCGTTAGAAGAAAATATGCTAGAGTCTAACTATACCGAGAGCTCTACTTTTGAGGAGAAAACTACAAATGATAATTGGCTTTGTGGTACTCCAAGCACGTCGCAAGAAGTTTTCAGAGCAGAAGGGAAAGGAGAATTAAGGATCGTGATACATACTTAGACCTGAACCAATCTACATCATTTGACTTTTACGAGATTTGCAAAAAAATAGCAGATAGTATTTCCTCACATGTAGAACAGAAAGAACATTTCACCGCAATTATTGCCAAGGTAAAGAGTGATAGCAACGCCGAAATTTTGAATTGTGATACCTTCTCCAGAAACCTTTCTTGAAATGATAATTGACGGTGTAAAAAGGAATCCAAGCAGCACTTGAAAGATTTGATAGAAAACCACACAAAGGACAAACCCTTTCTCTCTATGTCATATTTAGATGGTTAGTACATATTAACTGATAAAAAAATAATTCCAGAAAAATCAAAATAGTGGAAGTTGTTAATCTACGCTCTCAATATTAAAAGTTTTGTACCAAGGTGATATTAATTCGATTACAGTAATAACACAAACTGGAAGAGATGGAAAGTACATTGAATAGAACAAAAACTGGGTGAGACAGTATCCCTAATATTTTATAGGTCCTAAGCCTTTAACTTTTTCTTCATTTAACCATCGTCATAGCTATTAAGGCTTTCGAAGTAATTGAATTTGTAGCACTTTTATCCCAAGCAAATAACATAATTTTATATATTTCTTTCAGAAACCGACAAGATGGTATCTAGGAAAAGTTATAAGTATTGGCGATTCAATTGAAGGAGACACATTCAACATCAAATTTTTGAAGCTCAAAATCAATAAATACATCTGGCCTAAGCAAGAAGATATTCAAGTTACTCCAAGAAATAATATTTTTCATGGGTCTGTTGAGTTGACTGGAGATAGCTCTCTTGACATAAAACGATGTGAAAAAATCAGTATCGAAAAAGCGTTTCTTAAGAAAATACAAGTGTTGTGATACTGTATATAGATAAGTACACGTTCTATACTTGTGATGTCAATAAATATTTGTTTGTTTGAGTTTTTTATTTAATTTTGAAGGTGATTTCGAATTTTTTACAAACCCTATTTGAATTTTGATTAAAAACATCCAAGAAACAAAAAAAAAACATTATTCGTTTTGATTGGAATATTTATTGAGATATAAATTCAAATTCCATAGATGTTTAAGCTCAATTGCGTTTTTTGGGTCAGGGTCATAACCTTGAATTAATAGTGACATTGCAGAAATCCCTGAGAAATCGTCCATAATTTCGGGAAATCCATCGAAGAAATCCGAAATCCATTGACGAAATCCGAAATCCATCGAGGAAATCCGAAATCCTCCATGATTTCCAGGAAATCGCATGAAATCCCAGAAATCATAGGATTTCCGAAATACCTGTACGTTTTTTGGTGAGTGAGACAACCCTCGAATATATCTATCTTTGAAGACTGATTAAAGGTTGGATCTGCCAAAGTTAAATTAGACGGTATTTTCAAGTCGCCTGCATCAAAAGACCTACTAGGCAGAGTAGCCGTTAACTTCTCAATTACTAAGAAACCAATATCAGCCTTGTAATTATTGTACATGGATTTAATCGTGGTTTCAGCTTGGTGTACTGTGATAGTAATCCTTTGACCTATCCCTATCACAGGAATATTGGTGCTCTTTACTTTTAAACTCAGTTTTTTCACCAAATCTCGTGCCATCAGGTTTATTTGAGACCCACTGTCTAATAGCGCTCTACACTTGACATAAGTTCCTTTAGTACCTTTTATTTGTACAATAGCAGTAGATACAATTACTTGACCACTTTTCTCAACAGCGCCAGCGCTACATGATAATGTAGTTAGTAAAGAACTATTCAAGTGATCACAATGTGTAGACTCAACCGTTTCTTAAATACCATTTTTGCTAGTCTTTTGACTTTCCAAATTACTGGTCCTTTCACCAAGGTTCGATGACTCAGGATGCAACAAAGTATTATGACGCTGCTTACACCTTCTTCATCCTTCAGACCTGCAATCTTTCCTGAAATGGCGAGATCTTAAACAGTGCATAGAGTCATTTTCTTAACCTGCTTCATACGATCAGATGCCGAAAGTGCCTCAAATAATGGTCTAAATAAGGATCGCCTTTATAACCGGAAATAGCCTTTTCCTCCCATTGTTTTTTTGTTTCAACGTCAAGCTTTCTACCCATAAAAAAGATAATCAGTCTATCTCACATGTCAACTGGCTCCCCCAAAGCTTAACGCTCTAATATGTTTGGAAATCAAATCCACCAGACTTTACAAGGTATAATGTGTCTCCCTATTTATTGCTGGAACGTCAAACAATGCCTTCAAATGACTTTGGATTATAACAGGTTTATTATAAAACCTTTTCAGCAATAAATCTAAGGCCACGGTATAATTACAACGCGCTATTTCTAAAGAATCCAGAATCTTTCGTGCGGCTCCCTCTAACGAGTCCAACAAGTAAACAATTTTTGAATTTCGTCCAATTGTGTATTATCATGAACCAACGTTAGAAATCTTATAAATAAATGTGAAAGTCTATATGTTTATTTCCCTAAGGCTTTTGGACCGTAGAACAGAATTATCTGAAAATTTGCACAGCTTCTGCCCAAAGATGGTTTAGGAAAAAAAAAAGAAATAAAACAATAATAAAAAATAAAAAAATTAAAAAATAAATAAAAAAATGAAAAAGTCTGTGTTGTTAATATCAAGTTTTTATGGGGATTACGACCAGCGGGAGAAAAAAAATGAATAAAAAAATAATAGATTGAAAAAATTTTAAATAAAATGTGTTGTTACTATGTAGGTTCTATTATACGGCCTGCGGGAGAAAAAAAAAACATGAAAAAAATTAATTTAGAGAAAATAAAAAAAAACTGTGTTAATATTGTCTTATGTATAAATGTGAAAGTCTGTATGTTTCTTTCCCTAAGGCTTTTGAACCGTAGCACAGAATTATCTGGAAATTTGCACAGTCGTTGGCCTCTACCCAAAGATGGTTTAGGAAAAAAAAATAAAAAATGAAGAAATATAAAAAACGAAAAAATGAAAAAATTAAAAAAATTAAGTCTGTGTTGTTACTATGTAGGTTCTATGGGGTATACGACCAGCGAGAAAAGAAAAATAAAAATAAAAAATGAGAAAAAATACATACATTGAAAAAAATTAAAAAAAACTGTGTTGTTATTATGAAGGTTCAATGGGGTACGGCCGTCAGCGAAAGGAAAAAAAAATAAAACATAAAAAAAATTAATTAAAAAAAAATAAAAAAATCTCTTCAATCAGCCTTCCAGGGTGAAGATTCATTATATAAAGGATAGGTGGAAAAAAAGTCCGAAAAGTCTTCACAAAATTTAATATTAAAATCACACTCGACGCGTTTCGGCTAATGCCATTTTCAAGAGTTGAGCGGTCTGGAAATAATTTTAAAAAAATTTTATCATTGGAGGTTGTCCAAAAAATAAAGTAAAAAGACTCACATATAAAAATAATACATCACATTTACAAAAAGAACAACGGCTCACGTGGAATCACATCACTCATGGTTTACGAGTGATTTTTTTTTTTAATAAATCTAGTAATCTTAAAGCTAATAGTGTAAGACATATAAAAGTAATTAAACTATACTATCCAAAAGACAATAAAAAAATCTCAATTATCATTATTTCTTTTTATTAGTCACCTTATTTCCTACTACTTAGGTAGAAAGTATAATTTTCAAAATTAATTTTTTTTTATCGCATGTTTGGACCCAATCTTATCATTTTTAAGTTTCTGGATTGTGGGTTTTGGGGTCAATGAAAACTCCAGGATTGGAAATCTTTTGCGTCAACGTTTTGGTGTATATTACACCTTCACCAGGGCCACATAAAAACAATCCTTTTGGTCGAAACGTAGGCACAAGTTTTCGATCAATCCTGGAGTTTTCATTGACCCTAAAACCCATAATCCAGCAACCATCAAATCAAATATCTTGCTTCTGCAGATTCCAAATAGTTGTTAATTTCTTAAATACATAAAAATATTCCAGAACTTTTCAAATTTTTCAAAATATTATAGAACATGTTCGAATATAATAAATATGGCGAAGTGTCGTTAGGGCTTTCATGTCAAACAAAAATGTCACCTAGGTAACATAATTGAAACCACGTTATGAATGCTCTATCAAAATTCAACAATTTTTATTAGCTAGGTTGCATCAAAATTCCCACTATTTGATGATAGTAGGTATCATGAATATACTTTTTGTTATTATGCATTATTCTGAAATTTCGAGAATTTTCATATTTTTTTGATTGATTGCATTGATTGATAGAGTAACTGAGTGACGTCATATTCTTCACTGACAACAGTCATCATTGAACAAACCATGGACTTGAGACACGATGCTGCGACGATTCAAGCTCAATTTTTTGCCCTATGGAAAATGCATTGCATGTAGAATGTGGAGTGGAAATTTTGAAAAAATGAATGAAATTGTGATAAGTCTCTTGACAAATTATTGACAAGCAATAAACGTCACCATGACAATGAATAAATAAAAGCCCTACTAGCAACAGCGCCCTCAAATTAAATAACGAGAAAGGGGGACAGAATTTCATGGATATTCGTATGTCGATTCGTCTCCCAGTTATAGTCCTCCATATGCACGGCTATCACATAATTGCCATTTCTGCTAAATTATCCTATCCCCATAAATCACAAAAATCATCCAACCTTTGTAAAAAAAACGGTGAATATAGCAGTCATTTCGTGACCGTCTCTTTTCATAAAAAGGGACTAGCTGTATTTTGAGAATTACAACAGGAATGGCCATGAAAAATACACTTTTTTGCCCAAACCAAAAATCATATTCAAACCAAACTAGATATTCGTCATGATGTCATGAAGAGCTAAAATATCTACCAATATCAAGCTATCCAGTCGGCCAGTGGCGGAGATGTGGGTTAGAAAGAAGTTAACAATAGTGCCGACTTAATCGGAGGCACCCTGTATATTTCATAGATGTTAGGTTTAAAGAAATACAAGATTTGAAAAAAAACCTTAATTGAAAGAAAAGGCATTCTTAACACGGAAGAAAAGCGAAGTATCCCATATTTGTACGATGAAAAGTAGCCTTTAACTTGTCACTACTTATTTCTTCGTTCTTGATAATGGGATAAGTGATATTTTCAGAGGTTCTGTGAAGGAAATAATGCATAGTAAGCGAAAATGATCGAGAGGTAGTTTATTGTATTGTTGTACAACATTGTTGGTGAAACAAACTCTCCCTCTAGGAGAATCGTGAACTAAACGTTTCCAAAACAAATAAAATACATGCTCATAATTTCTTATCTCTACTTCTTGTTGATGTGGACATTTCGCCTATCTCGACTTTTCGCACGGACATGTCGCGTTTTTTTCGCTGTTAGGATATTTTCACACGAGGTTTAGGCTGTGACGCTTCGCGTTTCTTGTCTTTTTGAATATGGCATGAAACTATACACCAAATGAGCTACATGTTGCCGTGTTTATCCCTAAAATATAAAAAAGTGATATTTCTTCCGTGGACTCTTCATATTCTATAAAAGTTATTCAGAATATCATAAAGCATTTGAAATCAAATAATATACAGGGTCTCCTATTTGAAATAAGAATGTTACTAGTAAAAACAAGTGTATAATCTGTCAACGCTGCAATCAACAAAATATTGCATTACGTGATGTCTTACGTGAGCAATCGGTTGCGACGAAGTTTACGAAGCGATGTGATGCGTTAAAAATGCGATTAGGAACATAGCGATGTGAGGCGTCAACGCTGTCCTATGTTGTTCAGATCGCGTTTACGCGTTAACCTCCAATTTTGATCTGTCAGTGTTGCTCTAAAAAAAAAATGTGTGTGAACGAAATAATTTTTTTTGCTTCAAAACTCTTATCTGAAATACAATTTCGTGAAAGAATTTAATAATTCTAGATCCATGCTTTCATATATTTGGACAATCAAACGTCCAAGTCGCACGAAAACGTCCAAGTGTCGCACGAAATTATCAAACCAACTGATTGTTTCACATCGCGTTGCATCGTAAGTAAGCCGCTCGTTGCATGCAATCGCTAACGTAGGACATTCCGTATGATCTGCAGTCGTTTAATATTTACGCATCGCATTGCTTCGCATCGCAAGAAACGTCGCAACCGATCGCTCACGACATTGCGATTCACTTTAATATCGACTCATACCAAAATTCAAAATATCTGGAAAAGCCGTTCTTGGAATACTTGTAACAGCCCACCTACGTGTATCACCCTGTATATTTCTATTAAAAAAAAATTATCTTGGAGCAACCTTCAAAAGGATGTCAAGGTCAAAAATAAATTTGATCTTTCTTTTCTCCTACAGGACCCAATAACTCAACTTTTAACATTTTTTCTCAAATACTTACCCTTTGTTAGATATCGGGCTGTCTCATCATGCATGAACCACCCTGTATATTTCTATTGAGAACTGATTCTATTCACAAATTCTTTCACAAAATTATGTTCTACAGGTTGGTCATATGAATAGTTTGGGTCAAGGGCCAGCAAAATAGCTCAATTATCTTGATGGAAAATTACCTCATTAATATAGGAACAGTCGGCAAATAATATAGGCATTGCCTTCTGTACGATTTCCGTATGATCACATCGACCTCATCTTATGATGTTGATGTTTATGATAATCGCTGCTGAGGACACATCCAAATAAAGTACGCAAAGTTTCAAATCTGTCTAGAAATTTGAATCGCATACGTACGGCCAATCAAAGGAGTACTTATCACCCCTCAACCAATAATTGGATGATGGATCATCTTTATCTGACACTGCCATGCGTACAGCTTGGGAAAAAATCCTTAGTAAGCCAACTCGTCTCATGATAATGAAGGCCCTATCCAATATCCAAATTCTCAAATAATCCTTCCGTTGCAAATATCAACAATTTCATAGCAAATAAGCCAATGGAAGTTGAAAATGTTTTTCTCAATTAGAAATATTTGACATTTTTAATGAATCACCAAGACCGTTGGAAGATATGGTTCCTTATTCTATTTAGATGAATTTAATGTGTTGAACACATTAGTTGCAACTCCTATAGTGCATCAACAATGATACCAACGAAACGACTGGTTCTGTTCCAAAATTACCTTCTACTACCTTAAAGGGTGTTTCATTAATAATGCGAAAAAATGTAGGATGAGTTTAACTGCTTAAAAATAGAAAGAAAAATTCTTGTAAGTATGTGTCCGTAAACGCTTCATTACAGAGCTACAGGGTATGAAAGTTTCATGTTTTTTTTTTTTTTTAAGAAAATTTGAATATATACCCAGTTGAATATTATTATTGTTTATTGCAAAATATGAATCAATGATACGAAAAATGTCATGACTTCTAGCAGTGTATCTTTGCCAAAATTGTGAAATACAATTCCAATCCAAACATCTGTGGTTGCTCGCAGTGACTTTTACATACTACACTTTTTCTACTTAAAAATGATGAAGAGATCTCTTTTTCACTTAAAAATACAATACGTATACTCACTGCAGAGGGAGTTTCATTATCTTTGATAACATTTTAATCACTTGTAACTTTTTTGTTCGATTTTCCCAAAGATCAACCCAACTTATATTTTTTCTAAATGATTACTCTGTACCGGGTGTCCCACTCAGAATGGCTGTCGGATGTATCTTGGAAAGTATTCATCGAAGAGGCTTGCGGCAAAAAATTTTATTACTAAACCGGCCAAGAGAAGAACCTGGAAAATAATTTCAAGTTTATGAAATGGTCGCTAGGGTGCGCAACAACCAACTCCAAGTAGACAAATAGGATTTTTATAGAATGTTGCCCAATGAAAACATACCGATGATATTATTTTCATATTTACTGACCATTTACCCACACTTTTTGTCTGAAACGTTTTTTTCTATCTATCAAAATGAAGTTCAATTGTTTTATAAACAAAAGGAGATTCCTTTCGTTTCGCTTTACCGATTTTAACGATCTTGGGCTCATATGAAAGAGCATGATCTGCACTACAAAATACTTTTTCGATTTTGAATTTTTGATCTTCGCCGTCGCCGCTAGATGGCGTCAACTGAACTGGTAGCATATTTTTGAGTTTTTTCCAAAAAAATCAAATGTAATGGTAAATTAATTTTTATATATTTTAAAGTAGAATACATTTTTTTATTGAAAAATTGAAAAAAAAAACAAAAAAAAAGAGACAGCCATTCTTAGTGGGACACCCGCTACATAAAAGAATAGAAGACTTTTTTTCGAATGGTGAGTAGATACTGATAGATAGGTACCCATCTATCTATCGTTACAATTGCATACACTAATCGACGTAATTTCAAATATTATTTAAAACAAACAATATTGAAAATGAAACTTTGACACCCTCTAGCGAAGCATTTCCGGACACACGTTTATAGGAAGTTTTCAACTCATTTCTAGGATGGAGAACTCATCCTGAATGTTTTTACATCAAGACACCCTTATCGAGTGAAATATTATTTCTTTCGCAGCGCCGATTCATTACCGCTATATTTTTATGAAACATGAAGCGTACATTAGCTTACCTGTGAAATATTCGTCTCACTAAGCTTTGTTATGCCGATATTCGTATTGTACATCATTCTATTACATTTGCCAGAGTCGATGACAAATCTAGAAAAAATCCAATTAAATAAAAATGTAATAATTCCATAACATGTATTCTACCTTATACCATCTATGGTGACAGATGTTTCGGCGATATTGGTGGAAATAATGCATTTTCTCACACCTTCAGGGGCATAATGAAAAACCTTGTCCTGTTCCTCCAATGATAAAGAACTATGAAGTGGAAGTACAATCCAATTTTTTTTTATCTCACTGCAAGGATATATTGTTCAATGCCAGTTCCATGAATATCTACTGTGAATGAAACTCTACCTATAATCTGCTACTGCTTCAGCCAAAGTTGAGATTTCCGAAAATCCGTTCAAAAAAATCAATACATCTCCTTTCTGAGAAGGTGAATACTTCTCGTCTATCATTTGCAAAATTTTTAAATAAGGAGTACAGTCGATTCGATCTCTCTTTTTCTCATATGGGTCTTTAACTATTGGTTTGTAGTGTATTTCTATTGGATATAATCGACCAGGTATCTTGAAGGAATGACATTATATTGTGATTAAATCTTGAAGTTTATATCGCACCTCAATTCGCTCAATATGTTCATCAGAAAAATAGTTAATGAACAGATCAATATTGATGGTTGCTGACATAAGAATCAGTTTAAGATCTGTCTTCTTCTGAAGAACGCATTTCAAGATACCTTAAATGAATGAGTTTTTTGCTACACTTTTTTCAATAATGAATAAGTTACCAATCAAAAAGTCCCCATGTAAATGTCTTTCGTGTACTTCATCCAGAATTATAACGTCATATGAGTATAATGTTTCTTCTTCAGATGCTTGCCTTAATAATAGACCTTCAGTCAAGAAAATCGTTCGCGTATCCTTTCTTTTTGTTTTTTCAAATCGTATTTGGTAACCTATGGTAGTTCTAAAGTCTGTTAATGTTTCATAAGCTACCCTTTTGGCTAGTGATACACAGGCTATTCTTCTGGGCTGTGTACAGACTATTTTCTGATAACCAGCCTCCATGACGTATTGTGGTATCTGAGTGGACTTTCCACATCCTGAAAATAATTTTTTTCTTAATTTTAACTTCCGCTGAATCTTCTGGTTATCCAGTATATTATACTCTTTGAGAACTTCAATAGATACTGAAAATATTGTTTACCAATTATTCTCATATCTTTATCATAACAAATTGATCGTATTTTGTAATGTTATGAAAAGTTTTTGAGCGTATATAGTGAAAATCTTATAGGCAATCATAGATGAGACACACCAGGCAACCTAATACTGTTGGATAAGAAATTAAATGGGCTTTCATTTAAAGAAAAAATCAATCGAATAACCGATGAAGGTATATTAACAACGCCTCTTCACCTGTTTATGGGTTGTTGCTTTCATATTGTCCTCGATATTGTTTTTGTGTTAAGTGCTCAATATGCCTTGTTTTTGTGTGATTTTTACACTATTTGTGATTTGACGATATTATTTGTACATCAATATGGTGCGAAAGTGTCAAGTTTGTGGTAAATTGGACCATAAAAACCAGAACTTTTCATTAAATCGGAAAATATACTGCCATCTTGATTTTAAAATAAATTCTAGGACCTCCTACCTACTTACTTCAGTGGCGTATTATGTATTTTTGGAGATGTTTGCATTTCATACAGAGGACATTTATAAAGGACATTTATTTACAAATTTTGAAAATTTTCAAATATAACTGAAAAGCCTATCTACCCTTTTTTATTAGTAATTTTCGCAAAAAAAGTATGAGGGAACCAATAGTTTTTGAGAAAACACTCTTTGAACAAGACATGCTTTCATAACATTAGTAAGTATACATTATACAGGGTCTTTCCTTATTGTTTTCAATAAATTCAAGGGCGTATTCCTGAGCTAATTTCATGAAAAAAAAGTTCATATTAACATGAGTCCGGAAGTGCATTGTTTTTAAGATACTGGATGTTAAACTTATTTTTTTTTTAATCGGTTATTCACAAATGTTACAAATATCCTTGAACCGATTTTTTTGAAATTTGACAGATTTATTTCTAGTCGTACGGACGTGTTCAGTTTCGGCTCTCGAATAAAGCAATATTTTAGCCGGTTGAATTGATTTGTAATTGAAAATTTCGTCTCACAATTATAAATGGGACTGTATATTAGTGAATGTATATATTTTTGCTTATAAAGTTGATCGGATCTCATCTTAAATTAGACTTAAACAGTGAAACATACATCACACCTGCATTCCTTTACTGATAAGGCGGCTTCAAAAAGTGTATTGTTGGGAACGAGCTCGAAGTGATGGAAGGAAACGAAAGTGCAATCGACGAGGATAATAGTAATAATTGTTCTGGTTGTAAGCAGCCTTTTGATGATTTAAAATCAGTTATTGAATGTACCTCATGTAAGAAAACATATCATGGCAAATGTGAGAATGTGCTGGACCTGCGTGGTTTTCACATGAAAAGAATGATATGGAAGTGCAAAACGTGTGAAGCAAACAGTTCTGAGAGTAAAGTCGGAAAGGATAAGCCAAGGAAGAGATTGAGGACGGATGAAATCATTGAACAGAATGACATGGATCTCATTATTAAAACACTAGAAATGCTTGTCAAAAATACGAATGAGATGAATACAAAAATTGATATACTGGTCAATGAAAATACTAAACTGAAACAAGAAATTCAGGATTTGAAAAAACAGAGGAATGAAGAGAACATCAACTTAACAACAATCAAAAGTTATGCAGACGCTGCAGCAATCAAGAATGACTCGAAGGTCTTAGTCATTAAACCAAGGGGCGAACAAAGCAGTGTTGACCAAATTAAACAAGATCTCATCAAAAACATCAATCCGAGTGAAATTGGGGCTGGAGTTTCCATGGGTCGTAAGACTAAAAATGGTGGTCTTATTTAAACGTGTGGAACCGAAAAAGCAATCGACAAAATTCAAGAACAGATTCAAAGTAAACTTGGAGAAAGTTATGCAGTGGATCGACCAAAAACACTAAATCACCGCTTGAAAGCAATTGGAATAAATGAGCAAGAATTTGGCAACAGTGATAATGAATTGGTAGAAAAAATCAGAAATCAAAATTTGTTAGGTCAAAATAATAAAGACTTCAACATAAAAATTATTCGGAAAACGAGTGTCTTCAATAACAAGTTCAATTTGATATGTGAAGTTGATGCAACAACATACAATTCACTGATGGACAAGGAACGAATGAACATCGGCTGGAATAGATGTAGAGTGTATAATGATTACGGCATCATTCGATGCTTCAATTGCTGCAAGTACGGACACTTGAAAAAAGACTGTAAGGATACCAAAGTTTGTGCTAAATGTTGTGGAAGTCATGATGTTAAAGACTGTGATAGTCATGTGAGTAAATGTGTAAATTGCACTGTTTCCAATCAAAAGTATGGGTTACATTTAAAAACTGATCACGTAGTATGGGATGTGAACAATTGCGAAACTTTTAAGAAAATAGAGCATGCGCGAAGAAATAAATTCATCACATAGCAATTAGATTTGAGTATTGGCCTCACCGCAGGTTTATTTTATTTCAACTGCCAAGGTTTTCTGAATAATAAGGATCATATCGAAATCTTGATAACAGAATGGAAGCCTCTTTTGATGTTGCTATCAGAAACCCATGTGTCGTCGGATATTGGTATGAATGAGCTCAGGATTGAGGGCTACAAAATGCTTCAATGTGTAACTACAAACAGAAGAACTGGAGGAGTGATGGCGCTTATCAGAGAGGAAGTTAAGTTTAAGGTGAGGCATAGAGAATGTGTTGAAAAATGTGTATGGCTATTATCGGTGGAATTTTCAATATCATCCACAGCATATCTGTGCACTGTTTTGTATCATCCACCTCAAACGAATAATGGAGCTTTTATTGAATATTTCGATGAATATTTGGACCGTATAAGCGACTTTGAGGGTGTACACATACTAACGGGTGATTTCAACTTCGATTTGCTTAAGAAATCTTTTTATGGACAAAAACTCTTGAGTACTGTATATACCAGCGGAATGCATCAAGTCGTGAAATCTCCAACAAGAATAGTGCCAAATAGTGAGACCCTTATTGATTATATCATAACAAACAACAAAAATATTATTCATCAAGTTCACCAAACTCCAAAAATCAGTGACCATTCAATTTTATCGGTAATTCTCAAACCAAATTCAGAAAAACAACCTGTGATAAAACACCAAAGATCAATGTACAGATACGATGCTGATAAGCTGCAGGAAAAACTCATGCAAACCCAATGGAACAGTGAAACGTCTGATGTGGATTTTTTAGCCGAATGTTTTGTTGCTGGTATTTCGAATGTTTTGGATGATATGTGCCCAATGTCTACAATTAAACCTGAGCTTGAATTTAAAAAATACATAACCCATGAAATAAGAGAACTGATGAGAGAGAGGGATATCTTGTATAAGAGAGCCATATTCCTGAAGAACACCGAAACGTGGAATGACTACAAGATTATGAGAAATCTTATTGTTTCTAAGATCAAGACAGAAAAAGAGATGTTTTATCAACGATCAATTGATGATAATAAGGATAATCCAAAAAAACTATGGAAACATCTGAAAACTTTATTACCTGAAAAAAATGTGCTGCTGCCAGAAGATATCACCTTTGATACGGACACTGTAACGGATGAAGTTAAAATTGCGGCAAAACTCAATGAGTATTTTGTTGATAGTATCCACGCAATTATCCAGAATATTCCAAGTAGCGGTAAAGCAATATGTATAATAAAACCTGATGTACAGTTTTCTGAATTCAACCTCATTTCCATGGCTGAAATGAAAAAATACCTTAAAGATTTAAAACACGTTGGAGGTGGTAAACTGGGCATCTCGACCATGGTTCTTCGTGACGCGTGCAAGAGTGTAGGGGACAGGCTCTTGGATATTATAAATACCTCCCTTTCTAGAGGAACTTTTCCTAAATCC
The DNA here is from genome assembly GCA_958502075.1 of Orchestes rusci. Classification (NCBI taxonomy): domain Eukaryota; kingdom Metazoa; phylum Arthropoda; class Insecta; order Coleoptera; family Curculionidae; genus Orchestes; species Orchestes rusci. The sequence continues at coordinate 59,702,632 of OY293303.1, read as the reverse complement.
TGGAAATTGACAACCATTGTACCTGTGCCTAAAGTTCAAAATTCAAAACAGCATACGGATCTTAGACCAATCAACACAGTGCCAGCATTCGAGAAGATTTTGGAGATGACTGTCAAAGTACAACTGTTGGAATTCTGTGAAAGAAACCAACTAATTGTCCCTAACCAATCAGGCTTCCGGATGAATCATTCGTGTGAGAGTGTTGTTGTTAATGTGTGCGACGAGTTTCTTAAAGCTTTAGACTGTAAGCATTATGTATTGGCCGTCTTTTTGGACTTTAAAAGGACATTTGAAACAGTTGACCGGGTCATTTTGTTGAAAAAAATGCAGAACATGGGTATTACGCAAAACGTACTGAAGTGGTTTACATCATATTTATCTGATAGATCTCAATGTGTTAAATTTAAGAATACTGTATCTGATGTTGTCAACGTAAAGTATGGAGTACCACAAGGAACGGTATTAGGCCCATTGTTGTTCCTTCTTTATATTGATGACATTGTGAAAATAGTCCATAAAAGCAAAATTGTTCTCTTTGCGGATGATACGATGTTGTATATTATCGGAAAGGACATTGAGCAAATGACTAGAGACATAAACGATGATTTGAATAACTTATATGAGTGGCTCTGTGATAATAAGCTAAGTTTGAATGTTTCCAAGTCTAAATGTTGTATATTTGGTAAAAAGTATGTTAAGTTGTATTGATTTTAAAAATGTTAATGTGAAAATTGATGATCGTCAACTGGAAATTGTCCAGGAAATCAAGTACTTAGGAATAATATTTGATTCCCACCTATCCTTTGTTCCTCATGCTGACTATGTTATGCGTAAATTTTCACAAAAAGTTCGTTTTATGGCTAGAGTAGGTCAACAATTATCTGTAGCTACAAAAATCAAATTATACCATGCCATTGCCTCTCCTCACTTGCAGTTCTGTTCATCTTTGTTGTTCCTGTTACCTAAGTTTAAAATAGACCAAATGCAAAAAATTCAAAACAGAGCCATGAGAATTGTACTAAAGTGTGATAGATATACTCCGATTAGACTAATGCTTGATGTTTTGGATTTGTTAAATGTTAACCAGAAAATTATTTTCAACTTATATGTATTCTTGTTCAAAATTAGGATTAAATTGGCACCATCGTATATTTGTGAAAAGGTTAAGTACTTTGGGGATGTACATGATCATAATACAAGGCACAAGAGTGATTTTATACTGAACACCAAATGTAATACTAGTCAAATGTTAAATTCCATCTTATATAAGGGCCTGCAAGAGTTTAACAATCTGCCACCAAAGATCAAAGACTGTGATAACTTGAATGTATTCAAAAGACTGCTTAGGGAACATGTATTGTTAAAATTTTAACTGTGGTGTTGTACTGTTTATATTTTTACCTTTATATGTTATTTTGAACATTTTTACTTATTAAACTACTTAGATTATTGAAATTTTATAAATGCTCATAATCATTGTATTCCATTAGATACAACATTTTTATACACTGTAATTTTATAGCTGGTACTAAATAAAGATATATTATTATTATTATTATTATAAAAGCCAATTTTAGACCTACCTCAGTAAAAATCATATTACTTAGAATTTGATGTAGAATCCAAAAATAAAATAACAAACAAGGGTTTCTATTTGAAAAAATGAAGATGATGGTCGTAACTTGTTTTTGGTCCACCCTGCAGTTTATTTTTCATTTTCTCGTTTTTCTAAAATGTTTAAACTATCGAATTTTGGAAAGTTGGAATGAAGCCATCAAATACAGGATGGGGCACGAAAAACTTTCCACCCAGGATTTCTTAGGTGTTCGGTGATCAATCAAAAATCGCTTAGACAAGTCAATATTTTTTTTTTACTTTTCTTTTCTTTTTCTTTCTTCCCCAGAATTTCAAATGTATATGGATACGTTTGATAGGTATTTTTGTCAAGATTATCAACTTTTTTTTTTCTGTCAAGTCTCTTCAACTTCTTTGTGTCTTTTATATAATTCTCCACTGAAACTAATGCATACTTTTAATACAATATTCTATAAGCAAATTGCATTTCCTGAAAAGATAATTCTAATCCATTCAAGAGCTTATATTTATGTATATTTTTGGAGCTTGGGGTAGGTACCTAATTTATTTTGCTATGAGAATAACATCAATATCTTTATTTAGCAAATCGATATACAAGTTACACTCAATTGTATATTATATGAATAGTGACAAATACAATGAAAATTTGAAAAATCACAATTGAATGTTATTTGAAATATAAAAGCAAAGCGAGCAAGAAATATTCAAGAAATAATCAATTGTACATTCCTCCGCCATTCTTCAAAATTTTATTTTGCTATGTATAATTATCTGCGCCTGACTTCCTTCAATATGACAACCCAAAATTAGATATTCAGCAAACAAACGTTTTTTGACCCCTTCGCAAAATAATCTACTCATCATTTGATATTTGAAAAAAAAATAATCTCAATCCATTTTTCCATACCACTTCTCAGCAACCGATTTTTTGTATCATGTTTCAACATTGCAAAACTCCTGTTTCAAACCCGTTTTCCTGCCAGTCTGATTATCCTTTTATTTTTTTCATCCCTCATAACCTACAAGTGATTCCCTTCTATGATACCCCACAAGTGAGTATACATTTGTATTTTCAGATAAATCATTTTAATCCTCCATCAAAACCATAAATATAACCAGGGTGTTTCATTAATATTGCGAGAAAATTCAGGGTGAGTTTCCCCACTTAAAAATAATAAGAAAACTTCATATAAAGGTGTGTCCGGAAATGCTTCGTTACAGAGCTACAGGGTGTTGAAGTTTTATTTTTATTTTTGTTTTTTCTAAATAATATTTGAACCAATGTCTATATTTCCATAAAAATCGGTATTCTATCAAAACAAATAAAAATGACATAAAACTAAAAATTTGTAACTTCTACCAAACCACCATCAACTTCAATGCATTTATCATTTCTTTTGATAGAATCAAAGATTGTTAAAGTGCGAATTTTTAATTTTTTTCAACTTGATATTTTCGGTTGAAAATTTGTATAGACCCGTTTTAAAGGATGCTGAATCCAGTGGCGCACACAGATTTTTTCTAAAAAAATCGCTAATATGGTTTCCTGAAATTTTGCTCTTAAAAACTAACATAGTAGGCCTTGAAGTCAAAATGGCGAAGGTCACTTTTTGCCAAGAATATACAATTTTTCGAGCTCTACAATCCAAAAAAAAAACGAACCAAATCGGTTAAGAAATAAACTTTTTATCAGGGTGTTCCCAAAACAAATGGGTCACACTGTATGATAATGAAATTATGGCCGAGCATTGTGTTTGATTGATAGTGCCAAAAATACACGATAAGTTTCCTCACTTAAAAATAATAAGAAAATTTTATATAAAGATGTGTCCGGAAATGCTTCGTTCCAGAGCTAAGTTAAACTTATTATTTAATTTATTTTCTTTCAGTTTTTTTATTTGTTTTTGTTTAAATAATATTTGCATGAAAGTTGTTGACAACATCACACACAAGTCGACTTTTATCTTTTTCACTGAAAATATGAAGCATTAATGCGTATTCTGTTATAACTTCTAGCAGGTTACCTTCGCCATAATTTCAAAATCCCATGTATTAATTATTTCAAATTCATATTAATCCAATTAATGAAACACCCTGTATATTGCAATATGGTATTATAATTGCCAATAGGTGCCCAAATTCCTCCAATTTGATATTGAACAAACCATGTCATTCTCAAAGATATTTAATGTTTTTTGTCGATGTATACAATATTATAGGTAGGTACTTACATACTTACTTAGTTGTCATATGCATTCTCTAACAAATATCCCAATAACCAATAACTTCATATTTACTTATAACCAGAAAATTGTGTGGAATGTCATACATTTTTTTCAATCAATATCAACCCTGTATCTCTCATTAAAGATAAAAACAATGAATAAAAAAAGAAACAAATAATTTGAAACATTCCCAACCCCCCGACAGCCGCTCATGAACATCATTTATCGATTCGCCTGGTTCCCTCTATTCTATCCTCGCGCTGTTGCCTTGGCCATGTATGTAAAAAGAGATGGAATAGAGGTCCTTGTCCCACTTCTGAGCTCTTTTAAATGTGTTTTGGATCGCAAAGCATAGGAATCTATGAATGAACAGGTTGCTTATGCTCGGTCTATTTTTTTTATAGTCAATGCTAAAAACCAAAAACCAAAAAATTTGAGATAAATTTCTCTCAAACCTGTCCATGTATAACTCACTTATGAAGGTAATACAATACAGTTAAAACTCGTTTGTCCAGAATCCGATAAACCGGATTCTTGGATAGTCCGAATGGACATATGCATTACATTATGTAATGCATATGTTTTAGTCCGGAAATGTTACTATTTGGTATAATTCGGATCAGACGTTTTACATTGGTTTTCAGTTTTCACAAGTGAGATTTAGTAGGCTCGGTTCGATTTCCGCATTACATTTTTGTAATGTTTCAACTGTTTGGAAGACAACTCAATATGCTTTGATGTAAGTTTAAAGTTCAAATTAAATTTTATTCCGGTTTGTTGAGCTAAAACTATTGAATTAAATTGATTGCATGAATCAAATTATCACCGTGAGAAGGATAGTTCACGTGACTGAAGTGCACGGGATGTTCGTAAGAACGAGTTCAAAACAAAAGCACAAGACCTCAACTTTAAAAGAGAAGTTGGATATATTCAACAGACTAGAACGGGGTGACAAATACCTATTTATTATGGGGTGGGAACATCAACAATATGGGACATCAAAAAGTATAAAGCACATATGATTATACAGGGGAATGAGATAAAATTTTTCACCTTCGCTAATCCGGATTTTCCACTAATCAGGATCTGCCTGGTTTTTATTGATCCGGATTATCGAGGTTGTAAGTTTCAGTTCATTGGATAGAGTGTAAAGAGTTTAGTAACTGAACCAAACTTTTTTCAATTATAAGGCTCTAAAGTTGCGAAAATTTTTGCAAAATTATTATGTCTCTAGGTAAACTTCAGACAATTTCTATACTTGTTCTGTAATTTACAATTAAATTACCTGTCAATAATCAAAAGTCTAGGTGGAAAAATAAAGGGGACATAAATACAGGATCTTTAATTTGAAGGGACAATAAGGAATATGGAAAAGTAATAAATGATACGATTATAAAAAATTACACACAAAGGTTCTCGACCATGAACTACTTTTCTAAAATATTGGCAGTTTTTTATCACTTCCAGTTATACCTGAATCAGTTACCAAATTCCTTATTTTAAATGGCGAACCCCATTTTTTATTCCATATTTAGATTTTTTATTGAAAATTAAGGTTAGTTAGGGTTAGTTTATTGAATGATAACTATTGACCGTTCTGGACATAATTTGAACTTCAAGAAAAAAATGTACAATTGAATGGGGTACTTTGAAGCTTTGTATCTCGGAGACTATCAGTCGTGAAAAAATGAAATTTTGGGGGTACCTATTAGTGCGCTGCAAAACAGGGAAAAAGTCGTCTTCTCGAAAATTTTTTCACCTCACAACCACATGGGATGTTATAAAATGTTGGACTAGATCTCGGAGCATTGGAAATCGGCAATTACAACATTTTTTAGCAGGGCCGAAATTTTGTATTGCGAAATATGTCATGAAACTGTCAAAATTGTGTTCCATTACTTTTTCAGACATACTGTTAAGTTCATTATTGTAATTGAACGTATTTTTGATATTTTTGGACTTTTTCACTTTTTACCTGTACTGGTTTTTGGAGTTTGATTGATGTCAATATATTACCTTTTTTGAAGCGGATAGACGCATATTAATTTTATCCGTTGCCTGTCGGCCAAATTAGAAAGAGTCGACAGTGATTTAAAAGAAAAGAGGTATTTTTTACATGGTCCTTCGGTGTCGGATGGAATAAGAAGATGAATGGTGCAAGTGTAGCAGGGAGCAGCCACCTATACCCAGAATATTAGAATTCAGAAAATTGGACACCTGGAGAAATTTGCAGGAGCTTATTTGTTTGCTGAAGAAGGTTTGGGTTGGAGTGGACTGTGAGTGATCTCATATATATTTTCCCAGTCATTATTGTTCTTCTTGTTCAAATTTATTATTGCCTAAAAATATTGCATTTTGACTTTGACATTGTCAAAAAAAAAAAAAAAAAAAAAAAAAAATAGTAAAGGTTAGATAGATTAATTGTCGATTGCCCGTTTTAAAATGGAGACTTTAAAAAGACAAAGAGGTGCTGTAAAGTCAAGTCTCACAAATTTTGTAAAATATGTCAACGAACATTTTCGTGATAATATTGAAGTATCTGAACAAAAGGTTCTTGAGTTGGAGGTGAGAATCAACACAGTTGAAGGTTCTCTTTTGAAAAACTTTGCCGACATTCAAAATCAAATAGAGGCTTCCTGTGCTGATGTAGATCTAGAGAATGAATATGAAGAGCGGAGTAACTTTGAAAACAAGTACTACGCTGAAATTGCTATTGCTAAAATATTCATGTCTAAATTCAAATTAGGAACTCCTCCTTCGCCTGCGTCAAATGTTTCAATAAGTTCTGAAACGGTGCAAAATATCAAGTTACCTGAGATTAATTTGCCTATTTTTGATGGTTCTCTTCAAAATTGGATGGAATTTCGGGATATATTCGAGTCTTTAATACATAAAAACGAGTCGATTTCGGACGTACAAAGATTTCATTATTTAAGAGCATCTTTGAAAAACGAACCTTCACAAATTATTTCTTCATTGGAGTTCTCTGCTACAAACTATAATATAGCTTGGGAACTATTATGCAAGCGTTATAATAATGATAAAATGTTGATTAATAATCACATTAAAAATATTTTCAATATTGAGCCAATGAGAATCTTGGAGAAAATGACAGTAAAAAGACACTTGGTCTAATGTGGTGTCCATCTGAAGATAATCTTATGTACAATGTGAAAAATACTTCAGAGTCCAAGATAGTTACTAAACGTATAATTTTGGCTGAAAGTTCCAAGATTTTTGACCCATTAGGACTTGTTAGTCCATGTATTATTGTGATTAAAATATTATTGCAAGGACTTTGGCTTGAAAAATTAACGTGGGATGATCAAGTGCCTCAGTCAATATTCTCAGTCTGGAAAAATTTCAAAGCTGAAATGCCCTATTTAAATGAATTGAAGATTGAACGACATGCAATTTGCTCCAATGCTAAAATTATTGAGATGCATTGTTTTTCTGATAGTTCCGAGAAGGCTTATGGCTCGTGCCTTTATCTTAGATCATTAAATGAGAAAGGTGAAGTTTTCGTTCATTTATTGACATCTAAAGCTAAAGTAGCTCCGTTGCGAACGATTTCTGTACCTAGACTTGAACTTTGTGGTGCTTTAACAGCCGCCAGATTAGCAGACAAAGTATCAAGATCTTTGAAACTTGACATCTATAGACGAGTGTTTTGGACTGATTCGACTATTGTCCTAGGCTGGGTTAAAACTCCTCCAAACAAGTTAAAAACCTTTGTTGCCAATAGGATTTCTGAAATTCAAAGTATTACAGGCAACGATGAATGGAGGCATATACCAACAGAATGTAATCCAGCTGATTATTTATCACGTGGTGTTCAATGTCGTGAGATTCAAAATCTACACATGTGGTGGCATGGTCCAGAATTTTTATATTCTGATGAAGATTGCTGGCCAAAGATACCTCGTCATGATAATAATTTACCTGATATAAAGAAGAACAAAACAGTTTGCGGAGTGTCTTCAGTGTTAGAAGAAAATGAAGATTATGTCATAAAGAGATATTCTAATATTATTAAATTGAAGAGAATTATCGCATTATTATTCAGATTTGTACATAATTGTAAAAATTCAAAAATTAAGAAAAAAGTAGGACCTTTAACAAAAGCTGAAATTGATCATTCATTCAACGTTTTGCTCAGACATGTTCAACAAAAATGTTTTGAAAAGGAAATCAAACAGATTAAATTAGATCGATTTAAATCTGTTACTAAAATTTTAAATCTTAATCCTTTTCTTGACGAATTTCAGTTTTTGAGGGTAGGTGGAAGACTTTCAAATTCTAAATTTAGTTTTGAGAAAAAGCATCCACTGATTTTGGATTCAAAACATCCTCTTACAAAGTTAATTTTTGAATATGAACATGTGCGATTATATCATTGTGGTCCACAGCAATTATTGGCGTCTATAAGAGATAAGTATTGGCCTATTTCAGGACGTTCTTTAGCAAAGAAAACTGTGCATAGCTGTATCAAATGCTTCAGATTTAATCCAAAGATAGTAAAACCTATCATGGGTAATATACCTGAAGAACGTTTAAATCCAAAGCATCCTTTTGACATTGTTGGAATTGACTATGCAGGTCCATTTCAAATGAAGAATCAATCAGGCAGAGGAGCCAAAGTTTCTAAGTGTTACGTTGCTCTTTATATTTGTTTTCTCACTAAAGCGGTACACTTGGAATTGGTAACCGACCTCAGTAAAGAGGCTTTCATATTGTCATTGCGTAGATTTTCGTCGCGCAGAGGAAAACCTTCAAGTGTGTTTTCTGATAATGGCACTAATTTTGTAGGTGCTTGTTCAGAATTAAAAGAATTGGGCACATTTTTGAAGAAGAACTGTAACAATTTAACTTCAGCCATTTGTAAAGAGGACATTGGATGGCATTTTATTCCGCCACAATCTCCTCATTTCGGAGGCCTTTGGGAGGCTGGCGTGAAAAGTATGAAGTCTCATTTAAAGCGGGTAATCGGCAGTGTTTCATTGACTTTTGAACAATTTTATACTTTGTTAACCGAAATTGAGGCAATAATGAACTCACGTCCACTCTCTCCCTTATCCTGCGACCCAGAAGACCTCACTCCATTAACGCCGGCACATTTTCTTATTGGACACCCTATAAGTCCAATACTCTGTGGTGAAATGAAAGACATTCCTTCAAATCGTTTGATAGTATATCAGCATTTACAAAAATATCAAGCAACATATCTGGAATCGATGGTCAAAGGAATACGTTTCTGAACTGCAACAACGTTGTAAATGGAAGATCAACCATGGATCTTTAAAAGAAGGTGCATTAGTGCTTATAAAAGAAGATAATGTTCCGCCTTTGAAATGGAGAATGGGAAAAGTGATTAACTTATTCTTTGGCAAAGACTGTGTTGCGCGAGTGGCGTCCATAAAAACTGAAAAAGGACTGATTAAAACGTCATTTGCCAAATTGTGTCCATTGCCTTTGGTTCTGTGATAATGCTCACACTCTATGTTGAAAGCCTATGTGTTTCAAGGCGATATGTTAAGTTCATTATTGTAATTGAACGTATTTTTGATATTTTTGGACTTTTTACCTGTACTGGTTTTTGGAGTTTGATTGATGTCAATATATTACCTTTTTTGAAGCGGATAGACGCATATTAATTTTATCCATTGCCTGTCGGCCAAATTAGAAAGAATCGACAGTGATTTAAAAGAAAAGAGGTATTTTTTACACATACTTTGCCATATTTCCGGAAAAAATATAGATATCAACAACTTTTTTTCAAATTGATAAAAGAACCGTGTGAGAAGGTAACCGGGGTAGTTTCGTTGGTATGAAAAATTTAGTTTTTTTTTGTAAAACTGCGAAAATCTTCAACATTAACATTTTCTGCAGATCTATTTTCAGTGAGCGAGAAATTCTTTTGTTTTGAGGAATTTTGCTATACTATCCGCGTACGAAATAAAGCCCAAGGTTCAAAAAAGTTTTTGAAAAAAGAATCAACATTCGAAGTTATACAGGGTGTCTGGAAAATACGTGTACAACGTTAGATGGTAGAATCCTGCCGTCTAAATGGGTCGATTTAGGCCAACTTACCTATATCCAAAATTGCTTTGTTAAATCTTCAGAGGGCGTCAAAGCTAAAAAAAAATTTGGTTTTTTCAACATTTTTCTAAAACGTGCAAATCGATTTTGATTATTTTTGGTACCTAGTCTTGGACCATGAAATAAAGTTTTCCATAGCGACCGCTTGTAATTGATTCAACGGAATTATTATAAAGTAGTAATTTTTTTGATCTTTTTTGGCATTGACTTTTTGATAATGCAGACGTTTATATCCAAATCAATGCATTGGGGAGTTTTTCTCTCTCTTGAGAAATTTTGCTGGGATAAGTGGCTGTGACAGAGAAAAAATATTTTCAATTAGGCACACAAATAATTTAGTATTGAATAATTTTTTTCTAGCATAACCACTTATCCCAGCCAATTTTTTCAAGAGAGGAAAAGCTTTTTTGTATACTGCGTTATTGGAAAGAAAATCAAAAGATATTCATAACTGCACATGACGTCACTGATTTTTCATGGAATTGACTTTCTGATAATTCAGATATTATCATCTTATAACGTAGAAAAGTTTTTCCACTCTTGAAAAAAACTGGGATAAGTGGTTATGCTAGAAAAAAATAAATCAATAATAAAATAACTGTGTACCTGATTGAAAATATTTTTTCTCTGGCAAAACCACTCATCCCAGCAAAATCTGTCAAGAGATAGAAAAACTCCCCAATTCATTAAAGTATTAGATGAAAACATCTGAATCATCAAAAAGTCAATGCCAAAACAAATCAAAACAAACAACTACATTGGACTTTACTTTTATAAAAATTCCGGTTTATTACATCCGGTCATTATACTTTTTCTCGGGCTAAACCAACAAAAAACGTGATTTCAAGGTCTAAGACTAGGTACCAAAAATTGTCAAAATCGACTTGCACATTTTTGAAAAATGTAGGAAAAACCTTTTTTTTTTATTTTTGACGCCCTCTGCGGACTTGACGAAGCAATTTTGGATAAAGGTAAGTTGGCCTAGATCGACCTACTTTGTTAGCAGGATTCTGCTTTCAAACGTTGTACAGGGTGTCCCATATAAGATCCTCTACTACCTTATCTTGGAAGATATGCGATTTACGAAAAAAAGTTGAATATGAAGTCTTATTGTTTTTGAAGGAACTTTATTGATATATACAGGGTGTCCCAGCAAGGGTGGCCACCGGCCATATCTCAGAAACTACTGGACCTAAAAGTTCAGGAAAAAAAAAATTATCACTAAAGTGGCCACAAGAAAATGCTGGGAAATATTTATAACTTCGAAATTTTTCCGCTAGGGGGCGCAATCAAAGCTTAAATATTAAAATTCGATATTTCTCCGGAAATTCTCAGATTGAGGTATATCTTTATCAACATGGTTAGAAAACCTAGATAATTTCACGTCTTTTTGGTACAGGGCTCATTGGCGTACCGATCTTCGTGTGAGTAGGGGAAGGTAGTGAAAGTGTAATTGTTCAAGTAGCTGTAACTTATTAACGACTTGTCTGATTTTGTTGCGTATAGGCTTGTTTAGAAGATAAATGTGAGTACTTTCGAACATCGTATCCAGTAGTGCGTGATTGTCTCCAGAAAAGTTGCTAGAAGGCGTAATTTGAATTAAAATCTGTTATTTTCGTTTCACCTCAAAAATTTTAATGGTACGGTATAATTCTGATAACAGAATCGCAATGAAGATTAAATTTACAAGAAAAAACCTCCAAACCGCAGGTTGATATCTTTTCTCGTTTTCGAGTTATTGCCGAGAAAAGAGTTTTTGACACTCGAAAAGTTGTTTGTTGTGTAGTTCTATTGCAACCTGCTTTTTTTTTTTGGTTTCAATAATAATAACTAGTCCAAATGATGTAAAATTTAATGTTTTCATTTGTTATTTCAATAGAACAAAACTCATAATAAATGAAAAATATTTTGATGAGCATAACCCAAACTAACCCGATCTAATTATGTATTAAATATTGCAATGATGGGTTGAAAAAAAATCTAGGTAGCTGTGGGAAAACATCGGCGGGTTTTCATGGAGATAATTGAAACAGATATTGCAATCATAACAATCTTTTAATTATCATTTTAACATTCTCTGTTAAAATGTCTTACACCAATGCCGAGGCTTTTGATATGCTCGCCGTATATTTCCAATGTTTTGGAAATGCTCCGATTGCGGCACGTGAATACGCTGAAAGGTATCCTGAACGAAGGCACTACAGCAGAAAGGTATTTCGGCGAATGGCAATACGTTTAAGAACAACGGGAAGTGTACAGCTCAATCCAGTTCCAATCAGAAGACGTCCGGTAAGAAACCATGAAGACAATATTATAAACGTTCTCGCTTACGTGGAAGCTTCACCGCATTTGAGCACAAGAGAAATTTCCCACCATCTAGGATTAAGTCGTTCTTCAGTGCTCCGAATTTTAAGAGACTTCAAACTTCGTCCATACCATCTTTCCTTACACCAAGCTCTATCAGAAGATGATTTCAACAGGCGACTAGACCATTTCTATTGGTTTCGAGAAATGTGCAACGAACATCCTCAATTCCTCTTCCAAATTTTATGGACCGATGAAGCCCGTTTCTCTAGTTCTGGAAATGTTAATTTGCATAACATGCACTTTTGGTCGCGGGAAAACCCACACTGGATGCGGGAAGTGGATCATCAAGACAGGTGGAGTGTAAACGTCTGGTGCGGAGTGTTAGGAAACAAAATTATTGGGCCGTATATTATTGATGGCCATTTAAATGGTGAATCATATTTAAACTTTTTAGAAAATGACTTTCAAATACTTTTAGAAGATGTTCCCATTGGTCTTAGGATGTCCATGTGGTACCAACATGACGGTTGCCCAGCTCATTATGCACGGAGAGTTCGTGATTTTTTAAACAACCGTTATCAAGATCGCTGGATTGGAAGGGGCAGTTTGTTCCCATGGCCACCGAGATCCCCCGATTAAACTGTGTTGGACTATTACTTGTGAAGACGAATCAAGGACATCGTTTACAAAACTCGTCCCACCACAAGAGAAAATATGATTGAGCGGATTGAGAATGCTATACATTCCATTGCACCAATTGAAATAGAAACAGCTGTTTCTATTTGTAGGCACAGAATTGAGAAATGTATTTTACAAGATGGAGGACAATTCGAACATTTATAAAGTTAAATAAAACTACACAACAAACAACTTTTCGAGTGTCAAAAATTATTTTCTCGGCCATAACTCGAAAACGAGAAAAGATATCAACCTGCGGTTTGGAGGTTTTTTCTTGTAAATTTAATCTTCATTTCAATTCTGTTATCAGAATTATACCGTAACATTTAAATTTTTGAGGTGAAACGAAAATAACAGTTTTTAATTCAAATTACGCCTTCTAGCAACTTTTCTGGAGACAATCACGCATCACTGGATACGATATACGAAAGTACTCACATTTATCTTCCAAACAAGCCTATACGCAACAAAATCGGACAAGTCGTTTATAAGTTACAGCCACTTGAACAATTACACTTTCACTACCTTCCCCTACTCACACGAAGATCGGTACGCCAATGAGCCCTGTACCAAAATGACGTGAAATTGTCTAGGTTTTCTAACCATGTTGATAAAGATATACCTCAATCTGAGAATTTCCGGAGAAATTTCGAATTTTAATATTTAAGCTTTGATTGCGCCCCCTAGCGGAAAAATTTCGAAGTTATAAATATTTCCCAGCATTTTCTCGTGGCCATTTTAGTGATAATTTTTTTTTTTCTGAACTTTTAGGTCGAGTAGTTTCTGAGATATGGCCGGTGGCCACCCTTGCTGGGACACCCTGTATATTTGACAGATACAGGAAGCTCAGTTTTTCCTGTGCCTAGTATTTAGTGACTCTGTCAATTTTTTCCTACACACAAAACTATAATATATCATTCCAGTTGGTTAGAATGGCGGCCAATTATACAGGGTGATGTCAGAAGTTGAACCCAATGAGAACATATAAAATCACCAATAAGTCGAAAGTGTTTGATAGAACCCTGTATATCGTTTAGGATTTGGATTGTTCACCAGAAATAAGGGTCAGTTTGCATGAAATAGTCTATACCTATCTCTAGCCGTTTAGATAATATTCGCTATTTAATCTTTTTCATGCAAAAAAAAATTGTGGTAATTCATTGAGAAAAAATGAGCATGTATGTAGGCAAACTGAACCAATACATACACATAACGATGATTAAACGAATTAGAAAAATCAACTGCCAGAATATAAAAATTACCTTAGATCAGCAAGATATTGAGAGAGTCACGGAAATGAAGTACTTGAGTATTGTTATAGGTGAATATTTGAATTAAAATAGTCATGCAAACTACGTATGCGCTAAAATGTCTAAAAAAGTTCACTTCATGCAGCGAATTAGGAAAAACTGGTCTACATTCATTAAACTTTTATTATTTAAATCCATCGTGGCACCCCATTTGGAGTATTGCTCAACAATTCTTTTCAAGTTTTCTCAAGAAAATATAGGTCAATTGCAAAACATTCAGAATATTGCCATGAGAATTATGTTGAACTGCAACCGATATACTCCCATTAAGTTGATGTTAAGTACGTTGAAGATTTTGAGTGTTGAACAGACTATATTTTATAAAACAAACATTTTTGTCTATAAAATGAAAAATCGTCTTTAGTATGTGACGAACTGGTATGTAAGTGATATCCATGAATACGGCACGAGAAGTACTGCGAACTTTTATATTCAAACGAGTATTCAAACTAGTCGCTTGTCTCAAACTTTGAAGACATTATTTTATAAAGGCTTAGTCCAGTATAATAATTTACCGTTGGACATGAAAAATGATCCAGATTCAATTAGCTTTAGATTAAAACTAAGAAATGTTGCGTATAGTCTTAATACCTTTTAAAATACAGAGTGACCCATTTGGAAGCGGGCCACCCCCATAACATTTTTATTTATGGAGCGATTATGACGATTTTTTTTTTAATGTGGAGAGTGGAAAGGTTTATTTTGAGGCCAGACGGCGTCAAGTTTTTTCAAAATTCAAGGCCTATTAGATCATATTTCGGTGACTGATCCAAAATCCATATTAGCGATTTTTTTAGAAAAAATCTGTCCACGCCACTCGATTCGTCATACCCTAAAATGGTTCTGTACCAAATTTCATGAAAATATATTAAAAATTAACGATTGAATTTTTTACGCACCAAGAAGTATGTTACCTCGAAACTCTTGCGATAGCAAATCTATCAGAAAAAAAATCAAATATAAACATTTAATAGATATTCTCATGTCAAAATACAATGAAAACCAATAAACGAGACTGACAAAAAAAAATAGAAAAAAAAAATTAGGTACACAGAAATAATATTTTTGAATTGAATATTTTTTCATGAAATTTGGTACAGACCCATTTCAGGGGATGAAAAATCCAGTGGCGTAGGCAGATCTTCTCTAAAAAAATCGCTGATATGTTTTCTGGATTTTTCAGCCTCTGAATATGTTCTAGTAGGCCTTGGTTTTTGGAAAAAACTGGGCGACGTATGACCTCAAAATACACCTTTCCCCTCTTTACATTTAAAAAAAAATCGTCAAAATCGATCAATAAAATAAAAAGTTATGAGGGTGGCCCGCATTCAAATGGGTAACTCTGTATACAGTGTGGTCACTTAAGTGTGCAACATATGGGATTTCTTTTTATTAACTGCACAACCAAAATACAAATATTGCCGAAAGTTGGTGCATTCCCGATAATCATATTAGGTGCACTTGTACAAAAGTAAAGTACCCTTATTTCAGAAAATTTGACAAAATGTTATAAAGGAAGGTTGGAATTAAAAGTTATGCCTAAATACCTTCACTACTGTACAATTTTCATATTTTTTGGCCTACCCTGTATGCTGTTTGACTTGCAACCATTCTAAGTGCACCTGATATGATAATCGAACATGCGCCAACTTTCGGCAATATTCGTATTTTGGTTGTGCAGTTAATGAAAAAATCCCAAATGTTGCACACTCAAGTGACCACACTGTATATTGTAGAGTTAACTATTTTGTCATCTATAGCGGGCAACTGTCTTGGTATATTTGTTTTTGTATATTATACTTAAGTATTGTGTGGTCCAACATTGCAATTTTAAACATTTTATCACCTTGCAAAATTTCAAGTAGATATGCTCTGTAGTTTTGTGGCGCATCCGTGATTTACCAGATTTGTTGGGTATTTCGCCACACCCTATCAAAAAAAATCAAACTAGTGTTAATATACCGGATCTTCTATTTTACCTGAAAAAAATTCTATTAGTAAACAATAAAACCTAACAATATCAAACGTTTCATAAGCGAATCTGCTTCCGTCGTCAGTGGAACCTGAAAAAAAAACAATTAATTCAAATTCAAAAATTATTCTTCGTCTTTTTGTGATTTCGCAGTAAAAATTGTTTTTTTTTGTGTTTTTTGCGCAAAATGTCACTTTTACTGACATTGAAGTGTTTGATGTTGAGTATTTAACTTCATAAATGTTCAGTATTTATAATTCATTTTTTGGGCTATGTTCAATTTCTTAATAAAGGAAACGATGTATTACTTAGATTTACAGAGCAAGTTGCTACACATTCGTTAGAATTTAACATAATATATGCACTTTCTTTAAGCTTACGTTTTTTAGAACATGGTTCTTTTGTTAAGATTTTTGAATTATCCCAATTTATTTTATGATTATTATCAAATGCATGTTGACAAATTCCCGATCTATGAAATTCCCTTTTTTTCATGTATGATTTATGTTCTTCAATTCTCTTTTTTAAGTGTTGTGCGGTCTCTCCAATATAAACTTTATTACATTGACAAGGAATTTTATAAATTACATTTTTAGTGGACTCATTGATATTATTAGGTCAGGTATTTGTTAAATTGGAGCGAAGTGTGTTATTAGTTTTGAAAATGGTCCGTATATTATATGTTTGACCTAAACGTTTTAGTTTATAAGAAATTTTAGGTATGTATGGAATAATTTAATTCGTTATAGGTATATTCTGATCTCCTTGTCTAGGTTGTTCAAAACTATCAAAACACTTTTCAATAAAAAATTTGAAGTCAGATTATAGTACAAAAATACTTCCTGCAGATAAAGGTAATGCAACAGTGATTTTAGTAGTGATAAATGATGGAAATTACACAAAACTGACTAGAGATCCAACAGAACGTTTTGAAAGACAAATATATTCGAAACTCAGAAAACATAAAGGATTTTTTTCAGATAATGAAAGATTTAAACTGACAGCACATAATAGTAAAGCACCACATTTTTACGGTGTGCCCAAAATACATAAACAGAATATACCATTAAGACCAATAGTCAGCACAATTAACTCACCAACTCATACATTAGCAAGATTTTTATTAAACATACTCACTCCTTTAGCAGGCAACACACAATCATACATAAAAAATTCGCAACATTTCTTAGAGAAATTATCAAACATCAATTATAATCCCAATAATCTTCTTGTAAGTTTTGATGTAGTAATTTAATTCACTAATGTACCTGCTGATAAGACATTGATGATCATAAGAGATAAACTTGAAAATGATACACCTTTGAAAGAAAGAACAGACTTGGATATTAATGCAATTCTAGAACTTTTAACAATTTGTGTTGAAACAACATAAGTATTTTCAATATAATAATGAATTTTATCATCAAGACTTTGGAATAGCGATGGGTTCTCCCTCATCTCCACTTTTAAGTAATATTTTCATGGAACATTTTGAAACAATTCATGTAGAAACATATAGATACAAACCAATGATTTGGTGAATATATGTAGATGATATTTTTTCTATACATATATGAGTATGATGAGCAAAAACTTGATGATTTTTTAATTCACATCAATGATAAAGAACCCACGATCAAGTTTACAATTGAAAAAGAACAAAATAATGAAATTCCCTTTTTAGATATACTAATAAAAAAAGTTCTTCGAAATTTCAAAACATGAATTTATAGAAAACCAACCCACACAAATAGAATTGAAATTAAGATTTCAATCATCCATTGAATATTAAAAGGGTGTGGTGAAAAGTCTATATGATCGAGCAAAAATAATTTGTGATGATGACAATTTTGAATCCGAAAAAGATTTCATAAGAGATGTTTTGTCAAAAAATAATTATCCCCTAAATTTTATTAAAAAGTGTTTTGATAGTTTTGAACAACCTAGACAAGGAGATCAGAATATACCTATAACTAATTTAATTATTCCATACATACCTGGAATTTCTCATAAACTGAAACGTTTAGGTCAAACATATAATATACGGATCATTTTCAAAACTAATAACACACTTCGCTCCAATTTAACAAATACTAGACCTAATAATATTAATGAGTCCACTAAAAATGTAATTTATAAAATTCCTTGTGAATGTAATACATTTTACATTGGAGAGACCTCACGACCCTTAAAAAAGAGAATTGAAGAACATAAATCATACATGAAAAAAAGAGAATTTCATAGATCGGGAATTTGTCAACACGCATTTGATAATAATCATAGAATAAATTGGGATAATTCAAAAATCTTGACAAAAGAACCATGTTCTAAAAAACGTAAACTTAAAGAAAGTGCATATATTATGTTAAATTCTAACGAATGTGTAGCAACTAGCTCTGTGAATCTAAGTAATACATGGTTACCTTTATTGAGAAATCGAACATAGCCCAAAAAAATGAATTATAAATACTGAACATACATAAAGTTAAACACTCAACACCAAACACTTCAATGTCAGTAAAAGTGACATTTTGTGCCAAAAACACAAAAAACCCAATTTTTACTGCGAAATCACAAAAAGACGAAGAATAATTTTTGAATTTGAATTAATTGTTTCTTTTTTAGGTTCCACTGACGACGGAAGCAGATTCGCTTCTGAAACTTTTGATATTGTTAGGTTTTATTGTTTAGAATTTTTTTCAGGTAATATAGAAAATCCGCAGGGGCGTGCGATCAATGTAAGCAAGGGAACCGATGTTTAAAAGAACTAACTACCAAAGTATTTGAAAAAACAAAAAGAATAACATAACAATAGAACCCACCATTTTTAAATAGCGCCCCTCCCCATGCTATACGCATAAATCTGTAGACAGAAGGCGCTTATGAAGATGATGATCCAAGTAACTCGATCACTTTTTCCGAAAGCGCCCAGAGCTACTTACTGCTGTTCTGTGCTGCTCTGAAATTCTGTGTATTTAATTGTTAGGGTTAAATACTAGCCGCATATTACGCAACGATACAATGCGACGTATGTCTTTTTACTATTCGGTGATGAAGATTATACGTGCACGTGCAAAATGTGAAGTGAAGGTCGCTGATAACTTCATTAAAATGAGCAATTGGTTGTGTTAAATACATTGATCTTATGGATATATTGGATATGGCAAACTCATCTGGTAACGCGTTGGAGCAAATGACCAGTTACAAACAAGTGGTGCGGGTGATGTTTGTGTGTTTTTTATTGACTAGAAGATTTTCAATTTTATTCTACTTTTTGCAGAAAAACTGGCTTTTATTAATGAAAAAGTCGACTACAAAACATGTACTCCACATTTCCAGGCGGAAAAGACTCATAAATAATAGGAAATGAATCACTGGTTGTGAAAAGGATAGATTGTGCTGTTGGCCTGGAATAATATTAAATACATATGGGATTCCGGACTTGAATAATTTTCTTAAAGTGATAAAAAGACATGTCATGTCTAAAGCAAATTTACAGGCCGTTTTAAGAGCAATGAGTGTCTTTGGTAAAACGAGAATTGAACACGGTATTGACAAGCAGATAGAAGCTAGTCATCGCCAACACAATGAGAGGATAAAAATAAGAACTTATTGAAGAAATTATTCGATGTTGTGTACTTTCTTGATCAGTCTATCTACAAATGGAGGCAACTTCCAAGACCTATTTTATTTAATAGTCAAATACAACATCTGTTCAAAAAATCGTACCTTGAACAGTCCATCGTTTTTCGCGGGATATGATACGACTTCATATCCCGCGAAAAACACAATGACTCAATTGAACCGAATCAAATCTGAAATTGAACAGACTCGTTTAATTGCTATTATTCTGCCAAAACCTATAGAAAAAACACTACTAATAGGTAAGTCCCTCATATTTGCTTCCCTTATTTGAAATGTCACCGCACGTCCCTGAAGATCCGGTATATTAACACTAGTTTGATTGTTTTTGGATAGGGTGTGGCGAAATACCCAAAAAATCTGGTGAATCTTGCAAAATTTCTGTATTTTAATTATTTGTTATACATATTTTAAATTTTACATTTTTGAATTTTACACTATTATATTATCAGTATTTGTTGAGTTATCGTGGATATATGCTTCGTTCAGCCCCCTTTTTTACTTGTACAGGGTGTACAACTAAGAGAGGTCGCCGGCCATATCTCCGTAAGATTTCATCCCATATTTTTGGAAAAAAAAATTATGATAAAAGTTGCCAAGAGAAATTGCTGGAAATTATTTCCAAGTTCATGCGATGTTTCTGGAATAATATACAGGATGTGCCATTCAATTTTGAAAAGTTGGGTCCAGCCCAGGGAAAACTGAGCATCCTGTATATGTCAATAAAATTATTTTCAAATTTTTCTAATAGAGGGCCTCACAAGATTATTTCCTGATGAATGCATGTGATTGCAGCAAAATAGTTATACCTACAAATTAATATTCATTGAATTACCATTTTATTCAGATACTTCTTATATATTCTGAGTTAATTGAATCCTTTACATTCAGGATACGAACTAAAGTTCAAAATGCCATCGTTTGTTTTGACTTCTGCCATCTTGATTTTGGCCTTGGCTCTAAAAGCTGACTGAAGCAGTGCTGCCAAGTTGAAAATATTGGATGGATAGCTTTGATTGTCGCCTCGGCTACCAGGTAAATTGTCAAATCACGGTTTAAAGCTATATCGTTATTATGGATAAACTCCAATGAGATTAAATATTTTCTGGGACAAAAAAATGTTGTGAGATAGTTTCAATGTTTTTAATGATCATCAGCTATTTCGTGTCTTTTGAAGTAAGTAGTAGGAAATACTATTATCCACAGTTAGGTAGAATATGTTGTCGGCAGAAAAATAATGTGTAGACCACGGCTATAAAGTCATTTTTCCAGGCTTCAAGAAGTGTCCGGACTCGTTAAAGCTCACCCGTACATTACTTCTTTCAGCCTGGAAAAATGCCACTTTACCGCCTAGGTGTACAATATACTATTAGTTGAAGCAAAAAAGGGTAATTATGGCATATACGGTTTTCTGCAATTTTTCGATGATTTCATTTTTTTTATATGTAGTCAAATTCTAGTGTTTTAAGGATTGAAAATTTACTGGTGGAGACACGGATGGAGAAAAGATTTTTTTTTTGGTTAGATTGGGTAAATTTGGTTTAGTTTTGGTTTTGTTTTGGTTAGTTTTGGTTAGTTTGAATTAGTTTTTTCTGGCATTATTGGATGCCGCTTGAGCATTCTAAATACGTTATTTGGCTCTGGTACACTTTAGGACCCCTCGAATTTCGCACTTCAATTTATTTAAATGATAACGTGAAATCTTGAAGGTTTGTGCAAAAACATTTATGGAATATTCATAATTAACAAAAAAAAACGCAAAAAAATGTTGTTTGAATTACCTTTGTAAAGCAAGCAACATCCTACATTGCAAGGGCGTAGATATGGGGGGTAGAGAGGGTAATTACCCCTCCACAACTTGATTATTATCCGATGCACCTTGAGTTTTTTAAACCCCAAGATCTCCTATCATTTGAAATTGTAAAAATTGGCTCCGATATTTTAATTCATTAAGCGCTGGTGTCAACAGTTTCCCAATTTTCACATTGCTCAGTGCATGTAGAGTGTTGTGTGTACATAATATGGTTCATTTTATGTCTATTCATGGTCAAGAACTAACAGAAAGTACATGTTTGATACAATTAGAGCCTAAAAATGATCGTTCATCTACCGTCCAATAGTGTGTAATTTGTATCGTGTATGGACGTTCAATGGACGTCTTAACGTCCAGATATGTCCATTCTTTGTTCAAATTTTGGACGTCTTTCTGCTATCTGCGATTGAGATTTTTTTGATAGACTCCCTGTACATCGAGTCCAACTACGCCCTTGCTACATTGTCTAGTGAGTTTTTCATTGACTTGTTATATTTTTTAATAAAATAAGGCAGCGATAACGATATTATTTTATTATTAAGCCCATAAGAGTCTATAAAGGGGTCGTATTTTAACATGAAAATAAACAAATTTATTACTGACATAGTCCGCCATATTATTGAAACTGTCAATGTCAATACTAGTGTCAATGACGGCGTTCATGTCGTTTTCTGTTATGGAGTGATGCAGTGTTGCCAGCGACATCAGGTCTAGATGATTTTTTGGTTAGATTGGGTTAGTTTGTGTTGGCAATCAAAATTGATGTCGCCTTAGCGACATCACATAGTGCATGTACTGACTACACTTGAAAATATGCAGCAGTTCGTTGGTTAGCAAAAGGTTAACATTGCAATAATTATAATTCCATATCATAATTGATGAGTTGTGTATGGGTATTATGTGGCTTGAGTTTGGGTTAGTTTGTGTTGGCAATCAAAATTTATGTCGCCTTAGCGACATCACATACTGCATGAGCTGAATACACTTAAATATGCAGCAACTCGTGGCAGAAATAAATGATGTCGCGCTACATCATCTCTCTATATGACATGGTTTAGTATTTTACTTTTGGGTTTGATTAGGCAAAAATAGTTGTTTCATTTTCACAAATAATTCTTCCAAATGTCACATCTTGGCAACATGTATTGCATGTGTCATTTTTGTGTCACTCAAAGATAACTTTCAAGGAGTTTTCGCATTGACTCTTTTGAAAAATCGTCGAATTTGTAGACTTTTGAAGTATTGTATTTTTTTTTCAAAACCTCATATTCCATAAATTTTTTTGTTCACATGGCTCTTATATCCTATTGTCTATACATTCTATCAAAAAAACAGTGCAAATACGAGGGGTCCTAATATGTACCAGACCCCGTTATTTATGATAAAAATCAAATAACATAGTTTCTTTCCTCCGCCAGTAAATTTGCAATCCTTAAAGAAACCAGGATGTGCATGACATGACTATAAAAGAAAATTTGAAAAACATCAAAAAATAACAGAAAACCGTATAAGCAATTGTTACCCAAAAAAAGGCAGTGAAATGTGAGTTTGGGTTAGTTTGGGATAGTAGTTCACAATAGATTGATCAAAAATTAGCGTTTTCTTTACGATTATTGAGCTTTTCTTCACTCACCCACAACCCTATTCGCTCCCAGTTCCGTAATATTATTACATAACCACTCATTTGCATTTGCGCAACATTTCAATGGTGCAAACACCCAGGGGGGTAACAACTGGGCCAAAATATGTATATGTATTGCGCATTACAGGCCTTTTTCATAATAATGCCCGTACTTCCAGTGTACTGCCAGTAATAATTACTTCAAAATTAGTCGTAATGCCAATATTGACGAGATAATGCTCTGTAATGTCAATAATTTCTGAGTAATACCCGCGTAATGCTGTGTAATGCCGGTAATTTAATTGTAATGCCATGAGGAATGCACACAAAAATCCATTCCAATATCCATGCATTTAAAGGACAATTAAATAAATATGAATGGTAATGAATGCACGATGGAAATCATTTGCATTATAAATACGGGTTGTTACAAATTCGATGCTCACCATTGGTATCTTGGAAACGGTTCATTCATATGATTTTTTTGAATAATTGCGATACATTGTTGGTTTAGGAACATAAGAGGCTCTTAAAATCCGTAATAAAAAACCAGGACCGTATTTAAAAAAACAAAGTTGATGATGGCTGCTCATAGACGAAACGTCGGATCATAAATTTGATGACTCCAATTTGTAGAGGAGAAAAAGTGGCAATGAAGATGTGACATTTATTTTGAAACATCTCTTCAGATAGGAAAACATAAAAACGATTTTACAAATTTCGTTTTTTTCCGGATATCTCCGAGAGTATTCGGAATTTCTTTAATTTCAAAACGGTATTTTAATGAGCACAAAAATGCGCAACTTTGTCCCCATTTAAACTCCGATGCATCTCCCTCGCTCCTACCGTTTCCAAGATACCAATGATGAGCATCGAATTTGTATCACCCATTGATTTAAATAACTATGGATAAACAGTGAGTAAACCAAAAACCAGACACGGCGAATTCAGGACCGGTGAATGTAAACAACGAAGTTCAGATTTCGTCTTGCGCGTTTACAAACTTGCGGGGCGGCGAATCATGACGTATGGTGAAGCCCATTTAACAGGTCCGGACCCCAAATTTTTTATTAGAACTATAATAAGGGTACTATCATTTTTTGGCATAATTACTTAATGTGGGTAAAGGTATGTTTGTCAAGGTATAAATAGGTAAGTTTATATAGTACCTATGTAGGTATAATTATCATGAATTTTGTAGTACGAACTCTGAGGAAAGGGAGTATAAGAAGATTTTTGTAATGCAAAACAAGTACATTAGTTCTCAATCGTTGACAAAAGATTGGAAAAAACTAAGGGCAAAATTATTGTTGAAATTTAATTATCAGTAGACTTGTTTGATTTTGATAAAATCACGCTTTATATGAGAAACAAATCATAAATAGGTTGGAAAGGATTTAAAAAGTGACCCATTTGAAAGCGGGTAACATTTTAATTTATGGATCGATTTTGACATTTTTTTTTTAAATGTAGGAAGGGGAAAGGTTTATTTTGAGGCCATACGTCGCCCAGTTTTTTTCAAAAACCAAGGCTACTAGAGCATATTCAGAGGCTGAAAAATCCAGGAAACATATTAGCGATTTTTTAGAGAAAATCTGCCAATGCCACTGGATTTTTCATCCAATGAAATGGATCTGTACCAAATTTCATGAAAAAATATTCAATTGAAAAAAATATTTCTGTGTATATTTTTGTCAATTTCGTTTGTTTGTTTTCATTGTATTTTAACATAAGAATATGGAGATGCTGTCTCCAAACCTTCGTATAAGAATATCTATCAAATGTTGTTATTTAATAACTTTGTTGTGCTGGATTTGCTATCGCAAAAGTTACGAGATAAAATGCTTCTTGGTGCATTATAAAATAATTCGTTAATTTTGAATATTTTTCATGAAATTTGGTACAGATCCATTTTAGGGTGTGACGAATCCAGTGGCGTAGGCAGATTTTTTCTAAAAAAAACGCTAATATTAATTTTGAATTTTTCAGCCTCTAAATATGATCTAGTAGTCCTTGAATTTTGGAAAAACTTGATGCCGTCTGGCCACAAAATAAACCTTTCGACCCTCCACATTTAAAAAAAAAACGTCAAAATCTCTCAATAAATAAAAATGTTATGGGAGTGGCCCGCTTACAAATGGGTCACTCTGTACAGTTGTCTAAAAATTTGAAGATATGACAAAAAGTCATTCTTGATAAAAGTTTTTGCCTGGTCCAAAAATTACATCTGTCGAAAAAAATCCTTAAATATACAGGGATACAAAAAACTAACCGAATGTAAAAATTACTCAGAAGAAAATGCTGCTATTTATTATTGTTGTAATTTTAGACGGAAAACGATTAAAGAAAGAAAGGTATAATACAAGGCTGGTCAAAAAATTCGTGTAACTTCAGAAAATTTCAGATCGGTTTTCCGAACAAATATTTTATGAGTATCGATAAATCACTTTATGGGGCAGTATCATCAGCGTGTCTTACAATATCTCTACCTCTACAAACACAGAATAAAAAGGGAGGTAAACAAACCTATTTTTTTGAATACTATAAAGTATAAAAGTATTCTATCTTGTCTTCGTCAAAAGCAATAAACAAAAAAAACAAAATCTTTCACTCATCACCGTCAAATGATGGATGTGAAATATCGCTGAACAAATCATAACTTTCGGGAATTCCGCTACATATTGATCTATTTTGAGCTATCAGCGAAAAATCCCCTACAAATGATAGCGAAATTCCGCCCCAATCGGCAACACTGTAACAGATGACAATAGCCTAGTTTATACCGACAACTTGGTCCGCGGACCAAGTACCAAATTCGGACTATATTCGAACCAATGGTGGTTCGAATGGTGTAAACAGTTGCGGACTAAGCTGGTCCGCTCTTGGTTCGGTACTCGCCAGCAAGTGTACCGAACTAAATTTGGTTCGATCTGGATCAAAATTATGAGGTTATGTTGATTGTTATTATTGTGAATTGTGTTGGTTCTGAGTTTCTAAGGCAATCTGAGCGTACTTACTCATGTTTTTTTTGGTTACGAATTGTGTTGATGAATAATTTCGACTTGTTTTTGACATTTGACGAATTGTGGGCGTACTGATTTAGTTCACGCGTTGCAAGACGGTGTAAACGGGCGAAAAGCAATCATTGGTCCTACCGTACTATCCCCACCCACTTGGTCCTATCGGACCGAACTAAACGAGTTATGGATGTAAACTAGGCTAGAGATTCAGGTGCTTTGCATAGTCCGGTTCTGTTCGCTGTCAGCTTATCCTCAAGACCTTTGCGATAGTATAAAACGCACCTAGTGTTCCAGTGCGCAATTCGAAAACGGAACGGTTTTATTTACATTTTTCTAGTTTGCGTCGATTTTTACGTGCGCTGAAAGCCGTTGATAGAAATCGGAATGAACCGTTACTACTGCGCTTGTGCATGGAAACTGACGGGAATAGAGAGACGTTTTCTTTTGGATATGAATGAAGACGTATTCTTCTGGATATAAATGTATAGATTGTTGTTACAGTCCTCCACCTAAATATTTTGGCGGGAAAAGATTTCTTGCTTCTCATTGTTTTATTTATAATTCACGGCTTCACTTGATTTGAGTTTGATAACTGTCTATTTTCGTACCAGAATGAGGTGTGTGATCTGTGGAAAGTTATTCAAATTCAAAAGTTCTCTAAAAAGAAATTGTCAAAATATCAACAAGGACTAGCAATGCAGCACAAACTTTAATATTCGTATGAAAGAAGAATGTGGCGATTGTTTTAGATTTGATTCCGAGTTTGTTGAGGATTTACCAACACAACAACGTTACTTTCACATCGCACTTTCTCATCTTACTTTTCCAGAGCTATATTCTGTCTCTGTCTTTTGATTAGAAGGTAAGTACATTCAACATTTTCCGACGCATTTTGAAATGTTTTGCAAGAATTAATTGTATGTTCTTGGTTGACTCAGGAATTCAGGATCATTATGTGTATCACAAAATTGAAGAAATAATTAAAATATACAATAATATACTGGGGGTTGCATTCAAAAAAGTGCAACTTTGATGTTCCACGACTAAATGACCTACCCTGCATGTATCGTTGCATTTTCACTATAACTTATAGGCATGTATAAAAACCTCAAAGCTGTTGTATTAAACTTTGTTGGTACCTGTTAAATTTCACCCATTCGACCGTTTCCAACCATATCCGCGACCCCCTGTATTATTTAATATCAAGAAAAAGCTTCTTTTTCTAATTTAAAAAATATACGGTTTGATATAAGTATTTATTTCCGATGAGCCCTTTGGGATCGACGTTCCTATTATACTGAGATTTCAAAAGTAGATACATAATGCATGACATATAATATATACTATTATTTTCTATACACTGCCTTAAAAAAATACAACACTTTTAAATGTATCAAAATATTAATTTCTATGTGCATTATCAAAGCTAAGTATTTCCTGAACGGCTGATCAGAATATACAGGGTATTGGTGTTTAAAAAACATTGGCAAAAATGAAAGGAGTAATTCCTGAAAACATTTTTAGAAAAAAAGTTCCAAAAAACATAGGTCCGAAAAAGCATCGTCTTTTTTCTTTCAAAAATTGATGTTATTTTCCCGCCCTCAACTCCACTGGACACAATATTTTTATCTAGAATAGGGTCAAAACTAGCCCCTCTTATAACTTACATAACAACGCTGCCAAATTTTAAACAAGTCGGTCAAAATTCAACTGAACTATTTAAAAAAAAATGAATTGAAAAAAACTTTGTCACCCTGTATCATAGAAACGTTGCGTTTTAGGACCTATGTTTATTGAGATTTTTTTTCTTGGAATGACCTCTCAGCCATCATATCATTTTTGCCCAATGATTTTTAAACACCCTGTATGTAGGTATTATGAATGATAGTGTATTTCTGAAATCTGGAATATAAGCTCTTAGCGACTCTGTATGAATACTAATTATGTATGCCATAATTGGACAACTCATTATCTATCCACCACATTATAAAAATTAATCTTTGGAAGTTTCAGCTTCTATATGTAGTACTAGATTGTTGAATTCTATCAGTAAATCTAGAGTGTCATCAAGCATTTGAAGTTATATTTATATAACAAAATGCTCTTTTACCTGACAATAATAGTCGGCTAGGATTCGACTCTAAATAATAATAATTTTCGTTCAAATATACAATTCCAACTCATCAACAACTAGTAAATACTAGATTTATTACAAGATATGGGTTAATAATACGCAAAAAAACGCGTTGCATTCAGTTCCAATCCCTTCTGATACCTATATTTTGAAACTAGATATTTTATCCTTAATGACACAGGACATCGCTTCAATTACGCGCGTAAAAGCGTTTAAAATTTGAATCACGACAAACGTCGCCAACCTGACGCATGCGTATATAAGAACGGTTCATTCCGGTTTCTATCATCGCCTTTTCACCCATAGGCTGCCACTTTTGTATAGCTCAAGAGGCGGCCATTGCTCATCCATAGTTATTTAAATCAATGGTATCACCCTGCATACAAATATTATTTTTAATCAAATCAAGCAATTGCTTTTCTTTTTTTCGTGAACATTTGTGCGTTGAAAAAGTGACGTTTGTTTTCAAGATTATAAAAATTTGAAATAAAATGAAGTAATTTAAATTATTTCTCGAATTATTCATTGCCAAAATTATCATGTTTCATAAGTTGCCCTACCTAACATATAAATTGAAGGCTAAAAACGCGGAAAAACTTGGCTTGCGGTTGTTTTCAAAACTTTTGTGAATTCGAGGTTTTGTTCCTCGTTGTGTTCATAAACAGAAAGATACAAACATTGAAATGCATACTATCGAACCCGAAGGGGTAACATCATCTCGCAATACTGTCACAAATGGTCAGCAATATCTCACAATCCCTTTGATTACCATGAAGATCGCTGTGGCCGCTACAAAATCGCGTTAACAATCATAGAATCACTTGGAACAATCATAGAATCACTTGGAACAATCTCACAATCGCATCGGCAATCCCACAATCAATGTCGCAATCGAACAATCATGTCAGTAATCGCGCATCCAGTCGTACCCCACCTCTTTTCAAGTGCAACTGCGCATGCACAAGCATATTTATCCGTTATCCGTGAGCTCGAAGTTCGAAGCCAGCGAATAGTCGCAGTCTCACAATCGTGTTTAAAATCATACAATGACTTCAAACAATCTCACAATCCCATCAGCAATCCCACAATCAATGTGACTATCCAACAATCATGTCGAAGAGACACCTTGATGATTACCTTTGGCAAAAAGAGGATATACAGGGTGGCGCATTAGTATGTGGAAGTCCATTTTCTCCCTTGTCAAAAGAGATAGGAAAAAAATTTCAAGACAAAACTTATAGGGTTCCAGCAGGGTCACAATTTAAAAATATTACTGTGTATACAGAGTGTTCTAGGAAACCGTGGCATCAAAAAATACACTTTTTTTAAATGGCAACCCTAACTTTTGATTAGAGATTTGGATTCAGCGTAATATTCTACGTATGATACAGTGGTTTTATTTGCCAGAACGTACAGTATTGTCAGTCTATCGAGGATTTACTAAAATTTAGGGAAAAAACATTATGTTGGTAAATTAGCTACAAAAACAAAAGATTTGAATTTGAATCTTGCGAATATGCGTATTTTTGAATGTAAGAGTCAAAGTGATTGATTTTTAAAAAAAGAATCGCTATAGTTTATATAGGGTGTTTTCTACAGCAGGCCCAACTTAGCGAATTTAAAGACGAAGGAACTCAATTTTTTCAAATGGAACACCCTGTGTGCTATTATCTAGTTTTCTTAAGCACTCAAAACCCTGCAACTTTGCCATTGCAATACACGTCATAAAATGTGTCGTAATCTTTGATTATGTTAAAATAGTACCTATTTGGGATTTCTGGTTCATTCTCGGTACAGGTTACGCGAAGAAACGTCATTAGCTGGGTATTCGGACCACGTGTTGATATTCTCTAACAGAACAATGACTGAAAACAAAACAGGTTGAAGGTCTTTATTGAAAATCGAGTTGAATATCCACTAAATAATCGAAATGGAACGATTCTTATCATCAACTAAACGAAGTACGGAGCTAGAGTAAATGTTCAAAATGACCGCCATTATTTTGAATGCAGGCCTGTACACGGTTTTCAAATGATCGACCCATTTCAACTAGCATGTTGTTATTATTGTTTA
Organism: Orchestes rusci; assembly: GCA_958502075.1. Classification (NCBI taxonomy): domain Eukaryota; kingdom Metazoa; phylum Arthropoda; class Insecta; order Coleoptera; family Curculionidae; genus Orchestes; species Orchestes rusci. The sequence continues at coordinate 59,672,142 of OY293303.1, read as the reverse complement.
TATCCTGGAATGCTTCCCTTATCCCATCTTTTGGATTGGTGATGCTGGTTGTCATGGTAATTCTTCTGCCATAATTAACACGTTCGAATTTGTCATCTCGAAACCCAAGTAAGGGGTACTATTTTGACATAATCAAAGATTGCACGATAACGATACATTTTACGACATGTGTTCTAATGGCAAAGTTGCAGTGTTTTGAGTGCCTAACAAAACTAGATAACAGTACACAGGGTGTTCCATTTGAAAAAATTGAGTTTCTCCGTCTCTAAATTCGCTAAGTGGGGCCTGCTGTAGAAAACACCCTACATAAACTATAGCGATTCTTTTTTCAAAAATCAATTACTTTGACTCTTACATTCAAAAATACGCATATTCGCAAGATTCAATTTCAAATCTTTTGTTTTTGTAGCTAATTTACCAACAATGTTTTTTCCCTAAATTTTAGTATATCCTCGATAGCCTGACAACACTGCACGTTCTGGCAAATAAAACCACTGAATCATACGTAGAATATTACGCTGAATCCAAATCTCTAATCAACAGTTGGGGTTGCTATTTAAAAAGGTGTATTTTTTGATGCCACGGTTTCTTAGAACACTCTGTAAACACAGTAATATTTTTAAATTGTGACCCTGCTGGAACTCTATAAGTTTTGTCTTGAAATGTGTTCCCTATCTCTTTTGACAAGGGAGAAAATGAACTTCCACACACTTATAATAGCAAAAAAAGTATTTTTTTACGGTCATCCTCCCATTACTCTGCAAGGATATGGCCCTTTTCGTCTTAAAAGGCGGAACAAGGTGAACATTGAAAACATTCAACATCGTTTTCAAGAATGTTATGTGTGTAGAGGGTGTCCCATTTTGGTTGCAATTGGGAATCCCCAATAATTGTCGGTTATTACTAAAGATATAATCTTGCGGTTTGGTCGAATTTTTGTGAAACGAAAGATGACCCTCACACAAATCTCATAGTTTCTGACGAGGTTTTTGAGCTACATGGTGATTTTAAACAACTGCATTTTTGGACAACCCCCTTATCTCAGGTATCTGGTAAATTATTGAAAATATGAAAAAAAGCTTCCATAAAACTTTTCACGTAGAATCCACCGACGTCATCGGTTTTTCCAGATATTACTGCTTTTGAAATATTGACCAAAGTTAAGTTTTTATAAATAATTGATTCGTCTTTTCACAGGCTCATCAAAAATACAGTGTGTCCAAGATAAGGATGTCTATCATGGGGATCTTGGAAACCGTAAGAGATACAAGGTCGGTTAAATGGAGGCAAAGTTGCGTATTTTGATGCTTGACAAAATGCCGTTTTAAAAGCCAAGAAATTCCGACTACGTCCGAAATTTTTCAAAATTGTTTTCATTTTTTTCTGACCACATTTGAAGGGATATTTTAAAATGAATGGAACTTCTTCATTGCCACTTTTTGCCCTTTACAAGATGGCGTTATTAAATTGAAGAACCGACGTTTCGTCTATGAGCAGCCATCATCAACTTTGTTTTTCTTAACACGGTCCTGGATTTTTTATTACGGATTTTAAGAGCCTCTTGTGTTCCTAAACCAACGATGTATCGCACTTATCAAAAAGGAGGTGTTTGTTTTTAATCCTATTAAAACTGTATTTTTTGTCTCTCTCTAACACATTATTGGGGAAAAATCCATCAATATAATTGTTTTCAATAATTGTGATACATTGTTGGTTTAGGAACATAAGAGGCTCTTAAAATCCCTCATAAAAAATCTAGGACCTCAAATACGGTCCCAGCAAAGTTAATGATGGTTTCTCCAAAACGAAACGTCGTACGGAAAATCTCTCAACGCTGTTTTGTAGAGCTTAAAAAGTGGCCATGAGAAAGTGTCTTTTGTTTTTCCATATCTCTCTTAATAACGTCAGAAAAAAATAAAAACGAGATCGGCAAATTTGACGTCGAATATTGCCAATTTGGATTGTAATGTTTAAATAAAACAAATTATGCCAAGACTTTTAAAAACTTTTTATCCAAAACTATGAACTTTATTCGCCGTGATAAATAGTGGTTGATTGTATTATGTTTGGATAAAGCTACATTCCTTCAAAAAATAGACGCTGTTCGTCATTTTATGCCACTCTCCATATCGATTTTTCAAAATTTTTGAGAGTCTTGTTTAATCACAAACACACAACAGTTGGAGAACTTTTACCTGCTTTTACCAAGTGAACAATAACAAACATCGTTGGTTTTCATGGCCTTATGCAAAATTTTGTTTGCTAATTATGAAAATTGGGATTATTGTCATGGTTTATCAAAATATACTCACATAATATTATATTTTTGAGAAGCCTGTAGAAAAACAATCCAATTTTTTGATAAATTAATATATAGTGTTAAAAAAACTCAACATTGGTCATAACCTACATATTTCAAAAACAGTTATATCTGGTACAATACTGATGACGACGCCGGACTCTAAGTAAAAAGTTCTATTAGATCCCGTTTTCATATTTTTGATAAGTAAAGAGATAGCTTCGATACGAGTGTCCAAAATTGCAGGTTTTTTCGAAATCTCCCGGTAGCCCTGTAGCTCAGGTTCGTCAAAACCGAAAGGTTCTACCTTTAGTAATAATGGAGGTAGTCACCAAGTCCCATTTTCGTTGCAATTGGGCGTTATTCCAACGAAAATGGGACACCCTGTACTTATGTTTTTCTGAATATACATTAGATTTTAACGAGGTTGATACTTTTATTTGTGTTCATAAATATTCTCGTAGATACCTATTTGTTCACTAAGAAGTAACAATGATCCTTTATAATCAAAATCCATAAATATGTCGGGAAATTTATCATCGTAATACTTGCTGTGATAGTATCCCAAGCAGCTATCAAAAATAGTCGATTGCCAAATTACTGTACATTTGGAGCCAGTGCGACGGAAAGAGATGGAGGCATAGTATCGGGCCTTCCCACTCTATTACTTATAATGTGTTAGAGAGAGAAAGGAATAAAGTAACAGGACCTTGGAGAATTGGGAATTGGCTTCATTTTTGTATCGTGTCAGGTCCATTCCAGGTCGAATTCATTTCAATGGATATAAACTGATGAACAAGTGCACGTACTTGAGTACGCCTGCGTTGTCGGGCTTTGAATGGAAGGTAGAGGTTTTTGCGCAGACGTTTATTCTATATTCTATTCTGACTCAGATCATAATATTATATCTAAGTCTCGATCTAAGTGTTCTGTGTTTGAGAATGGGGACTCCACGGATCATTGTCATAACAACGGCTTGTTTTTCTGCAATTTGAAAAATCTGATTGGCTTTAAGAGCGTGGTCGAACTTTTCATGTTGGACGGAAACCGTGAAATGGAAAAAATGGCAATACTAAAACCGTAAAACCGTAATTTGAATAAATTGTAGTTGATAAAAACATGGGAAAATGAAAATAACATACGGGGTGTGTGTGATTCCTGGGTTAATCATTTGAGTTTTTTATGTTCCTGATGATGATGAAAACAGTGAAAATGCTCAAAATCCAAATACGGGTCTAATTATGTCGATTATACCTCCCCTCGTACCTCCCTATATCTATATTAAATGTTATGATACTTTGGGTCCCTTAACCTCTATTTAGAATTGACTGCGATTGTGTGTATTCTTCTCAAATAAGACATGAAACTAAACCGTAATGCCATGGAATGCGAATGTAATGACATATACTGTAATGTAATGTCGCGTACTGCCAGTGCAATACCGCGGAATGCCAGGAATTCCAACATAATGCCCGGAATGCCAACAGAATGTTTTTTAATGCTAGTAATACTGAAGTAATGCGTCGTACTGCATCACAATTTGTACATGTATTGCGAGCAGTTGTTACACCCCTGCAAACACCTTCTAGGGTCTAAATCATAGAAATAATTATTTCTATGATTTATTAAAAAAAGGTAACACAAAACAGTACCTAGTTGGTACACTGAGAAATTACCAAATAATGTTGTGAATGAATACCAACCTGTGTTTCCTGCTATGAGAATAACTTTTGACGTCTTCAACTTCTCCATTATTTGATGTTTATATTGTGCGATGGGCAAATCATTTTGACTGATCCTAATTTTTTTCAATTTGGCGAACTTAGTCTTTTGCTGGAAGTCGTGATATATTTTTACTATAATAAGAAACTCTTCTATATGATTCTCCATGAAGCACATTTTTCTACCATGCCAATCGGTCACGGGAAGTTTATTTCGAATGTTAAGTGGTGTTTCATCGAATTCAATGTCCAGTAGCTTGTTATGATCAAATGTGAGGTCATCAATGGATTTTGCTTTTTGTAGGGATATATATTTGCCATAAAATGTCCAAAATGCATCCATTCGTTTAATATTGGCGGAATGACTTAAGAAATGAACAAATTCTTTTCTATAATCACTTATTACTTTTGTTTTGGGTTCTTCAGATCTAGAACGACTTCTACATCTGGAAGTCCTCTCAATTTTTGATCTTCCATGTCGATGATTTCTGACTTGTCCATGCCGCCTTGATCTATTTTCGTTCATAACTAATATTATAATTTACTTGTTTCTTAGTTCGTATCTGTTGTGTACTACTGTTTATTGCCTATTGCAACGACGTCGAATACCTATGTTCATTGTTTATTTTGATTTGAATTCGAAGTCATGGGAGGATTCACTAGGTGTGTTTGTTATCCTCCGTCTCCGTCCTCCACTAGTGCACACGAAACTACACTTTTCTACCCTGCGACGTTTGTTATGCTGTTAGTGCAAACAGTGTAGAGTGTTTGTTATATCAGGGTAGGTTGCCCATTACTGCACTCACTACCCCAGGTCAAGAGGAGGTGTAGCGTAGTGAAGAATATGGTGGGGAGCTTATTTCGTGTATTTTGTAAACAAAGCATGTCTTAACCTAACCTTTAATCTTTAATAAAGATAAACAAACAAAAAGGACAATTTGTAGTGAAGAATCAGTGTGAATCTTATCAAATAAATCGGAATGGGTGATGAAAATAGTGAAAGTGAATGTATACAGTTATACGATATAGACTCCGATCAAACATATCAAGTCTTTTTATCCACTCAAGATGCGAATCTGGTAAGCTTTGTATTCATTTATATTTTTTTATCCTTATATTCAGTTTTCTTTCCTGCTTAGATTTGAAATTCGCAAAACTTCTCATAAACTCTCAAAAATCAACATTAGCGGCAATCACGATAATGATCCCAAGCCAAGGTGTAGTGGCTTCTTATCTGATAGTAGAGCATGCATGTTAGCCTAAGTCCAACCCAACTGTTGATAGACAATTAACCAAATTGTAGATATCAAGATAATACGTTGAATACATCTTTGCCAATGCGGAAATGCCTTTTGAATTCAATATCCGTATAAAAAGACACCAAGCACTACAGTTTCAAACATCTCTGGTTTATACAGTTTCGCTTCTTTTGCAGTAATGTGTATTTAAAATTATTTCGGTTAAGCTGTCTCCAGAATCAGAACTTGAAGATGAGGAATAATCATCATCGTCAAAAACTTCAGACAATATGATACTTCAAGATTACTATTCAAATCATCTATCGGTCTTTTGTCTGTTTATTTTTTAGGTTAGAATATCTCCAGACTCTGCTCGAACGCGTTTGTTGAATCTCCTTTACACTGGCAGCCATGACTTACACCAGCAGTCTGCACTACCCTACCCTACACCAAAATAACAAACACACCTACTTTTTCCAGAGTGCTCCGGACAAGTATGACAGATGAAATTGCTTCAACTTCGCGCATCGTTGCCAAGTTGGTTGCCAGCAGATCGTGACGTCAGCATGAGTACACATCCATCTCTGAGTATTTTGTTATCCTTCTTGAAGAGACAATACGTCGCATGAGAATAACAAAGTTCTATCTGAACCACGAGCCATTTTGAGATACAGACGTGCAAAGATTCGGCTTTGAATATCAAGCATAATTTAACCGGTAAAACGTGGATTAGTTGATAATCACTGATAAATATTATGTCTTAAGTAAAATTATTGTTGAACACCTTGATAAAATGGGCACCAGGGCCTTATTTTACACTACGTCCGTGCAGTTAGAACCTTGTTTCAGAAGTCAAGTTATTTAATTTCGTTTAATAAGGTTCTATGTGGCATATACACCTTTGTAGAACTTTCTTTTCGAAATCAAGTTATTTGATTTTATTTAATAAGATTCTATGTGGCACATCCAACTTTGTTTTAGTCTGAATGCAATGAATTCATTCAATAATGAATAAAATCTCGGATATGAAAATTCAAAATCGATAACGCAAAACGACTTTATTAACATAAAATGAACATTTGAACTCTTATACATATTATAATATATAAACATGTTGACTTTCATAGACAAATAGACAATTTTCAGTAGTAGTGAATAATATAATTAATAATATGATCTAGAAAATTTGAAAAACAGAAATTGAACTTATTTTTTATTCAAGAGAATTTAAGAAGGCCAAAAAGTAGTTCTTGTCCAACTCTGGCATGCAAGAAGACATTTTTCTCAAAGCTTTGATTTTTTCCTTGGGAAGGCTCTTCTTCGTAGGTAAAATTTTGGGTTTAAGGGTCATTATAATTGATTCAGGTTCAGATTGTATGCCCTTACGGCGTCTTTTCACTTTTTGTATCATATCTTTCAGGGTCTTTTTCTTGAATTCCTCTGCATAACCCAATTTGAAGCTAATTTCCGAAATATTCTGGGTAAATTTCAGGGACGCAACTTTGGAAAAAAGAATTTTATCAAATGCAAGCCTCTTAGCACATCCCTCAAAGTCTTTAAAATCTTTATCTTTGAGTTGCAATATGCGGTAGGTTTTTTTTTTATTCACAGATTTCAGGTTCCTTATAAAAGACAATGGTGAGAAAAATTCTGTTTTACTCATATATCTTTCAATGTTGCTGTGAATATTATCCACTTCTTGAATTGCTCCATGTCCCGGGACAAAATACTTCATAGGTACAGATTCTAGTTCAGGATGCTCTTTCAAGATGTCAATAACTGCAAAAGAGATGAAAGAGTTCCGATTTTGTGGGACACAAGAATCGCTCCATGTAATCAGTTCGTTTATATTATTCTCTTCCAAAACTATATCGACAATTTTTTTGAAAGCGCTCGCTATAACGTTTCCACTACGTCCTTGCTGAGCTTCGGTCCATATGGCGCAATAAGTTTGCCCAGTAGGAGAAAAGTACCCTGTCAGATTATAAATGTTGAGTTTCTGTGAAAAGAAAAAATCTCCAACCTCACAACGAGGGCATGTTATTACGTTTTGTAGGTCAAAGCCGAGCGTGGGTATTTTATTTTCCCTATCCCTGTTTCTCTCCATTCGCATTTGCTCCTTAGCGTATGAATGTTCTTCGTAAGAATTTTTGTCTTCCTCTGTTAACGTTTTTTCAGTTTTCATGATTTTGAAACGCTCACATTTCAAACATCGATCTTTTTTGGGAACATGAAATCCAAAATTGTATTCTGTAGTGAATACGTAGCGATAATAGGATAATTTTGCAGGCGTTTTATTTTCCTCTTCACACCACTTCACATACAATTCATACATTTTAGCCACGCTTAAATTTGCTTCTTGATATTTCCTCTTTGTTGTTTGTCTGCAGTAATGCGAGTCTATTACAGGAAACTTTTCGATATGGGCCTTTATTTCTTCCTTTTTTTCCTTGAACTGTTTGGGACCATTTTTTCCCCTCATTCCTCATGTCTTTCTTTATTTTATCTTCTTTCAGGTGTGCACTATATACAGGTTTTTGCGAAATGCTTAGTGTACCCAAAAAAAGTCTTTACATACTCGAATTACCTCCCCATTCACTTCTAGGAAATAAAAACATGTGTATGCGCGCCTAGATGACTCATTGGTCGTTGTTTTGCGCGCTTTTTTCAGCTTCTGCGTGGTTTTATTCAAAAAGACATATTTTTCATTTTGATATAAAGACCAATATGTTTTGAAACCCCTTTCTCTCTCTTCACCTGAGATCTGTTTACCACAGTTGAATTTACAGTTTTTTTAACAATTTTTCCTGTCCTTCACATTCAAATATTCCTCATCCACCAGATTGACACTTCCGCTTCCTTGTATTAACTTCCCATTCGCTGGAGTTTCTTATTCGCTTACGGGAAATTTTTCTTTCTGCTACTACTGCCGCATTTGCCTCTTCCAAACTACCTTCGATGGATGTAAATTCAGATGTATTCTCAGACATTCCAGGAGCAACCATAATATCATTAACATTACTCATAATATTTCCGGTATCATCAATAATCTCAATGTTTGAGTCTTCAATATTCTTGAGGCCTAGTTTTTTCAAAATTGGGATTTCATAAGAACTAATATTTTCCAATGAATCATTGGATTCCATTGAGTATGTGAGCGTCGAGTTGCCATCAGAGACTGATGGGGATGGGACTATAGCTACTGCATTCATATTATTGCCAGGCAACACTAAAAGAGAACGGAAAAATGATGTTTAAGAAAATTGAGTATGCAATCCAGAACCTACTCGTCAAAATTGTTATTGATATGCTTTATATACCTGAATTAGATGCAACAATGTTTTGATTGTTATTATCAAAACATTCCCTTGAGTCGCTAGTTTCTTTTGTTCCATCATTGGCATCCTTAGTATTGTTGGCCAAAATTAATGCTAAAAACTATCAACATCAAGCTTTTATAACTAGACTGAACGTGTTTGCACCTTTTATTCGTTCAATTCTGCACGCCATATTTTGATCACTGTATATTTTAAGATAATTTTTGCAAAATATAGGTGCTTCAAGTACAATCAAGCACGAAACACGAGACTTTTCAACAAAATTTATCAAAAATGATTACTCTCCAAACAGTAACTGAAAAGAGTGGAGCGTATAGGTTATAAAATTGACAGCTTTGGTGCAAAAAAGTTCTATCTACTGAAGGCTGGTGGAAAAAGGTTCTAACTACTTCCACATAGGACCTTGTTTTACCAAAGATGTAAGATAACCCTTTGTTACACCAAAATTAATTCTTGAAGAAGCTGAGATAGAACCCTGTAATTTTGCTAAATCACTTATCACTCAACAGATGGTGTTACTATTATCGCAGGGATTAAAACTCAACATATATAGAAACATGTTATAATGAAATATCCATATTTCCAAAAACGGCAGTTAGAACTTTGTTATTCTAAGGCGAAATAACAGAAGGTAAGGTTTGCTATTCAAATAGCGTATTTTAGATACCTAATCCCTATATTATGGGGTACATGTGGTGTCACTGTCTTAAGCAATATGCAAATTTTACAAAACAAAATCTTGAAAACATTGTTTAATCTAGATCGGTTAACTCACACGGAACATCTGTACAACGATTTGGGTACATTTGATCTCAGAAAGCTAATGCAGTTTGAACAAGCCAAGTTTATGTATAGAATTCTAAATGGAACACAAAAGACTAATGTTGGAGATTGTATTTAGCAGTACGGTACATGAATATAATACTAGATCACGTAATAAAATATATTTGGAGAATGTAGTACCTAACAAATGAAGGCTTGTGTAATCCGATATCCGATATCACAAGCATCCTCTGTTTTTAATAAACTGCCTCAAAATATTAAACATTTAAAAATTGAAAAAAAATTTATAAGGGACTTAAAGTTGTATATAAATAAGTAGTTGTGTAGAATTGGAATTATGAATTTTCTTTTTGTACAAATAATATTGATTAATATTATTATACCCTGGAACCATAAGCGTGAATCCCCGAGACCAGTGCGATCCAGCACTGATAAGAGGTTGATAATATTAAGGTTAAGACAACATGTATCTTATTTGGTATAAAAAAAAATAAATGGAATTTTCAAAAAAAAAAAAATATCTTTTTTCAAACTATGCTACTTGTTCTAGCGGTAAATAAATTTCAGGTTTTATACATAACTGCTAACTCTAAAGAAACATTATTTTGTGATGTTCACCAATGAGTATCTAGATGTGTAAATCTTATTATTGAAGTATTATTGTTTATTAATTGTGCATGAATTGCATCTATATGTCAATTCTTTGAGCTTAGTGAAGCAATTCAGTACCATATTTTGTATCGATTCTCTTGTGGATTGAAACGACATCGCTCTTTTTTATTTTTTCGAGTTTTTCGCCACACCCTATCAAAAAATTCTCACAAAAGGAACTTTGCTTGTTGCAAATTTGAATGAAAAGTCACTTATCTAGAAATCTGAGCAAAAAGGGCCAATTTCTGTCATAAAAAAGCTTTTTGCTGATATACTTTTGCTTATCCACGAAAAGCTTCACATTAGGAAATAATTGTGTACTTTTTTGGTTTTGAACTAATCAATTCTTTTTTGAGTTCCACTGAACAAGAAAGCGGACACTCTCTTTCGAATAGGTAGGTTCTTTTTTAGAAAACAAGTGAAGATTATATAGAAGCACTGCATGGTTTGAATATTTTTTGAAGTGAACAGTCACTTATTATTATTGGATAAGTCTTAGATTATTCTAAACCTTTTCAAGTTCAAATTGGCACTAATCAAAATCAAAAGGCATTGAGTCAATTTCAAATTGACATTTTCAATTTCAAATTGGCAATAATCAAAATTAAAATGTCATTTTGAAATTGATAATAAGGTGCCATTTTGGTTTTGATTATTGCCAATTAGAAATTGACTAATGCCATTTTTATTTTGATTAGTGCCAATTTGAACTTGAAAACGACTTTCTATTGAAATTTGCGTCAAAATGGATATTGGCTCTCATTCTAGCCGTTTTTCTAAGCAAAATGTCCGTTTCATGAGTTGATGTAAAATTATTATAGCTCATAGAGTTGAGTAAGGATGCCTGCTATACGGGGAAGTTGCACGTATAATATTTAATTAGAAATGTATCTGGTACCATTTCATAATAAGCCTATATTATAAAATGCTGGTACAGAACCGGGCACAGAACATCAGAAGAAGGAAAAAGGGCAGTATGATAATTATTATAACAAAAAATGTTCAAAATACCGACCCCTTCTCTATGCACAAATCAATCAATCTTCTGATAAAATGAATTCTCAATCGTATTAAATTTCTGGAGAAATACAGAGCCGGTGAAAAGTGGTGGTCTAGCTATAACATTTACTTGGCAAAAATTAAATTAGCTAGACTATCCTTTGTCCAGTTATTGATGTGAAATTTTCAGTACATACATTTTGCTCCTTTTTTGAAGGGTGCTAGCCATGTTTACCAAAAAGTGGCATTATCTAGAGCTTGTTTCATTTGATAAAATCGAGTTAGCCTTGATCGACATTTTCTAAATTGGCATAACGATTTCTCATAACTCAAAAAGAATTGAAGCTAGTACATACGGTCTACATTAGCACATTTCGTGGATAGCATCACCAAAAGATTCCAATTCTCTAACCCTAAGGATCAATGCGATATTCAATTTTTTTGAACATCAGCTTTTTCAAAAAAATAGCGTTTTGCGGGTGAACGCGGTTCATTTAAGATACTTTGTGTGGTACATAAAGTCAATCTAAAATTGTCTGAGGAGCCCAAATACCTATGTAATAATATACAGGGGGTTCCTTTTAAAAAAATGTAACTTTGATATGAATCACCCTGTATACGCGATGCGAATGAAGTAAAACTATTTTAGGTTTGTAGCCTTAAGATCTGTTCGTCTAGCATGCCTTGGCAACGAATTTCAAAAATGTGCTTCTATAAACCGACAATATCCCGTCCACGCACTATTGGCGCACCCTGCATAATTATTATAAAACGACAGTTCAAAAATTAGAGGAGTATAATACCTATCTCTTCAATATGTCTCTGTAATATGGATGGATGCATGGTGTTCGCCGCATACGCGAACACGTCCACACCCGCATAGATTTCTATCCGACATACAAAAATATGTGCGTTACACACACAATAACGCAAATATTCACTAATATGGACGCGGCTCTAGATCATGATATTGAGATAGTTTGGTAATAAGTGTAAACAGAGTCGTTAGTTCATACAGCACGTATTTTAGCCATAATTACCAGATACACAGACGATATTAACAAAACAAGTGAGACAGTAAAACACTACAGGAAACCCAACAAACATCAAAACAAATTTCGATTCGTCAACCGATACTGACGCAATGACGAGAAGAAGAAAGTTTATGCTATCGCTTGGACATATTGCTAACACCATTTATTTAATATTAATATGATGGCTTGATACACCGTGATAATAATATAAACACAATAGAATAACACAAAAGCCGGCCAAAAGTGATAACTCGCGAAAATAGTCGACCACGCCACATGGCTGATTTCCGCCGTTTCATTTTCGGGATATTTGAATTTTGCATAAATAACGCATTAGGATCGGGTCGTAAATCATTTACAGGACATAACCAAGTAAATAATGATTTTATTTTTCATCCGTGAACTCAATTAAGGAGCGTCTCCATTCAGGAATCTACATTTCATGGATATCATCTTACATGTGATTGTGCGAAGTCAAGTGTTCGGTTGTAATCAATGAAAAAAATCAGAGAGAAGTAGTAATATATTACTTGTATCTACGGATAGCACGGAAACTAATGAGCCGAACCAATCAATGCGAAGCAGCAAATTTGGGTTTTCTTCGTTTGACGTTTTGATGTTGTGATTTGTAATTGTTCAAATGCAAAAATGTAGATTTAGAGCGTGGAAAACAGCAAATTTTCAAGTCAAATCAAAAAATTACGCTGTGTTATTCTGTGAAAACTCGTGTGCAATGGAGTGCGGTGACTGCAAAAAACAATTTGTAAGATATAGTGATCTCGGAAGACACAGATTTCACAACAATGCACTTGAGCAACTAGTTCCATTGAAAAGATCAGTGAAATCGTATGATTTCAAATGTGAATGTGGAGAAATCTTTTTTTACAAGAAAAACTCTGATGCACATTCCAAATTATTGTGTATCAAACAATATTTTTCAAATATTTGGAAGAGGCTCTGTGTACTTTGATATTGAAAGTGACTGCTGTCAATTTTTCACGCCTTAGTTCCTTATTATTGTTTGTTACTGAGAAATCTTACTCAAGAACATCAATGACATTTGTAATTTTTTGAATAAAAATTGGTCAAACTATCATCATAATAGTTATATTGTTGCAAATGAAAGCTTGAGTCATAACTGTAAAAAAAACCATACTCTCCTTATTTATGCCAAGAATGTTTTCTCATCTGATTAGTTTCTACTACTTTAAGTTCAATTTAACGATAGATTTTATTGGAAGAAAATGTTGAAAATTGTTACAAAAATTGTTACAAAAATTGGAAATCATGTATTGTCAATAATATATTGCAGTGGTTGTTTTCCACTGCACATTTACCCAGATTAGGGTAGTGGCTAGAGTCGCATGGGTGTGAGTGTTGCCAGCTGCCTTACTGATGAGTCCAATTTCGGGACGAAACCGGTATAAGGAGGGCACTACCTACTCACATGGATGTAACTCTAGACATTTATTACGGTTCTGTACCAACCTTTCCGTTTAACATCGGATAACCGTAAAACAATGTCTCTTTATATTGTTTTTGTGTCCTATTATGTTTTATTTATTTTCGGTTCCATCTAATTCTTAGTTCTGTATCTTTTTAATGCATCTATTGATATATTTTTGCACCTACTTTTTGGGTTACTCTCGCACGACCAACGCCAATACCCAAACTAATCCAAAAACATGAGTATTAAGTCAAAGCCATAATTATTGCGTTTTATAAAGTAAGCAGTTAGGTATTATTGTTAAATAACTACATCCTACATGTAAATGAATTAAATAATTGACACCCTTATGAAAATAATCCACAAGAAAACTTAAACCGGAACCAGCTCGCAGACTCTGATGAATAGAAAAGTAAAAGTAGAATCGCTGCGTTTCGATTCTACTCGAAACTGATAGAATCGCATTTTGGTACTCTCATAAAATGCCTTCAGAAGAAGAAACGAAGTTCGACCATTTACGGAAATACTTGGGGATTTTTGTGTTTTAACACTCTCACTCCGCTTAAACAATTCTACCAAGTAGATTCAATCGCTTCGTTTCTATTTTACAGCGTTATGAAGGAAAAAAGGATTACGGTAGAAAACTCCACGAGAGTGCCAATTTTCGATCGAAACGTCACTTTTCCATGCGATTATTCTTTTCTAGTCATCAGAGTCCCACTGCAGTTCGCAACGCATCATACTTCATCGCCTTCAACAACTGTCAGGAATAGAATACATTATTATAATAATATGAATTCAAGAAAATAATCACTATGAAAGTATATTATAGAAGAAATAGACAATAGGATCACTTTTTGCAATAATAAAGTAACGTATTACTTTTGATATGAAGTCTGGTGCGAAAATTTGAATCATTGTAAAGAGAGAGAACTGTCTGAATTATCGCTATTGGTCGTGCTCATTAGTTTCCGCGCTGTCCGTAGACGCATTTGACCTACTACGCCTATTTCCAATGACACGCATGACATATGTCATACTTGTCCGGAGCACTCTGCAAAAAGTGAATCCTAATAGTGTTTTCGATTGGGAAAACAAGGGTTGCACTGGGTTTGACCTCGGGCAAAACCAGTTATGATGAAAATTTGCTCTAGGGCAATCCCAATCGAACATACATTTTTCATCGAGTGCTGTAATATTGCACGGTAAAATTCCGATTGAATTGAAATTGGAATCATTAAACTTCTTAAAAATCTAATATTATGTTGTCTCTGCGTAGCGGCTGAAGTGACTCTGAAACTAAACTAATTACAAGTCCATTTCTCATTGCCAAATGACAAAAGTTTTGTATTATATAGATCATAGATGCTAGGAACAACTTTTTTGAGAAATTAGGTATATGCACAAGATCTTCAATGAAATTAATTCAGTTTTCAGTAGGTACTCGTTTTCCATAACTCGTCAACGCCAGTATTTCCTTTTTTCGGCACTTCTAGATTCCAACAATAGGATATATAAGGCGGATTTTGGCGTTAACCATCAGGTAACGATTTGTTGTTACCAGGTTTGGTGAGTAATTGGTTACTGTATCGATACCAGCAAAAGTATTATTCATGGTTATGGAGGACTATAACTAGGAGACGAATATCCCTGAAAATCTGTCCCTCTTTTTGCTTAGTTCATTTGAGGGCGCTGTTACTAGTAGCGCTTTTATTTATTCATTGTGATGGTAACATTTATTGCTTGTCAATAATTTGTCAAGATACTTTTATCACATTTTCATTCATTTTTTCCAAATTTCCACTTCACATTCCACATGCAATGCATTCTCTATAGGGAAAAAATTGAGGTTGAATCGTCGCAACATCGTGTTTCAAGCCCATGGTTTGTTCAATGATGACTGTTGTCAATGAAGGATATGACGTCACTCAGCTACTCTATCAATTAATGCAATTAAACAAAAAAATATGGAAATTCTATAAACTTCAGAATAATGTATAACAAGAAATATATTCGTAGGTACCTATTATCATCAAATAGTGAGAGTTTTGATGCAACCTAGCCAATAAAAATTGTTGCATTTTGATAGAGTATTCGTAACGTTGTTTCAATTATGTTACCCAGGTAACATTTTTGTTTGACATCAAATCGCTAACGACTCTTCGCCATCTGGGGGTAACAATTGAAGCTGAATTACGATTTGAAACCTGGACCACTTTTATGCATCTCGATTACTCTCCTAGTTACAGTCCTCCATATTCATGGTATAACGTTACATGATTAGGAACCTCCCAAGCAATTTGCCTCTACTGCGAAGAAAAGTTAGGTTAGAAAATTCGTAACCTGGTTAACGCCAAAATCAGCCTAATAATAATAACTCTAACTCGCAATTTGTTGTCCATCCACAGAATCACCTCACGCGACGTGTATATCCACCATGTTTCATGTTTTTTTTTCAATTTTGCTAATGCACTGAAATTGCACTATACCAGCACGAGTTCAAAGACCTCGTGCCGAAAAATCTGCACTGAGTGCAAAACTCATTGACCCGGTTCCCCAATCGAACATAAAAATCCACTCGATTTCTACCAATCGAACATAAATATTGCCCGAGTGTTGCACCAGTGCTGCCCGATTAGCCCGATTTTACCAATCGAAAACGCTATAAGTAAAGGGAATCGCATCGAGATAGAATACCTTTCTACCTCCATGGGGAATCGCAATGATGGCAGCATTGTTTCGTAGACTGGAAGCGGAAGATTCACCACAAAATGGGCGGATTCACTTTACGCTGAGCGGCGCCGGACAAGTATGATGTATGCCATGCGTCATTTGGGCTGAACGTTGCCAACTCAAAAATATTAATAATTTGTCTCTAAATTTCTGTTTATTCATAATCAGTCAACAATCAATCAACAATCGGAGACATTCCAAGATGACTGCCCATGTCGATAAGGAACATTTAAACCACAAAAAATTAAACCCATTGATTAATGACACATTGATTAATGACACCGAGAGGTTGTCATTAATCAATGATTAAACCCAATAGAAAGGAAAGCTGAATGGCCAAGGTCAAATGCTAAGATCTACTCAAATTAGTACGAGGCCGAGTCACAAAATAGGGGGCGCTATAGTAATGTCCACAAATGGCCAATGGCCGATTGCACCAACCTATTTTGAGGATACTTGACGCTAAGAGACCCTTAACTTGACAATTTTACATGCAAAACTGTCAAGTTAAGGGTCCCTTAGCGTTAAGTATCCTCAAAATAGGTTGGTGCAATTGGCCATTAATGATATTTTTGGTCTACGCCAAAATTACAAGTTTCTCGAATTTGCAAATGCAGTGTAATTCGTTATTCAGTCCGTGTAGCTAATAGTTCGGGTCATGTGACCACAAATTAATAGTGCGCCATACGCCCACGTGATAGAGCAAATCTACAAGGGAAGTTATGTGAGTTGCGTAAGAAAAGAGCAAGCGTCTAGGGTCTAGGTATGATCGACATCGACTGAAAAACATTTTCGAGGTTATGTATCAAATTTGTAAACAAAAGTAATGTGGTCGTTGCACGTTCTTTTTTTATTGCATATTCTAAAAATATAATCAAAAATATCAGACCCGAATTTTTTTATATCGATTTTTGAGGGCATAAACTAGCGTCAAAGTTCGTCAACAGTCCTTTTAAGCCTTTTAATTGATGACGCGTTTGTGGCGTCGCTTCTTGGATCCGGCGCAGCTCTTCCGTGGATCGATAACTGGTAGAGAACGCAACGTTGCCGAGATGCTTTTTGCTTGGGTCGAGTGTAAAGCGTGTTTTATTCTAGGGATTTCTCAATTTCGAATTCACGTTTGTGGTTTGGATCAACTTTGCTCTTCCCGGTCTGGACTCCTTTTTTTTCAAGTGTCTTAGGCTGGAATGTTATACGTATTTTTAAAGAATAAATGTGAATCAAAACCAGAACTACCAGTTAATTAAAATATGGTTGTTATCCTACCCTTCATCGAGATTTCAAATTAACCATTCATCAATTTCTCACCAAAGAAATGGAAATCTTTGTAGAATTGCGGTGCTACTCACCTACTTCACCTGACTTTTACTGGTTCTAAAGATGTGAAAATATGTAGATTAGATGACCAATTCAAAGAAAATAATTTTTATTTATCCATTTACGGTAGAACAACCAATGAATAGTTGATACATTTTATTAATCTTTTACGTGTGATAGCTACTACTAAAAATCAAGAAAAACATTTTTTTTTTAAGGATTAACAAAATACGGAAAATATCGAAACTGATGTCTTTTGAATGAATTCAATTTGGCAATAATAGTGCCGGCATAAACCGTAATAAGGGTTTTGAACGTCGTTTGAGTGTGTTGTTTTTGAGTATCGTAATTTTCAGTTTCTTGTTGTCTTGTGCCGCTTGTGCGATTAGTTACATAGAGCCTGCTAGAAATGACAAATCGAAGTAGTGTGGTCCCTATTTGCAAAAATAAATCATCTACGCACCCCAATAAAATACTTTTGAGGGTTCCTCCTAATAAGGAACGTCAAAAATCATGGGCTCGAGTATTAAATGTACCTCCAGTGATATGTTGTGATTCCGCATATGTTTGTGAAGATCATTCTAATGTAAGTTTGATTTACAGTCATACCAAAAAATCATCTTAACAATAATTCACTTGTCATAGTTGTCTGTAGACTGTTCTAATTGGATCCAATTCAAAACAATGGGAAAATATATTATATTGAAACCTGACGTCAATCCGCATAAATTTTTGACAGAGACATGTCCTGAAAGCAAAAGCCAAATGACAGACTCTGCAAAAAAAAGAAAAAGATCTTTTCTGGAAAGTTTTCAGTCGGCTTCGCAAGGGGTGGATGGAAAAATGGATTCTACTCCTACAGCAATTGCCTACCAGCTTTAATTTGCAGGTACCAATATTTGCAGTTCTTGTTTAGTATGCAACGCTCCTGGTAATAGTTATTTATCAGACGTAGGGATTAATTTAAAGAATTGTGTTTTTGAATTTATCCCTACGTCTGATAAATAACTATTCTATGCGTCTGCATTAATTTGAGTTTCTAGAAAAATAAATATCTTGATGGTTTTATGATACGGTCAAAGGTATCACAAAAACCCAGTCTGGGTGGTGTCGTATATAATTTCCTGGTTAATTTTTGCATTAAATCACATTATTTACCATCAATTTTAAAGTTAACCTGAATGTACCGATTATCTATCGTTCATCATATTGAGCTAGTAATTCTTGTAAAATTACCATCAATAGTACATCTCGCAACGCCGCATTTGTATCAAGCAGCGCGCTTTCATTTCAGTGTCAAGACCATATACCTACGTATTATTAAAATATACCTCGGGTTCCCTATTTCATCAATGTGCGGCAAGTGAAGCCGATTTTCAGCCGATGAAAAAGACAGGAATAATCAGGCCTATACCATTGCCTCATAAGTGTATTTCATGTGTAACAGGAAAAGACTGCGATTGTGCATAAAGCTGTTTCCCATAGGTTACTCGTGATTTTGGGCCGATCTCATGCTGCTGCTTTGGTGCCAATACTCCCATTTTCACGGTAGATCCATACCATTAACACATATTTTTGTCAATTTTTGTGGTAGTTCAGCATTTTCCTTGTGAGATATTAAACAGCCAAATTTATAATATAGTGAAATAGAATGTTACTGTACGCGGAAAAGTTCTTTTGAAATCTTAATTATGATGGCTACCGGTTTTTGAATTCCAAATTTAACGTTACCGCGATCTCTAGTCTTGGCAATTTTAAATCTGGCAGCGCTGCTGCAAGGTCTCTGTTCTAGATTCAACTAATCGATAACAGCTGATAACCGTGCCTGCCTATTGGCTGCTTTCCAAATTCGGACTAAGAATATACCCGCCTACCGACTAATCCTGATATTTTATTTTGAGGCATGCTCATTAATATGGCAGTGCACATGAAACCAACTTATGGGAAATCAATATTTCTGTCTTTCCCGATAAATCCTGATTTGGCTTCACCTTTGAGGGACTACGGTAGGTATATTTTAATAATAAGTATATGGTCAAGACTGTCAAGCAGATAAAGGATAGCCTAGTTTACACCGACAACTTGGTCCGCGGACCAAGTACTAAATTCGAACTATATCAGAACCAAATATTTGGTTCGAACGGTGTAAACAGTTGCGGACTAAGCTGGTCCGCTCTTGGTTCGGTATTCGCATATACTTATAAATAAGTATATGGGTATTCGCCAGCAGGTGTACCGAACTAAATTTGGTTCGATCTGGATGAAAATTATGAGGTTATGTTGATTGTTATTATTGTGAATTGTGTTGGTTCTGTGTTTCTAAGGCAATCTGAGCGTACTCACTTATGTTTTTTTTTGGTGACGAATTGTGTTGATAGATAATTTCGACTTGTTTTTGACATTTGACGAATGGCGCGCGTACTCATTTAGTTCACGCGTTGCGAGACGGTGTAAACGGGCGAGAAGCAAGCATTGGTCCTACCGTACTATCCCCACCCACTTGGTCCTATCGGACCGAACTAAACGAGTTATCGGTGTAAACCAGGCTATTGATCTGTGACGTCAATGAGGCGCTTTTAGACTGTTGTCCCAGAAAAGGTCGAGCCTATTTTGACGGCTGAAATTTGGGCACGGTTGCCAATATGTGCGTGTCCGTATCGACAGGCATTTTTGCATCGTTGCACGTCGGTTAGCACTTGGTTATCATTTCAATTATTATTGTAAATCATAATTTATGTGCTGTGTTTGGGTATTATGAGGATTAAGTTTTGATTAGTTTGGATTAGGCATGATATAGGTACTTTAAAAAATATGCAGCGGTTTGTCGGTTAGCACTTGGTTATCATTTCAATTATTATTGTAAATCATAATTTATGTGCTGTGTTTGGGTATTATGAGGATTAAGTTTTGATTAGTTTGGGTTAGGCATGATATACTTTAAAAAATATGCAGCGGTTCGTCGGTTAGCACTTGGTTATCATTTCAATTATTATTGTAAATCATAATTTATGTGCTGTGTTTGAGTATTATGAGGATTAAGTTTTGATTAGTTTGGGTTAGGCATGATATACTTTAAAAAATATGCAGCGGTTCGTCGGTTAGCACTTGGTTATCATTTCAATTATTATTGTAAATCATAATTTATGTGTTTTGTATGGCTAACGGGCTTGAATCCTCATAATACCCAAACACAGCACATAAATTATGATTTACGAAATGATAACCAAGTGCTAACCGACGAACCGCTGCATATTTTTTAAAGTTTATCATTCCATAATATAATAATATGTATTCAATTATCTCGCGCGCAACATACACCGCCGTTGAAATTAGACACTAGGGCACTCTTGGCTACACGGGAACAATTGTTGCCTATAAGCTGCTTTCCAGCTGCCCGTTTTGTGCACGCAATCGAGCTTTTGAGCGCGCAAAAACACTAAACGCGTGTTCCAGCTGTATTGCGTTTGGTGCTCCGCGTTACCTTCCCCTTTCCCCTGAAGCACCACCCGGAAAATGTGGGCTTGAAGCGCAAAACTAGCTAAACGTCAAATCAGTCAAATTCTGTCATATTTAAAATCAAAACATTGGCAAGTTTGATCTGTTTTGACTGGATCCATGCTCGAACATACCAAATTCAGCCGAGAGTCGCTTATAAACAATATTTTAACTAATTTTCACAATAATCACAATGTCGAGATGCCTTGGCTCAAACGTAAACAAATACTTCATCGATAGTTTTGACGTTTGTGTATGTGAGTACCTCAAAACGTGTTCCAGGATCACTTTTGCGTTCCAAACACGGTGTTAATCGGCGCTTGAGCTTGAAGCACTAGCTGGAAAGCGGCGGTCACTAACGGCGAGTGAAAATACCGCGCGCTCAGACCCGTCAGCCGTCAAATGCATATACGTAAGTATATGGTCAAATGAGGCTCGACCTTTTCTGGGACAACAGCATATATATATATTTATAATTTTATAAGTATATGGACAACAGTCTAAAAGCGCCATTTTCTAGTCACCTATACGAGGGCCGATCAATACATTCTATTTTGTCCACAAGCGTATGTACAAAGTACACAAAGATGTGATTCTGGAGATAGGTGGTCGGTAAAATTGGATTTGTCCACTTTAGGAGTCGAACACGCCACTTACTTCTGGAAATATTCGAAAAAACAACTTTCTTCTTATTTTATCCTTTGAAAATATAAGAAAACTGAAGAGACAACGGGAAAGTCTCTTTATTTCTCTAGAAGGCGTATCTTGATTAAGAAATTAAAAAAACTGGTAAGGAATCATTATTCGAGTATGGGTCCTATGATTGAACGTTTACGTTATTTTGAACACAAATCTGTTATGTTATGATAACAGAGAAAAGATAACATACAAGATAAACAGGACATGTCATATTGGTATGATTGAACGAGTCGATAACAGAAGATGTTAAGCTGACTGTTAAGAATTTAAAAAAGTATTGATTTGCGTTTTTACGCGTGCGCACAAATTGTACCTAACCTTAATTCAGTTAAAGAACGATGTTTGAATGTTTAAAAACAAATGTTCTGTTTGAGTTGAGTATGGCAAAAAAATTATCTTGAACGACTTTAAAGCAGTTCTTGGAGGTTATCCCAATTTTGTTAAAAAAAACAAAGTAATTCTCACGGTGAAAACATATACAGGGTTATTCACGTTATTCGACACGAAACATTATGGCCGAAGTATATGATTTTGAAAAAGTTTTTTTTTTCAGGATGGATAGGGACCCTTTAAGGCTACATTTTAAAAATATCTTCATGTTATACAGAATGTCCCCAAAACACGAAACGCGTCAAAGTTGTATTTTTTTAAATGGAACCCCCTGTATATTAATTGATATTTCAATTATCCTTTCTTCAATTTGGAACAAAAATTGTGATACAACTAATGTTCCTAAATTCAACCGTTATCGAGATATCGCGTTTTAAAAATGGCATTTTTGCAACTTTGACATGCTATAAAACTCAAACTTTTCAAGTTAGAGAAAAATGGATTGCACATTACTATCTTAACTTTTCAAGAGCTATTCAAGGAGATTAAATTCGTTCTTGTGAAAAAATGTCAAAATGTGCCGGAAAAAGTTGACAGTTGACGGTACCTGTATTATTCGTATGAATAATAGTAGTTAATTTCGTCACAGGATGAAATAACTCAACAAGTTATGGAAGGTAGGCCGTTATATTCCTCACGGTCGACAATGTGCCTTCAATCATCCCAGGCCCAGGCAATTCCTATGTCATAAGTCATTAGCCTAGTTTATACCGACAACTTGGTCCGCGGACCAAGTACCAAATTCGGACTATATCCGAACCAAATATTTGGTTCGAATGGTGTAAACAGTTGCGGACTAAGCTGGTCCGCTCTTGGTTCGGTACTCGCCAGCAAGTGTACCGAACTAAATTTGGTTCGATCAGGATCAAAATTATGAGGTTATGTTGATTGTTATTATTGTGAATTGTGTTGGTTCTGAGTTTCCAAGGCAATCTGAGCGTACTTACTCATGTTTTTTTTGGTTACGAATTGTGTTGATGAATAATTTCGACTTGTTTTTGACATTTGACGAATTGCGGGCGTACAGATTTAGTTCACGCGTTGCAAGACGGTGTAAACGGGCGAAAAGCAATCATTGGTCCTACCGTACTATCCCCACCCACTTGGTCCTATCGGACCGAACTAAACGAGTTATCGATGTAAACTAGGCTATTGTCTACTAAACCTAAAAACTGTCACTTCAAGAGGTGTGTTCCCTTGGTACACACCAGACTCGACAATGACAATTAACAAAATCTATATTCTAATACATCTTTTCCCTTAAAGATTACAAATCCAATCTTGGGGAAATCTTTACAGCACGACCAAATCTGGTTCGTATGGGTTCTAGACTGGTCTTGGATTCCATTGGGTTATCAACAATATTTGTAGGGTCATACGATGTGCAAACTTTTATGGGTGTCGAAACTGAAGCTGAAATACTTTCACTATCAAGTTCTTGTTTAGAAGTGAACTCATTCTGTGACTTTCTCAAATCTATGCGATTTCTTCTCACAACATCACCACCATTGGTTTGCACATTATATGAACGAGGACTGTCAAACTTGCTAACAACTTGTCCAGGTTCCCACAACTTTTTAACATGGTTATAAACAGTTACATTTTGACCTGTGGCAATAACCTCCAAAAGGAACATTGTCACAGGTCAACTCATCCGGACAACCAAACCTTGCAAAAATCAACTTGAGCTTACAAGTCACTTCCCCAGCCGATTTATTCTTAAACGATACAACTTCCAGCCAATTTGAATACGCATCTATGACTACAATATAACTTTTGTCAGCATATGAGAAAATATCCGCACCAATTCTTTGCCAAGGTCTCTCAGGCAATTTATATGGTAACAATGGTTCTTTTGTGTTTTTCCTTGCATATTTTTCACACACACCAAATTTTTAATAAAGTTCTCAATGTCTTGCGACATTAACGGCCAATAAAACATTTGCCTAGCTCTAAGTTTTGTTTTATCCATTCCTATACGGCCTTAATGCAATTTTTTAAGCATGAAAGCTTGTGAGTTCCTAGGAACTACCAATTTATTTTCAAAGAATAAAAGATCATCACAAAACAAAAGTGAATCCTTCAGTCTGACAAATTGACGCAGGTGAAACGGAGTTTTCTTTTTATCAGGCCAACCAGAATTGACAAAATTGATTATAGTGTTAAAATCTGAATCGTTACGAGTGGCTTGTTTCAACTGTGATTTTTTTTCATCTGAGATAGGCAAATAATTTACTAATGAGTGAATAGCATACTCCAATTCAGTATCATCAGACTCAGGTAAGGATAAATATGCTCTAGAAAGTGTATCTGCAATGTATAAATACTTTCTCAGTTTATAAGTCACAATCAAATCATATTTCATCAACCTCAAACGTGAACGTTGCAATCTTGGCGTTATATCATACAAATCCTTTTTAAAAATAGACACAAGAGGTTTATGATCAGTGGTAATCAGAACATTCTTAACGCCATAAATCAAGTAATGAAATTTAGAGCACAATCTATCGCCAGCATTTCCTTCTCAATCTGCGCATACCTAATTTCACTTTTTGTTAAGCTACGAGAAGAGAATGCTATTGGATGCCATTTTGGAGGAGACAGGCTCCTAAACCATTTTTGTAAGCATCGGTTTCAATGACCGCATCCGTGCATGGATCAAAAAACGAAAGAACAGGGGCATGGTATAATGAGTGCTTCAGTTGAATCAATGAACTTTCATGTTCCTTAGTCCATGACCAATCAACATCCAAACGTGTTAACTGGCGCAAAGGGGCCGTTACTTTCGATAAGTTTGGTACAAATTTAGCAAGATATTTTGCCATACCCAGCAGTCTTAAAATATCACTCTTTTCTTGTGGTTTTGGCATGTCCAGTATGGCTTTAACATATGACTCATACGGCTCTATCACATTTTTAGAAAACAATTGACCCATAAACTTGACCTGTCTAAGTTTGAACTGAATCTTCTGTTTATTGAACTTAATGTTGAACTGTTTCGCACGCTCAAGAACTAGTCTCAAATTATCATCATGCTCTTGCTCTGTTGATCCGGTAATAATGATGTCATCAAAATAAATACCGACTCCATTTATATCTCCAAACAACTCATGATTTTTCCTCTGAAACACCTCAGGGGCCGACCGAATTCCAAAGGGGAGTCTTAAAAACCTATAACGCCGAAAAGGTGTACCAAAGCTACAATACTCTGAACTCTCATCAGTTATCTTCACTTATTGGAAATATCCATCCTTCATATCCAATACAGAAAAATATGATTTACCTGATAATTGACTGGATATTTCCTCAACAGTTGGAATAAGAAAATGCTCGCGGCTAATAGCCTCATTCAAATATTTTGGGTCCAAACACACTCTCAAATCTTTATTTGATTTTTCTACAATGACCAGTGGGCCAAGCCACTCAGTCGGCTTCTCAATTTTAGCTATAATATTTGCTTTTTCCATCTGTTTCAATTTGAGTTTTACTCTGGCATGCAGTGTTTGTGGAATGCGCCTTATTGGCTGTACATGCGGAATAGACTCTTTCTTTAAAACAATTTTATGGGGAGTAGGAAATTCCTCCAAACCTTCAAAAGCCATAGGGTACTCATTTACCATGTCTTCAACAGTATTCAATTTATCAGCGGATAAACTATTCACACGTTTAATCAAATGAAGATCCAAACATCCTTTTAGACCCAACAAAGGCATTTGACCTTGATTATCAACAATGATGAAAGGTATTTTTGCCAGCCTATCTTTAACTTCACATTTTAAAGCAATCTCACCTACTGGTTTGATTTTGAAATTCTTATTACCATATGCTACTATGCTACCAACATAACATTAGTTTTAGATATATCGTTCTTGCAATCTAATCTACTTACATAATGAAGAGGCAAAACACTCACTTCTGCACCCGTGTCTAGTTTGAACTCAATTGGTTCACCCTCTACGTCTATTGTCTTTAGCCACACTGCATCGCTACACTCGCTAGATTTTCTCAAAACTCCTATTTGCTTTGTCACAGCATTAATGAAAAACTCCTCTTCCTGGTCGTGGTCATCTCCATCTCCTCCGACAGCAACTTCATGAACTTTCCTTCTCGGCCCATCCCCTGTTTGACCTTTCAGGTTATTATCATCCCTTGATTTGCAAACAGATGCAAAGTGATTTGATTTTTTGCATTTTTTACATGTTTGTCATCACGCTGGGCATTTTCCTTTTGCATGCTTTGATCCACAATAATTACAAATAACCATGTTTAGTTGTGATTTGGCTTGGAATCTTTCATGGTTGTTGCCTGGGTTCTAGTTGTTATTCGTCTTCCTATACACTTCATGCACTAGTGCCTCTCGATGCTGCAATGCTCTTGACTGTGTCTTACTAGCCTCAACAGCCCTACAAAACTTCACAGCCTTGTCCAATGTCAAATCAAGCCTTTCCTGAGTTTCCTTGCTATAAATCCCCATGACAATCCTCTCGCGAATCATATCATCTGCATCACTATAAGCTGTCGATTTTATGGCTTTTCTCAATTCCGTCACAAATGAATCAAATGGTTGCTGCTCCTTTTAAATAATGCCGTTAAACACAAATCGTTCAAAAATTATGTTTTTCTTGGGCGCACAGTAGGCTTCCAATTTCCCTATAATCGCTGTTAGGCTCTTCTTTTCTGCGTCGGATAGCTCAAATGTGTTGAACAGTTCCAACCCTTCATCACCGATCATATTCAGAAGAACAGCCACTTGCCCTTCCGCCGATTTCGTATCCAACTCTGTTGCGACTTTAAAATACTCAAATTTTTGAGCAAACAGTCTCCAATTCTCCGAAATGTTGCCATCACAGCACAGGGGCTGAGGTGGTCTACACATTGATTCCATAGTTCTGTATATTTTGCCAGTCAGTTACACCTGACACCATGTATTATTCGTATGAATAATAGACCGCGGAAGTGTTGACGTCACTGACAGATGACATTTCGAATTTGGGTAAAAACAAACATCAGCTGATTCAATCTGTATTGATTTTCCCATTTGAAAAGAGACTCTTCAATTCAAATTGCTTTTACGAAGTGAAAACGTGCTTTTAAGCTATCAAAAAGCCACTTTCAAAACTTTTCTTACCTTTTTTGGAAGACAGATAATTCGTCTTTGAATTTTTCAAAAATATCACTTAATCGGACGGTAACCAACATTCGAAAATATGAACTATCGCACAATATACTTCTATACTTTTCAACTTGAGCTTAAAAATGCTTATTGAGGCTCAGAAAATTATTTCAGATAGAATAAGCTAGTGAATCACGATAAACAAAAGTTTGTTTTTACCCAAAATAGCTGTCAGTGACGTCACACTTCCGCGATCTATAGTAGTTAATAAGTTAATTTGGTCACAGAATCCTTTTGTCCAACACAAGTCAGCGGTGACAGCAGCTGGACAAACTTTGACAGTTTTGCACACAAAACTGTCAACATTTACCCAGCCGCTGTGACCGCTGGTTCAGAATTATCAACCCGGAACTTTCGCCAAATGTCAGTTTCATCTGACAGATGACGTATGGTAAATTATCCTCGTTCACGATTGTTCGACTTGTTATGGTGTGGGTATACTAATCACTATACTTTTATTAAATATCACTTTATTGAACATAAATTGAAGATGAACGTTAACAACCGAAAAAAAGGTGATGATAACTCGTGAAAATTGGAACGACAGTGTTGAAGTTTCTCCTCAGTGTTGCCACTTGCATTCTCCATTTGTCAAAAGCCAGCAGTGTCGCCACACGCTTAAATGTGGGAAGTGCCAATTCAACAGTGTCGCCACAATACTCCGCCCCAAAAAACGGAGTTGGGAGAAAATGAACTTAAACTAAGAAAAATACATATTACAAAAACTTAAATCTTTAACAAGGACAACTTTTCAACATACATTGTAGAGTACATGATGTTTGAAGCTAAAACTAAGTTTAATAACTAAGTTACTATAAAACAAAATGTTTTAAACGGAAAAGCGAACTTGTTTGAAAGGAAGTGCTTTGGTAGTTGTCACTATAGGGGATGGATCTTTACTATAGTTGTGATCATGAGAAATATCATCAGGTCTAAGCAAAAAAGCGGGTTTAAGACGGTCTTTGGAAACATTAACATTTTTACCGTTGACTGAAATCGTGAAATATTTCTCATGTCGCGATATTACATGATAGGGCCCGTCATAAGGAGGCTGTAGAGGTTTCTTAACAGCATCCCTCCGTAAAAATATATGAGTACATTTATCAAGTTCAGGAGATACAAAAGGTTTTGCATTAGAGTGGTTACTATCAGGTATAGGTCGCAACGTTTCCATCTTGTTTCTTAACAGATTGACAAATGTAGAGGGATCGGTATGAGTCTTGGCATTTTCAAAGAATTCGCCTGGCAAACGTATCGTAGAGCCATAAACTAGCTCGGCGGGAGAAACTTCTATGTCAGGGCGAAGGGTGGAACGTAAACCTAATAGTACTGTGGGTAAAACTTCGGTCCAGTTAGGTGATGAATGCGCCATGATTGCAGCCTTTAATGTACGATGCCACCGCTCGATCTTACCATTCGTCATGGGGTGATAGGGTGAAGATCGAACTCTTTTACAGCCCATTATATTGCTAAGACTTTGAAAGAGAGAACTCTCGAATTGACGTCCTTGGTCGGTGACAATTTGTAGTGGGGTTCCAAAACGGCATATCCATCCAGAATAAAATGTGGATGCGACAGTTTCTGCTGTAATATCGCTCAAAGGAAATGCTTCGGTCCAACAGGAATACCGATCAATGCAGGTAAGGCAATAGGAATAACCATGAGATGATGGTAATGGACCAATAATATCGATATTTACAGTTTGGAATCGTTCTTCAGGTACTTGAAGCTTATGGAATGGGGTACGTGTATGTTTGTGTACTTTGGCCTGTTGACAACTAATGCATGCTCGAGTCCATACTTTAATGTCCTTATTCATCGACGGCCAAACAAAACGTGAAGATATGAGTTTAGTAGTAGCTCGTATGCCTGGGTGAGAAAGATTGTGAAATTTTTTGAAAATATGTTGTCTGAAGTTAAGAGGTACAAAGGGTCTCTTACGCGCTTGGCTGCAGTCACAAAAAAGTGTTGTAGAAGTGTCTGTAAGATTGCACTGTCTAAGTGATAAAGAAGTTGATTCGGGATTTAGGAGAATTCGTTGAAGTTCTGGGTCCTCTTTCTGATGTTTCTGGAATTCTTCATAATCGATTACAGCTGGTGAGTTTATGGTATTGATACGGGAAAGGGCGTCAGCAACGACATTGTTTTTTCCACTGATGTGAACTAGATCGGTGGAAAATTGTGAAATGAAGTCGAGATGACGTGTTTGTCTGGGTGAGGCTTTGTCGGATTTTTGTTGAAAGGCAAATGTGAGCGGTTTGTGGTCTGTAAATATAAGAAAACTGCGTCCTTCCAACAAATATTTGAAATACTTCACTGCAGAATATATTCCAAGAAGTTCTCTATCGTATGTGCTATATTTAGTTTCACAGGGAGTGAATTTTTTTGAAAAAAAACTGAGTGGTTTCCAAATTCCATCTTCGTATTGTTCAACGACAGCACCCATAGCTGTGTTAGATGCGTCTACTGTAAGAGACAGCGGTGAAGAAGGAAGAGGATGAACAAGCAAGGATGCGTTAGCTAAGTCATTTTTCGACTTATCGAACGCAGATAAAGCTTCAGTGCTCCACGATAATGGTGTTGAATCAGACTTTTTACAGTTCTTATGCATCTCGTGGAGGATGGATTGATGATCGGCAGCGTGAGGAATAAAACGGCGGTAAAAATTAAGCATTCCAAGGAAACGTCGTAATTCGCCAGCTAATATTGGCAGGGGGTACCTGAGAATAGCTACTACTCGATCAGGGAGTGGTTTAGTACCATCAGAGGATATTTCGTATCCTAAAAACTGCAGGGAATTCTCGCCGAAGACACACTTTTCAAGGTTGATAGTGAGTCCATACTGTTGCAGACGTTCGAAGACTTGTCGAAGGTGATTCTCATGTTCTTCTGGGTCGGAAGAAGCAATGAGAATGTCATCTATATAAGAGAAGCAAAAGTCAAGGTTACGGAGGACCTCGTGAATGAAGCGTTGGAACGATTGCGCCGCATTGCGGAGCCCAAACTGCATTTTGGTGAATTCAAACAAACCGAAAGGTGTGATGATGGCTGTTTTGGGGATAGATTCAGGATCGACTGGTATTTGATGGTAAGCTCGAACCAGATCTAAGGTGCTGAAGATGCTTTTACCATGTAAAATATGGTTGAAATCTTGAAGATTAGGCACAGGGTAGTTATCTGGTCGTGTAACTGAGTTTAAACGGCGATAATCACCAACAGGACGCCAGGAACCAGACTTTTTCTTAACTAGATGCAATGGACTAGCCCAGCTGCTGTTAGATGGACGGCAAATCCCCTGATCTAAAAGAATTTGAAATTCCTGTTTGGCGATAGCAAGCTTATCTGTAGGGAGACGACGAGCTTTAGACACGACCGGCGGTCCTTCGGTAATGATTATATGACTGGTTTGATGTGGGGAATGACAGTCTGCTTTAGGTAGTTTCGTTATTTCAGAATATTCTTTCAGTAAAGTGTAATATTTACAACTTTTGTCAATAGTCGAAACAGAGTTGGTTGTGGAAAGTTTGAGTTTACCGGGGTAAGAAACATTGGTGAAAGTATCAATTATTTTTTTACCGTGGAGGTCTATTAATATTCGAAA
The DNA here is from genome assembly GCA_958502075.1 of Orchestes rusci. NCBI lineage: Eukaryota > Metazoa > Arthropoda > Insecta > Coleoptera > Curculionidae > Orchestes > Orchestes rusci. Next base: position 59,641,224 of record OY293303.1, on the reverse strand, counting down.
ATGACCCAGGAAATCAGCTCCTAAAATTGCAGTTCCGGTTTGGGCTATTACAAAAGGCCAAGTGAAATTTCGTTTTAAACCCAAGCTGACAGTAACACTCTTCACACCAAAAGTAGGAATAGGGGTGTTATTAGCAGCATATAACTGAGTTTTATTAAGCTGACGATAATCGCCTGATACTTTGGGTAAAATTGAAACATCGGAACCTGAGTCAATTAAAAATGAAATACCTGTCTTGGGGTCCTTGATAATTAGTCGTTGGTTCTTCAAAAAGGTGGAGTTGACTGTGGCCGGGGGGCGACTGACCGGACTCACGACATCCGTCGCCATCAACGTCGTGAACTCGTGTTTTCCTGGATGGGACCCATCCGACAGGGTGCCTTGCAGGTCCTGGCACGCTCTTTGAAGTGGAGATGGTACCAACATATTTCTCCATCTTCCTCTTGAGGTTGGCGAAGGGGAGACGTTCTTGATGACCGACCCTTGCGTTGCATGGTGTTAGGGGACTGGTCACGATGATAGTGCTTCGCTTTAAGGTCCTGAATTTCGTTATGAAGCTTTTGAATGACATCAGTGAAGCTGGGGTCGTTGTTTTGAACAGCAAAACTACGAGGCTGTTCGATCTCTGCCATTTTATCGGCCATTTTTGCCAGATTCTCCAGGTTGTCGTTGCTGGTAGCCAAAATAGACTGTATTTGTGGAGACAGATGTTGCATTCAGAGACTTTTGAGTAGCTCCTTTGAAACAGAAGTGCCCCCCAGGCGAGACATCTCATTTAACAGTTGAGAAGGTTTCTTGTCGCCTAAGCTCATGTCTGACAGAAGCGTTTTTAACTTTTTTTCTTGAGAATCTGAATAGATTGAGATCAGCTTGTTTTTAATGGCGGCATACTTGTTATTGGGAGGTGGATTCAGGAGTAGTTCAGATATTTGACTTAAAATACTGGTGTCAACCACGCTAACTACATGGTTATATCTAGTCAAATCGGCTGTTATATTTGCCAAAGCAAATTGGGCTTCTAATTGTACGAACCATAATATAGGGTCAGCCTTCCAGAAGGGTGGTGGTTTGATAGTGACTCGATCCACATGTAAGGCTTGTTCAGCGTGCAGATTTGCTCCAGCGTTAGCTCCAGTTGCAGCTTCCTCAGTCATGTTGGAAAACGTGGCTCGTAGTTAGGTACAATTCAAGCGGGTAAACTTGTATATAGTTTGAGAATTTGCTGTTTCCAGTACGGGGTCACCAATTGTGGGTATACTAATCACTATACTTTTATTAAATATCACTTTATTGAACATAAATTGAAGATGAACGTTAACAACCGAAAAAAAGGTGATGATAAGTCGTGAAAATTGGAACGACAGTGTTGAAGTTTCTCCTCAGTGTTGCCACTTGCATTCTCCATTTGTCAAAAGCCAGCAGTGTCGCCACACGCTTAAATGTGGGAAGTGCCAATTCAACAGTGTCGCCACAATGGTTTATCGATAACCTTCAAAATTTGAAAGTGTTATATTATGACTGTTATGGTCATTGAATAATAATTCGAATATATAAACTTTGTTCTATGATAATAATACAAACATTTTTGTTATTGTTTTCTTAGGTTACAATGTTTTACCTTCGATTCGGTTATAGACACTTTAAGCACGTCCTAAATTTCAAACGGATCCGTATTTGCATCAATCTGCGCATGCTCAGAATAGATGCGGGGGTTCCGACTCGTTCCGTTGCACGTATCGTTGTGGGCCTTTTATCGTATCCGTATCTGAGAACGCATCTCAACTAATCGAATAATTATAACAAAAGCTCTTCAAAACGGATAAACGAAAAATACACAAACATCCAAACCAAACCAAAAATATAGACAAAAATCAATATATAGGTTACAAAACGCGAAGTTTGACAACTTTAACGTTTCACCAATCCGTTTCGTATACGTAGAACCGATCGCTGCTTAAGCGGGTTTTTATATGATCAACGTATGTCGATTCGTTTACGGATCTAGATGCGGATACGTAAAAAAAAGTTGGGTTTGCTTGAAGTGTCTAATACCACTTTTCCATCGTCTGACATAATTGGAAGATTGGTATCCGCATCTAGCATAAGATTGTGCGATTCTAAGGACATAATATATTCATTTTTTAATTAAATTATCACCAGCCCCAACGTACCAACGATCAGCCGAGTGGTTTGTTGTTTTTAGTTTTTGGTCAAGATCACACATGTCAATTTGTTTGTACACACAACGCAGGCGCGACAAATCTTCACCAGCTAAAAAGTGGGTTGAAAAGTTGATCGCCCGGAGAATATTTACCCGAATTGTGAATGAGTTTGAATGTTACCCGGCGAGAATTGTGATCAGCCGGGAGAGGTCAGAGCGTCGCCGTGCGATCGCCCGACGATATTTGTGAACGCACCCCTGTGAACCTTCGCTGAGCTGTGTTGGACATAAGACTTGCGTCTACGAACAGCGCGGAAACTAATAAGCACGACCAATAGCGATAATTCAGACAGTTCTCTCTCTTCACAGTGATTCAAATTTTCGCGCCAGACGCGCCAGAAGTGATCCTATTGTCTATTTCTACTATGATATACTTTTATGGTGATTATTTTCTTGAATTCATATTATTATGATAATGTATTCTATTCCTGACAGTTGTTGAAGGTGATGCCAAAGTATGATGCGTTGCGAACTCTGGTTCCGGTTTTAGTTTTCTTGTGGATTATTTTCATAAGGGTGTCAATTATTTAATTCATTTACATGTAGGATGTAGGTATTTGATAATAATACCTATCTGCCTACTTTATAAAACGCAATAATTATGACTTGGACTTGATTTTATGTTTTTGGATTAGTTTGGGTATTGGCGTTGGTCGTAACTAACCGAGAGTAACCCAAAAAGTAGGTAAAAAAATATATCAATGGATGCGTTAAAAAGATACAGAACATAGAATTAGATGGAGCAGAAAATGAATAAAGCATAATAGGACACAAATACAATATATTATCATTGACAATACATAATTTCCGATTTTTGTAAAATGTCCGAATTTTCAACATTTTTAAAATCTATCGTTGAATTGAACTTCAAGTAGAAGAAACTAATTAAATAAGAAAACATTCTTGGCATGAATAGATTTTTTTACAGTTATGACTCAAGCTTTCATTGGCAACCATATAGTACTTATACAGGGTGATTCACGTAGGTGATCTGTTACAAAGTATTTCCGGAACGGCTTTTTCAAATCTCTTGAATTTTGATATGAGTCGATATGCAAGGGTAATGCCTCTTTTAAAAATATTTTGGTGCTTACAGCGTTGCCGGTCACACTAGTTTTTCCTATAGTAACTTTCTTATTTTAAATGAGACACCCTGTATATTATCCGATTTTCGAATTCTGTATCGAATTTGTAGAGGACAAGTATATTATGTCTAATAATTTAGTTTCTCGAATATTTGTCATTTTATTTAAAAAATGACAAATGTCATTGATTTTCTTAAATAGGATTTAAAGATTTCTCAGTAACAAACAATAATAAGGAACAGAGGAGTGAAAAATTGAAAGCATTCACTTTCAATATCAAAGAACACAGAGCCTCTTCCAAATATTTCAAAAATATTTTTTGATACACAATCTGAATGTGCATCAGAGTTTTTCTTGTGAGAAAAGTTTTTTCCACATTCACATTTGGAATCATACGATTTCACTGATCATTTCAATGGAGCTATAGTTGCTCAAGTGCATTGCTGTGAAATCTTTTAGGCCCGTATTCTCCGTTCATACTTGAACTCGTTAAAGGTTTGACGGCGTTTAAATACCAGATTTTGCATACGAAATATTGTATTTAAACACCGTCAAATCTTGAACGCGTTCAAGTATGAACGGGGAATACGGGTTTTAATGTGTCTTCTAAGATCACTATATCTCACATACTGTTTTTTGCAGTCACCGCACTCCATTGCACACGAGATTTCACAGAATGTTTTGATTTGACTTAAAAACTTGCAGTTTTCCACGTTCTAAATCTACATTTTTGAATTTGAACAATTACAAATCACACCATCAAAACGTCAAACGGAGAAAACCTAGCCCCAAATTTGCTGCTTCGCATTGATTGGTTCGGCTCATTAGTTTCCGTGCTATCCGTAGATACAAGGACATAAGCAATTGTTGAGTTCGGCATCATCATCGTAGATGCGACAGATTTTTTGTCACGTGTTAACAGTCAAGTCATACACGATCTGATCACGTGCTTCAGCTAGTTTTGATCGAACGCAATATTCCGGCACGTGATTTGGTCGTATCTGTTCTGACTGTTATCACGTGACTAAACATCGGTCGCATCTGCGATCATAATGCCGAACTCAACTAATGAAATAACTCAACAAGTTATGGAAGGTAAGCCGTTATATTCCTCACTAGCCTAGTTTACATCGATAACTCGTTTAGTTCGGTCCGATAGGACCAAGCTGGTGGGGATAGTACGGTAGGACCAATGCTTGCTTCTTGCCCGTTTACACCGTCTTGCAACGCGTGAACTAAATGTGTACGCCCGCAATTCGTCAAATGTCAAAAACAAGTCGAAATTATTCATCAACACAATTCGTAACCAAAAAAAACATGAGTAAGTACGCTCAGATTGCCTTAGAAACTCAGAACCAACACAATTCACAATAATAACAATCAACATAAACTCATAATTTTGATCCAGATCGAACCAAATTTAGTTCGGTACACTTGCTGGCGAGTACCGAACCAAGAGCGGACCTGCTTAGTCCGCAAATGTTTACACCATTCGAACCAAATATTTGGTTCGGATATAGTCCGAATTTGGTACTTGGTCCGCGGACCAAGTTGTCGGTATAAACTAGGCTACTGTCGGTGCCTTCAATCATCCCAGGCTTTGAATAAAGAAAGTTTTCTTTATTCGAAGATCCCAGGCAATTCCTATGTCATAAAGACGATTTCGAGCGATGGACCGGTATTTACCAAAGCGAAGCCCTTGGTTCTTTGTGGTTAAACTCAGCGAAGGGATTTGGCTGACAAATGACAGAATTGACAGACATCCGCTGATGACAGCAAATGCGTTCGCTCGAATGCGTTATTGCGTTGGTTACAGTTGGTTATTGGGCTCTGTGATTGTTGTTTATTATTAATGTGTAAATATGGATGAAAAACTCTTGATGGAGTTATTGTGTGAAAGTGCTTTAGACGAAGAGTTGGAGTTATGCCACTTCTTTTTGGAGAAATCAAAGGCATTTCCAGAAGCCTTATTTGTGGTCCAGGATCACACCATGGTTCCTAAAGTTCATCATCCTGAGAAATGGATGATTGATCTGGATAATATGATGTTTTTTAAATTATTTAGGATGGAAAAAGATTTTTGGTGAAATTCTTGAAGTAATGATTAAACTCATTAATATTTTCAAGCATACCCACTTCCCATTCAAGAGAATGTTTGCGACTTCGATGTTATCGACAATGACATGGAAGTCTCTCCCTTCAAAATTCAAACAGATTTGATATTTTCCTTCCCCAATACCTATCAACAGGCAATAAGACAAATTTAAGAGACACCGCTAATATGGATTATGGATATCAACAAATAATATTTGAGGTTATGAACTGAATTGACAGTCCGAACTCAGCTCCAGAGGAAGGTAAATACCGGTTATTCAGCTGTCAAAACGATGACGTTTCAAAGGGCTAGTCCGTGACGTCATTCTCGAATAACCAAACATAACCACTTCACTCGAATGCTAAAAGTTAGAACCAGTTTGGAACGGTAAATACCGGTCCATCGCTCGAAATCGTCTTAAGTCAGTCTACTAAACCTAAACTGTCACTTCAAGAGGTGTGTTCCCTTGGTACACACCAGACTCACAACAAAATCTATATTCTAATACAGTACCTTCTATCCAAATGACAGAAGAGCTCTTGAAAAGTTAAGATAGGAAAGTGCAAACCATTTTCCTCTAACTTGAATAGTTTGAATTTTATAGCATGTCAAAGTTGCAAAAATGCCATTTTTAAAACGCGATATCCGATAACGGTTGAATTTAGGAACATTAGTTAATTGATTCACAATTTTTGTTCAAAATTGAAGGAAGAATTGGAATATCAATCAATATACAGGGGGTAACATTTGAAAAAATACAACTTTGATGCGTTTCGTGTTTTGGGGACACCCTGTATAACGTGAAAATATTTTTAAAATGTAGCCTTGAAGGGTCCCTATCCATCCAGAAAAAAAAACTTTTTCAAAATCATATACTTCGGCCATAATGTTTCGTGTCGAATAACGTGAATAACCCTGTATATTGAACCAAAAGAGAATTTCAAACCTTAGGCAATCAGTAAAATCAGTTGCTGAGTGAATTATTGCTCTGTGTGTTGGACCCAAAAAAGTGGTCACTTGGAATCATTTACCATAAAATGTTCATAATATTTCCGTTGTTTCAGCCAAAAATCAATTTTTGATTGTTCCATTGCCAATTTGAAATTTTTCAGCACCATTTTTTCATAACTTCCATGGCCGCAACCCTTAACTAACATTATTCAAGAACTGGAACCTATACATTAGGGTGAGTGAAAAGTGATAGTTTTTCAGAATCATTCAAGTAACTCAAAATATTACGCAAACATTATTTATATATCGATATATCGAATCATATGATATATCGCATCAATATATCGATACACTTGATATATCAGATGAAAAATATCGATATTTCCGATATTTTTAGATGAATTCATGTATTACTATTATTACTATTTTAGTGCTCGAATCAACATTGCACAGTGCGTTATTATGATTAATTTTTAATATTTTATATAAAATAGAATAGGTAGGTACCAATTGGGATAATGTCAAATAATATAAAATCAACAAAATGAACTGGAAATTAAAAAATCTTTTATTCAAAAATAAGTCATTTATACTAATATATCAAAGTTATTTCAAATTCATATTTTCTAATCACTAATTTTGATGTTGTGTATCAACACGTCACGTCAAGTGCACCAGGACCCGTATTCCGTGTACCTGTGGAATTCTAGCAACATGTCGCTTTCCCATCATTTTACACAGAGAGCGACGTGTTGCTATGGAATTCCACAGTACACGGAATCCCGCCCCAGGAACATAATAGGGGTTTCTTTATGCACCAGGAATACCAGGATAAGTTCACAGTTCACACACTTTTCAGTAGATGTGTTTGTTATGCTTCACAAGTGCACACTTTTCTACACTACAACACTCAGTGTGGCTTTGTTTGTGAAATGTTTGTTTGTTTTTTAGGATAGAATATCTTCACTAAACTAGTAAACATATTCTATCCTAAAAAACAGACAAACATCTCACAAACAAAGCCACACTGAGTATTGTAGTGTAAAAAAGTGTGCACTAGTGGTGCATAACAAACACACTTGTCTGACTTGTCGTGAAATGACACGAATGACACAACGAACAGTTGAAGTGGCAACACCGACAGAGGCTTCTCGATAATCTCGACAGAGCAGACTGCAGAATTACAGTTTTATCAGATAGATCCTATATTATGCATCAACGTATCTTGTGTATTTTTGTCAACGATTCATTTCAAGATGAATAGAACGTGATGAAATAGTCGATATATTTTACAAAATATCGATATATTTTTCGATATATCGCATGACCAATATCGATATAATTTTATCGATATATTCTCGAAATAAATCGATATATTAAATACATATATTTTTGCCATCCCTTATCACGATTTATTCATGGATCAGTTTAAAAAATTATTGTTTAGAAGTTTTTGTTAAAATTTGAAATATCCTCTCTAGTGAATTCGACAAAGATTTATATGAAGGGGTTTTTCGTACATCTTTTGAGAAATCGATGTTTTTAACATTGTTTTACCACACAATAAGAGATTATAAAATTGCGTTTTTATCGAAAATGGTTGAGTTTTGAGAGTTTGAATATGTGAACATTTTATCTGTAAAAAATATCAGGAATTTCAAGTATGCTGTCAGATTTGTGATAATAGTTATGTCAAATTAAAGGCCCTAAAGATAACGCGAGTGGCGCCCTGTACGAGATGGACAAAAACAAGGATCATATTCCTCGTCCCAAAAAATCCTCTCGAATCAATAATTTTTGTCGCAAGATATCTAGGACCCTATTATTCACTAGGGTAGAAATTTTAACGGCAACAAATTAAATGGTCAGTATTTCAATTTTTATGGACAGTACTCTTTGCCATTATTTTATTTCCCTTGGTCAGTATGATAATAAATGGTCGGTTGAAATAATGAAGGGTCAGTATAACATAAAGAAGTGGTCAGTAAAAATAATAAATGGTCAGTATAATAATAAATGGTCGGTTGAAATAATTAACGGTTAGTAATATAAAGAAATGGTCAGTAAAAATAATGAAGGGTCAGTAACATAAAGAAGTGGTCAGTAAAAATAATAAATGGTAGATATAAATAATCAAGAGTCAGTATCATAAAAAACCGATCAAATAAATTAGTAAATGCCTGGTGAAAATAATGGACAGTCCATTAAATTAATAAAGCGACAGTAAAATAATGAATGGTTGGTCATATATTTTATTTCGTATAAATACAAACATTTTTACAACGGGATGAAACACAACTTAGTAAAGAGAAAACACTCTGCCTTTATGTCATGATGAAGAAGTCAGATAAGTTCCTTTGAGGGGCGGATTTAGTTTGGGTTAGTTATGGTTAGTTTGTGTTGGAAATAGAAATTGATGAAAAATATGCAGCGGCTCGTTGGTTAGCACTAGGTTAACATTACATTTATTATTATATATCATAATTGACGTGTTCTGTATTGGTATTATGTGTATCAAGTTTGGGTTAGTTTGAGTTAGTTAAAATTATTACTGACTATCGCATACTGGCCATTTATTATTTCTTACTGTACATTTGTGGAATTATTACCAACTAAGTCATACTAACATTTCATAAATTTTTACTGACCATAAGAATCACAATAGTGAACATAGAAATACAGGCCAAATAGTACCTTTACTGCTTAAAAATTCCATTTTTACTTATCATTTTTAACAGAAATACTCAGTCTTCTACAATATGATACTGACTGCTTGTGATATTATACTGTACATAATGAATTTAATACTGTTCAGTTTATTACAACCCAATTTTAACTAACTTTGACGCCCATAATCTTCAAAACTATCGACTTTTTAACTAAGTTGGGTAGGTACCTTTCAATAATATGAACAAATCGTGATACATAATTTTGAGCTAGGTACTTAAATGATTCTAAAATGTTCAAGTATTTTACTTAACCTTATGACTCTCCCTGTATAATTCTGTAATATTTAAATACGGCTTATGTAGGTACCTTGAGGAGTGAAAAAATCTCACATCAGCATCTGTTGCAAAGGGATTAATGTATAGTAATCTAATCCTATGCATTATTCTTTGGATTTACAATTTAGTCTTTGAATAGAAGATAACCTATTCGTATTAACGTTTTGTACTCCAGATCATTAGCATAAAATAGTAGGTAATATGTTATACCTACATACATAATATACTTACTGACCTCATTTTCTATCTCTTGTAGGTATTGAATGTAAATAAATTCTTATTTCCTTTCAAGATCGAATCTTTTACAAGTATCAAATCAGAATAAAGTGATAACATGAAAGTTTGACACCTTAACGGCATGTTATTCGGGGCTGTTGAGACGATACGTTAAGTTAGAATATAACAGGCGGAAAATAACAGTAATGTGTTATGAAAATCGTTTCATCATACGAATTTGCCGCGTTGCTGTTGAAACTCGGCTTAACATGTATGTTAGGGATAACGTAGGGTGACCAGATTTATCTGCATAAAAGTAGGACAACTAGGACAAAAAAGCCTGATTTTAAATAAAAAAGCCTGACATTTGAAAGAATAGATATATTTGAAAAAATAATAAAAATGTTACATAATTTCTACGATACTTAGTTGGATAATACTTATATAATTAACACTGTCCTATTGCAACGAAAAAAAAAATGGTCACACATATTATTTCTTTTATGAAAACATAAAACTATCATCCGACATTTAAATAAATTCATTTCACAGTTTCTGAAATGAACTTAGTTCTTATTACAAAGGTAAATTGCAACAATTGCAAGGATTAGTACCTACTTATACTTTTCGGAAGAACCAATTTGTTTTAAAATGTTGGGGTTGTCCATCAAATAATTATAATATTCCTCACAAGACAATTTTGAATTAAATTTCAACATGATGAGGCTTCTAATTGATTCGATCGAAAAGCGGTTTCGTTCTTTGGTCCACTGAGCTGCGATCAAAGAAAAAATACGTTCGATGGCAGCATTATGTGCCGGAATGGCGAAGTAGAATTCACAAACTTTCAGCAATTCTGATGACAAATCAATATTTTTCAACTCCTGAAAATAGTGAGACCACTTCTTATCTAAAGATAATGATAAAAAATCCTCATTTTGCATCTTTGTCAAACTGTCTTTTAACAAAAAAACTTCATCTATTAGTTTTGTGTCATCAATTTCCACCCCTTTTTTTGATAAAAATTCAATAGACGGCAGAATATCATTAAATTTAAAGTTTGTATCATTTAAAAGCATCCATTGAAATAATTTAAATTCAGCCAATGGAGCGGCCCATTTTTCTAAATAGTCTATGCACTTGGAATAAAATTGCCACACTTGCTCCTTGAAATCATCAACTTCTTTTTGTAATCCAATTTCGATTAGGATAGTTAAATGACTTCTTAACTTTAATGGTATAAACTGCTCGGAGAGTCTTCCTTTAAGTGCTGTGAGGACTGATGCAAGAATGTCCTGTACTTCCAGAATGGAAATATTTTCTTTTTTGACTAAAGCAACGTTTATATGGAAAATGTGCATAGTTGAATGTAATAACCATAAATACATTTCTGAAAATTCACTCTCAAAAAACTTCCTTAACAAAGCTGGGCAGTCTTGTTGAGATAGAAAGTAGGATTTCAGTGCCGGATAGAGTTTAAGAATCCGTTCAATGGCTGGAAACATCGATAGCCATCTTGTTTTGCTATGATATTAGAGTGGTTGATAGGATATTTCGACAAAATCGCAAAATTCTCTCAATGCTTCCGTTCGTACTGTGTAGATTGAAAAGTAGTTAAATATTTTGTAGTCCACATCGCACTGCAGTGAATCAGCGCCATGCTGTATACAATTATGAAGAATGTGGGCTGGACAACCTACGCCAATTATATCTGAATTTAAGTCTTGCTTCATGTTGCTAAAAACATTTTTCTGTTCTCGTCTTGCGAGGCCTCCAAAGTTTACATTAGCATTGTCACCAGAAAACGCTATACACTTTGAAGTAATTTTAAATTTTTTAATGGTTATTATCAGATACTTTGATATGGCTTCAGCAGTTTCACTTGTAAGGGAAGATAATTCCAATACCTTTGTTTGAATTCCCTTGGACCATTGAAAGTACTGGACAACAATAGGAAACATTTTAGTAGCTCCATGATTACTTGCGTCTGTGCTGATACCATAGAAGTTCACAGAATTTAGACTTGATATTAGTGTTTCTTGTGCGTGAGGTGAGAGTACATGATTAACAATTGCTTCAGATTTTGTTCTTCCGCATCCAAATTTTGCAGTTATTTCTTAATCCGGAATCATCTAGAAAAACAATAAAAAAAAGGTTTTAAGTTGAATGATTTTATTAAATTTATTTATTTGTCATCTTGTTAATCGGAAAAATAGTGAGTATTTAAGAATACACCCTGTATATATTATATTTTTGGTTGCAAAGGTGGGTACCTACCTTCTTGAGAAGAGATGAAGTACAGTCCAACGATCTATAAGACTGATGGTGAGAAACTGTGTGATATGCTAAAGTACCCTCTGCAGCCTTGATTTTATGATCAAATGAACTATTTTTTTGGGTAAAAAAGTTATCCAGTTTCATGCAAGAGGATGAGGCTTGAAGACTTCTCTTGTGTTTTTCGGTAAAAATATGTTTTTCCAAATCTGCTGCTCCTTTACTGCCAACAGAAACAAACGAATCACAAGGCACACATTTAGCTTCCTCTTCGTTTCGGCCTTTCACAAAAATTTTGTATTTGGCCGCCAGTTTTTCGGTGAACTTACACTTTCTTTTAGACATGTTTGCTCGCTGTTGCGAAGCCATAGAGAAATATAAAATATATTGTCTCTGTGCAAAGCGCGCAGTCCGCGCGTTCTTCGTATCTGAGTTACATTCAATTCCACTTCGAAGTCGATGTGACAGACTTCCGCTTGCCAAACGGGAATCATATGCTAACTTAACACCACATTGAATTTAGTGTGTGACAATGTAGTTGGTAGCTATGATTCCCGTTTCTGACACTTCCACTTCGAAGTGAAATTGTCGCTTCGTATCAACATCGTGCGACGCGGCGTTGCCAGCATGGGAGATTTTGGAACAAGAAATAATTCACGTTTCTAGTTATTCACGATCGTCGATTGGTAACTATACTAAAAAGCCGGACACGACAAAAAGCCGGCCTGACATTCTCAATCAGGCAAAAAAGCCGGACATGTCCGGCTTTATCCTGACGTCTGGTCACGATAACGTGAACGTTCAATCATAGGACCCATCATGCATGTTATTTGTAAAACACAAAGGTACATGCAATTTTAACCATATCGAATGTTTGAAAGCTCACAATCATTTTCAATGCTTTGATATATGAGCACATTGGCAACACATGCCTAGAAGATGGCTGCCCCCATAGTGTCTAGAAAATTTGGATGCGCAGTCGTCCAAACTCATTCTCGTACCTCTATATCTCTGATCTGATTCTGTGCTTGTCTTCACTCTTCAGTCTCGTTCTCGTTTATGAAAATAATGAAAATGTCATTTGTGAATGTTTTAGCTTTTTTAGCAAATCAGTCTCAGTCAAAATTTAATTAACAAAAGCTTTGATTCCTGGTGATACGTTAAAGTTAAGCTGTGTTATCGTCAGGTAACTTCTTATACACCCTGCGAACTTTGGAAATTCTCTGTTCCTATATTTGTCCACAGAATACCTATTTGTGGTATTTATCTGTTTTTTTTTTTGTTCAGTGTAGTACAAGAAGAATGTCAGGTGCAGGTGACAATATTCATCATTTTCCGAGCCCCCCTACTACCAAGAGGACTCGTACGGCCTCAACGTAAGTTCTTAAATATTTTTGAGACATGTACTACCTAGACGATTGATATTTTCAGATGCGAAAGGATCCTGAAGTCCCCTGTTTACTATGGTCAAATTAAATCTTTCTGCAGAGAAAAGGGCCACGGATTCATATTGCCAGAAAATGATTCTGGAATTTTATTTGTGCATATTTCTGAGTAAGTACTAACAATATTTTGCTTGAGATGTTTGACTACATTTGTTCAATTCTCAATTATGAATGTAAGTAGGAAAACTCATTATCTACTTGTTTGGAACATAATTTGGATTTTTTTTACTATTTATTTTTAATATCACGCCATCATAGTATCATAGTGAGTATCTAGCTAGTAATCATGTTTTTGAGTAACTATACTACAATCAAAGGCTACAGATGACTTTAGAGACAGTATTTTCTTCAATTTTTCCATAAAGATTTACTAAGAACTCAACTGATTAACAATATTTTACCTTTATACGTGAGGATCAATCGAAATAAAGCACCAATATTTGTTAAAACACATTTTTAAGCTAAAATATCGCTAAATTCTATGTATGTACAGGATTCTTTGACAGAAATTCATAATGATGTTCGACGACAAGTTTGTTTTGACAGTTTGTTAGACATACCTCGTCAAGGTGATACAGCGTAGCCAGTGGTTCTTCGGATTATCGATTCAGACCAAAGAAGAAGATATTCAATTGTCGCCTTAGCGATATCATCTCTTTAGGTTGGGTTAGTTTGGGTAAGTTTGCGTTTGGCTAACGCGACATCACTCTCTATATGGTGGATAAAAATCCGGCAACGTTGCAACTATATTTCTTAACCTTGGCTGAAACCAACGAGTTTTGGTGTTTAGAGTCGGTAAAAATCTTCATTTTCATGGGAATAAATTTTTATTTTTTGGCTCAAATTGTGTGTTTACCGCATTTTTTTTTTAATGTACCTATTTAGACGTATACCTATTTGAGAGTGAAATTTTTGTTTTTCTAAAAATCCACTGTCCGTAAAGTCATCTCGACCCCAATCAAATACTATTTTTACGTTTGCTGCATCTTCCCTGTAGAGTTAGTATACATACCTTGATACATACCTACAGCAAATGCCAAACAACTTTCGATTCACGTCATAATTGCCACCAAGCGAGTTATTATGTGATTTGCTGGTGATTTTTGACCACCAGCAAACTTCATTACAACGTGCTTGGTGGCAATTATGACGTAGATCGAAAGTTGTTTGGCATTTGCTGTACCTATGTACTGAGTGGAGTGGGTGGCATTTAAGCATAACATTCCTCAGTGACCGGACGATTAGGCAAAATAAAACAGTTTCATTGGTCGTATGGACTTGTCATTTTTATACCTATCATTTTTAGAACACAGAATAATGACTTACTCGAGGATTTGTGAGAATCTGAAAAGTAAGTAAGTGCTCGGTATTAGTATTCACATTTCAAATTTGTTTTGATTTTCAATTTCCAATAAAATTAAAACATGTCATTCTATGAAGACGAATCAACAGAGAATGAAGATTTTGTGGAACTATTGTTTTGCATTCGCGACGAGATTCGCGAGCTCCAAAAAATTTCAGAGCGCAACACAATCATCTCGATATTTGGATTATTCACAAAATTTGAAGCCCGTTTCAGGTTGGAATAATATGTATACTCGTAGTTCTTGGCGGAATACAGTGACAGTGGGGGCATGCGATTAAAAAAAACTATCATTCGTTAAGACGGCTGTATCTAATACCTACATGAAAACTCTTGATACTTACCTAATTTGAGAAATTGATGACATTTCCATAAAAAAATCTGATTCAAATATGCACAGTGCTCTCCTTGGTGCTCCCAGATATCAGGAAAAATTCATCAATTAAAAAGTATGAACCTCTTTTCATCAAATATTTATCTATCTAAATGTATAAAAAGTACAAACTATGTAATAGAAATTGTTTATTTGAAAATTTCATCTCATTTTTATGAAAAGCATGCATGTTTATTGAATGCGTGCATATAAGATACATTCCCGAAAAGTACCATATTATTCGATTGAATAAATTCTCTTTTCTTTTGCAATAATAAAGTCCAAAATATTTATATATTCACTATTAGTAAACAATATTTAAACAATAACAATGACGAAATGATAAGGTTATGTTTCCTTTTGCATACTTTCTCTTCGTACGAAGTACATTTGTCCTCTTGTAACACCTATCCGGGGACATACTGTATATATAAAATATTTTAAATCTGATTATGTACAGGGTGTCCCCTTATACTTTAGCAATTGGATAACTTTCTTATTATTAATCGTAGAAAAACGTTTAAATCATTAAAGTTGAAGTAAATCTCACCAGCATTCAAAATCCGTGGTCGAAAAACCCAAAATCGAATCGGAAATAGGAAATTTTGACAGATTCTTGAGTTTTTTAAATGGGACACCCTGTATATTTTATCACAGTTCGATGGAGAATTGTCTCCTGATTCCAAATATATATATATAGTTTCTGGGGTCTATTTTCAATGGTTCAAATTTTATAGCCACTTTTATTTACTTTTATCACATCTATAAAACAAGTTAAGTTAAGTTGCATCAATAAAACATATTATTTTGTATCACACTATTACAAAAGATGTTCAAAATGTCCCCCGTTCATCTGTAGACACATACGATATCATTTTTTCAAGTTTTTTAAGGATCTTCTCATAAAGATTCGCCTTTCAGTATTTAAAAAATCAATCTCCGTCATAATTTTATCTTGAATTTCTTGGATGGATTGGGGCCTGTTACTGTATACTTTTCCTTTTAGGTATCCCCAAAGAAATGTATCGAGGGGGGTTAAATCAGGGCTGTTTGGTGGCCATTGCATTGGGCCATTTTTGCCAATCCACAGTTGGTAATTATTTGACAAGAAGTTTGTTACAGCCGCAACACCATGAGCAGGAGCTCCATATTGCTGCCATATAATATTTAGAAACATATCTGACGGTAAATTATCCACTGAATTTTCAATGTCATTCTCTAAAAAATGTAGATATCTTTCTCCAGTAAGCGACCCGTTAAAAAAAAATTGCCCATTATTCTATCTTTCATCAAGCCACACCAAATTCCAATCGACCTTCTTCCGGAACGTTTGATTTCTAAAAAATTTGTGTGGATTTTCACTCGACCAAAAATGTAAATTATGTTTATTAGGTGGTGAGGCAGTGTTGAAATTAGTGTTGCACAAGTCTCTTGAAAAAGTCTTGCAAGATCAAGACTCTTGCAAGAAATTCAAGACAAGACTTTCAAAATTTCTTGTCTTGCACTGCACTTAACAGGAGCATCTGACCGCAGAAATAGTCCAGCATTGCCAAATGTGAAGTCCAACGTCAAATAAATGTAATCTATGCAACCAACATAGCGACATGTAGCATTTGCTATGGTTTGCATTTAGTTCTGTTTATCATGGTTTGAACTCTTGTTATTTGATGAAATTTAGCCCAGAGAGTATTTTTTTTTTCTAATCTATGGCAAATAATAGTTCCGTGCGATAATTATTCTAGAGTTTTTCTACGAGTTATGGAACTTTTTCGAAATAGCGTTATTTCAACGAAATAGTCTCAATGGACAATTTGCATACATTTTCAAATGACTTGAAATTTTATATACGTAGTCCAGACATTATTTGAAAGTCACCAGCGAAATTTTTTTTTGGAAATACCCAAAAATATACAGAAGACGCGAATTTCACTGCATGATCGCAAAAGGGGTGGGCCATATTACCCTCCCGAGAGAGAGAGAGTCATCTCAGTCAGTACGTCAGACAGAGATAGATAGTGTATTCTGTGACGTATTGGATGTTGATTGGCGCTCTTTAATCGGTGATAACTACATTATTAGAGGTCGTAGGTTGATTTTCTAGTTCAGTTCTTACTAATCCTTATATTTTTTATATTTCCAAAAAAATGTGCAAATTGTCCATATTCACTTTTGTGTCTTGTTGTAGTTTGTATAAGCTCTGAGTTGCCATGATTATTTTCATTTGTTGACGCCACACTATTCTCCTTTTTTCATATAACAGCGTTGAAACTTCTATTTGTATACCTAATAAGTTTTATAGCTAATCTAGAATGTTTAGTGCTGTGATATGAAGAATGAGTACATAAAACCTTCATTCATGTGAAAAAAAGATTGATGACAAAATCATAGACTTTCATGGAACTCCGTGGAAAAAATGCTACATAACACCTTTATCCACTCAACAAAACTTGCCTTAAATTTTACCGTTTAACGTTAAAGAATTAAAAAAGAAACATGGCGGTCATTTTATGTTGATGAAATTTTGATTTGATGTAACCTTTTTATTTAAAAAGAATAGAACGACAAACCAAAAAACAAATCATTGTAACTTTTCAGATTTTCTTGAGTAGAAAAGAACCAAACGGCTGCCATTTTGGAAAGGAAACGAACACCAATTTCGGTTTTTTAAAGTGAAACAACATTAATAAATGCATATATCAATCTCTTTTTTATTCTGATATCAATCAACTCTAGATCAGTTCTCTCGACATATGCCATAATAACATAATTTTAATCATGAAGATTGATAACATTTTAATACCTGCCGATATAGCATATAGCAGAGAAAAAAGTCCGCCAAATTGTCTCTCATCTGTTGACAATGTTGACATAGGTACATATCACTCTTAGTAGGTATATTGACTAGAATTATATTTTTAAAAATATGGTAGGTACGTACCTATCTACCTATTTTATGTAATTACTTTTTTCGCGATTACTATATAGACAAAGAATACAATTATTTTTTGATATAGATATACAGGGTTATTCACGTTATTCGACACAAAACATTATGGCCGAAGTATATGATTTTGAAAAAGTTTTTTTTTTCTGGATGGATAGGGACCCTTTAAGGCTACATTTTAAAAATATTTTCATGTTATACAGTGTGTCCCCAAAACACGAAACGCATCAAAGTTGTATTTTTTTAAATGGAACCACCTGTATATTAATTGATATTCCAATTCTTCTTTGACATGCTATAAATTCAAACTATTCAAGTTAGAGGAAAATGGTTTGCACTTTCCTATCTTAACTTTTCAAGAGCTCTTCTGTCATTTGGATAGAAGGTACCGTCAACTGTCAACTTTTTTCGGCACATTTTGACATTTTTTCTCAAGAATGAATTTAATCTCCTTGGATAGCTCTTGAAAAGTTAAGATAGGAATGTGCAAACCATTTTTCTCTAACTTGAATAGTTTGAGTTTTATAGCATGTCAAAGTTGCAAAAATGCCATTTTTAGAACGCGATATCTCGATAACGGTTGAATTTACGAACATTAGTTGTATTACAATTTTTGTTCCAAATTGAAGAAAGAATTGAAATATCAATTAATATACAGGGGGTTCCATTTAAAAAAATACAACTTTGATGCGTTTCGTGTTTTGGGGACACCCTGTATAACATGAAAATATTTTTAAAATGTAGCCTTAAAGGGTCCCTATCCATCCAGAAAAAAAAAACTTTTTCAAAATCATATACTTCGGCCATAATGTTTCGTTTCGAATAACGTGAATAACCCTGTATAAAGTGTCATATCATTGAGATTAGAATAAAATAGGCTACCTTCGAGCATGGAGTTATCACTATACACAGAGAGGGTGTTTCATATTTTAATAAACAGAACTTGTTCCGTTAAGATTTTTTCTGCTAAAATTAGCGTCGTTCATTTCCGTATCACTTTTTTTATACGTTAAAGATTCTTTCTATGAAAAGAATATAGACATTTTTTCACCTTTTTGTTAGGATATAGAAACTTAACAAATAATATGTGCAAGACAAGAAATTTCAAGAGTCTTGCAAGACAAGACAAGACTTTAGTATGCAAGACTTGTGCAAGACAAGACTTTGAAAATTTCTTGTCTTGAATTTCAAGACAAGACAAGAAACTAGTTTTCAAGACAAGAATTCTTGTCTTGTGCAACACTAGTTGAAATGCGCCTCATAAGTCCAAAGAATTTTGGTAAAGAATTCTGGGTCTCGACCCAACCTCGTCAGCATCATCTGGCAACATTCCAAACGCCGTTGATTGTCGCGATCACTCAAGCCTTGCACATAAGAATATTTGAAGTCATGCAATTTATGTTTTTTTTTAAGTTTTTTGAATTCTAGTACGGGATAAGCCTAAGTCACGACTGCAGTCTCTAATTGAATGATTTGGGGTATCTAAAAAATGTGTTACCAAAACAATATTTCAACTAAAAAATACAAAATTTAATGTGTTACCTTGGAAATACAGAAGAGTAAATGTTTTCGAAAACAAAGGGGAATTTTGACAACTGGCCAGCTTATTAATATTGGAATTGCGATGGTTATATCCAAATACCCATGGAACATTGATATATTAAAGTGGCTATAAAATTTGAACCATTGAAAATAGACCCCACAAACTATATATATTTGGAATCAGGAGACAATTCTCCATCGAACTGTGATAAAATATACAGGGTGTCTCATTTAGAAAACTCAAGAATCTGACAAAATTTCCTAATTCTGATTCGATTTTGGGTTTTTCGACCACGGATTATGTATGCTGGTGAGATTTACTTCAACTTTGATGATTTAAACGTTTCTCTACGATCAATAATAAGAAAGTTATCCAATGGCTAAAATATAACGGGACACCCTGTATATAGTGGGTGAGTTACCGGCAATGTATGGTTTTCTTCTAGCTTATCTTCTGCAGTTCCCAAAAACAAAACAGTTGCATCGAAATGCAAATGGAAAAATCTAGGCAACTTTAATTTGTTCAAATAGGACACCCTCGAGGACACCCTGTATATTATGCGCTAGACTGAAGATATTTTTTTCCTTTATATAATAATACAAACTTTGCTCTCTGATATCATGGCTCAGCATAAACATTTGTATTTTACCACATACGTAGCACGGCACCGGCAATACGCTACGCTCCGTGCTCGTATACAGGGTTTTTCTTGAAACTCCGCACGCCAATATCTCGGAAACGAATAGAAATATTCGATTTCTGTAAAAAGTAGTCAATGCAAAAAAATTCGACGCATACCAAGAGTTAAGCGTCGCGACGCGTCAAAAATATAAATCGATTGCAGGGATTTCGAAATCACGCGCATGCAAAATTACGTGTTATTTACAAGCTTTTTTGTTATTTAGTCGAACTCATTTATGTTACTCAGTTCTGAGTTATAACGGTTTAAAGTGAAAATTTTATGATTGACAAAAAATGCGATATCGGATAACTTACACGAAGGCCAGCTCTAAATTTCTGTAAAAAGAAGTCAATGTATTGAGTCAAGTAGATATTATCCAGAGTGGAAAAAATTCGAAGCCTACTTAGAACCGTGCGATGCGTCAAAAATATAAATCGATTGCAGGAACTTTGAAATTACTCACATACGAAAGTACATGTAATTTATATTTTTTTTGTAATTTACTCGAACCCATTAATCTCACACATTTCTGAGTTATAGGAGTTCATAGTGAGCATTCCTTGATTGACAAAAATTGCGATTACGGTTGACTTTTACAAGAATCCTAGTCTCAATTTCTGTAAGAAGTGTTCAGTGTATGGCGTCAAGTAGATATTTTTCAAAGTTTAAAAAAGGTCACGCCTACAAAGAGATAAGCGTCGCGATGCGTCAAAAATATCAATCTATTGCAGGGACTTTGAAGCTTTTAGAAAAAATTTCTTGGTAGACAAAAAATTCTTGTATAGATCATCCGTAATCGCATTGTTTGTCATTCAAGAAATGTTTGCTCTGAACCGGTAACTTAGAAAGGAGTAGGTTGAATAAGTTCGGGTGAATACCAATAAAATTTACTTATAACATGGACTTTCGAATGCGCGTGATTTCAAAGTCTCCGGAATCGATTTATATTTCCGACGCGTCGCGACGCTTAGCTCTTCTGGGCGTCGATTTTTTTAAACTTTGAAAAATATTCACTTGACCCCATACACTGACCACTTTTTACATAAATTGAGACTAGTATTCTTGTAAAAATCATCCGTAATCGCATTTTTTGACAGTCAAGACATGTTAATTATAAACCAGTATATTGGTATTTGGTATTGGTATTGGTATTGGAGGGGGGCAAACCACTGCCCGGCGAGTAGGTCTTAAGACCCTTTTCGCCAACCCCAGGACCAATGCAGTTCTAACTAAGTTGATGATGGAGAACATCACCTAGTTATACAGGGTGTTTCCTAACCTCTGTGACAAAATGAAAGGGGTGATTCTTCCCCTAATTTTAAGACGAAAATGTGGTATAACTTTTTTTCGAATTTCGCTTTGTTTCCAAAATACAGGGTGTTTTTTTTTTTTTTGATTAGTTTTTTATTTTTAATTAATTTATCTTTTACTCGATTTTGTTGAAGTTTGGTAACGGTAGATAACGGGCTCATTTTGCCATGAACAAATAAAAATTATCGAATACAGTGGCGTCCCGAGCGGCACTTCAACCAATATTATTGGGAAAAAAATGTACGCCGCTGACTTTTTGTGTCATTCTCATTTTTTTCTCAGGTTATTCAACTAAAAACGCAACTTTTTGATCTCTTAAATTTTTATCGTATCTTGCGTAATTTTTGAGATAAACCACTTTATTGCATGTCTCTGGACTACACAAAAATAACAATATGATGCAAAGTAGCCTTTTTGCTTCGATCCATGGCAACCACATTATTTGTTTTCTTCATGAATTTTGCCTACTGTATGAAAGTTTCCAATAATGTATTTAAGTAACTATTGTTTTTCAATTTATTCGTAATAAATTACGTTCTCTTCATAATGGCTGAGTTTACCAATCAAGAAATGGCTCAAATGCATTTTATGTACGGTTTAGCGGATGGAAATGCCCGAGAGGCGAGACGTTTGTATGCAGAACGTTTTCCTAATAGACAAGTACCATGTTCGGCAACATTTACAAGGTTACATCTCCGGTTAGAGGAAACAGGTAGTTTTGCAAAAAGCCAAATAGGCGGCCGACCACTTACGGTTAGGACCGCCCAACTTGAGGAAGAAGTCTTGATCATGGTAGAAGAATCTCCAAACATGAGTACTAGGAAAATTGGAAGTGAATTAAATGTGAGTCACAAAACAGTCTGGAGTATCTTAAAAGACTATTTACTCTATCCTTAACACATACAAAGAGTACAAGCTTTGTTGCCCAGAGACTTTCCAGCTCGCGTTGATTTTTGTAACTGATTTCAAGAAATTTGTTTACGAGTACCTCATTTTTTGGCAAAAGTACTATTTACCGATGAAGCCAATTTTTCTAGAGATGGAATAATGAATTTTCACAACAACCATGTTTGGGCAGAAGAGAATCCTCATGCTATCGTCGAAGGACATCACCAGTATACATTTTCATTTAATATTTGGGCAGGGTTTATTGGAGATGTCTTAGTTGGACCGTATTTTTTCCCAAATCGACTTACTGGTGAGGTCTATTACAACTTCCTTAGAGATGAATTACCCGAATTGATGGAAGCATTGCCATTAAGAACGCGATCTCTAATGTGGTTCATGCATGACGGCGCTCCCCCTCACTTTGCAATTTGTGTTCGAAATTATTTAGATCAGCAATATCCTGATCGTTGGATCGGCAGAGGAGGACCTCACCCATGGCCACCACGTTCACCGGATCTGAATCCATTAGATTTTTATTTTTGGGGACATCTTAAGCAACTTGTTTATAGCACTCCCATTCAATCCGAAGAAGACCTACGAATGCGTATTATTAATGGATTCAATACGATTTCCGCCAGTCCCAAAATTTTCCGTGTGGTGAGAGATAACTTAGCACGTCGTGTACATGGATGTTTACTGGCTCGTGGAGGACATTTTCAGCAGTTTATTTAACTTTTTTTTTATTTATTTAGTGTTTTTGAATTCTCCATTAAAATGATTATAATTGATTGCTGTATTTGTTAGAAAATTCAACATCAGCGATAAAATTACTTTTTGCGTCAAAACTCACTCAACTAGATTTAATTTTTTATCTCAAAAATAAGGCAAGATACGATAAAAATTCAAAAGATCAAAAAGTTGCCTTTTTAATTGAATAACCTGAGAAAAAAATGAAAATGACACAAAATGTCAGTGGCGTACATTTTTTTCCCAATAATATTGGTTGAAGTGCCGCTCGGGACGCCACTGTATTCGATAATTTTTATTTGTTCATGGCAAAATGAGCCCGTTATCACTATAAATACCGTTACCAAACTACAACAAAATCGAGTGAAAGATAAATTAATTAAAAATAAAAAACTAATAAAAAAAAAAACAAAGCGAAATTCGAAAAAAAGTTATACCACATTTTCGTCTTGCGATTAAGCGAAGAATCACCCCTTTAATTTTGTCACAGAGGTTAGGAAACACCCTGTATATTGAACTAGCAGGACCAATTAATTTAGGCTAACTATTAAACTTTTCGACTGTCAGTAATCAATAATACTGCAGTCTACTCAGTAGCGTTAGCCAGTGAGAGTGCCACTAAATACAGAACAGAAAATAATTTCTGCTCACCGCGGGGACCGAACCCACGTCAATCAGAACTAACGGTCTCTCAAGCCGGCGTTTTACACGCTCGGCCACCGTAGCCCTCATATATATATATATATATAAATATATATATATATATATATATAAACCAGTATAACTCTGATATGAGAAAGATAAATTAGTCAATAACAAAAAAAATTATAAATAACATGTACTTTCGAATGCGCCTAATTTCAAAGTTCCTGCAATCGATTCATATTTTCGATGCGTCGCGGCGCTCGGTTCTCGATAGGCGTTGAATTTTTTAAACTGTGAAAAATATCAAACGGAAGGCATGTTCCTGTGGTTCTTGTTTTGTTCAAGCATTGTTAACCAGTTCACTTTTTTATATATATTTTTTCATTTTTATATTCACGTTTTATAATGTTGTTGTTCTGTTAATGTTTTTATCTGCGATATTTTCTTTTCATGTTTTTTAATTTCAAACACGTTTGTGGTATGTATTTCCTTTTTAATAACTATTTCACAATAATGTTTTTGTTGTAAGCCTGATGATGCCCTTAAACTGGGCGAAACATATGTAGCCATCAATCGAGTATTTTGAGACTTTGACCTTGAGTTTTCCAACCCGGTATTTTAAAATAAGGAAGTTGGTAGCTACTTCCGGTAAAACCGGATGAAAACTGCCACTATTTTAAAAAAGTAGTTCATGGTCGAACTACTTGGTATGTTAATTTTTATAGGCGTATCATTTATACTTTACCATATAAGGCTAGTTATCCCTTTAAAAGAAAGACTCTTTATAGAGGCATCAATAATGATTTAGTTAACGCAAAGCATCAATCATTTTTGGAAAAATATATGTAGTTACCTTAGGAAAATGTAAGACTCACTTTTACAACCCACGACTTTTCACTTAATACCGGTCAAAAAAAATTAACGCTCGTATGAGTCGTATGACTCATGTCGCGCCTAGTGCAGTTAAGTACAGTGGAGGTAGGAATATGATAATTCTGAAATTTGACAGTTTAAATCGAATGGAATCTAGCTTAAATGGCGTTTTCTCGTTTTGCCCTTTTTTCCAAACCACGGCAGATGTGGAGGAATAGGCGCCTTTATTTTCATCTGGTATCTCTCTCCATCAGGCCTAAAATTCACATCAGATAGGTACATGAAAAAACCTTTCACATTTCATGTTCCTCCAGCTGAAGTGCAGATATACATACCTACTCTACATTAATGCTGCACTGAAGGTAGGTTTTGGACAATTTCACTAGTCTGACTGGTTGCTTTCACAAATGAATATAATCTGTAGCGATCAATGAAGTTTTCATTGGGAGGCAGCATTTATTTAGAATAAATCTGCAGGTCCAAAAATGGCTTGATAACGATCGAAAACCAAAATACTGGAAATGGAAGATCGTGAACAATCGATTGGAATCGATTCAGAACCTCCTGCCATCGGCTATTTCTCAGATGATCGACAATATCTTCTATAATACCAGTTGTGCTTGTTGAAAATTACTAAAATTAGGTCTCCGTTCTTCTGGATTAGTGGGCATTGCTGCAACGGAAGACATGGGCAGTAACATCGGTGCTGTAGAAGAAGTAGATATGTTTGAAGACAAGCTGCTATAGAATCTTCAGCCAGATGACGAATCCATTTGTGGGGAAAATCATGAAGTTTACACGTAATAAGATTAGCTGGACGTACTTGAATAATTCATACGATGGCACAGCTTCTGTGACGAAGGGTTGTTTCGCATGTCAGATGTGGATTAGGCCCGATGGGGATATCACACGAGCAAAAAAAAACGCGCCTAGTAGTTGTGTGGTAAAGAGTACGTATTTGTTAAAAAAACGCATATTTTATCTTTCCGCCACGTTCACTCGAAAACAATTGGTTCTAGAAAAAAAAGTGTCTGTGCCTCTTCTGTGTAGAATTTGATGTGCAATATTTTTGTTAAAAGGTATTTGTTTTGAAAAATTGATACTTTTTAAGATAATGGCAAGAAACTTAAATTAGTCCCATAAACAACTAAAAAAAAAAATCCCCTGGCTCAAAATTCGCCGACTTTTTAGAATAATGAGGACACTCACTGAAGGTCTTAAATTTTCCCTATTGAAAAGTCTTTGTTTCCTGGGCCGTACTAGCTGAATCCAAGTCCCTCTGTATCTGTAGCAAACGTAATTCGCTGTTCAGAGCTTTTGGCAAACAAGACTTCACAAGTGGCAATAATAATAGCCGCGCAACCCTTAATCTTTTTCATCCCCATTGTTTTCAATGGACTTAGTTCAGATTCAAACTCCATAATATAGTGTTCATAGTACAACTAATGATCCCGATATTATTATTGTTATTAACAACCTTCAATAATTCTCTGCCTTGCACTTCAATTTGAATATCAAATTCTGCCAAATCGTACAGTAAGACAGTCTACAATTTTCAGATAGTTTTGGAACTAATGGAAAACTCTACACTCTGTCTAGCTCTGCTATCCGGTACAGTAGCCTGGTACAAGTACTTTCCTTTGTCATGCGAGTCGATATCGATCATCGTGCAGCAACTTTTCATCAACTTATTTAGGTCTATTATATTTTCTTGAAGCATAGATGAAATTCTTCTCCCCGATTGTCGACAGAAAAAATAAAAATCGTTGTTTATCAGACAATAATAAAAAATGCATCTTTTCTGACAATGGAACAGTTTATATTTTTATACTTGACAATAGTGCAACGTAGAGGAAAATCTTAAGAGTCTTTTTTTGTTCAAAATGGACTGGGGCGTAGTATTTTTTCCGTGGAAATTTCAGTGCCCGTACGAACGCCTCGGTTTATTTATTGGTATGAAATGAAATGAAAATGCATTATTTATAATGATGGGATGATGATTATCAGACATATAAAATGTTGAAAATCAAATCATACTACGTTCTCTGTTTTGTTTACTGCATTGATTGGACAGTTGAAGTGCTTTCATTTACGTAGACGTAAACGTGGTCATTGATATCTGGGCAAGCGCACTTCGTTATTTCTCACGTTTGCGTTTAGGGACAGACGTGACCTGTCAACGAATTAATTTTGAAAGTTAAAAGTTATATTTTTATTTTGTTTCAAAATTCAATTGACAAATTAACACAAAATTCACTTTTCTTCGTCCAGACTTCTGGGGTCGACAAATTATATGATCTACTGGGTGTTCCATTATATTTTAGCCAATGGATATTTTTTTTATTATTGGTCTTAGGCAGATGTTCAAATCATCAGAAGGTGGGTTCGCGTATTGAAAATGGAGTTGGAACAGGGTTGGGGTAGATTCTTGTCACGTGATGTCGGAGTAGTACAAAGAGTGAAAGGAGAATACCCGAACCACTTTGGAGTTAATAAAATGAGATTTGAAATGAAACAGCTGATTTTTGACAGCTGAACATTTATGTGTACTTGAATACTTGAAAAATTATTGTCGTGGTTCGTGTTTTCAAAACTTTTCAACCCATACCTACACCAATATAGTGCTTGTGCCATTATTCGACTTTCTCATGAACGTTTTCTTATTATTGAAGAAGATGATAACATTGTCATATTACAGCTGATTTCTACGTCCATTTCTTGTTTTCACTATTATTTTTTCAAACCAACTTGAGTTTGTTTGGTTGGATAAGATAGGTATGCTGAATGTAAATAAACAACTTAAACATAAATCTAAAATGACAAGGCCTAATAAAAATTCAAAAAATAACCTCACTGCGCATGTTCACTCTAAAATTCTCATGATTCCCACGTTCCGAGGTGGAACTTTCGGAGTGAGCTCCATTAACGCCGCTCCGTAATACTCGATCGCAAAGAGGGTCACTCTACTGACACGAAATAGTCATACTCGAACGCATGGAGTAGCGATGGAGTGCACGGAGTGAACAGAGTGTAATAGCCGAACCCACCTAGAGTTGAAGTCTTAGAACATAGAACCCACTAGAACAAGCGTACACCCCAGATTCCGGGTAAATTGTTTGTCACTATAATAAACATGTTATTATTTACATCTCGTCCGTTGAATTCGTTCAACGTTCGTTCAACGTTGCCTTGTTGCAAATAAAAAGCACTCGGAATTTTCACTTTTTTTATCAAAAGGAATTAAACAGTGTATTAACGAGGATATGTTTTAATTTTTTAATTGTTTCAATATCGTTGGTGTTATAGGACAGTTATAATTTACTGATTATTGATAAGTTTTGTTCACAAAAATCAGCTGCTCGGCCTTCAAATTTATTGAATTTTGAACAAGCCGACAACAGTGTTCCAAGGAAGCTACAGGCTATGATTGGTGAAAATGACTATCAGCTGTGATTGGTTGATCTGAAACAGGCATTTGTGTCGTGTTGCCAGATGTATTTCGTTGCATCGTGTCTACATAAGTGACTAAGGTTCATGGAAAAATATGGGTCTCATTGAAAATGTTTTATTATCACTAGTGATCTAAATATGTACATATTATA
Organism: Orchestes rusci; assembly: GCA_958502075.1. NCBI lineage: Eukaryota > Metazoa > Arthropoda > Insecta > Coleoptera > Curculionidae > Orchestes > Orchestes rusci. Next base: position 59,612,961 of record OY293303.1, on the reverse strand, counting down.
TAATTGGTAACTACCGGAGATGCACTCATAGAGTATAGAGTATTTTTAATTAGAATAAAAATACCTTGAACACAAGGTAGCTACTTATTAAATTTGCAGTTTGACAAACTCGCAAGAATTCTCGCAAGAATTCCTCTCTCCCCTCAATGTATAAACATGTGACACACAAAGAGACATCGGGCTATATCTAGTTGGAAAATCATTGGTTGAAGTACATACATAGTCTGGAATGACATATTAGACAAAGTAGAAAGGCACTTTCGTTTCTTATTTAAACAGCCTAAACATGACTGAGACCTTGATTTAGACTAATTCAGTTAATGTTCTTTAAGTCTGATTTTGCATATTCCATTTTCCAGGATGACAATATGAGAAATAGATGAATATAATTTACATCCAGTTGATCAAACACTTATGATGAAGCCACTTATGTTTGATTTATAATGCTTATAATATGAATGAATAACATGATATCATTTCAGTATAGAGGAAGAGTATGTGCCAATTGTTGGAGACAGGGTGAGATACCAACTTTGTCCAATACCTCCGAAGTTTGAAAAATCCCAAGCTGTACACGTTCATATTGTGGACTTGAAACCAGGAATTCATCAGAGATGGGATAAAGTGCACTAGTTGATTCGTAGTGTTAACATTCAGTTAGGAGTTAGTTATCTGTTTTTTTTTTATCAATATCGTATTATTCCGTTAACTTGTTCTCTCATTTAGATTAGTTTTGTTAGTTGGTTGATTGTTTAATATCCGAAACCAACTTGCATTTATTAGTTACTATGTGTTCTGGTACTGTTGACCACTTTTATACATAGTCTACTGAGAAGATGTTATGGCATTGTCTATGACACGTGACAGACAGGATGTTTCAGAATAAGATGCTGATCCTTGAGAGTGTGAATCCCTTGGGGATTTTGAGAAGAAGAGTGCTTATCAATGTATGTCCACAATCTCTTTTTTTTTATATACATGGTATTGGAAATTTGAAAAAAAAACAGTGTCTTCTATTTCATGACAATTGCTTTCCATATTTCATTGGAATTTGGTGGGTAACTACAATCCTAGAGAATATTTTTTTTTAGTGTTGCTATGAATTGTGTACATCCATGGAATCTTAACAAAATATCGACAACTTGGAACAACCTGTTTTTTTTTTAATATTTTTCACACCCTTCATATCACATTTGAAGCTACTTCGGACCTACATCAATATGATTTATGTTTTCATAAAATCACCCAGGGATTCACACCTCAAGGATCAGTATATGGAACAACCTTTATATACCTAGTCGATGTATTTTCGGGTTTTGGCCATATCTTTGAATTAATAGATTTGGTATGTAATGTTGTTTTTAACGAAAATACATTTTTGAAAACTATGTATTGTGTCATTCAATAAAATAATAGTTCTACATTTTCAATACTATTTCCACAAAACGTTTAAGGTGAGTGCATCAAACATTCAGTCTGTGTAGCAGGTTTCAAATTAATATAAATTAAAACAGTTCGATTGTGAAATAAATTTATTTAGAGAATCGAAAATAAATACAAGATACAAAATCAACGAAAATATTTGATGCCGACTATAACCATGAATTTCTCGATGAACACTTCAGAATCTAGAACCGCAATATGTGCTGCTCTGCCAATAAGAGTATTTGCAGTATTCGGTAAGGCATGGTGAATATCGTATCGTAGAAGATTTACATCTTTTTTTGCTATGATAGGCTGCATTATGTTGTTGATCATTTTTTTGTAAATAATACCCTGTTCGGAAATGTCTTTTGAAGATTCTTTACATAGCTCTATTCTTGCTGAATGTAAAGGAACGTATCTATTCAAGTATTTGACATCTGGTTAGTTAGGTTTGTGTAAATGATTAATACAACTTACCTATCTTGTCCCGATCCGCATAATAAAATATTCTTGAAGTGGTGTAAATTGCTCTTTCTGCTAAGGTTGTATAAAAACGATTTTTTTGGATCCACTGAATCTTTTAGACAAAGTTGAAGAAGAGAACCAGATTTTTTCCACTTTTGCATGAACCACATTCCTAAGGTTGTCATGATAACAGATCTATCAACGAATTGGGAAGTTGCACTAATTTTTTTTATTGCTGGATTCGAAAGTCCATGAAAAATAAAGAGAACGTATTTTTTTCGTTTTCTTGTTAGTCAAAAATTGACGGAGATAGAACGCATTGAAATGTGCTGCAGTATGACGTTTTCATACAGGGTGGGCCATTCAAAACGAAACAAGGCCTATACATATAAAGGGTGTTCCAAAACTGAGTACGACGATTTTAAGGGCATATTCACCAGCCCAAATTAAAGTTATTTTCTCATATAAACAAATGCCCTAACTCACTTCGTTTCCGTGATACAGGGTGTCAAAGTTTTTAGAAAAAAACAGTTTTTAATAATTACTCAAAAACCTTTCAGCTGATTTTGACAAAATTTGGCAAGATTATCTACCGTCATAAGGATGATTTTTAAGTGTGATCAAAACACCATTATTCATTCCAGTGGCGTCCCAGAGGCTCATCTAGTTGATATTTATAGATAAAATTATGGTACGCCACTGCTTTTTTGAGGATTTTATGGTTTTTCCAGATCAAGCAATCAAAGATGTAGCTTTTTTGTATTTTGTTTTTGTATTCAGCTTCGTTTCCTAGATAAAAATCAAAAATCGTTTCCCTGCAACTACCGGGACGCGTATTGGCATTCCTTACTACGCTACAGAGCATACATGAGCTGTATCGCAGTAAATTACGGCTGGACTGGACGCACAATTTGTTCAGCCATTGTTTACTACGGTACAGACCAAATGCGCTGTATGGAAGAAAAGTATGGTAGGAATGGTTTTTTCGCTCAATTCATTAATATTTATACCAATATAATGGAAATTAACTACATACATAATATGTATACAGTGTGTCCAAGGTAAGGATGCACAGCATGGGGATCTTGGAAACTATATAAGAGATACAGTGTCATGGCCTGTCATTGTGTAAAACTTTGTCAAGGCTTATTAGAAGCACGCCATAATATGCGGATTCAATTAAATAGCGTAAAACTCAATGTTTCGAATTAAAACACTCACCTTATCATTATGAGTAAAAATAATACTATCCTATACTTAACAGTACACAATTTATTTTTACAGCGTACAGGGGTAGTCTTAAAAAGTTGACTCTATCCTCATTTCGTCAAATTGTGTGATCATGGGAAAAGTAACGCAGTTGGTAGGTACATAATATTAAAAAGTTGTAAATTTTGGTAAACAATACAGGGTGCCACAGATTAGAGTGCATGCATTGAGATCTCAGTTATTATAAGAGATACAGGGTCGATTAAATGGATGCAAAGTTGCGAATTTGTATGCTCAACAAAATGTCAATTTGATTTTGGACAAATTTTACTACTTCCGGAGTTATCCGAAAAAAAAAACCGAAATATCGCTAAAAAGTTTTTATCATTTACTTAGTTTATTTGAGAAGATATTTTAAAATGAATTGCACTTTCTGATTGCCACTTTTCCTCCTCTACAATATGGCGGTAGCAAGTTAAAAATCTGACGTTTCGTCTTTGAGCAGCCATCATCAAGTTCATTCTCTTGAATACGGACCTGGATTTTTCATTTAATTTTTAGTTATCTTCTGACGTCCTTAAGGCATTGAGGTATCGCAACCGTGGAAAAAAATACTTATCTAAAAAATAATACCAGAGAAAATTAGTTGGGCAACAACCCTTCTCTCCCTAACATATAGTTTGGTTCATAGATCCATCTTTATTCGACACGTTATTCTTATGAGAAAACCTGCACTACTAGACAAAACTAATTGACAACCAAAATTGAGATAAAATTCAATAAGGATACATTTAATGGCATTAAATAAAATTCACAAACGACATGGAGAATAAAAAAAATACATATAGAAATAAAATCAATTTCTGCGAAAGTGTTCAAAAATATTGTCACTCTAACAAAATATTGAAAATAACAATAATAGGTGAATAATAATTGAAAATATTGAGGTTGCTAAGGTAACTCATCACTCTACACCCTCATCTAATCACCTCAATGCCTTAAGGACGTCAAAAGATAACTGAAAATAAAATAAAAAAATCCAGGTTCGTATATAATAAAAATAATGTTGATGATGGCAGCTCGAAGACGAAACGTCAGAATTTTACATATCGTTTTCACCAAAAATTTCAAGACAAAAAATGGATGGAGACAGAGAAATCGGATTGTATCCTGCATCAGAAGTGAAACGGACAAGTACTTCAAAATGCTTATTGAAGGCAACACAGCAAACTCCAGGGAACTGTGGAAAAACTTAAAAACGCTCCTTCCAAACAAGAAGGGTTTTCTTCCTGATGAGGTTCATTTCAATCAGCGGATCGTTTCATCTGAGCAGGACATCCTGCATCAGAAGAAGAGTTCAACAGGTTTTTTGTAGACAGTATTAACACTATTATTTATAATATTTCTGTGATTCTGGATGTGAATGACGACGATATCACCAACACTGTATCAACGTTTGGAGAATTAAACCACTTCAATAAAATATCTATGCAGGAACTGAAGAAAGTATTGAAAGAACTAAACAATGTTGGTGGTGATGAGTTTGGTATATCCAAGAAAATCCTTGTGGACGCCTGCGCAGTTGTTGCAGACCGATTATTGGATATTGTGAACACAACCCTTGCAAATGGAGATTTTCCTGTGACTTGGAAAGCATCAGTAGTTATTCCTGTCCAGAAAATAACGAATACAAACCAGTGTGAAGAGTTCAGGCCAATAAACACCAGTCCAGTCTATGAAAAGGTTCTCGAAGTCGTGGTGAAATAGCAGCTCCTAACTTACTTTGAGGAAAACAACGTTATAGTTACCAATCAGTCAGGATTTCGCACTAAACATTCATGTGAGTCTGTCGTTGTTAGTGTCTGTGATGATTTTTTAAAAGCTTTGGAAGATGATAATTATGTATTGGCTGTCTTTATAGATTTTAAGCGTGCGTTTGAAACAATAAGTAGAAATAGTTTCTTACAAAAATTGTACAAAATAGGAATCAAAGGAACAGCTTTTAAATGGTTCTGCTCATATTTAACTGATAGGGTCCAAAAAATAAGGTTTGTATGTCTGAATATGTAAAAGTACAGCATGGTGTCCTGAGGAACAGGGCACTATTTTGGGGCCATTACTATTTTCATTGTATATTAACGATGTTGTAAATGCGATAAAAGAATGTAAAGGTATATTGTTTGCGGATGATACCATGATTTATGTCATAGGTAAAAATATTGATGAAATGGAAAGAAAAATAAATGCTGATTTGGATCACATCTTCAAATTGTTGTGCATCAATAAATTGTGTATAAAAGTCAAATTAACCTGAATTCTTTAAATATTTGTATAAACAAAGAAAAACTAATGCATGTAAATGAAATCAAATACTAAGGCGTAATCTTTGATTCAAATTTATTGTTTCACGCACATGCTGATTATGTGATGAAAAAATTTTCTAGAAAAGTAGAAGTGATCACAAGGATAGGAAAAACTTTGTCAATGAGCACCAAATTATTATTGTATAATAGCATAGCTGCACCCCATTTAAAATTTTGTTCATCACTTGTTCAACTTGCCAAATTATAAAATAGACCAATTACAAACGGTTCAGAATAGGGCCATGCGAACTATATTGAAATGCAATAGATACAAACCAGTACAAACCATGTTAAATGACCTTGATCTCCTGTCTGTGAAGCAAACAATTATGTTTGATATCTGTATTTTTATTTTTAAAATCAAACAGCAATATGTTCCTCAATATGTATGCGATAGGGTAACTTATTTTAGAGATAAACATTCTCACAATACTAGAAACTGTGGTGATTTTAGGCTAAGAGAGTGCTATTCAAGTCATGTACAAAATTTTCTTTACATAAAGGTCTAAATGAATTAAAAAACTTGCCTCCAGATCTCAAAAACTGTGATAACCTCAATAATTTTAAACGGCTTTTAAAAAATCATGTATTGTCCACATTTTAACGTATACCTACATATTTATATTTTAGTGTTGATTCTCTGTTTTATTATTTTTGTTTGTTTTTATAGACTCTAGTTTACTTAAGATATTACATTTATTTATATTAGGTATATTAACTGTTTTTCCATTGTAGAAAAAATGCTAATAAAGATATATTTATTTATCTATTTTCAATGTGATATCACACTCTTGTAGAGGAGAAAAAGTGGCAATGACAAAGTGTAATTTATTTTGAAATGTATTTTCAAACAAGCGCAGGAAATAATTATAACGTTTTTGCGAAAATTCGGTTTTTTTCGAATATCTTCGGAAGTAGTCGGAATTTTTCAAATTTCAAAATTGAATTTTCTTGAGCATAGAAATGCGCAACTTTGCATTCATTTAACCGACCCTGTATCTCTTATAATAACTGAGATCCACATGCATGCACTCGAATCTGTGGCACCCTGTATAGTCCAATAAAATTGTAATGTGAAACATGGACAAGATGAATTTTTCAGGGTTTGTCAACGACGGACGGTCTCCTGAGTGTAAAATTAGCCAAATCGGAAATTTTCCCCCTGCGTTTATTGTGCAATTAAAGGTGTTCGCGATAAAATCAGATAAATTACAGTGACCGCGGCTAAAATATGGAACATTTTTTTTAAATTCAAGGTTTTAATTTTTTTGAGAACGCTCGGACGTGCTGCTTTTTATTTGTGGATGCGGTTTCTTTAATGACAATTCCATGTATACAGGGTGAACCAAAAATAAGTTACGACCATCAATTTCTTTGTTTCAAATGGAAACATGTATTTTTTATTTCATATTTGGATTCTGCGTGAAATTCTGAGTTTATTTAATGCAATATACCAGATACCTTTATCCAACTTTTTTCGAGAAAATGGCATTTTAAATCCATTATATTAATCAAATCAAATCAAATATGCTTTATTGTCAAAGATAAAAGTCTCGTAGACAAAGCTGGTACCTATGCATGAACACTTATCACAATAATCAGTATTTAATCATTCTAAACCTGGTTGATGTTTGTATTGGTTGAAAAATTGAATCAATTGTTCATTCAGCAACGTAAATAAGTGGTAACTTACTAAAAAAAACATATTCGCCTAGTTACCTATAGTTTATATTGCTGCTTCTTGGCAGTGCATTCAAAAATAAACAACCACGCGATTCTGTTTTTTGAGTTGCTTAGTTTTACTACATACTTGCTTACCTTGCTGATTGGATTTTCAATTCAATTATTGGATCACTAAAAACATCATCCTGTTTTTGAAATAAAAATATTATGGATATCTAAGGGTGAGGCCATTTTCTCGAAAACGGTTGGATTTAGGTATGATGGTATGATGTGTATTACATGACATTTACTTCGAATTTCACGCAGAATTCAAAAATAAAATTGAAAATAGGTGTTTCCATTTTGAAAAAGAAGATGTTGTTCGTAACTTACTTTTGGTGCACCCTGTATAACTGAATTTGGCATGAAAAAAACCGCATCCAAAAATAAAAATCGATATTTTCAAGCATTTTCCAATAACTCATAACCCTGAATTTGAAATTGATTTGTTCCATATTTTAGTCGGTCACTGTATGTGTATCTTATTATGAACAATTTCCATTAGGGTGAATTTCATGATGTAGGATAACGTAGAAAACTACCCCAATTTGTTCATAAACTGGGTGGTATCTCATAAAATATTAAAGTGACAAAAAAAGTTCATAAGGGAAAGTTGCACAACTTCCATTCGGGTCAATTTGCTGTAGAACAAATTTTTTAAAAATCACCGCAAAGAGCTTATTTAACTGTTGACGACCGTTAAATAAGCTCAGATGCATTTAAGAAAATAATGAACCTCTATAAAAAATCATAAGGCCAATCTGAGCATGTTTCTCTGTAGAATCTACGTCTAATTATTATTATTGTTGTAGCACATTTCAAAAAAACACCCTTCCAGCTCAAAAACCGCAAGGGGAAAATTTTCGATTTTCGCAATTTTACACTCAGTAGGCAGTTACTGACAAATACTGAAAAAAAAACAACTTTTCCGTTTTTTTTCCACGTTAAAACTTTATTGGATTATTATTGTTTACCGAAATTTACAGCTGCCCAATACTGTAATGAGTTTCGCTATAGAAAACACTGTTCAGCTTTAAACTATTTATTTTACAAGTCACTATGTACAGAAGTCACTATTCACAAACAAAATCACAGCTTATTTATGTTCCACGATTTATATTTCACGACGTATTCAGAACTGAACTAACTCCTTCAAAATGACGGATCTCATTATATACCCTCGCCAGGATTGAGAGAACAATCCAGATATTTTTAGAAAAGCGAAGAATGTTCGACGCCATCTAGCCTTGCTAGAATGTACCAGAAGCCAATCGATTCCTAACAATTCTACACAATGTGGTGGCTTGCGCATTCACCATGTTTTTGTCACAATACTATGTACTAGCTACATGTTAGTTATTGGATCATTGGTTACTTTATCGTCACATGAAAATTTAACGAAATTAGTATAGAGTCAACTTTATGAGACCAACTCAAACTATCCCTTTACGCTGCAAAAATAAATTGTACTGGAGAGGATAGTTTTATTTTTACGCATAATGATAATGTAAGAAGGTATTTTAATTCAAAACATTGAATTTCACGCTATCAAATTGAATCCGCATGTTATGGTTTGCTTCTAATAAGCCTATACAGGGTTTTAAAGTCGCATTCCTTAACCAATTTCAAGATAAACATGTGTCCTAAATAGTCCGGTTTTCAAATTACAGTGTCTTGGAGGTTGGAGGTTTACTTTTCGACCACATGAAAAATCATAGGGTATCAAGGAAAGTCAATAACATAATGTGCATAACAACGAATATAGCGTTAGCAAAGTTGACTCGATTTACTAATAATAAATCCGATTTTTTTCTAAACCTGTATTTCTAAAACCAAAATATTTATATTCAATACACAATGACAATATGTTCCTATAAGACCTATACTACTTTAATTCCTCATAAGGGTGATTTTTTTGTGTAATCAAAACCACATTATTTATTCCAGCGGTGTTTGCAGAGGGTCATCTAGTTGATATAGGTGAAATTCACACCTGCTTTTTTGAAGATTCAATTTTTTTAGATGAACCAATCAATAATGTCGTTTTTTTTTTCTTCTCTGTTCATGGCTTTTCTGCGGTTACGTCATACTTTTCCCTTTTACACATTGAAAAAAAAATCACGTTCGTCTGAACGAGGGTCTTTCGGATCAATTTGACAAATCTCACATGTGGAGCGATCAATCTACGACATACTGCCAAACGTCAAATACTGTGACGTGACCGCAGGAAAGTCATGAACAAACTGTAGATTTGTTTTTAAGATAAAACTCAAAAACCGTTTCTGTGGACATTCTCAAAGCAGGGAAACGGTTTTTGATTTTTATCTTGAAAACGAAAATAAAAAGACAAAAAACAACATAATTGATAGGTTGATCTAAAAAATTATAAAATCTTCAAAAAAGCAGTTACGTACCATAATTTTACCTTTAAATATCAACTAGATGAGCCTCTGGGACGCCACTGGAATGAGTTATGGGGTTTCGATTACACAAAAAAAAATAACTTCATGACGGCAAATAATCGTGCCAAATGTTGTCAAAATAAGCTGATAGGTTTTTTAGTAATTACCCAGCTAGCAAAATAGTCCTATAGATTTGGAGTTATAGGATATTTATGTTCTGTTAATGTTCTATAGTTGCGTATAGTACAGTAAATTGTTGTATAGTGGACGAATATGACACTATTTTGCTCTCAGCAACTAATTTGTTGTTTTAACCTATCGTAAGAACGTTTTTGCAGCATAATTATAGAGCAGTTACAGAATATGTTCCAATATAGTTCTATAAGTGCTGCATGATAACACTTTTTTGCAACCACTGTGCTTACACAATCAAATTGCTCTAAAAGCGATGCACAATAATATCTTATTGGAACTATATTATGTCCAGTGAAGCTCTTATACAACTGTTCTGTAATGTCTCATGTAGTTTTCTTATAGAATTATTGTACAAAGGGTTCCTACTGATACAATTCTGCTGCGGAGAGCAAATAACTGACATGGAAGCAGTTATCGAATAAGGTAAACTGGCGCTTCTTTAACGCAGTCACAAACTATTCCAATTCAGGTGTTATGAAACCTTTATAGAATAAATAGGCAAAAATACAAATATTTTGTTCTATGAAAACCACTATAGAACTACTATAACAACGACGCCATGCCATATGTTTTAGATTATTAAACTTTTATGGAGTTTGTGACTTTATCTTGCTTTAAAATGTCTTATTCATTTTTATTTTAATGGAGAAAGGTGAAAAAGTGGAGCGTTTTCGAAAAGTAACAACATTTACGAAAACCTTAAGCATTTTATTAAATAAAAGAACCCCCCTGACAAATGGTTTTTGAAATGATTTCATTAGAGTCACCAGGATAATGCGGAAAAGTAAAAAATAATTTGATAGATCCTTGTTAACTAAAAAAAAAATAAACATAATACACACAATAAACGGGGGCACTAATACATAGTTCCCAAAACTCTAGTATTTTCCATACATTTTAACTCAAAACATCTTTTGTGGCTCGCAACAGAGACGTCTTTTAGTTTAAATAATTTTTTTTTTCGTAAAATTGATTAAAGATTCTGAATAAGCCAGTCTCATTGTTCATGAAATATTTTGAGATATGACAACACTGAATGAAATGGCATTGCTCTATAATCATTGCAAAAGACACAAACATGTCGTATTAGTTGGAATCCATATTGGATAGTATTAATAATACAAAGATTCCATTCTTTTCTGCGGCCATATTGTCTAGAAATAAAATAAAACAAATTTGAAAGCATAAGCAATAATACCAAATGAAATAATCTGAATAACATCGACCACGATAGTGTGTCTGATTATTTCATATAAAATTTAGGGGTAAATTAACGAATTTTTGAAAAACATTTTTTTCATAAACTTTTAGTGATAGTGGAAATTTAGGCCAAACGGAGGGAGCATCAAAAAACTCCCATAATGTATTATATGTTTCACAATAAATCTTCTTCCGCAAGTTAATTTACGGCTTAAGTGACTGCAAATAACCAACTCAGTAAATTATTAAGTATATACCTATATTCCTATTTCTACAGAGTAGGTTAATTATCATAAAGTCAGCATCTTTCATCGTCATGTTTTGTTACAGAATCAATTTGCTTCTAAAATACAACACTTAACAGTTTAAAAGTTCTTTAAATATCACACAATGCATTCAAATTGTTGCATAATGAGACATTTTGCGATTCTATGCCATAATTGTATTAGAGTTCTTTAGTAGTTGTATTCTACAAGAGCTTTTGCTCTGTTACGGTAATACAAATGTTCTTTGAAAGCTCTAAGAACGTTTATGCAACAATTCTATAATTGTTTTGCGGAGGCTTTACACAACATTTTATAGAAGTAAAAAGCTGTATAGTATGGTGCCCATTTTGATTGTTTAAGAGTTGTAAGAACGATTTAAAAATGTTCTTAGAAAAATATTGCTCTATAAAAATTAGTTCTAAAAACGTTCTCACGACATTTATAGAACAAGAAATGGTTAGCTGGGTAATGAAACATTGATTTTTTATGATGAGAGCCGCCAAGTCCGGGTAGTTGCAGGCAAACGGTTCTAGATTTTTATCTTTGAAACGAAGCTGGGTACAGAAACAAATTAAGAAAATCTTGAAAAAAGCAGTGGCGTACCATAATTTTTTCGATAATTATCAACTAAATGACTTTCTGGGACGCCACTGGAATGAATAATGGGGTTTTGATTACACAAAAAATCACCCTTATGAAAGCAAACAATCGTGCCAAACGTTGTCAAAATCAGCTGAAGGGTTTTTGAGTAATTAATAAAATACTGATTTTGTCTAAAACCTTTGACATCATGTATCACGAAGACGAAGCAAGTTAGGATATTGAGGATATATGTTTATATGAGAAAAAAAACATATTTTGGGCTGGTGAATAATATGTCCTTGAAATCTTCGTGCTCAGTTTTGAAACACCCTGTATAGTTTGCATAGAAAAAAATCGCTCGGACCCGTCGATTTTTATTTCTAGGGGGAAAGATTTCGAGCTTTTAGTCAACATTGTCGTATTCATCCCTGCGTGGGGTTGAACATCAACCCCAAAATTTCACCGTCACCGGATCAGGCAAAATAAAGCAATTTCCTTGGCCGTATGCATTTGATGGATATCCAGCGAAAGTTGATTGTCAAAGACGTCGCTTTTACATCATTTTTATATTACAGAATGATGAATTAGGTACCCGACGGTCTAAAAGAAATCAAAAAAGTAGTGGGTACATCAGAGTTTTTCAAAATTGAGGACGAAGATTTCAAGGGCATATTTACCAGTCAAAAATTTTAGAATATTCTTTTATAAACATAGTCCTAACTTGCGTCCCTTACGAGATGCAGGGTGTTAAAAAAGGTCGTTTTTTTCATCAATCAGTCAAATACCTTCTAGCTGATTTTGACAAAATGTGGCATGCTTATTAGCCATCATTAAAGTCTTTATTCTGTGTATCTAATTAAAATTCCAAAAAAAACATTCCATTGGCGTCTCAGAGGGTCATCTATTTGATATTTAATGAAGCAATTGAAGACATATTGTCGAGTAGATTTATGTGAGATTTTTTTTTGTCAGTGAATATACCCTTAAAATCTTCATACTCAATTTTGAAACTCCCCGTAAGTATATTGTTTCAGGCGTCAAGACCAAATGAAATTTGAGAATCATATTTTGCTATATTTTTGATTCATGTACCAAAATAAAATTGTTATCAATGATTTTCCAACGTTGTTATGGTATGATTCTAGAATCAATTTATTAGAAGTTACAGTATATTTGATGAACTGATGAATAAAATTCAGTTACCTTCCTTATTTCTTGTTGAACTGGTATAGCGTATACATAATAATAGTAGAAGATAATAAAATAAAACAAGTATCATTCATCAGAAGACATAAACACATAAGTTTCAGCAGTACTCCTGAAATTTGGAATATAAATACAATTAAATTTAATGAAATAGAATTGTTATCGCCCTTGCATAGGGATCCTTGTAACGAACATTTTCAGTGTTTTTCTTTATTTGGACCAACAGAATTTTTGAAAGACCTCGTTCATTTATTACTATTTTTGACTTTCATAAATGAACTATGATGGATGATATGCAACCCAATTTTTTTCCTAAGAAATAAAAGTATCCACTTTAATAATCATCATTCATGAGAAGGTAAACTAACGAGCATAATATTCATACCCCCAGTAAACACATATGTGACTTTGATGTGACATTTATGTAAATTTAAAGTAATTATGACTCCCACAATAGTTTTTTGTGAAAATTATGTAACCTTCGGATATTTCATTATAACGTAAATTTCACATAAACAAACTGATGTCTCTATTACATAAGTTTCTTTCGCTTCTGACTGATATAAGCAAGTAGTTATAGCTATGTCACTTCTGGATCATTTCCTAAAATTACCGATAGGTGGCGCCGCGATCACGAAATGTAATTTTTTTATCTCCGCATGTCTTATCACACAGACTTCCGTTCATATATGTGTTATCTCTGTTTAGTATACGGGGTGTGCAAAAAAAAAAAAAAAAAAAAGTGTGCGGAATGTGGAGATTTGAAGGTATGACGTCATGGCGTTTGTTTGTGGTGTGTGGAACCAAGTATGTGGCGCGCAATGTATAGAATTTTAAAATGTGCATTTTTGAATGTGGAATTGCTTGAATTTGGCTTTGTATAGTTTTGGTCTTATCTCCCCATGTTATTCTCATGGACTTCCGGTGGTTAAAATAATTAGGCGGAACCAAGATCGTATATTTGTGCAGGAAATTGTTATCACGTTCCAGCTGATAAGATGAAATTGCATTGTTGTCACTGTTTATAGTTAGATTTATGGAAATATGGATTGAATAGCAAATGTATGTAGTAGTAAATTGTTGTAAGTCAATGAGGATAGTCAACGCTGCAACCTTGAACTTGGGCTGTTGATAAAAATAAGTCGCACACACACCTAATCTCTGAAAAGATATTAGTTTGAAGTCACTTTCCCAATCATGAATAATAATTGTTGTTCATCCATAGAAATTATTATGTTACATATAAATGGGGAAAAACAGCTGGAAGATTTTGCAAGCGAAGAATTGGAAATGTTTCCTTTAAATTATTTACTGAAAAATGTAAGACCATATGAACTGTTAAATATTTGGGGAAAACTACCAATAAGATATAGGAATGAATATTCGCTTCAAATCAAACTTCCATGTTTCATACATTATAACCCACCTCATGAAACAACACATTTCGATGGACCTGCCAGATCACAAGAGAAATGCTATATTTGTAATAAAAACACTCAGTAGAATATTTTTTAAATTTTTATTAGAAAATATCACATGAGACCCAAAATCTCGTCCAAGATTACAAATTAATATTTTTGAATAGGAACAGAAAAGTAATCCCCACCACCTTCTCTTAGTATTTAAATGAATAAAAGCTACACAGTCTCAGAGTCTGATCAGTCTACTTGAATACTTGAAATAGAATTCATAAAATGGAGCACTCCATTCCAATCAATCAGCTCAAAAAACCTTGCACTTTAATTAACGAAACAGTGCACTATCTGAATAAATCCAAATCCAAGTGGCTCAGTGTCGGTTTATCTTTGAGTGAGAAATTCATTCCCATCGTCAAACTATGTGGAAACAAATACGACCAAAATGTGAATTTCAGTGAAAAACAATGGTTATCATTCTTGTTTCATCAAGATGTGATGCTGAACTTCCTTCATTCAACTGACTTTGGATGGCAACCTATTCAAGGAGATGATTTCGAGATCCATTTTGTGTTTTTTGGTAAAACACGAGTTATCAAGATTTTCCAGTATAGTGGATGTGAGATTTTCTTGGCTAGAGATACTATCAATCAAGTGGTGAATATAGCTGAATTAGTCTTGTATCGTTTAAATTTGTTGAAATCGCAAGAATTTTTATCATATTACAAAACTTTGTTTAAGGATGTTCATATGTTGAATGGTGATTTGATAACAAATGTATATAATATTATTTCCCCTTTAAAAAACATAAATAATGTGAATATATACTGTGTACTTGAAATCCTTCATTTACACCCTGATCAAATTAGTACAGATGCAGGAGAATTCGCATGTGATGAATTGTTAAAAAAATTTAC
The DNA here is from genome assembly GCA_958502075.1 of Orchestes rusci. NCBI lineage: Eukaryota > Metazoa > Arthropoda > Insecta > Coleoptera > Curculionidae > Orchestes > Orchestes rusci. The sequence goes on along the minus strand of OY293303.1, from coordinate 59,597,594 downwards.
TAAGCAATAGAAAATATGTTTCGTACATATTGTTTTCTTTACTTCCCCCTCTCCTTAAGAGTTTGCTATTTAATCTCAGACATTCCGTTTTATTCATCAATCAAGTCAAGTTCCATCCAAGTATAACCATCATACAAGTTCTATCTAATCAAGATGATACCATCATACGGCATGGTTGCTGCAATGGAGGAACTGGCTAGAGAATTTCGAGATCTTCAATATGACGCAGAACATGAGGCGGTTTATGGTATGGAGAGATTTTACACTGAAGGAGAGTGCAAAAATCTGGAAGAAAAATATCGGAAAGCTGCTGAAGCCTGCGATTTATTTCTGTATACATCGGACCTACGATTTTTCTTGGAGACTATGAAGGAAATGAATCTTGTAGGTTATTTGATTGATCTTGAAAAATTTATACCTGTCAATATTTATAAAGAAGTATTTGAATTGGAATAAAAAAGTTCGTTTAATAGATATGGTGTTTTATTTGTAAAAATGGTGGGCGTTGTGGTGTAGAGGTCTATGCATCGGCTTCTCACAGAGTGAAAATTTCTTTTCGATGAAAATTTCAATAAAAAATAATTTTTTGGTAAACGGTATTTATTCAACCAATAAACAATTATTATACAAATTATAAACATTAGTAAGTGCACACATTGCAGGTGATGATAAATGAAACAAACAATGTGGTTTTTCTAACGATAAAGCTGGATTGTCATCAAGTTCGATTACGGGCTTCGATGAATATTTCCTAATGTATTGCGCCTTTTCTTTTCCTTTCACGTACACATGACCCACGTTTTTCGTTAAATTTTTCACAATATTAGAGAACTTGTGTAATTGAGTAAATCCTTCATTCCACGAAATACAATGGTGATTTTTTATCAACCAATTTGCTTGATTTCGCAGTTCTGGAGGCAAGTGTTCTACCGCAAAAGGAGATCGAAATATATAGTGACATATTTTTTCTCCATCAAACGCAGCTAATTCTTTGGGGATAAATTTTTTTTTCTCAATTATAAATCCTTGTACATCCAAAACAAGCAGCTTCATATTTTCAATTGTGAGAATTTCACCAACATCTGCTTTTTGTCACTATAGTCTTGAATTTGTTTTTTTAATTCTTCCAATCTCTTTAAATGGTTAGATAAGCGAAGCTTCAATTCTGAAGACATACTGAACATCATTTAGATAAATAAATGGTTTATACAGGGTGTTTCCTAAAGATTGGTAAAAAATTCGTTGTGTGATTCCTTGGGTATTTTCATGAAAAAAAGTTCCTATAAACATTTGCCGAAAAATGCTTCCTAAGGGAGCTACGCCCCTTTAAATAGGGCACCCCGAAGACGGTTTTTCCTCAATATTTCCGAAACCTTACATACAAAAATCATGAAATTTGGTACATCATACAAACTTTTAATGCTGAATGAGAGTATGGTACGCCCCTGATTAAAATTTTGAAATTCTGAGCTCAAATTCTCTTTCAGCATTAAAAGTTTGTATGATGTACCAAATTTCATGATTTTTGTATGTAAGGTTTCGGAAATATTGAGGAAAAACCGTCTTCGGGGTGCCCTATTTAAAGGGGCGTAGCTCCCTTAGGAAGCATTTTTTGGCAAATGTTTATAGGAACTTTTTTTCATGAAAATACCCCAGGAATCACACAACGAATTTTTTACCAATCTTTAGGAAACACCCTGTATAATTATTTGAGAACATGCGTATTACAATTGCTTGACTATTTTGGTCAAAGGACTATAGCTAAATAATTTATCATGTAAAATCAGACAATATACTGATGTATCCTTTTTTGTATTATTATTTGTCTCGAATTCAACTCTCAAAACAACAGTGCCTGTTTGAAGTGTTTCTTTCTGATGAGAACAATCAATATGTGTGATTGGACACTTATTTTTAAAGTTTTGGGGGTTGAAAATTGGTTCGTTTGGTATATCATAGTAGGAATTTTTGAAGTTTGCAAACATTTCATAAAGAGCTGAAAACTGTTATCATTGAAATTCAAATACAAATAATGATATGGATATCTTTCAAAATTCAGAAATACTCTAATATTTGTGAGATTCATATTATCGAATATATGACTAGCATCTTTCATGACTCGTCCTTTTCTATTTTCTTGAAAACCAATTATTATATGACGAGGTGCTTCAAGTTTACTACTTGTTTTAACAGGCCAAGTATGACGGGACGCTTCAGGTAGCGAGGAATATTCCACAATTTCCCAACTACGAAGTCCAATTAACAAATCTTTATTAGTCTCAAGAATCTGTGTTAAAGCTAGTTGTTGTGGTATATCAACTTGAATATGAGGTACTTTCCAATAGATCTTGTCAAATGTAACTTTTGGATTTTCCGCTTCGGGTGTTGGATTTTGCGCATCTTCAACATATAAAACTGCATCAACATCATCGCTTGCTCGGATCAAAACCAGTTCTTGTTTCATATTCAAGATGATTTTCTTATAGTCTTCAAAAAATCCCATCAACATTTTCAAAGGTATAGATACATTAAATTTTCCTTTATCATCAACTAAAATGTTTTCCTTTTCATCTCTATTTGGAAACCATCCAGCATTTTGCAGCTTTAGACTTTCATTTGTATTATATGAAAGATAACCCTTCAAGGTTGAAGCTAAACCAACATTTCTTACGGAATCTATAGTAACTCCATTGAGTTCATAGCGAATTTCTCGAAACAAATAAGCTATTCCATTGTTGACAAATTGTAATTTCTTAGAATAAACACCCTTATTGTTGGTCAAGGTACCTTCAATGTAAAGATGACTCCCTGAAGGTAGTGTGTATATATCAAGTTCTTGAACAGGTATGCGAATTTCATCATTGTATTCAAATTTTGAAGAGACAAACGGTTGATATGAATGAAGCTCAGAGCTTATTATTGAATTATCTACATATAATTTTTCATTAACGTTTAATATATCCATTATTTCAATACTTTTAATCCCAGAGATATAAGAAATTGGCGATTTTGTGATGTTATCTGTGTAATCGAACTGTTATGGTCTCGTTTCGGAAATTAATCAAATCACCGTCTTGATCTACTATTTTAACAGTGATGTTGTTGATTGTCTTGACGCTGATGGGGAAATAAAGTATTGGTAATGGTGACTCCACTATTTTATACCCTGGAGGAACAGATGGAAAAAACTGATGAATTATATGAACGGGTAGACCATTACTATATGATCCTATGCAAATGTCGCAATCAACACAAATTGCATTTACTTTACATATATTAACAACTTCATCCGATTTAGATAATTCATTGGATGCGATTTTTCGTTTTTTAAAACCCAATATTTTCGCTATAGAGTCATTTGGTGTGAAATCTATTTCCTTTGTGCAATAAATCTGACATTTTAATGTATTTGGATTTGCTTTCATCATAAACCCAACTTTTTCTCCAAAAATGTCAATAACATAATTAATATATGTTTCAATATCTTTTAAATCATAAGTTCCTTCTGGAATTGTAATAACTTTATCTGCTACATATATTTTATTGCTGCCTGGTTGTATGTTAGGTATACTCATAAACGATTCAAAATCAGCTAATCCTAGAAAATATTCTTTATTTTCATCCAAAAATATAGGTGGATTAAATTCTGCTTTTAACACAGAAGTATCTCCTGTTATTGTTATAGTGCTAGTCATGATGACACTCTCAACGTTACTGTTGGTTCTCAATCATGTCATATTATTATATAGAAATTCGATTGACAATTGTCCACAATTATTTGTATTGAATTTTTGTACTGTTTCATAAGAATACCAGATTTGGGTTTTGTCATGAGTTTTCAAATAATTAACAAGTTCGATGGGTGGTTTCAAGTTTCCATAACTATCAAAGTAAAACGCTTTATTTTTATTTTTTATGTATGCAGTCCAATGAGTTCCTTGATTTTGTTCACTATCTAGATTCAAGATACCACATTCCTTCACTTTACATTTTTTGGGTAGGTTGTCACGCATAAATACACCTCTAAAATGTGGGATCTTCAATATTTTTACATATTTTAATATATCTATATTTGAAAGGGGTCTCTGTGGAAATTTTATTTGTTTTTTTTTTTTTTTATGGATTTTTTCTTGATAGTGCCTCCTTTGTAGGGTTTAATGTATAATCCCCTGCCCTGCTTGGAAAGATTTTCCATTTCTTTATTGTGTCGATGTAATTCCTCAAGTTGCTCCTTTGATACTTTTATATCATTAACGGCCTTAGCTATTCCAGCTGCACCACCGCCTAAAGCTCCTAGTGCACCCAAAATTGGAAGTAATAATGGAAGAAATCCACCAATTTTTTTTGGAGGTTTGATAACTCGTTTTTTCTTCTTTCTTTCAGTTCTCCTCATCCCCATTCCAAGTTTCCGTTTACCTTTCATAATTCCAGTAACTGCTAGAGCAGCAATTCTTTCTCCTACCGAGGAATCTTTTGCTCTAACTCTTTGCCAAGCTTTATCTGCTAGAACTTTATCCGCCCGGTGTCGTTGAGGTAAATCAGTTGTTTGTGAGTAAGCGATATCGTGTTCTCGACACGCAGCATCCAACGGATTAATACCAGACTCCCCCCTATTCAATCTTTCTTCTAAATTTGTACCAGGACCACAAAATTGATAGCCAGGGATATGAAGCTCAACTGGTACTTTATTAATTAGAGTGTTTATTAAACCTCGACCTTTCCTCTTGGAGTGTTTGGAGGAAGTATACTTTCGTGAAGCATGTACAATCATTTTATACCTATAGAGGTTTGTGGGTATTATTTAAATACTATTTTTCAGTTTAAAAATTTGCAACAAGATGGTCTATCGATTTATTGCTATCTGTTCAATATGTCCATCTGATTAATGTATAAATACTTTCGCAAAAAACAATTCTGTTTATTGATAGCTAGAATGCGGATAGAAAAACAATCGTTTTCCTTACCCACCACAAACCATGATGTGAAGAATTTTACGAAATCAATCCAAAAGCATAGTGATTTATTTGGTGGGGAATCAAAAAGGTGTCTCATTGTTGGACCATCTGCTTCAGGTAAAACCAATGTGATGTTGGCTTTACTTGAGCATCCAAATGGAATAAGATTTGCAAACGTTTACCTTTATTCCAAATCATTACAACAGCCAAAGTATGGATATTTAAGACAACTATTGGCACCCATGAAAGAGATTGGATATTTCGAGTATGAAAGCGATGAAAATATTATTCCTCCTCATGAAATAGCACCAAATTCAGTCATCATATTTGATGATATACCATGTGGAAGTCAAACTATAATAAGGGACTATTTCACGCATTCGAGGCATAAAAATACAGACTGCTTTTTTATTTTTCAAGGTTATTCATCAATTCAGAAAAGACTTATACGTGAGAACGCAAATTTGCTAATTTTATTCAAGCAGGATTCTATGAATTTAAATCATATATATAATGATCATTGTATGCTGGATATGTCATTTGAGCAATTAAAGGAACTCTGCGCACACTGTTGGAAAGAGCCTTATAGTTTTCTGGTTATTGATAAAGATTGTGAACTGAATTCTGGAAGATATAGGAAAAATTTTGATTCATTCATATATTTATAAAATAAATAAAAATGGATAAGAGCATGGCTGAGGAATTGATAAAGTCAAGAAAAGCTGTCAAGGATAAATATAATAGTCTAAAATTAGCTATGACCACTACACAATCACAACTAGAGCAAGCTTACAAACCAATAACTCAACCACTACAGCAACTTATTTCTAAAATAAATGAACCTTTCAACATAAAGGAAGAATTTGAAGAAGTAAAAGAAGAACCTGAAACTTCTATGTATTACGCAACACCATTTAAAAAACCTAAACCAAGTTTAACTTCAAGATTATTTTATGAGACATCAACACCTACAAGACCTACGACAAGAACTGGTAAAACCCCCATTCTACCGATGGAAATACCATCATTTTTTGATACAAGCCTTGCATCTGTTAGTCAATTACCATCTATACAAGAACCTAGTCAGTTACCTACCAATATACAAGAACGTAGTCAGCTACCAACTATACTAGAAACTAGTGTTATAGCTCAAACTTCCCCCGAAACCTCGGATAATTTAAATGTTTCAGATATATTGGAACAGTCAAGGCAATCGATTCAAGATTTAATCGACACTCAACCATATGAAATATGGTTACAAAGTTTTGATCCACTACCAAGAGTTTATATCGATGCTAGTGTGAAGGATACTGAACATAATTTTGATCATCATTATGGAATAGTACATGATGTAGATACTGATAAATTCTATTTGGAGACCACACTTAAATTTGTAGAAATTATTGGAAAAAATGTAAAAGTAGATGGAAAAATTTATGATGGTACAAAAGGATTGTACGAATTACTATTTAAAAAATATCCTAAAGACTATGAAGATGAGGATTTGGATAATTATATGGATATTTTAGCTAAAACCAATGCATATCGAAGAAATTCTGATCCAAATGAACGTGTGCAGGGAAATGGATCTTCAAAATATATAACCATAATAGGACCATACCTACAAAAACATGGCATAACAAAAACACGACACATCAAACCATTATATTCTCGTTTTTTAAAGAAACTGAAACCTCCAATAAGTAGTAGTAGTAGAGCAGCTCGGACAGGAAAGGGATTGTGGAAGATTAATAAAAGAGATACAGACTATGTTTATTGGAATAATATCAACGAACTTGTCGATAGATTGAGACTAATAACAGCTTCTATGAGAGCTGGTCATACTGGTCATAATAATGAAATACTATCAATAATCGAAGAACTGCGTGAAGCTAAAGTCATTGCATAAATACAATCTCAAATACGTAAAACGAATCAATCCGAAAATGTCACTCAACAAGTTCGGTTCTCATTTATTCAAGAGAGATGAAACAGAAAACAATATCAAGTTATTTAATCTTTCTGAGGTTAATTTATCTTATGTAATGGTTTTACCATTTATTGGCCGATATGTAGAAGGCGAGACAAATTTTGTTTTAATGCCGGATGGAAAACAATCATATAGATTTCCTTTCGAACAGGGAAACATTTTGTATGGAGAATATTTAAAGAAAGATGTCTCATTGTTAATTAATGGTAAAGGGGGAAAATTAGAAAACAGAAGTGTTAAAAAAAATGACTTGATTGCGTTTAGACGTGAAGCTAATAGTAAAATAAAAGAATTTTATGGCGAATTACAAATAAAATGTCCTGTATTGATTGAAAATAAAACAGTTCAATAATGAATACTATCAAAGAAGATGTGGTGAGTGAGCTACACAAACCATCCAGAAGATTTTTTAAAAGAAGAGCAGTAATTGTAAAGGGAATCAATGATCTTTTTCAAGCAGATTTAGTTGAAATGCAACCATATTCAAAAATAAACAAAGGATATAGATATATTTTGGTCATAATTAATGTGTTTTCAAAATTTGTTTGGGCAATTCCTGTCAAAACCAAAACTGCTAAGGATGTGACCACAGCAATGAAACTAATTTTAACCAGTTTAAAAATACCTCCTGAAAATTTGCAAACAGATCATGGAAAGGAATTTTTTAATACAGAGTTCCAAGATTTGATGAAAAAATTCAACATCAATCACTACTCAACATTTTCCAACATGAAAGCTAGCATCGTAGAAAGGGTGAACAGAACATTGAAAAACAGAATGTGGAAAAAATTCAGTTTGCAGGGAAACTCTAAATGGTTAAAAATATTACCTGAGATAGTATCAGAATACAATAATACCAAACAGTCTGTTATTGGAACGAAACCTATACAAGTATCTAAAAAACATGAAAAGCAGTTACTATCAAAAGTTTATGGTCGTATAAAAACAATGACTCCTTCAAAATTCAAAAAGGGGGATTATGTACGAATAAGCAAGTTCCGGGAAATGTTTTCAAAGGGCTATACGCCAAATTGGTCAAATGAAATATTTGTGATTGAAAAGATTAAAATTTCTAATCCCACAACATACATTTTGCGAGATCATAGAGGTGAGGAGATACAAGGTGCATTCTATCAGGAAGAATTACAGAGAGTTAAACATCCTGACGTTTACTTGGTTGAGAAAATTCTAAGACGGAAGGGGAATAAAGTTTATGTTAAATGGCTGGGAATGGATACTACTCATAATTCATGGGTTATGAAAAATAATGTATTGTAATATCTTGTAATTCAATAAAAACACTTGCTAGTAGATAATTCTTTTATTTCTATACAAATATCCTAGAATGGGTAGCATGATACAAAAAATGAATGCAAAGATTGATATAATGACTAATTCTATATGATTTTCACATTCAAACGAATCAATAAGTACATTCCAGTTTGTTGGTTCAAAATTTTCATCTACAAAATAAAGTCTTAACTTGTAAGCTAAATATGACACATTTCTAAAGGACTCATCAATTTTATAGCTAATCAATCCATTATTAACAATCAATTTTTTCCAGTTTGATGGCCAAGAGTCATTATGATTGGCTGATACGCAAATAAACGTTTCTTGTATATTTAAATCTACTTGTATATACAAGGTATTGTTAAAAAAAGCGCTCAGAAACAATACTCCTGCTGGAAGTCCTGTTGACATCATCATTGTTATTTTTTTTTTTTTTATACTGAATGGATTATACTACTGTGACAATATTTATCTACTTTACTCCAAACCATCAGTTATTAAGCCTACTTCCCCAAATCTTACACAACAAATTTCTAGTCTAGACTGTAGTGGCCCCATGGGAGAGTGTCGTGACTGTTATCAATCAAACAGCGTTTATCATCTAGGGCATTAAGGGCTAATTTGGTTTGTTCAGTGCTGTAAACGGAATGTTTGACTGATCGGATTGTACATTGTTTAACCATTTTTTCCACATTTGTCTTTAAACATTTCACATAATCATCAAAAGTTATTTTGTTTTTTACAATACAAGACTTTACCCCTTTCGCTTTTTTCGTACATTTTTGAACACCTTGAATTTTATATGAGTACATTTTTGACCTCAATCCCACAAAATGTGTCATAATTCTACCATTTGCTTCATCCTTCATCAGCCCCAAAACTTTTTTATTTACCAATGGAATCTGATAAACGTTATCTGAAGGATAATCGCTGGTGTCAAATTTTGAAAGATTTTTTTTGATGAGTTCATCATACACATCATTACACTTGATTTCATAGATGAAACTATCCGTGTCTGTATACAGAAGCTTAGGTTTTTCGGAAAAAGATTTTTCAAGCATGAAATTATAATGAAAATCATACATTGCAATTTTTGAAATGTCCAAAATACACATACCGATGTAAAGTGGTTTATTGAAAATGAGATTCGTTTTCCTCATTTCTATAGCCACCAGATCTTTGGCGAAAATTGTTAGGTTATGAAATGCTGCATTGGAAATCAGATTGCTTGCACCATATCGACCCTCCCATTTATTAACCAGTTTCACAATACGATGTTTTCGAATGTTTTCCATTGTTTTACCAAATACAGCATTATTCATTAACTTGAAGAGATTTTTGCTGAAATCGTTAGTGGCTGTTGATCGAAGTTGAGTGTGTAGTTCGATGTATGACTTTAACCAAGGACTTTGCTTGAATTTCAAAATTCTATGTATTTGTGTAATTTTAATACCATTGCTCAGAGCTTGCTTTAAATTGCGGTAATGGATGACGTATTTTGTTTTGTTGTAAAGAGTTGTTAATAATTTTGGAAATTTGGACTTTGGAGGTGCCATATGTTCAGGACAGAATGGAAAATCGCTGTGCAAGTCATGAAGTGTTTCGGGGTATTCCAAATCCACCTCCAAAATATAACCCTCCGGAGCATCATCCTCGATTAAAGTAACATCGAAATTTGGAAAATCAATGGGATCAACCCACTCGAATCCATCGTATGGTAGATGTTGAATCATTGCCCACCCATAAAGATTATTCACATCGAGGTAGAGTAGGTAGTTTGATGGCTTGGATTCATCATATTCTGCCATGTATTTATTATTTGCTTCAGCATACCTATTTGAGCACATTGAAATTCCCCCTCTCAACCCCTTTTCAATAAACATAATTTGATCAATGTCTTTCAACAGCCTCAGCTCACATTTTGTATATTTCAGCATACAATCCCAAGTATAACCTGGTAAAGTGTAATACCACGCTGGGTCCAAACCATAAATGTTATGTGCATTGATTCTAAAGTTTTCAAAGACATCACTCAACAACAACACATCTGTTTTCAAATACAGATCGCTGTATTGACCCAAATTCTGAATATTGAATTCATCCCATACTTTTTGGGCATGTAAATACTCCTCATCACTAATATTTTCATCATATAATTTTGAATAGAACATTTCTTTGGGTGGTAAACTTGTTTCCTCCAATTTAGCCATGTTATCAACATAATCATAGCAAAAGACCCCCTTACGTCTTAATAATTCGAATTGGTTTGAATTACATGAAGCAAATTCCCTCTTTAGATTTATCAAATCACCCAATTTCAATGTAGATGCTAATGAACTCAAAGATGAATTTAAAAATCGTAGTGAATCGATATATCTAAACTTTATACTGGTTTCATCATCAAACTGAGTGAAAGAAATGTATTTTTCCTTATTAATTGGAAGAATACTGAATTTTTCCACCCTTCCTATGGCTTTTAAGATGAAATGGGAATCGTTACCTGAGAGATTGTGAAATACAATTGGAACAATGAATTGTTTCTTGAAATTTAAATTACAGTTTGAGTGAGCAAATCCTCTGACATCACCTGTAAAATGATCATGATCAACAACAATCTGATCTGTGTCAATAAACGGTTTTTCGCAAATGTGACAATCTTTTGCTATACTCTTGTCCAACACTTCTGACATGGGAACAACTTTAGACAACTTATCTTCAACAAATTTCGCAATATTTTTAAGTTGATCCCCAAACCAATCTTAACAATCTTTGCCGCGGTAGCTTTTGTAAAAGGTTAGCGAGTCGTCATAGGAACACTTGAATAAAAATCCAATACTGAATGGAATATGCTTTTGAAAATTGACAGTTTTCAAATGTGTTAATTCATCAGGAATTTTTTGTAAAATTGATTCAAAATCCCCATATATGATGAATGGCGCTTTTTGTTTATAAATGGGATTTTTGAACGAAACGTGATCATATTTGGGAAATGAAATCTTTGAAGCATTTTTTGTTTCACACACACTTGAATGTTCACTCAACCGTTCCTGAGACTGGAAATAGTTCAAACATCTATCACAAATGAATATTTTATGTCTATTTTTTTCTCTTATTTGTGATCTCACTAACCTGGATAAATCCTTTATCAAGCAATAATGATAAGAAATCCCAATCTCATTTTCAATGTTGGGTAACGGTTCAAAATCATTAATTTTTGGAAAATATTTGTTTTGAATAATTAGTAAATTGACATGATTTTCCAACTTATTGTTCGTCAATCGACATGGTACTACACTGAACAATTCGTTCTTTTTATTTTGAACCATTTCCAACATATAAACATTTACACTTATATTATTTAATTTTTCAAATTTATGAATTTTGTTGACTGTCATTGGAAAATCCAAACCCTCTGTATTAAGGACACGGGTGTAATGAGGATATGAGCTGTCTCTATCTGAATTGATTTTACTAGGGTACAAAGCACTGACTATACACCAATAAAAGCACGCGTTATCATCATTTTTAATGTTAATACATGCTTTTTTCTTCGAAATTTGATTGGGCAAAGGAATGTAGGATGAAGCACCCACCCCAAAGCTATGTTTATTAATACAAATCTCTAAACTGATAATTCTTCTTAATGCCCACCCACTGTCACGTTCTTGAAAATCCTCCATTTTTTGTAAAATTGGCTTGCTGATAAAATTGACAAACCACTCAATCAAATCTGTACCCTTATCCAATACTTCATTTTTGGTATGAAAATATTTAAAATCAAGATTTTCAACATTATTTTTGTTTACAATGAACTCACCACAAAAAGTCGCATTCACCTTTATAGCACTGAACACTTTCAAAAGTTCGTTGATTTTTTCCTTGAACAAGACAAAGGAATCATCAAAAAAATCCCCTAGATTCACGTGTGTTTGATTAATAATCACTCCAGTTCTTATGCGAGACTCAAAGGATGTTTTCAAGTCTTCCCACTTGACCCGCCTGGTAAGATTTGGTTCCATTCCTTCACCCACATGCGTCTTGGAGATTTGTGACTTGAGAAGCATCCGGAACCTCTTCAAATGACCCAAATTCGCCACCAATTTTTTCCTTGATCCAATAGATATTGGTGCAGCCATCACCCTTTGGAAGTCTCGGATGCTTCGATTTATATTCCGCAGCCACCGCTTTTTCTCCTCTTTTCTGACGGCACATAACTTGGGGTATGCCTCTTTGAACTTTGTCACAATGTCACTACTCAAAGAGGCAATTTCTTCGAAAGAACTCATGATTTGATCTATCTAAAATTGATATTTTAAAACACCACTTAAATGGGGCGAGTGGGTTGACTTACCAATGCAGCAGATGATAACAATGAAAGAGAACTAATTTCAACTAGCTTATCAATTTGATGTTGGTTATTTGGAGCGATATGTTGGCTAAACGAACTGTCTGATGTCTCGATTACAAATGAATCTTTAGACCACAATCTCCTATGTTAATAATTAGAAAATCACATCCTGCACTGGGCATATTGTTTGATATCATACCAACCGCAATAACATGAGTCACCATTTCCTTTTAGCAGGACGTTGTCGATAATTGCATCATTTCCGCTACATATTGAATTCACACACACACACACACAGCTCACGGGTTGCAGCGTTGACTATCCTCATTGACTTACAACAATTTACTACTACATACATTTGCTATTCAATCCATATTTCCATAAATCTAACTATAAACAGTGACAACAATGCAATTTCATCTTATCAGCTGGAACGTGATAACAATTTCCTGCACAAATATACGATCTTGGTTCCGCCTAATTATTTTAACCACCGGAAGTCCATGAGAATAACATGGGGAGATAAGACCGAAACTATACAAAGCCAAATTCAAGCAATTCCACATTCAAAAATGCACATTTTAAAATTCTATACATTGCGCGCCACATACTTGGTTCCACACACCACAAACAAACGCCATGACGTCATACCTTCAAATCTCCACATTCCGCACACTTTTTTTTTTTTTTTTTGCACACCCCGTATACTAAACAGAGATAACACATATATGAACGGAAGTCTGTGTGATAAGACATGCGGAGATAAAAAAATTACATTTCGTGATCGCGGCGCCACCTATCGGTAATTTTAGGAAATGATCCAGAAGTGACATAGCTATAACTACTTAAGCATATGCTTTGCACCCAAAAATTTTCAAATATCCAACTGATGGTTTTTTACAATAATCTAATAACTATAGATGAAACATTTTATTCATAAACTGTGAAAAATTGTGTGGCCAACATCAAACATAGAAGAAACGTGAGGAGGAGTTGAGCGGGGCACTGAGTGGGGATACGTTTGCACCTCACTCGTTGAGTCTACAGACAAGAGGGCGTTGGTTTTTCCTACATTTTTCAAAAATTGTAGGATTTGTACCGATTTTGATAATTTTTGATACCTATAATCCTTGGACCATGAAATTACGTTTTTTTGTTTCTATAGCGAACGGTTGTATTCGACCGGAAGTGTCATAAAGGTGACGTCACACTTTTGATTTTTTTTGGAATTGACTTTTTTATAATTCAGATGCTTTTATCTAATAGTTCAATGTATTGGGGAGTTTTTCTCTCTCTTGAGAAATTTCGCTGGGATAAGTGGTTGTGCTGGAAAAAAATATTTTCAATTAGGTACACAGATATTTTATTATTGATTTTTTTTCTAGCATAACTACTTTATCCCAGCAAATCGTTTCAAGAGAGAAAAAAACTTACACACTGGGTTATCAGATGAAAACATCTGAATTATCAGAAAGTCAATTTCATGAAAAATCAAAAGATATAGCTGCATATGACGTCACTGATTTTTTATGGAATTGACTTTCTGATAATTCAGATGTTTTCATCTAATAACGCAGTGTGTTAGAAAGTTTTTTCTCTCTTGGAAAAATATGTTGGCTCAAGTAGTTATGCTAGAAAAAAAATAAATCAATAATAATATCTGTGCAGCTAATTGGGAAGATTTTTTTTCTGGCACAACCACTTATCTTGGCAAAATTTTTCAAGAAAGAGAAAAACTCCCCAATACAATAAACTTTCAGATAAAAACATCTGAATTATCAAAAAGTTCATGCAAAAAAAAATCAAAAGAAATAACTATACAGATGACGTCACCTTCATAAAATTTCCGGTTAATTACAACCGGTCGCTATAGAAACAAAAAACGTAATTTCATGGTTCAAGAATAGGTACCAAAAATTGTCAAAATCGATTTGCACGTTTTTGAAAAATGTAGGAAAATCCATTTTTTTTAATCTTTGACGCCCTCTGTAGAGTTAAGGCAGTAATTTTGGATACAGGTAAGTTTGCCTAGATCGCCTTATTTTTGGTTAGGGAATTTGTGGTTAGGCGTTGTACAGTCATTCCAGGGACACCCTGTATAATACTCATAGAATAAGAGTGACGTAAATTATTTATATAGGAATGATATAAATTTCAAGTAATGTTAACGTGAATAAATCGATATAAAATATACCTATCCTTTTTAATATAAAAATGTTTACATAAATGTGATATAAAATATACATGCACTGGAGGTATGACATTATGCAGTCGTTGTGGGTCAAAGTTTACTTTTTGTTTACCTCTTGTCATTATATCATATGCGTAACTGGAACTTGTGTTACATATTTACATCAATATTATGTTCTTGTTTTTGCTGGGCCATTAGGATTTGAATTACGAACATTTCATTGAGTTCCTGATCTATGTTCAGTTTCTCTTATCTGTTTGTTTATTTCATCAAATATCTTTATGTCACTGTCTCGTGTTTAAAACTATTAGATGGCACAATTTTATTTTTAAATGATTTGTGTAAATCACTCGTTATTTCACTTGAATCGCTCATATTTTTGAAATTCTGGTTAATCACACTTGAATCCAAAGACAAACTATTAATTGTTGCCAAAAAACAACATCTGATCTAAATACAAACATCTACTGTTGCATGATTGTCGCAGACAATTATTTACAGATGTACTAACAACCGAAAAATCATACTATTTACCAAGTCCTTATCTTAAAGTTCCAATTTTTTTTTGCAAGGTGCAGTATATCGGTTAATTATTGAAGTAAAAAGAATCTTACAATTATTCAAATAGTTGTGCGTAGAGGCTCCACTGTATTATAGGATGATGAATATTATTACCGCAATGCCATTCAAAATAGGTTCCGAACGGTAGAAAATGACAGATATTCACAGCGAAAGGCCTTCAAAATAACGTATTACTCGACCCCCTTTCTCATTAAAAATTTTGGGGTTGGTGTTCACCCCCGCTAAGGGATGTGACAAAGTTGACTCTGAGCTGAAAATCTTTCCCCCTAAAAATAAAAATCGATGGGTCTGAGCGTTTTTTTTCTAAGCGAACTATATATGACATACAGGCCTTGTTCCGTTTTGAATGGCCCACCCTGTATGCACAATGACGTCACGCCATGTTCAGTATATCTATATATACTGAACTTAATACTTGAATAACTCTTGAAAAAATCATATGTGAACGAAATAAAAAAATACGTATTTTTCGCGATTTTCTACAGTTTGCACTTATGAAAAATCGATTTAATTTTTCATACAACTTCCCAATTGAGGTGTACGTACCCATGTTGATTAATCCACTACTGTTATACAAAGTTCCTAAGTGTGGTCCAGAGAGTGATAAGAAAGTATGCAGTCTTGGTAAAAGAAAATTCAATTGAGGTCTTGCCAACGCTGAACGTATAATTATATTTCCCAGAGAATGGCCCACAAAACTTATGCGAGTCGGTCGGACAGTACTTAGATCCAAATATTGTAGAATTTCACTAACCAATCTGAAATTAAGGTATATTATTTTTCCCGTCATTCA
This sequence comes from Orchestes rusci, assembly GCA_958502075.1. Taxonomy (NCBI): domain Eukaryota; kingdom Metazoa; phylum Arthropoda; class Insecta; order Coleoptera; family Curculionidae; genus Orchestes; species Orchestes rusci. The sequence continues at coordinate 59,581,442 of OY293303.1, read as the reverse complement.
AAAAAAAGGCATCACCGATCAGTCATTTTCTCAAAATCACTAAATGTGTCACCCTGATTCCTTTCAGACATCAAAAAATCGAGATAAGCTCCAGGAAGACCCATTTCTAGATAGATCTTAACCAGTCTTAGGTCTGCAGCATTTCCGTCCAGGCCATGAACACATATTATCAAATGCATGCCTTCTGTGGATCCAAATTACTCTATAGAGAGAAATCAATATATCTATATTCACCTGGAGAGAATATACGAAACTCGTCGGCGATATGGAAATATGGTACTTGAGATGCAAACGAATTCATGTCAGAGTATAAAAATCCTTCAAAATTTATAATTTTTTTGAATTCTCTCTTTGCGTCAAGAAACGTCTTCAATGACTCAGATTCTCCTTTTTTGAAGCTGTAATCTATAAGGACAATTTTATTATTTAGATTTTTTCCAAAGAGGGGACATTTCAACAATTCGCTTCTTATTGTTTCTGAAATATCCGAGGAAATAACATTGGAAATTGAAAAACTATCCTTCACATTGCAGTTCTGAGGGCTGTTCAGGAAATATCAAAATCATATGACATGATTATTTCACATTTGATAATAGATGTTCTCATATATTCTGACTCATCAAGGAATATACAGCAATAATTTATTTTCATCCCCAACAAAAAGAAACGATTTTTTTGTACACAATTATATTCTACTCTTGTCAACACGTTCTGATCAACTCCAATTTATCTCATAAAAAGACGAAAGTATAAACACAAAGGTGTCTTGAATTAATAGATCAACTGGAACAACCAACGCTACGGAAATAATTGGACATGTTCCTTTATGGTACTACTACTTGATTACCTTATTGAACACCTTACCTTATTGAACACAGGAACCGATGCTATTTATTTGTTTTGTTCAATTAATAGGTACCTGCACTTTCTTCTACTTTTTATTTTATTTAGTTTCAATCAAAATGTTTCAGAAAAAATAATGATAGTATTATAGAGTAAGATTAAACTAAGAACTTTACACCGCCGATGTCTCCCTCTCTCTCAGGCGGCGTGGGGACTATACAAAAATTACAGCAGATTATTATTTAATAGATGATTATTACGATAATGCTGTTTCGTACTTTTTGTATATCTGTGTTAATTTTACCGCAATGTTCTGAACCAAGTCCAAGTAGAAAAGTTCATATAAACAGTGTTCTAAAAAGTCTGGATTTCAAAATATGTGGTGTCAAAAAGTCAGGTTTTCATCAATATCTCAAAGATCCTTTTGCCGATTCTTTTAGTCTTTGGAAGTATTCCTTTTCCACGAAGTTGGTACTAGCAAGATCAATTATGAGAACCAGTGGCATCCTGAGGGGCAGTCCCACGAATAATATTGTCAAATATGATGATATATGAAATTTTTAATATTTTTTTTCGAATCAAGCAGCTAAAAGTACCTGAAATATTCCTGTCTCTTGATAATTATTCATCTTACTTCGAGTATCAGGGGGAAAAAGAACTATTTTATTTTATTTCAAAAAATTTTCAAAGTCAAAATAAATTCGGCTCAACTGCGATCGTGGTTGGGAAATGTTGTTTTGTTATTATGAACATGATGTTTTTGACTTTCCGTGAAAATTTGTTTTTCTTAGTTTTTTTGGTGCAAAAGTAGATTGTGCTGTTGAAAAAGTGGCAAATACCCAACTACATATTCTGAGTCGCTGAAATCGTCCAAAAAGGCATATATATTTTGACCTCTTACAAAACATATAATTTTCTGCCTCCAAGATGAAATGTTATGATCACACTATTAAGGGATTGAGGCTAATAACCTTATTTGAAATGCAACTCAAATGATCGGTTTTGTTGAGCAAATTCATGTATGATGTCATGAAAATTTGTTTTCTCAAACATGTTCTCAAGTATTTGGTTCTTTTGATTTGATTAACTTATTATTGAGATCACTAAATCCAGTCTAAAGCGATGATTTTCTCCACAGTCGCTGATCGTCGGCGACTACGATCCTGTCGCGGCGACCGATTCGTCATGAACTTTCTGTATTTCTTCGAATAGTGACAACGGATATGCTTCGTGAAAATGAAAGTCTCTATAAAACCACTATAATCATACGTGAAAGAAGGTGAGAATCACCGATATTCAAAAGAAAAAAGATGAAATCCACACTTCTCCTCCTGCAATCTTTGGATTCACCTTTCCGATCATACATCTGTGGATAATGAACAATAAGTGAACAATTTGTTCATCTCCAGCAAATGAAAAAGGATCCAATTGTCTTATTCACCATCATGTTTATCTAAATTTCGCAGCGAAATATTCGCTAGTTTGCTTCCAAAGCAGACAGTCGCGGCGACCGGCGAATGCAGTTGGTAAAGGTCACGTACCTCTACCAACTGCTCGGGACGACTCTTGCGATTATCGTTGAAACCAAATCGTGCAACGATAATCATTGAATACTATTTCATAGTGTCAGCAATGGACCTGTGTTGCTACGAACGATTACTACTCGCGTCGTGAACGACAATCGTTGGTAAAGTCTGAATAATCATTCACGCGAGAACTGATGAGAACGCCTGATATTCGCTGGTTCCTATTTTGCTCGGATCGTTCAACGATTAATGTACGGCGATGAATGGTGAACGATCATCGCATAATAGTCGCTCCGAACAACACGTTCCTTAACAGCGGCTAAAAAAACGTAGGTAAAAAAATACATTTGAAAAGCATTATTGAGTCTCGGCGAATCGGTCGCCGCGACTGGGTCGAAGTCGCCGACGACCAGCGACTGCGGAGAAAAACAATTAAGGCTTTATTTCACAAGCCACAAATTTTTTTCACTCGAAAATACACAGACTTCTTGTCGCCATCAGTCAGGTACTCAAACCTAGTGTAGTGTTTATGAAATGTCTCAGGTGGATTTAGTTTGTTTTTGGGATCGAAGTTGGCCTACCTCTTGAGCCGCATCCAGATGACATGGCCATCGTCAGTCAATGTTGGTGTTAACATTATTGGATGATGAAAGTTTATTCAACGTTGGGCATGTGTGAGCATTGGCATATCTAGGTATCCACACGGTTGGTCTTTTTTGTCCACACGTTTGGTCTTGTTAAAATAAAAGTGAGTATAGCCAATGAGTCGCGAAATATGCCAACATTGGGAAGAAAGAAAATTAACGTCAAAGAATCGGATACTTTGGTGGCAAGTGCTTGTGTACTTTTCTCTTCTGTAGAACTATTAATGATGATAAATTATGAAAGGAGAAAGAAATTGGAAATAATTTCTGTTTTTCTCAAAAACTTGTCCATTATATTAAACCTACATTATATTAAAGGCAAACCATGTGGACTTATAGATATCTTCCGTCCCATAACCTGTTTTCATGGAGCACGTAACTTTCTTTCTCAAAGTCCTGTATGTCGACATCAATAATTCTCTCTTTTTCTTTCAAGTTTCAACTCGTATGTCAATGCTTCTTTGATTTTAATGTCAAGCCAGGCATCAGCAACATCATTTCAGTTTTTATGCCTGACATCTTTCGGATCCGAATCAACAGGATACCCTTCCGTACTTCCGTATAAACTAAGAAACTCCATAACCAAATCGTTACTCCACTCGGTAGTTTCTGACATTTCCTGAACGAATTTAGGCTATAAAAACGGTACCAACCTGTCCCAATCGTCTGGACGTGAACAAAAAACTTGTTCACATACCAAAGCCAACATTGGTTGATTCCTTTGATGGGTGTAAAACCGCATCCAGATGACACGATCAACTTATGCCAACCTAGACCATTGGGTAGTTTGCCATGTCCTGTAGATAATCTACACATTGCCAATGTGCGTCAAACCATCCAAATGTGCAAGTGTTCATACCAAATGTAGGCTGAACTTTAGTTTCCGATGTGGTCGCCAACATTGGATTACATTGGACATGTCATCTGGATGAGGCTTCCAGCAAAACCACCATCAAAGCGAATGTTTTCCAATGGATTGGCGTGCTTAGTGCTTAAATCATATGTACAGTACAGTGGAAAGCATATGAATTCGCACACAATATTTTAAACAACCCTCGTAAAATGCCAAAATTTGTCATAGTAACACATCACTTTTGTCAAAATGATAAGTCATAAGTAAACAAAACAGCTGGTTTTTGGTTTTGGGAATGATTATTTCAGCTTAGTTCAAATAATCTTAATACAACAAGATGCATGGTTTCTCAAATAAATTATACAGTGGCGAAGAGCGAAGGGCAATTGAATTATTGGCAAGTGTGTAAGATATTTATGTAGAAAACAAAATATAAGTAGGTAATGAAAAATACATCAATTGCATCTCTTTTACATCAGATTACTAAAAATATATCACCTCAAACAAATCCCAGCACAGATACTACACAATACTCACCGCAGTGGCTTGAAAGTTTTCGTTATTCATGGTTTAAAACCAGAAATCGAAGTAAACAAACGACACGTGATCAAAGACAGTGAAACGATCTAGTAGATCACATGTGTGTTGGTTTATTTCATCTATGCATATTACGAGGGTTGTCGAAAAATAACTGTCTGCGCGAATTCATCCTATGCTTTCCACTGTACATCATCCACACGGCATGGCAAACTACCCAATGGCCAATTGGCTGACGTTGGCCATGTCATCTGGATGCGCCAGCTTTAGATAAAGATATAGGGGGGGGGTTTAAGTAAAACAGCACTGAAGTCACTCAGTGGGCCCATTGTGCACCTCCAAGAAAAGAGAGGTTACTCTCTTGGACCATTGTCGTCAAGCCTTAAGCCTCATCAAGACAATATGGCCAATATAAACCAACATTGGCGACAACATCGGAGTCGGAGACAGAAGCTAAGCCGCATCCAGACGACATGGCCAATATAAGCCAACGTTGGCGACAACATTGGATACTAGAGTTCAGCCATTTGATATGTGTAAACACTTGCACATTTGGATGTTCTGGCGCACATTGGCAATGGGTACATGATCCACACGACATGTCAAATTACTCAACGTTGGCATAAGCGTTGACCATGTCGTCTGGATGCGGCTTCAGGCCAACGTTTGATAAGTGTAAAAACTTGAACATTTGGATGGTTTGGCAAACTACTAAATAGCCAACGTTGGCATAAGTTTGCCTTGTCGTCTAGATGCGGCTTCACCCCGGCTCTACACATTGACGTCAATATTGGCGCCAACACACTGCGACCAATGTGTGGATCGACAAATATCGTTGGCGCCAACGTTGGGCCCAATGTTGACGTGTTTTCCGAAGTCCAAAGCGAGTCGGTTTTTAAGGATAAATCAAAGGAGTTGGCGCCAATATTTCGCGTTGCGGTCACACATTGGCTGTTGGCTTTTTATAAGTTGGTCTGTCGTCAGGCAATTGTGAGTAGTGAGGTTAAGGAGTGCAGTTGAATTCAGAGTAGCTGAATATCATTGAAAATATACAGTGAAAAGTGAAATGACTGAAATGTCTTCGTCACAATTCAAGTGGACATATATGAATAGGTCTCTAGAATTTCTGGAACTATATCAATCGGAACCACTTTTGTAAAACCCAATGATCAAAGACCAAAAAAATTGAAATGTTGTTTTTTTTCACTGTAAAAATGTATTTATTCATGCTTAAAATAGCTAACACGCCCGCTGCAATTTATTGATCATACGACCTGTTTGTTGGCGCCTTTTGACCCGAACTGAATAGCCAACATTGGTGCCAATATCAGCCCCGATGTGTTGGAGAACAAACGGACAGCTTTACGAACAACAACCAATTTCAGCCAAGGTTGGGGCCAATGATGGCTCCAATGTGTGGACCCGCGGTTGAAGCGGCATCCAGACGGCATGGCCAACATAAGCCAACGTTGGCCATTGGTTAGTTTGACATGCCGTGTGGATGATGTACATAATGTGACCAATACACGCCAATCCATCGTCAACGTTGGCATTGGAACACACGCGCTTTGAGGGCGGTTTTTCTGACATACATCGAAGGAATCTACCAATGTTGGCTTTGGTAGTTGTCCACCGCACCTGGTAAATAACAATTCTTTGATTTCAATTTTCAATCAATATTTTCGCAAGTATTCATGTAATTATTAATTAGATATACATCATATTGGCATCATTGGGTACCACTGTGACCTCCGCTTAGGTGTTTACAGGTTTGACGTGAAAATACGACAAAAATGTGTTCCTCAAAAAACAAAAATTGACGTGTTGGAGCGATTTTTATCAAAAAGAAAACCTGGTATATTTATTCTTGGATTCGTGCAGAAAATGTCACAAACTACCGCCTGGAGTAACGATTTGGTTATGGAGTTTCTCAGATTATACGAAAGGTATCCTCTGTTATTTGGGATCCAAAAGATGTCAAGCATAAAAACAGAGATGATATGTTGCTGATGCCTATGGCTTGACATTAAAAATCAACTTAGCATTGACACACGAGTTGAAACTTTATAGAAAAAAAAAACACTGATGACGACATACAGAGGACTTTGAGAAAGTTACGTTCTGGACCGGAAGATATAAACCGACATGGTTTGCGAGACGGGCATAGAGTCAGAGAGTGACTCAATACCCTATATGTACCTGTTAACCCCAATCTGTGAATTAAATTAATTACGTAGCAAGAAGCACATTCATTACATTGGCGCAGTCGGAAAAACGGGAAGTATAAACTGAAAATACATTAGTGCGTGGTCGCGGCCCTACAGACAAAAATGGCGACGTCGATCGCTAAGTTCGAGTTCGACGCTGACATCGATGACTGGGAACTGTACTGTGAACGACTTGAGCAGCATTTTATCGTTAACAACGTCGAAGACAAATCAAAGTGGCAATATTGCTGAGTTCGGTAAGCCAGTCCACGTATAAACTTTTGAAAGACCTAACATTCCCAACACCACCTCAGAACAAAACATTTGACCAATTAACCAATGTGCTAAAGTCGCAATTTGGAAAGACGACCAGTGTGTGGAGAGATAGAATCAAATTTTTCGATCTTTCTCAAGGATCGTTATCAGTTTCACAGAATCTGTGAAGAATCAGCTGAAACGAAGTCGTTGTCGGAAATTTTTGCTGTGGCTCTGAAACACGAAGATGTATCCAGGAACGTTTGTGTTTTGAGTAAAAAGTGAATCGAAGTTTCCGCCAAGTCAATGGCGAGGTCATGGTAAAGGCCCCCACAGACCGGCTCGTCACGCATGTATGACGAGCGTGTATGACACACAAGTATGACATATGTTTGCCAGTCTGTGGCCAAAATACCGCGCACATGTGTGTCGCGCAAGTATTCCGAATCATCCGGAAAACATCATGCCGCAAGCCTGACCTTCATACATGTTTGTTAGTGTGTGGCCGACTGCACACTTCATTCACGCACATTTTTGCGGTCAGTGTCTCGTTGTTCAGTGCTGATTCAACAATGTCTGAAGAAAGAAATTTTACAGAGGTTTTCATGGCAGATTTTATTGAGTTATACAAGAGCCGTCCTTGTTAATGGAAAATAAAAAGTAGGGACTATAAAGATGGATAGAAAGATGCTGCTTATGCACTTTTATTAAACAGATTGAAAGAAGTTGAGCCGGACGCTTCCCAAGAAACTTCTTCAAGAAGATTAGTATAGGTATATTGTGAGCGTTTCAAAAGCCATTCTTTCACTCATTTTGCTCGAACTTTTTGCTTTCGCAATAACTTATTTCTTTTCTCAAATTTGTTTTCAACGCTCATCGTGCAATTTCGAACGGGCTGTATCTCAAGCAAGTTTGATAATCTGTGGGTAAACCATTTTGTCATACATGTGTGTCATACATGTATGACAAGCTAGCATGACACACATGTATGACGGTCTGTGGGGGCCTTAATGGCGGACAAATGAGAGGGAACTTGCGCAGTGAGCGAGGCAGCCGAGGAAATGTTCGCAGTCCTGACAGTTGGAGGTATGTTCACAGAGGTTATGAGAACAAAAACTAAAATGCTAATGGCCGATTGCACCAACCTATTTTTAAGATACTTAACGCCAAGGGACCCTTAACTTGACAATTTTGCATGGAAAACTGTCAAGTTAAGGGCTCCTTAGCGTCACAAGTATCCTCAAAATTGGTTGGTGCAATCGGTCATAAATGTTTCATTTGTGGTAATAAACACACGAAGGAGATTGTTTTTATAAAAATACCAGGTGCAATTCATGTAGGAGGATAGATCATTTATCTAGAATGTGTAAAAATGATAGAGGTCCAAATAGAAGAGTTCATTTTGTGGATTAGGATGGAAATGAGGAAGGCCAAGGTAGTCTGGATTTTGATGATTCTTTCATGTCTTTCAACGTCTATAAAACGCCTCGGAGACATCCTTGAGAATTCTGGAGTTACAAAATAAGACATCTCAGAAGCGTCTACAATATGAATTTCAGGATAATTTGAAGACGTCTCAAAATATATCCTTGAGATGACTTTAGGGCGTCTTGAAAATCTTTTGTTAGATATCTTGAAGATGTCTATCAACGTTCTAAAGACGTCTCAAAATATATCCTTGAGATGACTTTCAGGCTTCTTGCAAATGGTTTGTTGGATATCTTGAAGATGTCTTTCATTCTTTCAACGTCTATAAGCCTTGAAAACAGTTTGTTGTTCCAAAGTAAGACGTCTTAGAAGCGTCTTGAAAATGTCTACCGAGATATTTTAAAGACGTCTCAAAATATACCAGTGAGATGACATTTTCAAGATGTCCAACCACTTGAAGACATTTTAAAAACATCTTTCGAGGGTTACTGTGTCAGTGTAAAATCAAAGATGAATTTGGAAATAAGCATATGTATTTTAAGACGAAATTAACACACAACATTAAAGAACAAAATCAACAAAAAGAATTGTCTTCTCTGATGAGGGGCTACAAGCTTCTGGTTTCTGAAAGAAAAGAAACATTATAATAATAATTATTGGAAACTATCTACAGACACACAGATGAGTGTCACAAATTCGCGCATCGGTAACTCGGTAATCGTTAGAGCTGAAGAGTGTTATATTTGGAAAAAGTTTTGATTACAATCGCAAAGTGCAAACGAAAATCACAATTTGAGGGTCCGTGAACTCTACTACAAGGTTTGCCAATGGAATAAAAAAGAATGAATAAAATAATTATTAGTCAAGAAAAAAAAATTCATTGAATTTCTCGAAATAAAGTCAATAAAAGTTGAAAGCAAATACTGAGATAGATGACTTACTTTTTCAAAAATTAAAAAACATACTTGACGATTACAGAATTCTACCCAGGTTTAATCGAAAATTTGATACACATGACAAATATATACAGTTCATTTTTTATTTAAAGTTACAGTGACAGATCAACTTTGGAGGTTGGATGTTGGCAAAAAATAAATGCCATAAAGTGCTCGCTAATTGAAATGATTAAGATAAAATATCTGATATAAACTTCTTCTTCTCGATTAAAGAAGGGTTTTGATCATCAATTCCAAAATTATCATGACTGTCTATTCTCCAACGATTTTTCCAAATCAAATATATTTTAAACATAGCAAAATAAAACGAATCTCAGTTCAATTCATGACCATCGTAAAAGAACATGTAGATATGCTCTGTAGTTTTGTGGCGCATCCATGATTTACCTGATTTTTTGGGTATTTCGCCACACCCTATCAAAAAACATTCAAACTAGTGTTAATATACCGGATCTTCTATATTACCTGAAAAAAATTCTATTAGTAAACAATAAAACCTAACAATATCAAACGTTTCAGAAGCGAATCTGCTTCCGTCGTCAGTGGAACCTAAAAAAAAAACAATTAATTGAAATTCAAAAATTATTCTACGTTTTTTTAGAATTTCGTTCGTTTCGTGTTCTTGGTACAAAAAGTGACATTTTGTGCCAAGAACACAAAAAAACACAATTTTTACTGCGAAATTCTAAAAAAACGTAGAATAATTTTTGAATTTGAATTAATTGTTTCTTTTTTAGGTTCCACTGACGACGGAAGCAGATTCGCTTCTGAAACGTTTGATATTGTTAGGTTTTATTGTTTACTAATAGAATTTTTTTCGGGTAATATAGAAGATCCGGTATATTAACACTAGTTTGATTGTTTTTTGATAGGGTGTGGCGAAAAACTCAAAAAATCAGGTAAATCGTAAAAGAACATGTCCGCCAACCTTTAACCTACAATTTTGGTCTGTCTCTGTAACTTTAAATAAAAAATGAACTGTAATTTGTGAAGATTAACAAAATTATCACATTTTCATTTCTATTTCAAATATAATTTTTTTTTTTTTCAAATGGCACACCCCAATTCTTATCACATGAAATTCATGATTCAAAAACCTTACATTTTTGCTAAGTATGTCTCATAGGTTCATATCCAGTGGCGGAACAAGATGCCTTGGGGCCTCAGGGCAAAGACTGTATAATGGGCCCCATAATTATTACTGGCACTGGTGCAGAAGGCGCCGCAGGCAAAGCACGAAAAATTTTGTGGTTGTATTTCCCCTCCTTTATAATTAATTTTCCCTCATTTCTGGTAGGGGAAGTTCCGTTCTATAGTAAGGGATATTTGGGCTGAGTTTGATTCCACTTGCTCTTCGATTTGATTCTTTGTTTTCAGTTTTTTAAAAAAACTGAGAATAGTATTTCCTGCTGGAGCAGCTCTTTTCTCCGATCCCTGAGACATTTCACATTCCAATTCTCTATATATTGGAGAACTTAACAACTCTACAACACAACACAACAGAGGGAAAAAAACAACTTTAACTTTAATCTTAAATAAAGAGTCTGTAGACAAAGATTTTCTATTCGATGATTGACGCGAATAAATTAGCGCGGAGCGCAGCACAGTCGAAAGAGCAGCGAAAAGTTGAAGCGCGCTTCATCTAGGTATACCTTGCTTTTGGCGCGCGATATAATAACGCTCGCTGTGAATAACCGAAGCAGACGAGCTATTAAATACCGACAGATTGTAATTCCGAGGTTGCCAGATTGTAAAGATGGCAAGTATTTGAAAACAATTAACGATTTATTAGATTATAGTGTAAATTACTACTAGTACTTGTAGATGTTATTTGATTATGAAAGATATTTTGTGACAATATATAAGTAAGTCTCTTAGTGCGACGACTGGAGACTGGGCCCTGGGCCCCCCAACCTCACGGGCCCACGGGCTTCGCCTCGAATTGTTCTATTATAGTTCCGCCACTGTTCATATCGTCAATGTTTATCGAGAAATTTCGATTTTACCTATAAATCACTACCTGAAATTGTATTAAATTTAATTATTTAAGTATAGTGTTTTCCGCGCGGTTGCTATGGAAATACAGTTGATTGTCGAGAAAATATTATTTATTCAGACCCAATCTTTAAAAAAGAATAAATATGAGTATTGAACAGGGGGCCATTTATTTAAACATTTTTCAAGACGTGATATCAATACATAAAGGGTTGTAATAAACTGAACAGTATTTAATTCATTATGTACAGTATAATATCACAAGCAGTCAGTATAATATTGTAGAAGACTCAGTATTTCTGTTAAAAATGATAAGTAAAAATGGAATTTTTGAGCAGTAAAAGTACTATTTGGCCGGTATTTCTATGTTCACTATTGTGATTCTAATGGTCAGTAAAAATTTATGAAATGTCAGTATGACTTAGCTGGTAATAATTCCACAAATGTACAGTAAGAAATAATAAATGGCCACTATGCAATAGTCAGTGATAATTTTAACTAATTCAAACTAACCCAAACTTGATACACATAATACAAATACAGAACACGTCAATTATGATATAATAATAATTGTAATGTTAACCTAGTGCTAACCAACGAGCCGCTGCATACTTTTCATCAATTTCTATTACCAACACAAACTAACCCTAACTATTTTCTTCAATCAGCCTTCCAGGGTGAAGATTCATTATATTTCGGACCTTTTTTCCACCTATCCTTTATAACCCTAACTAACCCAAACTAAATCCGCCTCTCAAAGGAACCTATCTGACTACTTCATCATGACATTAAGGCAGAGTGTTTTCTCTTTACTAAGTTGTGTTTCGTTCCGTTGTTAAAATGTTTGTATTTATACGAAATAAAATATATGACCAACCATTCATTATTTTACTGTCGCTTTATTAATTTTATGAACTGTCCATTATTTTCACCAGGCATTTACTAATTTATTTGATCGTTTTTTTATGATACTGACTCTTGATTATCTATATCTACCATTTATCATTTTTACTGACCACTTCTTTATGTTACTGACCCTTCATTATTTTTACTGACCATTTCTTTATATTACTAACCGTTAATTATTTCAACCGATCATTTATTATTATACTGACCATTTATTATTTTTACTGACCACTTCTTTATGTTACTGACCCTTCATTATTCCAACCGACCATTTATTATCATACTGACCAAGGGAAATAAAATAATGGCAAAGAGTACTGTCCATAAAATTGAAATACTGACCATTTAATTTGTTGCCATACATAAATATTACTAGATATTAGCTGATTACTTGTAATACAAAACTATAGGCTTATTCATAATAAAACACAATGTATCGATTTAGGAAAATGTCTCGATAACTATTGAAGTTAGGTACAGGACATATTCAGCACACATATGAGGGTTCAAATCTTGAATTAATAGTGATAAGGGTGACGGTGTGCATCTGCGCAGTCTGACTTGAGTCGTGAAACTAAGCAGTATTATATAATACGAGGAGTTTCTTTGAAGTGGATTTTTGGAGAAAAATGTGCGGAATATTTGGATTTGAATTTAATGTTATTCAGAAACATAAATTATAATCAAACCTACATGGGTATGGGGAGATAATACCCTTCATCCATGATGTCTAGTATTGTCTTGTTGAACTACAGAATAGGTACATACACCCGCTACACCTTCAAAAGAGCAAGCCAAAAAATAAGCATACACAAAAAAAACAATATCCAATCTTATTGATACGGCAACGTTGCACGTTTCACGTGTTAACAGAAACAGATTCCTAAGTTCCTACGCCGAGAGCAGAAATTTTATTCTTGACCAACTACCAACTACACGAGTCCCGCCGCTCAACGAGTCCTGGGGAATGACGTTTGCGCACTGTGAATTTGATATTCATTTTTATTCCTAATTTCGAGCTTAAATTGTTTGAACTATTATTGAAGTTTTGAGCTTTCTGTCTGCTGTCTAGTTCTAGTTATACCTTCAATTTATACAAGACCATGAGGTTGGTGTTTATATGGCCTCTTAAATAATTTATTATTAATTAAGTTTGGTGTTAGTTATTTCAGTTGCTTATTGTTGTTGAGTAAATAGAAGATAGCGCAATCTTGTAATCTATGTTCAGATGTTGCATGTTGCCCCTATACCTTTAGCGGGACGTTTCATACCCTTTGCCACACTTATTCACAACTGTAAGAACAGTGCTTTGCTTACCTACGCTGATGATTTTTGAATTCAAAGTTGAAGTTTGAAACGGAAAATGATAACATTCCATAAAACGGTGTTTCCCTGTGAAACTACAATACATTATACCTAATAATATCATGTACAGAGTGGGCAACTAAACGAATGCGAGGTACACTGTATCTTGGCCACTATTTATTCTAGAGGCAGAGGCTTGCGGCAAAAAAAATTATCACTAAAACGGCCAAGAGAAAAACCTGGGAAATATTTTCAAGTTTCTAAAATGGCCGCTAGGGGGCGTGACAACCAACATCAAGTAGAAAAATAGGATTTTCATAGAATTTTGGCCGATAAAAATGAATCGATGATATTTTCATGTTAACTGACTATATTCCTACACTTTTTGACTTCTTTCAAAATAAAGCGATGAACCAAAACGGGAGAAATCTCCGTTTGTTTAAAAAAATCATTGAACTTCTCACACCGCTTTATTTTGGTAGATAGAAAATAAAACGTTTTAGACAAAAAGTGTGGGTAAATAGTCAGTTATGCCATCAATACATTTTCATTGGGCAAAATTCTATAAAAATCCTATTTTTCTACTTGGTGTTGGTTGTTACGCCCCCTAACTACTTGACTTGAAAATATTTTCCAGGTTCCTCTCTTGGGCGTTTTAGTCAGACATTTTTTAACGCAAAAGCTCCTACGATGAATAGTTTCCGAGATACAGTACACCGCATTCTCAGTTGCCCAGCCTGTACCGGGTGTTTCATTAATATTGAGACAAAAATCGGAATGTCTTTTTTTCGCATTAAAATAAGAACAAAACTTTCTATAAAAATGTATCTGGAAATGCGGAAATGCTTCGTAACCAAGCCCTGTAGCCTGTAGGTGTTGAAATTTTATTTTCGGTTCGGTTTTTTCTGAATAATATTCGAACCAATGTCGATCTTTTGATAAAAATTTGTGTTTAGGAGATTCTCATTATGCGAAATAAGAATTTGATCTTGGTATGGCTCTTACTTGTAGAGGACGCTACTTACACATTTTTTTTTTGGATGAGCCTGTATTATATTTGTGAGTAAAAAAACAGATTTTCTTATCATTTTCACGCAGAAAATTTATAATTGAGAGAATTTATTGTTGTTAGAAGTCGCTACGTGCAACGATTCTCGAAATATTTGGATTTAAAATGATTGACACAATGACATGTGGTTTTGAAATTATGGCGAAGGTAACGTGCTAGAAGTTATTATATAATATTTCGTATGTTTGCTCCATATTTTCAGTAAAAAAGGTCAACGTTGACTAGTTTGTAATGTTATCAACAAGTCTTATTCAAATATTATTTAGAAAAAATGTGAAAAAAAACTAGAAAAAATTAAATGCAATAGAAACTTCAACACCCTGTAGCTCTTGTAACGAAGCATTTCCGCGGACACATGTTTATTGGGAGTTTTATTTTTATTTTCAAGCAGGCAAACTCATATCCTAATTTTTGGCACTGTCAATGAAACACCATGCTTCGCCATAATTTCAAAATCAAATGTATTCATTATTTCAAATTCAAATATCTCGAGAATGATTGCACGTAGCGACGTCTAACAACAATAAATTCTCTGCGTGAAAATGACGAAAAAAACAATTTTTTCACTAAAAAATAAAATGCAGGGATGTCCAAAGTGTGGTAGCGCCCTCTGCTATAAGTTAGAGGCTTACTTAGACAAGAATGTATTCTCGTTACAAAATTATCAATGCATTGTCGGAAAAAGAAAAGATTATTTTTGAAAATTTGCCAGGCGACCCATTTTTGACGGACAAAAAATAACCAAAATTGGCCCAAACTCAGAATAAACCTGGAAAAATCCTTCCATTCACTCCATATCCCGTGAAATCGTTCTTTTATGTTTTAAAAAATAATGAGAAAGGGATTTTTGTCAATGGGAAGTCATGTTTCTTATGAGCATCAACGTGGAAAACTACATAAAATATTGTATATGAAGCTAAAATCAATAACATATAATAATTATAATAAATAATATAACCGTTTTGTAGATAATCAACCGACTAACTTTGAAAACTTGTTGGAAGAGTTTCAAAATATCACGAAAACAAATTATTACATGTTATGCAATATTTTATTATGGATATATCGTGAGAGTTGGCATATACCTTGGCATATACTGTCATGTAAATAGGAATCAAAAAAACTATCAAGAATTAGAATTATATTGATTACAACAATTTTTTTTTCAAACACATGACAATGTATGATTCCATTACGCATCATGGCTGGAAAAGATTGATTAGATAAAGAGTATAAATCAGTGAAATGAATAAGAGTTCATTCCAAAGACAAACATAAACGGCCGACCGTAGGTCGATGAAATGCGAAAACGCAAATGGCGAGGACTCTGCCGCGGAGCGGTGGGACTCGTGTAGTAGTTGGTTTAGAATAAAATTTCTGCACGCCTAGACCGAATGCTTCGCATCGAGAAAAGTCTTAAATTGGGTACAAAACAATCATAATCATTGTGGACAAAAATATTCGGATGAAGTTTGTCTCGTGAATAGATACTTTTGTCTTTTGAAAACTGATGATGAGTGATCACACAAGAAATAAACTGCACAATTATTATACGATTAATTATTGTATCATAACCTCACAAACACTTGTTAATTATTCAAGAAGATTAAAACCACTAGATTACAAAAAATTAGAAAATGGTTCAAATTTCAGATTGCTTACCTAACATTCTTCTTGCTATTGTTCCTTTTGAATAGTCCTTGATAGTCTCTATATCACAAATCACCCAAAAATACAAGAAGACGCTTCCATTCCGATCCGATGCACATTTCGCGATTTCGCCTCAGACTCAGCACATAGCACTCATAGCAGTGTGACCGGTTCTGTGTCTTTTTCTTTTGGGAATTTTCGTGACTGGCTTCTTTTGGCACCGTATTTAGTATATTATACGTATGAGTTCGTTAAAGATTTTATTCTGTTTGCAATAATTCGATTCTTACAAAATTTCGAGATATTCTTGTGAAACGTATAATGGATAATATTAATTAGTTCTGCTCATTGAGATTTTAGTCTAAACATAGGTATTTTTTCCGAGATTAAGCCTGGTCAATGCTTGACATAAACATCTATACCTAATATCTATACAGGCTGTTTATTAACTGAATACCGATGCTTAAGGGTGATAATCCTTGGAAAAAATATCATTACTTTGATACTATTTCAGATATCTTTTTGAAATTTGTTACCCGTCTTCTATGCGTCAATATGAATGAGAATGTTAGAGGGGGCGCCACTGATTTAAAAATATTGGAAAAAACAGCAGGTTTGTCAATGCAATTAAGTAGATTTTATTTTTTTAAGCGAAAACCATGCACCGGACGAAAAAAAATCAAGAAAACAAATTAGCTCAGAAATAAATAGAGATTTCAAAAATTATTTTTATTTTGAAAGGAAGCAGTGGAGTACAAGTTTTTTCTCCAAAGATATTGTGAATATATGAATAAATAAATGTAAAATCAGTGGCGTACGGACGCCACTGATGGTAAAAATAATAAAATTGTTTGTACATCACAAAATGCATATTGATGCATAAAAGACGTGTACCAAATTTCATAAAGATATCTGGAATAGTATCAAAGTAATTTTTAAAAAAATCATTTATTTTTTGAAATTTCAACACCCTGTATCTAGAAAAATAGGCTCTTGTGGACCTATGTTCATATGAACTTTTTGTCTGACAGTATCGGCATTCAATTAATAAACACCCTGTTTAAAGAAAACCTTTTGCCGACATTAAGATATGATCATTGTGTCTTCGGTAAATAAAAGCTACTGTATGTCTGCTATAAAACATTCTCAAAATAGGTACAGGGTGTTTGGCGGAGGGTTCGCCAAACTTGGTGGGCGTATTCGAAGATATTTTGATCCAAATTGGTACTCCGAACGTCTCCGATTTTTTAAATCTTTTCCAAGAGTCATTTTTGATTTTGTGTTTTTTTTTAGTTTCTTACTTATTTTTGAGAAATTAGAAACACCAAATGACATCAGGAAAACATCTTTGAGACGTCGTTAACTCACGCAGGTCTTGATGATGTCTGGTAGAAGATATCTTCAAAATGTCGGTTCATAGATATTTTTGGAGGGCATTAGGAAATCATCTTTGGGACATCGTTAACTCAAGATCTAGATGTTGTCTTGTACAAGATATCTCAAAAATGTATGTTCAATTACATATTTTTGGATCGCATCAGGAAATCATCTTTGAGACGTCGTTAACTCAAGGTCTAAATGATGTCTGGAACAAGATATCTTGAAAATGTTTATTCAAATACATATTTTAGGATGACATTAGGAAAACATCTTGAAGACGTCGTTAAATCAAGTTCTTTATAATGTCTGGAACAAGATATCTTAAAAATGTTTGCTAAAATACATATTTTAGGATGACATTAGAAATCATCTTAAAGACGTCGTTAAATCAAGGTATAAATGATGTCCGGAACAAGATATCTTGAAAATGTTTGCTCAAATACATACATATTTCAGGATGACATTAGGCAAACATTTTAAAGACGTCGTTAAATCAAGGTCTAAATGATGTCTGGAACAAGATATCTTCAAAATGTTTGCTCAAATACGTCGTTGAATTCAAGTCTATATGATGTCAGGCAAAATATATCTTAAAAGTGTCTACTCAAAGATATCCCAATCGACGACATGTGTAAGATATATTTAAGACGTAGTTGGTCAGACATCATTTCTATGCCTTATTAAGTACATCTTTAATACATCTTTGTCATGTCTGAAGGCGTCAAGTCGTAAATACGTCATTAATAAGACGTCTTCAAGACAATGTGTGCTATCTGGGATTATTCCAAATTTATACCAGGTTTGGCTAGGATTCTGCAACCTATTTATGGATTGCTTAAAAAAGAACAGATTTTCGAGTGGAACAAACAGCGTGAAGATAGTTTCATTGCAATAAAAAAACCTCGAAAAAAACAGATTGCTTCAGATATCACATTAATGCATTTTAATACAAATAAGTACCAAATTGTTGTAACTACTGACGCTAGTACTAAGGGCATATCAGGAGTTTTGAGTCATGTTATTGATGGCCGAGATAGAATAATTGCATGTGTATCGAGAACATTATCACCATCTGAAAGGAATTATTCGACCATCCATCTTGAGGATTTAGCAATTTATCATGCTGTTAATAAATTTTTTGGCTTGCTACCCATTTACCTTGGAACTGATCATCAACCTTTGATTACTATTTTTGGGGAGCATAAAGGCATCTCACAAACAGCCTGCATCGAACATGTAAAGGGCACTCAAAATCCTGTAGCCGACTATCTTTCAAGGAAACCGTTGACAGCTGAGCAAGAAGAAGATCTGGCAGGACAGTATATTCATTTTACCGATAAATTGGACCAATGGCCTATAAATAATGAGGAAGTACGCAAACACTCTGCCGAGGATGCGGAACTATCCTTGATCTTAGACTACGTTCAGACGTGACAAGCTTCATATCGAAAATGGTGTATTACTGTATGCTCACCGAGTAGTCATACCAAACAACCTGAGACTTCATAGTTCTCATTTTGGAATTGTATTAGAATATAGATTTTGTTAATTGTTATTGTGAGTCTGGTGTGTACCAAGGGAACACACCTCTTGAAGTGACAGTTTAGGTTTAGTAGACAATGGCTTATGACATAGGAATTGCCTGGGATGATTGAAGGCACATTGTCGACAGTGAGGAATATAACGGCTTACCTTCCATAACTTGTTGATTTATTTCATCCGGTGACCAAATTAACTACTATTATTCATACGAATAATACATGGTGTCAGGTGTAACTGACTGGCAAAATATACAGAACTATGGAATCAATGTGTAGACCACCTCAGCCCCTGAGCTGTGATGGCAACATTTCGGAAAATTGGAGACTGTTTGCTCAAAAATTTGAGTACTTTAAAGTCGCAACAGAGTTGGATACGAAATCGGCGGAAAGGCAAGTGGCTGTTTTTATGAATATGATCGGTGATGAAGAGTTGGAACTGTTCAACACATTTGAGCTATCAGACGCAGAAAAGAAGAGCCTAACAGCGATTATAGGCAAATTTGAAGCCCACTGTGCGCCCAAGAAAAACATAATTTTTGAACGATTTGTGTTCAACGGCATTATTCAAAAGGAGCAGCAACCATTTGATTTATTTGTAAAGGAATTGAGAAAAGCCATAAAATCGACAGCTTATAGTGATGCAGATGATATGATTTGCGACAGGATTGTCATGGGGATTTATAGCAAGGAAACTCAAGAAAGGCTTTTGAGGGAGCCTGATTTGACATTGGACAAGGCTGTGAAGTTTTGTAGGGCTGTTGAGGCTAGTAAGACAGAGTCAAGAGCATTGCAGCATCAAGAGGCACTAGTGCATGAAGTGTATAGGAAGACGAATAACAACTACAACCCAGGCAACAACCATGAAAGATTCCAAGCCAAATCACAACTGAACATGGTTATTAGTAATTATTGTGTATCAAAGCATGCAAAAGGAAAATGCCCAGCGTATGGACAAACATGTAAAAAATGCAAAAAATCAAATCACTTTGCATCTGTTTGCAAATCAAGGGATGATAATAACCTGAAAGGTCAAACAGGGGATGGGCCAAGAAGGAAAGTTCATGAAGTTGCTGTCGGGGGAGATGGAGATGACCACGACCAGGAAGAGGAGTTTTTCATTAATGCTGTGACAAAGCAAATAGGAGTTGTGAGAAGATCTAGCGAGTGTAGCGATGCAGTGTGGCTAAAGACAATAGACGTAGAGGGTGAACCATTTGAGTTCAAACTAGACACGGGTGCAGAAGTGAGTATTTTGCCTCTTCATTATGTAAGTAGACTAGATTGCAAGAACGATATATCTAAAACTAATGTTATGTTAGTAGCATATGGTAATAAGAATTTCAAAATCAAACCAGTAGGTGAGATTGCTTAAAAATGTAAAGTTAAAGATAGGCTGGCAAAAATACCTTTCATCATTGTTGATAATCAAGGTCAAATGCCTTTGTTGGGTCTAAAAGG
Organism: Orchestes rusci; assembly: GCA_958502075.1. Taxonomy (NCBI): domain Eukaryota; kingdom Metazoa; phylum Arthropoda; class Insecta; order Coleoptera; family Curculionidae; genus Orchestes; species Orchestes rusci. The sequence continues at coordinate 59,560,889 of OY293303.1, read as the reverse complement.
ATGTTTGGATCTTTATTTGATTAAACGTGTGAATAGTTTATCCGCTGATAAATTTAATACTGTTGAAGACATGGTAAATGAGTACCCTATAGCTTTTGAAGGTTTGGGGGAATTTCCTACTCCCCATAAAATTGTTTTGAAGAAAGAGTCTATTCCGCATGTACAGCCAATAAGGCGCATTCCACAAACACTGCATGCCAGAGTAAAACTCAAGTTGAAACAGATGGAAAAAGCAAATATTATAGCTAAAATTGAGAAGCCGACTGAGTGGCTTAACCCACTGGTCATTGTAGAAAAATCAAATAAAGATTTAAGATTGTGTTTCGACCCAAAATATTTGAATGAGGCTATTAGCCGCGAACATTTCCTTATTCCAACTTTTTAGGAAATATCCAGTCAATTATCAGGTAAATCATATTTTTCTGTATTGGATATGCAGGAGGGATATTTCCAAGTGAAAATAACTGATGAGAGTTCAGAGTATCGTAGCTTTGGTACACCTTTTGGGCGTTATAGGTTTTTAAGACTCCCCTCCTCTTTGGAATTCGGTCGGCCCCTGAGGTGTTTCAGAGGAAAAATTATGAGTTGTTTGGAGATATAAATGGAGTCGGTATTTATTTTGATGACATCATTATTACCGGATCAACAGAGCAAGAGCATGATGATAATTTGAGACTAGTTCTTGAGCGTGCAAAACAGTTCAACATTAAGTTCAATAAACAGAAGATTCAGTTCAAACTTAGACAGGTCAAGTTTATGGGTCAATTGTTTTCTAAAAATGGGATAGAGCCGTGTGACTCATATGTTAAAGCCATACTGGACATGCCAAAACCACAAGAAAAAAGTGATATTTTAAGACTGCTGGGTATTCGTTTTTTGATCCATGCACGGATGTGGTCATTGAAACCGATGCTTCCAAGAATGGTTTAGGAGCCTGTCTCCTCCAAAATGGCCATCCAATAGCATTCTCTTCTCGTAGCTTAACAAAAAGTGAAATTAGGTATGCGCAGATTGAGAAGGAAATGCTGGCGATTGATTTTGCTTGCTCTAAATTTCATTACTTGATTTATGGCGTTAAGAATGTTCTGATTACCACTGATCATAAACCTCTTGTGTCTATTTTTAAAAAGGATTTGTATGATATAACGCCAAGAATGCAACGTTTACGTTTGAGGTTGATGAAGTATGATTTGATTGTGACTTATAAACCGGGAAAGTATTTATACATCGCAGATACACTTTCTAGAGCATATTTATCCTTACCTGAGTCTGATGATACTGAATTGGAGTATGCTATTCACTTATTAGTAAATTATTTGCCTATCTCAGATGAAAAAAAATCACAGTTGAAACAAGCCACTCGTAACGATTCAGATTTAAACACTATAATCAATTTTGTCAATTCTGGTTGGCCTGATAAAAAGAAAATTCCGTTTCACCTGCGTCAATTTGTCAGACTGAATGATTCACTTTTAGTTTGTGATGATCTTTTATTCTTTGAAAATAAATTGGTAATTCCTAGGAACTTACAAGCTTTCATGCTTAAAAAATTGCATGATGGCCATATAGGAATGGATAAAACAAAACTTAGAGCTAGGCAATTGTTTTATTGGCCGTTAATGTCGCAAAACATTGAGAACTTTATTAAAAAATGTGGTGTGTGTGAAAAATATGCAAGGAAAAACACACAAGAACCATTGTTACCATATAAATTGCCTGAGAGACCTTGGCAAAGAATTGGTGCGGATATTTTCTTATATGCTGACAGAAGTTATATTGTAGTCATAGATCCGTATACAAATTGGCTGGAAGTTTTATCGATCAAGAATAAATCGGCTGGGGAAGTGATTTGTAAGCTCAAGTTGATTTTTGCAATGTTAAAAAGTTGTGGCAACCTGGACAAGTTGTTAGCAAGTTTGACGACAGTCCTCGTTCATATAATGTGCAAACCAATGGTGGTGATGTTGTGAGAAGAAATCGCATAGATTTGAGAAAGTCACAGAATGAGTTCACTTCTAAACAAGAACTTGATAGTGAAAGTATTTCAGCTTCAGTTTCGACACCCATAAAAGTTTGCACATGGTATGACCCTACAAATATTGTTGATAACCCAATGGAATCCAAGACCAGTCTAGAACCCATACGAACCAGATTTGGTCGTGCTGTAAAGATTCCCCAAAGATTGGATTTGCAATCTTTAAGGGAAAAGATGTATTAGAATATAGATTTTGTTAATTGTTATCGTGAGTCTGGTGTGTACCAAGGGAACACACCTCTTGACGTGACAGTTTAGGTTTAGTAGACAATGACTTATGACATAGGAATTGTCTGGGATGATTGAAGGCACATTGTCGACAGTGAGGAATATACCTTGCATAACTTGTTGATTTATTTCATCCTGTGACCAAATTAACTACTATTATTCATACGAATAATACAGGAATTTCAAGGACCAAAACTCAAGCAAGATCATATGTTTACTGGAGCAGGATAGATGAAGATATAGAACAAATGATTAAATCCTGTATAGTGTGCCTTGAAAACAGACAAGATCCTCCAAAAAGCATCCTAACACCCTGGAATGTAACTAGTAGAACTTTTTAAAAAATACATATAGATTATTTTTAGTTCGACAAGAAGCACTACCTTATCCTAACAGATTCCTTTTCAAAATGGTTGGAAGTGGTGCCGATGAACAACAACACCACTACAGCAAAGACAGTAGACGTTTTAACAGAAGTGTTTGCAAGATTTGGACTGCCAGAACTTTGTGTCAGTGATAATGGCCCACAGTTTACATCAGACAGCATGAAAATGTTCTTCAAAAAGAACGGAATGAAACATATGACAAGTCCTCCATCCAACAGATTTCAATGTCAGCTTTGTTATCTAGAATTTTGGTCACCTATCGCACAACACAGCATCCGGTTACTGGGAAATCTCCATTTGAGATAATGTTCAATGACAGAAAGCCGAGAAAACTTCTTAGTCAAATAAACGAGACGCGGAGTAAAGAAGACCACAATGAAGACCACTGTACGGGTAGTCAGGCACTGAGACACCAGGAGTCCCAAAAAAGCAATTATGGCGGGCTTGAAAGACAATTTAAGGTGGGTGAATGTGTTTATGTAAGAACATACGGTAAAGTGAAAGCGTGGATTCAGGCTACCATTTTTGGGCAAAAGCGTATATCTTTGTGAAACTAACACAGGTATTTTAAAGCGTCACACTAACCAGATTCAAAGGCATCTGCAGCTCTCTGAGCGGAATGCTTCCTTGGGTAGTTTTCAAGGCGAACATGGTTTTGATAGATGCAAATAATGGTGAAGCGTGAACTAAGGTAGCAGGGAAACAAAATATTGACCAACCTTGTCATGGCTGATGGAGCGGAAGAAGTAGAGCCAACAGGGTTTTGGATGGATATATTTTCATCTTCTTCAGATATGCCTAGTCAAGATTTAGTGAAGGGAGAGGAGTAGAAAAGTTCAGTTTCGGCAGAAGCTTTGACCTCAAACTCGAGAAGGTCAACACGAATTCATAGGAAGCCGCTTCATCTTTTGCCTTTCAGAACTGAATTTTCCTCCGTTTCAGAGTAAACACGACATACCTGAATGGTATTAATTTGTTATTTTTTGGATTGACAAAAATTGTTTTTATAGATTGGGGTTTTAAGTTCAGGTCTAGGGTGTAAGGTGAATACCTTCAGAATGCTGATAACAAGTAGCTAAAATAAGTGCACTGTCTGAACGCAACGGTCAATTGAATGCATGGTTAAATGTTTTGTATAGCTGCAAACTAGAGACTGCTCAAGATTGATTTTGTGAATTCAACTGGTACTTAATGTGGGTACATACCCAGCTTCATTGATTTTGGGAGTCTAATAAGTGTTCTTTTAACGTTCTTTAAATCTCAAACATTTAAAATTATAGTAAGTGCAATGGATATAAATATAATAGTCAGTATGCAGTACCTATATTATATGTAAAATCAGCGTGTGGCAAATAAGATTCCTCATATGCCTCAGATAAGTCTTCCGTGTACTACAATAACATTATTGTTGTAAGAGCATGTTAAATTTTAAATGTGGGGATGTAATGAGTGGCAACGCTGCAAAATGTGCAATCAAAGATTGACGCGGAGACGCAATGAAAGTGCGCGGCAAGAGAGACGGGCAACTCAATACCCTATATGTACCTGTTAGCCCCAATCTGTGAATTAAATTAATTACGTAGCAACTAACCGTGTTTGATTGAAAAAGCACATTCATCACAGACACGTTTTTGGGAAAAACAGGAAAAATCTTCAAATTCTTTTTCCTTTTACCATTTATCATTTCTCAACATTAATAATTCTGCAGAAGAAAAAAGTACACAAGCACTTTTTTGTCCGTTATATTTTTTTTTCTCCACAATGTTTGCATATTTCGCGACACATTGCCTATCGACATTTTTATTTCAACAAGACCAATCGTGTAGATATGCCTTAATATGCCAATAGACTATAGAGGCAGCTAGAGGCTGCCCCCAGGGTGGAGTCTTGTCGCCTCTCCTCTGGAACCTAGTCGCAGATGAACTACTGGTAGAGTTAAACAGCAAAGGTTTCTACGCCGAAGGCTATGCCGACGACGTAGCAATACTTATCACTGGCAAACACACCAAGACAGTATCAGAACTGATGCAGACAGCTCTGACAATCGTAGAAGATTGGTGCAGGAGGGTGAACCTGAAGGTCAATCCTGAGAAAACCTCCCTGGTCAGCTTTACGAGAAAGAGGAAGACAGCGGAATTATTCAAACCCATATTCTTTGGACAAGAACTGCAGGTGGTAAGAGAAGTCAAATACCTAGGCATCATCCTGGATGACAAACTCACATGGAATTCACACCTACAGAAAATAGTGAATCGAGGTGAAGCCACAATAATGGCAACAAAAAGAGCGATAGGAAAGAATTGGGGCATAGATCCGCGCATGGTACACTGGCTCTACTGTACAGTGGTAAGACCCACCCTTGCTTATAGATCTGTTGTCTGGTGGCCGGAAATCGAGCAGCGACCAGCAGCCACGGAACTTGCAAAACTTCAGAGGCTAGCATGTCTCTGTGTAACGGGAGCGAAAACTACTCCAACACTTGCCATGGAGGCCATGCTTAACATACCTCCTTTAGATATCTACATCAAAATGGAAGCAAGAATGGGAGCATATAGACTTAGCAACACCGGGAACTGGAGCCACTCAAACTCTCAAGGACACACTAAGATAACCAGCACAATCACGAACCACTTAGTAACAATGAGGAGTGATATCATGTTGAAAAATAATTACTTTAGCACGTCTTCCAAGACCAAGCTAATATGGGAAGAGGAAACGGTGAAACAACTCCGGATGGCTAATGGGGCAATATGGTACACAGACGGCTCCAAAACAAGCCGGGGAACTGGTGCCGGAATCGTAGGTGAAAATCCAAAGTGGGAAACATGTGAACCATTCGGGATGTACGCTACAGTTTTCCAGGCAGAAGTACATGCAATAAACGTATGCGTGCAAGAGAATCTCAGGAGAGGCTGCAGAGGAAGGAAAATCCTTATCCTTAGTGACAGCCAAGCTGCAATCAAAACCATCTCCTGTCGGGAAACCAAATCCAAACAAGTCATGGACTGTCAGCAAAACCTTGTCACACTGGAAGTATCTAACGATGTCATTCTTGGATGGATACCAGGACACACAGGGATAGCTGGGAACGAGCGGGCGGATCTACTAGCACGCAAAGCTGCAAACACACCACTTCTGGGTCCAGAACCTGCTATTGGTATTACAAAATCCTCTGTGAGAGGTTGACTGGACTGTTGGTCCAAAAAACAACAGAAAGCTAGATGGTGCCAATCACCAGGACTGAAACACAGTAAATTAATGATGACAGACGAGCTCGAATCATCATTTTCTGGAAGCCTACTGAAACTCAGCAGGAATCAGCTCAGGAAAGTAACAGGTATATTAACTGGACACTGCACTCTAAGGAAACACATGCATATCATGGGTCTCTTCAACGAGGAACCCATATGTAGGCTGTGCAACGAGGACGAGGAAACAGCCTCCCACATTGTATTCGAATGTGAAGCGCTGGCGTACTGGAGAAAACATAATGGGGAATTCACTACCACTCCTCAAAGGACGGACAGGGAAACAGTAGAACGAGTTATAAACCTTATTCGGGCAATGGAGCTCTTCGACTGAGAGACAGGCACAGAGAAGATACAATAAGCCCAACTAGAGGCTGCGGTGTCGGGGACAACAGCCCGAAACTCGTAGCGCCTGTACTTCAGTAATCAGTAATCAGTAATCCAACGCTGGTGACAACATTGGAGACTAAAGTTCAGCCAACGTTTGGAATGTATTAACACTTGCGAATTTGGATGATTTTGCGCACATTGGTGATGTGTTCATTGTCTACACGACATGGCAAACTACCCAATGGCCAACGTTAGCATAAGTTGGTCGTGTCGTCTAGATGTGGCTTTAGCAATTCAGCGTAGGCGACAATTCAAGACCCTGGTGCAAGAAGGGGATATAAGTGCATAATTCTGCAAAAATGAGTTAGCTGCTTATCGTCGTTGTTTTCATGAAAACTTTATGTGCTGTAAACTATATTTCATAGGAGTCGGAAAAAAATACCATATACACTAACACATAAGAGGTAGACAATAGCCCAAATCAGACGTTTATAAAAACCGGGAACTGATAGGAGGTTTCATGAGCATAAGCGCGCTGAAAAAACGAATCGGTTGGTACCAATATCAAATATACAGCTAGATTGACACATAGGAGGTTTCACTGCGTTTCACTGCGTCAACGACGGTATGTAGGTTTAAACAATCGAACAAAAAATAGTTTCTGCTTACCGTGGGACTCCAACCTCACGTCTATGCTCTGGCCCGACCCCTTACACGCTCGGCCACGGAGTTCCCTGTTGGCCTACCTCTTGAAATAATTTGTCTTTTTTCTTCAAATCCGAAATGTTGAAATCCCCGATTCACTAATAAACAAGATACAATACTGTCACACGAACTCAGAGGAACCAAAACTGATCCCGATGTACCGGCTACAATTGAGGCTGATTTCCACATAAACAACTGGGCACTGACAGGGAGCCTATCGTGTCATTTTGCTGTGGATTCAAAAGAACGTCTGTTACATAAAAGATGAGAAGAGGGAAACGGTATTTTTGACACACTCATTCGAATGACCGTATATATTTATTCAGAACTAGGCACTTCACAAATCTTCCAGTCATTTTTAAACCCTTTAAAAATAGCATGGAATTTGTCCTGTACTCCCCTGCCCCTAGCTTAATTGAACTCATTTATCCAAAATCTCTTTTGTTTTCTGCCTTTTTTATTTTTTTCCTCAAAATCACAAAACATGTTTCCATTACAACCAAATATGTGTCCGAGAATCGATCGTTTCGTTTCGACACGAAAACTACTAAACAAGTTTTATCAGCAACGAAGATCACGAAACGGCATTTTAACGACACAGCCCAGTCCTAGATGTGAAAATGCACCAAACCCATGACGGTCCTGATGTAATTGTGGGCCATTCAAAACGTAACAAGGCCTATAAGGCATATACAGGGTGTCCCGCGAGGTAAGGGACAAAATTTCACTACGTGCTCTTTGGGTAAATTCGAGTCGAAAATGTCCTATGAACATGGGTCCGCAAATGCTTCGTTACAGAGACACAGTGTGAAGTTATTTTTTTTATTGTTTTTAGCATTTTTTTTAAATAATATTTGTATGAAAGTTGTGGTTTACATTACACACTACTTAAATTTTATCTTTTTATTGGAAATACAGAGTGACCCATTCGAAAGCGAGCCACCCTCATAACTTTTTAATTTATTGATCGATTTTGACGATTTTTTTTTTAAATGTAGAGAGAAAAAAGGTGTATTTTGAGGCCATTCGTCGCCCTGTTTTTTCCAAAAACCAAGGCCTACTAGAGCATATTTAGAGGTTGAAAAATCCAGAAAACATATTAGCGATTGTTTTAGAGAAAATCTGACTAGGCCACTGGATTTTCCATCCCCTGAAATGGATCTGTACCAAGTTTCATAAAAAAATATTAAAAATTGAAGATTAATTTTATTATGCACCAAGAAGTATTTTACCTCGAAACTCTTGCGATAGCAAGTCTATCAGAAAAAAATTATTAGATATAAACATTCAAAAGATATTCTCATTTCAAAATACAAACAGACAAACGAGACTGGCAAAAAAAAATAGAAAAAAAAATACACACAGAAATAATATTTTCGAATTGAATATTTTTTCATGAAATTTGGTACAGACCCATTTCAGGGGATGAAAAATCCAGTGGCGTAGTCAGATTTTCTCTAAAAAAATCGCTAATATGTTTAAATGAATCTATCTCAATGCTTAAGGGGAGCATTTCGCGGTCACGTGCCAGCCATGCAATTTCGTGATTTTGGTGAAGGCGCCAGATGAAAATCATCGTACCTAACGCCAGCTCGTAATAATCTACGCAACTACTGACCAACGAAGATATTCTATAATTAGATATTTTTCAGGTACATATTTTCTGGGGCTATGTATTCTGGGTATAAATTCTCGTGGATTTTATCCATATTTTATCTGCGGGTGCGGATATGGGATATACTATACTTAAGTAGACTATTTTTTGTTGAGGTAAGTTTTTGAAAGAGAAGGTTAGGTATTAAGATAATATAAACTATCATCCGAGCTATCATTAATATATTTTATATTTTATTCATTACATATTATTGTGTACAAGATCTTTGATAATATTTACGCAGCTCATAAAGCGTTTATTTTTTAATATGAAAAAATGTTTTATATAAAAGTTGTAGGTATTTCCATATGTTATCTTCAGCAGTTTTCAAACAAATGTGACATCGATAAGTGAATGGAAAAATCTAGACAACATCATTTTTTTTAAGGGAACAGTCAGATAATATTTACGGTTATTAATGCACTTTCTCGAAATTCCATTGTAATAATTGAACAAAGGATAGCTATGAAATTTTAAACTTGGCAAAAATTACCAAAATTTTATAGATAGACTATGCTTTGCTCAATTAGATACAAGAAAATTTTCGGAAAGTGCATTAATTTTGAACTACTTTCGAATAGTGCTAGAATCAAAAGTTTCAACCTTCTTTTTTGACGTGACAAGAAGGTACTAAGCAATGTTTTGGAAAAAATCGCCAGGGCACGTACCTAAACTGACAAACTAATTGAATTTTTAGATGCATCATTACTTCTTCGATAACTGATGGAGGACCCAGGTTTTATCAAATTTTGGGATGTTGCTCTACTTTTGTTTAGTACCCATTGTAGTATGATATTTTTCTGATGAGCCTTCTAGTACATTTTTATATTTAAGAATATTTGAGTAAGTTTCGAGATGATACTTTTTACAACACAGCATCGATAAAATAAAGCCGATTTTTCAAATGAACTTTGGTTCGAAAATATTAGTTTCCGATATACAGACTGTCCACGGATAGGCGGGTTTACAAGAGCACAAATGGATACAAAATTTTATTTCTCGGGAGAAACTCATTCTTGATAAAAAAATTGCTTGTAATAAAAACGATTCACGAAGAGAAAATTTTGATTTTTTCGGTTCGCACGGGTTCGCAAAAACTTCAAAAACCTGAATTTTGTCCAGGAGCACTAAACTACCTTTATTTCTATTTTTAAGCAAAATTCCAATTCAATTGGTTTTTGGACAGCATTAGCGGTGGAAATATGTACAGCATCGATGACTTTATCGTAAATACAAGAGTATCAAAAAGTTTCAAAGAATTATTTTTGTGTCATCAAAAATATTTGTTTTGAAAAAAAGATTCCGTGTGTACACAAAAGGTGTTAGGAATGAATTTAGAAATTTAAAATAAGAATCTACAGTTAAAGTGTAGATTTTAACCAAAACTTTGAAAAACCAAAAAGATTCAAGATTTATTTGAAATCCCAGATTTCACTACTTACAAACGTTATTCTAAATAACAATAATGGCATTCACTCTTTATTGAAGTAGAAGTAGTTATCCATTTGTGCTCTTGTAAACCTTATCTGTGGACAGTCGTAGTACAACACTTTCATTTGAACATTTTTTGGGCATCTCCTTGAATAGAGTTTATAAGGGGTGACAAATTAAAAGGAAAAATTCTGTTCTTACTTGAATATTAGGTAGGTATCATAATTATTATAGGTATTTGATATTCTTTCAGATTCAAAGATAATTGGCAATTATTGTTACTTCGTACTTAGTATATACAGGAAGAGACAATGATCTTTTTATCGAAAAAATAAAACGAGACGACAACAGAACATGTTACCAAAACAAACAATGTTTCACATCAACTGTGATACTGTGAAGCATTGGAAATTATTTTAAACAGAAGATCAAAAAATATGGAATATCAAGATTCTCCACTTATTGTGGCAATAAAAGAAAAACGTTCACAGATTCGAGAACATCAGAAAGGTAAGAGGTATGTAAATCATAATTTCAATGCTGCAAGTGTTAATATCCCTTTTTCTTTTTCAGCAGAAAAACAAGATTAGTTGTGAGTTGTGACAGTGTTGGAATATGTATATGTATATTTTGAAAAAATGTGTATGTTATGATTCACAAAACCATGCGATAAAGTTAATTTAGATTCAATCGCTTTTTTGATTCACCCTTCATGAACCACTGTTATTGGATCAGTATCAGTATTTGTACCCCTGTACCCTGAATATAATAATATGTAGGTATTCGTTCTACTCGACAAGATCTAAATAGATCTTTCACTTTGTAAAAATATTTGACAACCCTAAAAATGTCGCATATCCATGGATTTCTCTCGTTCTATACCTTGAGTTTTATTAGCACTAGGTAGCTAACAGGTACTTGATAAAAATAAACTGCATGCTCACTCGCACCACAGCTTATGAAACAACCTCGCACTCGCACAAACATTCACGCATCCTCTATGTTCTAAATCATAAATAATTACTTATCAACAATTGAATAATATCCCTGAAAACAACTTCAAGTCTCCTCGAAAACTAGGTGTGTACAGCGGCGGATCTAGGGACGAGTGGGCCCCAGGGCAAAATACATTCATGGGCCCCCATCGGGGAGTGCCTTGCCATTGAAAGAGAGGAAAGCGCCGCAGGCGAAAATGCAACGCTGGCGAAAATTTCGCAAGACGCGTCTTCGCCATTTTGTCAAAATAGTCACAATGTATCACCAAATAAATAAACAATATTTCAATTAATTATTTCCTAGAAAAAGAAAAACAATAAAACCAGTCTGGAGAGCAATGTATAGTGTTACCCTAGTTAAGACTATAGAGAAATACTAATGGAAAGGAGCTCCTTAGTACGTTAAGAAAAATCACAGTACAAACAAAAGACTCCAACGACTGCAGCAGAGCCATGCATTTGCATTCCACTCGTATAATATTGATCAAAGTAAAGCAATCAACATTTAAACCTTATAAGTGATCCAACATTCTTTCAATAATTGATTCGCTTAAAATTCGTTTATTCGATATCCGATTCGATTTACTACTCTTCATTATGTGACAAAAAATGACATGCAGAAACAAAAATAGAAATACACTTATCAAATGGGTATGTAAGTATAATGTTGAATTATTCCTTTCTATCCGTGTTGTCTTCTTTTGTTTTTAGTAGAAGTGAAATTCAACTCCGCTTAATAATAATAATATGTATTATTAAATAGCGTGAATCACAAAAGCGAACATGACATAAACGGAAAAAGCGAACGGCTGACTCGGGAAATTACCCTGCCTTAAAACAGCGCTCTGCTGTCACTTGGTGCAAGTTTTGAAGTTTGTGTTGCGTGTTGCCTAATGTTCTCAACGAATACTAGGCATGGGTGGTGTGGTCGATATACGTATGAGGCGATCTTATTGAATAAAGCTTAAATATAATTTTATTATTTTCGATTTGCATATTTGACAAATTATTCATCAAGAACCAAAAATGCTTAGCCATTGAGGGCCCCTTCGGGTCCATGGGCCCCAGGGAGGCGCACCGAACTGCCCGGCGATACGTCCGCCACTGGGTTTGTACCTAGTTTTCGAGGAGGTCTACTAATTTCATATTTTGCGAACGTTCTTAGCAGTTGTTATTCGTAACTATGTGGTTACTGAGGTTACTATGGAAACCAGTTAGTTCGTGTCAGATAACTTTTGATACAACCAGCAATATAGAAAATTTAAAATTTTGTACGTGATAAGTGATAGCAGAGTGTGAATGTAAAGGCTGTACATTTCATCAAGCCACGTTTAAAATAAAACTTATTCTGATTCACGTGTGTCTACACCCAACTTTGATTTCCAACGCTCTATGGTGAAGTTGGATTGAAGCAACCCACTGGATATTGGACAATTTGGGCATCACACTAATCTACTCATCCAATGCGTACTGGTCCTTCAGAAAATATTATTAGTGTACAACCGTTCATTTTGGTCCAATTCGAGCCGGATATTGGGATGATTAACGAAACATTGGATTTTGGAGAAGTTTCCATAGTTACCGATCTACAAGTTTGGCTGCTACATCCATCATGAGTTGAATGGTATCTACATGATTGAATGGTCAACAAAGCATTGGAACTTCTAGACAGGAAAACTACAATATTCAGGTCAAACTGTTTTATTTACCTTGTACGCCGGAAGGTTATTGCAAGATTCAATTATTTGGAAAGCAGTGTGAGCTGATAAAGACAATTTTTTGGTTAATGGACTAAAGCTTTTTCTCAAAAATCCGTCTGTATAGACTATATTAATCTTTTGTATTCGAGTAGGTATACGAGTGTTCAATACTTCACTTAGGCAAGATTATTAGTGTTAAAAATGGATGAGGTCAAGAGGAAAAGAACCTCACATAAAGGCTATTATATTACTAGGGTGGAAAAATTTGTTAATGACAATGAAAATGATCTTACAGTTGATGTCAATCAATTTAAGGTTAGGGAAGGTCACCTGCAAAAAACGTTCGAAAAATACTGTACCTACTGTTCAAGATCAAATCGAAGAACTAGACTCAACAGAGGAATCGGATCGGTATGATGTTGAAATTCAATATTATGGGGCATGGGCTAAAATAAAAACCATTATTGAAAAACGAGGTTCGGCTCCGGCTAATTTGCAACACCCTTCTCAAACTGATACACTCAGTCGAGTTAAATTGCCAAATTTTAATACACCTTCCTTAGCGGGAAAATATGAAGATTGGAAGACCTTCATAGATTTGTTCACAGCTTTTACTGACAGCAGTTCTCAATTGACTGACGTACAAAAATTTCTGTATCTGAAAGGTTCTTTATCGAATGAAGCGTTGACTATTGTCAATGACCTTCCATTAACGGATGCGAATTACAAAATTGCTTTGGATCTTCTCAAAAAGCGATACGATAATAACTTGGTTATAATAAACACGCATGTTAAGGGTATATTAGAAATAGCGTCTGTCATTAAGGGTAATGGTGTTCAAATAAGGGCTTTTTCAACAACTATTAGACAGCATCTCAATCCATTACGTGCACTTAAAGTGCCATGCAGTGGATACTTGGGACATTATATTGGTTAATACACTTTCTGAAAAACTTGATTTTCATACACAAAAAGCCTATGAACTGGAAAAAGACAGCACAGTGTTGCCAACTGTGCAAGGTTTCTTAGACTTTCTGGAAAAACTTTGTGTAGCTTTGGAAAATATCACATGTGCAGAAACGCCGAGGCAACCTTATGGAGGTTCTGGTACAGGTTCTTAAAATAGAGTCAAGGGCTCATTATTGGGTATACAACACAAAAAAGTCAATGATTTTTGTGCTTTCTGTAAACGGAACAGTAATCACCAAATAAACAAATGTTTCAAACTCAAAGCGATTCCCCTTGGAGAAAAACGGCAGTTTGTACAAAGTAATAGGTTATGCTCTGATTGTCTATGGTCAAACCATACTGTTACACAATGTACATCATCTTCTTGTAGAGTGTGTAATCGGAAGCACAATACACTTTCACATCCAGAAAATAATCCGTCATTGAACCCATCCGGGAATGATTGTAGCTCCCACTCTTTTTCTCAAAATGAGGAAATTGCACCTCCAAATCAATCCGTTTTGTTCTCTCAGGGCCAAAAATCCACTTCTCAAATTTTACTGGCGACTGCCCAGGTGGTATTAGTTTCTAGGGATGGTCAAGAAGTACTTGTTAGGGCTCTTTTAGATTCTGGGTCGCAACTGAGTTTTATTACAGCTAATATCCTCAATAAGTTGAATCTGGAACCATATAATTATACAATCAAAATTGGAGGTATTGGGAATTCATTTACAGAGGTTAGAGAAATGGTGGATATAGAGTTGAAATCAAGGGTTAATAGCAATCTGAAATCGAAGAGTTCTGGAGAAAATTACGTGTCCATTACCACATACGTTGGTTGACATCAGTAAAATTGAAATACCTAGTAACATAGAGTTGGCTGATCCTTTTTTCTATAAAACCTCAAATATTGACATGCTCATTGGAGCAGATTTATATTTTGAAGTAATCCTTCCTGGACCTGTCAAGTTGGGTCATGAGTTACCAGTTCTTCAAAATTCATCTTTTGGGTGGCTAGTTTGTGGCAGCGCTCCTGGCAAGGTTTATAATGGTACTAAAAACTGTCATTCAAGTGTTTCCATGTCTTGCCAGTCACTAACGGATATTGATGAGAGCATCGTGAAATTTTGGTAGTTAGAAGAAATTTCCAACAAAAGAATTTTATCACCAGAAGACAAACTTTGTGAACAACGGTTCACAGAATCGGTAAAACGTTTATGTAATGGGAAGTTTCAAGTTGCTTTACCATGTCGCAATGAGAATGATCACAACAAACTAGGGGATCCTTTAACAATGGCAATTGAACAATTCCATTCGTTAGAAAAGAAATTTCAACGAGACACTGACTTATTTTTTCAATACAAGAACTTCATCGATGAATACGTGAAGCTTGGACATGCAAAATACGTGAATTTTGACTTAAAATGCCCGAAAGCTTCTTTCAAGGTTTTTCTCCCTCATCACTGCGTAATAAGAGAATCGAGTTCCACCACAAAATAGCGAGTAGTTTTTGATGCTTCGGCAAAAACTTCAAACGTACTTTCTCTGAACAGTATTATGTTGAAGGGTTCTCCAGTTCAAGCTGACTTGTTTGACATTTTGGTACGTTTTTGAACATTTCGTTACGTTATAACTGCTGATATTCAAAAGATGTACAGAATGATTGAGATTGATCCAAATCATAGGTTTCTCCAATTGAACTGCTACATCAACTCAATTCTATGTTGGAATCGGCAGGGTTTCTTCTACATAAATGGTGTTCAAATGACAAGTCACTTTTAACTTTTTTGGACAAGGAAAATGACAAAGTAAATATTCGGGACGAAAACTTATCAAATAAAGTATTGGGCCTTGCTTGGCAATTTTTGAAAGACACTTTCAACATTTCAGTTCCTGATCCAAGTCAACAATCAGCATTGATTGACAAGCAACAAGTTTTTTCGAAGATTTCTGAAATGTTCGACCCATTAGGATTAATCGGTCCTGTTGTAGTAGTTGCCAAATTATTGATACAGGAGATCTGGTTACAAAAATTGGACTGGGATCATCCGTTACCACTGGATCTACGAAATAAATGGGATGCATATTTTGGCAAGCTTTCACATTTAGCTGAATTACAAATCCCTCGAGACGTATTTAGTTCATACACTCCATGAGAAATCCAGATTCATGGTTTTTGCGACGCATCGATAGTTGCATATGGAGCAAGCATTTACATTAGGGGGTTATATTCAGATGGAACGACAAGCAGTCATTTGATCTGCTCGAAATCGCGTGTAGCACCTTTAAAAACTGTTTCGCTGCCGCGACTCCAACTTTGTGGTGCTCTGTTACTCTCCAGATTAGCTCATAAGTTCGTATCAATCATTTCCTTGAAGATTGAGAAGGAAGTTTTTTGGACAGACTCCAAAATTGTACTTTGTTGGTTACGGTCCTCAACCAATCGTTGGACTACATTTGTTGCTAACAGGGTCCCAGAAGTTCAAGAACTAACTAATAAACTCTACTGGAAACATGTGAGATCAAAGAACAATTCGGCTGATCGCTGTTTAGCTCCTCCGGAATTAATTTCAAATAGTCAGTGGTGGCAAGGACCTGGGCTCCTCTTAGATGCTGATTTGAATTTAACATCAATATGTTCAGACATTTGTGTTGATTCGCTTCCTGAGCAGATAAGAGTTACATAACTTGAGATTGAAACTCAGTCTCAGAATTCACTTCTAGATTGGTCTAGATACTCTAGTTTCTCCCGTTTACAGAGGTCATTCCTTTTTTGTTTCCGATTTATCAAAAATGCGACAAAGGAGAATCAGAAAATTCAAGGACCTCTTACAATTCAAGAGCTACAGGTATCAATGTAAAATAATTCAATTTGTTCAAAATGAGTGTTTCTTGTGTGAAGTTCAATATCTTCAACAAAATAGTTCTCAAGGAAATCCAGCTATATTCAAAGGCAGTAGTTTAAAGGGTCTCAATCAATTTCTTGACAAATGGGGAATTTTGAGCGTGGATGACAGACTTTCAAATTCAAATACCGATTACGATCAAAGGTTTCCTATGATGCTACCTGCAAATCACCAAATTACAAGACTGTTAATCAAGTTAGAACATGCCAAGCTTTATCACGCTGGTGCTCACACGGTGTTGTCCAACTTAAGACCTATTCATGGATTAAGTCAAGTTAAATCCGTTTTGAAGGAATGTATTACTTGCCATCGTTTCAGGGCTACAACGTCAAATCAAATCAATGGGTGCATTGCCAGCTACAAACATTAGTGGAAGTAACAATCTGCTCAAAGATGTTTATGCATTTTTTAGGACAAATTCGAATAAAAACACGATTCACGAATTTTTATCGACAAAAGAAATTGAATGGCGATTTATACCACCCAACGGTCCTCACTGGGGTGGATTGTGGGAAGCTGGAATAAAATCAGCAAAATCACTTTTACAAAAGGTTGTGGGTGATTCCAGTTTAACTTTTGAAGAGCTCTCAACAGTATTGGCGCAGATTGAAGCCATCTTAAATTCAAGGCCTCTATGCCCAGTATCCACTGACCCTTCAGATTTCTCTTGCCTGACACCATCACACTTTTTGATAGGTGAAACTTTAACAAGTTTTCCCGGAAAAGACGTTTCTCAAATTGAGGAAAACAGATTGTTTGATTGATTGATTGAATGAAAAATCGTCAAAAGTGGGCCTTTGCAAGGGATAATCTGAAAGAAGACACAGTGGTTCTAGTAAAAGAGGATGGTCTTTCTCCTTTAGGAGCTGACGGTAAGGTTCGTGTGGCTGAAATCCGGACAAAGGAAGGTGTATTTATTCGGCCAATTACAGAATTATGCCCTTCACCCCTCGATTAATTGAGGACGTCGCCTCAAGGGGGAAAGATGTTCTGAATCATGAATTACTCATCAACAATTGAATAATATCCCTGAAAACAACTTCAAGTCTCCTCGAAAACTAGTTACACACTTTGAACGGGTCTACTTATTTCATATTTTGCGAACGTTCTTAGCAGGTGTTATTCGTATCTATGTGGTTACTGAGGTTACTATTGTGACGAAACATGTGTTTAGCACATGTTGGGTGCATTCACCATGTGTGTAGAATTGACTTCTTCTGGTACATTCTAGCAAGGCTAGATGGCGTCGAACATTCTTCGCTTTTCTAAAATTATCTGGAATGTTCTTTCAATCCTGGCGAGGGTATATAATGAGATCCGTCATTTCAAGTTAGTTAGTTCAGTTCTGAATACGTCGTGAAATATAAATCCTAAAACATAAATAAGCTGTGATTTTGTTTGTGAATAGTGAGTTCTGTACATAGTGACTTGTAAAATAAATTATTTAAAGCTGGACAAGTGTTTTCTATAGAGAAACTCGTTACATTGGTGTCAGAAGTGGGATTTATTGTGTGCTATAGAAACGGACATAAATATTCGCTTCAATGGCTGCGAAACTAGTGTTTTTAACCGGATTGAAGGTCGCTGAGTTGGAGAGGGAGCTGGAAGAGCGTGACCTGGATAGTAGCGGTAAGAAAACTGATCTACAAACAAGGCTTCGTGAGGCTTTAATGGAAGAAGGCATGAATCCTGATACGTTCCAATTTGAAGTTCCCGATCCCAACGCAGTAAAAAGATTATTGGAAGAAAACTCTAGAAAAATGGAAGAGAAGCCGGAAGAATCCTCTAGAGCCATGGAAGAGAACTCCAGAAAAATGGAAGAGAAGTTTGTAGAATCTTCTAGAATAATGGAGGAGAAAATCAAGGAACAGCTGGCGGACAACTACAACTTCTGGAAGGATCAGGTAACGGAAGAAATTGGGAACCTTGAGCAACGATTTGAAGCAAAACTTGGAGATACAATGAAGACTTTGGAAGAAGAAATCGAGGAAGTGCGAAGAGAAGTAGCAGTGATTGAGAAACAACCAGAAGTGACATTCGAGAGCAAAGGTGCTAAAATGGAGTCTGATACCGTGCGAGTCCACATGAAAGCCCCTCAGTTTGATAGCAAGCTGTCCTGGAACAATTACCATCGTCAGTTTGAGGCAGCGGCAAGGGCAAATGGATGGACCGCAACCGAGAAAGCTCTGGCACTGACACTGGCACTTCGTGGGGAGGCGACGGAAATCCTGCAGACGCTGAACAGGAGGACTACGATGTTCTGGTGAAGCATTTGGAGCTGCGGTATGGTCAAACTCATTTGGAGCATGTCTACCATTCCCAGTTGAAGAACCGCATCCAAAAGTCCAACGAAACCATGCAGGAGTTTGAAGCGGATGTTGCTCGCCTGGCAAGACTGGCTTATCCAACCACGCCAGAAAATGTCATGGAGAGGCTGGCCGCGCAGGCCTTTTTGAATGGTCTTCGGGATCAGGAGATAAGGCAGTCCCTATTACTTCATCGTCCTGACAGACTGGTGGATGCACTGGCAAAAGCCCTGTAGTTTGAAGCGGCTAAGCAATCCGTCAAGCTTCCTGCGCGCGTGCGAAGGATGGAGGAACAAGATCTCGAAGAGGAAGACTCCTTCGACGCAAATGTGAGGAGAGTCGTCAAGGAAATGGAGGCGTACAACGATGCTGGAATTATGGGGAGCTTGGCCACATTCGTAGTCGATGCAAGAAGGAGATACGGGCACCTTCTTCGACGTCGGAAAACAAACTAGCGAGGGTCGATGCAAAGGGGCAATCGTCGACCTGTAACCAGTATGCCCCAAGGAAAACCGCCATAGTCGCTTCTTCAGAACAGCGTGTTTGTAGATGGCTTGATCGATGGAGAACATCGCACCATGCTGCTGGATACAGGTGCGACGAAGACGATCATCAGGCACGATATTGTCATAATACCGACAATGATAAGACCAACTAAGTGGCGACTACGAACTGCAACAGGAGACCTGGCAAGAATGCTGGTTGCTGACATTGGAGAAGAAATCATCATCGGGATGGACATCATGAACTCCCAAGGCTTCCAATTGGATTTCAGGCATGGCACCTTGAGAGTCAACAACGTAGAGGTGATTCTACATGGGAAGGAGGAGGAGATGGTTCGTGTACTGCTAGCTGGGGATGCTTCGATTCCAGAGAGGAGCGAGATGATCCTGTAGGGTCGTCTGGATGGACAAGTCAAAGAAGGAGGCATCGTTATGTTTGAGCCTAGACTACACGACTCCGAAATAGGCCAAGAAATTGCTTGTGGAAAGAGCTTGTTACAAGTGAAGACTGTGCCTGTCAGAGTGATGAACGTCAACTTTCACTCAGTGAGCTTGACGAAGGGAACGCCGTTGGGACTCTGCTCTTCAATTTTCTCCGTGGTGCAACAGCTATGTGAGACTGAGAAGACTATCTCTGAGTTCACCGGAGAGATGGAGAAGTTAGTTGTCACCTCTTCAAAAGACCTGGATAAGAGACAAAAACAACGATTGAGAGACCTGATAAGAAAAAACGGCGACATCTGCGACAACGGGACTGGGGAAAAGGGCCGAACGAAAGTGGTGCGGCACTCCATCAACACAGAGGGAGCACGACCGATCCGCCAAACAGCTAGAAGACTACCTTTGGCCAAGAAGGAGGAGGCGGACCATATAATCAAGGACATGGAAAAAGGCGGTGTCTTCGAGCCTTCTAGTAGTCCGTGGTCATCGCCAGTTGTTCTGGTTAAAAAGAAAGACGGTTCAACTCGATTCTGTGTGGACTATCGTCAGCTGAACAACGTGACGAAGAAAGACAGCTGCCCGCTACCACGGATCGACGACACTCTGAACACCTTGGCCGAATCGAAGATCTTCTCAACCCTGGACCTCAAAAGCGGATATTGGCAGGTAGATGGATGACATAATTGTGGTTGGCAAATCATTTGAAGATCATCTGGAGAACTTGGAGGAGGTATTCCAAAGACTCAGAAGTTCCGATTTGAAGCTGAGTCCAAAGAAATGCCAACTGTTCCGGAGGGAAGTACAATACCTGGATCATATCGTATCGGCTGAGGGAGTAGCCGTTGACCAGCAAAAGGTGGAGGCAGTTAAGGAGTGGCCAGTACCAAAGAACCTCCACGAGCTAAGAAGTTTCCTGGGTCTGTGCACGTACTACCGGCGTTATGTCCAGGAATTTGCGAACATCGCCCGGCCTCTACACAGGGTCACAGAGGCGGAGAGACGCTTCCACTGGGACAAGGATTGTCAGGAGGCCTTTGACAGGCTTAAAAAGACACTTGCCAGCGCGCCCATCCTAGGCTACCCACCACCTGAGGGGAACTTTATCCTGGATACAGATGCCAGCAATGTAGGACTTGGTGCAGTGCTGTCCCAGATCCAGCAGGGACATGAAAGGGTGATCGGCTATTTCAGCAAAACCTTGTCGAAGCCGGAACGGAACCACTGCGTCACGAGAGGAGCTACTGGCAGTAGTCAAAGGGATAGAGCACTTCTACAGTTACCTACGGGAGAAAGTTTCTGCTGAGAACCGACCACGCCGCACTGAAATGGCTCCCACAGTTCAAGAATCCGGAGGGTCAATTTGCTCGTTGGATTGAGAGACTTCAAGAGTTCAACTTTGACACGGAACATCGAGCCGGATCCAGCCACAACAACGCTGATGCTCTGTCCAGGAGACCTTGTCCAGAACAATGTAAGCACTGTCAAAGAGCCGAGGAAAAGGAAGCGAGCACTTGCAGGACGACTGTGGTGGATGATTCCTGGCAGACTAGGTCACTTCGAGAGGACCAGGAGAAAGATCAAGACCTGTAGCTTGTCATCGGATGGAAACAGGCGGGCCAACGACCAACCTGGCAAGATTTCGCGCGATTCTCGACCACCGCGAAGTCCTACTGGGCTCAATGGGACTCGATGGTTCTTGATGACGTCATCCTGAAGAGAGTGGTGAAGAATCCAAAGATGACGAACTGGAATGGAGAGTAGTAAGGGGCATGCTGGAGGTGATCTTGAAAGAAAGCGGCATTGACATCCTGGTATGCTGCTTTCCTTTCCGGAGGACGAACCAGAGGACGGTGGACTGCTACTTCCATAGGACATCAGGCTGCTGGTCTGGAGACAGTTGCCGATACCGACATGAAAGCAATTCGGGACGAATTGCCTTAAGAAGGGGGCAATGTGACGAAACATGTGTTTAGCACATGTTGGGCGCATTCACCATGTGTGTAGAATTGCCTTCTTCTGGTACATTCTAGCAAGGCTAGATGGCGTCGAACATTCTTCGCTTTTCTAAAATTATCTGGAATGTTCTTTCAATCCTGGCGAGGGTATATAATGAGATCCGTCATTTCAAGTTAGTTAGTTCAGTTCTGAATACGTCGTGAAATATAAATCCTAAGACATAAATAAGCTGTGATTTTGTTTGTGAATAGTGAGTTCTGTACATAGTGACTTGTAAAATGAATTATTCAAAGCTGGACAAGTGTTTTCTATAGCGAAACTCGTTACACTATGAAAAACAGTTGGTTCGTGTCAGATAATTTTTGATACAACCAGCAGTATACTAATTTAAAATTTTGTACGTGACAAGTGATAGAAGAGTGTGAATGTAAAGGCTGTACATTTCATCAAACAGCGTTTAAAATAAAACTTGTTCTGATTCACGTGTGTCTACACCCGACTCTGATTTCCAACGCTCTATGGTGAAGTTGGATGGAAGCAACCTACTGGATATTGGACAATTTGGGCATCACACTAATCTACTTATTCAAAGCGTACTGGTCCTTCAGAAAACATTATTAGTGTACAACCGTACACTCTATACATACAGATACAAGGGCGAATAAAACCGGGCATATCGTTCCAGCTTATTTTATGACAATGAAGTGATGAGATAGACCAAGAAAAATAACAGGGTGCAAAAAAGTCTCGCACAGCACTTGGCACATTATTACTTCAAGTATTCATTTATATTTTTGTATACGCAGTATTCATTTGAAAAGTGGTTGCCAGTTACCACACACACGTTGGGCAAGACCAGACAGATTTTTGAAAATCGCCAAAACACGCTAAACGAGCTTCAATCGTTGATTGGATAAAAAGTTATTCAATCAACGTTTCAATTTGATTTAAATCGAGACACGTAATTCGCCAATGAATGGCTTCACTTACCCAAACAAAGTTCAGGTACCTACCAAATACCCAATGAATAGATAATCATTTCACATCACTATTTTTATCAAACACATGAGGTATTCGAATTGCGAAGACAAAAAAATATCATTTCTCTTGGGCGCCCATTCATCTGTCTCCAGAATCAGGTCCCAAGCAAACCCATGTTCTGCAAATACAAAGTGTACAATACAAACATAGGTACTACAGGAATCTATGAATACGAATTTCCCAAACCCCCAAATCGATAATGTTCAAATCACAGTTTTCTCTAAATCATCACTCGTCGCATCTATGAGTAGAAAGCTGAACCCCAATTCGTGGTTCACGCACCTGTCCTACTCACAGATGATTCCTTTCTATCTCTGTTATCCTATGCAATATACCCCATCTTCTTTCTTTTTCTAGGTACTGTTAACCTTGGAAAAATCGCAAAATATTTCACAAAATGTCGCACCATTAAAGAACGGATTGTTTGTTGATTAAAAACCCAATTTTATATTGATAAGCAGATCCTTGTACCTCGAATCAGTTATTTTTGTGATGAAAAATGAAGAAATAGCCGAGAAAACAGCGATTGATTTGACCGTTTCGATACATCCAAAAATAGGTCATTCTTGATTGTCCAGAAAACTCTTCAAATTGAATCTAGCGGATTCATGTTACTTCATTGGAATAGTACATCATTGTACATCATGTACAGAACATGATCGCGTCTCAAAGATGTGTTGTTCTCCCGATTTGCGACATTTAGTGGGTCCATGTAAGGTATAGGAGAATAACATTGCGATACGCCCAAGATGTGACAGGTATGTCCAAAAAGTTATGGCTGTACATAACAGCAAACTAGGTGTAGGTGGCGCCCTCTAGAAGTTAGAGCCATAACAAAAATCAAATGCGAATTTCGCATGTCAAGAAACTCCCAGACACCAATTTTTATCTAACTATGGACATTGGTTCAAATATTACTTAGAAAAAACTTTAATATAAAGAAAACCTCAACAACCTGTAGCTCTGTAATGAAGCATTTCGAGACACATGTCCATAGAACATTTACGACTCGAATATACCTTAAGAACACGTAGTTAAATTTTGTCCCTTACCACGCGGGTCACCCTGTATAGTCCGCTTGGAAAAAGATCCCTCGGACCCGTCGATTCTTATTTTTAGGGGGAAAGATTTTGAGCTCATAGTCAACTCTATCACATTCATCCCATCACGGTGGTGAACACCAACCTCAAAATTTTCAAAAGGAAGGGTCGAGTGATATCCCATTTTGAAGGTCCTTTGACCCTTTTACAACTGCCGGGTTTCAAGCCACTGCTGTCATTCCTGTTGATATGACAGGTTGTCAATTTTTTTTTTATCATTTTTTTCATTTGATAAGTAATAACCCGTGCAATAGTTCTTTTCTCCAAACGAAGAGGATATGACGAGGAACAGAGAATTTTCAAAATGAGTTACCCAATCATTTTGACAATTACGTATTTAACCAAAAATAAAGAAAAGTGGGGTGAAATAAATCCTCGTCAAAATGATTGGGAAATAGTTCATTTTGGAGATCTTTTGTTCCTTATCATATCCTCTTCGTTTTGAAAAGTTCGATTATTTAATAAATACAAAAAATTAAAAATGTTTGACAACCTGTCTTATCCACAGGAATGACAGCAGAGGCTTGAAACTCGGCAGATGTACACAGTATCAAAGGGACTTCAAAATAACCCCCCTTATCGAGTGATACCTTATTTACCTCATTCAAAATTTTGTGGTTACTGTTCACCCTCGCGAGGGGATGAATTGTGTGAAAGTTGACTATAGGTCAAAATCTTATTTCCTTCTGAAAATAAAAATCGACGGGTTCAAGCGATTTTTTTCTAAGGGAACCATATAATATGACATATAGGTCCTGTTACGTTCTGTTCATGAACAACTTAACTCGCGTTTGTGAAATGTTTCATTTTCAATATTATTTTCAATGATCTCCATGTGATATGAAATCTGCTCAGTTAGCAAGTTCAGCAGACGGCTAGAACTGTGCCAGTCATTGACAAGGGTAAACGTGGATTCAGCATTGGCGCAATTGGTGTAATAGAAATAAGTAGAAAAGTAGCTTGAGGTCGAACAAATTGCAACAAAAACGATTCTTGCTGCATATGGTAGGTATCATGGCCCTGATCAATATACTAAAAATATACATTCGTTCTTCTGCGCAAAATCGCTTTATTTGGTCACCATGCTTCTTGAAAAAACATGAAAAAGTTTAAAATTTCTTAAAAAATCATGTGTGATTTCAAATTACAGGAAATTCTGCCATAGAAAAAAGAGCCATATTCGTTGTTACAAATAAAATATTATATAATGATTATACAGGGTGTATCAAATTCGAGTATGCATACAGTGTATCCATTCAGGTGGGCAACATATGGGATTTTTTTATTATTTATTCCTAAACCAAGATGCAAATAAGTGATGCCGAAAGTTGGTGCGTGTTCGATTATCTTATTAGGTGCAGTCATACTGGTTGCAAGTCAAACATTATACACGGTGGGTCAAAAAATATAAAAGGTGAACCAGAAAAAAGTACCGTTATTTTAAAAAATTCAGCAAAATGATCATAAGCGTCCTGTCCAACTTTTTTTTGAAAATAAATTAATTTACACATTGTTTTTTTATATTAGCCTTGAACAAACTCATCAACTGATCAAAATAAAATCAGCTTCGCATAACTTCGTTCAAATTCAGGCGTTTCTGTAAAATATACTTGAATTTTTTATTTTTTTGGCAATCACATACTTCATAATATTTGCTGCAACGATATTAAACACAACTTCGCAAAAAGTCTTCTTAACATGGTAAAGCATCAGTAATCATATTATCATATCAGAAAACTCTAATTTAAAGTGCAAAATTTTTATTCTTTAAATTTATTGAAGAAATGTGAAAATTAATTAACAAACGACAACTAACAAATAAAATAAAAATACAGTAGATAATACATTTATTCGGAGTATTGTGTGTATTTTGACTTATGTATGGTCATAAACGTCTGCTAGTTATGGGAAAATGTTGGGTACTAAGAAAAGCTACCTATTCAGAATTGAAAAAAAAATCTTGGTACCAAAACAAAAATTAATGAGTAATTTGATATGCATATCATTAAAACTGGTGTTTTATCATCCTAAAAAGATATTTTGCGAAATTTTATGGTTATGAATATTATCGTTGCAACAAACATGAAATATGTAATTTCCTGAACTGTAACTCGTAGACCATAAGAGATAAAACGTGGGTTAAATGTAGGCAAAGTAGCACAATTTGAATCTCAGAAAAATGTCGCTTCAAAACTTGGAAAATTCCGAAGAAATCCGAAGATATCCGACAATAACGGATTTTTTCGGAATCTTTTTTTATTTTGTCTTGAATTTATTTGAGGAAATATTTGAAAGCTAACGACACATTTTCATTGCCACTTTTTCTGATCTTCAAGATAGCATGGTCGAAATTATTGATATCCGAATTTTGGCGACCATCATCAACTTTTTTTTTTCAAATACGAACCCAACTTTTTCAATTCATTTTTGAATAGGTCTTTGCTACTTGAAAATAATAATATGTGACACTTGCCAATTTGAAATAATGCAGAAAGTTGATACGGGAGTTATCAAAAAAAAGTGTTAGATTTTTTCAGAACACATCACGCGGATAGTAGTCATGCTAACAATAATAATTTGTTACTTTTAAAGCTTGAAAAAAGAAGCTTTACGTTTGGAAAAACTTCATAAACAAATAAAAGAAATCAAAAAAAAAAATAATAATAAATTGGTAAAAAAAGTCAAGTATGATGCATCATTATTTTCAGGAAGCCAAGAGTTAGGTACCGAAAAATGAATCATAAAGGTTTGATCCGTATAACATAAACAGATAAATATGACAATGATGATCACACACAGTTCATGGAGCATTATACATTATTATTTTACATCACAAACTTTCACAAGCTTTAAAATGTTCATAATTATTACTCTGAACAAGATAAAATAATGAGTGCATGTAAAGTTACATGTTGGCCACAAAGTCAATTAAATAGATGTTTCTCAAAGCTACAAAAGTAATCACAGTGTTTCAATGGACAAGGCAGTTTGTTGTATTCAGTTGAACCTCTAAAAAACAGACTGTTGCTGGTTCGACTAAGTCTTGGTGTCACTCGCAATCCGCGTGTTGTAGTTATGAACAGTTTGCTTGACGTTCAATAATTCCAAGGTTGTTAGCATTAATCTAGTTGGTGTATATGTCACAGTGAAACCTGGTAATCAGTGAAAGCTAACTTTTACTAGGAAAAGTAAGCTTTTCCTGATTTGGAAACATTTAGCTAGTGAAAGTTGAATTCGATCGACTTCATCATACTTTTACTAGTAATTGTTAGCATTCACGTAACTTTTTTAGTGAAAGCTGCTACACTGAAAATTATTATCGTAATTATAAATATCCTTATTGGTCCGAGTTGGAATTCGCCGACAGATTAGACGCTCTGGAAAATACGAGACTTATGATCCGCAGGTGTACAATGTGAACATTGTTCAGATACCGTATTATAGAAAATACTCAAGTATTCTCAGTATAGGGGTTAGTCTGGGTTCGTTTGGGTTAGTTTGGGTTAGTTTGGGTTTGGCAAAAATTTTGATGTCGCGTGAGCGACATCATTTAGTGCCCCGTGCACCTTGGGTTAGTTAAATGGCGGAAATAAGTTTTAACAAGAACTTTTCCTAACTGCTTTCAGTAAAAGTTGATTTGATAAAGTTTCTCCAACATTCACTAGTGAAAGTGTACAATATTCTTCAAAATTCAACATTTCCTAACGGATCAAGTGATTGCTAGCATCAACTAGTAAAAGCTAGCTTTCACTGAATTCCTAACATTCACTGTAACATATACACATTTTTCATGCTTTCTTCAAAAATGGGTCATTTTTGCCAAGTTCAAAATTTTATAGCTTGACTTAAAGGATAGACAATAATTGTGAAATTTTCAGGGAGTACATACTTTTTGCTCTTTTTCGAATCGTGCTAGTCATGTTCATCAAAACTTACGCAGGAAAAACTTGGAAAAGTTGCTTTTTTTTAACATGAAAAAAAAGGCACTAGATAACTTTTTGAAAAAAATCGCCAGTACCACCCGTAAACTGACAAATGGATTGAAATTTTCAAATGCACCATCACTTCTTTGATAACTGATGCAGGATCAAAGTTTCATCAAATTTTAGGCGGTTGCTAGAATTCTGGCCTGGCCGCTACTGTATATGTTGTCCCGAATACTATATGAACTTACAGTTTTTCATGTTAGGGGCCATACTATTGTCATTCAGCCACCTCTTGATATTCTGTAGATCAGATTGTATTTTCTTCTGCATATCCACAATATCACTTCGACACATGTAAAGCATCGTGTCATCTGCGAATAGCCTCATGGAAGAAAAATTGATATGCTTGAAAATATCATTATTGTACAATGTGAACAGCAGTGGTCCCAAGACGTTCCCTTGCGGTACACCAACGTCGATCTTTTTCGCTTCTGGAACACTGCTTGTTACTGAATCTCACCCTTTGTCCACTTTCGTTGAGATATGACGCGAGCCAATGACTTACTGTACCCCTGAGGCCAATTTTTGTTTAGTTTTTTTAGAAGTGGTCCCCTGTTAACAGTTTCAAACACCCTTTGAAGTCTATGAAAATAGTAATAACATACACTCCTTCATCTATTTGTTTAAACCAATCGCAGTGAGGCTGTTTCGCATGAATGTTTGTTCCTAAAGTCAGATTGGTTTCCATGTATGATTTCATTTCGTTCGCAGTAGTCCAATACTTGAGTTTTTGCTGCAATCTCCAATATTTTTCCATATGGTGGCGATTAATTAATTGGTCGAAAGGCCTCAATTTTGATCGAAGTTGTAATTTTAGGAACTGGTTTTATCACAGACGATTTCCACAGTTGCGTAAAAATACCACTTCTCAGTGAACTGTTAATCACGTCCAAGAATCTGTTTCCAATTGTTCCAAATAGATTCTTCAGTATGTGGGTGGATATTCGGTCTTCTCCTCCTTCCGTGTTTTTCATACCCTTATCGTTTAAGTATTTCATGGTAAAAGGTTCAGATGAATCCATGATTTCCGAAGTTTCGATGTACTTTAGGACATGATCAGAGTTATAGTAAAGGTTCAATAGACTCAACAATACGTTAATACGTAAAATACTTCTAATAAAATAATCATTAAAACCACTCGCTATATCACATTCATTCAATATCACAGTCAATTCTATCAAATGTTCTCATTATTTGAGATAAAAGCCTCTTGAGATTTTTCCAGAGTTCTTGAGAGTTGCTTTTGTTTCCGTCCAGAATCTGGTATAAATATTGATTTTTGGCCTTATGAGGGATAGGTACCCGGATACGATCTCATTTCTTATCGCTTTGGAATCGTTCCATAGCACAATATCATCATGGAGTACGGCAGCTCTATACTTAACATCCCTGATTTTCATTTTACTCAAAATGTCCGGAGTTATCCATTTATTTTTTTCAATTAAGATTTACGATTTTTGTGCAGTGGTCGTACACCCCTCCAATGCTGAAGCTATTGTCGAGATCAAGCTCTCCGCCAAAATATTCCGTAACGCTATTGTTCCAACTTCGTTCCAAGAGCTCATTCCTGATTACTTTGACTGTTATATAAAATCTTTGATATGTATCCGCTTTATTAATTCACTCCTTATAGAGTAGTATAAAGAGTAAATTGTTTTTCAATGGCGATGAAAATAAAGTCCTCTCTCCTATCCTAGGTGTTAGCCTCGGTGTTAGCATTACATCACATTGCAAATATTCATCGTTGGTTATGACATAGTCGATAAAGAGTTCTACTTTTATCAGTTATCCTAGTATAATCTTTGTCCCTCTGGTACAGGCCATTTACTCCAATCAATTGTCTGCATTTGTTTGAATCCAAATTTTTGTTTTTGTAATCATAATTATTGAAGTCCCTGCATGAATACCAGACAATTTCATTATTGTTTGCTTTTAAAACCTTCAATAAACAATTCAACGTCCATGATATCCTTAACGATATGTGTTTCATATATTCAGAAAATCGGTGGTCTATATTTCGTGAAAACCATTTTGATAAGATCAAGATTATTCTGATTATTCAACATTCCTTGACAATTACAATACAAACACATACCCTCATTCAGCTCAACCTCCTTATCTAATTGCTGTTACGCGAATTTTCTCTTCTGGATGTCCTCAAATCTTTTGAGAACTGAGCAGCTTCTATCCCATGCTGTGTGGTCCGTCTTTAGTTTCAATCCATACTTCTCATTGGAATTCGCGCAATTCACACATTTGGAACAATCCTTTCTTTGATGATGGCTGCGAGAATTCGAAACGTCGGATATCAATTTTGACCATGCTATCTTAAAGAGCCGAAAAGGTGGCCATGAAAATGTGTCATTCGTGTTCAATTACCTCTTCAAATAAATTCAGGAGATAATAAATCTATATATCTCCGGAAGTCTTCGGAATTTTCCAAGTTTCTAAGCAGCATTTTATGAGATTCAAATTGCGCAAATTTGACTCCATTTAACCGACGCTGAATGTCTCATGGTTGATGAGTTACCAATGCTATATACTCCAATTTTTTACAACCTGTATGGTCGAATTTGTTACACCCTCTATAATCCTTTTACAACATTTGGCTTGCATCAATTCCGTTCAAATAAGCGGTGCGAGTTTGTTGCTTATGAAATTCAAAAAAAAACCTATTTCTTATGTTATCGTATACCTACGTTTTTTCATAATAATCAATAAATAAAGCATTTGAATTAGAAACAGCTTTTCAAGACTCCATGGTAAACACGCCCTTGACAAATCTGCAAAATTTAAAAAAAATCGGCAGAAGGACATTCGATAAAACATAAAACCATTTTTTTTTAACTTTGACACGAGTTATTAAGCCAGACTATTCAGAACAAATCTTCTTATACACTTTTCTACTTGAACTTGGTTCGGGAACAAGCCCTTGCGACGGCAAACGACTTGAGCCAATCTTTGCTCCGAGACGAAAATTCCGTTACAGATGTCATTTCTATAGTGCCGCGAATGCTTGTTTCTAATGCTTGGCTCAACATTGCTCCACTCTTCAGCAATTAGTTAGCCGATTCAAAAGTGGCTGGTGTTGCACTATTCCAATGGTTTTTTTCAAAAGTACGTAGATGGGAACATAATATATCGAGGTTGCAGTCGTGTACGTAGATTTTTTTTTCAAAGTAGAAATGTTCGAAACATTATTTTAGGTGGTGAGAACTTGTTAACATGTCTTGTCTGAAAATTACCCTCATTTTTTTCCTCGTCATAGTTCCTGCATCGAACAACATCTGGAGATTGATCGACCTTGGTTTCCACATCAATAACGTGATAGAGTAAATTATCAACTGCATTGACTTTCTCGTCACGTTCGATCACGTCCGCTTCAAACCCTGAAAAACAATGTTGATCATTATTTGAAGTAAGATACATTCTTTTCACCATTTATTGTGAGTGACGAGACGAGATCTCTGAACTGCTTTGGTGGCCGCAATGTAATATTATCAATATTTTCGTGCGATGCTGTATACCCACATAAATTTTCTTCACAGCCTATAATATAGGAAGTATAATTGTATTCATGTTTGTCCCAGAGAACTCTGAATTACCTACCTTTGTTTTGTTTATTGCTACTGTAGCTAGTTTGAAGATCGAAACCATTTTCGAATGATTCATGACTATTTGTGTACATTCTATTTGACTGGGGTTTGAATATATCGATTGTTTTTTTTTTTAATTTATCAAATATTTGAAACTCTGTTTTGTCCAGTTTTGTATCTATAGAAATGGTCGCATTAGCACTGGATTCTACGGAACTGCTCCTGGATAGATGGCAAACATATTTGTGGAGAAAGACAGATCGTTTGTCTGACTTACCTAGAAGAAATCCAACCACTTTGTTCGCTGGTAGAAGATGAATAACTACTACTACTTGAGGTATTTGTTACTGAAACATTGCCAGTCTTTATTCTCGAGCTCAAGTTTGGCGAAGAATCGGCACATGGGGTTTGTAACCAAGGAAACAAATCTTCAGTTATACATGAGGTACTCCTTATTTTTCTCAAACCGCTTATATTATTCTTATTTTCTGAAGTTGTTTTATTGATGTAATTTTGTGATAAACTTTCTGCGGAGATACTTGCTGATTGTCCGGGTAGCCCAATTTTATAATTGAAGGTGTGACATTTTGATCTGACCTCGTTTTTATTATCAGTTTCGAAATAACGGAACACTTGTTTCGAAATTTTGTACTTTTTCCCTAATCTTTTGGGTTTTTTATTGATGTTCGTGTCAAATTTTTCATCTGATTTGTAAGGAATGTTCACCGTTGTTAGGACTTGCATTGAGGTTATTCTTGGTATGTTAGCAGCTTCAGTTTTCAGCGTTTGACTCGTAGACCTTGCTATAGTCAGATCGTTTCCTATACACTTGTTATTTTGAAAATAATGTTTCTTGTTATACTTTTGAGTCTTGTTCTTGAAATCTTCACCAATTCTTACATCTTCGCTGTCGCAATGTTCATCTACTTTGAAGTATTCTCTACTTTGTGCAGAAACATATTCACAGTCTACATTTTCCAGGCTATTGTAGAAGCCGAGTGTTTCTTTTTCTTGTTTCAATATACTCACTATATCAAGAGCAGATATGTTAGTCAGTGAGTTATGAATGCTATTAGTTAAGGTAGTTTTTAGTTGATCAAGAGACCTACTATGTCTAGCTGGAATTGTATTACTATAAAGGTTTTCTTCATATACATTTCCAGTTTGCTTCTGTGATTCCCGAACGTCAAAACCACATGAACATTGGGGATTATCGGTCGTTTTTGATCGTTTAAATATCTTTCGATCTATAAATGAATTCTATATAAGATGGTGCACTTTCGTCAAATAAGATGATCAGTTATTACCTTTTGCTTCCAAAAACTTCCATGTTTCAGTATTTTTGTCCTGACATGAATAGGAATGTTGATATTGGTCCTCAAATATGATGGGCATCGTGACGCCATTTCCGTCTAAAAAGCTACAATGCACAGGCAACAGTGGAAGAAGCTGCATATATTTTGACCTAGTTATATGAGAAAGTGAATGAAATGTAATATCAGAACGAATCTTAACCTCTTGGCAATGTCTGTTATTTCTAAATATTTGTGATTTTTTTTTTCAAAGCATTCCAAAGCCGATTTTCTGGGATTCTGGACTAGGAAAAATAATTCGGCAAATCTTTTTGCTCTGAGAATATGATGTTTTTTGCTTAGGAATTGCTGGATGGCCATTTTACAGCTGAATGATAGTATGAAGTAGTTCCAGAGTTTGATATTCTCACAACAAATATCTTCTAAACTTGTAGTTGGTCTGAATGGATCCCTTTTCAGGAGCTGAAATGATATATAGGATTATATTCTTTATACAACACCGAGCTAACTAATATCGTTAACTTAATATCTTAACACGTTCGATACCACGGGTCAAAATTGTCTCCATCGCAACAGACCGACTTTTTATTTTGCGATGTTATCATATAAAACAAGTTATATGTAATATGTATATTTAAGTGATTATGGTGTATAAGAATGCACTTCCTGAGAAATGTCTGATTGTTTTTGATCTGGCTCATATATGAGACGTCGGTCTATGGCACGACCTAGCTTTTGTGGCCGAGCGAAGAATAGACCAAGTGTCTCATGTATGAGACATCGTAAAAAAGACATTATTCAAAGTTCAAGATATATTTTCATCAAAAAACAACAAAAACAGTCGAATTCTTTGGTGAAAAACAAAGGACGTGAAAAATCAAAGATTCAAATAGAAAACAAAAAAAAAAAACAGTCAAATTCTATGGTGAAAAACAAATGACCAGAAGAACACCAGTTCTACGACAATACCCAAATTTCCAAATTACAAAGAAAAAATTTCATGGTTCGAGAGGATACTTGATTCTTAGAGCCTCCGTGGTTTTCCTGGAAACACTTATCCACGCAAAGGTCATTCATTTGTTCGTTTTGATCCTTACAAATTTCACAAGCGTTAGTGTCCTCTTTTTGTTTGCAGAGCATACTCTGCATCTTCTCCGTTTATCCTCTACCAAAACTCCAGTATTTGTTTTTATCGGAGACCAAGCGACTCACTTGTGAGTCGGACATAGCCACAGAACGTGACAAAATTTCAAGCCGCTAAGTTGGATCGTGCACCTTGCTCATATGTGAGACGCTGGTCTCTAACAAGAATCGCTGTGGCTCATAAGACGGCTGGTAGTGAACGTGTTAAATAAAAATGGTTTGCAAAACAATGTTCCCCACTTTCCAGACACAAAATTAATTACTTTCAAGGAAATGCAAAATATTATTGTGACGTTTCGATGTTCGCTTCAAATGGACGACGAAAATGACGCGGACGCTCGCTGAGCTTTTGGTAGAATCTTCTATCAATGGTCAACAACCATTCGCCCTACACCATTGTAAGGTGAAAGGGTTTTGGATTATACAAGGAGTCCGGTAATACGTGTACAACGTTTGAAGGCAGAATTTTGTCGTCAAAATAGGTCGATTTAACCCAACTCACCTATATCCAAAATTGCTTCGTTGAGTCTGCAGAGGCCGTCAAAGATCCAAAAAAAAAATGGTTTTTCCTACATTTTTCAAAACTTGCAAATAGATTTTGATGAT
Source organism: Orchestes rusci (assembly GCA_958502075.1). NCBI lineage: Eukaryota > Metazoa > Arthropoda > Insecta > Coleoptera > Curculionidae > Orchestes > Orchestes rusci. The sequence continues at coordinate 59,526,332 of OY293303.1, read as the reverse complement.
TTTTGGAACTTAGTTTCAGCCATAAATTACGTTTTTCGTTGGCATAGCGAACGGAAGTGTTGTAAAGGCTGCGTCATATGTATTTATATCTTTCGATTCTTTTTGGCATCAACTTTTCTGACAATTCACATATTTTTATCTAATAGCACAATGTATTGTGGATTGTGGATCTTTTCTCGATCTTGAAAAATTTTGCTGTGATGAGTGGTTCTGCTAGAAAAACAATATCTTCAATAAGGTACACAGATATTTTATTATTGAATTATTTTCTTCTAGCATAATCACCTATCTCACCAAAATTTTTCAAAAGAGGAAAGACTTTTCTTTCAGGAGACAAATCAATAAGAAATCAAATGATTACTAAATATGACGTCACTGATTTTGTATGGAATTGACTTTCTGATAATAGGGAACTATAGCTCATTTTTTCTTTATCTTATTTATTTATTTTAAAGTGTGCGTTCATGTCCAAAAACACCGTATACCAAATATAAGCCCTTAAATCGCACTAGTTACCTTACAATAATTATTCAAAATTGACATCGACGCTGTGAAAATTCAATCGAAGCAAAAAGCGCGGGCAAGTTTTCACGTCATAACGCGTATCTTTGGCAACCATTTGAATGTTTGAAGTCTGATGTGACATTGAGTTAGTTTATTTCATAGTTTTTGAAAAAAATCAAGGATAGTTTATATAAATATTGCATTATGCCGCTGTGTTCGAATTCAACTTTGAAATTTCCAAACAAATTTTCATTCGCTTGCCTGATGACAAAAAGCGGCGGATAGAGCAAGCAGAAGCAAGGAGCGGAATTATTTTGTTGAAAAGCAGTGCTATTTATGTGTATATGGAGATCATATTCATGTGTGTATGTATGTTGACAAGAAATACCATTATCTAATTATTGTGTTTTTAGATTTTGAGAGACTATTTCTTGGTTACATATTACTACAGACAGATTACAAAAATGAACCTTTTTATTTATGTCCGGCGATGAGGTATACAAAAGGAGAAATTATGGACCAAAATTTTTATTTCTCGAGAAAGACATTTTTATAAAAAATGTTGCTTGTTAAAAAAATATGATTGTCGATAAAAAAAAATATTTTTCACAAGAATACCCTTCAATACCGGCCATATTTGAAACTTTTTGGCAAAAAGAATAAAATTAAATTGAGAAGCCAAATTTTTTTCAATTCAAATCTGTATTTGACTGAAAATTGGTTCATGGTGTTTGAGTAATCATTTTTATTGTCAGGTGTGTTATCGATTGGTTTACATATTTGTATGAATTTAAGCCATAATTCAATTAATCACTAATAATTATTGATTTATTTTATTATATTTATCGTATCACGTTGAAAGTATTAATTTTTGCGCCTTCTTCGAAATATATAATTGGAAATTAAAAAAAATGTGTCTTCTTTGATCCATTATTAACACTGTAAACTAATAGAATGTCTAAAGTTACATCTTTGCTAAAAACTTCTGAATATATTATGAATGTATAGGTAGTTTTCTCTTGAAATAGATGGATTTTCCGACTTCTTAAAGACCCTGTACAAAATTTGGTTTTTTTCCATCGACAATCGTTTTTCTTAAGTAAGCAAAAATTCTTATATAAAGAATGACTTTTGCTCGAGAAATTAAAGTTTTGGTCCATTTGTCCTTTTGTATACCTCATCGCCGGAAATACTGTAGGATACAGGTAAAATGAAATAACTAGGTCCATTTTTGTTATTTGTTATATTATGTAATATGCGGAGTAATACGTAGGCACCTAAGAATAAAATTTCTAAAAATGTAAAAACACAATAATTGGTATTTATTTCATAATACTTACATTAAATTGATCCACACATACATAAAAAGCACTGTTTTTCAATGAGATATTCTCCACATTTCTTCTTCATCTGCATACTCTTAGCAATCTTGTTTGCCGTTTTTCGTCATCAGGCATGCGAATAAAAAGTTGTTGGGAAATTTCAAAGTTGAATTAGTACCTACACTGCGGCCTGCGGCAGAGTGCAATATTTATAATACCATCCTTTTTTTTTCAAAAACTATCTTTGTCACACTCATTGCCCTTATGCGAAGTCGGAGGTTTTCAAATAGTTTGAAGATAACAAATTGGAAATACGGTTGATTTGTTTGGAAAAAATTACTTCAATTCTGTGCATACTTGGTACACTTAATTATCAAGATATAATGGATCTATATTTCAAATAACTACCTGGAAAAATGCAAAATAAGAAAAAAATTGGTAAATAATGAAGTATATACTGGGATGATCCGTAATTCGATTAGATAGTTGAGAAAATACAGGGTAGGTAGTAGGTGCAGGGTGATTTATATGTTTAACCTGTGTATTGAGTGAAGTAAAGAAATAAACTTGGAAAACTATAATAGCTTAAATTAAAATGAAAATACTTTTATTTTTGAGGTCACATTAAAACTAATAAATATGGTGTTTTTTGATACCCCTTCATACCTTTCTAGCATTATTTCAAGCAAGATATGAGAAAACAAACTTTGGAAATGATGTTAGTAGTACCAACGAACTCGAACAGGATGTGAAATTGTCACATTTTCAAAACAAAACGTCTTTTACAAGGAAGTTTCTCCTGCGGCAGCTAGATTGCCCCTGCTGCAGGCGTGTGAGAAGGGCCCTTAACTAGGACAATTTCGTGTAGGTATACTTCAGGTGCCCTTGTCCTTAATAATTGGAGTTATATTACTCACCCAAAAAATAAAATCTGCTTTTTTGGAGTTTATTAACCATTTTGGCACCCACACAGCAGCAAACTCAAGGCTTTCTCTTGGGTTTCACTACTCATCATCTACTCACTAGCTCGCACTAGCCTCGCACAGTCACGACTTAATCAAGATACCAAGGAATAAAATCTAAACTTATCAAAATCACAAATAAATCCAATAACGCTCACTCTTTTTCCTTGAAAACTAGAAAATCTCAATGGAGAAAACACATTCAAAGCAATGAAATTATTTTGAACCTACAGAGAATCAGAGAAAAGCTACATATTGTTTGAAAGGTTAGGTTGACATAAATAGGGTGTTCCGGTGATCATGTCACAAACTTCTAGGGTAGATAAGAGAATCGAAAATAAGAAAAAAGGTTCATATGTCCGGAAACGCTTATTCCTTCTTAACCAATAATACCCCCCTAGTTTGTACGCCCTGGTTGAAGGTGACAAAATCCGGAAGGCTCAAATTGATGAACCTATACCAACTAGATTCCATGTTTCAAAATAATTGGTGACGATAGCTACAGTCTACAGTGGTACCAAAGCTATAAAACGAAGAGTAGTTTTTGAAGGTCATTTTCGAAGTGCCCTAGCTCCCTGAGAAAGCGTTTCCGGACCCATGTTCATATGAACTTTTTTTCTTATTTTCGTGTTTTTTATCTACTCTAGAAGTTTGTAACATGATCACCGTAACACCCTGTATATGACAAAGAAAGACACCCCTTTCTGTCTCTATCTCTTTCTACTCGAAAATTTGTCTTCGGTCAACTCGATGTAAACAGCACGGACGAGTCCCTTCCAGGTACGGTAGTATCGAGTTCAATGACCAAAAATTGTCGAGATCGATGTGATGTGATGATGTTGTGAAAAATGTAGGAGAAACCCTCTGCAGACTTAACGGAGCAATTTTGGATATAGGTAAGTTGGTTTGAATCGACCTATTTTGAATATATGCTATTTCCCATAACACTTTTTCGAAAATTAATTATTAACGGGAGTTACAGGGTGTTGAACTTAGATCTTATTTGTAGTTTTTTGGCCATGCCTTTTGCCACGCTCATTATATTTTGACATAATCTTGTGATTGGGGCTTATCGGGATCAGGATTTCAAATTTGCTCACCTTTTTTTCGCATTTTGTAGAGTGCGCTGCTACACTGTATGCGACTTTTTAGTAAATATTTTTATTCTTCAAACCTTTTGACTTAAAACAGGTATATTCTCACTTTTGTTCCGATAAATCCAACCGTTTTCGAAAAATATATACACTAAAATAACGTTGGTTGCATGTAATGAATACGAAATTATTTTAACTTATTTTTAACTTCCAACACAGCATGCTTAAAAATCATGCGCTGTAAGTTGTCGTGGAAACAAGTATGAGGAGAATTAGTTTTGACAGTTGGTAATTTTTCACATTTTTTCATTTTTTTTTTATTTTCAGTGTTTTTATCATTGACCACCATCAGCGTGACAGCAAATTTTCAAGAAATTACCAACTTTCAAAACTAATTTTTTTCTACGGCAACTATAGCGCATGATTCCAAAGTATGCTATGTTTGAGGTTGAAAATAAATTAAAATTATTTCGTATTCATTGCATGCAAGCAAAGTTATTTTAGCGTTTTTCTCGAAAACGGTTAGATTTATCGCAACAAATAATGTATCCCTTTTTTATGTCAAAAGGATAAGAGAATAAAAATATTTGGTCGAAAGTCACATACAGTGTAGGACAAAAAAGTTGGGACCATTCAAATCAAAGTATAGGTCCGTATGTGCCGCTCTCTACAAAATGCGAAAAAACGGTGGTCAAATTTGAATTTCTTATCCCGATAAAGCTCCAAATAGGAGATTTCGTCAAAATATCATGAGCGTGGCAAAAGATATTACAAAAAAACTGCAAATGAAATGCAACTTTAACACCTCATTGTAACTCCGTCAATAATCAATTTTCGAATAAGTATTATAGGAAGAGGTAGAGGTCATTTCCGGATACCCTGTATACAGTGTTAGTTTTTTAAAACCTGACATAGACCAACCTTTTTATTTGGAGTGGTTATTATGTTCCTTAACTCAGCAATTTTTGAGTTATCGCGATTTAAAAATGACATTTGTGCATCTTTGGCATGCTTTAAAACTCCAACGATTCAAGAATGAGAAAAACGGTTTGCACTTTCTAGTCTCAACTTTTCAAGAGCCATCTAAGGTTATAGAATTATTTCTTCTCAAAAAATGTCGAAAAGTGTCGAAAAAAGTTGGCAGTTGATAGAACCTTCTACTCAAATGACTAAATTCACTGAATAGCTTTTGAAAAGTTGAGATGAAAAAGTGCAGATCACTTCACTCTTTGTTGAGCCGTTTGAGTTTTAAAGCATGTCAAAGATGCAAAAATTATAAAACGCGAGAACTCGAAAACGGCTGAGTTTGGGAACAATATGTGTATAACAATTTTTGCTCAGAGTCTCGAGATCTATAGGACTGTTAAAAAATGCCATGTTGCCATCTAAGAAAATATCATTTTCGCGTCTGCTGCAAAATCTGGCAAAGCTGACACTTTTTCTTTCCTTTATTTTTCTTTGTTATATCATCTCACACAACTTTTATTTTCAAAGTACTTGTCTATCTTTCCAACTAAGAAAGATGGCTCATGTCAGGTTTCAAAAAACTAGCACTGTTGTATGTATCTCGTGCAGATTTTAAGAATTTCACGTTTAAAGTTAAGTATTTTGTGAATTGTGCAAATTACAATAATATGTTAGATAAGCGGACTAAAATGATGACACGATCGACTGCTCGTTGTCACCCTCGTACTTCAATCTGTCAGTTCTCACAGGTCGCAGGTGGACGATGGGGACGTTCCATGTTTTAATCTCAACATAAGGCCCCCCACCTTGATATCCTCCAGGGTTTCAACAAATTAGTCTTCCTGGTTGGGTAGGACACATATCTTCACAACTGGCCTCTTGATTTCACCATCGTGAGTCTTCAAAGTAACTTCGTTATGCGCCCAAGTTTCCATGTAAGTGGTGGCATTGTGAAAAATAATTCCACCGAAAATATCGACGCATAACAAGTGCAGGTAGTGCGTGAAACTGCACCCTTTTCTCGGGTTTTATGGTCCGGTCTAGCCAGTTGTAAAAATAACAGGACTGATGCAATATTGGCATATTTTAGTCAGTCATACTTTAGAATTGTGAACGTTAGGTTGATTTTGAAAATAGAAGCAAGAGTTTTTTTACGAATGGGGTGTTTTATTTGAAAGAGACTATTTTATGTCATGGTGCCGAAACCAGGGACTCTTGCTTTAACGTCGTGTCGTGATCAACCTAATTTTAACGTAACGTTAGTACTAAAGTAATTCAAAGTAATAAAGTAACGCCTTATAACGATGGAAAAGGCGTACAGAACCGCGTGTCGGGCACAATTAACTAAACTAATCAACGTTGCACAAGACATTTTATCTGGTGAATCCGAAAATATCGTGAAATTGGAGGTGTATAAAGTTCGTATCCGTGAAGCATATGACAAACTATCCGACGCTAATGATAAATATATGCAGTTGATTAGTGGAAGTGACGAGGAGATTTAAACTGCCGAATGGACTTCTGTTTTGAACTATAACGATAGTGCAGTGGCAATTTTGACAGAATTGGAGGTTGCCCTAAGGAAGGAAACAACTGGGGATGGTGCCGGTATTGATAATTACGAAATACAAACGTCAACAGCACATGCAGTCGAGAATAGAACAAAGACGGTAAGGTTACCAAAGCTTGAGCTAATTAAATTCAATGGCGACCTACATCAATGGGCAATGTTTTGGGAGCAATACAATGCAGCCATCCATAGCAACGCCGATTTGGATGATAATGCAAAATTTACTTATTTGAAAACGTTATTAACTAATAAAGCCGCTATTGCGATTCAAGGATTAACACCCAATCAAGCATGTTATGAGGACGCCATTGAGTTATTACATAATGAGTTTGGCAATCCCGAAAAGCTTATAGATACGTATGTACAGAAACTGTTGGCTTTGCAGCCAGTTAGAAGTAGAGGGGATGTTATTTCACTTAAGAAGTGGTATAATACAGCAACTACGGTTACAAGATCGTTACAATCATTGGGAATAGCGGCTGATCAATATGGAATGATGTTAAAATCCGTCATCTTGAAGGCGATTCCTTATGGATTATGTATCGAGTACAATAAACTTAAAATGAGCGACTCCTCTGATACCGCCAGTGTCACATCAAATGCATCAAAATCAACCAATAACGTATCATACGAAGAGCAGATTGCCAAGCTCCTCAACTTCTTCAAAATAGAAGTAGAATCTGTTGAGCATGCGCAGATAATTTCAAGAGATGTTGAAAACTTGAAAAGAACACCAAATAATCCTAAAGTTTTCAATAAAAAAGATAATGGTGTCTTTACTGCTGCAGGACTTTTAACGCATACATCGAAGGAAAATACCTGCTTATTTTGTTCTGGAAATCACGCGACCATAAATTGCAATTCTTCTTTAAGTCTAGAACGGAAGAAAGACATTTTAAAGTCTAACAAATCTTGTTTTCGGTGCACAAAAGAAAACCATAGTTCCCGTGTATGTAAAACGAAGAACTTGAAGTGTGCTAATTGCGAAAAACGACATGCTACATCAATGTGTGATCCAAATTACTTAGCTTCTCAAAATAAACGTTCTCATAACCCAGGAGGTAATAACGATGAAACTTTTTCGAGTTTATTTACTGGTGAAAACTCAACTAATGTGTATCTCCAAACAGCTACTGCTTATGTTAAAAACAATACCATAAATCCAGCTCTCATTAGGCTTATCCTTGACAGCGGTAGTCAGACAACATTTATCAAAGAAACGGTGTCAAGACAGTTGAATATGGAAGTAGTGGGAACACACAATATTTCAATAATGCCATTTGGAACCACTGAAGCAGCACCTGTGAAACAATGTCGACGTGTCAAGTTCAATCTTCAATCAAAGTATTCTGGAAAAATCATCGAGCTAACAGCTATAGAAGTTCCAGAAATATGTTTTGACAACTTTGGTCCATCACCAGTGCGGAGTCCACTGTTGGCTAAATTCGTGGCCAATATTCAATTAGCTGATACTGAGATGGATCGAAGAGACTTTGACGGCATATCTTTGCTAATCGGTGCGGATAACTATAGCAAAGTGGTGACCGGTGAAATGAAGAAGTTATCGGATCGCTTAACAGCGGTGAATACTATTTTCGGTTGGACTTTCCTTGGTACGGATAATCATGAAGCACTATCTGTCAACGTAAGCATCTCGAACGTATTGCTTGTGCGGGACTCCATCAGTGACATTGACGTAGAAGACTTTTGGAACCTAGAGAAACTTGGAATCGCGAGTGAAGCTACCATGGTAAAAAACTCTACCGCGCAGTTTATCGAACAAAGAATAAAGTTTAACGGGACAAGGTATGAAGTGGGACTACCATGGACTCATGAAAATGTGACCTTGGACTCAAATTATAACGGTGCCTTTTCGAGATTCAAGACTTTAGTGAATAAACTAACTAAGAACTCCAAATTACTTGAATATGATGACGTCATGTGTGACTACTTCAGAAACGACTGTGCTGAACGTGTTTTGGAGATCGAAAGTGAGCGGACATACTATATGCCACATCGACCGGTATATCGCGACGAAAAGGATACTACAAAAATTCGTATTGTGTTTGATGCCAGTGCGCACGCGCAAGGATTCTCTTCTTTGAACAATCTATTAGAATCCGGAGAAAATTTAGTTCCAGAACTACTCCGTATTCTACTGAACTTTCGCGTAAGTGATGTTGCATTAACGGCTGACATTGAGAAAGCATTTCTTCAAATTTCATTGGATGAGGAAGATCGGGATACACATCGGTTTTTATGGTTTGAAGAGCAGTTGAAGGATGGGCAGAAATTGTCAAATGTGGCAGTTTATCGTATGAAGAGAGTAACGTTTGGAGTCACCTGTAGTCCATTTCTGCTGGCTGCAACCTTGAAAAAACATTTATCGAGTCAATCAGAGGAAGAGAGAAAAATTTGCGAAATTCTTTCAACATCATTTTACGTTGACGACTTGGTAGTGGCATGCAGTACTTTGGCCGAAGCAGAACAAATATACTATAAGTCACGAGAAATTTTGGCTATTGCAAACATGAATCTGAGAAAGTGGAATTCGAACCATTTCAAGCTACAACAAAGATTTAATAACAATGAAGACAATGGAATTCGAAAAGTCTTGGGAATATTGTGGAATAAAATCACTGACGAACTTTCCATTGATTTGAAACCAGTTTTAATGGAAGTGGCTAATGAACATGCTACCAAGAGAAACGTTTTGAGTGTCAAAGATTTATGATCCACTAGGATTGTGCGCTCCTTTCTCAATAAGAGCAAAATTGCTGATTCAGGAGATTTGGAAGCAGAAGTTAGATTGGGATGACCTCTTGCCGACCAGCTTGTGTTCCGACTGGTGTAAATGGAAATCAGAACTACCCCTACTTGCAGAACTTTCATTTAGTAGATGTATCCTCAGCAAAATCAATCCACTAACGCAGCTACACGTTTTTGCTGATGCAAGTCCACATGCTTACGGTGCAGTTGCGTATATTAAAGAAAACAATTGTCACTTGCTTATTTCAAAGAACCGCATTGCACCTATAACTAAAGAAGGGCACTCATCTTTAACCTTGCCAAAATTAGAGCTTACTGCCGCGTTATGTGCTGCTAGGTTGCAAGATTACATATTAAAAAACGTATCTGAACCAATCACGAACATCTACCTTTGGACCGACTCTAAAATTGCATTGGCATGGATTCAAGGTAAACCATCAAAATGGAAACCGTACGTATCGAACAGGGTCGTTGAAATTCAGAGGCTAACGATGGGGACTTGGTGCCATTGTCCTGGGTCTGACAATCCAGCAGACTTAATAACCAGAGGAATCAAGGCTAAAGCCTTATTGGAGTCAGATATTTGGAAATTTGGACCAAAATGGTTAATGGAAGATGAAAAAGATTGGCCCAAACAAGACAATGATTCATCAACTGACAGTGTCTCAGCACTTTTAAATCCATCGTCTGTCCGAGAAAACATCGAGGAGCCCCTGTTTTCCATAGAAAACTACAGTTACTTGGAACGCGTCCTAAGAGTTACAGCTTATGTTCAACGATTTGTGTTCAATTTGAAAAATCCAAAGGAGAAAAGAAAAGATGTTTTAAGTGCAGTCGAACTGAAGAATTCTCTGAATTAGTGGATAAAGCAATTCCAACGAAAAGCATTTTCAAATGAAATTGATGCTTTGAGAAACAAAAGGAAATTAGATTCTTCTTCTAAAATATTATCGCTAAACCCTAGATTAGATGAAGACATACTAAGGATCGGAGGACGCCTTCAAGAGTCTGACCTACCATTCACTACGAAACATCCAATTTTGCTGCCAAACAAATCGCACTTTGGCGATTTGCTGATTTGGAGTTGTCATTTGGCGGTTGCACATGGCGGAGTGAATATCACGTTAGCCCAGGTACGAAAGAAGAATTGGTTAATACGAAGTCGTCAAAGGATCAAAACTGTACTAGGAAAATGTGTGACCTGTAAAAAATTAAAAGGTAAGGCTGGAACTGAACCTTTCGCACCTTTACCTAAGGATCGTATTAAGGCAGCTCATCCTTTCAAGGTAACAGGAGTGGACTTTGCAGGGCCACTGTACATTTTTAGTGGCCAAGGCGAAAAATCCAAGGTGTACATAATGCTATTAACTTGTGCAGTGGTCAGGGCGGTACATCTGGAACTGGTACCTGATCTGACGAGTGAAAGTTGTGTACGAGCACTACGAAGATTTTTTTCCAGAAGAGGAGTACCGGAGGTTATTTACTCAGACAATGCCCTAACATTCAAAAGAATGTCCAAGGAGTTAAAACTGTTGTTCCAACACCTAAGAAGAAACAAAGTACAAGATATGTCTGCTCAGCTGCGCATAGAATGGAAATTTATTGTTGAACGGGCTGCCTGGTGGGGCGGATTCTGGGAGCGAATGGTGAAAACGGTCAAATACGCTCTAAAGGCCGTTCTAGGAAAATCCAGAACAACGTATGATGAACTAAACACAATATTAACTGAAGTAGAGGCTATCGTGAACTCACGACCGCTTACTTATATAGACAACGATCCGGAAAACCTCATTTTAACTCCGGGACATTTCCTATTTCAAGGAAATAGTTTCGATATGGACCTGGAAAGAAAGAAAGTGTCTGGAAATGAAATTCTACAATTATGGACCAGACGAGAAAACTTATTGAAAAAGTTTTGGAAAATTTGGTGTATTGACTATTTACAGCAACTTAGGTCTGCACATTTCCAGTTTCGGCTAGAAGTCTTCAGCCAGGAGATGTAGCATTACTCTACGAACAAAATGCTTCACGTCAGTTATGGAAGATGGTAAGAATAGATAAAACGTTTACTGGGAGAGATCATCGAGTACGAGCGTGTGAGATTAGAACGGGAAATGGAACCATTATGAAGAGGCCAATCCAGTTGCTTTTTCCGTTGGAAATTGAGGCGGCCGGGGAGGATGTGAAAAATAATTCCACCGAAAATATCGACGCATAACAAGTGCAGGTAGTGCGTGAAACTGCACCCTTTTCTCGGGTTTTATGTTCCGGTCTAGCCAGTTGTAAAAATAACAGGACTGATGATGGTATATTTTAGTCAGTCATACTTTAGAATTGTGAACGTTAGGTTGATTTTGAAAATAGAAGCAAGAGTTTTTTTACGAACGGGGTGTTTTATTTGAAAGAGACTATTTTATGTCAGGCATGTTATCTTCCTTGACCAAGACAAGTCTGCCAATATGCAATTGTTGCTGGTTGGTGAGTTTCCATTTGGCACGTTGCTGCAGCTGGCTCACGCATTCTTTACTCCACCTTCTCCAGAAATGTTGGAGTAACTGCTGGCGTCTTTGGAAAAGAGATAGCCGATTTTCTTTGATAAGTCTGTAATCTGCTTCTGGGACAGTGGTCAATGGTTCTCCTACTAACAGGTGTCCGGGAGTGAGAGGTCGTTTGGATCGTTTGTTAAAGGATAAAGAGGACGAGAGTTTAGACAAGCCTCTATTTGACATAAAATAGTAGTAAGACCTTCAAAGGTAAAAGACGTATTACCCATAACACGTTTGAGATGGTATTTGACTGATTTTATGCCAGACTCCCAAATTCCGCCAAAATGTGGAGCTTTGGGAGGTATGAATCTCCAGTGAATTCCAACGTTTGCGAGCTCATTCTGAATGTCTTGACCCCGATTATTATAAAACGTTTTAAGTTCATTATTTGCTCCTACAAACGTGGTTGCGTTATCTGAAAATATTTGTGAACATTTTCCGCGGCGAGAAATGAATCTACGTAAAGCAGATAAAAAAGAATCCGTTGTGAGATCGCTCACAACTTCAAGATGTACTGCTTTCGTTGCAAAACATACGAAAAGTGCTAAGTAGGCTTTTGTGATCTTTGAGTTTCTAACATTTCTGACTCGTAATTGAAATGGTCCAGCATAATCAACACCAGAAACTGAAAATGGTCGTGATGGTGTTATGCGGGATTCTGGAAGATTACCTATCAAATATTGTTCAGTAGTACAGTTGAAACAAAAGCATTTGGTACAATTACGTACAATATTTCTAACAAGATTTCTTCCAGACATAGGCCAGAACTTTTCTCTGATCGAAGCAAGTAATGCTTGAGGTCCAGCGTGTCAATTTATCAAGTGGTAATGTTGTGCAATCAAATTGGTTAAATGACATTTGCTAGGTGAAACAGCTGGATGCTTTTTGCTAAAATCATAATGAGAATTTTGTAGACGGCCTCCAACTCGAATAATGTTATGTTTTAAATCAAAAAATGGATTCAAACTGATAAGCTTGCTCTGCTTATCAATTGGCTTTGAATTCGAGAGTTTGTGGTACTCATCGGGAAAAAGGCTCCGCTGTGTGAGGCATATTAATTTGTTTAATGTGTTATCCAATTCATTCACTGTTAAATAACTTGAAAGCTTGTCGTTTTTATTAGTTGATATGTTGTTCAAAAAACGAAAAACGTAAGAAAAGACTCGTAACAACTTAGTAAATGAGGAGTATTTTGTTATATTAACAGTAACCACAGTTGTAGTGAAAGCTACTGTTTTCTCACGAAGTTCAGGAAGTTCATTAGTTAGCATTAGAGGACGATCCTAAGTGTACAAAGGCCAATCAATTTCATTTAGAGCAAGCCATTCAGGGCCATGAAACCAAAGTTTGGAATCTCTAATCACACTAGGAGTTATGCCTCTTGTGAGAAGATCCGCGGGGTTGTCAAACGTGCTAATGTATCTCCAAGAGGCAATGTTCGTCAAGTTTTGAATTTGTGACACTCGATTTGCTGGAAAAGTTTTAAGAAGATGTGGGGATGTGCGTATCCAGGAAAGAACAATGTTTGAATCAGACCAGTGTGTCACGTTTTTCAGATTTAAATTTACTGAAGATACTACTTTATTAAAAAGTTGAGCCAAAAGTAACGCAGCACATAATTCAAGTCTGGAAACTGTAATAATCTTCAAAGGAGCTACTCGAGTCTTCGCACAGTACAAAGTTGACGTTATGTTGCCCAAAGCGTCAGAACTGCGAATATAAATGCAGCTACCATAAGCAGATTCAGAACTATCGCAAAATCCATGTATCTCAATCGAAACTGGGTTAGAACATAAAACCTGCCTGTTCCGGGCCTCCTTAAGAAAATTTCATAAGTGGAAATCCATAGGAGTCTAAAAGAGATGATAAAGATGACTTTATCTCTTCTAATTCATGGATTGAATCACATCCTGTTAGAAGATCATCCATGTAAAAGTCAAAAGATAATTGAAGCCAACTTAGGATTTTCTTGTTGATTTCGATAAGCGACTACTTGTAATGATCGTATAGCAAGGTAGGCAGCTGAAGCAGTACCATATGTTACTGTGTTCAAGTTGTAGACGCCTATTTCTTCTTCTGGATTAAATCTCCAAAGGATCTTTTGTAAATGTCGCTGTTCAGGATGTATCCAAACCTGGCGATACATTTTCGCAATATCCGCTTTCAAAACATAAGTGTGGATTCGAAATCGTAGAAGAATAAGGAATAAATTGTCTTGAATGTTTGGTCCCACCATCATTATATCATTGAACAAATACCCAGAATCAGTTTTGGAGGAACCATCAAAAACAACTCTTAATTTTGTAGTTGAAGATGATTCTCTCAAAACGCAATGATGTGGAAGGAAAAAACCATTCTCGGTGTCTTTATCTTTGTTTAAAGACATGTGACCAAGGTCTATGTATTCCTTGATGAAATCGTGGTATTGTGCTTTTAAGGCATGGTTTTTTGTAAGTTTATTCTCAATAGAGTGAAAATGTTTACTAGCAGTGTGAAAGGAATTGCCTAAGAAATCTGAAGAATGTTTTAACGGAATTTTAACAGAAAAATGCCCATCCACTTCTCGTGTAACATTCAGTTTGAAATGTTCTTAACAGCGTTTTTCTTCTTCAGATAAATGTCGAATTTTAGGAAACTCCTCTATTTCCCAAAATCTAGTTAGTTGATGTTTAAGAGTTAAAAAGTAGCAGCCGTATTCTTGAAAAATCTATCAGTTCGTATTGGACCGGAAACTATCCAACCAGGTTTTGTCTTGTTTAAAAATGGACGCCCATTTCCAAGTTTAATCTGACCGATACTCAGTAGATCCCAAAACAATTCAGCTCCTATAAGCATATCTATTGGAGAAGGTTCTTCAAAATTTGAATCGGCGAGTTGCAAACTCTTTGGTATGTGTGATGTCAAATTAATGGAAATATAAGGTAGATTACCTGTTATTTTGGGCAAGATAAGACAATTGATGTTTTGTTCGTAATTGTTTACCAAAGATTTAAAAGTAACATGAACGTATGAGCTAATATTTTGTACGAGTGTATTTATACCAGCTACGGAGGTAGATATTTCCTTCTTTGGTAATTTTGAAATGTTGTTTAATCTCTCAGAAATGAAGTTGAGTTGACTACCATTGTCTAGTAGCACTCTACAACGATGTGGTTTCCTTGTGTGATCAAATACTTGAACAACATCGGTTGAAAGAAGACTGTTTGAATATGTTAGCATAGTTTCAGAAGTTGAGTTGACATGAAAATTTGAGTGTTGCTCAAGCAGATGTTGCGTGTTGTCTGAAACATCAGCCAGTGTTAGTGAATGTGTGTGTGTTTGTGAGTGATCTTGTGAAGATTCAAGAGCCTTTGTGGAAGTCTGCTCTTGTGGGAGTGTTCTGAAAATGTAACATAGTGTGATGAAAATTGCCACACATTCTGCAGCCTGCAGATCCACAATTTTTTGTAGAGTGATTAAAAGACAAACAGTTTATACACAGTCGTAAACGTTTGGCAGCCGATTGTCTTTGAAATGAATTTAATTTGACGAAATCAGGACAGTGATAACTGGTGTGATCCTTTTTACATAACGTACAAGTGATTTGATTTTTATCACCTGTTCCTTGCACGGAAAAAGTCTTGGAAGATTTGAATTTATTTTCAGCATGCCTAGATGTTGATTTATGCTGCTCGTTAGGTTTTTCAGTGGCTTCTGATGCTCTACATCTCTCTTTGAGAAACTCAAGTAATTCATCCAATTTTGGAAGAGTATTTGACTTATTTTGTGACTCCCAGGAACGTAATGTAAATTGGTCAAGTTTTGTACAAATGAGATGAATTACCAAATCATCCCAATGTTCAGTAGGGCAATCCAGAACCTTTAAAGCACGTAAATGTTTATTAGCAGTGTCAAGAAGTTGTCGGAGAGATTCACGTGATTCTTTTGTGAATGAACCCAAATTGAAAAGTTCTTTTATGTGAAAGTTTACAAGTAAACGTTTATTTTCGAAACGTTAGGTCAGCAAGTCCCAAGCAACTTCGTAGTTATCATCTGATATTTGCAGGGACTTGATGACGTCAGCAGTAGTACCACGTAAAGATAAGCGCAAATAATGGATCTTTTGAACGTTACTAAGATTGTCGTTTTTGTGAATAATCAAAACAAAAATGTGTCGGAAAAATATCCATTGATCAAATGAGCCATTGAACGTTCTATAGACGGTAGTTTAATGTTACAGCTCTTATTAGAACTAGTATTAGAGCTAGATGTTTCAGCAGAAGTAGAAGGATGTTTGGCTCGAATAAATCTTTTCACTTCGGAGATTATTTGGAAGTATTTGTCCTCAAAGTTTTTTCTCTCAACGGCATGTATAGCATCGTAGTTAGTTTCACAATCTGGATCTGCAATCTCAATTTTCATTTGAGAAGTGTTAAAAGCTTCCAACAATTGATCAGCCCTTTCCGTGGTTGATAATATTGGTTATTGAAAAAACCAATGAAAAAATCAAATAAAGGCTTGATAAAACGGAAAAGTAGAAAAGAAAGCAACCACCTGTAGTAGCTGCAGTAGAAGTCCCAAACTCCTATCAGTTCAATGTTCAATGCAAGGTGGTAGGTTTGTCCGTCAATTTTGCAAGCAATGACGTCGTTTCTTCGTGCTCAGCGCCGGGTATTCCGATTTTTCAATGTAAATCCGTACGCGAAGGACCAATGTTGTGTGTATGTCGTGCAGATTTTAAACATTTCACGTTTAAAGTTAAATATTTTGTTTATTGTGCAAATTACAATAATATGTTAAATAAGCGGACAAGAATGATGACACGATCGACTGCTCGTTGTCACCTTCGTACTTCAATCTGTCAGTTCTCACAGGTCGCAGGTGGACGATGGGGACGTTCCATGTTTTAATCCCAACAAGCACTGTATATAATTGTCAATACCAGATTTGATCAATTTTATACCTAAAGAATTCCAGAAAACACTTTGAAAAAACTTTTGATGATAATAATAATAATAACGTTCTTTATCAAGCAAGATATGCTTCATCATAATACATGGCATAAAAATATTAAATAATCAAGAAAGTAGTAGTTACGAATAATGTATATGGGCAATGGTAATAAACAACAATGATTAAATTAAAAAATGAAATACTGTAACACTTAAAATCTTTGTAAAACATAGTTTCGGGCTAAAATCTTAAAAGTAGAAAAAATGATTAGGTATGTACAGGGTGTCCCGTTATATTTTAGCAATTGGATAACTTTCTTATTATTGATCGTAGAGAAACGTTTGAATCATCAAAGTTGAAGTGAATCTCACCATCATTCAAAATCCGTGGTCGAAAAACCCAAAATCGAATCGGAAATAGGAACTTTTGACAGATTCTTGAGTTTTTCAAATAGGACACCCTGTATATTTTATCAATGTTCGATGGAGAATTGTCTCCTGATTCCAAATATATATAGCTTGTGTGGTCTATTTTCAATGGTTCAAATTTTATAGCCACTTTAATATATCAATGTTCCATGGGTAGTTGGATATAACCATGGCAATTCCAATATTACTGAGCTGGCCAGTTGTCAAAATCCCCCTTTGTTTTCGAAAACATTTTGCGATGAGGTTCACCGAAGAAGACAAATTCAGAATTGTTGAGATATTTCTTCGCTGCAATCAAAATAGGCGTATGGCCCGTGCCGAATTTATAAGAGTATATCCCAACAGGGCCCCGCCAAGCTCACAGACATTTACAATTATTTATAAACAATTGCGAGACAGAAAGACACTTTAACGGAAGCATAGACAAGTTTTGGGTAACGAAAATGTGGAACTAGATACTCTTCTCTATTTCCAAGGTAACACTTTAAATTCCGTATTCTTTAGTTGAAATATTGTTCTGGTAACACATTTTTTAGATACCCCAAATCATTCAATTAGAGACTGCAGTCGTGACTTAGGCTTATCCCGTACTAGAATTCAAAAAACTTTAGAAAAACATAAATTGCATGACTTCAAATATTCTTCTGTGCAAGGACTCAAGCCTTGCACAAAAGAATATTTGAAGTCGCGACAAACAACGGCGTTTGGAATTTTGCCAGATGATGCAGACGAGGTTGGGTCAACAAGACCCAGAATTCTTTACCAACATTCTTTGGACTGATGAGGCGCATTTCAACACTGCCTCACCACCTAATAAACATAATTTTCATTTTTGGTCGAGTGAAAATCCACAAAAATTTTTAGAAATCAAACATTCCGGATGAAGGTCGATTGGAATTTTGTGTGGCTTAACGAAAGATAGAATGATAGGCATTTTTTTTAACGGGTCGCTCACTGGAGAAAGATATCTACATCTTTTAGAAAATGACATTGCAAATTCAGTGGATAATTAACCGTTAGATAATGTTTCTGAATATTATTTGGCAGCAAGATGGAGCTCCTCTGGATTGGCAAAAATGGCCCAATGCAATGGCCAACAAACAGCCCTGATTTAACCCCCCTCGATACATTTCTTTGGGGATAGCTTAAAGGAAAAGTATACAGCAACAGGACTCAATTCATCCAAGAAATTCAAGATAAAATTATAACGGAGATCGATTTTTTATATACTGAAAGGCGAATCTTCATCAAAAGATCCTGTGATACAAAATAATAATATGTTTTATAGATGTAACTTAACTTAACTTGTTTTATAGATGTAATAAAAGTAATAAAAGTAAATGTAAGTGGGTATAAAATTTGAACCATTGAAAATAGACCCCACAAACTATATATATTTGAAATCAGAAGACAATTCTCCATGTAACTGTGATAAAATATTCAGAGTGTCTCATTTGAAAAACTCAAGAGTCTGTCAAAATTTCCTATTTCCGATTTGATTTTGGGTTTTTCGACCACGGATTTTGAATGCTGGTAAGATTTACTTAAACTTTGATGCTTTTAACGTTTCTCTACGATCAATAATAAGAAAGTTATCCAATAGCTAAAATATAACGGGACACCCTGTACATGGTGTCTATTTAAGAATATCAAGGTGCTAGATCTCAGAAACTAGACATTCCAGAGACTTGCGGAAAAAAAATTACTAGGTTTAATGGAGTAGAGAAAATGCTGGAAATATATCAGAAGTTCCCAAGATAGCCACAAGATGGCGTAACGGTGCTATCAAAACACAGAATTGCTGTTTTTTCGTGATTTTTAAATAGAAACAAATATAAACGAAACTCCGCCTGCATGTTCGCTGGGTGGATTGAGAAGCTCAGAGGTCATGTTGCCGGTCCTAAGCCCGGGGAAAGGAGGAAGGTTGTTGGGTCAGGTTAGCTCCCTGCCCGACGTAAAAGAGAAGCACGGCTCACAGAACCGATACTCTGCCTCGGAAAACTACTGATTTACATATGACGACCCACGCAAGAAAAAGGATAACGACTTGGAAGAAAAAATGTTTGATGCGCTTTGCCACTTGGAACATAAAATCATTTAATAACAAAGATCAAGAAACCCTAAAAGAACTTAAAGATAATAAAATCGATATCTGTGCCCTACAGGAGACCAAAAAGAAGGGTAAAGGCCAGCTACAATACGAAGACTACCTAGTAATCTACAGCGGAGTAGAAAAGCAAATAAGAGCTAAAGAAGGAGTAGCAATCGCAGTGTCAAGGAAGTACCAAAGTAGTATAAGGGAATGCAGCTATATATCTCCACGTATCTTGGTTGTAAAAATGGAAGCTGAGGACCAAAAACTCAACATCATGTCAGTTTACTCACCTGAAGACAATAAACCAAAACAAGAAAGGGAACTCTTTTACGACCAACTCCAAAACATAGTCCAATCATTACCAAGAGACCAAAAATTAATAATTCTTGGAGATTTTAACGCCCGCATTGGAAATCAAATAGTCCCTGGAATTAAGCAAAGGTTTAATGAAAATACACTGAATGATAATGGAGAACTTATGATTGATTTGTGCTCCTTCAATGAGCTACGCATTAACAACACCTTCTACGACCATAAAGTGCAATTCAAATTCACATTCGGTAACACTAGAGGCCATAGATCTACCATCGACTATATTGTTACAAACCGATGCATCCATCCACTACAAATACTTGATGTCAGGACGCTAAATTCAGCTGATGTAGGAAGTGATCACAGCCTACTACTAGCAAAAATTAACATCAAATTTAAACCATACAAGAACCCAAGACAAACATCTCAAGAATCAAAAATTAACATCGAATCACTATGGGACCTGTCGACTAAACAATTATACCAGAATTCTATCAGAAAAAATCCAAGTAAACCCAATAAGAGTAGAAGATAGCATTAATACCTCATGGGAAAAACTGAAGAGCAACATTAAAGAGGCCGCATGTGAATCCTTAGGCACCCGAAATATAAAAAAAAATAATAACAACACCAAAACAAACAAAACTCCATGGTTCCGCCCAGAAATTGAAGAAAAATGCAGAGAGAAGAAAATGGCTTACCTCACGTACAGAACACTACAGACACAAGAATCATATGAGACATATAGAAGAATCAGAAACGAAACAACAGCACTAGTTAGACAAATAAAAGATCAACATTGGGAATTTTTTTCGAGACGGATGGAAAGTGACTTCTACGGCCTTCAAAAACAAATTTGGCGCTTCATAAGAACCCAAAGAAAAGAGGTTAACGAGTAAGTCGAAACTAATCACATACCAATGGAAACTTGGGTTGAATATCTATCAGAATTATATAAATCGGAAGAAGTGGAGGTTGAACTTGATACACCCGAAATAGTGACGAACGACAACGTACAGATTGAGACAGCAGACATAAATATAGCCCTTCGAAAACTAAAAAATAGAAAGAGCCCGGGGCAAGATGAGATCCCCAATGAACTACTTAAATATGGCGGCCAATGCCTAATTCAGCAGATTACATCCCTTATTCATAAAATCATCTACCAACACAGGATACCCGATGAATGGCGAACCAGCACCACTATTCTTATGTTTAAGAAGGGTGACAAGAAACTGCCCTCAAACTATAGAGGCATAAATCTTTTGAGCACTACCCTGAAACTAACAACCAAAGTTATAACAAACAAAATTAACGATTTAACATCCTTAGCAGATGAACTGCAGGGATTCAGGTCGGGCAGATCATGTACGGATGCGGTTTTTGTTATAAGACAGATAACAGAAAAATCAATTGAATACAATAGACCAGCGTATATGTGCTTTATTGATTTGGAGGGGGCGTTCGACCGTGTGCGGTTGAAAGACGTTGTGCATCTTCTTTATAATAGGCAAATACCACACAATCTCATTAAAACTATCGAAAACATATATGAAGCGAATCAAATTCAGGCCAAAATTAATGGAGCACTGACCGAACCAATAAGTGCAGGTCGTGGTATTCGACAAGGTGACTCCCTGAGTCCTCTTTTGTTCAACATCATCATGGACGAAATTATAAGAAATGTACGCCCGCTAAAGGGATACAGCATGGGTGACCAGGATATTACAGTTCTCTGCTATGCAGATGACTGTGTGTTACTGGCTGAAAGTGAAGACGATTTACAGCGTTTACTGCATCGATTTAGCTGCACTGCCAAGTCACTCAATATGCGCATATCGACTAAGAAAACTAAATGCATGACGACATCAAAAGTACCACTAAGATGCAAACTAGAAGTGGACGGCAATATTATCCAGCAGGAAATGAAGTTTAAATATCTAGGCATAGATATTTCAGGATATGGCGATGTTGAGGCGGAGGTCAGAGAAAGGACAACAAAGGCAACGAGAATAGCAGATGTTTGAATGACACAATATGGCGAAATAAAAATATAACGGTGGAAACGAAGTCCAGAATCTATAAGGCCGCGGTAAGACCAATAATGACATACACTGCAGAAACTAGACCTGATACGGCAAAAACCAAACAACTACTAGAGACATCCGAAATGAGAGTACTTCGCAGAATAGCTGGAAAGACCCTTCTGGACAGGGAGAGAAGTGAGAACATAAGGAGAGCATGCATGGTGGAAAACGTAAACGAATGGGTACTTGATAGGAAGAGAGAGTGGGACCAGCACATCAGCAGAATGGACAACGGAAGAATAGTCAGAATTGCGCGTGACAAATCACCGCTAGGTCGAAGAAGCTTAGGGCGGCCACGAAAGCGATGGAGCGACAATTTGGCAGTCTGACGGGTAGAGACGTCGCAAACAAACAGGCGGTTCGCCTATTTCTAAGAAGGAAGAAGAAGAAGAAGAAATATAAACGAGTACCGCTATGGATTCCTTGAAAAATTTCCTCCAAATTCGTTTTTTTGTTTTTTTGTCGGGCATGTCAAATAAGGCAGCTTTCAAACCTAACAACGCAAGAATGCTCATAACTTTGGAACAACCAAACCGATTGACGCGATCTTGGTCTCATTTTGAAGAGGAGGTTTTCTTCTTCCACAATTTTGGGATTTCAAATGATTCTGAATAGAAAAGACGATTTTATTCAATATAATATGCGGACGACCAACATTTTTCAAATTTACTCGAAATTTTTAAAAACAAAGGCTAGTGAAAATGGTTCGTCTGAAATGTCGACTAGATCTCGCACATGTTTCATGCATTACAGTCATTACACTTTTTTCTAGCTCTCGAAATAAATAAGCTAAACGCTTTTTTGTAATTATTTGATGCAAAAGAGTCCTACTATTTAAGATGACCTCATAATATAATTTGATTGAAATGAAACAGTGACAGGGTGGTTACTAGGCAACGCAAAAGTTTGTTAATATCTTCTTTACGAGGGCATCTTGAATAGTATCACTATTTTACATCAAATTACAAAAAAGCGTATAGCTTTTTTATTTCGAAATCTAGTAACAAGTGTAATACATGAAAGTTGTGCGGAATTTTGTCGAGAATTCAGACGAGGACTTTTTAGTATACCTTATTTGGATTTGAAAATTTTGAGTAAATTCATGAAATGTCCGTCGTCCGCATATTATACTGAATACAATCGTCTGTTTTGTTCGGAATCATTTAAAATCTCTAAATTGTTGAGGAAGAGAACCTCCTCTTCAAAATGAGACCAAGATCGCGTCAATCGATCGGGTTGTTTCAAAGTTATGAGCATTCTTGCGTTGTAAGTTTTGACAGCTGATACCTTGTTTGTAATTTGATGTAAAATAGTGATACTATTCAAGATGCCAAAGAAGATATTAACACATTTTTGCGTTACATATTATCCACCCAGTCACTGTTTCATTTCAAACAAATTATATTATGAGGTCATCTTAAATAGTAGGACTTTTTTGCATAAAATAATAACAAAAAAGCGTTCAGCTTATTTATTTCGAGAGCTAGAAAAATGTGTGATGCATGAGAGATGTGCGAAATTCAGTCGACATTTCAGACGAACTATTTTCACTATTTCATTGAGTGGTATGGATAAAAACTAAGTAAATGCTAATACTTCAAATTTAAGCATCTTCTTCGACGTATATCTGCTTAATCAAGTAACCTTTGTTCAGTTCCGGTAGTATATACTCAACGTTCAAGCATATACTATACTGTGTGAAGTATCTACTTCAAGTCCATAGTACAGGGTGTCCCAACGATAGAGTAAAGTAGGTTTTATCATATAGGATATGAAAAATATCAATATCAATATGCGTCACAGGTTAGGGGTGTGTATAGCGCACATTCTGAAAATATTTGGAAACATACAGGGTGCGTCACAAAAGTATGACACGACAAAGTATGATTTTTTTAAATGGAACCCCCTGTATATTAATTGATATTTCCATTCTTTCTTTAATTTGGAACAAAAATTGTGATACAACTAATGTTCCTAAATTCAACCGTTATCGAGATATCGCGTTTTAAAAATGGCATTTTTGCAACTTTGACATGCTATAAAACTCAAACTATTCAAGTTAAAGAAAAATGGATAGCACATTCCTATCTTAACTTTTCAAGAGCTATTCAAGGAGATTAAAGCCATTATTGTGAAAAAATGTCAAAATGTGCCGAAAAAAGTTGACAGTTGACGTTACCTTCTATCTAAATGACAGAAGAGCTCTTGAAAAGTCAAGATAGGAAAGTGCAAACCATTTTCCTCTAACTTGAATAGTTTGAGTTTTATAGCATGTCAAAGTTGCAAAAATGACATTTTTAAAACGCGATATCTCGATAACGGTTGAATTTAGAAACATTAGTTGTATCACAATTTTTGTTCCAAATTGAAGAAAGAATTGGAATATCAATTAATATACAGGGGGTTCCATTTAAAAAAATCATACTTTTTCGTGCCATAATTTTTTGACGCACCCTGTATGTTTCCAAATATTTTCAGAATGTGCGCTATTTACACCCCTAACCTGTGACGCATATTGATATTGATATTTTTCATATCCCATATGATAAAACCTACTTTACTCTATCGTTGGGACACCCTGTATATTCTTCAACATGCTGTAGCATCTTCTCACTGCGTCCACTTAGTATTTTTTTTAACGGCAGACTCGTGAAATTTTTGCTGATGTTTATAATATTTGAGATAAGGAATACAAAAATAACTTTAATTTAAACTGATTGTCTGTAAACACCAAGTTTTGCTTTTCCCTGAGATAAGGCCTGACCGTCTAGTTGTTTTGTTTTGCATGTCAGTGAAATTGTTGAAGAATTAAAGTGGTAAACTGTATACGCGGTTGGGTGAAAATGTCTTCAAATGAAGAGATGCTCTATGAAGAAGAGTCTCAAATGAAAGATATACAACTAGCATATTATTTGTTCTATTTCTTGCCGGATTTTGGAACCGTGTGAGCATCCATGGATTTAACAGCGTATCCAAAATCGACCATAAGTCAAAAGACATACCCACTCCTTCTTGATTGTCATACATAACAGGATAAGGGGAAGAATTGTACTATATTTTAGAGTAATGGACAGATCCAGGCCATGTCACAAGTGACTTGTACATTTATTTAGGCAACGTATCTATCGCACCAATAACGTTGGGTACTGTATGGAGTACTGCCCACTTACTTTTGCCCTGTTCAAACTACCGCCCGTATCAGGAAATTTTATCCAATATTTTTTCTTGCGGCAAATTGCATGTGAGACTAGTATTTTCTCAACTTCATTTCAAGACTTTCACTTCATTTTTGATATACATTGCTTTGGTTTTTCTATTCAAACATACCTGATGTCCCTGAAAACACTTCCATTTGTTAAATGTGTTCAAGCACACAGCCCCTAGTTTCGTTTACTTCTGTCAGAAATGTATAGGGTAGATAAGATACGTTTTCCCTATTAAACCAAAAAAAAAAATGGAACTAAAACATGACAGCCAAGTTATACCTTAGCTTCAGCTACTTATCGGATTATTTGATGATACAAATCATCATCATTGATATGTTGTCTTACATTGTATATTTTTCTTTTGCGTATTACATCCATTTTAAACAGAACTATAATCGTAGCATGCTCAGTGAAGCTGCTCTTACACCAACTTCATCAAAGTAAAGCAAATACTACAATTCTTCTTCAAATCAAAGTTTCTACTGTAAGAAGTCGGTTCTTCAAGTTGTAGTAAATACTCAAATGGTGCTACTCGGTGTAGTAGCGTCGGGAAAATTTACAAGTATCTACTTCGAAATGAAGTTCCTTCTTAGTTTTGGAGAATCTACTACGTAGACAATACTAATACTTTCGGTATTAGCATGTACTTCGTTTTTATTCATACCACTCATGTATTTAAACATTTCGAATAAATTTGAAAAATGTTCGTCGTCCGCATATTATATTGAATAAAATCGTCTTTTCTATTCAGAATCATTTGAAATCCCTAAATTGTGGAAGAGGAGAACCTCCTCTTCAAAATGAGACCAAGATCGCGTCAATCGGTTGGGTTGTTTCAAAGTTATGAGCATTCTTGCAATGTAAGGTTTGAGAAAATTTGAAGGAAATTTCTGAAGAAATCCATAGCGGTTCTCATTCATATTTGTTTCAATTTAATGATCACGAAAAAACAGCAATTTTGTGTTTTGAAAGCACCGTTACGCCATCTTGTGGCTATCTAGGGAACTTCTGATTTATTTCCAGCATTTACTCTATTCCATATTACTATTCCATATCAATTTTTTTTCCGCAAGTCTCTGGGATGCCTAGTTTCTGAAATCTGGCACCTTGCCATTCTTGAATAGACACCCTGTACATTATCACAGTCTTTCATTGGCGATGGTAAGCAATTGAAGTCATGAAGACCACCATACAAAAATGAGTTTTATAGTTCACTAGATTTACATTAACTCATAAGAATAAAGTTTTCCTTATTTCTAGTATCATATAACTATGTGTGTTTTGAAAGGTATTTGTTTTTTCACAGACATGAAGGTAAATATACAGGGTGTCCCAGGAAGGGTGCTACCGGCCATATCTCGGAAACAACTGGACCTAAAAGTTCAGGAAAAAAAATATGATCACTTAAGTGGCCACGAGAAAATGCTGGGAAATATTTATAACTTCGAAATTTTTCCGCTAGGGGGCGCAATCAAAGCTTAAATATTAAAATTCGAAATTTCTCCGGAAATTCTCAGATTGAGGTATATCTTTATCAACATGGTCAGAAAACCTAGACAATTTCATGTCTTTTTGGTACAGGGCTCATTGGCGTACCGATCTTCGTGTGAGTAGGGGAAGGTAGTGAAAGTGTAATTGTTCAAGTGGCTGTAACTTATAAACGACTTGTCCGATTTTGTTGCGTATAGGCTTGTTTGGAAGATGAGTTCTTTCGTATATCGTATCCAGTGATGCGTGATTGTCTCCAGAAAAGTTGCTAGAAGTGGTAACTTGAATTAAAAACAGTGTTTTTCATTTTACCGCAAAAATTTAAATGGTATGGTATAATAATTCTGATAATAATAAGTAGTCCAAATTATGTAAAATTTAATGTTTTAATGTTTTGAGGTTTTCAAGGTTTTTTTTTTTTTTTTTTTTTTTAGGTTTTTTCTTGTAAATTTAATCTTCATTTCGATTCTGTTATCAGAATTATACCGTACCATTTAAATTTTTGCGGTGAAACGAAAATAACAGTTTTTAATTCAAATTACGCCTTCTAGCAACTTTTCTGGAGACAATCACGCATCACTGGATACGATATACGAAAGTACTCACATTTATCTTCCAAACAAGCCTATACGCAACAAAATCGGACAAGTCGTTTATAAGTTACAGCCACTTGAACAATTACACTTTCACTACCTTCCCCTACTCACACGAAGATCGGTACGCCAATGAGCCCTGTACCAAAAAGACGTGAAATTGTCTAGGTTTTCTAACCATGTTGATAAAGATATACCTCAATCTGAGAATTTCCGGAGAAATTTCGAATTTTAATATTTAAGCTTTGATTGCGCCCCCTAGCGGAAAAATTTCGGAGTTATGAATATTTCCTAGCATTTTCTCGTGGCCACTTTAGTGATAATTTTTTTTTCCTGAACTTTTAGGTCCAGTAGTTTCTGAGATATGGCCGGTGGCCACCTTTGCTGGGACACCCTGTATAAACGTTTAAAAAGATTTTTTGTCAAACGGACAATAAATTGAGAATTTTTAACATATAAGAGATTGGTGTATATTTATCACATTCTAATATCACACGCATTGCTCGGTTTTGGATAAGCTAGAATGTATCTAATATACAGGGTTATTCACGTTATTCGACACAAAACATTATGGCTGGAGTATCTGATTTTGAAAAAGTTTTTTTTCAGGATGGATAGTGACCCATCCAAGCTCCAAGGCTACATTTTAAAAATATTTTCCTGTTATACAGGGTGTCCCTAAAACACGAAACTTATCAAAGTTGTATTTTTTTTTTATGGAATACCTTGTATATTATTTCATTTTTGGTTTGTATGATCAAAATTAAGGTAAGTTTGATTGAGGTTTGATACACCTAAACCTTATGGTTTTTGAAATATCTTCAATTTTGCGAAAATGTAGTATTCATTTTAATGCTTAATTTCTCAGCTGTTGTTTTCTTTTTTTTAACCAAATTAATAATCAAGTCTACCGATTGATCAAGTTTGATGTCACACTTATGAAACTTTTAATAACTTATACAGAGTGTCTTAAAATTATGGTTAAATAATCAATATCTTTAAACGGTAATAGCTTGTTTAATTTAAATGGGATACCCTGTATTTTATGTCAACAACAGATGTAGAATTTAATTATCTATCAATTATTATCATACGTTCTTATAGCTAACTTCTCACGTTTTCAAGTAAAGCGAAGAAAAAGAAAAAAAAAAAGGTTTCTCATTAACACCAATAGATGGAGATGCCGTCTCCAAACCCTCGTTAGGAATATTATTTCATCTTTGGTATTTTGACAACTTCTATTATTATTTCCTTAAAGTTGTCAGTTAATAATTAATATTTTCAATTACTAATCGTTCTATTAGTGCTAGCAACAGCTTGTGATCTTTGTAGAAAAATTAATTAATTAATAATTAACTGACAACTTTAAGGAAATAATAATAGAAGTTGTCAAAATACCATAGGTGAAATAATGTTTCTAACGAGGGTTTGGAGACGGCATCTCCATCTATTGGTGTTAATGAGAAACCTATTTCTTTTCTTTTTCTTCGCTTTACTTGAAAACGTGAGAAGTTAGCTATAGGAACGTAAAATAATAATTGATAGATAATTAAATTCTAGATCTGTTGTTGACATAAAATACAGGGTACCCCATTTAAATTAAACAAGCTATTACCGTTTGAAGATATTGATTATTTAACCATAATTTTTAGACACCCTCTATAAGTTATTAAAAGTTTCATAAGTTTGATACGTTTTGTAACGAAGTTACAGAATTTTTGAATCCTTTTTACCGAACGCCGTAATTTTCCCAAGTCATTTTCCGTGATAAATCAAGTCAATTCTCTTTTTCTCATATCTCGCTTATTTAACTGTCGAAAGACCCCGTATTTTATCTAAAAATATAAACATCGCGAAATAAATAATACTCTGATAATAACTCGTCAATCATAATAACCCAACGTGGATTATTACGCCGGATTAAATCAATAAATTTAATTTCTCCAAACCGCGCTTGAGAGCAAATCCTACGTGAAAAGTTAAACAGTACCAGCCGACTCCCACCAATCGACGCAAAAGTGTAGACTCGTCGAATACGTGCTGGGAGGCTGGGACCGGGAGAGAGAATTGAGATGCAGTACGGCATCGTCACCAGTTGAACCCGCACCTACTGACTGACCCGACCCGTCTCGAGAGCTAACCGCGATCTTTTTCCAAATTCTTTTCTTTGAATCTCCACGAGGTAAGACGTTCTGAACCCGTAAAATGTGCCGGATTTTGGTCGAAATTCTCTCAAAGTAAAAGCCGCGTTAAAGTAAAATAATCAACCGGGTGGGAAATTTCAGACTTCTTCAAGTTTCGTTCAGGTGAATTTTCTTGGAAACAGATTATTAATTTCACACCGTTAGATTATATTGTGATAGTAGGTCTGTTCTTCGAAAATTCACGGGAGGGGATTTTGTTTTTTTTATTTAGGTGAGTTCTCTTGAAAACAGATTATTAATTTCACACCGTTAGATTATATTGTGATAGTAGGTCTGTTCTTCGAAAACTCACGGGGTTTTGTTTTGTTTGCATAATGTAATTTCAGGGGATCGAAAGTTGCTGGGAGGGAAAATTTCAGATAGAAAATTCAGTACCGCGTTTGAAACCGGATTGTAGTAATTTTTTACACAACATTCTTGGGATAATTACGAACGAACCGAACTAAATATAAAGGGGCTTCTGGAGTTACCGTGCAAGCAAGAACAGTTTTTCTATGCCTCAGAACCCGTTTTTCCTCCTCGTGGAAATAACCCGTTCGCGTTAGTTTCCCGAAACATTTTCTCTTCGTCGTTGGAAAAGTCTAAGTTCTTCAAACCCGCTGTCATTTTTTTTCTGTTAATTATTTCGCCGTGAAAACCCGATCCGACGTTTTAAAATCAATTCGTTACACACTGCCGCTTTACGTTCTATTTTTGCCGATTTGAGGCTGCCATTAAGTTACAAATTATTTGGCTGTAATTTTGATTCTTCGCCGGGAGAGATTAGACTGATTTTCTCTGTAATTTATCTCTTATGTGATATTTTTGATTTTTCTTTTTGCTGATCGAAGATCAGACTATTGTTGATTTAATTTAATTTTAGTTATTATTTTATTCGACTGGTTGGGAACCAGTCCAATAGTTATATTGGGACAAATAGACTGAATGATTGATTTTCAGTAACATCGTGTTTTTTTTTTATTTAAGAAAGTTCAGTAATCCATTTCAGAGCGGAAGTTTGCGGAATTTTGGAAATAACGAACGCCTGGACTTTCTTCACTGTCTAAAAGCTACCCGATAGGCACTGTGGGCCCTCTACCACATAAATACAGGGGGTGGCGCTCGAGCATTTTGTTTAACATCAACGATTCCCTCATCCCCGTCGGGAATTAAACCCGGAAAATCTCGGGGCACGTCACAAATTGGCGCCCGAGCAGGGACCCTTGTTTTCCATTTTCCGGGACGGGGAAATTTTCTTTTCCGTATGCCTAAAAACCTATTTGTCCCAAAAACCCGTTCTTCATCGCGAAACGACTTTCCACACGTAGACACCCGTTTAATTTTTTTTGGTATTTTCCTTTGGACCAGAAGGAAAAGTTTTCTATTTTTTTTCGTCGCGTTCAAAAGTACTGCGTTTTCTGACTTTTGCGAAACGTGCGTTTCTCACAACCGCGGATCCCCGTTAGTTTTTTTTCCTAGAGCAAGGTGCGAATGGACCGTCGGTAGGCCCTTGCACAGCCAAATTTATATCAACTAGATAATTATCCGATAATTACTAGTTGTCCGAAGTAATCGTCCGGGTGTGGAAGAAATCACCGGAGATTACGGTTTTTCTGTAGTAATCGTCCGGGAGTGGAAGAAATCACCGGAGATTACAGTAATCTGCCGGGACTGGAAGAAATCACCGGAGATTACGGTTTTTCTGTAGTAATCGTCCGGGAGTGGAAGAAATCACCGGAGATTACAGTAATCTGCCGGGAGTGGAAGAAATCACCGGAGGTTGCGTTTTCTGTTTTTTTTTTATCCTTAGTAAATTGTCCAGAATGTAAAGATTCATCGCTGGAAATTACTACACTCTGCCTACCTCCCGGAAAATCGCACCCGTAACGCTCGAAGAGAGGAAATTTCGGACCGTCGGGAGATATTTTTCGTTTTTTCCAATTCCCTACAAAAACCGGCTAGACGTCGGAGGGCCGTTTTCTTAAAATTTACAGATTTTAAGCTAAACGACGGGAAAAATGCCGCTTCGTCGCGAGAAAATAAAAAACGCAGCAACATTCCGTACGCCTGAACTTTTTAGACCAACCGGAGAAAAAACAATCAGCATGTTGTTTTTACAATAACATTTGCTTGACCTTCATAATTCTGGTCCATAGCAACTCGCATTTTTGGTACCAATTTTGAACCATAAATTGCTGACAAATTCCGTCTCAATTTTGGCGTATCGACGCATTGTGTCGTCACAGCTCTCCCACTCCATACCTAAGACCCAACCTCCTGCCTTGGAGAAGCCAGGCTGAGATATAGGGCTAGGATTTGGGGAGAAGTGTATCAGCCTTCGCCAAGTAGAGACGTACCCGACAAAAAAAGTGCGCTAAACCTCCCGCCGGTACACATAACCCGAAAGACATCCACCCTCCGCTGAAGTTAAACGTATTTTGAAACGAGTAAGTTGTATTAAGTTTTATTTGCGTCCAAATGCCCTAACCTGGACCATTTTGTTTTACCGATTCGATTATCTCCAAGATCCGAACTTGGAATATTTTGTTGTTTTCTAAGCTGTTATCCTGAAACAAGTTGTTTCTATTTCCTGCCGTCTGCAGATTTTTTTTTTATTATTTGAGTTAATTTGTTCACGTGGATGCTTCATCGGCCCGTACTGGCGATCGTAACTTTCCCGAGCCACTTTTCAGTTGTGACTACATGTCACCCCGTTACACCGTACCCCGGATCTTTGCTTAACCGTCTGGTGCCGACACCAGCACATTTGTTTTGTTTTTTTTTCAAGTTTCATGCTAGAATCCACAAGCAACATGGAAGGCGAGTCGAATTCAAGACCTGGATCAGCAAACCCACCTACAGGGACAATCAGTCGCAGCCAGAGGAGTGGCCGATGACCGAAGCCGAACTGTGAAGAGAAAATACCCACTCCAGGTGCGAGGTGCGATGTGTCCATGGGGATCCATTTATCCAGGATGTAGCCGTCGTCTCCATCAAACCAGTAGCCAATCCAGCCGCAGTAAAGTTTGTTTTAGTGATCATTCAAGTTTTTTTTCAGTCATAACTATTTTTTTTTAATTTCATCCAAGTTTTCAAAGTTTTAAGCATAGCTTAGGAAAAATGTTCGTGAACTCACATTTTTCTGTGTAAGTGAAGAGAGTGTGTAACGAAGTTACAGAATTTTTGAATCCTTTTTACCGAACGCCGTAATTTTCCCAAGTCATTTTCCGTGATAAATCAAGTCAATTATCTTTTTCTCATATCTCGCTTATTTAACTGTCGAAAGACCCCGTATTTTTTCTAAAAATATAAACATCGCGAAATAAATAATACTCTGATAATAACTCGTCAATCATAATAACCCAACGTGGATTATTACGCCGGATTAAATCAATAAATTTAATTTCTCCAAACCGCGCTTGAGAGCAAATCCTACGTGAAAAGTTAAACAGTACCAGCCGACTCCCACCAATCGACGCAAAAGTGTAGACTCGTCGAATACGTGCTGGGAGGCTGGGACCGGGAGAGAGAATTGAGATGCAGTACGGCATCGTCACCAGTTGAACCCGCACCTACTGACTGACCCGACCCGTCTCGAGAGCTAACCGCGATCTTTTTCCAAATTCTTTTCTTTGAATCTCCACGAGGTAAGACGTTCTGAACCCGTAAAATGTGCCGGATTTTGGTCGAAATTCTCTCAAAGTAAAAGCCGCGTTAAAGTAAAATAATCAACCGGGTGGGAAATTTCAGACTTCTTCAAGTTTCGTTCAGGTGAATTTTCTTGGAAACAGATTATTAATTTCACACCGTTAGATTATATTGTGATAGTAGGTCTGTTCTTCGAAAATTCACGGGAGGGGGTTTTGTTTTTTTTATTTAGGTGAGTTCTCTTGGAAACAGATTATTAATTTCACACCGTTAGATTATATTGTGATAGTAGGTCTGTTCTTCGAAAACTCACGGGGTTTTGTTTTGTTTGCATAATGTAATTTCAGGGGATCGAAAGTTGCTGGGAGGGAAAATTTCAGATAGAAAATTCAGTACCGCGTTTGAAACCGGATTGTAATATTTTTTTACACAACATTCTTGGGATAATTACGAACGAACCGAACTAAATATAAAGGGGCTTCTGGAGTTACCGTGCAAGCAAGAACAGTTTTTCTATGCCTCAGAACCCGTTTTTCCTCCTCGTGGAAATAACCCGTTCGCGTTAGTTTCCCGAAACATTTTCTCTTCGTCGTTGGAAAAGTCTAAGTTCTTCAAACCCGCTGTCATTTTTTTTCTGCTAATTATTTCGCCGTGAAAACCCGATCCGACGTTTTAAAATCAATTCGTTACACACTGCCGCTTTACGTTCTATTTTTGCCGATTTGAGGCTGCCATTAAGTTACAAATTATTTGGCTGTAATTTTGATTCTTCGCCGGGAGAGATTAGACTGATTTTCTCTGTAATTTATCTCTTATGTGATATTTTTGATTTTTCTTTTTGCTGATCGAAGATCAGACTATTGTTGATTTAATTTAATTTTAGTTATTATTTTATTCGACTGGTTGGGAACCAGTCCAATCGTAATATTGGGACAAATAGACTAAATGATTGATTTTCAGTAACATCGTGTTTTTTTTTTATTGAAGAAAGTTCAGTAATCCATTTCAGAGCGGAAGTTTGCGGAATTTTGGAAATAACGAACGCCTGGACTTTCTTCACTGTCTAAAAGCTACTCGATAGGCACTGTGGGCCCTCTACCACATAAATACAGGGGCTGGCGCTCGAGCATTTTGTTTAACATCAACGATTCCCTCATCCCCGTCGGGAATTAAACCCGGAAAATCTCGGGGCACGTCACAGTTTCGTGTTTCAGGGACACCCTGTATTACATGAAAATATTTTTAAAATGTAGCCCTAAAGGGTCCCTATCCATACAGAAAATAGAATTCTTTGAAATCAGATACTTTACCCATAATGTTTCGAGTCGAATAACGTGAATAACCCTGTATAGTTTGCTATGTTGTAGAAAAGGGTGCTAAAAAATTCCAAGTGTGGTAATACAATGCTGTTATATAATAGATATTTGGTATACATGGATAAACGTCTGCCTATCTCCCCGACAATAAATTCCGGACAAGAATAATTTGAGTCAAATTGATATCCCTATAACTTTTTTATTTATTGTCCGATTTTAGTGAAATTTGTATCAAAGTGTAGCCCTATGTCTTGAGATATTACCCTTGATTTTGGTTTTATACCGATGACTTGGTCATTGTACAGGGAGGAATAGAAGCTACTTTTTCAACATTAAGTTTTTAACACCCTGTGGAAAAATTGAGCGGCTCAATCTAGCTCCATTATATTCTGTTGTGAAGTGCGATGTTTTCTCAACAAAACGTTTTTTTGGTCATTTCAATAACTGCTTTTTCAGAGAAGATACAGATGGTTAAAGAAAATGCTGCAGTTTTTCGATATTTCATAAACAATGAATGAAAGCATTTTTATAGACTTGCATGAAAAAAATGTTTTTAAATCAATAGCGCGTGTTGTCACATCGTATCCCTATGACTTTTGCCATGCGAATGGCATACTTTTGGTGCATCTTGAGAATTATTTGTTATTTTTAAAGAAGTGCCTCTCGCAAAGCAGGCAAGGTTTGAAGATGTCTATTGGCGAACATGACTACCTAGCAATCGTAGCATACCTATCTCATGTGTTTGATTTCCCATTATTAATTTAAACAAGATCTGTACGGCCATGTGGTGATACTCCTGTCCACACCATGATACTACCGCCTCCAAAGTGTAATCGAGATGAACAATTTGCCCAATATGGAACATTGGGTAGATTGAGACAATATAGAATTTTAGAACATTTGTTCATGCCACTCTAGAAGAATGTTTTCATTCATTGTTGATAAAATATCGGAGAAGTGCAGCATTTTCTTTGAACATCTGTATCTTCTCTAATAAAGCAGATATTGACATGACTAGAAAAACATTTTGTTGAGAAAAGATCGCACTTCACGACACAATATCATGAAGCTTGGTTTTGCCGCTCAATTTTTCCACAGGGTGTTGAGATCTTGATGGTGAAAAAGTAGCTTCGGTTCCTCCCTGTATAATGACCAAGCCATCGGTATTCTTTGAAAACCAAAATCAAGGATAATATCTCAAGACAAAGGGCTAAACTTCATGCAAGTCTATAAGAATGTTTTTATTCATTGTTGATAAAATATCGAAAAACTGCAGCACTTTGTTTAAACATCTGTATCTTCTCTAAAAAAGCAGATATTGACATGACCAAAAAAACATTTTGTTGAGAAAAGATTGCACTTCACAACAGAACATGATAAAGCTGAATTTTGCCGCTCAATTTCTCCACAGAGTGTTAAAAAATTTGAGGGTAAAAAATTAGCTTCTGTTCCTCCCTGTATATTGACCAATCCATCGGTATTTTTCCAAAACCAAAATGAAGGGCTACACTTTGGTGAAAATTTTGCCAAAATCGGAAAAAAATTAAAAAACTTACAGGGATATCAAATTCCCTCAAATTACTCTTGTCCGGAATTTATTGTCGGGGAGTGTATAAATAAAATTCACTTTCTTGGAAAACTTTCGCATTAAACATGGTGTTTATTAATTGAATGTCGATACTTGAGGAAGATAATTCTCGGATGACTTCAAGACAAAAAGTTCATATGGATATAGGTCCGCAAGGGCCTAGATTTTAAGATACAGGGTGTTGAAATTAAAAAAAATCTTCTTTCATCATGACTTTGATACTGTTCCAGATTTTTTTTAAAATTTGGTACACGTCTCCTATGCATCAATATGCATGGGAATGTTGGAGAGGGCGCCACTGATTTAAAAATATTGGAAGAAAAAGCAGGGTGTCAATGCAATTTAGTATATTTAATTTTTTTTAACGAGAACCATGCGCCGGACGAAAAAAATCAAGAGAATAAATTGACTCGGAAATAAATAGAGATTTCAAAAATAATTTTTATTTTAAAGGGAAGCAATTGCGTCCAAGTTTTTTCTCCAAAAATATCGAGTACACAACCCGTACGGACGCCACTATAGTAAACATATTAAAATTGTTCGTAGGTACATCACAAAATGCATATTGATGCATAGAAGACGTGTACCAAATTTCGACTCCGTCAAGTTTCCCCCCCCCCCGATATTGAGGAATGCGGGTTTCAAGTATACAGGCATTATGCACGCATTTTGCACACATATTTTTGAACTTTGCACACCTTTCTCCGAAAGACTAGAGCACATTTTCTGATGGGGGGAAACTTGACGGTTACCCCCCGACATCGCCCAAGATAATTTTTTATATGTAGATCTCTCCTCTGAATTGTGCACACATGTTTTCGAATCTTGCACACCCTCCCTTACCGATCTATGCCCTTATGAAAATGTCAAGTTTTCACCCGAAATCATTTTTTTTTAAGTAGATCTCTTCTCTGAAATTTGCACACATGTTTTCGCGTTTTGCACAACCTCCTTTACCGATCTATGCCCTTATGAAAACGACATTTCCCAAAACAAGTTTTTTTCATGTAGATCTCTTCTCTGAATTATGCACAATTTTGCACACCCTCGCTTATCGATCTTTGTTTTAAAAATATCAAGTTTTTACCCCCAACATCATCCAAAACCATTTTATTTTCTGAAATTTGCTTTTAAGTCAAATTTGCTTTGATTTTATGCCAAATATTATTTTATCATTGGTCTCTCTACTAGTCTTGAATAATACAGCACGCAGTAGGTATGTATAACTGTTTTTCAGATAAAGCTTTTTTGAAAAATGAGAACAGACACTATATTATGTTATGAGATTTTTCTCAAAAGACGTATTCAACGTTGAGGTCGTTGAGGCAATGTTTACTAATATTAGTAAACTTTGGTTGAGGTGAAATACCGACGCACTCGCCTGCTTCTAATATTTTTTTTTTGCACATGCTCCGAACGCTAGTTTCCTTGAAGCGTCCCCACTTGCAACAAAATACCAAACCGAACGCCATCGCTCGCTAAAGCCGCTCAAACTCCGTTGCACGGTTCGCGACGCCGGCGTTTGCAACTGAGTTCGCGACGGCTTCGGTTCGGTGTTTTTTTGCAAGTGGGAACGTACTTTTATAGGTCTCTTTGAACGATATATCGATGGTTTGAAGCGCAAATATTGTAAGTTCATACGAAAATACGTGGACATACAATATTTGCGCTTTAAACCATCGATATAACCATGAGATTTTTTGAACTCGAGCGTTTTTCTAGGTAGGTGTAGGTACTTCAGAATAATATAATGTATGTTCTTGATAATGATCCTTTTGAATACTTCCAACCCTCAAGTTGGAAATGACCGATGAATTATTAAATCAATTTCAAAGGAAATGTGTTCACGTTATAATGTTTTTATGACTAGGATTTGATTGTGAAATCAGTTTGAAGAAGTGTGATATTTAGTATAGTTGATAAAAGGTGCATATAATTATTCCTTTGTCGCGCGTAGACGGTTTAGTTTTCGCCATTGAGGTTTCTGTGAAGAAATAATGAGGTAAGTTTTTTTATATACTGTGATTATGTTAGGATAGATACAGAAAATGATTACACAAAGTGGTAATTTCAAAATTATCAAAAGTAGGCATAACTGACAAATGCAAAGACATGCATAAAGAAATCTGTAAACCGTTTTTTTTTTAAAATAATTAGGGGAAATCAAAATGATGCCACAAATCCCTATTCCACGGGTAAATAATCTTGAACGATAGTCTCCCTATGTTATGCCTACTGATAATTTTTGATTTGCCACCTGGTATTTATACTGTACAGGGTATCACATTTTCGATACTTTCACTCCACAATAATAATTGTAAGTGCTATCGGAAAAGAAATATGATAATAATATGTGAGTATCATGTCCTCTTCTTGTGTCAATCAAAATGGTTAAATTTTTATCGCTGGAAAGATACGGGGCAAAATAAAAAAGTTCTCCAACTTCAAATTACCTTATAACTATAGAGATCCAAACAACAGTTTGTTCACCATGTTTTTGATAATATGGCGTTTCAGGAAAAGGTATTCGGGGGCAGGTGAACAAGTTATCCGAGCAATTTGGATTTTTTTAAATATACAGGGTTAGTAGGAAGTCTGGAAACGGTCGAATATTTCAGAAACCGCTAAACGGACTTGATTCAAATTTGGAGCTAAGAAGTTGGTCAGTATAACGACCTTTTGGTGTATATCGCAATGTTGCCAGAGTTTTTCTGCAAACTGACCATACTCTATTTTTTCAAATGCAATGATAGCTGCTGTCCAGGAACGAGTGAGTCACCCTGATCCAGCTCAAGTGCCTGACGCATCATGTCATCAAGCCGTCAGGTTTACTGGAACCCAACAGGGCTTTAGTAGGACTTTAAGTCAAGTTGACAGTGTCAATTCTTGTTATAAGTGTCACTATGTGACCTATCCTATCTCGTTTTTGGTATTGGATGTTTTTGTTATTTTTATCATAGCACAAAAAAAAACTGAATATTCATTTTAAACTTGGAAAAAACCGCCAAATCAAGAAGATATTTCGAAACATGACACATTTGGCATTTATCCACTGTCAATATGGTGGTGCTCCAGAGGAAAGGAGAAGGTAAGATTTGTGTCTCACGCCCCGATGACAGGAACGGTCAAAATCGAGTGTGAGTCGTTCCGGGTGCGCCCCAGACCGTTCCTGGAAAGCCCTTGATATGATAAATCTCATCCTATTTCTCGTTTTAACCTCTTTATAACCTCAAAATTTCAAATTCACATAGTATTGGGCACATATTCATTTTCATAAAGGCATAGATCGATAAGCGAGGGTGTGCAAGATTTGAAAATGTGTATGCAAAATTGTGCATAATTCAGTGGGCCTATTCCACATCAAACTTCATGTTCTCCTTTCCCTCAGCGCTATCTAATCTTTTTTGGTGTTGATGGTACATTCTCTACGCTTTCCGTAACGCTCGATTCGTCGGGGAAGTCATCAGACGAAAGATTTCTGCTCAATTGTGGAAGTGGTACTAGCGCGAGTAAGTCGTACACGTTTTCGTCATCTTCGTTGACGTCGTCATCTTTTCCATCCAGTATCTTTTCCATGATATTTGTGCAGGTTTGGCCAGAATAAGTTTTGCAAATTGCCTGCTAAAGATAATCTCATGTTTAACTACGAAAAATTGCGTTGAGGCATCCGCATGCGGAAAGGCGGTTTGGAGATGTTCGGCAATTTGCAAAATTTTTCCGGCTAAACCTGCAAAAATATCATGGAAAAGATACTGGATGAAAAAGATGACGACGTCGACGACGATGACGAAGACATGCACGACTTACCCACGGTAGTACCAATCCACAACTTAGCAGCCATCTTTCGTCTGATGACATCCCCTACGAATCGAACGTCACGAAAAGCGTAGAAAATGTACCATCAAAACCAAAAAATATGAGAAAACGCTGAGAGAAATGAGAGCATAGTGTTTGATATGGAATAAGCCTACTGGGAAAACCACAATAAAAAAAAACGCGCCAGAAACTCGACCTCCTGGGTGGTGTGAAAAGAGTTAGCGACGATTTCATTCTAGGAAAACAAAATGAATGAACAATAACGAAATTCGCAAAAAATAATTTCCCGAGTTTTTCCACCTTTCACGCGTCATGATTTTTTATCACTTTTTGAAACATAAATATTTACCGGATAAGTTGTAAACAATCAGATAAAAATTTGACATTTTTATCCAGCCGTCGAATAAACAGCAACTTAGATGCGGCTGTAAAATAGACGCCGATTTATTGATGCGCGCTAGTATGATTAACATACCCAACTTCTCGCGTGAATTGCTCCGCTCCTATAAGTCGTATCGGGCTATTTTTTTTTATTGTTGGAAAATACGTCACCTTCAAAAAAGTACTCGGCAACATTTTGCCCTAAAGTGCAAGTTTGTTGCTCATTTTTGCAAAATAAAAATTATCAAAATAATGTTTCCAATTTTTTTGACTTTGACGCGTGATAACTTTTTTCCTATTCATTTATACGAAAAAAGTTAAAGGAAAAAGTGATACATCATTTACAACGAATACATAGAAATGTTTTTTTGGCTTTACGACGCTTAGAAGCCGAGATACGCATCAAAACGCATTCTCGTGCAAAATGCGTGCATAATGCCTGTATACTTGAAACCCGCATTCCTCGATATCGGGGGGAAACTTGACGGAGCCCCAAATTTCATAAATAGTTCAGGCAACGAAGATCAAAAAATGCCGGAGAGAGGAAAAATTTGGTGTATTTGCAAATTTTGGTGTAAGTGTACGTTGGGGTGTCCTGAACAACATACTAAAAGTCCTGATCGGTGGGGGGCGAGCTAAAGTGGAGGGAAGTCTCTGTTGGTCATTTTTCAAAGTTTCTCTTGAATGACATGAAAACGAGACCAACCAGCGAAAAAATACTAGAGTACTAAAATATTCTATGTAAAATCTCCTACAAAAAAGGTGTTCTGTATTTTTTCGCTAGAGGGAGAAAATAAACTGGAGGAAATGGATTAATGTTAGGAAATCAGATTTTCATATTATGAAAATATAAATCGAGTTTCAACTCCTTCCTCAGACGTGCCACCGATGCACTTTCACTCAGTCATTGGCCCCAATCCTCATTGTGTCAGATGTTCTACTAAGAGTATTCGTATACCTCCATTTAGAGACCCTCCACCACCTTAGCTCGATCGCCCCCCACCGACCAGGACTTTTAGTATGTTGTTCAGGACACCTCACCCTACACTTTCACGAAAATCCGCAAATACAT
This sequence comes from Orchestes rusci, assembly GCA_958502075.1. NCBI lineage: Eukaryota > Metazoa > Arthropoda > Insecta > Coleoptera > Curculionidae > Orchestes > Orchestes rusci. Next base: position 59,485,454 of record OY293303.1, on the reverse strand, counting down.
AATTTTTTTCCTCTATTTTTCCTTCGTTGCCTGGGCTAAAAGATATCTGGATTAGTATCAAAGTAATTATAAAAATATCATTTATTTTTTTAAATTTCAACACCCTGTATCTTGAAAATCAGGCTCTTGCAGACCTATGTCCATATCATCTTTTTGTCTTAAAATCATTCAAGGATTATCACCCTCAAGTATCGGCATTCAATTGATAGACACCCTGTATAATTTGCGTGTGCTACGAAACTGAGTTGATATCGAGTATTTAATTTCATTTTCGTGTTCAAGTTTGCAGCCATTTATAGAAACATCAACATTTTTTATATTTATGTCTGATTATTCACTTTTCTTCCCAAACAAACCAAATTTACATTTAGACACATTAATCAGGAGGTTATTTCTAAAAAGCCATTGAAAAACCATTTCCAGATCACTATTCATGCTGCATTGCAACTGTTTCAAGTCCTTTCCCGTAATGTACAACATGGTATCAGCAGCAAATAATTCACTTCATTTATCACACCAACCAAATCATTTATGTACAGGAGGAAGAGCAACGGTCCAAGCACTGTCCCCTGTGGTACTCCATGCATCACTCGTACTCACGTACGTCTTCAATATATCTGTACTGCGAAACCCCGTGTGAAAATGGTTGCACCATGGGGGCCGCCATATTGGACTCGAAGTTGACCAAAAAGTGTGTCTTAGCTTGATTCAGCTGTTTTCCCTTCAAAGTGGAAGTGACAGATTTCCGCTTGCCAAACGGGCATCATATTCATCCATCCACACTGTATTTGGCGTAGGCGTGACTTTGAACACAAATTCAATGTAGATGGTAGCATAAGCATAGCCAAGCGTTCGTTCGTCCGTTGTGTCATTTGAACGTGGGAATTATTATAACTTTTGGATAATTATTATTGATTTGCGAATTTTGTGAGAATTAGGATTGCCTTTTCTCAAGTCGATTGTTTTTAATGATGTTTTTTTTTACCTTTTGGTGATATTTTTGTATCCGTACTATCCGTACTACCATTATCACCATTTTTGCTAGATAGACTTAAACCATTTGTGGAGGGAGTGTCTGAGGTCTCTACATTATGTATACAACCAAAACTTATGAACACGATAACTAAAAACTAGAAGGCTAAAGTCTTTTAACACTATAAAAACAGTCACTCAATCCGAACTGGTAACGGGCATACCTTGGTGACGTGTCTCGTCTGCTTGCCGCCACTACTCAAAATTTCAACTACTCGAGGAATGCCATCAGGTCCGTTGAATATCTTCTGGATCCTTCCCAACTTTCATTGGCATGGATGTAGGTTGTCCTCCTTGATAACAACCATCATTCCCACCTTGACGCATGGCTGCTTAATTTTCCATTGAGTCCTTATCTGCAATTCGCTGATGTAATCTCTTCTCCATCGCTCCCAGAATGTCTGCACCATCTTCTGCATTCTTCGGTATGTGTTTAGCTGATTGTCAGGTAAATGCTGAACTGACTGATCTGGTGCCGATGTGATCGAACGTCCAATTAGGAAATGGCCCGGGGTAATAGGATTAAGGTCATTAGGGTCTGTGATATAGCTAATTCCCTAGATAGAGCATCGATCTCAGCTTGAACTGATTGCTTCTGAGCTAGCTGTATAAGCCTTTCCGATGACTGTTGCAGTTCTTCCGTAGACAATGCTTGAACTAATAAACTTTTACCACTTTTACGTTTGTGCAGGTCCTTGACAAATCGAAGGCAATAAGCTGTGACACGAATTAATTTTTTGAAGGATGAAACCTTGCTGAAAATATCAAATTCGTCTGATGTTGATGTCAATGTTGATGTTTGGGGTCTAGATTCAGGCAGTAGATTGATGTCAATGCTTGGGTTGTGCAGGAATTGGTCCAAATTGGAGTTTCCTAACTATTTAGGTCCATGCCACCATAAAGAGGATTTTCTCAACGTTTCTGGATCAACACCACGGGATATGAAATCCGCGGGGTTCTCCTCTGATCTTACATGATGCCAATCATCTACATCTGTCAACCTCTGAACCTCTGCTAGACGATTTCCCACAAAGATTCTCCATCTAGAAGGCTCCGATTTTAACCAGGCTAGTGCAATGGTTGAGTCTGAGAAATAGAAACACTTGGAAATGCTCACATCCAAAGAATTCAGCACCTTGCTGGCCAGATTGGCTAGTAAAAGACAGGCACATAATTCAAGCCTTGGTATAGTTGTGGTACTCATGATAGGTGATACTTTCGACTTGGCGCACAAAAGGTTGATTTCAGAGTGACCCGTGGAGTCAATGGATTTAAGGTATATGCAGGCTCCATATGCACATTGACTAGCATCTGCAAATCCACATAGCTGTATGGTGTGTTTGGTTGAGGTGATGACATGACGTGGTATCTGTATTTCATTGATGCACTGAAGCTGATCAAGGAATTTAATCCATCTTGTTTGAATGTCCAATGGCACGGACTTGTCCCAGGAAAGCTTCAGTTGCCATAGCTTCTGTATGAGAAGTTTGGCAGTGATGATGACGGGCGCTAGTATTCCCAATGGATCAAATATACTCGACGTGATAGACAATATTGTTCTTTTTGTAACTGATAAAGTGTTCTTGGTTGCACATAATATGTTGTACTTGAAGACGTCTTAGATAGGATTCCAAACGATGCCCAAAGCTGATTGAGCGAGATTTTGCTTATCAAATGTATGCTCCTTTTTGACTAGATGAAGTTCCATGAGCCAGCGATGCGTGGTTAGATAGCCACTTCCGAAGATTGAATCCTTCTTGCGAGAGAATGAAGGTAATATCCTGTTTTAGATAATGAAGCTCTTCCACAGACTCAGCTCCTGTTAAAAGATCATCCATGTAGAAATTATTACTGATAACATTGCTTGCCGTAGGAAACTGCTGGTGGTACAAATTTGCTAGTTCCTCGAGTACTCTTGTGGCTAGAAAACTAGCTGAAGCTGTTCCATAAGTGACAGTGTTGAGTATGAAGCATTGTATCTCGTCTTCTGTATTCGATATCCAAAGAATACGATGATATTGTCTATCAGGTTTGCTGATGAGTATTTGCCTAGACATCTTTCCACAATCGGCTGTGAGTACAAAGGTATGCATGCGAAAGTTTAAAATTAATGTGAATAGATCTCTCTGTATCACCGGACCGACCATTTGAGCTGCATTTAAGGACAGACCTGTGCTGGTTTGAGATGACGCATCGAATACTACTCTGACCTTTGTAGTGGAACTAGATTCTTTCAACACACAATAATGGGGAAAGTAGCAAGATTCCGATGGTTTTGATTCTTCTTCTTTTATTGGAGACATATGACCCAGACTTTCATATTCCGATAGGAAAGACTGAACTTGTTGTTTGAGATCTGGATTTCTGGAGATTTTCCTTCTCAAGGCCCAAAAAACGCTTCAAAGCTATTGATCGAGATTCTCCCAAGTTGCTGATTTCTGCTTTGAAAGGTACCCTCACCACAAATCTGCCGGTATCTGTCCTTGTTACATGATCTACCAAGTGTTATTCAATAAGTCCATCCTCCTTGCTGATTGGCTTGGAGTCTCGAACTTCTTCTAGCTCCCAAAACTTGGATATCGTATCCTCAAAGGACGATCTGACAACGCTAAGGTAGGACAAAGTTGAGCTACTCCGATGAGATTGGTCTGCTTTAGGGTCATAAAGATACGTACCCGATAGAATCCAGCCAAAACTTGTCTTGCTCAGGATAGGCTTGTTTTCTCCTAGGTTGATTTGCCCCACACATAGGCATTTCCAAAAGATTGATGCTCCAAGTAGAAGGTCTATTTTACCAGGCTCATTGAATTAAGGATCTGCTAAGCGTATGTTACTGGGTATCTTCAAACTGCATGCGTCGAAACTGAATCTTGGAAGATTTTCGGTGATTTGTTTAAGGACTATGCAGGACAAGTTCTCCTTAAAATTTCCATGCATAGACTCGATCCGTAGTTCTGCCCTTGAGGTGAAATTGGAGAGTGTGTCAGATATACCTGATACAGCTTGATTACACGGTTCTCCTTTCATGCTGAATCGGTCAATAAGATTTTGCGTTACAAAGTTGGATTGGCTCTCACTATCCAGGAGTGCACGACATGGTATTTGTCGTCCAAGCTTGTCCTTGACCAATACCATCACTGTTGCCAGAAGAACTTGGTTGTTCGTTGGGTTCGATACATGGTAAGATGCTGGATTGCCCAATTGAGGAATTTGATTTGGTGAAGAAGGTGATGAAGTATGGATACTTGCAGTTCCAGATGGGTCTTCCATTTGTTTGGGTTCAGCTTGAAGATGAAGGAGAATGTGGTGCTTATTTTTACACTTTCTGCATGCGGACGCAGTGCAGTCTTTCAAGATATGATTAGTTCGGAGGCAGTTATAGCAGAGTTTAAGTTTCTTCACGTTGGAAATACATGATGGTACGTTGAGCTTCAGGAAATCGGCGCAATTGTAGATGCTGTGAGTGTTCTTACAAAAGTGGCAAGTTCCCTCTGTTGATGCATAGAATGAAGATGTATAGTTTGAATGCTTGCTTTTAGACAAATTGTTGATATGATGATCCTGTTTTGTAGAGCTGATTTGCATGGCTTCAAGTAGTTGGCATCGCTTGTTCAAAAATGTTGTAAACTCATCCAGCTTTGGGTATTCTTCGGCAATTTCCACCTGTTCCCACTCTCGTCTAGTGGACAGGTCCAGTTTTGATACCATGATTTGTATGATGAGTGTGTCCCATGAGCTCACTGGGTGGCCAAGTGCTGCTAGGCATCTTAGATGCTTGTTGAGATCGTCACTCAGTTTTCTCAGGAAAGTAGATGACTCTTTGTTGACGTTGGGAAGCTCCAAAAGTGCCTTGATGTGGTTGTTGGTGATCAGTTTTTGTTCTCGAACCTATCATTGAGAATACCCCACGCTACTGAGTAATTTGGAGCTGACACCTCTAATGATTCCAAAACATTTGCTGCATCGCCCTCAAGGCAGGATTTCAGGTAATGGAACTTCTGGATGTCATCGAACGTGCTATTTTAATGGATAAGTGATATAAAAGTATCATGAAATTCGAGCCACTCATGACAGTGGCCTGAAAAAACAGGCAAATTGATTTGAGGAAATCTGACGTCATTAGCATTAAGATTATGCTCACGATTCACTTGTGATTGAAGGAATTCAGAAGATTAAGCTTCAAGAGGATTATATTTTTTGAGAAAAACCTTTATCTGCGCGATAATGTTGGAATATGAATTTTCGAAGTTGTCTCTTTCCTGATTTTCTTGCTCAAGAATATTTTGCTCATGTTGTTCTTCGATTATCTTCTCTGGAGGGTCACATTGAAGTTGAATGATTTCAATCAGCTTGTAAAAATCACCTGGATATGATTCAGCAACCAATAATTTCGATGAAAGTGTTTCAATAAGTATTTCAGTGACTTCGTCAGCTGATTGAATGTTGTTGAACAGATTAGATAAGTTGAGTGATATTACGCTTTACCACCCCACGTTTGTATTTCAAAGTTTTCAAATCGTCTGCCATAGTTAATAGCGATATTGAAACAATAGATAACAAGGATATGATTGGATGGGATATAAAGTTGAAACGGGCTTACCGTAGCTAGTACATCGATCAACGATGACCTTTTGGCACTGATGTTGTTGGTTGTGGGCTGTTTGATGATGAGGATGCTGATTGGGGGCCTATTGGTGCTGAGTATGATGAACTGGGCCTATTGGCGCTGATGATAATTGTTGATGGCCTTTTGGCGCTAATAATGCTGATTGCTCAAAAAATTCGACACGAAGGACCAAAATAATGTTAATCACATTTCACTTTTTGTATTTAAGGGTTGATTTAGTGCAGCATGTACTCAAAATTAATAGATTTTTGTTTTCTAACCAAAAACAACAACTCTATCTCTATTTCACGACGGTTACAAAAGTCAACTCAACTGGGAGTATCTGAGGTCTCTACATCATGTATACAAACAAAACTTATGAACACGATAACTAAAAACTAGGCCACCAAAAATACAAAACAGCTGATCCTTATAGATCAACCAAAATAATATAACATTTGTTTGCTCACTGGAGTATTCGCCAAAAAATCAAACAATCACTTAACACCATTTGAAAATAGATAGGAGAGTAGGTCCTATTGGATATTTTGTCTTGAATAAAATAAGAATAGAAATTTCATACCACATTGTTTGGTATAATTTTCGAGGGAATTTGAACTCATTCATGAATACTCTTTAACATGACAAAAATACATTTAAGATCACAACATTCGCATTCGAGACTTGATGGAAATGAATGGTACAAGGGTTCGTTTGTACTTACAATGATTTTGAATACAAATATGTGACTACATCAATAATGTTACAGTTTATATTCTGTTAGAGGTGTTTTTTGTCACTCAGCCACTCAACCCACCGTACCTACCTATTCCTAGCAACTTTCTTGTCTGCTTTACTACTACATTATATAGGTATCTCGGTTGATAATTATTTTACATATACAAGCTCAAAATGACTTATTTTGAGTGACGATTATTATAATTTATAAATAAACGAATAGTTGAGTTAAGTTGGCGTATGTCAAACTCATATACTTGTATTAATTTATAAGTATATGGTCAAACTGAAAGCCGAATCAAGCAAAGACATACTTTTTGGTCAACATCGAGCCAACATGGCGGTCGCCATTCTGCAACCATTTTTAGAAGCTGAAATAATACACTTTAGCAGTACAGATATATTTAAGACGTACGTGCTCGTACTGGATCCGATAGTTTTGATTTGAATTTCACAAACTGTCTTCTTTTTGTTAGGTAAGACTTGAACCACTTCAAAGCATTTTCCCTTAAACCAATTTTCTTCAGTTTATCCAGTAAAATAGACCATCGATTGTTTCAAAGGCTCTTTTGAAGTCCAAGAAAACCGCAAGCACAAAATTAACATCATCCAATTCTTTGAGAAAATTGTTACAGATGTTCACAATAACAGTTTCACATGAATGTTTTTCGCGAATCCGGATTGATTTGGCACTAAAATATTGTTTTCATCACAGAACTGTATTAATTGGTATTTCACTGTAACCTCCAATAATTTATCATTAATTGGAACTGTATTTATAGGTCGTTATTCAGTACATAAGTTGGTGTTATGAACTTTGGGGACAGGTGTAATAGTCGCAGGTTTCCATGACTCAGGAAAAACTCCATAAATGATCGATGTGTTTATAACATCTGCTGCTACATAAAAAACATCTTTGAGAATGCTCAAGGATAATCCGTCTTCTCCACCTCCTACTGGTTTCAGCTTGATTACGTAGCCTTTCAGTTGAGTCATTGATACTTTGTCAAAACTACAAAGCCGAACGTTTTCTGTAATGGCGTTTTCATTAGTGGCATAACTCAAAGCTGCAGGTTTTGGAATATCTGAAATAATCCTGTCTACACTTTCCACAAAATATGAATTTAACTGATTCGCTATAACCAACTCATCCGATTCTGCACCATTCGGAAATTTGATGGTATCGGGCAGTCTCTGTTTTTATTGTGAAGTAATGTTTTCAAATTTCTCCATAATTCATATGGATTCCTCATGTTATCGATGGTTTTATGAAAAAAGTTGTCCTTTTCAGATCTCATTTGCTTCACTACATCGTTTCGAATAGCCTTGTACTGATTCCAGACTGCATCGTTTCTTTTTGCGGTTGCTCTCCTATATTGCCGATCTCTTTCGTCCATTAGGTTTCTTATATCTTGGGTAATCCATTTTTTATCCTTGTTTTATAGTATATGTTGTTCTTGAGCAAAGTTGGTTCAAGATATGGGTGAAATTCTCAATCAAGGAATCTGCCAATATGTTTACATCAGTGGTATTTCTATCCCAATGATAATCCAAAATAGGGTTCTGAAATTCAGAACTGTTATAACATTTCATATTTCGTCTACAAACAGTTTCTATGCGGTTCTCACTAAAACAAGTAAGTATCGTTGATAGTTATAGACAAAATATTATGGTCACTGATTTTAGGACTCAAGTGCATTATATATGTAATATTTTTGCTGGTATGGTGTTTTGCTTCGGTCCGTTGTTCTTCTTGCTTCATTGACGATCTGTGTAAATCCATGTTGGTAAATTATATTGACTATTTTGCCGCCATAAAAAGTATTTTTAAACAGATCAAAATTAAAATCGCCCATAATAACATTAAAATCATCAAAGTTGCTCACCTGCTCCAAATAGTCTTCAACGTAATCAAAAAAACGGGCATTCTCTGTGTTTGGTGGATGGTACAGTACACTTAAAAGATATTTTGATCTGGATGCAGTCAGCTCGACGGATAATAACCACACGTAAATTTTGATGCATTGTTTGGTTCAAACTTTGCACTTGGTCTCCTCCCGGTACAGAATCATCACTCCTCCAGTTCTTTTGTTATTTGTCACACACTGATCTATACGATAACCATCAACTTCAAGTTCTTCATCGAATACGTCAGCCGATACATGAGTCTCTAATAGTAGCACTAACATTGGTTCTCAGTCATTTGAAAGTACCTCAATTTGATCCTTGTTGTTCATAAAACCTTGGCAGTTAAAGTAAACGACTAATTGCTGTGCTATGAATTGCATCTCTGGATTCTTTCAATGCGCTTATACGTTTCACACTTCACATCCCAGGCTGTATGGTCAGTTTTTAAATAAATTCCAAATCTTTCGTTTGCGGATTCACAATTTTCACACTTGATGTTGTTACTCACACAGTCTTTTGAGTCATGATCTCCACTGCACTTTGGGCATGTTCTTTGATTTCTGCATTCTTTTTGAAGATGGCCAAACCTGCAATAGTTGAAGCAACTCACGATTCCATAATCACTGAAAACTCGGCATCGACTCTATCCTATGTTCCTTTTTCCTTACTTATGAAATGATTGTATTTGAGGGGATCTACTTCAAATATGAAATTGAATCTTCTATTGACTATTTTTGTTCTATATAATATTTTTAGTTTCAAACCAGCTTTTCCAGGATCCATATCATTCTGTTTCAAAACTTTCTTCACAATTTCTTCATCAGAAAGGGAGTATTCATGCTCATTGATTCCAACCACTTTTGATCGTTGATCGTATGACTTCGGCTTCACCAAATCATATTTGTCTCCAAGTTTATTTTGAATTTCACTTTGCACTCTCGAAAATTCCTTTTCATCCCCGCATGTAACAATCAATCCTCCTTTCTTTGTGGGTCAACTCATAGCTACGCCAATGCCAATCTCTCCTGGATTCACTTTGCTACGTAGATCTTCTTTGATTTTATTTGGATCATCCACATTTCTCTTCTGCTTCACAACAAGAATATTGTTGTCCTTTTTTATAACTGAAGCGTATGATTTGGGTGTTGCAATATTGGTATTCGTATTTTTGATTTGTATTTCCCTTAGAGCAGCGATTTCTTCTTTCAGTTTTTCATTTTCTCTTATTAAAAAGTCAATTTTTTTATTCAATATATCTGTATTACTCATGATTGCTTGTGAAGTTGAATTCATCAAATCAATTTTATTCTGGTCATCATGATTTTCTTCAACTCTACTTCTTTTTCTGGGTTTTTCAACTTTATTACCAATGGTTCTACTCTCCACAGTTTTAATCTCACAGGCTTTACACTTCGATGATGTTCTCTTCATATGGAATCCACGAAGATCCACTATATTTTCGCATATGCCATGATACAAATTTTTGCACAAGCTACATTGTATAATCGACTTCATATCATCAACTATAAAAAAAAATAGACCTAGCTTGTCTTTTCTGAGAGTTGTTTTCATTATTGTCTTTGTGTTATATGCCTTGTTTTCGTGTGATTTTTACACTATTTGTGATTTGACGATATTCTTTGTACATTAATATGGTGCGAAAGTTTGTGGTGAATTGGACCATGAAAACCAGGACTTTCCGTTCAAGCAGTAGATATACAGAGTGACCCATTTGAAAGCGGGCCACCCTCATGACTTTTTGATTTATTGATCGATTTTGACGTTTTTTTTTGTGAAATGTAGAGAGGGGAAAGGTGTATTTTGAGGCCATACGTCGCCCGGGTTTTTTCAAAAACCAAGGCCTACTAGAGCATATTTAGAATCTGAGAAATCCAGAAAACATATTAGCGATTTTTTTAGAGAAAATCTGCCTACGCCATTGGATTTTCCATCACCTGAATTGGGTCTGTACCAAATTTCATGAAAAAATATTCAATTCAAAAATATTATTTCTGGGTGTAATTTTTTTTCTATTTTTTTTTTGACAGTCTCGTTTGTTTGTTTTCATTGTATTTTGACATGAGAATATCTATAACATGTTCATATTTATTTATTTTTTCTGATAGATTTGCTGTTGCAAGAGTTTCGAAGAAAAATACTTCTTGGTGCATAAAAAAATTATTCGTTAATTTTTAATATTTTTCCATGAAATTTTGTACAGATCCATTTCAGGGTATGAAGAATCTAGTGACGTGGACAGATTTTTTCTAAAAAAATCGCTAATATGTTTTCTGGATTTTTCAGCCTCTAAATATGCTCTAGTAGGCCTTGGTTTTTGGAAAAAACTGAGCGACGTATGGCCTCAAAATAAACCTTTCCACTCTCCACATTCCAAAAAAAAAATCATCGAAATCACTCCATAAATGAAAATGTTATGGGGGTGGCCCGCTTTCAAATGGGTCACTCTGTAGGTACTGCCATCTTGATTTTGAAATAGATTCTAGTACCTTCTCACTTCAGTGGCGTATTATGTATTTTTGGAAATATTTGCATTTCATACAGACAAAAATATATTTTAAATGAAAATTAACACAAAAATTAAAGTAATAACAAACTTTGAAGTTGATGGTCGTAACATATTTTTGGTCCACCCTGTAGTTTATTTTTTTCGTTTCTCTAAAATTTTTAAAACTATCGAATTCAAAAAGTAAGAATAAAGCCATCAAATTCAGGATAAGGCACGAAAAACTTTCCACCCGGGATTTCTTGAGTGTTCGGTGATCAATCAAAAATCGCTTAGACAAGTCAATATATTTTTTTTACACATTCTTTTGTTATTTTCACTTCCGTTCAGGGGTTGACAGGTACCTCCAGAATTTTTAATGGATGAGGTCGTTTGATAGTTACTTTTGTCAAGATTATCCCCGGAGTATCAAGTTGCTACTATTAATTATAAATTTTTATTATCAATTTATCTCTGGGGAGAGCCTGTCACCCTTTTTTTGGAGTTGTTTGTGCCCCACCTTGTAGAACTCAACTCCACGAATTGAACTGTCAAATATTTTCAACTTCTCTGTGTCTTTTATATAATTTTCCACTGAAACCAATGCACTCTTTCTATACACTACCTATTTCATAAGCAAATTGCATTTTGTGAAAAGATAATTCTAATCCATTCAAGAGCTTATATTTATGTTTATTTTTTGGAGCTTGGAGGTATTTCCGTCACATCCACGACATTATGATCTACAGGTAGTTACCTAATTTACTTTGCTGTGAGAATAACATCATATCTTTTTTTAGCAAATTGATCTACAAGTTACACTCAATTGTATAGATATTTAGATAGATAGATAATCCTTTATCTGTTCCAATGTTTATAACTTACAAAGTTACAAAGAAAAAACCAGTAAGGGCGTGGAACATTGTCAACAAGAACAAAATGAATAATTAGATACTTGAACAATAATTACAACAAAAGCAAAACATCAGTTTTTCAAATAACTATATCTGACATTACTTAAAAATATTCTTCCATAGTATAAAAGGCTTTCTTACACAAAAAAGTTTTAAGGCTATTTTTGGGGAGGTCACGAACTTTTTCGGGAAGTGCATTGAAAACTTTTTTCATCGAATATTCGACATTCTTTTGCAGATAACTGAAGTTATATTCTTACGGAACAAGATTCGTTCGGTTTCTGGTCGAGTATTCATGATTGAGTTTAGAGTTTTCAAATAATTCCTTATTATTAGTGACAAAGAATACACAGTCTAAAATATACATACTTATTACAGCAAGAATAGTGTTTTGTACAAAAACATCTCTGCAGCTTTCCCCTTGTTTCATTTTGAATACGCTACGTAGACATTTTTTTTGAAGAATGTGAACTCTTTTCGCTTTCACAGAAGTTTCCCCAAAAGACTACATCATATCTGATACGAGACTGAATGAAGGCATGATATGCTCATAAAGCAGCGTCTATTCCTACTCTTTCAGTGAGAAGTTTTAATGCATTACTGTAACGAGCCAACTTTGCAGATACCTATCCGATGTGTATTCTCCAACCCAGCCTCCTATCGATGTGCATACCAAGAAAGGATATACTTTCTTGTGAAGTTATGTTGCTGGTGTTATAGGAAAAATTGAATTGATTTTAACAATAATTTCCAAATAGAAGACATTGAGTTTTCGAAACATTCAGAAGAAGACTATCAGATAGAAAGTAGTCATCCAAAACGTTCATCACCATTTGCAATTTTTCTGACAGCAAGTTGATGTTATCTTCACTGAATCCCAGAAATGTATCATCAGCATAAAGTATTGTGTGCTCTCCAGTGATAGATGCTGTTTCATTTGTATATATAATGTACAATAGTGACCCCAGTATCGACTCCACTACTTGCTGAGTTCTTCCACACAAATATGATCCAATCAAGTCCAATGCCGTGCCACGTATTCCGTACATTTCCAGTTCAACCATTAGTTTCTGATGATCCACGCTATCAAAGGCTTTACAAAGAACCAAGCACATGGCTAAGGTTTGTTGCTTGCAATTGAGGGATTCTATAATTCTTACTTAGGCCTGGTAGATTGCCCTTATTGTAGACTAGCCCTTTCTAAAGCCATTCTGCTTATCTGATATTATGTTGTATTTCTCGAAAAATCCCACTAACCTATGATAGATGATCTCAAAAATGTTGCTAATATTGGTCAATAAAGATACAGGGCTGTAGTTCTTTTCATCATCTTTTTCACCTTTTTTGTATACTGCTTTGATAAGAGCCTGTTTACATTGGTCAGGAAATCTTCCAGTTGATAAACATAAATTAAGGATAAATGTAAAGGGTTTATCGATAATGTTAGAAACCTCCTTTAATAAAGACGTAGGAATTTCATCATGTCCACACGACTGTTTGTTTTTCAAGCCCCTTATAACTTCGACTGTCTCTTCTGGTTCTACTGGCATCAGGAATATAGAGTGCAAGTTTCTGTTTATCGAATAATTTCGGTTACCTTGAGAGTCCACCATATGGCATGAGTTTGCAAAGTAATTATTGAGATGATTTACAATTTCCCGAAAAGCATACTTTAAAGAGAAGTCTCCCAGTAAGAAACGTCTTTCGCTAGCTTGTTCGGTTATTTGCTTGACAATCTGCCATGTAGCCTTCACTTTATGTTTAGCTTTATTTATGAACTTTCTGTTCGACATTTTTTTGGCTATTCTGATGACTGTTTTGAAGATCGTACAATAGTGGTGGAAAAACTGGGTAGTGATAAGACCTCTGCATTTTTCATAAAAAAAAGATTACATTTGTTTATGCAGGATTTTTTAATACCTTTCGTTATCCAAATTTTCATCTTCGTAGTCATAAAGATTTTATCAAATAAGTTTTTGAAAAGATTCATAAAAATATTGTACGCTGCATCGACTGAAGATACTCCGTAAACTTGTGCCAACCTCCTCAGTTCGTGCTTGAAATACTGAGCCCTATCCGGCAAAAATAATCTTTTAAATACAAAACCTGGTTCATTCTGTCCACACTCGATTTCAAAAGTCAAAACCTGTGCACAATGATCCGACAATGCAGTGTTAAGAACATAGCAGTTAAGACGATGGGACAAATTACAGAAAATGTTGTCAATTAGAGTAGCTGATGTCTCACTAATGGACAATTTGCACATTTTTTGGAAATATGAAAAATATAAGGATTAGTAAGTACTGATGCCATTGATGTTCAAAAAATCAACCTAAGACCTCTAATAATGTAGTTATCACCGATTAAAGAGCGCCAATCAACATCCACTACGTCACAGCATACACTATCTATCTCCGTCTGACATATTGACTGAGATGACTCTCTCTCTCTCGGGAGGGTAATATGGCTCCACCCTTTTTGCGATCATGCAGTGAAATTCGCGTCTTCTTTTTCATTTATTTAGTATATTTTTAGGTATTTCTGAAAAATTTTTTCGCTGGTGACTTTCAAATAATGTCTAGAATACGTATATAAAATTTCAAGTCATTTGAAAATGTATGCAAATTGTCCATTCTAGTTGCCTGAAAGATACATTGCGACAGATTAAATGCGTTCATTAAATCTAGAAACTTTTTTACAACATCCCTATTATCGAATAAATTGATGTCAAAATCGCCCCCTATTATTATTCTAAACTTTAAATATTTTTGCAAAATCAAATTAGGAGTCACTTCAAGAGTTTCCAAAAAGACATCATGAGATCCCATACCTCGTCTATAAATACAAACAACAACAATTTGTTGCTGATCACCCACTGCGCATGCTATTTCCACTTCAACTTCAACACTTTTCTCACACACTCCTCTTTCATCCCGAAATGCGAATCTATTACCTGCTTATTAAATGAATAGTGACAAGTTCAGTGAAAATTTGAAAAATCACATTTAAATGTTATTTGAAAAATAAAAGCAAAGCGAGCAAAAAATATTCAAGAAAGAATCAAGTCTACATTCCTCCGCCATTCTTCAAAATTTTATTTTGCTATCTGTTATTATCTGCACCGGACTTTCTTCAATATGACATCCCAAAATTAGATATTCAGCAAACAAACCTTTTTTCACCCGCATAATAATCTACTCATCATTTGATATTGAAAAAAATTAATTTCAATCCATTTCTCTATACCACTTCTCAGCAACTGCATTTTTTTAATCATGTTTCAACATTGCAAAACTCTTGTTTCAAACCCGTTTTCCTGCCAGTCTTATTATCCTTCTTTTTTTTCATCCCTCATAACCTACAAGTGATTACTTTCTATGATTCCACACAAGTAAATACATTTTTATTTTCAGATAAATCATTTTGATGCTCCATCACAACTCCTATAATCATTATTTTTTATAAATTGCAATATGGTATTATGATCTACACTAGGTGCCCCAATTTCTCCAATTTGATATTGAACAAACCATGTCATTCTCAAAGATATTTAATGTTTCTTGTCAATGTATACAATATTATAGGTAGCTACTCCCCTACTTACTTACATACTTTAGTTGTCATATGCATTCTCTAACAAATATCCCAATAACCAATAACTTCATATTCACTTATAACCAAAAACTTGTGTGGAATGTCATACATTTTTTTCAATCAAAATCAACCCTGTAACACTCATTGAAGATAAAAACAATTACTTAATGAAAAAAAAACAGATAATTTGAAACACTCCCAACCCGCCGACCGCCGCCCATGAACATCATTTGTCGATTCGCCTGGTTTCGCCTATTCTATCCTCGCGCTGTTGCGTTGGCCATGTATGTAAAAAGAGATGGAATAGAGGTCTTTGTCCCACTCGTGAGCTCTTTTAAATGTGTTATGGATCGCAAAACATAGGAATTTATGAATGAACAGGTTGCTTATGCTCGGTCTATTTTTTTTATAGTCAATGGTCTCGATGTTCAATTTTTCTTATAAAAAAATTCCAAAAAATTTTTAAATTTGATTAATTTCTTTTAAATCAAGAAACATTGAGCGTTCAAGCTAATGTATAACCATGATAACGCCGTTTTCAAAGCCTCTTATGTTCATTTTCAAAATTTTCCATCCAAAGCTACATTCATGGATTACCTACTTCAAGTTCAAATATCTTGAAAAAGGTTACTCTTATGGGAGTAACCTTTTTCATGTAAACATGTACGAGTGGGTACAAAAAAGTTCTGTCTATTTGAATGAGTGAAAAAGTGTGTAAGTGGCACCCCTACAAGTAAGACCAATTCCGTGCTCAGATCTGAATTTTGCATGTCAGACAATCCCCATATATCAGAATTTCATCGATATAACTACATTATTTCAAAAGTTATTGGAAAAAATCAAATACTAAAATTCAACTATGACACTCTGTATCTTTGTTCATATCAAATTTCGGAATAGACAAGTTGAGGTCGATCGCAATATTTCTGTGTGAGGAATCTACTGTTACCGTATGTTCCATTACTACTGGTCCACCCTGTACCTATATGTTTTATTCCCGTGACAAATGCCAAACCTCACATCGGCACATAGGGTGTACACTATGCGTACTTTGTCGACCCTGGAGGTCATGTTTGACAAACTTCACGCACCGCCAACGTTTGTCTCGAGTGTTCGGCACTTTTTGGCCACGAGGTGGCGGGCTCGCCAGTTCGCGGTGGCGGGCTCGCCAGTTCGCGGTGGCGCTGGTTCGAGTCCAGCGCAAATATTAGTGGCAAATCTCAAGGCCAAATAAAACTGAGTAGGCTGTGGTATAAATAATTGCTAATAGCCAAAAAAGTTGATTATTCAGCAAGAATTCGTTGACCTTATTAATCGATAGTACACTGGTGTTCTCAATCATCACTTTGCTTTGCTTGCAATGATATATCAACTATATGA
Organism: Orchestes rusci; assembly: GCA_958502075.1. Classification (NCBI taxonomy): domain Eukaryota; kingdom Metazoa; phylum Arthropoda; class Insecta; order Coleoptera; family Curculionidae; genus Orchestes; species Orchestes rusci. Next base: position 59,468,779 of record OY293303.1, on the reverse strand, counting down.
CAGTGGAAGACCCCACGTGTTGAATAATTTGATTAAACTAAGCAATCGATGACTCCAAAAAATTTAAAATTTTCACGTATTCCCATTTTCTATTCAATGATGAATTTTATGGTTACTGCCGCATATTATGATGCCTAGATAGAGAAGTTTATGAAGTTTGATGGTGACAAAATTTTGAAAGAGAAAAGAATTATTCCGCATATAAGTATCATTTATAGAACAAAAAGGTATTTCTAAGAAAAATGCTTTCGTTTTATACGGAAGTTCAGAGATGTAACGAAAGATGTCGTTGTAATTGATTGAATTGTGGGCGTCCTGTGAACCCACATTCAAGTTTTTCCGCAGTCAAAGACGTTATAACTTTTAAACGGTTATAATCAACAAATCAACGTAATTAGCGTAAACAATAAAAACTAAGAAAAGTTCGTTGAACCGACAGACCCGTTCCTGACAGCAGTGACAGATGACAACTTCCAAAATGCGGTTTCAATGTAGCCGGTATTAATCATCTACAACCGGGCTACGTCGGCGTCACATTGATCCCATGAGTGCCCTCAGGTAGCCCCCCCTGAGTGGCGCGAAGTATGAGCAGCCACGAATTGTACTCTCTTGGACCTGGCTGGAGGGTAACTGCGTAGATGCGATGGTGTAGTGGACGCCGCTGGCTTGAGAATAGAAACTGGAATCACTTCCGATGATGAAGTACTTGGAGGCACAGGTAAAATCGGAGTTGCCTTCTCAGCTACAGTGGTCCCAGTTGATGTGTCGACCTCGATGAAAGCGGGTTTCAGTCTTTCGGTTGAGATGGTTGTAGGAGTACCATCCAAGTCAATCTTGAATACGTAATCACTTACTTTTTCAATTATTGGATAAGGTCCGCGGTATGGAGCTTCAAGTGGTTTCTTCACCTTGTCGACTCTGACGAAAACGTGTGTACAGGTGTGTAGAGTTTTATGGGCAAAAGGTCTTACTCTGCAGTGATGAGCAGCTGGAGCTGAGCGCAGGTTCCTCATAAGTGCACGGAATTTTTCAATAAAGATTTGAGGCTTAGGCCCAACCTCTTCATCAATGAAGTACTCACCGGGGAGACGAAGTGTTGTACCATACAGCATTTCAGATGCACTGGCTTTCAGGTCGTCCTTGATGCTAGTTCGTAGTCCCAACAGCACGACAGAAAGGGCGTTGATCCAATCACCTGTAGCATGACACATTATGGCTGATTTGAGTGATCGATGCCAACGTTCGACCATTCCATTTGATGCAGGATGATAAGCTGTCGTCCTGGTACGATTGCTGCCAATGAGTTTAGCCAAAGCATCAAAGAGTCTTGATTCAAACTGTGTCCCTCTGTCGCTGGTGATAGTTACAGGAGCTCCGAATCGACTGACCCATCCAGCAAAGAAAGCGTTGACAATCGTATCTGCGGATATGTCCTTGAGGGGAATGGCTTCCGGCCATCGAGTGAAGCGGTCGATCAAAGTCAAACAGTAGTTGTATCCTTGACATGGTGGCATGACTACAATGTCCACGTGAACATGATTGAAGCGTTCACTGGGAATCACAATCTTCTGTGGAGCATTTTTGTTGTGGCGATGAATCTTACTCCGTTGACATGGTAGGCAGATCTGTGCCCATTGAATGATGTTTTTGTTCATGTGTGGCCAGACGAAACGTTCTTGAATTTGCTTCTTGGTTGTTCGTCCGTTCGGATGCGACAGGTTGTGAACGTTGTCAAAGATTTGTCGTCGTAGTGCAACAGGAATGTAGGGGCGAACATTATCTCCAGCTACGTCGCAGTAGATGACATTCTCAGTGTCATCAACTCGTAGTTTTCTCAACTTCAATGAAGTTGTATTCGAGGAAAGAAGATGTTGTAGTTGCTCATCACTTGCTTGGTGTTCGGCTATTTCTGATGTGGAAATAATGACAGGCATGTCAATTGTGCTGACCCTAGACAACGCATCGGCGACGACGTTAGATTCGCCTGGAACATGAACAATATTTGTCGTAAACTAGCTAACATACTGTAAATGGCGTTGCTGCCTAGGGGATGCTTTTTTAGAACTTTGAGTGAAAGCGTATGCTAATGGTTTATGGTCCGAGAAAACTGTCACATTGCGTTCTTCAATGTAATGCTTGAAAAACTTCACACCTCTAAAAATGGCTAATAGTTCTCGGTCATAAGTGCTGTAAGCCCTCTCAGCCTTGGAGAGCTTCTTGGTGAAGAGACCCAAAGGCTGTGTGACGCCGTTGACAGTTTGATCCAATGCCGCTCCAATTGCCTTGTCAGAAGCGTCACAGCGGAGTGAGAGTTCAGCTTCGGGTGCTGGGTATGCAAGCTGGATTGCGTTGACGAGGAGCTCTTTGCAGCGGATGAAAGCTTCCTCTGCTTCCGAGGTCCAAGACACTGGACTTTTGTCATTCTTCTTGGAGCCTGGAATGAGATCAACAAGTGGCGCATGGACTTCAGCAGCGTGTGGCATGTTTAGCCTGTAGAAATTCCAAGACCCAAGAAATCGACGTAGTTCGGCAACAGTTTGTGGTTTTGGATAGGACTTTATCGCTTCCACACGTTCTGTCGGAGGTTTGATGCCTTTTCCGTCAACTGTGAAACCCAGATAGTTTACCTCTTTCTGAGCAAATGAGCATTTATGGATGTTGATGGAGAGTCCGTGCTGCTGCAACTTGGTCAGAACTATGCGGAGGTGAGCAATATGTTCGGCTAGAGACTTTGAGGCAATTAAAATGTCGTTGATATACACGTGGCAAAAATCAAGTCCTCGTAGGATTGAATCCATCATCCTCTGAAAAGACTGAGCGGCATTACAAAGACCAAAGGTCATTACTTTAAATTCAAACAGTCCGAATGGTGTTATAACTGCCGTCTTTGGTCGATCCTCGGGTGTCACGGGAATCTGATGGTAGGCTCGAGAGAGGTCCAGTGTAGAGAAGGTGTTACATCCATGAAGATGGAAGGTGAAGTCACGTAGATGTGGGATTGGGTAGCGATCAGGAATCGTTATTTTGTTCAGGCGGCGGTAATCTCCACATGCGCGCCAACCGCCACATTTCTTTGGTACCAGATGTAGCGGGCTAGCCCATGCGCTGTTCGATGGTTCACAAAGTTGTTGCTCCATCATCAGACTGAATTCCGCCTTTGCTGCCTGTAGTTTGTCGCCGGCAAGTCGTCGGGCTCTTTCTGCAACAGGAGGTCCTTGAGTCATAATGTGATGTTGGACTCCATGAACTGGAACTTTGCATCCAACTGGCCTGGTAACGTCAGGGAAATCCTTCAAAAGATAATAAAAAGGGTGTTTAGTACTGACTGTACAAATGGTAAGTTGCTTGGACCGAACCAATTGCACCTCCATATACTGCTCTGTAGTTGTTTCCTCTGGAGATCCACGAGTAGTCCATGGTGTTTGAGGAAGTCGGCACCGAGGATTGGGTGAGTAACTGCAGCAACAGTGAAGGTCCAGGTATATGGCCGTCTTAAGCCCAGGTTAAGTGTCAGAGTGGTATGGCCAAAGGTGTTGATTGTTGAACCATTTTCCGCATAGAGCTTCATATTTGCTTCTGGTTTAGTAGTTTTCATGGAAGATTTTAGACAGTTCTTTGGCAAAACCGAAATATCGGCGCCCGTGTCGACGAGAAATCTCAATCTGGTACATTTGTCTTCAATTTGCAAGCGGGATGTTACGCTGCAGCCTTCGGAGACGCTTGCAATAGCCGAAGACCTCTCTAGTTTGACGACTGGGTTGATTGCTTAGTTTGGAAAGAGCAAGGACTACGGCATCTACGTGCTTTGGTACCGAATCGCTGATGATAAAAACAAAACTCGTCCTCCTCGCGACTTCTGGATGGTGATCTTCCATGCAAACGTGACCTGCTACTGGACCTGTTTCTTCCTCTGACTTCATAATTAAGGTTCTCGAAGTTTCTTGATAGAGCATCAATGCGTGATGCAAGGTTGTCAAGAGTAGCAGACTGATCACCTGTACTTGACTTGTTTGGGTTTTGCTTGACCAATGTAGATGAACTGATCTGATTATCAATGGCAAGTATAGTGGGTTGAGAAACTTCCATTATCTTATCAGCCTGCAGCGCTAAGCGTGTGAGATCAGCTACCTCACTGATTGAAAGAATTCCACGTACTTGTTCAGGTAGGTGCTCTAAAAACAAGGTCCGCAGAACAGTATCACTAAATTGATTACCAGCTAAATTTCTGAGTCGTTGAATGAAAATCGATGGTTTTTCGTCGTGAAATTCGGCGCCTCTAAGTACTCGACGAAGTTTAGACTCATTAGTTTCGGAAAAGGAGGTGATCAGCCGGTCTTTGATGGCCTTATATTTGTCGTCAGCGGGTGGATTTGTAATGATATCGGATACAAAAGGTAATGGTTCGGTGTCCAAGTTCGCCACGATGTAATGAAATTTTGTTGTGTCGGCAGTGATCCGAGATATAGCAAACATAGCTTCAACTTGGGAAAACCAAAGCAATGGGTTCTCTTTCCAAAAGGGCGGTAGCTTAACTAGTCGAGCCTGAGCTAATTCGCGCTCACCTGAGGCATCAGAAGAATTCGCCATTGTAGACTGCTGTCCTGCACCGTTGCTTTGAGCCATTTGATCTTGAGACATCACAATTACAGTCACAGGAAAAGCACTTTCTCGTTAACAACCCAAAAGGAAAACACGGGGCACTAAACACTCGACACTGTCTGAAATCACGTCGGGGTCACCAATTGTGGGCGTCCTGTGAACCCACATTCAAGTTTTTCCGCAGTCAAAGACGTTATAGCTTTTAAACGGTTATAATCAACAAATCAACGTAATTAGCGTAAACAATAAAAACTAAGAAAAGTTCGTTGAACCGACAGACCCGTTCCTGACAGCAGTGACAGATGACAACTTCCAAAATGCGGTTTCAATGTAGCCGGTATTAATCATCTACAACCGGGCTACGTCGGCGTCACATTGATCCCATGAGTGCCCTCAGAATTTTTATTAATTTACAGGAAAAAAAGGGGTGAATATTCTAACTCGAATTCCAGTGTGTCTAGCTAAGTTTGCACCAAATGGAAAACCTTTTTATTATTAGTTTTAAGAAAAAAAGCTATTCTTTACAAAAAGTTCTGCATGGTCTGAAACCTGAAAGGCAATAATCAGATATAAATTTATATAATAAATAATAATAAATAAATATAAATAATAAGTCGTATACGAGGTTTCTCCAAACCAAAAATATGAATTTTGCTCATGAGTAAAACACCTTCAAGTGTGATAAAATCGAAAATCTTTGAAGAGAAAAGTTGATTGCAATTGAAAACTACGTTCAAATGTACAATCACATGTATTCACGATGAAAATCAGGATTTGATGTTTTCCCCAATTTTTTCTTGTTCGTAGAAATTTTTTTGACTTATTCGCTCATTTAGATAGGTGTAATTGAATATTTGAACGTAGTTTTCTATTTTAATCAACTTTTCTCTGTAACAATTCTCACAAATGAAGGTACTTTACTCTTGGGCGAGAATCATGTTTTTTGAGAAACCTCGTATACAACAAAGAAAAATTAATATCTGATGATTGCCTTTCAGGTTTCAGGAAAAGTAGAACGAAATAAATAGCGGATTGTTCTCTATTGCGGCTTGAATATATTCAGTTCTTTCGAAACTGATCGAATTGTGAAGCACGCTGAAAACAGTTTTTTTGGACGAGGTTGGCATTTATATTGAAAGCGAGGAATTCTACCGATCGTTTTTGATAATGTTGTCATGAAATAGCAGAGGTTGTTAGGCTTCCTTGTAAGATGAGGCAACCGTTTTATCAACGTTAAAATACAGAAAATTGGAATCAGACCAAGCATTGATTTTGTCAAGATCATTGGAAATATTGAAATGCAGGAGCAAAGCATCAGAATCTTTATGAGTTATGCCCTGGTATCGTCAGCAAAGAAAGAATTGTTGCCATTGATTTTCAGTTTGGTGATGTATATCAAAAAGAGAAATGGCTCAAGAACGGAACGTTCCGGAACGCCACTGGTAATTAATTTACTATCGGAATCACGGAGATGCATGAATGTAGACGACGCATGGAAGTGAGAAGGGAAAAAAGCAGCAAACAGTTTGACCAAGTTGTCCCTATTTACGTCGAGAAAAAAAAATTGAAATAGGTACAGCTCATGTTTGGGTTCCACCAAAGCTGGTTGTATTTCAAATACATCCAAGAGTTCTTGGTATTCTTTCTTGGTGCATTCCATTTTTACCGAACAGAGCATACACAATTTGCATTCGGATGATATACCGGGTACCGGGTGATTGATCGGCGGCGCGGCGGCGGTGTACCGTATCTCAGGAACTAATAGTCGTGGAAGTTTTGAAAAAAAAATCTCTCAAGAAAATTTCCCCCGAGAAACTGCTGGTAATAATTTGCTTTATTCGTGAAATTTATTTATCGTTATTTTCAACTCCACAAGAAAATTATTAATTTGTAATTTATAGAAAAATGAGTGATTTTTTTGATCATTTCTGTATTTTCTTCATATTATTTTCGTAATATGAAGTTCGATGCTAGGTACATTTTGTAATACACCATTTTAGCTCGTTCTTCAAATTTTGGATCAAATATGGAGATTGGTTAATTCCGATGGTGTCAATTGAATATCAGAAACTTCTTTTTTATACCTTCAATAAATTGGGAATTCATAAGTATCTCATATTCCGGTTTTTTTGTTACCTATCAATACAATTCCAAGCCTTCGCACTTCTAAAGAATGATTTCCTCTACATTCTTCATTCTTGCAAATTAATTATTGCCTACCTTTGTGCTATCGTAGTTATTGTGTTTGACAATAAGTGTATCGTAATTATTCGATACAATCTCCTCTCGTTGCATCAACAGGAATTTATATTCATCAATAGTGGCCTTTAGTTTATTGCTCGAATCCAAAAGAACTTTGTAGGCCTCTGAGTGTACTTGCGAATATTCATTAATGCTATTATAAAGTTTATGACAGCTTACTTGAGGGACGGGATTAGTTAACAATGAACAGTGCGTTGTGCGTATTTTGCACCAAGATTTTGATGTCTTGGGTGCGCTGTAATAATAAATCGAGATCTAAAGATATTTACAATTGAATTGAAGATCCTTAACTCACCAACTTTGCATATATCGTAGAATACCCTTTCTGGAATCATGAAAGAAATCAATGATAGACCATTCATGGCGTACGATACTTACTTAAGAGACGGTTGAACCACGGCAGTGAGTGCAGCATGAATGGTAATCGATACAGCCGAGAGGTGGAAATAGTCAAAAACTACTGGCAAGTGATAATGCAGACCTTCTACTGGTGAAAAGTTCAATTGTAACGTCCTGGATGATACCAGGGTCATGGCACTTATAGTTGTATCGCTGAACCAAAGATCCAAAACCAATAAAAACTCTGCTCGTTGTAGTGACTCGCGTAAATTATTCGCATCCACCCCCATGTGACACCTGAAACATGATTTTATTATGATTTGTTACTTGATTGACTTCATTTTTCACTCTGCTCACAATGTACAGGACCTATTTTTGAAACAGTTAAGCCCCAAGTCCCAGAATTAAATTATTTGCACAAAGAAAACAGCTTTGGAGATATCTGCGGTTTTATTTATTCAAGTACTCTGTTACAACAAGGTTGAAAATTGAATTGTGTTGAATTGATCCTGCATCCTGATTTATCAATTCACACCGACTGCGTTCGGCTTACATCAGACTTAGGGTTGAAGGCGGGTGGATCGGTAGCCAATTAATGATTGGAAACACACGTCAAGTTCAGGCTGGTTACGTAACTCCTCCCCTCTTAGAACAGAGCGTAGGGCAGCGACTGTTGGCTTTGGTCCTAGGAACAGGCGGTGAAGTCGCTTACGTTTGATGACTAAAAACGACAGCAATATTCGGATCAGAAGACCACAGACTGTCTGCGCGGTCCAGGAAGCTACTCCAGGCAAGGTAATCTTTCGAAAGGCTTCTAGATGAGTCCCTCCAGGTATGCGGATTTCTTCCTAGTCAATCTGGAATGATCGTGGTAGCTCTGACAGGGCGGCTTGTGGAAACTGGTAGGGCAGCGGATCCATACTGCAGTTGCGATTAACAATGTACATGTTACATCTCTGCGAAGTAGGACACCCAAGGGTCGCGGGGTCCCTATTAGGGATGGCAACGAAGTTCTGCGTAACCTTGTAGTAGTGCATTTGATGTATCAATTTGACATGGAGACAGCTTCTCAATTGTTGAGCGAAACTGCAATTGCTTGGTCTAGGATTAGTGCAAATATATTTTTTCTCCTGCTGCAAAATGCACTTATAATACGAAACTTTATTAGAATAAAATTCAGGATTAAGTAACATCGTATTTTCCGCTCTTGGAATTGCAAAGATCTGATAAAGTGATTGGACCTGTGGCTTCAAGATAGGTATTTTTAGAATGATCAATGAAATTGTAAAAGAACACAAAGTCTAAGTCGTCAAATTTAGAAGACAGTCCTCTTTGGGAATAATGGACGATCTATCGTTATTTTTAAAACGAGTTGAAGGGCGGACTTATGCATATAGGTGATTATGGTGGATTGTTCTAATAGCTCATAAGGATGGTTTATAAAGTGTAATAGTTGGACTTCATGACAAGTTTCTAACAATTTGGTCTCTATAATGGATGTTTCATTTATGTCAAAAAACTCTATATTCACCAGATCTAGGCGAGAGAGGCCAATTGTGAGAGTTATTTTACGTGGATGAATGGATGGATGAATTTATTCTGGGATATGATAATATTTTGCCGATTGGCCTCAACGTCAGCGAATTGGCTTTTGATTATTTCTAGATCATCATTATCTGGGTTACCGGTGATAAATTTGACAACTGAACCTAGACCGTTAATTAATCCCCGTTTACGTCTGTTATTTTGACGTCGGGTTAACATTGCATATTGATTTTTCACTTCGTTGAGGTGTTGGTAGTACAAGGGTCTTAATAAGGGGTATAAGTAAGTTTTTTTTATAGGGAGTCCGTCTATTATTTCTTGAAAGGGTTGTAGGTCAATTGCGATGAGAAATCTATGATAATGAGAGATTTCTCTTTGCGTTCCAATTGCTTCTGAGTGATACCCGTTATGGTCGTCTGTTAAACATTGTACCCTTCGCGAATGAGCAGGAGTGGTACGGGCATGCACTGCCAACCTGTAACAGGGACGTTATTTGGTTTTTCTTAAACGTTATGTTCATTTTGAGTGGTTTTTGTCGTACATCTTTAGCTTGAACGGTATTTCCGATCTGTTGATTAATAATAATAGCTTTATTTAGTGATAATTTGTTATACTTGGCTTTAAATGAGGAATATTCACAAGCATTTTCTTGTATTACTGGGGTAATGTCTTGTCTGTTTTTATTTGTTTTGTCCAGATTGGTGATCATTCGAGACGAAGGGTTTCTATATACATGATCAAGGAAGGGTTGCATTTCCATTTTTCTTTGTTGTACGTAGTGGTCGTATACAGGCGGAGATCTTCATCAGAAGCAGGTGTTGTAGCGTAAGGGCCATATTAGAATATATTAAAAGGGGTGTGACCAGTAGAAGTTTGTATACTTTGATATGGTCACAGCTGTGATAACACGGTTGTTGTATATTGCATAATAAATGATTTCTATTCTATTGTCATAGTTTTTATTTGGTGATATTTGTGTAAGTACTTTTAATTTTTCAGTAAGTGTGGAATGAAAACTCTCTATAGGAGAGTTAGAGCTAGAGTTTCCTATAGCTATAGTGTGGTGTTCTATTCCATGCAATTTTAAGTATTCTCGAAACATGACTCATACAAAGGCCGGCTCATTGTCTGTAACAATTTTTTTTGGAAAGTTATGATGAGAATAGAAGTGTTGTCATTTTAGTCAGAATGGAAGGTGTGGTTTTATCAGGGATATGGTATACTTGGGCATATTTACTAAAAGGGTCTATCATTGTCAAAAACATATTCTCTTTTACGAAATTTATGTCGGAATGAATTGTCTCCAAAGGTTTTGTAGGGAGTAATGGTCCTTCAAAAGGGACTTTATAGGGTCTTCTTTCATACTTCGCTTTTTGACAAATGTTTCAGTGATACCGTTGTGGTTTTTATCATGATATGATTTGATCGTACTCTGTTTTTCGTTTTCTAGCGTCCGCATACATGGCTTATGAAGAACCTGAACCATAACCGACAGCAATTTGAACTCTAGTTCATCACGCCAAGAAGAAAGGAAAGCTGTTGGTGATAGGGTGCGATGCCAATGGTCATCAAACGCAGTGGGGCAGGAGTGACATTAACAACAGAGGAGAGTCAATTTTAGATTTTCTACTAACCATCGACCTTGTAATCTGCAATAGAAGGGATGTACCAACATTTGTCAACAGGGTTATGAAAGTGGTGTTAGACAACTTTGGCTAATAATTCCGACGAGCTAACGGTTGCAAACTGAAGAATCTCTCTTGATCAATCTTTTTCGGATCAAAGGAGAATTCTGTTCGAAATCAATAGCGAGCTCCAAAATCCTCGTAGAACAGATTGGCAAAAATTCTCTGACCTCATGGAAGAGGACAGGAACTGTTGACTTCGGCCAAGGTATCACGATCACCTCCAGAAGAAAATAGAGGATAATGCGACAAAGCTAGAGGAACATTTGAAGAAATCCTTTCACTAATCATGTCCCTTAAGCCCCATACGGAAACACATGAGGAGGTTGTATCAAGGATAATATCGAAGAAAAAAGTAGAGTGGGCAGTGAATGGTTTTGACCCGTATAAGCCGGACTAAAAAATGCCATCATTGTTACAGAAATTCTTCGACGGTATATTAGATAACCTGGTGGAAATATACTCTGATTGTCTACAATTGGGATACACACTAGGTAGATGCAGAGAAGTCAAAGTTGTTTTTATACCCAAGTCGAAAAAATCAAATATCTCAACTCCACAAGACTACAGACCAATCAGCCTATCATCAGGGGCGTCGGAAGTACGGGTCATGGGGGGCAATCCGCCCCCCTGTAATATTACTGGGCGGGCGACGGCAACGCCCCTTCCCCAGGTAATCTGAGTTTGGTTGACAAATCTGAATTAAATTGGAATATACAGCGTCGGCCATAGAGTCATGACAGATAAAAGTTGTTTTTTTTTAATGGCCCCTCCTTATAACATTTCATATTCCAATTCCTCCTTTGATTTTGAGCAAAAGTTATGATACACATGATGTTACTCGATTCAGCAAATTTCGTGTTGGGTATCGCGTTTTATAAATGAAATTTTAGCACATTTGACATGTTATAAAACACAAACGATTCAAGAGAGAGCAAATTTGCCTGCCATTTAGCAACTCAACTTTTCAAGAGCTATTTTGTCATTTGAAAAAATGTACTGTCAACTTTTTTCGACAATTCTGATATTTTTTGACAAAAATTAATTATATTACATATATAGGTGGATCCTGGCGTTAACCAGGTTACGAATTTCCTAACCTAACTTTCCTTCGCAGTAGGGACAAATCTCTTGAGAGGTGCCTTATCAAGTGGTTACGTTATACCATAAATGTTACTTTCAGTAACCCGAACGTTTTGGCGTTTGATCCCGATCTGCTATCGATATATAACCAATCAATTACCAAACCTGGTATCGACAAATCGTAACCTGGTTAACGCCAAAATCCGCCTAATATAATTTGAGTTTTATAGCATGTCAGTCATGAAATGTCATTTATAGAACGCGATACCTAACTCGAAAACCGCTAAATTCAGGAACATATTATGTGCATCAACATTTTCTCTCAAAATTGAAGGAAGAATTGAAAACCTCTTTATCAATAATCAATATAATGATGAGTGTTCCAGATATGTAAATTCTCAACACTTTTATAAAATAAATTTTTGTCTAACTCGTGTATATTTTTAAATATTCGACCGTTCTTGTAATCTTTTCCTTACTCTGTATATTTTTTGATATCGTTTTCTGGTACACTCAAAATTTCAGACAAAAATGTTTTCGTTCGCCCCCCCTGTCGAATAGGACTTCTGACTCCCCTGCTGAACAAAAAGGATCTTGCTGAACAAACCGAGAAAGCTTATTGACCTGCACATAAGAGAATTAACCAAGATAGAAATGTAAAGTCCAGATCAACAAGCTTACCTCAAGGGAAAGTCAACTGACAGTACTTTTCATGAAGTTGTTAGAACAATAATTGAAAAGTGTCTCGATGACAAAGGCATCAGCTGGGCGCGTTTCACATAGAGGGAGCATTCAAAAATGTCACGACCATTGAAAGAGAAATGGAGAGGATGAAAATAGAACCAATCATCATCAAATGAACCATTAAAATGCTGAAAAGAAGGATTATGAATTCAGAAAAAAGGAATTGAAGAAAAAGAACAACAAGAGGAGGAATTATCTCTCCACTCTTGGGTTGATCGTAGTATTCGTAGTAGACTCGATCTTGAAAACCTTCAGATAACAAGGAGTAAAGATGGTAGCATTTGCAGACGACGTGGCAATCCTGTAAGTGGGCAAAAGCCTGTCGACTATCAGTGAAATCATGGGATCTGCATTGAAGGAACATTCCAAATGGGCAGGAGTAAGCCCTGAAAGGAGTTATAAGACAAATCTAGTACTGTTCACAAATAAATACAAGGTGCTCAACAGTAAAATATTCACATTCGAGGGAAAACATCTTAGGCTTTCCAATGAGACAAAGAACCTAGGGATCATCCTAGACTCAAAGCTCTCTAGAAAAAGGAACACAGAGGAAGAAATTAATAGAGACGTCAATGCATTATACACATGCAGGAGAATGATTGGTGAGAAATGGGGACTAAAGCCGCACATTATTCATTGGATGTATACAGGGTGTTTCAGAATAACATGCTAATAATAAAGGGGGTGATTCTTGGGCTCATTTTAAGAAAAAAAATTCTTATGAACGTATGTCCTAAACGCCTTAACTTTTGAGATACAGGGTGTCAGTTTTAAAAAATAGATACTTTTTTTACAATAACTTTGTCATTACTGTAGATATCTTTATGAAATTTGGGTCATGTATTTTAGGCATTAATACTCATTTTTTGATGCACCAACAATTTAATTATTCTGACCAGTGCCGCCATGCGGGTTTTGGTTTGCATATTTTTTGGGAAATAGAAAAATTTTTTAGGACATACGTTCATATGAATTTTTTTTCTTAAAATGAGCCCAAGAATCACCCCCTTTATTATTAGCATGTTATTCTGAAACACCCTGTATAGCGACCCAAGCAGCAAAATAACGTTGTCAAACGTAATGACGACGTCGCCAAACGCAACCCAACGTTGCCAGGCGACGTTGTCTAGTGGTCCTAGCGACCTATATTTTGACCAAAATGGTGGATCATAGTAGTAAGGGCTATGTCACTCCTGGGGCACTTTTTGCACAATTGCAATGAATTGGTGGAAGCGCCACGGCGTAGCCAAGTGTCCATCAGTCAGACGTTACGTCAGAGCCAATTTGCATAATTATGATAAGATTGTGAATGTGACCTTTGATCTAGACCCCCTTACTTAACCCCCGTTCGACAGGAAGACGTTACGTCAGAGCTAATTTGCATAATGATGATAAGATTGTGAATGTGACCTTTGGTCGCGACCCCCATCAGGATGTTGACCCCCGTTCGACAGGTCAGAAAAAATCTGCAGTATAAACGAAATTTTTGAATACAATTCACATCAAGTATTTCTTTTGAGATATCTGCATTTGGTGCGGTTGCGACCCCAATCAGGTGACCTCCGTTCGATGATGTTATCAGTTGCTACGTCAGAGCCTAGCTTTATTGTGATGGTGTATCAACAGGTTTGGATCACGTGGGAGGTGGGGTTGAATCATGTGGTGATGAGGGATGTGAACTAGTTCTGACTAGTTCTTGGACAAAACACACGCAGAAAAAATTGAGGAATTTTGCAGACGATTGGAGCAGATAAGGAACGACATCACATTCTATGTGCAAAAAAAGTTCATGTTTCAAACCTTCAAGAAATTGAGTATTGTTGGTAAGTGTTTTTTCTATAAAAATTTGCTTATCTTCAAAGCGATACTTATTGCAGCACAACAACCTCATTTGATCAACAGTTCTAAATTTAGCTCGAATGTGGTTTTCTTATCAATAACAAGTCTCAGCAACTATAGTTTGATATTATCTCATTTCAATTTTATTTATTTTTTCAGAACCAATCCATCATGAAAATTATTGCAATAGACATGCAGGGCTTCAATTTGGCACAAGATTTCAAAATCAAAGCTTGGAAATTTGTGAATACCTACCTGTAAATATTTATAAAAAAGGTTAAATAAAATAAAAAATGTAATGAAAAATGTGATTTATTCAATCATTAAACATGTTTTATACAAATCATAGACATTTAATTAGTAAGTGCACACATTGCAGGTGATGATAAATGGTATAGAAAATGTGGTTTTTTCATAACTAAGATATATCTAGGTATATCCTTTTTTATTTTTGAATATGGCTACATTTCATCTAAATCTGTTTGTTGGTTTGTGTAGCTCATTCACCACATTTTCTTTGATAGTATTCATTATTGAACTGTTTTATTTTCAATCAATACAGGACATTTTATTTGTAATTCGCCATAAAATTCTGTTATTTTACTACCAGTTTCACGTCTAAACGCTATCAAGTCATTTTTTTTAAGACTTCTGTTTTCTAATTTTCCCCCTTTACCATTAATTAACAATGAGACATCTTTCTTTAAATATTCTCCATACAAAATGTTTCCCTGTTCGAAAGGAAATCTATATGATTGTTTTCCATCCGGCATTAAAACAAAATTTGTCTCACCTTCTACATATCGACCAATAAATGGTAAAACCATTACATAAGATAAATTAACCTCAGAAAGATTAAATAACTTGATATTGTTTTCTGTTTCATCTCTCTGTAATAAATGAGAACCGAACTTGTTGAGTGACATTTTCGGATTGATTCGTTTTACGTATTTGAGGATGTATTTATGCAATTACTTTAGCTTCACGTAACTCTTCGATTATTGATAGTATTTCATTATTATGACCAGTATGACCAGCTCTCATGGAAGCTGTTATTAGTCTCAATCTATCAACAAGTTCGTTGATATTATCCCAATAAACATAATCTACAGGGTGTCCCAGCAAGGGTGGCCACCGGCCATATCTCAGAAACTACTGGACCTAAAAGTTCAGGAAAAAAAAAATTATCACTTAAGTGGCCACGAGAAAATGCTGGGAAATATTTATAACTTCGAAATTTTTCCGCTAGGGGGCGCAATCAAAGCTTAAATATTAAAATTCGAAATTTCTCCGGAAATTCTCAGATTGAGGTATATCTTTATCAACATGGTTAGAAAACCTAGACAATTTCACGTCTTTTTGGTACAGGGCTCATTGGCGTACCGATCTTCGTGTGAGTAGGGGAAGGTAGTGAAAGTGTAATTGTTCAAGTGGCTGTAACTTATAAACGACTTGTCCGATTTTGTTGCGTATAGGCTTGTTTGGAAGATAAAAGTGAGTACTTTCGTATATCGTATCCAGTGATGCGTGATTGTCTTCAGAAAAGTTGCTAGAAGGGGTAACTTGAATTAAAAACAGTATTTTTCATTTTACCGCAAAAATTTAAATGGTATGGTATAATTCTGATAATAATAACTAGTCCAAATTATGTAAAATTTAATGTTTTAAGGTTTTTAAGGTTTTTTTTTTTTTTTTTTTTTTTCAAGGTTTTTTCTGGTAAATTTAATCTTTATTTCGATTCTGTTATCAGAATTATACCGTACCATTCAAATTTTTGCGGTGAAACGAAAATAACAGTTTTTAATTCAAATTACGCCCTCTAGCAACTTTTCTGGAGACAATCACGCATCACTGGATACGATATACGAAAGTACTCACATTTATCTTCCAAACAAGCCTATACGCAACAAAATCGGACAAGTCGTTTATAAGTTACAGCCACTTGAACAATTACACTTTCACTACCTTCCCCTACTCACACGAAGATCGGTACGCTAATGAGCCCTGTACCAAAAAGACGTGAAATTGTTTGGGTTTTCTAACCATGTTGATAAAGATATACCTCAATCTGAGAATTTCCGGAGAAATTTCGAATTTTAATATTTAAGCTTTGATTGCGCCCTCTAGCGGAAAAATTTCGAAGTTAAAAATATTTTCCAGCATTTTCTCGTGGCCACTTTAGTTATCATATTTTTTTTCCTGAACTTTTAGGTCCAGTAGTTTCCGAGATATGGCCGGTGGCCACCCTTGCTGGGACACCCTGTATATCGTTTTTATTAATATTCCACAACCCCTTTTCCGTTCGCATTCTAGTTATTGGAGGTTTCAGTTTCTTTAAAAAACGAGAATATAATGGTTTGATGTGTCGTGTTTTTGTTATGCCATGTTTTTGTAGGTATGGTCCTATTATAGTTATATATTTTGAAGATCCATTTCCCTGCACACGTTCATTTGGATCATAATTTCTTCGATATGCATTGGTTTAAGCTAAAATATCCATATAATTATCCAAATCCTCATCTTCATAGTCTTTAGAATATTTTTTAAATAGTAATTCGTACAATCCTTTTGTACCATCATAAATTTTTCCATCTACTTTCACATTTTTTCCAATAATTTCTACAAATTTAAGTGTGGTCCCCAAATAGAATTTATCAGTATCTATATCATGTACTATTCCATAATGATGATCAAAATTATGTTCAGTATCCTTCACACTAGCATCAATATAATCTCTTGGTAGTGGATCAAAACTTTGTAACCATATTTCATATGGTTGCGTGTCGATTAAATTTTGAACCGATTGCCTTGACTGTTCCAATATATCTGAAAGATTTTGATTTTCCGAGCTTTCGAAGGGGTTGGTTTGAGCTATAACACTAGTTTCTTGTATAGTTGGTAACTGACTACGTTCTTGTATAGTATTAGGTAAATGACTAGGTTCTTGTATAGATGGTAACTGGCTAACAGATGCAAGGCTTGTATCAAAAAATGATGGTATTTCCATCGGTAGAATAGGAGTCCTACCAGTTCTTGTAGGTCTTGTAGGTGTTGATGTCTCATAAAATAATCTTGAAAAACTTGGTTTAGGTTCTAATGGTGTTGTGTGAAACATAGAAGTTTCAGGTTCTTCTTCTTTGAATTCTTCCTTTATGTTGAAAGGTTCATTTATTTTAGAAATAAGTTGTTGTAGCGGTTGAGTTATTGGTTTGTAAGCTTGCTCTAGTTGTGATTGTGTAGTGGTCATAGCTAGTTTTAGACTATTATATTTATCCTTGACAGCTTTTCTTGACTTCATCAATTCCTCAGCCAACCGCTTATCAATTTTATAGATATATGAATGAATCAAAATTTTTCCTATATCTTCCGCAATTCAGTTCACAATCTTTATCAATAACCAGAAAATTATAAGGGTCTTTCCAACAGTGTGCGCAGAGTTGCTTCAATTGCTCAAATGACATATCCAGCATACAATGATCATTATATATATGATTCAAATTCATAGAATCCTGCTTAAATAAAATTAGAAAATTTGCGTTCTCACGTATAAGTCTTTTCTGAATTGATGAATAACCTTGAAAAATAAAAAAGCAGTCTGTATTTTTATGCCTCGAATGCGTGAAATAGTCCCTTATTATAGTTTGTCTTCCACATGGTATATCATCAAATATGATGACCGAATTGGGTGCTATTTCATGAGGAGGAATGATATTTTCATCGCTTTCATACTCGAAATATCCAATCTCTTTCATGGGTGCCAATAGTTGTCTTAAATATTCATACTTTGGCTGCTGTAATAATTTGGAATGAAGGTACACGTTTGCAAATCTTATTCCATTTGGATGCTCAAGTAAAGCCAACAACACATTGGTTTTACCTGAAGCAGATGGTCCAACAATGAGACATCTTTTCGATTCCCCACCAAATAAATCACCATGTTTTTGGATTGGTTTCGTAAAATCCTTCACATCAAGGTTTGTGATGGGTAAGGTGAACGATTGTTTTTCTATCCGCATTCTAGATATCAATAAACAGAATTGTTTTTTGCAAAAGTATTTATACATTAATCAGATGGACATATTGATCAGATAGCATTAAATCGATAGACAATCGTGTTGCAAATTTTTAAACTGGGAATAGTATTTAAATGATACACACAAACCTCTATAGGTATAAAATGATTGTACACGCTTCACGAAAGTACACTTCCTCCAAACACTCCAAGAGGGGAGGTCGAGGTTTAATAAACACTCTAATTAATAGACTACCTGTTGAGCTTCATATTCCTGGCTATCAATTTTGTGGTCCTGGTACAAATTTAGAAGAAAGATTGAATAGGGGAGAGTCTGGTATCAATCCATTGGATGCTGCGTGTCGAGAACACGATATCGCATACTCACAAACAACTGATTCACCTCAACGACATCGAGCGGATAAAGCTCTAGCAGATAAAGCTTGGCAGAGAGTTGGAGCAAAAGATTCCTCGGTAGGAGAAAGAATTGCTGCTCTAACAGTAAGTGGAATTATGAAAGGTAAACGGAAACTTGGAATGGGGATCGAGAGAACCAAAAAAAAAAAAGAAAACACGAGTTATCAAACCCCCTAAAAAAATTGGTGGATTTCTTCCATTATTACTTCCAATTTTTGGTGCACTAGGAGCTTTAGGCGGTGGTGCAGCTGGAATAGCTAAGGCCGTTAATGATATTAAAGTATCAAAGGAGCAATTCGAAGAATTACATCGACACAATAAAGAAATGGAAAAACTTTCCAAGCAGGGCGGTGGATTATACATTAAACCCTACAAAGGAGGCACTATCAAGAAAAAAACCATAAAAAAAATCAAATAAAATTTTCGCAGAGATCCCTTTCAAATAACGATATACTAAAATATGTAAAAATATTGAATATCTCACATTAAAGAGGTGTATTTATGCATGACAACCTCGTCAAAAAATGTGAAGGAATGTGGTATTTTGAATCTGGAAAATTAACAAAATCATGGAACTCATTGTACTGCATACATAATAAATAAAAATTAAGCGTTTAATTCTGATAGTTATGGAGACTTGAGACCACCTATCAAACTCGTTAATTATTTGAAAACTTATGACAAAATCCAAATCTGGTATTCGTATGAAACAGTACAAAAATTCAATACAAATAATTGTGGACAATTGTCAATCGAATTTCTATATAATAATATGACATGATCGAGAACCATCAGTAACGTTGAGAGTGTCATCATGACTAGAACTATAACAATAACGGGAAATACTTCTGTGTTGAAAGCAGAATTCAATCCACCTATATTTTTGGATGAAAATAGAGAATATTTTCTGGGGTTGGCTGATTTTGAATCGTTTATGAGTATACCTAACATACAACCGGGTAGCAATAAAATATATGTAGCGGATAAAGTTATCACAATTCCAGAAGGAACTTACGATTTAAAAGATATTGAAACATACATTAATTATGTGATTGATGACATTTTTGGAGAAAAAGTTGGGTTTCAGATGAAAGCAAACCCCAATACATTAAAATGTCAGCTTTATTGCACAAAGGAAATAGATTTCACACCAAATGACTCCATAGCGAAAATATTAGGTTTTAAAAAACGAAAAATTGCATCAAATGAATTATCTGAATCGGATGAAGTTGTTGATATATTTAAAGTTAATGCGATTTGTGTTGATTGCGACATTTGCATTGGATCATATAGTAATGGTCTACCCGTTCATATAATCCATCAGTTTTCTCCTTCTGTTCCTCCAGGGTATAAAATAGTGGAGTCACCATTACCAATACTTTATTTCCCCATCAGCGTCAAGACAATCAACAACATCACTGTTAAAATAGTAGATCAAGACGGTGATTTGATCAATTTCCGAAACGAGACCATAACAGTTCGATTACATCTTAAAAATTAAAAAAAAATATGGTTATTGATACAACTATCGCTATTTTAAACAATCGCCTTATAAAAAGGAGAAGCTGTCTATAGAAACCAGTCCAAGACGAAACTCCAACAAGTTAACATCACAAGAAACCAGTCCAAGACGAGACTCCAACAAGTTAACATCACAAAAGTGCCAATTACTTATATCTCTGGGGTTAAAAGTATTGAAATAATGGATATATTAAACGTTGATGAAAAATTATATGTAGATAATTCAATAATAAGCTCTGAGCTTCATTCATATCAACCGTTTGTCTCTTCAAAATTTGAATACAATGATGAAATTCGCATACCTGTTCAAGAACTTGATATATACACACTACCTTCAGGGAGTCATCTTTACATTGAAGGTACCTTGACCAACAATAAGGGTGCCTATTTTAAAAAATTACAATTTGTCAACAATGGTATAGCTTATTTGTTTCGGGAAATTCGCTATGAACTTAATGGAGTTACTATAGATTCTGTAAGAAATGTTGGTTTAGCTTCAACCTTGAAGGGTTATCTTTCGTATAATACAAATGAAAGCTTGAAGCTGCAAAATGCTGGATGGTTTCCAAATAGGGATGAAAAGGAAAACATTATAGTTGATGATAAGGGAAAATTTAATGTATCTATACCTTTGAAAATGTCGATGGGATTTTTTGAAGACTATAAAAAAATAATCTTGAATATGAAACAAGAACTGGTTTTGATCCGAGCCAGCGACGATGTTGATGCAGTTTTATATGTTGAAGATATGCAAAATCCATCACCCGAAGCGGAAAATCCAAAAGTTACATTTGACAAGATCTATTGGAAAGTACCACATATTCAAGTTGATATACCACAACAACTAACTTTAACACAAATTCTTGAAACTAATAAAGATCTGTTACTTGGATTTCGTAGTTGGGAAATTGTTGAATATTCCTCGCTACCTGAAGCAACCCGTCATACTTGGCCCGTTAAAACAAGTAGTAAACTTGAAGCACCTCGTCATATAATAATTGGTTTTCAAGAAAATAGAAAAGGACGCATCATGAAAGATGCTAGTCAATTCGATAATATAAATCTCACAGATATTAGAGTATTTTTGAATTCTGAAAGATATCCATATCATGATTTGTATTTGAATTTCAATGATAACAAGTTTTCAGCTCTCTATGAAATGTTTGCAAACTTCAAAAATTCCTACTATGATATACCAAACGAACCAATTTTCAACCCTGAAAACTTTTAAAATCGCACATATTGATCCCACCAGAAAGAAACACTTCAAACATGCACTGTTGTTTTGAGAGTTGAATTCGAGACAAATAATAATCCAAAAAAGGATACATCAGTATATTGTCTGATTTTACATGATAAATTATTTAGCTACAATACTTTAACAAAAATAGTCAAGCAATTGTAATACGCATGTTCTCAAATAATTATATAAACCATTTTATTTCTCTAAATGATGTTCAGTATGTCTCCAGAATTGAAGCTTTGCTTATCTCACCATTTAAACAGATCGAAAGAATGAAAAAAACAAATTCAAGATTATAGTGGTGAAAAGCAGATGCTGGTGAGATTCTCACAATTGAAAATATGAAACTACTCGTTTTGGATGTACAAGGATTTATAATTGAAAACAAAAAATTTATTCCCAAAGAACTGGCTGCCTATGATGGAGAAAAAATATGTCATTATATATTTAGATGCCCCTTTTCAATGGAACACTTGCCTCCAGAACTGTGTAAACAAGCAAACTGGTTGATGAAGAATCATCATTGTATTTCATGGAATGAAGGATTTACGCAATCACATAAGTTTTCCGACATTATGAAAAATATAACAAGAAACGTGGATCATGTGTATGTGAAAGGAAAAGAAAAGACGCAATACATTGGGAAATATTCATCGAAGCCCGTTATCGAACTTGATGACAATCCATCTTTATCGTTGGAAAAACCACATTGTCTATACCATTTATCATCACCTGCAATGTGTGCACTTACTAATGTTTATAATTTGTATAAAACATGTTTAATGATTGAATAAATCACATTTTTGATTTCATTTTTTATTTTATTTCAAACACCTTTTTATAAATATTTACAGGTAGGTATTCACAAATTTTCAACCCTCAAAACTTTAAAATAGGTCCAATCACACTCATCACAAAGAAACAATTCAAGCAGGCACTGTTTTGTTTTGAGAGTTGAATTCGAAACAAATAATACGAAAAGGATTCATCAGTATATTGTCTGATTTTTACATGATACATTATTTAGCTATAATCCTTCGACAAAATTAGTCAAGCAATTGTAATTCGCATGTTCTCAAATGATTATATAAACCATTTATTTCTCTAAATGATGCTCAGTATGTCTCCAGAATTGAAGCTTCGCTTATCTAACCATTTAGTATGAGAATTTTATGGTGACTTACAAATAAAATGTCCTGTATTGATTGAAAATAAAACAGTTCAATAATGAATACTATCAAAGAAGATGTGGTGAATGAGCTACACAAACCAGCCAGAAGATTTTTTAAAAGAAGAGCAGTAATTGTAAAGGGGATCAATGATCTTTTTCAAGCAGATTTAATTGAAATGCAACCATATTCAAAAATAAACAAAGGATATAGATATATTTTAGTTATAATTAATGTGTTTTCGAAATTTGTTTGGGCAATTTCTGTCAAAACAAAGACTGCTAGAGATGTAACCACAGCCATGAAATTAATTTTAAACAGTGTAAAAACACCTCCCAAAAATTTGCAAACAGATCATGGAAAGGAATTTTTTAATACAGAGTTCCAAGATTTGATGAAAAAATTCAACATCAATCACTACTCAACATTTTCCAATATGAAAGCTAGCATCGTAGAAAGGGTGAACAGAACATTGAAAAACAGAATGTGGAAAAAATTCAGTTTGCAGGGAAACTATAAATGGTTAAAAATATTACCTGAGATAGTATCAGAATACAATAATACCAAACATTCTGTTATTGGAATGAAACCTATACAAGTATCTAAAAAACATGAAAAGCACCTACTATCAAAAGTTTATGGTAGTATAAAAACAGTGAATCCTTCCAAATATGAAAAGGGAGACTATGTGCGAATAAGTGAGTTTCGTGAGATGTTTTCAAAAGGGTATACACCTAACTGGTCAAATGAAATCTTTGTGATTAAAAAAATAAAAATCACAAATCCAACAACCTACATATTGGAGGATCATAGAGGTGAAGAGATACAGGGTGCATTTTATAAGGAGCAGTTGCAAAAAGTCAAACATCCTGACGTGTATTTGGTAGAAAAGATTCTAAGACGGAAGAGAAATAAAGTTTATGTTGAATGGTTGGGCATGAATAATTCACATAATTCATGGGTTATGAAAAATAATGTATTGTAATATCTTGTTATTCAATAAAAACACTTGCTAGTAGATAATTCTTTCATTTCTATACAAATATACTCCTAGAATGGGTAGCATGATACAAAAAATGAATACAAAGATTGATATAATAGCGAATTCTATATGATTTTTACATTCAAACGAATCAATAAGTAAATTCCAGTTTGTTGGTTCAAAATTTTCATCTACAAAATAAAGTCTTAACTAAAAAGCTGAATATGACAAATTTTTAAATGACTCATCAATTTTCTAGCCAATCAATCCATTATTAACAATTGATTTTTCTCAGTTTGATGGTCAAGAGTCATTATGATTGGTTGATAATGTTGATATGCAAATAAACGTTTCTTGTATATCTAAATCTACTTGTATATACCAGGTATTGTTAAAAAGGCGCTCAGAAACAATACTCCTGCTGGAAGTTCTGTTGTCATTGTTAATTTTTATACTAATGGATATATTGTGTGAATCATCTTTATGTGATTGAATTAAACAAAACCTGTCTTGTTGAAAACCACAAAGCAAACCGATCCTGAATTTATACCTGAAATTTTATGATCAGTGAACTAATACTGCAGGCTACATTTGTTCATTTTATTTTCATATAACCACAATTGCTTATGAGATGTTTTTGTTGATGTTTTGTGTTGTTCTCTTGTTTTCTTGTTTTCTTGTGTTATTGTTTTCTTGTTTTCTTGTTTTCTTGTTTTCTTGTTTTCTTGTTTTGTTGCTGTTGTAGTTACTGAGACTTGTTATCGATAAGAAAACCACATTCAACCTGCATTAAGAACTGTTGTGGTTTTGTCCATCGTCTCGCACACAACTGATCCGCCTGCCCCACTTTGGTGGTGCTCAACATCTCTGGATGTATCATTGGATTTTTATCGCAGATAAATTCACCCATGTTTGATTTTGTAGAGTGGCAGTAACGTTTTACAATCCATCGCAAATTACCACTGATACGAACTGCATTGATGGTTATTTCAATATGACTTTTAGATGGTAGATGTGAGGTGCATTTGCAACAACAATAACTGTTTGATTCACATTCGGAGCAATGCAAACCATCAACATGTACACTTGGGGTGACAAAACATTTTTTCTCACAACAGAAACGTGACATCTTGGGTGAAGAACTAGTCAGAACTAGTTCACATCCCTCATCACCACATGATTCAACCCCACCTCCCACGTGATCCAAACCTTTTGATACACCATCACAATAAAGCTAGGCTCTGACGTAGCAACTGATAACACCATCGAACGGAGGTCACCTGATTGGGGTCGCAACCGCACCAAATGCAGATATCTCAAAAGAAATACTTGATGTGAATTGTATTCAAAAATTTCGTTTATTCTGCAGATTTTTTCTGACCTGTCGAACGGGGGTCAACATCCTGATGGGGGTCGCGACCAAAGGTCACATTCGCAATCATCATTATTATGCAAATTAGCTCTGACGTAACGTCTTCCTGTCGAACGGGGGTTAAGTAAGGGGGTCTAGATCAAAGGTCACATTCACAATCTTATCATAATTATGCAAATTGGCTCTGACGTAACGTCTGACTGATGGACACTTGGCTACGCCGTGGCGCTTCCACCAATTCATTGCAATTGTGCAAAAAGTGCCCCAGGAGTGACATAGCCCTTACTACTGATCATTTTTGGGTTGCTACGACGTCGCCAAGGTTTCCGAAAGTCGCCCAGATGGCGACGTCGCGCAACGTGTACCAATAGATGTTAATCGCAACTTACGCACAATGCTTTGGACGGATATAAATCTTAGGTTGAGGTGATCGTTGGCAACCGCTACTATTTTCAACGAAAAGGAAACCAATATTGTTAGGTATGAGAAAATGACAGGTTGAACTTCTAGAAATATGGCTACCCATAATATGAAAGTGAGAGTTGATAAAAGTGACGGTACTGGCATTTTGGTAACAGAAAACCATATACGCACTCTAAATCATTGATAAATATGACCTCGTTAGGTATGAGAAAATGACAGGTTGAACTTCTAGAAATATGGCTACCCATATTATCAAAGTGAGAGTTGATAAAAGTGACGGTACTGGCATTTTGGTAACAGAAAACCATAAACTCCAAATCATTGCTAAATATGACCTCGATACTTCGAAATACAGAGTCCTCCATTTATTTTTTAATTTTCATTCTAAAATTATAGTTTTAATTGGTTAACCTGAATTTTTCCTTGAAAATTTGCTTTGTAAAAAAGTGAAAAATATCAAGAATATCACATGACGATATCACAAAAAGTATTCGCTTGATGAAACAGTGAAGATTCTTTATTTTCTCTAACATTTATTGAATCTATCCACAACACATGACACAATAAAATGGCGGAAATGGCGTAGTCGTCGATGCCAACCTTCAAAATCCCAAAAAAGTGTAAAGGGAACTATCGGCAACAATCAATTGACTATAAGCGACCTTTGGTTCCGAAAAGTACACTAATCCCGACTTAATTGGACCACGTACAGCGCCATGTGACATATACATGAACTAATAATCGTAAACGTCCTTCTTGATCGTTTCTTTTTGTTATGGTTAAAAATAATTACTGTAATAGAATAGTCGTGGTTTCACTTATATGTATAAAATCGAATGTTCGTCTGTGGGGAAGTCCCGGAAGTCCGCACTATTCAGTTCATCGCCATTTGTCTTGGAAGCAGGAGTAGGGCTATTTCTGATTTGAATGGAAATGGGTACCTCTTGAACTTTAGTAGTTTTTTCATCGTGTCCCTCACTACACTGATTTTCCATATTGATCTCCTTTCCTTTGCTCTGGTTTCCTTGTAAGATGTTGTTACGTTTTCGGTAAAAACTGGTTGAATATTTATCGTTTTTGTTTCTATACATTTTGATTTGAGCAATGCTTTTATAAAATCGATATATAGTATTTACTAAATATACTTATTACGAGGTTGAATCTTTGCTAATGCTTACTTTGGAGTCGCTCAGTAGACGTTGTCCAACGTTGCAGTTGGTCAATATTTTCATGGTTGCTCCAAGTCACTTGTTAAAACGTTGTACAACGTTGTAGCTCATACACACTTGAACACGTATTCAGTAACAACGTCGAACAACGTTGTACTACGTTGTTTCTTCTGTAGTGCATTAAACAGACCTTTCAAATACGTAATGGCGATCACGCGATTCTCAACCTTGGTAGAGGTAGAATTTTTAATGAGGCCAATTTTGCTACGTTCCATCGGTCTTGTTGCGGAGTTAAGTGGAGTGTGATTGATGGTCTGGCTCAATTTCGTACGACTGTGGTGGATCACTTCAATCGGGCATTTCCCTTGCGATGGTTGAAGAAGCGGAGGAAACCAGCGAAGCTGTGGCTGACACCTGGCTTGAGGACCTCAGGTGCAAACTTGCGTTCCTTGAACTACTTGCGTAAATTCATGAAAAATAGTAGTTTTCTGAAATATGGCAAAGCCTATAGACGGATCTATCGTAACCTGATTTCAGAGGCCAAAAGACGTTATTACCACAACAGACTTCTAGAGGCTGGAAATAAGCAAAAGGAAAGCTGGGCGATTGTGAATTGCATTCGAAGGGGATTATCTAGGAATCATCAGGCTACCAATATTGATGTCAATAGACTTAATGAATTTTATACCAACTTGGCTCAGTCAATAACTCCCAATCTGGCGCCTTCTGTTGATCCTATGGAATATATGTCGAAAGTATCAGCCCCAGTTTTTTTTTTCAACGAACTGATTCTGGAGAAATTAGAGAAGCTTTGACCGAGATGAAAAACAAGAGAGCCAGTGGGGAGGATGGATTGTCAGCTGAAGTTTTGCTTTGCCTGCCGGAAGAGGCACTCGATGCTCTTGCAGAGGCATTCAATATATCATGGGTTACGGGTAATTTTCCTTCGTGCCTTAAGACAGCTCTGATTGTTCCTGTATACAAGGGTGGCGACCCCGACCAGCCCTCCAATCATCGTCCAATTGCTCTTATGTCTACCATCTCCAAGGCGTTTGAGAAGATTGTGAAGAAGAAAATGTGGAGTTATCTGAAGACGCACCGTCTCATAATACCTGAACAACTAGGCTTCCAGGAGGGCTCAGGAACGATGGATGCAGTCTTCAACCTTCTACATGGCCTCTACTCATCTATCAATAAGGGCCTTGCTGTGGCTGCAGTGTTCTGTGACCTCTCTAAGGCCTTCGATTGCGTGGATCATGTAATCTTGTTAAACAAGCTGGAAAGATATGGATTTAGGGGCTGTTCTCTTGAGTGGTTCCACTCGTATCTCTCGGGACGGAGGCAATACGTCATCTCCAAGGAGGGCAGTTCAGGAGTGGGTTACACCAAGTCTGGTGTTCCACAGGGCTTCGTGTTGGGTTTACTTCTGTTCCTTTTATATGTGAACGATATAATCCATACTAATATCTCTGGAAGTTTCACTCTGTTTGCCGACGACACCTCAATAGTATGGCATGGAGCTGACATTGACGCAATGACGGCAACAATCACGGAGGACCTTGCGACTGTCAAAGACTGTTGTGACGCTAATCATCTTGCTTTGAACATGGACAAAACCAACATCCTTGGATTTAAATGTGAACTGGACGTTCAGCTGGCTGGAGCGTCACTGCAGGAGAAACATAACATCAAGTTTGTTGGGATCCAGATAAATACCAACCTAAAGTTTGAAGATCACATCAAATCTCTTAGCAAAAAAATAGCTGCTGGATGTTTTGCGGTTAGAGTGACTAATAGCGAGTTGGGACCGGATACTGCGAGGACAGTATATTTTGCGCTGATCGAGTCACATCTGCGTTACGGCATACCATTCTGGGGAGCAAGTACTAAGGAACTCCTGACTATGATATTCGTTTTACAAAAGAGAGCTGTCAGATTTTTGTGTGGCGTCGGTCCAAGAACTTCTTGCAGACCCCTATTCAGAACAAGGCGTATCCTCACTCTGACTTGCTTGTATATTTTGGAGATATCTGTGCTTGTCTTCAAGCATAGAGAAAAAGATCTAACCCGTCCCCGAGAGACTCGTCAGGCACTGGACCTACCTTTACCATTACCGACCACGGCTTTCATTCAAAGATCTTTTATCTACGAAGGAAGGAAAATTTTCAATCATTTGCCGGTACGGCTGAAATCATCGACTGATACGAGGATGCTGAAAAGGAACTTGAAAAGGATTCTATTGCTGAAGGCTTACTATAGCATGGATGAATTTTTCGAGGATACATTGGAGTAATCACTACTTGTAACAATTATACCACGATACCCTTTACGGGTGTGCATCGTATATCATACTTGTCTATGTTTCATCACTTGTACGTCTGACTGTATCATTGGTGTTATATATATTTTTTGTGTTCACAATGTCATTGATCTTTTTTACAATTGTATGCTTTCATGTCTTTGCATTTTTTACAATTTCGACTTTTATTTCTTATCGCATTTATGTTAATTATAGTTATAGCAAGCTTTGTCAACAGAAATGTTTTATTTTCTTGACAATAAAGTACATTTTGATTTGATTTGCCCATTGAGTTGTCGGAAGAACTGCCGCAAAGAGAGCTCTCAGACTGAGGCAGGCCAAATTGTGGAAGCAGGCAACAAGTGGACACTCAATGGTCCTAAGGGAAATCTCAAAGGCAATGGATAACCAAGAGGCGAAGCTGCTACAAACGACAACAGACCAGATATGGTTACCAAGAGCTCTTCTGAGAATAAGGTAGTAGGGAAAATACCTTCCAGAGAAGACTGGAATCAAGACTCATTTATAACGGAGAAAGAGATATTACAGACGCAGCAAAGACAAATACAGGCACCGGAGCAGAGATATACTCAAAGGAACTAAACATCCAAGAGTGTATCAAGCTTGAGAAAGGATGTGGCATTCTGCATTCAGAAATCATTGCCATAAAAAAAGCAGCCAATATTTGCTGCAAAGACTAGACGAGACAACAAAAAACGTCACAATCTTTGCAGACAGCAAAACAGCGTTGAGACTATTACGTTTTACAGTAAGGTCAAAGGTAGTAATGAGTTGCCGTGAGGCATTGTCCTGGATCAGGAACAAGAAACTCGTTTTATGCTGGGTCCCTGGACATAGTAATATCGGAGGCAACACGATGACAGATGAACTGGCGAAATTGGGATTGAGAAAGAACGAAGCCGAAATGGAAAACCCATCGCTACCAACGATCTAACTATTGAAAGATACAGTAGAAAAAAATATGGTAAAGCTACACAGCGCCAGGTGGAGCAATCGGAACGACACATCGAGAGATATGTTGCCAAACTTGAATATGAAAAAACCAGTGAAATTACTAGAACTGAGCGAATCCTCTGTGAGCACCCTTGTGGGAGTGATCACAGGACACTGTAAAATCGGAACAATTCTACGAAAACGGGGCCAAGGGAATGATGATCTCTGTAAGGACTGCATCGAGGAGTGTGAAACGATGGGACATCTACTGTGTCACTGTCCAACTCTAAAAGAAAGACGCCTCAGAATCATGGGACAATACTACCTTGAAGACTTGGAGGAGGCGGAAAATGTTGACATCGTGCTTATTTCGAACTCCGTTAAAACCATGAGTTGGTTTTGAACAAAGAAGAAAAAGGTTGCAGGTCAAGACCGACAGGCCACCTCTCAAATCACGGGAACACAATGGGCCATTTGGCCTCCGAGTGAAATCAATTAGAAGCAAGAAACTGCGAGGCAGGGCATACCCTTCACAACCTGAACCTGAACCTACCTATAGTTGTTAAGGAAAAAAGTTTCAGCTTTTCTTGGACAATATAGTACTGTTAGAACCGGCAGCGGAGCTAATGCTGGAGCGCGCCACACTCGAAAAGCGTTTAACTATTTTATTTTATGTGTAGGAATTACATAACATCAATTATCTAGCCCTGATGACCTGATGGCATTAATTATCTGACCCAAACTAGTTGCGAAACGTTGGCTTTGTGATATCGATTTTTAATAAATATTGTTCAAGAAAAGCTGAAACTTTTTTCCACAACAACAATACCAATACTAGACGAAATCTATGTACCTATATGTACATATCCTACTTGATTCAATCAATTGATAGAAAGAAAAAGTTACTCATGTACGATCAAAAGATGTGTAAAACCGGCTCCACACTTTGTGACCAACTAGACAGACGTTGGCGATGTGTGGAGTTTCAAATATGTCTGTAAGTCGCTGAATGAGATATACATAAAAACAATATTTTCTATGAGACTACCCACCTCATATGGCATATATTCCATTGAGTTATAACTCATTCACAGATATGTTTCAAATACAACGCATCGCCAACATTTGCCTAGTTGGCCACATATTGTGGAGCCGGATAAAGACGAATACTTGGATACAGAAAAAATAATGTGGTCTTTCAGTATCAGCACATGGGTATACCTAGGTATTTTTCCAAATATCATACTTTGATAATAATTTTGAGAAATAATAGGTAATTCATGTAGAGGAGATACAGGTCCACATCGTGGTGCAGTACTATCAGAAGGTAACCTTTCAACCTCCAGTGCATCGCACCCTCGCTTGTAGATCGATGAAACCTGCTAAAGGCGGATACATCACACCAGGACCAATAACCACCAATGAACCAATGGAAACAGATGGCTCAAATCCAAACAAACGATCACGCAGCCCCAGGGAGCAAGATGAGTCAATCTCTGCTACATTCAAGAAGCCTTTTACATGCCTGATGAGTAACAGGTATGCTCTGCTTGCAAACACAGAACCGGAAGCGGATACTAAAACGGAGGATGACGCTAGAAGCGTAGCATCTAGCATTAACGTGAAGGCCAGGTCATCCTTCAGAAAACCGAGGACGACCCTACCTGCCAGCCTAAACATGCCATCATCATCGATCGAGACGACGACTGATACAAAGACGGACCCAACACCACCACCAATCATCAACCACCAGGGAGACAGGAACAAGGACCAGCACAGGGGCCTCATTGATGACTTGAAGGTTAATGCCTCTGATGACTTCGAACTGAAATACACAAAAAACAATATTGTAATATTAACAAATAAATCAGACGAACACAAGACAATACAAACACAACTAAAAGACCTAAAATGGCAAACGTACACACATAAAGCGGACAAGGCACACGCTTTTGGTTTGGATCTCCAACCCGATCCACAAGATCTAAAAGACGAACCTAAAAATGAATACAAACTCGACGCAAGAGAGATTTTTTTAATAAACACCAGATTCAGGCCGCTTTATTTGATAAAAGTGAGCCCGGATACAAAACTTGAGCACCTTAGCGCAAAGGTGAGGATCTGGATCATGTCAGAGTGGACAAGGAGCGAAAGCAACAATCCACGGAAACGATCCAGTGTCGAAGATGCGTAATGAGGGGCCACGCAACTTCAAATTGTCAGTGTCACCAGGCTCCAAAATGCGCTAAATGTGCGGACATCCACCTGACCAGACTGTTCACAAGAGGCAAACGATCAATCAAAATGTGCTTATTGTGAGTGAGCCCATCGAGCCTCCTCAACTGACGGCCCTGCAGGGTGGAAAAGTTGGAGGGTACTCGACGGCCTTTCCAAAAACGTTATACAAATGTCTGGGAAACGAGGAAAAGGACAGGAGACCCCTTAGAGAGGAATTTCCCCTCCTTCCTCAAAGTCAATCCTCACCTCTTCAGGGCAAGGCAGCCAGCCCCACTCATCGCGCACCGCAACAAACGCAGTCAATTGATCCAGTAAGTAGTATTTTTAGCTCTATGGCAGGGCAGATCAATAACATGGTCGACATGGATGAAGTTTTTCGATGCATGTCCGACCTACAACTCTATGGCAACACGGACTAGTACGTGTGAGTAGAAATCACTGTCGGTATACGGCCTGTCAAATCACAGGCCGGTCACAATACGGTGCCGTCACTGTTGTGTGTGGATAGACCTTTAAGCAGCTTGTCAAAAGTTTCTGAACGTGTCATTCCACGAACTCCACTTGTTCGACAGTATCCCATCGTTTCAATTTGGCTTGGCAGTGGCCAAAGTCATGCAAGGATCCGTGGATGGGTTTGTGGCGTCACCAAAATATTCTATTGGCACGCCCCAGACCTGACGAACCCTTTCGTACAGCCACTCCAGGAAGTCAATACTTGACCCTTCGCAAATTTGTTACGTATATGCAAAAATTCGATCACCATGTTATTTCGAATGCTGTTCGCACAATTTCGTATATTCTTTTAATGTGCGAAGGCTCAAAAATTGACCCCCTGACTGACACGAAAAATGACATTCGACATTGAAGACGGTTAACGAATTAGATTCAAGACATACGTGCTAATACAATTATTTCTTTGTTTGATCGCTCAGTATAATCAATTTTCATCAAACCGTGTTTGATTCAACGCCCGAAACCGCCAAATTGGTGAACCCAACTTGATAGGGAACTATGTATTTCGTGCAGTAGTGGACTGGTTCCGTGAATTCAACACCCTTTTCTGTGAGCGTGACAATCCATCGACCCCATTAGTGCCCCTTTTGGTGATTACAGTACATTGTGTTGCGTTGTGCTGCCCATCTTTTTCCCGAGACTGTTTGTTTCACGTATTCGTGCAGTTTTCGACGCATTTTTTTAAAGTTGTGCTGTGCTGTATTGCTTTTTTAATACACACCCGAGGACCTACAAGCCGAGATAGCAGACCCACGAGCTCAACACGAGCATCTACAATAACAACTTGATGCACAACAGGTATTTATGCATCAAAACGCGCCCCAACAAGCTGGTGACACAGTTGCAGAAACCGCTCAAGCCGTCTTTGGCATTGCCGTTCGTCTTCCACCTTTTTGGGCCGATGAACCTGAAGTCTGGTTCGCTCAAGTTAAGGCACAATTTACCATTGGGCATATCACGCATGATCACACAAAATATAATGATGTAGTTGCACAACTGGACGCTCGGTACGCTGCTGAAGTCCACGATATCCTCTTCGATCCACCTGCAGTTGAGCGATTTGATAAATTTGAAACTGAACTTATTGCCCGTCTTTCTCTGTCCGAAGAACAGAAAGCTCGGCAATTGCTTATGGAGGAGCTAGGCGACAAAAATATCTCACAGTTTCTACGTCATTTGCCTCTCTGGTTCAAGGAATTTCACAATCGCAAATGGCACTAACATTGTAACAATTGGCTGATATCGCAGATCGCATTATGGAGGTGTCCACCCAGGTTCCAGTCACGCTGCATCCGCTTCACCGACCGCCGCAACTGCCTCACCGAATCATTGCTCAACTCACTGCTTGCGCCAAAGATCTTACCTGCATGAGGGCGAGCATGCAGACGCATCGACGCGACCATACGCCGCACTCGGGCCAACGTTCGCGTTCTGGCGATTGTCGTCACAGCTTCAACTCGCGCCAGGACAACTACATCAGAAGTCAGTACTGGTATCATCGACGTTTCGGCAATAAAGCGCAAAACTGCGTTTCACCTTGCACCTTCACTCCGGAAAACTCCACCGGCAGCATCAACAGGCTGCCAGCCAAGAGGACGCCGTATCCTCGTTACCGACCAGACCTCAAAACGTCAATTTCTTGTGGACACACGATCTGACATTTGCTGTTTTTCTCGCGCGCTGTTGAAGGACCGTCGTAGCGACACGGATTTTCAATTGAATGCCGCAAACCACACTGTTACAAGAAAATAGGTCGGGCAATGGGCCTTTCAAAAACAGCTTGACGGAATGGGGTGAGTTACTGGTTTTAAAGGTTGTGAGTGATATTGAGGGTGGAAGCTGCTAAACAGTGCGAAATAAACTTCAACAAGAGTTGATGAGGTTGCTAACTCAATCGTCAGAGTGGTCGTAAGTAGACCAGAAAGATAGCCGCCACCCGTTCTGTTAAAGCTAAGAGGAACTCGTGGAGGAAGTTTTGCACTGAGGTCGAAAAAAACTCGAAAGGCGCACGCCTCCAGAGAATCCTAGCTAGAAATCCCCTCCACCAATGGGAACACTTAAGAAACCAAATGGGGAATACACGAAAAATGGCGAAGAAACCATTGAGACACTACTCAGGGCACACTTTCCAGACTCGACTATAATCAACTCGCAACAGGAAACCAACTCCCTATCTCCTGAGATCCTCCGGATGAGAGGATCAAGAGATGATTGGGTCATAGCCCGACAGATTGTGACACCAAATAGAATCGAATGGGCCATAAACTCATTCGAACCATACAAAGCACCTGGATGCGATGGGATAATACCGGCACACCTGCCGCAGGGCAAAGCCCAACTCATATCGATGCTTTGCCAACTATTCAAGCAAGCCTGGCAACGGGACACACTACTCAAAACGATGGAGAAAGTGATTGAAAGGCACATTAGGGAGACCTCTCTAATAGAGAGGCCACTACACAAAAACCAAAACGCCTATCAACCTGGTGAATCATGTGAAACTGCTCTGCATGAACTTGTTCATAAAATAGAGCAACCACTGAACAACCATGGAGTTGCCCTAGCTGCATTCCTTGATATAGAAGGAGCATTTGATCACACCTCCTTCAATTCAATGACCACCGCAATCAATCGGCGTGGAATTAAAGACACAGTTTGTAGGTGGATCAGAAACATGCTGAAAGGTAGGAGAATTTAAGCAACTATGCTTGACAAAACTGTAACTATAGAGGCAGCTAAAGGCTGCCCCCAGGGTGAAGTCTTGTCCCCTCTCCTCTGGAATCTAGTCGCAGATGAACTACTAGGTAGAGTTAAACAGCAAAGGTTTTTACGCCCAAGGCTATGCCGATGACATAGCAATACTTATCACTGGCAATCACACCAAGACAATATCAGAACTGATGCAGACAGCTCTGACAATCGTAAAAGATTGGTGCAGGAGGGTGAACCTGAAGGTCAATCCTGAGAGAACCTCCCTGGTCAGCTTTACGAGAAAGAGGAAGACAGCGGAATTATTCAAACCCATATTCTTTGGACAAGACCTGCAGGTGGTAAAAAAAGTCAAATACCTAGGCATCATCCTGGATGACAAACTCACATGGAATTCACACCTACAGAAAATAGTGAATCGAGGTAAAGCCACAATAATGGCAACAAAAAAAAACGATAGGAAAGAATTGGGACATAAATCCGCGCATGGTACACTGGCTCTACTGTACTGTGGTAAGACCCACCCTTGCTTATAGCTCTGTTGTCTGGTGACCGAAAATCGAGCAGCGACAAGCAGCCACGGAACTTGCAAAAGTTCAGAGGCTAGCATGTCTCTGTGTAACGGGAGCCATGAAAACTACTCCAACACTTGCCATGGAGGCCATGCTTAACCTACCTCCTTTAGATATCTACATCAAACTGGAAGCAAGAATGGGAGCATATAGACTTAGCAATACCGGGAACTGGAGCCACTCAAACTCCCAAGGACACACCAAGATAACCAGCACAAACCACTCAGTAACAGTGAGGAGTGATATCATGTTGAAAAATATTAACTTTAGCACGTCTCCCAAGACCAAGCTAATATGGGAAGAGGAAACGATGAAACAACTTTGGATGGCTAATGGGGCAATATGGTACACAGACGGCTCCAAAACAAGCCGGGGAACTGGTGCCGGAATCGTAGGTGAAAATCCAAAGTGGGAAACATGTGAACCACTCGGGATGTACGCTACAGTTTTCCAGGCAGAAGTACATGCAATAAATGTATGCGTGCAAGAGAATCTCAGGAGAGGCTACAGAGGAAGGAAAATCCTTATCCTTAGTGACAGCCAAGCTGCAATCAAAACCATCTCCTGTCGGGAAACCAAATCGAAACAAGTCATGGACTGTCAGCAAAACCTTGTCACACTGGGAGTATCTAATGATGTCACTCTTGGATGGATACCAGGACACACAGGGATAGCTGGGAACGAGCGGGCGGATCTACTAGCACGCAAAGCTGCAAACACACCACTTCTGGGTCCAGAACCTGCTATTGGTATTACAAAATCCTCTGTGAGAGGTTGGCTGGACTGTTGGTCCAAAAAACAACAGAAAGCTAGATGGTGCCAATCACCAGGACTAAAACACAGTAAATTAATGATGGCAGACGAGATCGAATCATCATTCTCTGGAAGCCTACTGAAAGTCAGCAGGAATCAGCTTAGGAAAGTAACAGGTATATTAACTGGACACTGCACTCTAAGGAAACACATGCATATCATGGGTCTTTTCAACGAGGAACCCATATGTAGGCTGTGCAACGAGGAGAAGGAAACAGCCTCTCATATTGTATTTGAATGTGAAGCGCTGGCGTACTGGAGAAGAGATGATGGGGAATTCACAACCACTCCTCAAAGGACGGACAGGGAAACAGTAGAACGAGTTATAAACCTTATCTGGGCAATGGAGCTCTTCGACTGAGAGACAGGCACAGAGAAGATACAATAAGCCCAACTAGAGGCTGTGGTGTCGGAGCCAACAGCCCGAAGCTCGTAGCGCCTGTACTTCAGTAATCAGTAATCAGTACTACGATGATGCGGATAGTATCGATATCACCACACTTCTGTACTGTACCTTTTGTCGATTCGTTGGTCCACTCTACTTCAACGTAAATTTGAATTCAAACAAAACCACACCCTGCGAATACTAATGGATAACTTTCAGATTTTGAACAACATAATGGGGGAGGCCATATTGGATTTCCGTGGAGGTATTTTTATGTTGGCAATAATTATATGCCAAATTCAATGTGGATGATAGCATATGATTCTCGTTTGGCAAGCGACGATCTGTCACTTCCACTTCAAAGTGAAATTCAATGTAACTTCTGTGGAATTTGAATTTAGTTTTTGAATTTGGATCACAAATTTGATTTAAAAAACAGTGCAACAACCTATGCGGGAGGGTGAGATTTAGTAGTTTTTAAATTGTGACTTGTATAGATCTTTTTTTATTTCACATTTGGAATAATTCGTATACCTTCCTAGGTATACCCAGGTATCAATCCATAAGAAATAAAGATCCTATTAGAAAGTTGATTGGTTTGAAGAAAGTCAACCCAACTGTTGAAGCATTCTTCCGATCCAAACTAAGATCGGACGACGTGATTACGGAACACGGCCAACAGCAGCTATTGTTGGTCGTCGCTGGAAGACGATAAAACTATAAAGATGGAATGAGTTGATTGATTGAATTCAATACGTCTGTGAATCATGTTTGAGTAAAAATCATTTAAAAACGAATCAAGTTGCAATCCATTACACAACACCAACTAATTGCGATATGACCAAGGGCGGCTCCTCCATAGGGTCATTTGGTCAATGACCTCCCAAACATATTACAGAAAATAAATAGTTTTCCTACTTCAGATATGTTACAAATTATTATCAGTTTAATTTCAAAATACACCTTACATTATTTTGACTGTCCCTCGTAATAGTCGTCATTAAATGCGCATCAGGCACAGTCAGAATTCAGAAATTCGGCTTGTGTCTTCGGCTCGTCCAGTATATAATATTTATCTATGGTTTGGGCTGGTTGTCGGAGTTGACCGTGTGGCGATAAAGCTTGGCAAAAAATACACAGGTAGTAGGTAGTGGGAATAGCCGAACGTCAGAGCGAATTGGAAAATGAAACCGTGTCTGGGGTCAACAGCCAGCCTATAATTTGGAACATATCACCGCCGTCGAAAAGACAACAAAATGGATTCGCGTATTAATGGATCCCCTTATTGCGAAGCGGATCCCTATATTTACGATATCTTTTTTTGTGAGGTAAGATTGTAATAGTTGGCCATTGAACTCGATACTACGTAACTGGAAGGGCCCCTGTCGTGTCGACAACTGAGGCAATTTTAGTCGTATTTTTTTGGCGCATAGGTATATTTTGATTGGACTAAAAAGGGGATGCTATCTTTGTCACACTCATTGTCCTTATGCGAAGTCGGAGGTTTTCAAATAGTTTGAAGATACATTGAAAGAGCGGTTGATTCGCTTGGAAAAAATGACTACAGTTCTGTGCATACTTAGTAGGCTTAATTATCATGATATGATGGATCTATATATTTCAAATAACTATCTGGAAAAATGCAAAATAAGAAACAAATTAGTAAATAATGAAGTATACTTAGATGATCCGTAATTCGATTAGATAGTTGAGAAAATACAGGGTGGGTAGTAGGTGCAGGGTGATTTATATGTTTAACCTGTGTATTGAGTAAAGTAAAGGTATTAAGATATAAGCTTGGAAAACTATAATAGCTTAAAATAAAATGAAAATACTTTTATTTTTGAGGTCACATTAAAACTAATAAATATGGTGTTTTTTGATAGGGGGCTTGAGGAATGTCCGAATAGAACTTTTGCATTTCTTGGAGTGTTTACCATCGTCAATTCCTAAAGAGCCCTACTCACACGAGTGATGGAATTATTATTGAACACTAACTCAAAAAATTAATATATTCAAATAATAATAACTACAATTTTGACTATCAATTAACTGCGATATTAAATTGTGGAAAATCAAATGATAAGTGAATAATTAGAATTAGATTTTGGTCGTCATGACATAAAAATGCTTACTAAGCTAACTAGAAATATTTATACAATAATAATCAATATAGTACTAATAATAAGTAGATTGCGAGGGTCGTGGCCATGGCCTGGTTGCATCACATAACTCCTCCCTCCGTAAGTTCGGAAAATAAGGGCTGCAGTGGCTGCTCGTTTTTCCGACTATCTTCTGAGGGTTCGTCGGAAGAGGCGCTTCCATAGTGGGATGAAGCAGGCTTGGTCCATTTCTTCCCTCAATATACAGCAGGATGCCGCATACAAGGGCTACAATGGATGAAAGCGAAGCGATCCAAAGGTTTGTCGAATTTTCGGGACTCTCCAAAGGGTGTAAATGGACTGTGGACAGTATTTTCTGGGCAGCTTTTAATTCCTCCAAGCTAATTTGTTCGAGGGAAAGCGTAGAATTGTCGCTTTTTGGAAGTCCTGGGATGTTCGAAAACTGTGGCAGTTCTAACGCATATTGGAACTGCGTTTTGGTTTCACCTTCGTACGTTTTGTTACCTATCTCAACAGGGCAGATAGACAGGGTAACAATACTAGGTCCAGTGATTTTGTAGAGTCCTTGTTGACATTGGTCTCGGGCGATTGTCTCGTTCACAGGAATGACCAGAATTTCGTTACCATTCAGGCGTTGAATGGTACTTTTTTTGTAGTTTACATTAGTAAACGGACACCTGTTGGATGACGTTGTTAGCAGCTCGAAGAGGCAATGTTCGTCTTTTGATAGGGTGGTTTGTTTACAGATGAACAGGTCTTCTAGTTGCGGACATTCTTCCTCCGTGGTCCAATAATCATCTTTTGTGAGTAGGATATAGGAATTGGATAGGAGAATAGTTTTGTTTGTGATAGGTATTGGGTAGAGTTTATAAAGGACATAGTGGTTGGGAAAAACAATCGGTGTGTGTATTGAGAATAAAATTGAGTTGTTTTTTATAATAACTTGAACTGATAAAAAACTATAAAAATTAATTAATTCTTTGAACTCAGGTACTCGGTTTGGACCGTATATTCTTTTTATATTCTCTATTAAAGCTAAAAGTTGGTTAGGATTGAGTATGGAGTTGTGCATTTTGTTTACATGAGCAAATGAGATTGCGTTTTCGATGTTGTTTACTACAGAATTTAGAGTATTTAATTGCAACATTATATTGTCCAAAATTAAAGACATATATAAAGCGTTCGATAGATCTAGCTGTTTCTGTTTTATTTAATCAATTTTTCCTAATATAAGTGCTTGGTTAGCATTTATTTTTTCTAGATTTTTACTGTATTCCTGGGTGACGGTGGATAGAATTGATTGTTCCTGATAGAAATTTTGATTTAAAGTTTCCTGATTTTTTGTTAGTTTATCGAAGTAATTATTAAAGCGAATTTCATCGTCTGAATCTAGAGTGCCAAAGAGCCATTTGTCGACTTTGCCTACTACGTTAAGTAGTCCTCTTTTTGATCGATTTGGTTTGTGAAAAATTTTAGTATTTCTTAAAATTGTCTGCAAGTATTCGTATGTTTGATTAAATTTATAAGAAGTGAGAATTGAAAAGCTTTCATTTTGTTTAGTACTGAAAATTGTTTTGTTCACGTGAATTAACATACCTCTTATGTTGAATAACGGAGTTTCAATTTCTGTAAGATTTATATGAAAATTTGATGTGTGTTGAGTCGTAGAAATATATGTTTTTCCTATAGCCATTGGCAATATAGGATTTTTAATGCTTTTTACTTCTAAGCTCGTAGCGATGGGTAGAAGGAGCAGGAGCGGGATGATTTTCCTCATCTGAAACAAGGGTACGTTGTGGTTTTAATAGGTTTTTGTGAGTTTGTCTATTTTGGGTAACTATAACATTAGTTTTTTCTACTATGGGTTTGTTCACTTTTTTATATTTATCTGATTCTTTAACCTTTGATTTTTGTGGGAAAGTTTTTGCATAGAGTGGCTTGTTAGAATCGATATTTACTACATTTCGGTCTTTGTTTATTTTATCTAAAGCAGATTGTCGTTGTGAAGTTAGTTTTTTGTAAAGTTCTTGACTGATTATTTTTATATTTTCTGCATGTTCTTGCATATATTGAGCGACGTTTTGATCGTTCGAAAGCTCCAGGGGATTCTTGTAGTCTAATTTTCCTCTGACAATTTGAAATGGGGTATATTTGGATGCACTGTGTGTAGAGTTATTATAGCAAAGAATAGCATAGTTCATTAAGGTCGCTATGTTTTCTTTTGGCTTTTGGTGCTTAAGAGTGAGAATAATTTCATGCAAGGTGGAATGAAGGCGTTCGATAGGGCTATTCGAGTTGGGGTTATAGGGAATGCAATAATGAATTTCGATTTTATGCAAGGAACAAAGGTTTTGAATAATTTCGTTTTTAAACGATGTGCCATTATCTGTGGTAATTTTTCGTGGGAGTCCATAATGGTTAAAATAAGTAATAAGTTTGTTCGCTACTTCGATTCCTGTGGGTGTTAAAAGTGGATATGCTTGTCCTAATTTAGAAAAGCTATCGATCACAGTTAGAAAAGAATTATTATGGGTTTTGTATATATATCTATATAGATGTGGTCAAAAGGTTCGTGACCAATAGGGGTGGGTTTAAAGATAATTTTATTGGGGTGTCTTTCGTATTTTGTTTTTTGG
Source organism: Orchestes rusci (assembly GCA_958502075.1). Lineage (NCBI taxonomy): Eukaryota > Metazoa > Arthropoda > Insecta > Coleoptera > Curculionidae > Orchestes > Orchestes rusci. The sequence goes on along the minus strand of OY293303.1, from coordinate 59,427,133 downwards.
CAAATGTCGCATAGATTTACATATGTCTTGACATCATTTTCTAAATTTGGCCAGTAAAAGTTTTTTTTCAGGGATATGATATTTTCTTGAATGCCTCGGTGGGACGTTTTGGTTTCGTGATAGTATTTGATCTTTGATTGTTGTTCTTCTACATCAGTTATGTCTTCTAGCAAGGTGTTAGATATGTAAAGGTTAAATGAATTATTTTTGAAATATTTTTGGAAAATGCGGATTATGAGCGTTTCAAGAGATTTATTAAGAAAGTGTAAGCAGTACGTAGTTTTTGGTGTAAAATTCTCTTTAATGATTTTACACAGATCTTCTTCAGATGGATCATTTTTCAAAAATATAATAGATCTTTGCTTATCAAAAATAAATTCCTTCTGAACTTTAATTTTATTGTCATTGGAATATCTAAATATTATTTGATTTTTATAAATATTTAGTGCCTTTTGAACGTATGGTGCGCCAATAATAGGATTTTCGGAACTTGAGTGTTTAGTTTCTAGGTCGGTAGAGGGTTGTGCTTGTGATCTTATATCGGAAATTATGTTAATTTTTTCATTGTTTGGTTTTTCCGAAAGTGTTTCAAGCATTTCGTCAAGTTCGTCAGGCTGTAGTTGGAGTATTTCTTCCGGGTCAAAATTATTAAAGATTGACATTTGGTCATCTTCGATTGGATTGATTTGTATGCGGGACAAGCAATCGGCATTAGAATTTTGTTTCCCTTTTTTGTACACGATCTCATAGTCATATTCTTGAAGCTTCAATCACCAACGGATCAGTTTGGAATTAGGCTCTTTAACAGAAAATAGCCATTGTAAAGGCTTATGATCGGTGACGATTTTAAATCGAGTTCCATAGAGATAAGGACGGAAATATTTCGTTGCCCAAACTATAGCTAGAAGTTCTTTTTCGATGGTGCTATAATTTGTTTCGGCGGGATTTAATGTGCGTGACGCATATGCGATAGGCAAATCGTTGCCTATAGGGCCTTGGGACAGAATTCCACTTATAGCGACGTTTGACGCATCCGTGGTAAGGATGAAGGGTTTTGTGAAATCCGGATGTTGAAGGACGGGGTCGTTCATTAAAATGTTTTTGCAGGTTTCGAAACATTGCAAAAATTGAGGAGTGTGTTCAACTTTTTTATTTTTCTTAAGGCAATTTGTTAATGGCTTTGTTAGATGTGCAAAATTTTTTATGAATTTCCGGTAGTAGCCAATTAAACCCAAGAAAGATTTGATGTCACGAGATGACTTTGGCAATGGAAATTTTTGGATGGCCTGAATTTTTTTTGGATTGGGTTTTACGCCTTCGGGTGTAATAATGTGACCTAAAAATTCTACAGTTTTGCAAAGAAACTCACATTTGTCGAGCTGGATTTTAAGATTGTGCTCTTTGAGCTTTTGAAAGACGGTTTTTAAATTTGAAATATGTTCTTGCAGGGAAGCAGAGAAAACGATTATATCGTCCATAAATACTAAACAAGTTTCACCAATAAGATCTTTAAGGACGTTGTCCATGAGCCTTTGAAAGGTTGCAGGGGCGTTTTTGAGACCAAAGGGCATCCTAAGGAACTCATAGTGCCCATTTTCGACACTGAAAGCCGTTTTTTCAATCGAAGTTTTATGCATGGCTATTTGATGAAAGCCAGAGGCCAAATCCAGTGTGGTAAAGTAGTTGCTGCGGCCAAGTTTATCGAGAACATCGGCAATGTTGGGGATGACGTAACGATTTGTTACGGTTTTATCGTTGACCTTGCGATAGTCAATAACGATCCTCCATTTTTGCTTCATGGAAGCGTCCGCCTTTTTAGGGACTATCCAGACGGGACTAGACCAAGGGCTTGACGAAGGACGAATAATGCCATTTTCCAACATTTCCGAGATTTGTTTTTGTACTTCTTTTTTATGTACAAAGGGATATCTATAAGTTTTGGTATGGACTGGGACATCATCTGTAGTTTTAATTTCATGTTGAACAGCATTTGTACAAGACAGTTTTTCGTTTGGCCTATGTAAAACTTCGGGAAATTGATGTATGACTTTTTTTAAAGAGGATTTTTCTTCGCTATTCAAATGATCTGTACGGATGAGTGAAAAGTCGTCGTTAAAATCGGGGCTGTCATATTTGTGAAAGTTGGACGTTATTTGTTCGATATTGAATATTTCGAAATTTTGTGAATCAAAAACTTGTGCTACTTGTCTAAGTGAGTCGGGATAGAATTCTAAAACGATGCTTTCGTTGCCTAGGTTTCGAAATTCCAAAGAGACAGTTCCGTTCCGAACTTTAAGAAGGGAACTGGGGATCTCGATATTTTGAGCAATGCATACATGAGGATGATATAATTCGGTTTCTTCGGGTATGTCAGTGTAAACGTTTTTTATTATTACAGATGAGGGTGGTATTTCTATTTTTTGCAAGTCGAAATCATCTCTGTAATAGATTGGAATTTCAATCAAGTCATTTTTTAAAAGTCTGTTTCTTATATCTATATTGAGACCTAATTTACGTAAATCTCTAATACCTATTATTCCATCAAAATAGTCATGGAAGCTATACAAAATAAACTCAAGTTCGTTATTTACATTAAATTCTTTTAACAAGGGAATTTTTGCCTTATTTTGGGTATTTGTGTTGCCGGTGCAAGTTACTAGAGTATGCTTACAGGGAAAAATCAAGTGTGAAAAATGTTCCTCTGCTATAGATGTTCTGATTAAGGAAGTGTGGCTACCTGTATCGATAAGAAGTTTGGCTGGAGGATTTTGAAGTTGGATATAAGGAAGAGAATTTACTTGAAAACTATTAAAATTTAGGACGGATGTTCGTTTAGAGGGCTTTGAAGAAAATTCTCCTCTTGCTGGGTTTTGGGGGTTTGGATATATTCTGTTTCGTCATAATATTCGGGAGATTCGAAACAGCTTTGATATTCTTGTTCGTCAGGACAATGGTCAAATTCTTGTTCAGATTGAATTGGATCGTCTTCCAGATAAGTTATGTCGGTGTGTGGAGTGCGGTTTTGGAAAAACAAGTTTTCGTTTTGGGGAAATTGTCTTTGCGTATTACGGCTTTGGATTGACCGCATGTGAACATCTGTATTTCTACTCATTAATGATGGAATTCTACTGCTTATAGACATTGGGGTTGGAGCACTTAATTTAGGAGAATTTCCTTTGGAAAATACATTTTTCGGCTTCCCAAAAACTTGTTCGTTGGTGGGGAAATGTTGACGTATTGGTCGAGTTTGAATATCTACAGGTTGGCTTGGGAATTGCTGTTTAGGTATTGCGCCTAAATGATTTGAAAATTGGGGTTGAATATAGCTACGATTGATTATATTATTATTTGGCACTGGAAGGGGGTTAACAAAAGATTGTTGGATTGGTGGATGCATATAATTGAAATTTTGGTGATTATATACTTGAGGTGGTATTCTATTTTGTTGATTATTATACAGTTGTCGTGGGATAAAACTACGAGCATTTATTTGTTGTTCAATTAGAGAGTGGTTAAGGACAAATGATGCTGCGTCATCAATGTTTTTTGGATCATGTAGCATTAATATTGTTCGAAGTTCACTAGGAGAGTTAGACTTTAAAACAGTAACGGCTGTTAATTCTGTTTGTTCCATTAGAGCATCTTTTGTGCTTTGATTCAAGGAACCATCTGCAGTAATTTTTAAGGAAATTCGTGATTTTAATACTTTTAATCGCTCTATAAAGTCTAAAACAGGCTCTTTTCTAGATCTAGTCAAAAAATTTAGCTGTTGAGCAAGCACGTGTCTGTTTATTCTATCACCAAATCTTTGTCTTAAAGCATCTTTTATCTTGGGCCAGGTCGTTAGATCCGGTCTGCAGAGTAAAAAGTCGCCTGCCTGTTCAGTTAGTTTAGAACAAATTGATGCGAAAACAAATTCTTTTAAAGATTCTTCTATCGCCCCTATATAATATCTATTATAAAACTTATCTATGCTAGAAATAAAAAATTCTAAATGATCGCTATTCCCCGTGAAAGTTTTTAAGGTATGAGCAATCTCTTTTGCGGCTGTAAGGGTTGCCATATTAGCTGTATTTATTTTTAGGTCTAAATTTAAAGAAGCGTTATTCAGAGAGATACTTGAGAGGTTTTCTGCAAGAATATCTATTTCACTATGTGACATTAAAATTTAACTAATGTGACGAATTAATGTCTTGCACTTTAGTAAATTTGAAATATACACACAACAATTATTGTAAAAGGGATGGGAGTGGAAAGGAAAACTCACTTACGATTTGGTCTTCGCAACTGTGGTCTTCTTGCCTTGGTTTGTTTCTGTCTCAGCCAACAGTTGAAACTGACGATTTCTCTGGAATTCAGCAACTTTCCTCTTGGGACTTCTTGCAAAACCAGGAATCTCTGAGACACCTACACGTACGACTGCGCCAGTGATGGAATTATTATTGAACACTAACTCAAAAAATTAATATATTCAAATAATAATAACTACAATTTTGACTATCAATTAACTGCGATATTGAATTGTCGAAAATCAAATGATAAGTGAATAATTAGGATTAGATTTTGGTCGTCATGACATAAAAATGCTTACTAAGCTAACTAGAAATATTTATACAATAATAATCAATATAGAACTAATAATAAGTAGATTGCGAGGGTCGTGGCCATGGCCTGGTTGCATCACATAACTCACGCCTGCAGCAGGGGCAATCTAGGAGGCAGGGCGATTGGGGCAATTTCCTAGATCGCCTTCTAAGCAGGGCGGTAAGGGCCCCTTCATACCTTCCATTATTTCAAGAAACATATGAGAAAACAAACTTTGGAAATGATGTTAGTAGTACCAACGAACTCGAACAGGATGTGAAATTGTCACATTTTCAAAACAAAACGTACTTTACAAGGAAGTTTCTCCTGCGGCAGGCCTAGATTGCCCCTGCTGCAGGAGTGTGAGTAGGGCCCTTTTAACTAGGACAATTTCGTGTAGGTATACTTAAGGTGCATGCCCTTGTCCTTAATAATTGGAGTTATATCACTTAGCCAAAAAATGAAATCTGCGTTTCTGGAGTGTATTTATTACCACACCCAAATGCACTGCAGAAATTAACCATTTTGTTTGGCACCCAAACTATAGAAAGCTACATATTGATTGAACATAATATTAGCTGCAACACTCAGTGTGGCTTTCTTTGTGAAATATTTGTCTGGTTTTTAGGATAGAATATCTTTACTAAACGTACTAAGATTCTATCCTAAAAAACAGACAAACATTTCACAAACAAAGGCACACTGAGTGTTGCAGTGTGAAAAAGTGTGCACTAGTGGTGCACAACAAACACAGCTAATATATTATGTCAACAGATATGACAAAGATAGACACCCCTTTCTGTCTCTATCTCTTTCTAGTCGAAAATTTGTCTTCAGTCAACTCGATGTAAACAGCACGGATGGGTCCCTTCCAGGTACGGTAGTATCGAGTTCAATGTAGTTGGCCAATAGTAGAACAACAATTTTATTATCTGTAGATTGTTTTTTTTTAATGATTTTAAGTCGAGTTCACTTTTATAGATAATAAAATGTCGGATGTGCAGAAAATTGAACTACTTAAAAGTGCCAACGAACTTGAGTTTTCAAAAATAAGTGAATTCAAGATCAAGAAAAGTGCCCGAACTTATTATACGACAAACGCCAATCCAGTGAGGGCAAAAATAATCAAGTTCATCAAAACTTTCGCAAAGGTATGTACGATTTAGCATTTAGCCGAGTGGATATCTGGTTGTGAACTTGTCTTACTGTTTCGTTTGCTTATTATTTTCTGATGACTCGTATGACACGTTATAGTGCAAAATCGGAGTTAAAGACTTGGAAGAGAAAATAAAAAAACATGATTCTTTAGTAGATCACATAAAATACTCGGTAAAATATGCAACAGTTGGAAGTATTGTTATTCGCACTTACCTAGTCATTGCTTGCTTACTGAAAGTCCCTTCCAGATTTCAATGAAAATGTTTAAAAAAATCGTTATAATTTTGAACAAAATTATATTTTGTGTTAAATTTTGTATGGCATTTGAGCTGGCACTACGAGGCCGTGATGAAACGCATTTGTCAGAAAATCCAGGGGTTTTTCTAGAACATGGATTTCCATACCATTCCGTATTTTAAAAAAATGTCCCGTGTACCCGACGCATAACCATATTGTCCCGTATTTTGTAATATGAATCTCCGACCAATCGCTGGCGATACGAAGTTAACACATGAGCGGCGAAAAGAACGGAACTTTCTCTACAGGAAATGGAGGGAAATTATTTTTAAAGGAGGGTAAATCTCACAAAAAAATTGCCTGCGGCGCAAAACTCCCACCCTGGTTTTTGACCTCCCATAAAAAATGACCACGAGCCGCCACTGAATATGACCATGTTATGCAAAAGTAACGATAATCACCTACTAGATTTAAACATTATAATAAACTTGTATGAGCGGGTCTCTACTAATTTTTATCAATATATCAATGTTTTATAATACTTATTTTGTTTAAACCAAAAGTTATTTCAAAACAAACATGATTAAATTGAATTTGCCGCTTTTTCAGTGATACCAACATGAATATACCTCCAAGAAAAAAGCAATATGGCAGCCCCCAGTGTGTTGTACATTTCTCAACATGCATGGTATTAGCAGTCCATTTGATATTTAGGTCCGTGAACAAAACCCAAATCAGTTAAATGACGGTTCTTATTCACAAACCTGTTGGAATTCCCACAAATCAGTGCTGTTGATAATGTTTTGTGTGTGTAAATCAAACGTACATACGATCAGACGATACGCCGATTCTAGTGACCACCAAAAAGGGGTTTACAGTAACGCATTAATACATGAGTGAACACAAAAAAAAATTGAGTGACGTCAAGCACGATATGATTGTTCCAATCTATTGGAATCCGTGATTGAAGTTGATTAAAAGTCACAACTGTAGAGTGGTCCAATAGTAGTTTGACGCAAACTAAACCAAATACGATAATATTAATTGGAACAGACTCACCGATAAACATGAATCAGGGGGCTCAGATCTTTTCTGGAGGTCGATTTCTGAAGGGTCAAAAAGGGTTTTTGGTGGTTGATGACAAGGGGTAAGTTCCAGGTTGGTGTCAGATTTCAACTTATCCCCTTTACACAGGTCCTCATCCAGCCATCAAACGCACATATCAGACCTGCACTCTTCGCATTCGTGGTGAACATGTTACAGTGTCCAAAGACCGCCTGAAGCCCGCTTACCTCGTAGTTGAGGACACTAAGCCTGATCCTGCTGCAAGTCTCTCAACGCCAAACCGAGATGCTGTTTCTTCAACTCCTAATTCGCTTCCTGCTTCCAGTTCACCTTCGCATGACTACACCACCCGTTCCACTTTCCAGCTCGTCCTTTTCAAGATGGTTTTTTCACTCCCCAGAAGGGTGATGTGACGTCACCAAAATATTCCGTGGCACGCCCCAGACCTGACGGACCCTTTTGTACGGCCAAGCACTTCAGCCACTCCTAAATGACACTAGATGAGTTCGAGAACTCACCTACTGTCAGTCCGGCAGACGACAACTACAACAAGTGACATTGGAAATTGGAGACGCTTCACGAATTCGGTTCGAAACACACGTGCGAATACAATTATTTCTTCGTTTGATCGCTCAATATAATCAATTTTCATTAAACCGTGTTTGATTCACCGCTCGAAACCGCCACAGATTGAACAAGAAGCAGAACTCTGTGATGCTGATTTTGGACATCGCGCAAGCGTTTGACACAATCTGGCATGACTGTGGAAATTGTTCCACATCCATGAATTCCCACCTTTCCTGGTAAAACTGAGTCACACTCATCAAATCCAACTGTTGTGAAGTAGAAATGAGCTAATATATTACTTTTAATAAATTATATTCTGATAGATTTCTCCTCATTGTCAATGTACGTAATTAAAGGTACCAAAAGTTGACGTAGCATTGTAGCATACAGTTGTCGCTACACAGTAAACCAACCAAGATCATAACTAGGTTGAGTTAATCGTAACCCTTGTTTTGTTTTTCATAGTACGTTTCATAAGTGCGATTTTTCATGTGACTTGGGTGGCAACAAAACTACCAAAGAGTTTCTGATTTGCTTCCGAAACAATTTCCAACACTACGATCCGCAACTTCGGAAACCCCAATGATTGTGAAAATTGTGAGTTACTTTCAACACTACCTCAGAGAGAATATAACAGTATTCTCTCTGCACTACCTCGAAAACCATTCCATCAAAGACCGCCTACAGGGGTCGTCATAAGCTTCTCGTAAGCTCCATGCAGGAGTTCCCCAGGTTACAGTTCTATCATCAATACTTTTTAATTTGTTCACCTTCGACATTCCTACTGCTGAACCTTTCCAAACTGTCATGTACGCAGATGACGCGGTAGTCTATTCACGCTCATACTACGCACAAGCGGCCCGAAAGCGCATAATCAGAGAACTAGACGAGAAGCGACAAAAATTTTCCCGCCAAAAAATTCAGGTGGGGGATCCGATACTTTCTGTCAAAAGATTTGTCATCTGTTTATTAGTCCGAGTGTTTAATCAGTTTCGACTGTCGAATTCAACGGTTACCATGGTTACCATTTGTAGTTTATTGCTAGTATCGTTAGCTACGGTCGATCAGTGGATCAATCATTATTTGTGGTTTGGGAGATTAAAAGCTCTGTTGAAAGCTTGATCGAATATATTTCGAAAAGTTTTATTAATGCCTGGGAAAAGTTGTGCTTTTCGCGGGTGTCGTACGAAAGGAGGGGAAGAAATCACCTTTTTTGGTTTAACGGGCATTATTCGCCCGCATTGCAACTTTACACTATATTAATCAAAGTGAAATAACTCAAAAACGGCTAGTCCAAACATAGGCAAACTATGTATTTTTGAAAAGAGGAAAATCAGGAGATTTTGGATCTGTATTAAAATATAGGGCATTCCATTTAAAAAAGTTAAACTTTTCCACATTTGCCCGATTTCCAATAGTGATATTATGTTCTTTCTCTTAGTTATTATAAAATTTTCAGGAAAAATCATGTGAACACTTTTTTTGTATCTCCGTCAATAGGGTTACTAAGGTGGTGGCAAATTATAATGAAGAACCCCGTACACATGAGTTCATATATTTAATTGTCAAATAAACGTTTGATTTTTCAATCATGCTTTATGTTTATTTTTGTTGAATGTTTTTGAGTACCTAGTATGAAAAAAAATATATCAGGCTTTTTTTCTACGATTGGCCTACGTCTTATTTTTGTTAAACAGGATCAAAAATCCTCCTTTATCAAACTTCAGAATATCTCACAATTTTTATTCTGGGCCCGGACGCCCGGACTATAAGTATTCGTTGCCCCGCGTTTGACAGCTCCCATCTGAGTCCCATCGTATCAATTTAACTTGGATACGATACAAGCTGTCAAAAATTTCAATGTCAAGGCTAAATAAATGTGTTCTCATTTAAGCAATGGGAAAAACAAGTTTTTGTCGCTTCTCGTCGTTATTTAGTTCTCTGGCATAATTGCATACGGTTCGAAAACATCAGGGCCCGACCAGAATATCTGGGCCCGACACACGGAGCGACCACAAAACATTTCCCTTGGAACTGCATCTCCAATGGGCAATGACAGTACATTGTTTTTAGTTGGCCGAACTACGGTGATAGGCGTTGAAAGCTTTGACAAATAGATGACAGTTATTGACGTGACAGATGACCCCATTGATCCTGAACATCGAGATAGAATCATAAGATTCGCTAAGGAACATTCAAACAGTAATAAAAAAATGGGATCGGTAGGTCGAGCTTAGAGTAGCTGCAATATGGCGACGTAGACAGGCCCGAACCGGCCGACAGATAAAAAAACTTCTGAATCGTTACTCCTAGATTAAAACTTTATTCGAATTAATTTACGGTAACATTATATTTTTGATTTATTAATCATAATTATTGTTTCAATTTACTATTTACTATTCTTCATATTATGTGTGAGGTATTATAAAACAATCCGGAAAAGTATTTTCCAATCGTGAAACTTAATTTAATATTATGTACAAAACGAAACAGTACTGGAGTAGATACTTAACAAAACAATAGGAAGTACATAAATCCAAAACGAAGCTACAAACAACAGATGTATAACAATTATTAGTTATGCCGAGAGTTATGCTATAATAATACAAATCATGCAGGTCAATATTCACTTGGACATTAATAATAAAGGGGAATAAGAAAGATTATAATAATTAACATGTCCTATTATATTTTGAAAGATTAGAAAAGTTCTGGAATATTTTTATGTATTCAAGAAATTAACAAGTATTTGGAATCTGCAGAAACAAGATATTCAATTTAATGGTTGCTGGATTTTGGGTTTAAGCAGGGGTTTTAGGGTCGATGAAAACTCCAGGATTGGCCAAAGGGTTGTTCTTATGTGGCTCTGATGAAGGTGTAATGTACACCAAAACGTTAACACAAGCTTTCAATCAATCCTGGAGTTTTCATTGACCCCAAAACCCACAATCCAGAAACCTTAAAATGATAAAATTGGGTCTTAACATGCGATAATAAAGATATTTAATTTTGAAAATTATACTATCTACCCAAGTAGTGGGATGCAAGGTGACTAATAGAAAGAAATGATGATAATTGAGATTTTTTTATTGTCCTTTGGATAGTATAGTTTTATAACTTTTATGTCTTACACCTACTATTAGCTTTAAGATTACTAGATTTATTAAAAAAAAAATCACTCGTATATCTAGGTACTTTGCATCAAAGCTTTTCATTAGTATAAATACCTATGATTGTCCAACACAAATTGATCATAGCCATGACTAAGTAAATTGGAAAAAATATTGGAATTTGCAATATAATGTGATTAAACATTAACAAATCTCAATCATATAAATATTTCAGTGAACTCGACATAAATTTCATATCCCGTCCCCTTATTATGCTATACCAACCTATGAAATGTGACTCCAGTCGATTTTTTCTTATCGATAGCGTCTCTACTCGCACAACTTCTCAGAGCACATGAAACAATAATTGAGAAATGTAACAACACACAAAAATCACATAATAATCCTCACAACACAGTTAAAACTAAGAAAAACTGTTCTACAAATGTAAACTGACACTTTGACAAAACACAAAACGATCGCGGTAAGATGGCGAAAGTGATCCCATTTTAGTCACGTGATGTCTCCATCCCTTTCTATCTACATGATCCTGAATTAAGTAAGGGGTTACATTAAAATTTGATTTCGAAGTGGAACTGTCAAATTTTTGCTTGGCAAACGGAAATCATATGCTACCAATCACAATGAGTTTGGCGTAGGCGTGATCTGGAACACAAATTTGATGTAGATGGTAGCATATGTTTCCCGTGTGCCAAACGGAAATTTGACAGTTTCACTTCGAAATGGAGTGTAGCTCAGGCTCAGGCAGGCAACAGGCAAGCCAAGCCAACGCTAACAGTAAGTGTATTTCTGCTAAATAAAGCAAATATTAAAATAAAAGTTTGAACTATTTGCTCTCGTCAGTAAACCCCATCTTTTCCCAAGATCACTATACAATAGGTTGCCTCACTTTGGAAAATATGACTTCATCTGTTTCGAGCGGCTGCAGTAGACTGAATCCTGTCATACTTGTCGTTCGATTGCATCGGTCTGCATTGTATCGTGTCATGTGTCATTCAATAATTCTATCGATGAGATCATGGTAGAAAGAAATAAGGTATGTCAGACACTCGTAGAAAATTTGCCTTGAATTGCGCAATGACGTCAAACGCTACAATCTACAATTTTTGTTTATAGTAACCATGGTGACAAAGGAACGTAGCTTTTCACGAGTGCTTTCTAGCACAACAGATAAGTTGTTCCATTTACTGTGTTTATTATCTTATTTATTAATACTTATATAGAAATAATCAAAAAACATACCTTGAAAATCAATTTCTTGTTCCCATTCCTTTGTATATGGCATCAACTATTCTCCCAACTTTCCGATCTTCGTTGAAGTTTGATAATATCAAGCAATCAAAAACCAGACAAGGTTTGGAGACGGATTTAACTCACTCTCACTAGGTCACTAGGTAACAAAATTACGAACGAAGCAATAACAGATAAGACGAATTATTCCTTTAAATATTCAAAATTCAAATCAATAATATCAACGACGGACTTTATCTAGACTCATTCCAGTAACACCTGTCATCTGTCACCCCGACACTTCAGTCAACGTTGCCAACTTGCAAATATACTGTACACCTTGGAATTGAACGTTTTCAAAATATAGGTTGAATACAAAATTATGTGTGATTTTAGGCAAAATAGATGAAATGTCCATGAATAATGTCCCTATTCAATAATAAATATTATAATACCAAACTCATTTTCATTCTATTGCCGAACAAATATTTCAGAAAATATACGATGCCTAATTGTTTCGATCAGTGTAAGTATAATCCTTATTAATATAAAAAATATGTTTATTCCTCGGTTTATTGTCTTATGACTAAATTGTCTAAAAAGGAATTTCCCGCGAATAAGTATTTGGACAATTTGCCTCAAATTATCAATAATTAAAAATATGTACCACATACTATAAATGGATTAAATATGAACAAAACTAAAGAAATCGCCTGAAATTTGATAAAACTTTGATCCCGCATCGGTTGTCAAACAAGTTATGTTGCATTTGAAAACTTTAATTCATTTGTCAGTTTACGCATCTTGGCGATTTTGGTTGGTGCCTTTTTGACACAAGTAATTTTTGTTCTGATAAAAACGGCTATCACCATCCGAAAGAGGAGCGAAAATTATGTACTTCCCGAAAATTTCACAATATTTGAGCTTGCTATGAAATTTTGAACAACCCTCTTTCGAATATTGCCAGCCATGCATTTTTATCAAAAAATAACACAAAAAAACGTTTATTTTGTTGAAAAAAAAGTCAAAACACGTAAACTGACTGACAAATGGATTAATGTTTTTGAATGCACCATTGCTTCTTTAAAAACTGTTGCATGATCAAAATTTCATCAAATTTAAGGCCGTTCCATTAGTGCAAGTCATATTCTCAATGTAAAGAAATAAAAAGCGAATTTCAAAAGTCCCGCCTATAACCTGTCAGCTGTGAATTTCAAAAGTCTCGCTATAATCATTCATCTGTCACATCAGTGTAAGAACCTACAGCGCCCCTCACCGTAGTTAGCACAACTAAAAACTTGGATTAGTTTTACTGTTTTACTCTATGGGACATGGGAGATGCAGTTCTAAGGGGAATGTTTTGTGGGAGCGACGAGGTCGGTCGAGCGAGGCCGACCGGGTCGCGTGATTTCTAAACATCATGGACTTGTGAATGAGAGGCCGCCAATTGACTGCAACATAGCATGACTCCGCCTTAGGAAAATAACAGCGTCATTTGAAACTGGAAACATTTTAATAAAGCCATTCTTAATTTTGTATTACGAAAATGACGAAATATATCATAAGCATAGTGTTTTAGAATAAGATGCTGATCCTTAAAGTTGTAGATTCTTGATGGAGAATGTAGGTCCGCCTATTTTTGACATAGGTACAGTGTTGAAAATTTATTAGATATTGGGTAGGTATTGGGTCCTATGATGGATCGTTTACGTTATTTTTAAACACAAACCTGTCATGTTATGATAACAGGGAAAAGATAACATACAAGATAACAGGACATATCATATTGGTATGATTGAACGAGTCGATAACAGAAGATGTTAAGCTGACTGTTAAGAATGGAAGAAAGTATTGATTTCCGTTTCTGCGCGTGCGCACAAAATGTACCTCACCTCAACTCAGTTAAGAAACGATGTTTGGATGTTCAAAAACAAATATTTTTATTGATTTATGTATGGCAAAAAGATTATCTTAGACGTTCCCAATTTTGTTCGAAAAAACAAAGTGATACTCACGGGGAAAACTGATAAATTGGATCAAAAGAGAATTTTAAACCTGTGGCAATCAGTAAAATCAGTTGCTAAGAAAATTAATGCCCTGTGTGTTGGACCCAAAGAAGTGGTCATTCGAAATCATTTACCATAAAATGTTCATAATATTGCCGTTGTTTCAGCCTAAAATCAATGTTTGATTGTTTCATTGCCAATTTGAAATTTTGCAGCACACATTTTTGATAACTGCCATGGCCACATCCCGCAACTATCAATATTCAAGAACTGTAACCTATATACAGGGTGAGTGAAAAGTAATAATTTTTCAGAATCATTTCAGTAACTCAAAATATCACACGATTCATTCATGTATCAGTTTAAAAAATGATTGTTTAGAAGTTTTTGTCAAAATTTGACATATTCTCCCTATATAGTGAATTCTTGTTTCACGACAATCAAAGATTGATATGAGAAGGTATTTTCGTATATCTTTTGAGAAATAGATGTTTTTAACGTTGTTTATAAACGGAGTTTACCACACAATAAGAGATTATAAAGTTTTTATCGAAAACGGTTGGGTTTTAAGAGTTTGAATATGTGAACATTTTTTCTGTAAAAAATATCAGGAATTTCAAGGAAGACCTATGCTGTCAGATTTGTGATACACGTTATGTAAAATTAAAGGCTTCAAAGATAACGCGAGTGGAGCCCTGTACGAGATGGACGAAAATAAGTATCATATTCCTCCTCAAAAAACCCTCTCACATAAATAATTTCTGTCGCAAGATATCTAAAAACCTATTATTCACTTGGGTAGAAATTTTAACTAACTTTGACACCCATAATCTTCAAAACTATCGACTTCTGAATTAAGTTAGGTACCTTATAATAATATGAAAAAATCGTGATACATAATTTTGAGCTACTCAAATGAGTCTAAAATTTAACTATTACTTATGAATCCCTGAATAAATGAAAATATTCGAATACTTATGAAGGTACTTTGAGGAGTGAAAATATCTCACACATGAGCAGTTGCAAAAGGATTAATGTGGTGATCTAAGCCTATGCTTTCTTTGGACGTTCAATTTAGTCCTTGAGTAGAAGATAACCTATTCGTAATAACGTTTTGTACTTCAGATCATTAGCATAAAATAATAGGTAAAATTATACCTACTCAATATACTGACCTCATTATCTAACTCGTGTAGTAAATGTAAATCAATCCATATTTCCTTTTAAAATCGAATTTACAAGTAGGACCCATTGGGTTAGTTTGACGGTCCTATGATTGAACGTTTACGTTATCCGTAACATCATACATGTTAAGCCGAGTTTTAACAGCAACGCGGCAAATCCGTATGATCGAACGATTTTCATTACACATCACTGTTATTTTCCGCCTGTTATATTCTAACTTAACGTATAGTCTCAACAGACCCGAATAACATACCGTTAAGGTGTCAAACGTTCATTTTATCACTTTATTTTGTTTGGATACTTGTTGAAGATTCTAGAAAATATGAATTAATTTACATTCACTACACGAGTTGGATAATGAGGTCAGTACATTGAGTAGGTATAACATATTTTACCTACTATTTTTTGCTAATGATCTGAAGTACAAAACGTTATAACGAATAGGTTATCTTCCTCCCCCCGTATCTCTGCCTTGACGTAGTCAGGGTCACCTTCCCTGACGGGCGGGGAGGCTTGTGCACCTCAGCGATCCTAAGAGCTATACCGGCGGTAGCGCAAGCTACTGGCAGGGCCACCCATGCCGGAAAGGTCAAAGGTTAGAGGTCAGACAAAAGGTGATACAAGGGCTTAACCCCACGGTTTTATGCGACCCGTGCCAAAGGGGTGGATGGCATCTGAGCCATAATCAGATGTTGCGAACGGAGCCTTTGGGACACCGGGCGACCTCCCAAAGTATTAAATCGCCTAGCGGCCAAGGGTGGGTACTCCTTGCGTCCGTGGTCCCTTTATTTTGACCCGTACTCGTGGGAACAAAATGAATAATGAACCTAACAAAAACACTTCGATGGAGGTAGAGGAAGGAACCCCAGTGGTACCTTCTGATACCCCATCATCTCCTGCGGAAGGAACTTCGACTGGACCTTCTGTCTCCGACACGCATACTCGACCTACTGAAGGAGCTCTCAGAGATCCTTCGGTAGACCCAATCAACCCTTCCCCGGAGGAACGTGCTACACGGACCTCTGCGGAGAAGAAGAAGAAGCCCAACATCTGCGGGGCAGAGAGGAAGAGAAGGAGGAAGGCCAGACGCGAGCAGGAACAGCTGTCAGCTGGACCTGCCTCTGGCCTTTCTCCTCTCAAAAGAGGTGAGATGGGGGTAGCAGGAGCTGCGACCCCCAAAAGGCTCAGAGAGAAGGGCTCTACACCTGTTGAAGCGAAACGCCCAGAGAAGCGCCTCAGGACGACTGGTTTGTCAGGGGACGCTTCTTACGCGGACGCTGCAATGGATAGAGCCCTTCAAATAGTGATAAGCAGGGAGGACTCCAGAGACATCTCCAACACAGAGTTACTGGAGTTATCCGATGCGATTTTGGAGACGATAATGTCGACACCGGCGGGCAGCGACACACCGACGCCGCGATTCATGTCGTCCAGATTGTGGCGGGGGCAGGTGCTGGTGACAGCTGCAGACCAGCCATCGAGGGAGTGGCTCCTCAGGGCCTTACCTAGCGTGAGACCCTGGGGTGGAGTGTCCCTCCTGGCATCTGACCCTGCCGCCTTCAGGCTGACCCGTGGGGTCCTGTGGCTTCCGGGTGTTAGACACCCAACGGACCAGGCTGCTCTCAGCTACCTGGAACGGTCTAACCCCGGTCTGTCCTCATCCAAATGGAGGGTGTGGGATAGGACGGAAGAGCCTCGGGGCCTACGGCTGATCGTTGGCGTCGATCGTGAGTCGTTAAGACGGCTCACGGGACTGGGCAACCGTCCATTTTATGGCTTGGGGAGGGCTAACTTCTCCACCGGCAATGCGCCCAAGGCTAGACCCAGGCCGAAAGTCCAGGTGGCTCCGACGGAACAGGGGGTCAAGGAAGGGGAGGAGGAGCAGCCACCCGCCCCGACCCCAGAGGACGGAGAGAAGGGCGACAGTTCCTGACTGTCCCCAATCACAGCCAACGAGGATACACCATCTTCCTCAGGTGAGTCTCATGTCAGTCTTGGTATTACTAACCTTAGTTTCTAGGAACTTAAGACTAACCTACAACAGTGTAAATTGTCATTCAAATGGCTTTAAAACTTATACAGATTAACCTGCAACATGGGAAAGCCTCAACAGCTGTCCTATGTAACACGATAAACAAACTAGGTACACACATAGCCCTCATTCAGGAACCCTGGCTTAACCAGGGTAAGATTAGGGGACTGGGACTGGTAGGAGGCTCACTGTTTCATAGCCCCTCCAGCAAAAACCCAAGGTCGTGTATTGTAACAAGAGAAGTTAACAGTTTTCTATTGTCAGGACTCTCAACCAGAGATCTGACTGTCATCAAGATAATCACAAAGGACAATGGGATCCTCATTGTTGCATCGGCCTACCTCCCACATGAGAGGGAAAGCCCTACAACCGAGGTGATTGATCTTGTGAATTTTTGCAAAGAAAGGAATCTTCCTCTCCTTATTGGATGTGACTCAAACGCTCATCATTTTATATGGGGTAGTAGAGATATTAACCCACGAGGTAGAGATCTAGCCGAATACCTCAGCTCCACGGACCTCCATGTCCTAAACAGGGGTGCTGCTCCTACATTCTCCAATGCTAGGAGTGAGTCAATCATAGATTTAACGTTATGCTCAACGAGTCTATATAGCAAGGTGAAAGAGTGGAGGGTGGCTGGTGAAGTCACACTGTCTGACCACCGGCACATCATGTTCACACTCGAACAAGAGTGCTTAATAGCACAGCCTAAGGTAAGAAATAGGAAGTTCACTAACTGGGATCTCTTTAGAGAGGAAATAGAAAGAGGTGTCGACAACATTCTTACCAAAATGAGAATAGAAGAGGACATTGAGCTGGCTGCAAATCAGCTTCAAGAATGCCTCACTAATTCATTTGAGACAGCATGCCCCTTAAGGGAAAAGCCAAACAACTCCAAGACGGTCTGGTGGAATAAACAAACGGAGACTCACCGTCGCAAAGTTCGCAGGCTCCTCAGTAGAGCTAAAGAACTGCGTACTCCGGACAGCTGGGATGACTATAAGACAGCCCAAAGAAACTACAAGAAGGTCATAAGATCAGCTCAGAGACATAGCTGGCAAAGCTTTTGCGAAGAGCTGAACGACCTTCCGTCTACGCTCCGCCTATGCAAGATCTTAGCAAAGGACCCTGGAGCCAAAATAGGATGCCTAGTTAAAGCGGATGGTAAATTAACCTTGTCCGAGGAGGAGACGCTTAACAGGCTACTGGAAGTGCACTTTCCTGGATCGGGGCAAATCGCTGCACTCCCACATCAGGTAAGAGCCCGCACAGCTCCAGACTTTGAAACTGCAAAGAGGATAGTCGACTATGAAAAGGTAGAATGGGCTCTCGAGTCCTTCTCTCCGTACAAAGCTCCAGGGATGGATGGGGTATTTCCGGCCTTGCTACAAAAAGCTGGAAATCGTGTAACCGCATTCCTGGTGAAGCTCTTTCGTTCATGCCTTGCCATGGGCTATATTCCCTCTAGCTGGAGGGAAGTAAAGGTGATATTTATCCCGAAACCAGGGAAATCAGACTACACCAACCCCAAGTCCTTCCGACCGATTAGTCTATCAAGCTTTTTACTCAAGACACTGGAAAGACTTGTTGATAGATACATCAAGGAAACGCATCTGTTATCCACGCCACTGCATAACAATCAATATGCCTATCGACAAGGTCTATCGACGGACACGGCGCTACATCACCTTATCACCAAGGTAGAGGGAGCGCTAGACGGAAATAGATCAGCATTGGGTGCTTTTGTGGACATCGAAGGCGCATTTGACAATACCTCCTTTGAATCGATCTGTCGAGCATTAGAGGCAAGGGGCTCAGAAAGAACACTGACCCAGTGGATATCAAATATGCTATCACAAAGGATGATATTTGCCGAATTAAACGGACAAAATGTCAGAACTATGGCTGCCAGAGGCTGTCCCCAGGGTGGAGTCTTATCCCCTCTCCTTTGGAGTCTTGTGGTGGACAGCCTGCTGAAGCAGCTGAACGATTCGGGATTGTATACACAGGCCTATGCTGATGATCTGGTGATCCTAACGACGGGTAGCCACATTCAGGAGCTGAGAGCACCCACAATGCGAGCCCTGAGAATTATAGAACAGTGGTGCTCCCTTGAAGGACTTAGGATCAACCCCGAAAAGATCGAAATCCTGTTATTCACCAGGAAATACAAACCAGGACTCAAACCGGAGATATCCCTCTCAGGAAGAGTCCTGGAATACAGGAAAACGGTCAAATACCTAGGAGTAACTCTTGACCAGAAACTGTCCTGGAAAGATCACATCGAAGAACGCTCTAGGAAAGCCATATGCTCTCTATGGGCATGCAAAAGAGCTATAGGGACAACATGGGGACTGAAACCCAGAATAGTTTACTGGATCTATTCTATGGTTATCAGACCTCTGATCACCTACGGAGCCATAGTATGGTGGCCCGCAACTAAGAAAGCATACATCCAAAGGCAACTTGATAAGGTTCAAAGGATGGGATGCATCAGTATAACAAGCGCAGTACGGACCACACCAACGAGAGCGTTGGAGGTAATTCTGGAGCTACCCCCACTGCACTTGTTTGTAGAGAGTGTTGCACTCAGAACAGCATACCGTCTTCACTGTCTGGAACATCTGAAGCTAAGGAACAAGGGACACTCGGTTATCATGAGTGAACCCCAGATAAAAGATGGAGTGCTGCTAATGCACTCCGACTACATGACTCCAATCTTCTATGCTGGTAGCTCGCCTGAGCTGATTATTCCTAGACCAGAGGATTGGACGGATCAGAACAGACCAGTTCAAACACGAGAAGGGTCGTGGTGGTTTACTGATGGCTCCAAACATCAGAGAGGCACAGGAGCAGGATTCTGCAAGAGCGGGAGGGACAATAAAATGACCTTCTCGCTCGGGATCTACGCTTCGATCCTACAGGCCAAAATCTTCGCCATAACACAATGTGCATATAACATTCTTGAGAGCGGCACAAATCACAGAACTTTCAACATTTGTTCAGATAGCACTTCAGCATTAAAGGCTGTTGTGAGAAAGGCAGTAGACTCTAAAGCAGTCCTAGAATGCAAAGAGGTTCTGCATAAGATAATTCAAAATAACAACAAGGTGAGGCTAATATGGGTCCCGGGCCATAGCGGTATAAAGGGGAACATTGAAGCTGACAGACTTGCCAAAAGTGGTTCATCGCACAGGCCGATAGGACCCGAACCAATGATTGGCATCCCTAAAGCAATAGGAATGGTCGAGGCGAAGAAACTTCTACTCGAAAAGGCCACTCTATGCTGGAATAATGCCCCTGGTATGCTACATGCCAAGGCAATGATAACAGGACCTGATACGGGCAGAACCAAAGAGCTCCTAAATATGAGCAGAAAAGACCTCCGCACAATGACTGGTCTATTAACTGGTCACATGAACCTGAAGGGTCACCTCCATAGGATCGGGATCGGGGAAGATTCTGACTGTAGGTGGTGCCTTGAAGACGTAGAGACCGTTGCCCACATCCTAACGGAATGTCCGGCTCTTCGTAGCATTAGGATGGAACACTTCGGAGCTGAACTCACAACACTCCAGGAATTGGAAGGGATCTATTTGAGGGACCTGCTGAGCTTCGCGAAAGCATCGTGCCTTCAATAATCTCACTTCTATCTAGTGTGGGTTGCAACGGGCCCAGGAGGCCTAAGCAGGTTTTGGCGTGAGCCACCCACTGTAACATCTACATCTACATCTAGGTTATCTTCTACTCAAGGACTAAATTGAATGTCCAAAGAAAGCATAGGATTATTAGATTACTACATTAATCCCTTTGCAACTGCTGATGTGTGAGATATTTTCACTCTTCAAAGTACCTTCATAAGACGTATTTGAATATTTTCATTTATTCAGGAAGTCATACCTAGTTCAAAAGTCGATAGTTTTGAAGATTATGGGTGTCAAAGTAAGTCAAAATTTCGACCCTTGTGAATAATAGGTTTTTAGATATCTTGCGACAGAAATTATTTATGTGAGAGGGTTTTTTGAGGAGGAATATGATCCTTATTTTCGTCCATCTCGTACAGGGCGCCACTCGCGTTATCTTCAAAGCCTTTAATTTGACATTACTTTTATCACAAATCTAAGAGCATAGGTACCTGAAATTCCTGATATTTTTCACAGAAAAAATGTTCACATATTCAAACTTACTTAAAACTCAACCGTTTTCGATAAAAACTTTATAATCTCTTATTGTGTGGTAAACTCCATTTAAAAACAACGTTAAAAACATCGATTTCTCAAAAGATGTACGAATAAAACACGAATTCACTATATAGAGAGAATATGTCAAATTTTGACAAAAACTTCTAAACAATCATTTTTCAAACTGATTCATGAATGAATCGTGTGATATTTTGAGTAACTAAAATGATTCTGAAAAACTATTAGATACTTTTCACTCACCCTGTATATAATAGGTTCCAGTTCTTCAATATTGTTAGTTGTGGGTTGCGGCCATGGAAGTTATCAAAAATGTGTGCTGTGAAATTTCAAATTGACAATGGAACAATCAAACATTGATTTCAGGCTGAAACAACGGAAATATTATGAACATTATACAGTGCGCCTCTGAAAGGTCCCCCCCACCCATTTTTTTTTAATGTGTGCATCAAAAATTTTGAAACTTGGCATACTTCAATTGCTGTCGAAATAATACTTTCTGATGTTACTGACGTACTTTTAGTATTCAAGATGGCGACTGGGCGCCATTTTGAAACATTTTTTTAAATGGAAAGGGAGGTCGTGTGACACATCATCCGAAAGGTCTTATCGAGTAAATTATTGTGTGAAGATTTCATAGGATTAAACGCATCCGTGCGGATATGACAAACTGTCAAACTAACAAGATAAAGAAATTCGTAAAATAAGAACAAAGAAAGCATACTTCAATTTTTATTGTAAAAATGTTGAAAATGTCCTCCGTTGACCCCCAAACAATGAAATAATCTGTCTGAGAACTCCTGACGGAATTTTTCGAAAGTATCGACATTAATATTTTGACAAAAAGCAGTAATTCTTTGCTGTAAATCCAAAAGAGTGTTTGGCTATGTTGCATATACTTTCTGTTTTAAATATCCCCATAAAAAAAAGTCCAATGGTGTTAAATCGGGCGACCTGGCAGGCCATTCGGTTGGACCCCGACGACCAATCCAACGATTGGGGTTAGTTATGTCCAAATACTGCCTTACATTTCTGCTGAAATGAGGAGGCGCACCATCCTGTTGAAAAATTGGTCGTTCGGATTATTCTGACGTATTTGTACAATCAAAGGCCCTATTGTAGTTTCTAACAAGTTCAAATACAGGTCCCCTGTCAAATTTTCATGAATGAAAACGGGACCAACAATATGGTTCCCCAATATGGCAGCCCATACGTTAACCTTTTCGGGATATTGCGTGTGGGTTTCCCTAAAAATATGAGGATTTACGTCACCCCAATAACGAACATTTTGCCTGTGTACACGGCGATTTAAAAAGAAAGTACACTCGTCACTAAAACAAATATTTTGAACGTATCTCGGTTCTCGGCCTATTCGATCGGTCATAATTTCGCAAAATTCCACACGTCTGTCAGGATCATCTTCAGTCAACTGGTCCATTTGAAATTTATAAGGATAAAATTTCTGTTTTTTCAGCAATCGTTTTATCACAGATATCTGCAACCTGAAAAGTCGACTGTTCAGGATTTATCACCATCTCACCAATTATTGCAATTTGTTTATCTTCCGAAATGGATGGTCGCCCTTGATTCTTCAAGCTATGAACACTTCCAGTGTCGATAAATTTCCGCACTAATTGGCGAAGATATTTCCTGCATATCGGACGGTCCGGGAAGCGCTCATTGAAGATTCTTTTCGTCTCATGGAAATTACGATTTCCGCCATAACTAAAAATTGCTTCAATTTTTTCTGCGAGGGGACGCGAATTAGGCATTTTTGTAACACTTCCCAATTAACACAATAATCAAACAACTAGCTCATGTCGTTTCAAGATTTTCACATTTGGTTAAACTCTAGTGCTGTGGCGAGGTAGTGTGGAAACTGTATCTCCATCTTAATTTAGATTTTAGTATTATAATGCTAATAAATGCTTTCCAATTTTTTTTTTAATCTTGAAATTCTTTATCCGCTTTGTATCAGCATACCTATTTGTTAGACTGTACTGTTTTGCTCAGGTTCCCCATCATTTTTCCGGAATCTGATGTGTCAGCTCGTTAAAAAATTGAAACTTAATGTAAACGACATTTTTGAAAACTAAAAGTTTGGCAGGCTGTCATATCCGCACGGATGCGTTTGATCCTATGAAATTTTCACACAATAATCTACTCGATAAGACCTTTCGAATGATGTGTCACACGACCCCCCTTTCCATTTAAAAAAATGTTTCAAAATGGCGCCCAGCCGCCATCTTGAATACTAAAAGTACGTCAGTAACATCAAAAAGTAGTATTTTGACAGCAATTAAAGTATGCCAAGTTTAAAAATTTTTGGTGCACACATATTAAAAAAAAGGGGGGGGGGACCTTTTAGAGCCGCACTGTATGGTACATGATTCCGAATGACCACTTTTTTGGGTCCAACACACAGGGCATTAATTTTCTCGCAACTGATTTCACTAATTGCCAAAGGTTTGAAGTATTACTTTGTTTTTTCGAACAAAATTGGGAACCATTCTTAACAGTCAGCTTAACATCCTCTGTTATCGACTCGTTCAATCATACCAATATGATATGTCCTGTTATCTTGCATGTTATCTTTTCCCTGTTATCATAACATAACAGATTTGTCATTGGAGAAAAAAGATTCTTGAAATGAAGTGTGGAGGATATTATGTAGGTTAGTCCAGAAGCTTTTAAGAAAAAAATTTTTTTTTCCAGAAACAAAACTCATAAGTTCAACCGAGGTTCAACCACCAACTGCTCTTCAGGGGGTACCTACTACCTATACGTTGTTTTCATAGTATCAATACCTAACTGATAAAAAAAAAATCAACAAAAATTGCTTGTCTATTAAATGAAACAGATATTGAAGTATGACATATTTGTTCAGAAATGTATCCAGAAGGTATTTCAAAATACCTGTTTCCTTATCTCACCTACTAAATTATTAATATTCGGTGCTTTTAGAGTTGCGCAAAAAAAAAACACTATTGGAGCTCTTAGTCTGTTATGAAGAATTTGAACATATGCAATCTATTTCAATGACAGTTGCTCTCCCCTTTTTTCTCGGCGCAGCCTTATAATAAAATAGGTATGTCCAGCAATGGTCTACCCCAAGGGAGCAAATGTACCAAAAATATCATTTTTTGGCAAAAAGTAATTCTTTATAAATATACCTATTTGCTTCAATGAAAAATACAACTAGGTATTCTTGATGAGAAAAATATTCATTGTTGTCATGATAACAGAAACCAATACTATATTATCCAATATGATCCAAATACTCATAGCGCAGTAGAGATGTCGGTTTTTTGAAAAAATAATTTCAAACAGAATGATATTTTCAGGAGTGCTTGTGGACTGCCTCCTGAGCATCCAACCAAAAAATCTGACTCGGAGTCCTGGTACGTTTGGCGCTGACGAGGTGGTTTCCTAAATACTTTTTTAGAGCAAAATGACCTGGATAAAAGTTAAAGAGGACCAAGAACTTGACAACTTTGCCGCATAAAATTTCATGATAGCTCAAATACCAAACGAGTTACAGCGCATCAAATGACAAAAATATATGCTGAGGAGTGGTTTTAAAAACATTTTTTTTGCAAAAAAAATCCTGGATGAAAGTTTCAGAGAAGCAAAGTCTGAACAACTTTTCTCCATAACTTTTTTCATGATCCCTAAAAAAATGGTTTTGAAACCATCCCTGTTGCCAGTGGAATTTTGTCATTTGTTGCGCTGTAGTTCATCAAGTGTTACAGCTGTCAAAAAAATTTATGAGGCAAAAATGTCTAGTTTTTGATCCTCTATACTTTTTATTCAGGTCATTTTGCTTTTGAAAAATGTCTAGAAAACCACCTCTTCAGCGCAAACAAAACGTACACAGGACTTCGAGTCAGATTTTTTGTTAGATGCTCACGATGCAGTCCACACGCATCCCTGAAAATATCATTCTGTTTGGAATTGTTTTTTTGCCCATCCCTATTTAAGCGGACGACAACTTTACTGCGCTATAAACTTGAAATCACTCAAAACATATAGGTATAGATAAAAGATAACACAACACAAATAGTCTCCTGCGAAAATTGCAAAATAAAATCACACAAATTAATAAATTGGGATTTGATATTTTCTGAACGCAACTCAAAACGCAAATAGATAGATAAAGTTGTTAAGTCCGTATACAAAATCCAAAATAATCAAAATACCATAGATGAATATTGAACTGAATATACGCCGGAGCCTAACAGCTGATCGAGTAAACACGTTGCACACGTGACCCTCCTTGGGCCAATAGCGTTAACCCCATTCACAAGTCCATGATGTTCAGAAATCACGCCACCGGGTCGCGTATTCACAGACCCTCTAGGGTTATTTTTTATATTGTCTCTGGTTAGACCCGGTTGCGTGAAGACGAAACGTACCATTATACAACACAGGAACGCGTTCAGTCGTGGTACGCTTTGGCTAGAAATTCACGGTTATTTTTTGCCCGACAAAACGTACCTCGCTGCAACAGGCCCTTTCGATTTCTTTGTAGGCGTACCAGATAAAATGTGGAATCATTATTAGAGGGTGATTGTTTCCATTTTACTGAATAGATACGTATCTCAGTTAATATTCGTTTTACAAAAAAATTTCCAGGGGCAAAACCGCATCAAATTCTTATCGATTTCGAATGTAATCGGTAAAGTAGTAATTTTTTTGATTCCAATTTTTCATGGCTTCCTACGAATAATAGTCCTTCAAAAACGTGAAAAGTTAATAGACATTTCTTGAATTTATAAACAGATAGCATTTCTGATTTTGGCTTATTCAAAAACACATTAGCGGTAATTTTGAAGTAAAATTTCACAGGTACAGGTTGTACAGGATTTTTTATTTAACAACCCTTTAAAAATTCTAGCAAAGATTTCGCAACAAGTACGAGTACCTACACGTACACATCCAAGTAGTTGTGATACTCTAGCCTATTATACAAGACCTGTTCAAAAACTCTATTTTTGGATAGCTTCTGTATAAGTAGGACAAGAGTGACAAGAATTAACGGACGTGTGATCAAATGTACTGGTATTTGAAAAAATTCTTCATGATAGCTTATA
The DNA here is from genome assembly GCA_958502075.1 of Orchestes rusci. Classification (NCBI taxonomy): domain Eukaryota; kingdom Metazoa; phylum Arthropoda; class Insecta; order Coleoptera; family Curculionidae; genus Orchestes; species Orchestes rusci. The sequence continues at coordinate 59,400,646 of OY293303.1, read as the reverse complement.
ACATGCACGTCATCTCTTGGCTCTAATTCTACTAATATAACATAAGTTTTTGATAATTACCTTTATTTTTGAACGCTTCATATATGCTAGAGTATGCTATTGCCTTTATCAGAACGGCAGACAAGAAGTGATAAAGGCAATAGCACTGTTCTGATGAAAAGACACGAATACTCTGAAGCTATGAACACCATGCTCAGTGATCATTCAACGTATAAGAAGCTGAATTTCGATCCTACATCCCGTTATCAAAATAAAGCGAACTCTATTATCAAGGAGCTTAAAACAAAGAACCTCATTGACAACATAAAATCAGTCAGACTCAAACATTATTCGTCATTACCTCCAAAATTATATGGTCTTAGAAAGACACACAAAGAAGGAGTAAAAATGAGACCTGTAGTAAGCTGTACGAACTCCCCTAGTTATAAAATTACCACTTTATTGAATGAAGTTCCTTCACCATTAACAACAACATTCCAATGCAATATAAAGAATTCCTTCGAATTTGTTGACTTAATGAGAAATACTGTTATTCCAGCTGACTATATACTTGTATCATTGGATGTAATTTCCTTATTCACCAATATACCAAGAGCTTTAGTAATAGAGATATTACATAAATATAAACGGCATATTTGTACATATACAGATTTTCCAATGGAGGTTCTTGTCACGATGGTGGATTTTTGTTTTGACACTAGTTATTTTACTTTTGAGAACCAGTTCTATCAACAATTGGATGGCAGTGCCATGGGAAACCCGGCAAGCCCGGTACTGGCAAATTTGGTCATGAACTACGTTCTGACAGAAGTTTTGAAAAAATGCACCTATAACATCCCTTTTCTATATGCGTATGTAGATGACACAATTATGGCCATACCAAGGAATACAGAGCGTGAAATTCTCGCGTTGTTTAATAGTGTTAATGAAAGAATCCAATTTACGATGGAGGTCGAGAGTGCTGGAGAGCTACCCTTTTTGGATGTATTGGTGTTGAGAGACATTTCAGGCGAACTAAAGACCAACTGGTTTATGAAACCTACGAGCTCTGGTAGATTGTTGAATTTTTATTCCTACCATAACAAACAACATAAAGTAAATACATTGTGCAATCTGATATATAGAGCGAAACATTTGAGCCATGAAAGTTTTTGGGAAGAGAATACGAATAAAATAATGGGCTTAGCGCGTTATAACAATTACCCTCGTAGCTTTGTTAACCTCTGCATGAACAAAATGAATATGAGGAATGAGACACCAATAAGAGTACGAACGAAGAGGTATTTCGAGGTTTCCGTTTGTTCAAGGTTTATCGCATAAAATTGCAAAATTAATTAACAGTGAAGAAACACAATTAGTATTCTATAATTTAAAAACAACATGTGCACTATTCTCCAAACTCAAGGATACAACACCACTCTCTAAACAGTCGGGTATTGTGTATAGCATACCATGCTCTTGTGGCAGTGTATATGTGGGTCAAACAAAACAATACTTAGAAAAGAGAAAGAAACGGCATATCTATGACATAAGAGAACGCAACAGAGAAAAACAAGAAAAATCGGCACTTGCCCAACACTATTTTAACACAAACCACAACTTCGATTTTGAGGAGATGAAGATTTTGGATAGAGAACATAATTATTATAAGCGTATCATTTTCGAGATGATACATATTCAAGTGAACCATGATAATGCGGTGAATACTCGAAGTGATGTTGATAATTTGAGTGTATTATATCATCCGTTACTTAATTATATAAAAAACTCATAGAATAACTCCACAACCGACATCATGTATTTATCAACCACAAAGATCATATAGGCAACATCGTTTCTCCATTACAACAAAAAATCTTCTATAGAGTACCAACTTGAAATGTGATAAACTCATACCGCTGTCATATAGATCAAGGATTGTTTTGGTTGCGCTCAGTTGACAATAATGTGGCCAACGTTGCCAATAATTGAATGCCAGAATAAACTTTGTATTCTACCACATTTTATTTATGTAATTGATCAGAGACATTGCAACATTGTGATTTTGAAGCGTATTGATTTATTTGGTTATTGACCGTTATAATTTTATGAGTGATGTACTGTTTTCCCTGTTTTCCTAAAGATTGGTAAAAAATTCGTTGTGTGATTCCTGGGGTATTTTCATGAAAAAAAGTTCCTATAAACATTTGCCGAAAAATGCTTCCTAAGGGAGCTACGCCCCTTTAAATAGGGCACCCCGAAGACGGTTTTTCCTCAATATTTCCGAAACCTTACATACAAAAATCATGAAATTTGGTACATCATACAAACTTTTAATGCTGAATGAGAATTTGAGCTAAGAATTTCAAAATTTTAATCAGGGGCGTACCATACTGGCGGGGTTAAAGGTTAAAAGAATCCAATTTTTTAAATGGTATGGTACGCCAGTATGGTACGCCCCTGATTAAAATTTTGAAATTCTGAGCTCAAATTCTCATTCAGCATTTAAAGTTTGTATGATGTACCAAATTTCATGATTTTTGTATGTAAGGTTTCGGAAATATTGAGGAAAAACCGTCTTCGGGGTGCCCTATTTAAAGGGGCGTAGCTCCCTTAGGAAGCATTTTTCGGCAAATGTTTATAGGAACTTTTTTTAATGAAAATACCCCAGGAATCACACAACGAATTTTTTACCAATCTTTAGGAAACACCCTGTATACATATTTTAATTGTTCGTTGTATTCATGTTTCGAGTTTAAATGTAATTTTCTGTCAATATTGGTCTCCAATTTTTTTAATAGGTAGGTTTCATGTTTTTATGACAATGTTCGTTTTGTGTTTTTATTATTTATTTTTTCTGCTATTTTAATTTTGGATGACTGTTCAATTGCTAGTGTTCATATGTACGAATTTTTTAGCCTGAAGAAGATGCAACACAGCATCGAAACTGTAGCTCTTTATTAAAAGGAAGACTCAAGACACTGTCCGTTATTCCCGTAATCCTCGACATATTTGTTAATAATTATAATGAGAAAGTCCCATTTTCTGATGGCGCTATTATTTACTGTACCGAATATTAACAAAAGACAAGAAGGTTTACTCGTCGTCAAAAGTGGCTACGGTTTGCCGCATAGTAGGTGTCGCCAATCGGAAATTCCGCCTGAGATACGTCGTTGCATTTTGCATTTCGTACGCCGCTTGGAAATCGATCGCCTTTTTCCAACTTGTCTTCCTCGTAAAACCTGTTCTGGGTCGGTTTTTGACCGGATTTTGATTATGATTTAAGTAATTTCGGCAAATCGTGTCTCTGAACCCTGACCCAACTGTATATTCAACTGTGCTGTATGTACTAAGCGTCCAATAAAATCACGTAGGTGCCCATGGGGCAGACTTTTTTAGCATTCCATAAAAAAAAACAATAACCTGAACCCTAAATGCATGAATCTCTGGAAAATAACACTTTTTTTGACTTATTATTTTTTTATATTCCGCTCCGTTCACCACTAAGAAAATCAAACTCACCTATCTATGTTGGAAAAAAAGTTTTCAATGTTTTTTAATTTGATTTTCTACCAAATCATTTTACCCAATAATAATTTCAGAAGACACCTCATAACATTATCAGAAAACAATTAAATATTCACGTCAGTTAAAGAGATTTCAATAATTTCTAAACTTTAAAACCGAGTAGAAAATTATGATGCGGTTTTTTCAGATGTTTGAAGCAACTGTTTTTTTTTTGTTTTGATCCAAGGAACACCCATATTGAAACTCAACTTCAAATTAATAACAGTACGGTAAAATGAATGAGAAAAGGGAGAGCTCGCTATGGGGGCGAGCTTTGTCTTTTTACCACAGAACACAAAACAAAATCCGTACCTATTAATGCAAAATCATTTTTTTTAATTAAAAGTTCTGTTCAATGGAATAAATAGTTTTTTTCCGTGTAAGTACCCCAATACCGCCGTAATATTTCCTATACAGTGTGATTCACGTAAGTGATCTGCTCGGTGATCGGTTACAAGAAGTAGGTATTCCAATAACCAAAAAAATTGAATTCAGTCCATTTCTTTTTAGAATATTTGAAAGTTTTTTGGCGCACCCTGTAGAATTTCTGAAATATTTGGAAAAAATCGATCGTAATTTTTGAAATGAAATGTGGAAAGGGTAAATTCCAGACCCTGTAGATTATTGTGAAAAATGATCAAGATTATTCGAATTACCAGCATTTCTCATGGGTAGGTACTCCCAAAATTTTATTGTTTTACGTCTTATAGTCTCTAAGATACAAAGCGTCAAAATATTGTCATTTTTTTCTTTAAATGAAAATATCTTATTCAAGACGGTCAAAGATGGTCATAGGTATCATTCGATGAACTAAACTTAATTTTCAAAAAGGAATCTGGATCTGAAATAAAAAATGGGAGGCTCCACTCAAAAATCTAAAGTATAACGCAATATCTTATCTTTGGATCACTCTGTATTGTACGGTTATAATCAAAATTGACGCGTCCGACCGTTTTTCCCAAAATATACCAGGAGAGTCAGAAATAGGGGTGCGACTTTCTCGCAGGGACACCCTTCATAACATATTCCATAAAAGTTATTCAGAATTTCATACAGAATTCGAAAATCAAATAATATACAGGGTTATTCACGTTATTCGACACGAAACATTATGGTCGAAGTATATGATTTTGAAAAAGTTTTTTTTTCTGGATGGATAGGGACCCCTTAAGGCTACATTTTAAAAATATTTTCATGTTATACAGGGTGTCCCCAAAACACGAAACGCATCAAAGTTGTATTTTTTTAAATGGAACCCCCTGTATATTAATTGATATTCTAATTCTTTCTTCAATTTGGAACAAAAATTGTAATACAACTAATGTTCCTAAATTCAACCGTTATCGAGATATCGCGTTTTAAAAATGGCATTTTTGCAACTTTGACATGCTATAAAACTCAAACTATTCAAGTTAGAGAGAAATGGATTGCACATTCCTGTCTTAACTTTTCAAGAGCTATTCAAGGAGATTAAATTCATTCTTTTGAAAAAATGTCAAAATGTGCCGAAAAAAGTTGACAGTTGACGGTACCTTCTATCCAAATGACAGAAGAGCTCTTGAAAAGTTAAGATAGGAAAGTGCAAACCATTTTCCTCTAACTTGAATAGTTTGAATTTTATAGTATGTCAAAGTTGAAAAAATGCCATTTTCAAAACGCGATATCTCGATAACGGTTGAATTGAGGAACATTAGTTGTATCACAATTTTTGTTCAAAATTGAAGAAATACAGGGGGTTCCATTTAAAAAAATACAATTTTGATGCGTTTCGTGTTTTGGGGACACCCTGTATAACGTGAAAATATTTTTAAAATGTAGCCTTAAAGGGTCCCTATCCATCCAGAAAAAAAAACTTTTTCAAAATCATATACTTCAGCCATAATGTTTCGTGTCGAATAACGTGAATAACCCTGTATAGAGGTTGTTTAATTTGAAAGAAAAAGCTCACTATAAAAAGTATTGGATCCGGCAACGCCGGAATCACAAAAAATTATTAAAAGTTGCATTACACTTCCATATCGATTCATACCAAAATTCACTAGGTCTGATGGAAAAGCCTTTTTGAAATACTTTTAATAGATCACCTTCGTGAATCACCCTGTAAAGTAACGAATAGTGGAAAATTGAAAACTAGATCAGCTAGAGGTCAAAGCAATAAAAATCTTCTGTGAAAAATTCTCTTCAAAAGCAATGGAGAAAACACCTTACAGTAACCTAGATAAATTTATTTTGAATGTTTCTTAAATAATTTATTATACACACTAGGTCATTGTCAATCTTCTAAAAAAAAAAAGACATTTTCTGTTCTATTATTATTGGCATGATGGTTCATAAAAATGTATTGCACATTTTATGTTGTACGCACATTATGTGGTTGTACGTACATAGAGAGCGTGAGAGGCGTTGCAGCGAGGTACGTTTTGTCGGTCAAAAATATCCGTTAATTTCTAGCCAAAGCGTACCACGACTTGCTCGCTCTTTCTACACCGCTCGACAGGTTGACATTTGAGAGATTGATATTGATTATGGTTTATGGTTAATTTCCACTATTGTTCACTTCTTGAATCAGCGTTTGCATAATTAAACCTTTTTGAAAATGTACTATTTTCCAAATATTCTTAAAAAGTTGAACACGCTGTTTTGTGTTGTGCTAGACAAGCAGAGTGAAGATGAATGTGCTATTTTGCGAGCCAATGTCAATCGTGAAGAAGACGCACAAGCATTTTTGGAGGCATTACTCATACGAATTGGATTGTAGGTACCACATCATAATGTATCTTCTCCTCAAAGGTACAGGGTGATTTACTTTTATATTGAACCTCCCTCCCCAAGGTTGTTGCAAAAAGTTGTGTTATGTTTTTTTTTAAATAAATGAATCCTTTCTTTAGTTTTATTTTTATTTTCAATTACGAGACAAACGACCCTCATTTAAACAGTGGGTACCTGGAACTTTATAGATTGTTTACTATTTTATTTAATTTATTCGTGGACACCCTCACGAACCCCTAGACAAAGAAAGGGGTGATTTAGGGGTATTGGTACATAGAAAAAACTAAATTTTTTACATGAACATGGGTCCGAAAATGCTTTTCATTTGGATTATTTTGTTCAAACTTTCTCGACAGCAAACTTCTGGGATTTGAGGTGAATAAGTCGGATTCTTAAACCTTTATTGAACAAAAAAGGTATTCTTTCTCAACAATGCTATAGCGAACCGTTTTCTAGAGATTTCCAAATCTCTGCATTGGTGCAGTTAGAATTCCTAAAGCGTTAGATGGGAAAAGAATGAGTTTTAACTTCAGATTCACTTAGCCTGAATGAAAAATACTGAACCAGAGGATGTTCGTGGATATATAATATTTTCTGATGCATATCTTCATATAGGTACGACTTTTCAATAATTTCACAAAAAATGTTATTTTTCTTGCCGCAATAAGCCTATATACCTATTTAGCGACATCCTTTTGTGAACGATATTAAAGCAAAAAGAATGCATAACATACTCGTCCGCACGTAATTTTGTCTTGAAAATTTTGCATAAAAAACTGTCAAGGGTTCCATAGCGTTAAGTATCCTCAAAATTGATTGGTGCAATGGGCCATTAACGTCAAACATTTAGATACGTAATCAAGTTCATAGTAGAATAGACTATAGTAAGCGCCAAAAAACTTTGAATCTACGTCATCGTTGCCACCAAGCGCGTTGTTATGAAGTTTGCTGGTGTCCACATTTGGTCACCAGCAAATCACACAACAAAGCGCTTGGTGCCATCGATGACGTAGATTTAAAGATGTTTGGCGTTTACCAAAGAATTATAGTAATAATAAAATGATTAGAGCTAGGTACTGGTTGTTCAATACTTTTTTGCGGTTACGTCATACTCTTCTGTCTCTCTCGTGAAAATTTGCAAACATTTTACGTCTGTCTGGACGTTGGTCAATCCGATCAATTTGATAAATGTCACATCTAGAGCGATCAATCCACGACATACTGGCAAAAGTGGCAAACGTCAAATACTGTGACGTAACAGCAAAAAAGCATTGAACAGACAGTAGTATCATTCATAGGTTAATGGTATTATTCTATTATTCATGATAAGAGAACCACAATCATAGTCTTTTTATAAAATGGTACCTATAAGGTTTCGCAATGAATATGGAATAATATGCTTTTTCAACTTAACACGTGTCTGTGATCTTTGTTAGAGTTTTATATCAGATAAATCTATTGAAAAGTAATTTCTAAAAAAACACAGTGATTGTTAGGTGAAGAAAAATATTATGACAATTATTACTACCTACTATGAATAAGCTTGGACTGTATGTTCAGTGCATAATCAAAATAATTTACATACATAGATTCAAATCATTCAAACGCAAAGATACACATCACAGTTGATTTGAAGTTGGTGAATGGAATTAGGTTTTGCCAACTTATACTGTGACGTCACGACTAATCAAGTCTTGTCCAATCGGAGCGACGCATTTCTTATCACGGGTCTAACACTAGAGGGCCGGTGAATACGCGACCGGCGTGGCCGACCAGATCTGCGATACCATATCCGCCGACTTGATCTGTGAGTGATCTGATATGTCGTGTCCACACACGACCATACTTGGTCCGCCATTTATCAAACGATCTGTTCTTGCACGGAAACAACCCCTTTATAGGGCCCCACATGAACAAAATTTGAATCACGATCAAACAACAAGCCTAACGTCTTGGTCTCAGCGCCAGTTGTATTTGACTGTAGAGTGTATCGACATTATCGACAAAGTCTTTCACCGACGACGTATTTCATCGACCGAGTCCGTCGTTCCGCACTAACGAGCGTTCAAAGTATGCAAAATTAGACAGACACTGGCCGCTGCGTACCAAGTCGCTCAAAGGGTCGCTCCTATGATTTCATGAAGCGTTTTCATGGAGTATGGTTTCATGAGACCATTCCAGTTTGGTCTGTCAGTAACGTAACTTTCAGCCAATCAGCGAGCTGCAAGTGACGGTAATGATAGACCAAACTGGAATGGTCTCATGATACCATACTCCATGATACAAAAATAACGGTATGCCGATGCGCAGATGTGACGTCACGATGGAGTACCTAATTTACTCCAACTCCACCAAAATCAAATATCTTGAACAAGCAAAAATCACAGCAGAATATCAAATGTCAAATACGTACGACCCTAGCCTTAGTTAATGGCAGAGAAAGAGTTCTGCATTTCTTCTAGGAGACTGCATGAGCAGAACGGATAAAATTTGGGACAGCAAATCAACATACCTATGTGTTTGTTTCATGCCATACTCCATGAAAACGCTGATTGTATCAAAAATGGAAAGTCAAAATCAACAGTAAAAAGTGTAAATCTTTGGTACTTAGTCGGAAATTCACAAACAACCGTCTTATTTAATAATAAAATTTGAATCCCGCTTTTCCTTGGTCATCCTATCACTTCAGAACGGCTGGAGTAATCTAGGTCATTTTTTCTTGGAAATGTTCCATGAAATATGGGGGTCTGGAAAAATTTCCCCAAAAACCTGAATACACATTTTTTTCTTTCTCGATGATTTGCAAGCCAATAGATGGCAGTGGCTGTTCAAAACAGCAACTGCACATACATATCCAGACTAGGGTATCCGTTGAGAGTTACATTGGTGATTCAATGTAAGTGGTGCCACGCTACCTCACTGATGATAAGGATTCATCACCGGGATGAAACCGGTGTAAGGAGGACACTACTCACATGTTTCTGCTCACATGAATGCAGCTCTCGAAATTTTCTACGGTTCTGTGATTCTGTACCAATCTTTCCGTTCAACATCGGATACCTTACCGCAAGGATGTTGAATGGAGGGGATAGGACATGCCAGTCTGACAACGGTCCCTCTTTCGCCATATTGGTGCGATTTTAACGTTATCATATGTTGACGTTTTGTGGTGAATGTTTTTGTCGAGATTGGGCCTTTATTTGAACTATTTTGAATATTTGTTGGGAAATTCTAACATATTATTAAGAATGTCTCGATGTGCAGTACTTAGTTGGATTAGTCGGCAAGCCGTTGATAAGAAAGAAACTACTGAAATAACATTTCATAGGTTAGTGTCAACAGAATGCAGTGCCGAATTTTCGAAACTTTTCCGTACACACTACTATTATTATACCTGATGATTTTCTTCATTCTGTATCTTTATAACAAGTAACAATCTCTTTTATGTATAACCTATTTTGATAAAAATGAATCACAATATCTCAGCCAACACAAACGCGCGTTTCTTATATCGGTCGATTCTGCTGATCTGTCAATTCTGTCATATTTAAAAATATGCCACTTTTGTATGTAAAATAGATTGACATGACGTCTCCTCTTCATTCAATCTCTTTACCTAACCGTGAAATAATGTATCTATACCTATTTCGTGCATCATGACATCATGATGAAGTCATGCATGTCATGTCAACCTACACCTGCAGTGTCGCCAATTAGATGTACCTTTTTAGGATTTTATCATTTTTTTTTGAAAAAAATGACTTGATGAGGTTTCGTTTGTATAGTTTTATTATTCTTCACAGGATTTTGTTCAAATTAGATATGTATGTTCAATTTGGCATTTGATCCAAAAATCAAAAACATAGTGAGGTTATGTTTGCATGATTTTGTTATTTTTCAAAAGATTCTGTTCAAATTAGATATACGGGGTGTCCAAAAAAAAATCCCCACCATCTAGGGGTAGACTCTACGACCAAAACTAAGACACAAATCACTCATGTCAAAATTTCGAAACATAGCTCATCATGAAATTATGGCCATTTTGAATATTGAAATCGCCAATTGAATATTTTACTTGGAATTATTAATTTAAATCTAGTAATCCTTGATAAAGACATTATAGTAGATCTCAAATGTCCGGTGGATCGGCCGTGGAGGACCTGTTTCTTGGCCTCCTAGGTCCTCGGATCTCAACCCAATAGACTTTTGGCTTTGGGAATATCTGAAAAATACTGTTTACCGTGTCCTATCCAAAAATAAAGATGAAGTTATTGTTCGCATTTATGGAGCTTCAGCAAAAATTGATAATAAAACAATAAGCCGTGTAGAAAACAATTTTATTCGCCGTTTGCACGCATGCATTGAACAAAATGGGAAAATGGTGAGCAAGGATTTCGAACATTTGCCATTGTAAATTTAGATGTTAATGAGTTTAATTTGAATATTTGATTTGATTTTTGAAAATTGCTTCATTACATCATTCAGGTTGGCTATTATTTCATGAGGGCCCATTTTTCAAAATTTTGACATAAGCGATTTTTGTCTTATTTTTGGTCGTAAAGTCTACCACTAAATGGTGGGAATTTTTTTTTGGGACACCCTGTATAGGTTGAATTTAGGATTTGATTCAGAAATTATAAAAAAATTAGGTTATTATATTGCATAGTTTTGTTATTTTCCAAAGGATTTTGCTCAAATTAGATATGTAGGTTTTTTTGGGATTTGATCATGCAATTAAAAAAAAATTACTTAGTGAGGTTACGTTTGTATAGTTTTGTTTTATTTCAAAGGATTTTTGGTAATTATTTACAAAACGGTTTTCTGCTATTTTGGCATTATATGCGGTTTTTTTCACATGGGTACGTTCTATTGCTTATAAGAAACATGAATTCACTTGCGCAGCAACAGATTTTGTTGTTTTTTTTTTGTTTAAATGTGAAAAATGAAATTAACAAATATGTTTAACAGAGAATAGAGTTGCAGGATGTGGTGGAAATGACGGTAAAGTTATATTGATTGGTAGTAAAACACTAATTTCTTCGAATTACATTGCGAAGACTTTTTTTGTTCATTGAAATTCTAGGAAAAATTAGAAAAACTGGCAAATTTTGCATGATTGATTGAACATTCACACATTATCTCTCCCTCACTCATAACACAGGTATAATGACGTTTGTTTTACTTCACATTTCATTGACATCTCGCATATTTCCCTGTTTTCTGTCTGCCACAATTCTTTCCGAATTGTCAGGAATTTCCTTAAGTAACCAGGAGCCTAAAGGCTAGGGGTTGCGAAAGACATGTATTTCTCTGCTGATCAGTGCGGCTAGAATCTGCAGGAGAAAAATACATGGTTTCGCAGGTCTCAACTCTAACTACAAGCGAATACTTCACAGGGTTGCTTTGATTTGAATTAATTTATTTATCAATGATTTAAATCACGATTTTAATCACAAGTTTAAAAAAAATTTGATTTGAATCACATTCGCATGTATAAAAAAATATATTTTCCCTTCTCTTTTGAAAAGTGAAATTAAATAAAGTCGTCACAATCAATTATTTAGTCTTGGCGATGCTTTATTAATTTGTTGGATTTGTTTTTCAAAAATGTCAGTTGTTTCACAAATTTTGTTAAATATGACCCAAGTTGTAGTTAGTTTGCATTGTGTTGTGTGTTAAAACTTGAAATAAAATATTATTGATATTTAAAAAAAACACAATACCTACATATTATTATGAAAAAAAAATCGGATTTTATTTTAAAAATTCAAAAAAAAACAACAACACCGATAATACGTAAGATAGTTCTTGAAAGTAGGTTTCTAATTACCACCAATAGATGGAGATGATTTCTCCAAACCCTCGTTAACCTTACGCATAAGCTGTATTTATTGTCACAGATATAATATTTATAAAAGGAAAGAAGAAATGGTGTGTGATACGTGCAATTGTTCATTGAGGGAGTTTTTGTTGAGGGTTTCGAATCGAAGACAGCTGGTGGATTTTTCAGTGGAACATGGAATTCTCTTGAGATCGACCAATTGCAGTACGTGCCGCCGCAGGATCGACATTAACATCAACAATCTGACCTACACCTGTTCGAGGACATATCGAATTCAGAGGCGAGTGAAAAAATGTATCACGAAAAAATACGCAAGAAGAGGATCATGGTTCTACAAGGTACATTTATCCTTGGAGAATGTTTTATATTTCATTGTTTTATAGTTGCAATTGCCTTTTCCCCATCAAACTTTCATAATAAGAGAATTGGAGTTGAGCTCTCAGACAGTAGTAGACTCTGTCGAGAAATTTGTGTCCAGTGGGTTTGCAATAATTCTGAAAAAAATGGTGGCCCAGGAAACATCGTGGAAATTGATGAGGCAAAATTTGGGAAAAGAAAATACAACAGGAGACGAAGAATTGGAGGAAAATGGGTCTTTGGAGGATTCAAGAGGAAATCAAAGAAAGTTTTTCTAGTGCCTGTGCATGGAGGATATATAGGACCGCTGAAACTTTATTGGAAATAATTCAACAATGGATCCTACCAGATACAACAATTATATCTGATTGTTGGAAATCCTACGATAATTTGCAGCAGGAACGATGCGATTATTTTGCCGTAAATCACTCATTAAATTTTGTCGATCCTAATGACCGGACCGGACCATTCATACGCAGAATAGAGCGTGTTTGGCGGAATGTTCGGGGAGGTATTCCCAGGTATGGAAAAAAAGGAGCCACATTTTCTTAGTTATTTGGCAGAATTTTTGTTTAAAAGAGCAAATCAGGACAATGATGATATTCATAAATTTCTTATTGAAATTGCCAAATTGTACCCTTCTGATTTTTGGATAAATTTTCATCATTTTTAGTTAAGGTTAGATAACATTTTTTATTTTTTGGTCTTCATATTTAATTTATATTAATTTCAAATTATCATCAAATAGGTAATAATTATGAGTTATTACATATAGTACAATATATTATTTAGTTTTAATTCGTCTTGTTTGTTGGATTATACAGGGTACGCCAATAGAGCGTGGACGGGGACGGGATATTGTCGGTTTATAGATGCACATTTTTAAAATTCGTTGCCGAGGTATGATAGACAGACCTTAAGGCTACAAACCTAAAATAGTTACACTTCATTCGCATCGCGTATACAGGGTGTTTCATAACAAAATTAATTTCTTTTTGATGGAACAACCTGTATATTATTACATATTTGGGTTCCTCAGTCAATTTCAGATTGAGTTTATGTACCACACATGATATCTTAAACGAGCCGTTCACTCGCAAATCACTATTTTTTGAAATGTTTAAAAAAAATTGAATATAGCATTGATCCTAAGAGTTTGAGAATTGGGATTTTTTGGTGATGCTGACAATGAAATGTCCTAATGTAGGCCGTATGTACTAGCTTCAATTATTTGTGAGTTATGAGAAATCGTTATGCCAATTTAGAAAATTTTAATCAGAGATAACTTGATTTTTTCAAATGAAACTGACCAACTTTTTTATGCGATGGAATGTAGAATTTTATTAGCTTTCCGGCAATATACAGTTGTTAATATCTATGTCTGGTAGTTTTCTTTCAAATCTACATTTTTCTATTAATCCGACTTTTCTATCAATTCTCAACACTAGGTAGGTATTGAGATCAAGTAGGCCGTGGAAAACAAACAACATGTTATAAATGTTATTATTTATTATGGATCTAAACGCTGGATCATTGACAGGAGATCGGTCATCAAAGAAAAATTGATCAAAAGCAGTATAATAATTATAACAAGATATTTCTAGATACAATGCCACTTTTTGATAAAAAGTGGCTAGCACTATTCGAAAGAGGGGCAAAATTTCACAACAATAACTGGACAAAGGATAGTCTAGCTAATTTAATTTTTGACAAGTTCCAAATTTTATTGCTAGACCATCACTTTCACCGGCACTCTATTTCTCCAGAAATGTGATACGGTTGAGAATTCATTTTATCAGAAGATTCATTGATTTGTGCATAGAATAAGGGGTCGGTGTTTTGAACATTTTTTGTTATAATAATTATTATACTGCCCTTGTTCCCTTCTTTTGATGTTCTGTCCCCTGTTTATAATTTAGTTTTCAGATTTATGATACAATATTTGAAATTTTAATACTTAGTCTATTTACCACGGCCTACATGATTAGGTATAGGTATTGAGAATTGATAGAAACGTCGAATTAATAGGAAAATAAGGATTTGAAAGAAACTACCAGAGATATACACTAACAACCGTATATCGCCAGAAAGCTTATAAAATTCTACATCCGATCGCATAAAAAAAGATAGTTTCATTTGAAAAAATCAAGTTATCCCTTTGTCCGTTTGTGTGCAATAGATAGGCACTGATTCTTTTTTATTTTGTATTAAATTGTTTAAATAATACAATAGATTACGATTCGATGACGTCTTTTTTTGAACGATATAATGACATTTAATACAAATTTAATACTATGGCAACTGCCAGGAGACAAAGCACGTTGATCTTGTACATGCCCCCGGCCTTGGGAGATTAGCTGACAACGGGTAACGGACAAAGGCGGACTACGGCCCTTGAAATGATTCCATCTGAAGTTCTTATGGCTGCCACTCGTTTAACCCCATCTTTTCCTGGAATCAGCTCATCAACTATTCCCATGCGACATTTTGAGGGAGGCAAGTTATCATCTTTAACAAAAACTAATTGTCCAATTTGAAGATCACCCTGGTTCTTTTTCCAGCATTGACGTGTTTGTAGCACACTGATATATTGAGCTCCACAGCTCCATCTTTTCCAGAAGCATTCGTACATTTTTTGTAATAACTGGTAATTCGACAGTCTGTATTCTGCAACGTCGAATACAGCAGGTTCTGATACAGCCATGCTTGATTTGCCGATGAGGAAATGGGCTGCCGTAAGGGCAGTCAAGTCATCGGGACTGGAGCTCAGAGGAAACAAAGGTCGAGAATTGAGTATTGATTTGATCCGTATCAACAATGTTTAAAAATCAAAAAAATATAATACTACAATTCCCTAATACACTTTTTAAGTGATATTTCAAACTCTTCACACCCGCTTCCCAAATACCTCCAAAATGTGGCGAATTTCCTGGAATGAAATGCCATTTAATATCAAGTTCAGAGGTGACTGCGTACAAATGTCGTTTTGATTCTCCTCCAGAAATTATCCGAACTCTTTCAATTCCTTGTTGGCCTTAATAAAATTGGTACCATTGTCGGAAAATACTTCCGATGGTTTGCCCATGCGGCTCACAAAACGGTTGAAGGCCTGAAGGAAGTCGTCACAACTTAAAGATAAAACGAGTTCTGAATGAATGGCTCGAGTGCTAAAACATACAAAAAGTGCCACCCAACATTTTACGACCTTATTACCTCTACCACAGATTTATTTCGCATTTATAATTCACGTAAGAAAGTTTATCACTTATACCTGAGATCGCTAAGTTAACTTTGGTTTTCGATAAATTTTATTTTCCGCATAATTCGGAAGTGATAAAACTCGATTGCGAGCCACAGTCTAACAACGCTTGGGCTGTTACGAACTGATTGGTATTTGCAGGATAACTAACCTAAACTCTGGCTGTGGATAAGGTAGTTTGACGTGACATAACAAACGTGCATTTGGATATATCTTTAGTATTCAACATACTAGTATTTGAAATAAAATGGCCATCATCATCGATATCGCCTTCGCGTTCTTGTGGCATAGCTGCTACGGCTACTGTTGGGAGGAAGGGCTGTCAGATTGTTCGGATTTGAAGCAATGTCGTGAAGGATTGAATTATGCCATTTTACGCATTTTTTACATCCGGTCCACGTACAATCCTTAAAAGTGTGGTTTGATCTCAAACAGTTCATGCATGAATGCAATGCTTTCACTTTAGCAATACGATCTTTCACCGGCAGCTTAAGAAACTCCGAACAATGAAATAAACTGTGATCCCTCTTACAGTAATAGCACGTATATCGTGATTTTGGATTTCTAACATCGTTTGATAAATTTGTATTGCTAATCAAACCTCGCGAGCGCTGGTTTGATTTTTGATTTTGAAAACGCTTATTTTACTTTGCTCTGAAAATCGCGTGACATTCTGCTTTTCATTCGCAAACTTATGACTTAGCTCAACCGTTTCAAGCATAGTCGCACGTCTTTGGAGGAACTCTCTGAATTCGGTCAGAGTGACTCTATCGCGGTTAGGCTTGTATTTTTCCCAATCGTGGGCCAAATTTTTATCAAGTTCACCTGTCACTATGTAAATCAATAACGTGTCCCATGAATCTGTCGGTTCGCCTGAGACTATTCAAATGCTTGAACACATTATCGCATAAACAACGAGTATTCCCAGACGATTCAGAATCAATAATTTCCATGTCGAATTGCTCTTGAATGGTTCTGAATAAGAAGCTGTTTGTTGACCAAGCAATGATATAATTATCTGAACTAAAATCCAAGATTGTATTACTTGTGTGGCAGAACCGATAAGAGAAGCGCGAAGATAATGAAACTTCTGGATGTTGTTTAATTGACTATTTGAATGGATCATAGACTCAAAAATTTCTCGAAATTCGAGCCAACTATCGTATAGGATCCATTAAACCTTGGTAATTTTATTTCAGGCAGTTTCACCCCTAATGAGTCAGGTGATGCATGAACAGATGAACTCTTTCTGACGATACAACCGATTGAACGTCAGAATAAACGACATTGTATTTTTCCAGTAACGATTTTGATTTAGCAAAGCAAGGATGAAATTTGTTTTCAAACTCCTCACGAGATGCGATTTGAGAATCAAAATCATCCGCAGCAAACTCAAATTCATTTTGAACTTCGTTAAAATCGCTTATTAAATCTGATGAGCGCCCTTAACACGCTGCTCCAATTCAATAATAACCGATCTATCTACATCTTCAGTCAAACCTTCAGACGTTTTGAGGTATTTCTCAAAAAGTGTCAACTTTGATTTGATAATTCCGCGTCTTTTTATTAAGGACTTTAGGATATTCCCTTCGACCATAATAAACGAATACCTGAGTGAAATTGATAAAATAAACCTTGTGAAAGTTCAATTATCTAAAAGTGAAAATGACAAGTAATAATGATTGACATGATTAAAAAATGAATACGGATCGAATAGAAATACCCAGAGAAAGAAATAAAAGTAAAGAATAGGAGCTCCTGACAATACGTTTTTCAGGTTTCTGCCAGAACCAACTCGCCAGTACCAAAGTTTACCTTAAACTTTGCCAGTACCGTCTTCGCTGTTTATCGTATCATCCTGAACTCGTTTCTTTGAGATTTTCTTCGTTCATTTCTCCAGTATTCAGGCTCGTAGGACCAATGTTCGTGTGTGTGCAATCGATAGGCACTGATTCTTTTCTATTTTGTATTAAATTGTTTAAAAAAATACAATAAATTACGATTCGATGACGTCTTTTTTTGAAGGATGATCACATTTAATACAAATTTAATACTATGGTAACTGCCAGAAGACAAAGCACGTTAAGAATCTTTTACACCATGATTGAAATTTTCTAAATTGGCATAACGATTTCTCATAACTCAAAAAGAATTGAAGCTAGTACATACGGTCTACATTAGGACATTTCATTGTCAGCATCACCAAAAAATTCCAATTCTCAAATTCTTAGGATCAATGCAATATTCAATTTTCTTTAAACCTCAACTTTTTCAAAAAATAGTGATTTGCGGGTGAACGGCTCTTTTAAGATACCATGTGTGGTACATAAACTCAATCTGAAATTGACTAAGGAACCCAAATATGTAATAATATACAGTGTGTTCCATTTAAAAAAACGTAACTTTGATAGGAATCACCCTGTATACGCGGAGCGAATGAAGTGAAACTATTTTAGTTTTGTAGCCTTAAGGTCTGTCTATCACGCCCCAGCAACGAATTTTAAAAATGTGCTTCTCTAAACCGACAATATCCCGTTCACGCACTATTGGCGCACCCTGTATTGGTTCTTTTTTTTTAATTTCAATAAAATGTGATATTTTGTTGAAGACCTTTTTTGTTTTCGCTATAAACTATTACGCATTTCTGATTGGCATAAGTGTCCAAAAATAGTATTCATGTTTTGGTGGATGCGTTTTGGCAAAGTGACATCATAGTTTTGATAAGTCAGTTTTGACTAGTTCAAATTGTTTAGCTGGTAAGTTTGAGTTGGGTATATGGTAGGTAAATTTAACGTTTAGTCAATTTTGATATGTTTGGGTTAGGCTGGGATAGTTTGGGTTATTTCGTGATTGGCAAAAATTGGATTTCACGTTACTGGAATTATTATGTGGTAGGTCCCTCCGGTCGACGCAAAAATAGCATTTCATAAAAAGCACTTTAAATAAGTGCCGTCTACGCACTTCGGATATGTGCTTAGTCTTCGCTTCAGAGAAATGCGTATTTCAAGCTCAAGAATTCTGCTCGTCGTGCGTTCAAATATACTGCTCGATGTAGGCTAAAATATATGTAAACACTGATACAGAAGACTCTATTTTCCAGTACATAATCAACAATGGACAATTATTCGAAACAAACCATGCAAACTTATATTAACCAATTTGAAATTTTACCAACTACCTACAAGCTGATGATAATATATAGTGTAAATAACTAGAAATAATCTCATAAATGATTTAACACTACATGTATAAAACCCTTGAAACAATATTCTCAGCATAATAATTGTCCGGTATAATAATAATCATTCTCTAAAATTTTATTATCGAGAACACATCACTACTTATCAGGCCTTCGGCCTTATTATTCGTTGTCCTCGTAAGCCATGTCGTAGGTCCACAAACACAAAAATACAAAGCCGTTCCAAAGGGTCACAATTCACAATCACAAGAAAACTAATGTGGTTCACCAAAGCCAAAAATATCACGAATAACTTTGTCAATTGGCTACTTCTACAAATAGCCGAATAAGCCGAATAAGTTGAAAAGCTGATGTGCTTGTCTTGTTTGGCTTGTCTCTGACTCTGCTCAGGGCAAATGCAAAATGCAGATAACAAAGGCCAACGCGGTGATCAACCAATCAGGCAACTAGGTAATACGAACATGTCCGAGATTGTTCGGAAAAATGAAACAACAAGCCTAGCATTACTTGAAAAGTGATTACAGGGCAGCATAAAAGCATAATATGTATTTTGAATGCGCGTATCATTCACTTTTTAAGTAATGTTGCAAGAAAGAAGCATTCAATAACCGCTTATTGAATAATGATATAAAATACTATCTTTTTGCTTGTCGGACGCAAGAAATTTGGCACGCTGCAATAATTTTAATTTTTTTAAATTTTAATTGCTATCTTTGAAGGATTTATTCGGCAGTCCTGATGTGCTTCAGATTTTAACAAAATAAGAAGCTATTTAGGAAGCGCTGGCAAAGTATGTATCATTCGCATAAAACGCATAAAAGTGAATGCATATTATAGGCACATATCTTTCGCTTTTGATGTAGTCTTGCCAAAAATAAGTATTTGATAAGCGCTTAGTGAGTAAATGATATAAATTGCTTCCTTTTTGATTGCCGGCCGTAGGAATTTAAGCACCTTGCAGCAGAGTGTGCTATCTGGGTATGTAGAGTTCAATGAAATTAATAACTAAATCAATGTTGATGATAGATAATTATTATACAATATAGACCAAAAGTAATTTGTTCAAGTTTTGTATGTTGGAGACTGTATATATACTTCTGATACAAAAAGAAATCTATCACAAATTATTGCATTACAAAGGAATCGCTATGAAATAAAAATAGAATGACAAGACCTAGGAATTGACACCCGACTCAACAGCACCGTTATAGGATGAGCAATGACCAAAAACTGGCTGATTTATGCGATTTGGTATGACTTCGGAACCCGAATGGTCATGCATTCGGAAAGGGTACAGGAATGCACGAACGGCTAAGTTGAAAATATTTTTTCTTATGACAACAAAAAAACTTTACTGTTGCCGTAAAAAAAAACTGCAAATAAAAAAGTTCATCACCACAGTAGAGAGCTTGCTATTTCAAAAAAGCACTTTTCAGTGACAGAAACATTTTTTCTACGCCACATACTACTTGGCTGTTGCAAGGAAGTGATTCTAGTGAAGTGATCTTCACCGTAACAGCAAAGCGAGTTTGCTATTTCGGCTATAATTTTAACTATTGTTGCCAAAAAAAAATCAGTAAAGATTTTTCTCCTGGGATTTTCCTCAGTGTGCGCGCGACATCTCCGCATTAAAAAGCATGAACGGCAAAATAGTGAGCGAATATTCACAGGAGGTATTTTTTTGGTTAGTTTGGGTTAGTCTGTGTTCGGCAATTGATGTCGCTTAGGCTTAGGGGGTTAGTCTGTGTTTGGCAAAAAAGTTTGATGTCGCCTTAGCGACATCATTGAGTATATGGTAGGTGCATGCATCTTATGTTTGGTTAGTTTGGGTTAGTTCATGCTTTTCAATGCCGCAAAATTGTCAAGTCAAGGGTTCCTTAGCGTTAAGTATCCTCAAAATTGGTTGGTGCAATCGGCCATTAATTTTACAGGAAATTTGTTATATTTGTCTGCCTTTGCCTCATTGTTAAATAGACCCGTTTGGATCAGTTTTAATAAGTTTCTCTGTGACAAAAGGGATGTCCCTCACGCTCAGAGTAGATGATCAAATATGATATTCGCCAACTGTGAATCCAGCTTTACTCTGGAATACGTTGCTTATTTTAATCACAATATGGCCACTTCGCAATGAGAACAATCGGTAGTAGCAACGAAGCAGTTTTGACATGTTGACATTTCGAGTATTGAGGGGGTGTTTTTGCTCTACGTCATTCAGTAAAAATTGTTTTTTCCACATATTTTGTGTTGAAAAGCGTGGCTTATGTTCATTTATGCTTTTGGATACGCACTCCAAGGATTATTCATGCCTTAACAGCTCTTACCCAGTTGTTCTACCCCACCCAGCACCCCTATCCACTCCCAGATCCCGTAGATTTCTACATTCAAAAATGACGTTTTTTGGATCTGCGCAAGAAATTTTGTGTTCTCTATAAACACTTATATCTGTCTATATAGAGAAAATTTGTTATAATAGTAAAATAGCAGAAAACCGTTTTGTAAACTGTTACCGGATTTTTTTTGTTCAAAGTAGATATGTAGGTCCTATTTGAGATTTTATCAAGAAATTAAAAAAAAATGACTTAGTGAGGTTATGTTTGCATTATTTTGCTATTTTCCAAAGAATTTTGTTCAAATCATATAGGTACGTAGGTTATGATATCAATTCCGAAAAGCTCTCTCAATCCCGGGATCTTATCCCGGAATAAGGTGTTTCGGAAAAGAATCAGATATCATTCAAATGATTCTATCAGAACTCAAAACATACAAATTAACTTAAAAGAACCAAATTAACCTTGACACATGATTCGTCTCCGCCCCGAATAAAAAAAATAATTATTCAAACATCGGAAAAAATAAATTTTTATTTTTTCAAATAACTTTCGAAATAATGAGGTTATTTTGATGAAATTTGGTATTTAAAAGTAGTTTGACATGCAAAATTCAAATCTGGCCTTGATATAGCTCTGACTTGTAGGGGGCGCCACGTTAACTTCTTTCCATTCATTCAAATAGATATACATTTGTCTGTTGCCTTATGTTCCATTCTTTTTGAGACACCCTGTATATCATCCAACATAATATGAGGAGTTTGCGTTCAAAACCGGAAAATATATCCATATATGTTTCAAAGTTTTCCGGGAGTTAAAAAAAAACATCCTACATGTTCATTTCATATAATGGCTTGATTTTTCCAAGACAGTTAAAAGGTAATGATCTTAAGTAGCTGATTGACGTATATTTTTTTGAAAAAAAAAATCATTTATTCAATATCAGCAAAAATACATTGGATATATCCGGTTTTGCACCCAAATCAAGATAATTTTGCACAAAAAAAATGTTTTACGTGTTAATAGGACAGAACCAGTTGATTATAGTCATAAATGCAAAAAAAGAACTTACTTGAGCATATTTTGATTAAAGTTTTTTTTTCCTCCCCCGTTGGCTCGCGACAAACAGATAATTACCCTATAGTCAATCTACCCAAGTAAGTGATTTTTGCAATCGCGCAAATGTTTTTCCCCAGACACACACAAACAACCACGGCTCACCCGGGAATCAAACCCAGGCCTCCTGCGTGGCTAGCAATGTTTCCCACCACTACAACACCGAGGCGCCTTGTGATTAAAGCAACACTAAAAAAAAAAAAAAATCAACTGCGGTCTCTTCGCTACGGATAGCATTGGATGTATCCGCTTTTGTTCACAAGATTTGGATATAACCGGTTCTGCTCCAAGTCGAATTTCAATGCGGATTTCCAATGAGATATATACGGTTTTGGACCAAAACGAATCCATGGGTCGATAGATCTCACGACTTGATATCGGAAACCAAAAAAACATGATTTTGTGAAAAAAGTGGATATCCGGTTTTGCACGGGAGCTCCTCATATATTCTACGGAAAACATTGGGATACAGCTGTGTTTTTAATCGGTTCTATATTTTGCTTAAGGATTAGCATTGTCCAATATTTTTTGACTCCACGAAAGTAAATATGGCTTTACTTTCGTCAAGAATCTACTCTCAGGAGAAAGCACCTAAACATTATTACCAAGGGTTGGATATACCCTCGGATATACCTACATATTTCCTCAAATATTACAGTTCGAGAAATTAATTATTGATAATGAGGTGTATAGTACTTAAATTTTTCGATAACCTCGTTGAATTTGATAAAAGTCCTCGAGAATGAACTCTTCTCATATGTACAGGTTGTCCCACTTAAGATGGATCCAAGTCGATATCTCAATGGTTTTTTGAACGATTACGTTGATTTTTGGCGTGGAGATGTATGAGCATAAGGATCAGATTTTCGGGTACAAAGTCCAATAACTCATACTCATACATTTTAAAGGGGTTTTGGTGAAGTCCATGCCACAAAGTGACTATTGCGAATCCATTGACCTTCATAGTTTTCATTCAACCATCTTCTTACAGGGGCGAAATTATGGATCGGAGCGACATCCAACTGAATACCTATGCAAATTATCTCCATATTCTAGTGGCAAATCATGAATAGCATTCCAAAATTCGTTTTGCAAGAACCTCGAAAATATCTTACCGTTCAAGGTTAAATTAACAAAAGGACAAATAATACGGTCTTTTATAAAATACTGCACAAAACATTATAATAATAATAATACTACTCAGAGTATTGATACTCTCTCAGAGTATTGACTCTACATTTGATTACCTAGTGATGATTTTCATTATTCCAAAATCGCATATTCTGGGATGACACGATCCCATTCGTAGAAAATGTAGCCTCGTTGGTGTACAAAATTTTGCAGAAAATGCTGGCCCGTATGAATAAAAATTAGCAAAACCTTATACTTGCAAAACTTGAAGCATATGCTATATAGATTATAAATAAAAATGTAAGTAAAAGGTTTTGCTCAAACTGGTATTAGAAGTATGAGCATCTACTCACGTTCAAGTATTTGCATAACTTGTTATGAATAAAATGTATGATTTGATAACTTAGTTGAGCATGTGCTCCAAAATTTTTGCATCCCGTTAGTAGGAGATGCACCTAGCAATAAGCTGGTCGTAAAATGGCAGAATTCGTGAATTTATATGCACAGAAGCAATATAAAGTGCGAAGGAAAGCTAGTTGGCGAGATCATTAATCTCTTTACAGATTTCAAAAAGAAAATGTTGGCATGATTGAATGGCAACGTACTTTTTGGGAGAAAATCCTGAAAGAGGAGACGCTCTTTCTTCAAGTCATAAAATGAATGTTTTCTTGCGATATATGGTCAATCCTGGATTTCAGATGGGTGTAGCAGAAGAATTGGGAATCACCCAGTCGAATGTTCCAAAAACAATTTCATTTGTGTAATGAACAAAATAGTTGAAAAGTCCCATTAATGGATCAAATTTCTGACAACCCAACCCAAAATAAACGAAGCACAGCAAGCGTGGCAAGAAAAATTTTAGTTTCCAAGTGCTATTGGAGTGATTGATTGCATGCACGCACGTTCGGATTTTGAAACCGAATCAACCATGGTGATGAATACATCAACAGAAAAGGATTGGCGACTAAATGTGCAGGCAACAATATGTAACTCAATGGAAATGTTTACTAGTGCTGATGTTAGTTGGCCGGGTTCTGTACACGACGCGACGCGAAAATTTGGAGGAACTGCGATATACGTGTAACTATGCAACAGTTTTCTTGTGCAGTACTACTAACTGGGTGATGATGGTTATGGCTTAGAACCGTGACTGATAACTCCGTTTAGAAACCCCAATGATGCATTGGGAAGAGCTTACAACAGACTGTTCATTAAGAAAGAAAGGGTTATATTTCAAAGGTGTTTTAGCCAACTTAAGCACAGTTTTCCAGTTTTGAAGTATACAGGGTGTCCCAGATCAACTGATCACCACTTATACAGCAAAGAGGAACCATAAATAAGAAGTTTAAGATGGGGAATCAATGGCCGCAAGATCCCCGTTTCCTAGATACAGGGTGTACAAGTTTTTCAAAAAAAATTAATATCTGAATTTATTTTGAAAACCGCTCAACCGATTTTGATAAAATTTTACTAATAGTCCCCAGTATAGCGTGGTATTTTGGAAGTGATACATATAGCCGTGCACGGAAAAAAAAAAATTCTTGATTCTAAATTTTTCACATATTTAATTTCAGGACACACGTCTTTAAATCAAGAATCGCAATATGTTTGGAAAATGAAAATGATATTTTCAAGATATATTTTTAATTTGAGTAGATAGTCTTGTTTTAAAACGTTTCAAATTTTTATTTGTAAATTGGGAATTCTAGTTTTGAGATTGCATCAGCCTTTATTCGAGAACCATCACCTCCTTTAAATGATAATCTATAATTTCACAAGGAGAAGCCATAATGATATTTTGAAAATTTCACTACTTTTGGTTTCAAACGACCTCAAACTAAATCCAAAAAATTAAAATACTCTTCATTCAAGTATACGGTTGTTTCGTATGCTCAATGTCAACAAATATAACAGTATAAAATACTTATTTGAAAAATAGGATATCCTCAAGTTAATAATGTTGATATTCTCAATTTTAAAATATATATTCTATTTGAGAATATAATCCCACGTTGCTGCTTGATTTGAGATGACAGGTTTACGAAGTCTGACGAAGTAAAAAGTATACCGATACCGAACCTTGAAACCAACTCTCAGTGCAGTCCATAGGAAAAAGACTCAATATAGAACGCTCACTCCTATAGCATTTGCCCATGCAAAGTTTGGGTGACTGTGCTGCTATAGCGGTAAGCGGTGGAGTCAAGGAAACAAAATTTTCTGGCGGGCTGTTCACATTGCTGATTTTTTTATAATTATTATTACTATAACATTTTAAACAGACATATTCGCTGTATAATAAATACTTACCAACAGTTTATGTTTAGCAAGTATTTAATATACAGGAATATAACAATAAAACGTATTATGTATTTATTGAATGTATTGATCAACATACTGGCTGGATCGGAAAAGTTAATTCATTATTTTCGAAGCACTGACGAGATGGTTCACGAAAATATCTTAAAATTACTTTCGACGGAATTATTGCACATGTTTTTTTTTTACTTTAACGAGTTAAAACATCATTATAATGAGTGCATCCGTGCAATCAGCTATATTTTTTTGAGGTCTCACACGATAGATCACAATAAAATATGTTCTCAATAATACACAGTCCACTATAAACAAATTCGCCTAAATAAAAGTTAGTTCGAAGTCCAGAAACAAAATAACGCCAAGACACAATCACATAAACACTTTCAAAATATCCATATTATTCATAAATAAACAGAACAGAAAATGACAAATGGCGAATGGATGACAGATTGAGACGAACAGGGACAGACGGAATATTGACGTATGATGGTTGTCGCATGTCAAATTTGTCAAATGATTGCGATTAGAGCGCATAGCGGTGGAGTCAAGGAAGTAAAATAGGTAGTGGAAGAATCAAATGGAGTCGACCTTCTTTATTTAATTCCCTTTTCTATGGTGCAGTCATCCCCCAGCCATTGATAAAATGACAGCTCAAACGGGCAGCTGACCGCAATTTTGAAACTTTTTTTTGATAAAAAGGATCTAAGGATTGATTGTTCGTTTCAAAGTTCTCTCAATTTTTAATTCAACCCTGGATTTTGGAAGCAATTGGTTCAGCAGTTTTCAAATCATAATTTCCGAATTATTTTCTTTTATGTTGGTACATATTTTTCATCGCCACGTCGGCTTCAGTGTCTTTGTAATATCATTTTTGATAATAACATTAAAAACCCTTAAAAATAAAAAAATGGAAACTACTAAACCAAATGGTTTCAAAATCTGGGGTTGAATCGAGAATGGAAAGACTCGACTTAAAATAAAATTGTGATATTATTAAACAAAGCAAGTCTCAGGGTTTTTCACTTAAAACTCCGCACGTCAATATCTCGGAAACGAATAGGAATATTTGATTTCTGTAAAAAGTAGTCAATGTATGGGGTCGAGTAGCTATTTTTCACAGTTAAAAAAATTCGACGCCTACCAAGAGTAAAGCGTCGCGACGCATCGAAAATATTAATCGATTGCAGGGACATTGAAATTACGCGCATGCTAAAGTACATGTTATTTATAAACTTTTTTGTTATTCAGTCGAACTCATTTATTCTACTCAGTTTTGACATATACAGTGTGTCCAAGATAAGGATGTCTATCATGGGGATCTTGAAAACCGTGAGAGATACAAGGTCGGTTTAATGGAGGCAAAGTTGCGTATTTTGATGCTTAACAAAATGCCGTTTTAAAAGCCAAGAAATTCCGACTAAGTCCAAAATTATCCGAAAAAAAACGAAATTTTTCAAAATTGTTTTCATTTTTTTCTGACCACATTTGAAGAGATATTTTGCCTTTATTGCCACTTTTTGCCCTTTACAAGATAGCGTTATTAAATTGAAGAACCGACGTTTCGTCTATGAGCAGCCATCATCAACTTTCTTATGACGGATTTCAAGAGCTTCTTATGTTCCTAAACCAACGAGGTATCGCACTAATTAAAAAAGAGGTGGTTGTTTTTAATCCTATTAAAAATGTATTTTTTGTCTCTCTCTAACACATGAGTTCTTATGGAAAAATCCATCAACATAATTTTGTTGAATAATTGCGATACATTGTTGGTTTAGGAACATAAGAGGCCCTCAAAATCCGTCATTAAAAATCCAGGACCATATTTAAAAAAACAAAGTTGATGATGGCTGCTCATAGACGAAACGTCGGTTCTTCAATTTAATAACGTTATCTTGTAAAGGGCAAAAAGTGGCAATAAAGAAGTTCCATTCATTTCAGAATATCTCTTCAAATGTGGTCAGAAAAAAATTAAAACAATTTTGAGAAATTTCGTTTTTTTTTCGGATAATTTCGGACTTAGTCGGAATTTCTTGGCTTTTAAAACGGCATTTTGTTAAGCATCAAAATACGCAACTTTGCCTTCATTTAACCGACCTTGTATCTCTCACGGTTTTCAAGATCCCCATGATAGACATCCTTATCTTGGACACACTGTATATCTCAAAACTGAGTAGAATAAATGAGTTCGACTGAATAACAAAAAAGTTTATAAATAACATGTACTTCAGCATGCGCGTAATTTCAAAGTCCCTGCAATCGATTAATATTTTCGATGCGTCGCGACGCTTCACTCTTGGTAGGCGTCGAATTTTTTAAACTGTGAAAGATAACTACTCGACCCCATACATTGACTTCTTTTTACAGAAATCAAATATTCCTATTCGTTTCCGAGATATAGACGTGCGGAGTTTTAAGTGAAAAGCCCTGTATATTGTCAGATGGAATTCAAGTATGCTTGATTTAAAGAAACTATGAGGATATTTTTGAGTGAGGATCTATTTGATTTGATTCAAGTAAACATTCAATCTAAAATTATGCTTATTCAAATTGAGTATCCGTATATTTTTGAAACGAATTGGTGTATACTCAATTCAAGTTGGTGAATGAATATTTAGAAGTTCAGAATGACGCGATGTATCTTTAATTTTAAAAATCTGAAATACTCTAATTGAGAATTATATCTTTTTGAAAGAAACTTAACATATTGAGAATTTGCTATTTTCAAATGAAGGTGATATAGTCTTGAGTATATGCAAAGCTAATTTATGCTCGAAATGGGCTTAAGCTATTTGGACTAAGTATTTTGTTTTTTCCGTGTGACACTTTGTGAATTGCTTCCTTATATCAAGTGTACTAACCCCTGAAAATAGTAACTTTGGGGGCGGTGGTCATGTCTTCGCACACGCAACCTCCTAATCTTTATCACCTGACGGTATTACGAGGCGATATATATTTTGGTGGCCAAGTACACCATTCTTTCAGAAACAATACAGTGAATCATTTTTGACGGAAATATTTGGCCACCAAAAATCATGCATGGTTTGATGGCCACCGAAACCTGAATATGTTGAACATCTGGAGGTTATGAAATTACATACATACATTTCTGATTTTTTCAAAAATTATTCTCTCTATTGCTTCTGAAAGAATGGTATACCCGGCCACCAAAATATATATCGCCTCGTAATACCGTCAGGTGATAAAAATCAAGAGGTTGCGTGTGCCAGCACATGGCCAACCCCCGAGTTACTATTTTCAGGGGTTAGTACACTTGACATAGGGAAGCAGTTCACAAAGTTTCACGACTATATGTATCACGTCGAAAATACCACGTTGTTTTGGGGACTATAAATGGTAGTGCTCAATTCAAAATTCAGATATTCATTTTTTTTATCAAAAAAAAAATTTATAAAAAAGGGCACTTCCAGCCATGGGTTCCCCATCTCAAACTTCTTATATTCATGGTTCCTCTATTTCCTGTTTAAGTAGTGACCAGTTGAACTGGGTTACCCTGGATGTGCCGGGTTAAATTAGGAAAAGTTCCATAAGTCATTATTTGTTGTATAGTGCTTCACAGCATTGCCAAATACTTGGGAGATGCTGATTTTGAATATAATGCAGAACCAGACGACAGTTATCATAACGGTGGTGATTAAAAAGTGGAAGATGGGCTTCTACAGCGTGCACGAGAGAGACGGCTTGAAATAGCAAATGTTATTCTCGGTCAAGATCTTAGATAAAAATGGTGGGTTCATGTGGATTACATTAGAAATAAACAAAATAAATATTTATCTAACACCGGTGGTCGATTATGAATTAAACTCTTAAATACTAGGCCGTGAATTACACCGGTTTTATGTTTAAAACAAATACTATGTTAAAATCGATCAATATAAAAATTCATTCTACTATTTTAGTTTGCTAAAAAACTAAAAATATTGATTTCACACGATACCTATCTCACACTTCAAAATTCAAAATGTTGTACTCAGGTTCAATAGAGATTTTTAATTTCTAGTTTTTAGTGCATCTGATGATCAAAAATCAAACCGTTTAACTTATAAGTTCTTTTACTAAAATTATTTTTTTAGTTTCTAGGGTCAATTTTAGGTCTAAAAATACTAATGAAAATGTTTTACATAATGTATTTTCTGAAAGAATGAGATTTTTACCAATCACCGTTATAAATTTGTAGAAACCACACCCATTCAACCACTCACAGGTTAAAATCATAGAATTTTTATATCATTTAAAAGTTACCCGATAATTTTAAAAGAATTACATTTTTACCTAGGTATCACTTTTGTCAATATAAATCCACCCTTTTCAACCTCTTTGGAAAGGGTTAAAATTGTATTTTTTCAAATTCTTTTCTTCTAACTATTTGTTTTCAGAAAAATATTTTTTTTACCAATCACCGTTCCCGTTATAAAAAAACTACCCTTTGCAACCATCCCTCATCCCCTTCGGGGTTGAAATCAGGAAAATATTGTATTGTCACCGGAATTCGATATGTGTGCAGAATTTCATAAAAATTTATGAATTAGAAGTGGTAAAAAAAGCTTTTGTGAGATTTGAATTAAACACATATACGGGTCAAGTTAAATAGAACCATTTAAAAAGGGCTACTTTATTGACGCAAAACTATTTTAAAAACGACATTTTCAGTGAATAGTACAAAAAATTTTCTGTTTAAAAACATAAAAAAGCATATTTTCCACTTATATCCCGTTTTCTAGATGTGTGTTATTATCAACCGTGTACAATGAAAGAGAATGGAGTTTTTTTGACACAGTCGCGACACTTTGGATTACATATAATCACATTTTAATAAAAAAGAAACATCGATTAATGTGATGCAAACTTTTCTTCAATCAGTTAACATGGAAAATAAAATCTTACTTTGAATTTTACCTATGATCGGATCTTCCTCTCCATCCATTAATTCATGTAAACTCTCTCCCCACTGCTTCAAAACAATTTATGTATTGCCAGTTTTTTTGTCAACCTTATTTCTTATAGTCTCGTTTTCATGTTGTTCACTTTTTTCATTAGTTGCGAAACGGTAAATGGCTTTCCTATTTTCCGTTCTATTTCTGTGACTGCGTGTTTTAAGGCCTCGTTTTTTTTAATTTTTTGTATGTGGAATTTGTGATTTGGTGATGATTTCAGGTCTTTTTTGCAATTGCTTTGCTACTAGCAGATTGATACCATTGATACCTGTTTCTTCCTCATTCCCCATTTCCCTCGTGTAAAGACATTTTACATACACTTACAATCACAACAAGGTCAAATTAATGCAGAAGCAACTCGAGTGTACGTTGTTACATTTGCGAGTTTCGACAGAAATGACCAGGCACAAATGCTCATTTTATTGAAGCACATGCTCTTGAGTATTAGCAAATCATTATTCATATCAACTCGAGTAGATGCTTATACTCCGACCTGTTACTCAAATCTCTTGCTCGGAGCGTTTGCTCATACTCATGAGCATTTGCTTTCTTTTAATTCATACATAGAGGAGGGGCCATTGTCTTTTATTCATAAAAATTCATCGTGCATCTTTAGAAAGTACTCCATTCTTCTTTCTTCATCACCTTATCGCAGCGTTTGTAGAAATATTGGTTTGAATGGTCTGACACCATGTCGTTCAAAATACCTTGATACAGAACTCTTCCATCTAGCATCAAAGTTCCTCAAACACGACTAAGGATCAAGACAAAAATGATTCAGAATCACGCCATCCTGTGGATGATTTCTTTGACGTTTGACTTTGTCTTGCTCTACCAAACTGCGTTGATTGAACATTGGCTCCCTTTAGAAACTGTAGAGTGTGATATTGAGTGATAAGGATGTCTTTGATCAAACTCCTGTATAGCCTCTTGGAAGCTTCGGACATTATATCGCCTTCTGATCTCACTATTTTGAATTTTTTCGCCAAACTCAAACGCATCCTGGTTTTCATATTGCACAAATGTATCAATGATTTAAACGATTTGACGTGACAACTTCCTCGTTGCCATGTAAAAGTACACTTCGTTTCCATAGCTACTAGATTTTAACATGATAAGGTAATTTTGTAAAATACAGTGGCGTGAAAAGAATCCCTTTTTATGTATTTTCGAATTTAAAAAAATTGAGATTTTTATGGCACACCGTGTATCAATCTTACCAAAATTGGAACATTAGTATCTAGGGGTGATGACGAATCGACTCCAACTATAAGATTTGAAGTTAATCGGGTCCCAAGGGTAGTTTACTCTTTGAAAAAACAATCCAACCACCTTTAAGAACTACGACTATGAGTTATCAGACTTCATACCCCCCGGAAAATGTGAGCCTCATGCTCATACATCTCCATACCAAAAATGAACGTGATCGTTCAAGAAACTACTGAGATATTGACTTGTATCCATCTTAAATGGGACACCCTGTATAACAAAACAGTTCCATTACTCATAACTCGATCATCTCACTGACGCTTGCGGAACTTACCACTCACCTGAATAAAACAACATCTCTCAAAGATATTTCTTCATTTCTGTACAAAATTCTGAATGGCCTACAGGCGCCATAACTACCAAGAATAATAATACCAGAGCCCAATCCTGTGGAAGCTTCTGGAGTGGTCACTTCGACTTGGGCTCCAAGTTTTGCTGAAACTCGTAGTGAGCACCTGACTTGGTAAATCCTGAAAAGTTATCATTTCAGCAGAAGGGTATTAAATCAAAATCGGTTAATTCACCCTCTATGGAATAGATCAATATTGAAAAATTTGTATAGCTCGACAGAAAATTCTATGCTTGATTGAAGTTCGCTCATATTATTTGACCGTGTCACAGCTGCAGTTCTGCAAAAGAATACGTTTTTACCTTAAACATGTTGAGACTGTACCGGGTGTCCCATTTTGGGTAATTTTGCGGGGTATCTCCGTTATTCTTATAGATAGAAAGTTGCGGTTTTCGCGACAGTGTGCTACTTTTTCGTGAAACTAAAGATGTCGTTAACAAAATTTTCATAGCCCTTTTAGTTTTGGAGATACAGGGCTAAACTGAAAATGTTGCATTTTAAGGTACCCCTCGTATCTTAACTATCAGGTAAGTTATGGAAAATGTGAAAACTGTTTCTTATATAACTTTTCCCGTAGAACTCACTTCTGCCTTCGGAATTAGTATACAGGGTCGGGTCAAAAAGTTATCGGACCCAACTTCATTTTTTTAAATGGAACACCCTGTATATTTATAGTCAATAAGATTTTTTTTTTACCTTTTCAAAAATATATAACAGTATGCACTTTTAAAAAAGTATATTTTTATCCTATAAATTTTTGACCTGACCCTGTATACGAATTCCGAACGCAGAATCGAGTTCTACGGAAAAGCTTATAT
This sequence comes from Orchestes rusci, assembly GCA_958502075.1. Taxonomy (NCBI): domain Eukaryota; kingdom Metazoa; phylum Arthropoda; class Insecta; order Coleoptera; family Curculionidae; genus Orchestes; species Orchestes rusci. The sequence goes on along the minus strand of OY293303.1, from coordinate 59,367,396 downwards.
AACTTTTCCCGTAGAACTCGATTTTGCCTTTGGAATTAGTATACAGGGTCAGGTCAAAAAGTTATAAGATAAAAATATATTTTTTAAAAAAAGTGCATACTGTTATATATTTTTGAAACGGTGAAGAAAAGACAAATCTCATGGACTATAAATATACAGGGTGTTCGATTAAAAAAAAGAAAGTTGGGTTCGATAACTTTTTGACCTGACCCTGTACACTAATTCCGAAGGCAGAATAGAGTTCTACGGGAAACGTTATATAAGAAACAGATTTTACATTTTCCATAACTTACCTGATAGTTTAGATACGAGGGGTACATCAAAATGCAACATTTTCAGTTTAGCCCTGTACCTTAAAAATTATAGGGCTATGAAAATTTTGTTAACGGCATCTTCAGTTAGACGAAGAAGTAGCACACTGTCGCGAAAACCGCAACTTTCTATCTATAAGAACAACGGAGATACCCCGCAAAAGTACCCAAAATGGGACACCCTGTACATAATAAAATATACACATAGATTCGAAAGTTTTGCATCAGCGTAAAATGTGTTAAAAATTGGATACCGCATCAGTTATCAATGAAGTGATGGTGCATTTCCAAACTTTAATCCATTTGTCAGTTTACGTGTGTACTGGTGATTTTTTTCAAAAAATTATCTGGTGTCCTTTTTTCGCGTTCAAAAAAAGGGCACTCTCCAAAACTTGTTTTCTGTTTTTTTTTTTGATAAAAATGGCTACCACTATTTGGAAGAGGGGCACAAATAATGTACTTCTTGAAAATTTCACAATAATTGAACAAAGGATGGTCTAGATCTTGAACTTGGCAAAAATGACCCATTTTTCATGATTTATTCAAAAATAGGCGCACAGAAAAACCAACTAAAACTAACCCTTTTTTTAAACCGGAAAAAGAGGCACTTAAAAGTTTTTTTGAAAAAAATCGCCAGAAAACGTTAACTGACAAATGGATTCAAGTTTGTTAATGCACAATCAATTCTTTGATAACTTATGCAGGATCAAAGTTTTGGTGAGGTAAAAGGTGTTCCGTTAATTCTTTGGAGCAGTGTATTATTATTCGAAATTGTAAAACAGATATCAATGTTTTATTTTTCGCTTAGACCTATGTGCATACCTACTTTACATATTGTACAATGTTTGGATTATATAACTGCTAGTTGAATAATCCCCAAGCACATTGGGTCCTGTGATTGAACGTTCACGTTATCCGTAACATACATGTTAAGCCGTTTTTTAACAGCAACTCGACAGATTCGTATGATGGAACGATTTTCATAACACACATATTACTGTTATTTTCCGTCTGTTACCTATATTCTCACTTAACGTATCGCCTCAGCAGCCCCCGAATAACATGCCGTCGTCAAGCTGTCAAACGTTCATGTTATTACTTTATTTTGTTTTGATACTTCTTAAAGATTCGATTTTGAAAGGAAATATGAATTATGAACATTTAATACAAGAGTTAGATAATGAGGTCAGTTTATTGAGTAGGTATACCATATTACCTACTATTTTATGCTAATGATCTGAAGTACAATACGTTATTACGAATAGGTTACCTTCTATTCAAGGACTAAATTGAATGTCTAAAGAAAGCATAGAATCAGATTACTACATTAATCCCTTTGCAACTGATGCTGATCTGAGATTTTTCACTCCTCAAAGTACCTACATAAGACGTATTTGAATATTTTCATTTGAGTAGCTCAAAATTATGTATCACGATCTGTTCATATTATTATAAAGTACCTAACTAAGTTCAAATGTCGGTAGTTTTGAGATTATATGGGTGTCAAAGTTTAAATTTCTACCCTGGTGAATAATAGGGTCTTGGATATCTTGCGACAAAAATTATTGATGTGAGAGGGTTTTTGGGTGGTGGAATATGATCCTTATTTTCGTCCATCTCGTACCAATCGCGTTATCTTGAGGACCTTTAATTTGACATAACTTTTATCACAAATCTGACAGCATACTTGAAATTCCTGATATGTTTTACAAAAAAAATGTTCACTTATTGAAACTCTCAAAACCCAACCGTTTTCGATATAAACGCGATTTCTCAAAAGATGTACGAAAAAACTAAATGACCACTTTTTTGAGTCCAACACACAGGGCATTGATTTACTCAGCAACTGATCTAACTGATTGCCAAAGGTTTGAAATTCTCTTTTGGTCCAGTATAGGTATCAGTTTTCCCCGTGAGAATTTCTTTGTTTTTTCGAACAAAATTGGGAACCTCCACGAACTGCTTCAAAGTCCTTCAAGATATTCTGTTTGTCATAGATATAAGTCAAACAGAACATTTGTTTTTAAACATTCAAACGTCGTTTTTTAACTGAATTGAGGTAAGATACATTTTGTGCGCACGCGCATGAACGCAAATCAATATACTTGGCCATGAGGTAAAAGAAAAACCCTTTGAGGTTATGTCAAACTTTCGAGATTTATTTGGTCTCTTCTTCAGGACTACTACAAAAATTACTTAAATTAGTACCACTAAAAGAAAATTATTTTTAAAGAGACTCACCACACGTGGGTTATATAAATGAGCTGGGTGACAAACTCCACATATCGGAAAAAGTGTGTAAGAATTTGCAAGAGCAAATCTCACTCAAAGATGCTTCATTGCCCGTGGTTGTGTGTAAAAAGGACAAAGGATCAATACCAGCTGCCCAATCTAGAGAAGTACGCAGGCGGCAACGGTTTTTTTAGTAACGCGCTAGTTTGCAAGTCGATATATGACATACGTTCTCATTAATTAGATTTGTGGTTCTCACCTGTTCCTATGTAGGTGACTGAGATAGACAGTGATTATTCCTGTTGTGAATAGATTTTACCGATAACGGGCAATTACGCATGTACAATGATTTATAAACTGCTCTAAGATTTAAAAACATTATTTAGTACCGAAAGGTGAAAACAATACTACAATTTTATACAGATTTGGTAATGTGGTGACCTAGGGTTGGGTGATGTAGCAAACTATTTTATTTTACGCTTTTAAAAGTTTTGTTTATTTAAAATGAATAGGGTGTTGAGACCAAATGAATAATTTCACATAGTACCCAGAGCACAAAACGCTACTCGTCTGGGGCAGGACGGTCCATCAGAGTGTTGAGATTGTCTTTGCTGAGCTTTGATAAATAACTATAGATCGTGCTGAGGCCTTCTGTGTCACTCTTCTTGTTGAGAGTGAGAGGTTGTTCAAGGTAAATGTGACACATTTCTAAAAATGTCCTCATGTAATTGGACTTTGCTTTGTCCACGATCTCAGCACCATCCCAGTTAATTCGGTGGTTAAGGCTTATATGATGTTCCGCCAATGCACAAGATGACACTTCCCTGGCACAATCAGACTTGTGAGATGTAATTCTGCCTTTAATTGAACGTGACGTATGACCTATACAACTGCTGCATGGAATCTTACATATTACGCAAGTATTTTCTTAAAAATTGAGTTTAGTTTTAGGTTTAGAATATAAGAGTGATATTGTTTTGGTTTGTTTGTTCGCAAACACAATGTCTTCATCCTTAAAAAATGTTTTAAGATTTTGAGTTAGGCCATTAATGAACGGTAGAGAAAAAAACTTTATGACAGTGGTTTCCGGGTTTTGTTGTGTAATTTCTTGTGAATTTATAGGATTATTATTATCTTCTGGCACACCCACGTTGTCAACATTTTGTTGACTGGTACTAAATAGAATTTTGTTGATTAGACTTTCTGGATACGAGTTGTCAAGAAAGATGTTTTTGAGCGTGCTTAAGGCTTGTTTTTTGGATGAGGGGTGAGAAAGTTTGGTCATCCTTGTTATTTTGTGTCCTGGTTACTAGCATATCCAGAAAGGGAATACTATTATCTGTTTCCACTTCTGCAGTAAACTGGATATGCGTATTGTAACTGTTGAAAACCTGTAGAGCCGTTTCGACTTCACCCTCTGGTACCGCCAGTAACAAGTCATCAACATATCTCTTGACGAACGGAATGTGAAAATTAATTCTACCAAGACACGCCTCCACTAAGACGTCGAGAACAAAATTAACTAAAATGGGTGAAAGAGTGGAACCCATGGGTGTGCCGAAAATTTGTTTGAAATATAGGTCATTGAAGATTAGGAAGTTTGTTTGAAAGATGAATTCTATAATATTTATAAAAGAGTCGATGTCCATAGTGCAGTGTTGTTGTATGGTGTTCCATTTTGTTCGCAAAATGGTGCAGACTACATCACAATTTGGTGAACAGGGATACTACATCAAAACTCACTATTACCATTTTATAATAAGACTATATTAAGATATTTCCCATGCTAAGAATTCTCTCGTCCTCAAACATCTCCAAATCGATGTTTCTACCTACAATCGGGGACGGGAACTAGTGGCCCGAAAAATATTCGATATTCACAAACTTAGCAAGTCAATCAGCAGAGGGGTCTGGGGAAAAGTAGAGCTTTCAAGTACCAACAGATGGCATATAACGATTCTTTACCTTACCACGAGCCCATACCAAAATTGGTCTCTCCTATTGGTTGATTTGAGTATGGCGGCACATATTTCAGATTCAAATTCAATTGACGATTATTGACAGCTGATGCAGATGTTCATGGCTGTTTCGCGTTTGAGTTTGAAGTTGCTTTTTCAACAATGCCTGTGCAAGTGATCAGTGGAAATTATTTCTCGACGGAATTTATTAATGTATTATGCATTGAAGAAAGCCTTCAGAATAAATAAGTGTCAGTGCGTTTAGCCTTATTTCAAAATAATATAATGTGTATCAGTCGATTATTTGCATTCAAATGATGATAGAGAAGAATGTTAGAGATCCATAGACATTTGATCATTTGGTTACCTTTTTACCCGTATAAAATAATTGGATACCTGCTAAAATCATACGTGATTCTTTTCACTTGAATCACAATAATTACATACACCTGAACAAGTATTGTGAACATGATTCATTATTTTCTAATACCCGTATTGCTCAATTGATTTAATTCATTTGTCATTGATGTGATTTAAACTCGGATTGGAATAGATAGCTACATTACACATCATTTATTTAAACTCCAAATAAGAAATATGAGCCAAATTTCTTCCAAAGTAGATAGAGTTTTGAGAGAAGTACGAATAAAAAAAACTTCAAAATTCAAGCTTTATCCCGAAAATAGGTCAAATTAGTTAGGTTCCTAACACACACATCTTCAAAAGTCTTGGACCCCCTCCCCATGTTCTTTCCCCATTTCTACAGATATTCAAATTCTGGTCACATTAATAAATACTCTATTCATTTTCCCAGTTTGGGTGCTAAAAGACAGAAAGTGTAGTTTCTGAAATATTCAATGGAATGGATTCGACCGATTTTCATAGTTTGTCGTGTATCCGGGTAGATATCCCGTAAAATAACAGAAATTTAGGAACAAATATAATATTATTGCTGAGCACAAAAGCTGTCACCTGCACCCAAATCAAGTCGAAAAATCTAGTTGATTGTTAATAACAACAATGTCTTTTTTATATTCCACCCCGATTAGCGAAATATTCGGTTGTCAGATTTATCCGATCACCGCCTTTATCTGTAAAATAGTAGGTGGGTGATCGACCCCGAAATTTACCCACATATTATTTGCGGTATCCACTAGTCACTGAATCCACTATAAATACCTACCATAGAAAAGAGAATTATCTTTTTTCTATGATACCTACTTAACAACTCAACCCACCTCAAATAAAATGAGTACAGATCAGTTACATCAAAATTACATACCTAATAAGGGTAGTCGAAAAAAAGAAAAACCTTTCCGGAAGTCAATAATGCAGAATTAATAATATTGTCATTTTATTAAAAACAAAATAAAAAGAGTGTTTGCTCAAGAATAAATAATGCATTCTTTTGTAATGATTATAAGTAGCAATCGGCATTCATACAGGTGATCAGCCGTGATTTAACTGATTTGCTGGTTGCCTATAGCACGTGAATGTTTGTAAACGATCCAACCAATAGGAAGACCGATTTAGGTATGGGCTCGTGGTAAGGTAAAGGATCGTTATATGCCAACAGATGGTGATATAGTTTTTTAACTGCTTTTATAGTTATTTACGTTACTAAGGCGGTAAATGACATTTAACGGCTGTATATCGTACATTGTTTTGTTTCATACTGTAATAACTATTTTTAATCGGTTTAAAGTGCTTTCTTCTCAAACCACACACTTAGGGAGGCAGTCCACCTCACATTCGTACCATGAGATGGCGCCAGTCAGACCATGTAACAACTTATGTTTGTCCTATCTGATATACCTTACCAACCGTTTATGTTCAGTGAACAAGTTGCAAAATGGACCAAATTTTGCATAAAAGCTGCGAATCTGCGAAGCGCAAATCGGCGGAAAGGTATCAAAAGGAGTTTGAGGCTTTCTGCGAATGGCGCAAAATCTTCCGTGTAGATTCCAGCCAAACCGTGTTACCATGTTACCAATGCAATTTCACAGTCTTTGATGATGCAAAATGTCATTTTTGGAGTAGTCAAGTAATTTTTTTTTACAGTCTCTGATGATGTAAAATATCATTTACCGGACTGGTTTTGGGTCCGGTAAATGATACTTTACGGTACAGTATGAAATAAAAGATGTGAATTATAGCTTTTGGATTTATATGGGAGAGTATTCTCAAGTGTACCAGGTGAAAACAATTTACGTCACCGATTTTGTTTAAACTCTGGTAGATTGTTTTTATTGTTAATAGTAACCGATATTAGGAAGGATTTTTTTCTATAAACATTTTAAAACACCTACTTTAGGTAGGTACCTAAATGAGTTTGAAATTTTGCACTAGCTTTCTTAAAATTCTTGCCTATCCCACGTCACACTTACGATCCATTATTCCCAATTAGTGACCCTCATACTATCATGAATTTAAGAAAACGATTAAAAATTTCACAATGATTGAAAATTACACTAAATAATGTTTTTGTTGCAAAATGTTTGGAACAAAATTTCTCAAACATCAATCTAAGGATGTGTTTAATATTTTAATATCATATTATTATTATGTGTATCGCAAAGGATACGAAAGATTTGTATATTTTTTTCGTTTTCCGAGTACATAATTAAATGATATTCAATAATTTGATAATAATAATAAAATGGTTCATTTATATCCCTCCAAAGCCCATCAAGAGCGTTGTTGTAGACTTCAAAATAGTAATATTTGATGACCAAGTTTTGTCAGTTTAGTTTTTCTTCTCTTATGTTATGTAATAATAGTTCGATAAATTAGATCATATTATGCCCGATTTAACAAAATCACGTGGACAGTCTTGCAAATAAATGAAGTAGAATATACTTACTTATAAAATATTGTTTCATTATTTTAATATACAGTGTGTCCACAGATTGGGTTTCGATAAGGTATAAATGAAAATGACAAACATTTTCCGAATTACATTTTGATATTCTGAGAATAGCTTCTGCTCGGTCTCAAACTAAGATGTTAAGAGAATGAGCCAAAAAGAAATATTTAGTGTGCAAAGTGAGGTGCAGATAGTATATTCGTTGATTTGTTGATTCCCCTTTTGTTTTTTGTGGTTAAGTTCAGATAGATTTTTGAGAAGAGAACCAAGGTAAGTGCCGCAGCTATGCTCTATATTTTACACTTAATCGGAGGACAAGATATTTTTGTCATAGAAGGAAATGTTGAGAATGTCGATAGTGATATAATGATTTTCTCGGGTGATTTTCTTAAAACATTTTGGAAATAAAAAATGTGTTGCGTTCTTGCCCTCAACCAATTTATTTTGAAAAAACATGCAACAATGAAAAAAAACTGTTTGTTCAAACACAATGGAAAGGCTGTTGAAGAAGACTAGAGCTTCTGCTTTCTTTTGCTTTCTCAAAAACTATATGTCATAATAATTGAAATGTATACATTTTTTTCTGAAGTTATCTATCCATATCTATAAGATATACTTTATAGGATACTGAAATTCTTATAACTCATTAGAAAACAATTAAATCAGCCTTATACAACCAAAAAGGGCCCATTTTTATACAACTGTTTGGTTCCCTAACGGTTCTCTAAAAAGTGTATAAAACTACTATAAGACTGTTTCATATGGCTTTATAGAGTTACTATGAAATGGTTTTATAGTGTGTCTCATAGTCACATCTACGGAACAAAATGAAAACGGTTCTATAGAAGCCTTACAAAATGGTTGTATAATGCACTATATCTTTTTTATATTAATGCTGCTATTGGGCGCACAATGGGAGCATTTTATCATTTAGCACGTTAGCGAAATATTTTGTTATTTAGTGAAGAACATAATAACCAATTGATGTTTTAAGCAAGTCACCAAATAAATCAAGCCTTTGTAAAAATGGAGTCTTACTATTCGATCGTGAAAATGGTATCAGTAGACAAGGAGTATTTTATAGTCATGCACCAACTCAACTTCTAGCTGTTTGTGTATCTTTCCTTTCTCATGAACTTATTGACATCGTATTTTTGATGTTAAGATATAAGATCAATTAGACAATTCTGTTTCTAGTTTGCGATTTCATCTCCTATGTTTCTTGTGATGTCTGTTAATAAGTGGAATAATATATAAATTAATAATTATAATTATTATACAGGGTGTCCCTGAAATGACTGTACAACGCTTAATCACAAATTCCTTAACCAAAAATAAGGTGATCTAGGCAAACATCTAAAATTGCTTCGTTAAGTCTACAGAGGGCGTCAGAGATTCAAAAAAAAAATGTTTTTTTCTACATTTCCCAAAAACGTTCAAATCAATTTTGATAAGTTTTGGTACCTAGTCTTGGACCACGAAATTACGTTTTTTGTTTCTTTAGCGACCAGTTAAAATTGACCGTAAGTGTTATAAAGGTGACGTCATATGTAGTTATTTCTTTTGATTTTTTTTGGCATTGACTTTTTGATGCTTCAGATATTTTTAACTAAAAGTTTAGTGTATTGGGGAGTTTTTCCCTCTCTTGAAAAATGTTGCCAAGATAAGTGGTTGTTACTAGCTTCACAGATATTTTACTATTGATTTTTTTTCGAGCATAGCTACTAATCCCAGCATATTTATTCAGGAGAGAAAAAAACTTTCTTACACACAGGGTTATTCGAGGGGTAAACAGCTGACCCAAATTCTGTACACCAAACTTCCTACTTCCCGGTACATCACATATACATCCTGGAAAACTCTGCATACTTCCAGGTACTTCCAATATACTTCCTGGAATTCCCACATACTTCCCGGTACTTCCATATACTTCCTGCATACTTCCTGGTACATCCAATATAATTCCTGGAATTCCTACATACTTCCCGGTACATCCCATATACGAAATCCTAGGAAATCCTGCGGTATTTTTGGGACATAAGTACAGTTGATTTGGACTCAGTTGAAACTTGAAACAGCATTAAACGCCCGGCCGGCAATCGGTCTTATTATTGCAATTCGGTATTCTTCGGCGTTAACCAATCACAAGCATCAACATGACGTTGATTCGTACCGGCTTGCTTCAACCTCGGTTTCAACTGAGATCAAAATACACTATACACCCTGGGATATCCGAGGGGCTATCCCAATATTTAATGGGAATAATTTTTGATACTACACTGCGCTCCGCAAAATAAATGCACAATTATATTTTCTCGATTTACACCAATGCAATATATGCGATACATCGTTGGTTTGAGAACATAAAAGGCTCTTAAAATCCGTAATAAAAAATCCAGGACCGTATTTAAAAAAACAAAGTTGATGATAGCTGCTCATAGACGAAACGTCGGTTCTTCAATTCAATAACGCTATCTTGTAAAGGGCAAAAAGTGGCAATCAAGAAGTTCCATTCATTTTGAGATATCTCTTCGAATGTGGTCAGAAAAAAAAATGAAAACAATTTTTAAAAATTTCGTTTTTTTTTTTTGATAGTTTAGATAGTTCTGCCTCTATTTAACCGACCTTGTATCTCTTACGGTTTCCAAGATTCCCATGATAGACATCCTTTATCTTGGACACACTGTATAAACAACAAACAGAACTAGCAATAAATAGTAAGTAGTGAACAAAAATAAATAATCTGGTATCTCTTTACATAACATAATTGTTTAAATCTGTCGTAGGACCAAAGATTAATAATTTGACAATATGTTCATGATTTCAAAATTATACATTCTTCACAAAGCTCTCAATCACAATTTTTTTCAACATACATCTTCACTTTTACACACACATACATTTCCTGATGTGTGCACGGATGAATTAAATTTATTTGTCAAATGTGCTTGATAACCCGAGGACAAATTCAAACTACAGCAAAGGCCAAACAACTTTCGTTTCACGTCATAATTGCCACCAAGCGAGTTATTATGTGATTTGCTGGTGACCAAATTTGGCCACCGGCAAACTTCATAACAACGTGCTTGGTGGCAATTATGACGTAGGTCGAAAGTTGTTTGGCATTTGCTGTATGTAAGTACATATACTGCTAAATCAAAAAAACTTAACACCCGTCTATTAACCTAATATGGAAAGGTCAAAATAGGTTATACTCTCGGTGATAATTTCAAAAAAGTGATAAAATCACTTCAACTTTCGTTTTAGATTCTTATAAAGTTCATCTATCGTTTCTACCTCATCAAAATTCAAAAAAAATGTACCTTTCTTCTGAGGTATCTTCATGAGTACAAAAATGAATAGGACCGTGAAATATGTACTGCACATGTTTTCGCCTCAACCTTTTCAAAAATGCGTAATTTTGAAAGTATCTTTTGCATTTTCGCATTTTTCCATAACACGACCGGTATACCACTTGTCGTGAAAATAAACTGCGTAAAACTTTCCAATTTCAATAGTTTCAATCCGATTTTCAACGATATTATCAGCTGATTTTTGTTTCCAAATGATATTTTCTTCATAAAAATTCAATTCCGAGGACCTTTCCGTATCAGTGCTATCATCATAAATGATTTTTTCGGAATCCTCGGAAGATGTTTCGGATTCTTGATCAGAAGATGACTGGCTTTTAGACTTTTTTGAATTTGAATTTTTTTGATGAACCTTCAAATTTTTCCCCCTTTTTTAATCTGATCTCTGCAGAACTTGCTTCATCCCTCGCTGTCGGAAAATTCAAAAGTTGCTCCATTACATTTTGTTGCGTTTGTTTACAAACAGGCATACTGTTTTATGCGTTTTCTAGCTTCTTGTTTTTATCTCGGTCTGGACTGGTTTACTCGTTACGAAAGCGAGCCCAGGAGTATTGATCAATTCACGGTTCACGATCTGCATCGTATTCTGTCGAGGTATTGGAATTCCATCATACTTCCTGGGAAATCCTGTATACTTCCTGAGAAATCCTGTATACTTCCTGGAAATCCTGTATACTTCCTGGAAATTCCACATACTTCCTGGGAATTCCAATATACTTCCTGATACTTCCTGGTACTTCCTGCATACTTCCTGATGCATGAACACCTACTTCCTGCAGCTGTTCACCCCCGGGGTTATTAGATGAAAACATCTGAATCATCAGAAAGTCAATTCCATAAAAAATCAGTGACGTCATATGCAGCTATATCTTTTGATTTTTTATGGAATTGACTTGATGATAATTCAGATGTTTTCATAATTCTAATAACCCAGTGTGTGAGAAAGTTTTTTTGTCTCCTGAAAACATTTGCTGGGATAAGTAGTTATGCTAGAAAAAAATTAATCAATAATAAAATATCTGTAATACTATTAGATAAAGGCATGTGAATTATCAAAAAGTCAATTTCAAAAAAAATCTAAAGAAATAACATGTGTCACTTTTATAACACTTCCGATCAATTACAAACGTTCGCTATAGATACTCTCAACTCATCTAACAGTTCCACTCTGGATTCTTCATCGTAAAATTCATATTTATCAATAGGTTTCTCCTCAAAATTATTTAGGAAATGAGATACCTACATTCTTCATTACTTTTCAATGACCTATTTTCGCCTCTTCTACTTAAATAGGTATAATTTTATATTTTTAGACTTCCCTCCCACCTTTTCACTAAAAACAAAAAAGTTTGGTCCAAAGATCCTTTTAAATCTGATTAAAACTTCTGCCCAATAACTTCCAAAAATTAAATGCCTATATTGTTTGATATGAACATTTTTTTTTTAGCTGCATGATAAGGAAAAAAAAAAGAACATCATAATTATCTCTTGACGGCTAGATTGAATCAAGATATCAATGAAAACCTATTCTCAGTTATTAGGCAGCGTGGAGGATATTGTCGCAATCCACCTGCACAAAGGTTTCGATGCACTTTCCGACAAGTTACAATTAATAGCTTGCTTCGTTCAGCTGAAACTTCAAATTGTGAAGAGGATGAAGATTTCTACTTGTCAGTTGATGAGTCCCTCTTGAAAAGGAAACAACTTAGACCCAGTGGTGTTCCAGAAACACATCACGACGACGGCGACGAGGCCGAACAAGATTCAGAATTTGAAGAAGACATACCTGCTTGCGTTCCTCAACAAACAGACTTGGAGAGTTGTTCTGAAGCAATGTTTGCGGGCTACTGCGCAAGCAAATTATTTAAAATGAAAAACTGTATGCAGTGCAAAGACATACTCATTTCAAGCAAACCATTGGAGAAAGGTTCACAAGATACTCTAATTATTTTTAGACAATTTGAAAAAAGACCTGAATCCAGCGGTCTCTGTGCTCCAACTGATCTCTTTAAAGTTGTTTGCCACACGGCCTTATCAGTTTTTGAAAAACATTATAAAAAACAATATTTCAAAAAATGTATAAAACAATTAATGATCAATAAGGTAGAGGCTATTTTAGGACCTGATCTGAAAAAATATTCATGTTGTATTGACCATTTCACATTTTTCCTACAGATTTTGTGTAATGCAAAAATATATTCATCATGCAAACAAATGAGTAGTGTTATGGGAGCAAAGGCTGAGAATCTTCGACAAAAAAAAAACAAATTGGATATTTTCAAAAATCAGTGAAAACTTCAACTTCACAAGATCGATAATAAGTACATGTTGACAATGTACCATGTCCATGTCATTGTATGCTATCCTTTTAACTTGTTGTTTCAAAAGGCTGTGAAATAATTATTTTTTCAGTTATAAGATTGAATTAAAGAAAGAAAAAATAATAATGGGTAATGTGAATAAAGAACAAGTAAAAGCTTTTACTCAATTTTTAATAACTGGCAAAGATAGTATTATAGCAAAAGCTTTCACTTTTCTTTATTCATGCCACCCAATGTTCTTGGTCATTACCATTTCATAATATGAAATGTTGTATGATAATATAGGTATTTGATATTGTACTTCACATTCATATCACAAAAATGCAATATATATCGTTATTTATTTTATATGTTTGTATTTAGACTACTCTTTTTGAAGGCTGAGTCAGAACAGTTTGTCTATCTGGTTATCTATACAACGTGTCATAAAAAGTAGAACATTCATTGTCTTTCATGAGATTCAATGTGTAAGAGCCTAATTAATTTGTTCTTTTTTTTTTGTATGTGTTGAAGTTGAAGACAATATAATATTTGATTTTGTAAGTATCGTCTCGTCTATTGATTCAATACCTCCTAGTAGGAGTTGTTGATTGATTGCATTTCTTAGTTCGTTCAATGTTGCAGAACGTAGTTACAATAATTTAATGACACAGTTCAGGTGTCAATCGATTACCTGTAGAGAATTTCAACTTCAAACGTAAAAACGAGACTCGTGGAGTTAAATGGTTCATTTCTAGATTCCCGATTTGAATATACAGGTGAGTGTGCCTCTCACGAGTATTGCCGGGATTCCATGCAGGGATTGTCTATCGCTACTGGGTTGGGTTCATTTCAGGGATTTCAGGGAATGTCAATAGTTGTCACTAGATCTGTTTCTCTATTGTATTGGGTGAACTCTCTTCTGAGTATTATTGCAGGGATTTAAGGGAGACTGCTTTTGGTATTTCAGTTATTTCTTTATTATATTCTATCAAGTGTATTTTTGTTTCATAGCCAAACTTGTCAGATTATATAACACAGCTATAACGCCTTTGTGGCCATTCCTCCTACTTTGAGGAACAGATGCCCTGTGGTCTGATTTAGGCGATTACCTGCTGTCTTTGTGGCTATTCCTTATGATTTGAGGAACAGTTGCCCTGTTGCCTTTGTGGCCATTCCTTATGCTTTAAGGAACAGTTGCCCTGCTGCCTTTGTGTCCATTCCTCATGATTTGAGGAACAGTTGCCCTGTTGCCTTTGTGGCCATTCCTCATACTTTGGGGAACAGTTGCCCTGTTGCTTTTGTGGCCATTCCTTATGCTTTGGGGCACTAAATGATGTCGCTCACGCGACATCAAAATTTTTGGCAAACCCAAACTAACCCAGACTAACCCCTACTGAGAATACTTAAGTATTTTCTATAATACGGTATCTGAACAATGTTCACATTGTACACCTGCGATTCATAACACTCGTATTTTCCCGAGCGTCTAATCTGTCGGCGAATTTCAACACGGACCAAAAAGGATATGTATAATTATGTCCAGTGAATTCGATAATAATTTTATCGAATGTAGCAGCTTTCACTAGAATATTTACGTGAATGCTAACAATTACTAGTAAAAGTATGATGAAGTCGATCGAATTCAACTTTCACTAGCTAAATATTTCCAAACCAGGAAAAGCTCACTTTTCCTAGTAACAGTTAGCTTTTACTGTTTACCAGGTTTTACTGTGACATATAGACAAACACAGAAATTATTATTGAAAAAAGTTGATCAGAACTGAAGACCATGTTCAATCAAAGATAGGTTTCTCTATTTTCACCATTTTTTCTATTATAAATGATGAATATTTAGCTTTTGTGTGATTTCTAAAAATACGATAACTTTTTTGTTTCTTGATCTGGTCTAACAATTCTGCAATTTAAACACGTCATGAATGCATATTCAATATTGCCAATGGGAAAATACATATAAATAATGTTTCAATATAAATGGGTGCAATGACTGTAATGGACAATTGGCAATTTTTACGAAAATATGAAAAATGTCAAGATTATTAAGTACTGATGCCATCAATGTTTAAAACAACAATAAACGGTGGCCACGGTGTCTACTAATGTAGTAATCACCGATTGAAGACCCTCAGCTTACCTCCAATTTGCTCCAATAGTCACGCTTATAATATCCAAGAGTATTCATATAGATCATATACTTATAAATACAATTATAAGTATATGATATAGATACTCTTTGCTGATATCACATGATCTATTAAGTATTTACCTGGCGCAGAGATAATGGCGTATGGTACTGCAATGAGAAGAAGAGAGTGAGAGAAATATACTTATTATTATAGGTATGGTGAGAGAGAGAATTGCTTCAGCACCGTCCCTTTTTTGATCATGTAGGGAAATTCGCGTTGACTTTTTCATTCATTTAGTTTATTTTTGGGTAGGTATTTTTTTAAAATTTTTTGCTGACAAATTTTAGGCAGAATACGTATAAAATATCAAGTGATTTGAAAATTTATACAAATTGTCCATTGCATTGCGTATTTAAACGTGGTTCTTAGTTTCGATCAACTTTTTTTGGAAACAACCTTTCATATTGTCAAAAATAAAGGTTCTTTACTCTTGAGCAAAATACATATTTTCTAATAAACCTCGTATATGACTAAAAAATATTTTACCACATGATTGTGTTTCAGACATGAACATGTAGAATTTAGAACTTTTTATGAAGAATAACTTGTTTTCTTTTTACTAATAATAAAAAAGTTTTCCAAGTCTCTGTAACTTTGAAACATATGCCATTGGTTCCAGGTTACGGTTATACGTACTGTATACGATCTTCATTCTTTACCTGCAAAAGAACCCATTACCATTTCATAATTTTCCATAACAAATAAAGATCAAGTACCTTTACACTTCACTTTGAAACACGTTTATTAATTTCCATACATACATAAGAAAGTACCTATATACAGGGTCTTTGTTCTAAAGGGACAATCAGCCTTATATCGGAAAGTAATAGTGATACGCTTATACAAATTCAAACACTTTTTTTTTTAAATAGTGGCAGTTTTCTATCAATTCCGGTTATACCGGAAGTAGATACCAACTTCCTTATTTTAAATTGGAACCCCCATTTTTATTTCCCATTCAGATTGCTTTTTGAAAATTGAGGACAGATTATCCAATATATTATCCATGGCCATCTTTGATCATTCTGGAGATATTTGCATTTTAAAAAAAAAATGAGTTAGGTAAGGACTCAGAGACTATTAGATGTAAAACAATAAAATTTTGGGGATTTCTATAGAAAATGCTGGTCATCCAAATAGCCTTGATCAATTTTTACAATAATCTACAGTTTAAGATCTGACAATTTGAGAAAAACAAGAAACTTCGGTTTTTCCAAGAAAACTCGGGTTTTTCAAATGGAATACCCCATTTTTAATTCAGATATGGATTCTTGGCAATTTTTTTTCCGATTGACACTACATTGTCACATACCTTAAATTGATAGTTTCTAAGTTATTTACATTTAAAAATTAATCCATTAAAACAAATGCAAATAACTTGAAAACTATTAATTTTAAATAGAGTGTAATGTTATTTATGTCTCTGTTTAAATAAATATTGAGATCAGTTTATCAAATGACATCTATGGCCATCTCTCAACGATCTGGAAATATTTGCATTTTAAGAAAAAAAAAACAGTTAAGTGAATTACTTTGACGCTTTGTATCTTGGAGACTATTGGACGTAAAACAATATGAATTTTGAGGGTATGTTCCTATAAGAAATGCTGGTTATTTAAATGATCATTATCATTTTTCACAATAATCTACTACATACCACAAATTATAAAAAAAAGTCTTTTTGAAAAACTCCTGTTTTTCAAACGGAATTCTTCTTGTTCTGACTCAGATAGTAATTCTAGACAAACTCTTCATTCGATAGACATGACATTGTGCTCTACATAAAAAAAAAACAAAAGACTTATCTACTGTTGAATGCCCCTTTTTCCATTTCAGATATTGATTATAGATAAAAATTTCTTTCGGTTGACACTTCATTGTCCTACAGCTAAAAGTGATATCATGTTATTCAAATTGTTTTCAATAAAGTAATTTGAAAATGTGAATAACTTTAAAACTATCAATTTTAGGTATAAGACAATGTAGTGTCAATGAAACGAAAATTTTGTAAAGGATTAACATCTGAAATAAAAAATGAGACATTCCACATAGAAAACCCGAGCTTTTTTGAAAAAACTGAAGTTTTTTTTTTTATGTAGAGGAAGTTTTTTGTTTTTCATAATTTGCCAAGACCCTGTAGATTATAGTAAAGAATGATCAAGATCATTTGGAATACCCGCATTATAGGTAACCCCAAAATTTAATTTTTTTACGTCCAATAGTCTCTGAGATACAGAGCCTCAAAGCACCCAGGTTAACTCTCATTTTTTTCTTAAAAGGCAACTATTTCCAAAATGGTCAAAGAAGGCCATGTATATTATTCAGTAGACTGACCTTGATTTTCAAAGGAATCTAAATGTGAAATAAAAATTTTGGGTTCTCATTTAAAGTGAGGAAGTTGGTAGCTACTTCCGGTATAACCGGAAGTCATAGAAAACTGCCAGTATTTTAGAAAAGTAGTTCATGGTCGATAACCTTTGTGTGAGAATTTTTATGAGCGTATCACTATTACTTTTAAAAGAAAGACCCTGTATAAGCACTGGTTTGATTAATTTTTCAAGTGAACAATCACTACTTGTTGAATAAATGTTATTAAATTTCCAGATAAGTAATTTGGTGTGAAGTTTTTGATGGAATGTGGTGTAATACCCAACAAAACCTGTTAAATAGTGTAAGTAATAATAATTGTATTAAAATAATTTATCTCGATAGTTTCCGATACATACAAAAATATACATATTATTCCAATCAGGTACCTGAATCGAAGAAAAAACGATATGCAAAACTGTCGCTACCTACCTGAAATTATTTAATTTCCATATTGCATTCCAAGAAATATTCCGGAGAAAAGCATCATAGCATAAAAAGCATTCTGAAAAATTTGGGCCGACCCCTTACCAGTTTGATGGTTTGAATCCGAGAATAACGTACCTACCATAATGTTGTTCTGCGACTTTCTTTTTCGACGTTATACGACGCCTCCTTAAAAAAGAGATCTGTAGTATTCTGTAGGAACGAAATGCCGATAATCGTCAACAGAGGGTTTTTTCATTTTTGTATAAAAGTGCAGCTTTGCGCCACCTAACAGGCTTTTGTTGAGTAACTGAAGTTCGGAGAATTGCTTCCATAAGAAATATCCTAATGTAGTCTTATTATAAAATGATGTAAGACACTTTACCTATTACACACCGAACGTTTCAAAAAACAGTGAGGATATATCGCAAAAAGCTAAAAAGCATGGACCACATCACATACACGATATAGACAAACAACATTAAAACGAATTCAACAATTACTTTTGTTTACAAATTTGATACATAACCCATTGATTAATGACACCAATGTCATTAATCAATGACATAACCTCGAAAATGTTTTTCAGTCGATGTCGATATTCAAGCAGTCAAGTAAATGCATCGCACGAAATGCGCAAGCGCGAATCATTCCGATCGGAATTCATCTGCTATATCTAGACGCTTGTTCCTTTCTCACGCAACTCACATAACTTCCCTTGTAGATTTGCTCTATCACGTGGATCTGTGGTCACATGACCCAAACTATTAGCTACACGGACTCAATAACGACTTACACTGCAATTGCAAATTCGAGAAACTCTTGTAATTTTGGCGGAGACCAAAAATATCATTTAGTGGACATGACTAGCGCCCCCTATTTTGTGACTTTGCCTCGTACTAATTTGAGTAGATCTTAGCATTTGACCTTGGCCATTTAGCTTTCCTTTCTATTGGGTTTAATTTTTTGTGGGGGCATGGTCAGGGCTCAGGGCAGAGCAAATCAGCAAATGTGGAAAAGGCTTGGCTTTCTTTTTTGCTTTTTGTTTGTGTATTGTTTATTATAGTATCATAATAATATGTTGTATAATACTATTGTGTGTGTATTGTGTATTTCGCCAATGATTGTGTGTGCATGTATATTTGGTTCCCTTATTGTTTCTTGTTTCGCGAATTTGTTTTTTGGCGAAGTGCACAAACGATTAGGGTGTGCGTGTATTTGATATTGTGAGGGAGGATGTGTTGTGTTGAGTTTATGTGTGTGAAATTGTTAAACGACAGTGTGAACATGAAAATACCTAACGGGAAATAGAAGTGGGATGGCATTATTATCATTTTGAACAACAGACATGATTTTGTTATCAATAAAGCAGTGGTGGTTATTGGGATATGAGGACTATAACAAGAATCACTCCCGTCGTTTCGGCCATTTCAGGCCTTTTTCAAGGGCTGAAACAAATGAATACAGATGTTACTCTTTCCTAATTATTAAGTTGGATTAAATCTTACTCAATTTCAGTAAGTGACGGTGCATCAAATGATTTTCCGTGATCCGTGACTTACTAAAATTGAGTAAGATTCTATCCAACTTAATAATAAGTTGAAAATAACATCTGTATTCATTTGTTTCAGCTCTTGAAAAAGGCCTGAATTGAGGGCCGGAACGTCGGGAAAGTGTTCGAATAAGTGATTCTTAAAACAGACTCATTCCCAATAACCATCACTGCATTATTAATCTGCAACTTGATCTGCAAAGGACGCTAAGTCTCAAGTATATTGTTATTCATGATGTTTATTTTTGTTATTTATTGAATGTCAAGTTTTTCTGAAATAATATACCCTATGATTTCATAATAATATATTCAGGTTACTTGCACTCGAACGGTGATATCGTCGGCCGGCCATTTTACCGGCATCCAGAACTCCCGGTAGTGCGGTGTGCCGGTTTTCCAGGGTTTCATCGTTCGTGTACAAGTCTCCGTAATATTTATTTTTACAAACCTACCCACCTATAGGTACGTACAGTGGAAAGCATATGAATTCGCACACACAGTTATTTCTTGACAGCCCTCGTAAAATGCATAGGTGAAATAAACCAACACACATGTGATTTGCTAGATCGTTTCACTGTCTCTGATCACGTGTCGTTTGTTCACCTCGATGATTTTTGGTTTTAAACCATGAATAACAAAAACTATCAAGCCACTGCGAGTAGTATCTGCGCTGGGATTTGTTTGAGGTGGTATATATTTAGTAAACAGGGTGTCTGACATAAAAGAGACGCAATTAATGTATTTTTTATCACCTTCTTACATTTGGTTTTCTACATACATATCTTACATACTGGCCAATAATTCAATTGCTCTTCGCCCTTCGCATCACTGGATAATACATTTGAGGACCTGTGCAGCTTGTATTAAAATTATTTGAACTAAGCTGAAGTAGTCAATCCCAAAACCAAAAATGAGCTTTTTTGTTTACTTATGACTTGTCATTTTGACATAAGTGATGTATTACAATGACAAAGTTTGGCATTATACGAGGGTTGTTTAAAATATTGTGTGCGAATTCAAATGCCTTCCACTGTACCATACACGACGTACATATAGGACGATTTATGGTATACGTACATAGTACGTGTCTCTTACGCACGTACCATGTACGACGTACCTGAGACGTACGTATGTACGTTCTGCGTTTTTAAAAGATATATACGTACTCAGTATGTACTGTTCACATACTTCCACGATACGTACTTCACGTACGTACGAAATACGTACTCGAGTACGTCTACAAGGCGTACCGTTAAGTGACATTGAACCTATCTGGGACATATTTGCTGGCAGTTACGTACGTAATTGGTACAAGGTGATTTCGTATATTTCGTCTGCAGACTAGCTCGCTTATTATGCAAAAAAGATAGGGACTTTGGATACAAAGTTGGTAGGTACTAACATGAACCGCCAGAAAAAAATATTTTTCGTATACCGGGTGCACTAGGAAAGTGTGGCAGACACAACTTGCATTTTTTTAAATGGAACACCCTATATATCATTTTATAATCAAATAGACATTATTTTTCTGATCTCAATAATGTACAACATGTAGGCATTCCTTCCAGCCGTTTTCAAAATATTTAAGTTTTAAAGTTGGTTTTTTGGTATTGCCAAATTTAGTATCTATGACTACAATAAGTGTTTGAACATTATTTATCAATTTGTATCCTTTCAATAATCTAAGACAACGAATATAACAAGTGAAATAAATTGATATCATAAAATGCATTTAAGAAAATGTGATGTGAATGATTGCGGGCATATTCAATAATTATAATTGCACTTTATGATATCAATTTATTAATAATATGATGTATTCACTTGTTGAGGATTGTTTGACATGCGAAATTCAAACCTCACCTTGATATGACTCTTACTTGTAGGGGGCGCCACTTACACACCTTTTAACTCATTCAAATAGCCATAACTTTTTTGTGTGCACTCGTACTTTCTTTTTTTATCGGAAAATTGATTTTCCGTCATATTTACTCAAGAAAGGTATACTTTGTAAGAGTAGCTAAGAGTAACCCTTTACAAGATTTTTGCACTTAAAGTAATACTTACATGCAATGTGGTTTTGAATTGCAAATTTTGAAAATAAACGTGGGTGGCTTTGAAAACGGCGTTATCATGATAATTTTGACAGTTGTTTCAATGTCCAATGTTTCTTATGGAAACAAATGAAAACAAAAATTACAAAAAAATAGAAAAAATAACTAAAAATAAAAAATACAAAATTACATTTTTTTTTTTTAATAAAAAATATTGAAACAAATGTCAAGATAACGCCGTTTTCAGCGCCACGTATGTCTATTTTCAAAATTTTCCATGTGAAACCACACTGCATGGATTACTTTAAGTGCAAATATCTTGAAAAGGTTACTCCTAGCCGCTCTCACAAAGTTCACCTTTCTTATGTAAATATGCCGGAAAAATCAAATTTTAGATAAAAAAATAAAGTATGAGATGCATACAAAAAAGTGATGACTATTTGAATGAGAAGAAAGGTGTGCAAGTGGCGCCCCCTACAAGTAAGAGCCAGATCAAGGTCAGACTTGAATTTCACATGTCAAACAATCCTCATATACCAAATTTCATCAAAATAACTTGATTATTTCAAAAGTTATTTGAAAAAATCAAAATCTAGAATTCAACTTTGACACTCTGTATCTCTTTTGATATCAACTTTCGGACTAGACAATTTAGGGTCTATCGAAATATTTTTGTGTAAGGTTTAACCTCTTGAAGTTAAGCAAAATGTTTTTGAAACACCCCGTATATGAATCCAATCTTACTGTGATCTTTTTGATCAAACTCACTAATCAAATCTAGCGTAAAAGCGAGGTCAAATAGAAATTTGAGTAAAATACATACATATTGCGATAGTGAAATCATTTCTTTCGAAAAAAAGACTTGTATACATTGTTTTGTCTAGAAATCGAGAATGTGAACAGAGCGTATGGTGGTGAATTAGACGGATCGATGGATTTTGCATGGAAACGCAACGGAACATGGAATTTGGGGACGGATAGGTATCTTTAAAACTCTAACACCTACGTGAATGAGGTTTTTACTAAAAACTTCCTTGATCATTTTGCTATATTTCTCTAGCAGAATGAATGTGAACAAACAAAAAAGTTGCACGCTTACGTACTTAAAACTTGATGAGTCAATGTTTTTGATCTTTTTAGTGGGAAAAATGCGTATATAAAATGTTTTTCCACTTCGACGTCTTTGAGAAAGATTCGGCCTACAAAATAAAACAAAACATTCTTCCGATAGCTAAAGTGGTTTTGGAGATAGCGCGTGTTATGTTTTGAAAAGTTGAGATTGTGAATCTCCGCGATTATGAAGTTTTTTCGTTATAAAAAAAAATCTGGACACCGTGGCGATGTCGTTTGACTCGATTCCAGATGCACAGTAGTATTACCAATCATATGATATAGGTCTGATCTTGTTATATCTCAAAAAAAAATCGAGAAATAGTCGTCTTCCGACCCGGTTTTTACTCCACTAATATACTTTAAAATGATGACTATAATTATGTCAAACTAATGAATACAAGATATGACTGATCAATCATCTGAAACTTTCGATATTTACTTACCGAATAATATCCCAGTGCGATTCACACAAATGATTTCCAAATCTCGATTCCTCTGGATAAGAAGCAGAAAAGCTACTAATAAAACTATATCGCTTTTTACCGACACAATATAGATAACTTTTCGATTGATATTACTCTCCCTGCTTATTCACAAATGCTTGGATCAATGCCCTTGTTGCGTAGTCATTTCATTTGCATGATGGAATCAGGTGACCTAAAAACACCGTTACAATCTCGTATTTTTCTCTGCTCCCTGCCATCTCTGTCACGGAAAACTATGGAAACTCAAGGATCGTGTCCTATTTTTGCTCTGCCCCGACAAAGATACCGCGCAAGTCAGGACGGAAGCCATAGACGTGTGGAATAGTATAGATTATTAGATTCACATCCATCAGAACAACCATCCATCGTATAGCAAATACGAGAGTATATGGTTCGGCCGTCATAAGAAAACAACACGTACTCAACATTCTTTCCAAAAATAAGTCATTTCATTCTAGGACTTCAATCGGCTTTCTGAACATGTTTGCGAAGAGAAAACGTGTATATCTCAATATTAGTCGTACATTTGCTTTTTATTTTTACGTATTTGCATATCACTAAACAGTCCTACCAAGAATTAAATCCAAATTCAAAACAGATTTATTACCATAAAAAAATAAATACAATAAATAATTCATTATTAAACATTAATAATGATATACATGATTTTATGAAGTTTCATTACAATAATGGTATGGTAATCGGAGTGTACTGCGATTTTAATAACCGATACACTTGCGACTCAGCGCATGTGCCGTACAACCCGTAATCACGTAAGTACTTACGAAAAACTAAGAAAGGCCCACGTAAAAAGGAAGCGCATATGTGGTTCTTTTCTAGCAGAGGCGAATTTACCTGGTTATACAGATGACCATATTGATGTTTTGATACATACAGAGTGAGTGAGTGACCCATTTGGAAGCGGGCCACCCTCATAGCTTTTTAATTTATTGATCCATTTTGACGATTTTTTTTTTTTGAAATGTAGAAAGGGAAAAGGTGTATTTTGAGGCCATACGTCGCCCATTTTTTTCCAAAAACCAAGGCTTACTTGAGCATATTTAGAGGCTGGAAAATCCAGAAAACATATTAGCGATTTTTTTAGAGAAAATTTGACTACGCCACTGGATTTTTCATCCCCTGAAATGGGTCTGTACCAAATTTCATGAAAAAATATTCAATTCGAAAATATTATTTCTGTGTGTATTTTTTATTGCCAGTCTCGTTTGTCTGTTTTCATTGTATTTTGAAATGAGAATATCTTTTAGATGTTTATATTCAATAAATTTTTTTTCTGATAGACTTGCTATCGCAAGAGTTTCGAGGTAAAATACTTCTTGGTGCATAATAAAATTAATCTTCAATTTTTAATATTTTTTTCAAGAAACTTGGTACAGATCCATTCCAGGAGATGAAAAATCCAGTGGTCTAGTCAGATTTTCTCTAAAAAAATCGCTAATATGTTTTCTGGATTTTTCAGCCTCTAAATATGCTCTAGAAGGCCTTGGTTTTTGGAAAAAACTAGGCGTCGTATGGCCTCAAAATACACCTTTTCCTTCTCCACATTTGAAAAAAAATCGTCAAAATCGATCAATAAATTAAAAAGTTATGAGGGTGACCCGCTTTCAAATGGGTCACTCTGTATATCTATTGTATTCATAAGTTGTACGTTGTACCTTCACGCTCCATTTTCTCAAAATGTTGATTTTGTGGTTTACGTGGTTCTTGTTTTGACGGTAGTATTTTAGTTCGTACAAATGAAATACAGGGCACACCTACAAGAAAACTTTTAGGGATAAATCAATTATTGAATAAAAAATTATTTTGTCTCACAAACAATTGAATCACAGTCTCCATGAACATTGAAAACTCGTAAATATTTGTCAGATACAGGAATATTTCATTGACTTCACATCAGATATCGGCTATCGCTTATCCACACAAAACATGTGGAACCATATACAGTTTTTCACGCAAAATTAATGTTTCCAAATTATACTAACATATTTGTTAGCAGTCCGAGTGTATACCAGAAACCATCCATTATTATGATATTCATTTAGAGATCATTATTCAACATCACCTCTGTTATACAAGTATATCGCATTAAGTTATAGGTATATGAGCGCAAGGCAACATCCATTTTAATTTCTTAAAAAAAGCCACATCAGCTGTAGCACATAGAATCCTGAAACTGTCTTCTAAATCTACACAATCAAAAGTTAGTTCGATGAAATCTCGTGAGTGAGGATTGTTTGACATGCGAAATTCAAATCTGACCTCAGTATGGCTCTTACTTGTGGGGGCGCCACACACACCCTGCATCTTCGAACACACACTCGTACTTTCTTTTTTAATTGAAAAATGGATGTTTCCGTCATATCTTTATAAAAAGGTATCCTCTTGGATGTCGAAAAAGAGTTCGACAGGGTATAATGGCACGACGGCTCACAGTGATGGTCTTAGGAGTAAAAAAAAAACAAAAAAAAAATCATTAATTCGCGTTTGAAGTATCCCATCTCATATCGAGTTAGTTCAAAGATAATATTCTGCTATTACTTTGATTTGATTACTAGTTTTCAAGTTAAAATTTAAAACCCCTTATTAGCAAAAGTAAAGCGAAAAGAAACGAATATTTTACGGCCTTTCTTTTAATACCTGAAATTTGGTGTTACCCAACAACTTTTTCTTTTATACGTGGCTTCTAAAAATAAAAATCATCTTGCCAAAATATTCTATGCCCTTGATGCAGTTTAGTTTGAATATATTGTGATAAAATTATTATACTTCTCACTTTAATCAGACCAGAAAAAAAAGCTTTACCGAGCTTTGGTCTCGGATCAATTTTACCAAAAATGCAAACATTAAAGTATAGTGAATATTCCATAGATCTGATATCCTCACATTGATACATTTCGAGTTGCACAAAAAAAAACTTGACTCACAGTCACAGTCACATGACGATGTTAAGGCTCTTTTAATTTAATTTTTTTGTATCAAAAAAATGTATGAAGTGTGGCGTAGATATCAGGTACTTGTATTATTGTAGCAAGCTAAATGTTGACCAATTATTGTGTTCTTGAATTTCCTTTTTGTTTTTGTATTTTGATTCATTTCATTTCATTCACACATTTGCCGCTGAAAATAGAATAAATGATAATAAAACTATTATGAAATTCAAATGTTTCAATTTATAATGGTTGGGGTTAGTAATTACCTCCTTAGAATCTATTGAACTATTTTATACGATGAATTTTGATAATCGAATCAAATAAGACCAGTCACAAGGCGATCGGATCAACGGTTTAGAAAAAATAAGGTTTTTTCGTCATTTTATCGGTTCCACACCACTGTGCGGCTTAGTGCACAAGATGCGAGAGATCGGCTACCCAGTCTACTTATGTAGGACTTATAGACAGCTTCCGAGATCGGACCATGAATAATAATAGATAAATCTTCATTTAGTTGTTTGTAAAGCTAGTTCCGTATGTACAGGTTGATTTATTTTCAGCGACAGGGTTCTATAGTTCGCGTAAACTATTCATCATAGAGACCCAGGGAAAAAAATCTATGTAGTAATGTGCCAATGAGAAAATGCTGGAAATATATTTCAAGTTTCCAGGACTACCTTAACGGTACAGTGAAAACAGAAAATCGACATATTTTCGAAATTTTTTTCATTAAACTACCAAAAAAAAAATGGAAACAGACTTGTGACGATGTATATTCTCTCCAAAATTGGCTCCCGACACTTCTTTCTAAGTTGTCAAATAAGACAGCTACAGGCCGTCAAACTTGATGTTTTTAAAGTTTGTTTGTTTGCCTATAACTGCGAAATCCCCCAACCGATTTGACGGTTCTTTGGCTCGTTTTAAAGAAAAAAATCTGTTTCCTCTAGTGCATGTGCTTGGAATTAGTTTTAGTCGCTTCAGCCGACCCCAAATTGTCAAAGTCGAAACTGTTTTTGAGTTTTTTTCGAAATTTTCAAATGCAAACCCACTAAATAGATGCATGTATCGAGTTATTTGGAACATTCTCTTCCACGATTTTTCAATATCTCTTGAAATAGAAGAGTTAAAGAGACTTCATCAGGAATCCCTCGAGAAATACTTTTTAAGCTGCCCCTGTAAATTTGAATGAGTCAAAAAGTTTCAGATTTGTTCTGATTCGCGTAAGCGTGTTCTTGAGTTGATGCATAGACTAATATTATATACCCAGAGTTAATATTATAAAGAGAAACCTATAAGTGAGAATGCCAACTTTTTTCCGTTTTCTTTTCTACGAGCTGCTGTCAAGGTGAACAAATTGCGTCACAAGTCATAGACAATGCCAGGAACCAGTCAACATCTTATTCCAAAAATATTTTTGAAAAATAAAATCAACACAATAAAAAACAAAATACCAGTGCAAATGCTAAAATGCACCGCACCTTCCACTCTTTGGCAAGGCACTCCTAACTTTTGGACACTTTCAAGTTTACAAGGGCTGTTTCAAAAGTATTGAGGGACTCCTGAAGTCTCCATAACTCTTCTTTTTCAAAAGATTTAGAAAAATTATTTGTTCGGAAGTGTTGGGAAAATTTCCAAGTGACACGATAGAGGCATCTGTTTGGTGGGTTTGCATTTGAAAATTTCGAAAAAACTTCAAAAACAGTTTTGACTTTCATAATTCATGCTGTGGGATCAGCTACAGCAAATAAGATTGATCTCAAGCACATGCAACAGATAGAGCAGATTTTCCTCCTTGGAACAAGCCAAAGAACTGTCAAATCGTTTGATAGATTCCGAAGCTATAGACAATTTAGTAACATAAAGTTTGACGGCCCTTACCTGTCTTGTTTGACAATTTAGAGAAAAATGTCAAAGAAGCAATTTTGTAGAGAATATCGTCCCAATCTGTTTGAATATATTTCTATAGTTCCACGGGAAAAATTTTGAGATTATGTCAATATTGTGTACCTATACACAGAACTTTCCCAGCAAACATGCCATGACGGCAATGTAACTTTATAGCAACGACATTGCCTGCAATTCTCATTGGCAATGTATAGGGTGTCCCGTTATATTTTAGCCATTGGAAAACATTCTTATTATTGATCGTAGAGAAACGTTTAAATCATCAAAGTTGAAGTGAATCTCACCAGCATTCAGAATCCGTGGTTGAAAAACCCAAAATAGATTAGGAAATAGGAAATTTTGTACAGATTCTTGAGTTTTTTAAATGGGTCACCCTGAATATTTTATCACTGTTCGATGGAGAATTGTCTCCTGATTCCAAATATACAGGGTGTCCCTGAAATGACTGTACAACGCTTAACCACAAATTCCTTAACCAAAAATAAGGTGATCTAGGCTAACTTACCTATATCCAAAATTGCTTCGTCAAGACCACAGAGGGCGTCAAAGATTCAAAAAAAATTGTTTTTTTCTACATTTTTTAAAAATGTGCAAATCAATTTTGATAATTTTTGGTACCTAGTCTTGGACCACGAAATAACATGTTTTGTTTGTATAGCGACCGGTTGAAATTAACCGGAAGTGTTTTGAAGGTGACGACATATGTAGTTATTTCTTTTGGCATTGACTTTTTGATAATTCAGATATTTTTATCTAAAAGTTTATGTATTGGGGACTTTTGCTCTCTCTTGAAAAATTTTGCCAAGATAAGTGGTTGTGCCAAAAAAAATTTTTTTTCAAGTAGATTCACAGATATTTTATTATTGAACTACTTATTCCAGCATATTTTTTCAAAAAAGGAAAAAACTTTTTTACACACTGGGTTATTAGATGAAAACATCTGAATCATCAGAAAGTAAATTCCATAAAATATCAGTGACTTCATATGCAGCTATATCTTTTGATTTTTTAAGGAATTGACTTTATGATGATTCAGATGTTTTCATCTAATAACCCAGTGTGTAAGAAAGTTTTTTCCTTTCTTGAAAAAATTTGCTGGGATAAGTAGTTATGGTAGAAAAAGATAAATCGATTATAAAATATCTGTGTACCTAATTGAAAATATGTTTTTCTGGCACAACCACTTATCCCAGCGTAATTTCTCAAGAGAGAGAAGAGCTCCCCAATACATTGAACTATCAGATAACATCATTGAATTATCAAAAAGTCAATTCCAAAAAAAAATCAAAAGAAATAACCACATGTGACGTCACCTTTATAAAACTTCCGATCAATCACAACCGTTCGCTATAGAAACAAAAGACGTAATTTCATGGTCCAAGACTAGGTACCAAAATTTATCAAAATCGATTTATAGGTTTTTGAAAAATGTAGGAAAAACCCTTTTTTTTTTGAATCTTTGACGCCCACTGTAGACTTAACGAAGCAATTTTGGATATGGGTAAATTTGCCTAGATCGCCTTATTTTTGGTCAAGGAATTTGTGGTTAAGCGTTGTACAGTCATTTCAGGGACACAGTTTGTGGGGTCTATTTTCAATGTTTCAAATTTTATAGCCACTTTAATATATTAATGTTCCATGGGAATTTTGACAACTGGCCAGCTTATTAATATTGGAATTGCCATGGTTATATCCAACTACCCATGGAACATTGATATATTGAAGTGGCTATAAAATTTGAACCATTAAACATAGATCCCACAAACTATATATATTTGGAATCAGGAGACAATTCTCCATCGAACTGTGATAAAAAATACAGGGTGTCTCATTAAAAAAACTCAAGAATCTGTCAAAATTTCCTATTTCCGATTCGATTTTGGGCTTTTCCACCACAGATTCTCAATGCTGGTGAGATTTACTTCAACTTTGATGATTTAAACGTTTCTCTACGATCAATAATAAGAAAGTTATCCAATGGCAAAAATATAACGGGACACCCTGTAGAGGCAGTTATCACCTGAGAAGTATCAATTTGGCACGCCGGTCGTCACTCGGCCGTAAGGCATTTTGCCATGATGGATAATTGATGGCAAATCACTACTTCACCGTCAAATGTCAAGGAGTGATAAAAAAACACCACCAACCATCAATTCAGTGCATTATATTTATTGGCATATTTCAGTTCTAACATAAAAAAATGTGGTTAGAAAAACAATAACCAAAACTAAATGCCATCCATTGTGTTTTCCTGTTTGTGCGTCCACTTATGCGAGGCCTTCGAATTCGAAGATAACGTGAAATTGTTGACTGGAAGTGGATTAGCCTTGACTGAGTCTGCAATCTGCAATCTGCAATAAAAAAATGGAGATTTCATGTGTAAGTGCTTAGATAGCACATTTTAGCAATGAATGTTGAGCTGATGAACGCTTACCTATGCTTCATACCATTGTTGATATAAGTACAGTATTTTGATCAAGTATTAGAAGATGATACATGGTCAGAGTTGATGCATCTATAAAAATGGTTAAATATAATACGAAATATTCTCACCTTTGAAAATTGGTATATATAGATTATTGAACATGGAGAACATTTTAGTGCTATCAGTTTTGCTTTAGCTCGTCACTAGATGGCGCTGCCAGCATCAACCTCTAGACCGTTCATCCGATTTCTTTGAAAATTCGTATATAGATTATTAAACATGGAGAACACTTTAATAATATCAGTTTTGCAGTAGCTTGTCAATAGATGGCGCTGCCGAGCATCAAATCCTACACCGTTCATCAGATATCTTTGAAAATTGGTATATGTATATGTCACAGTAAAACCTGGTAATCAGTAAAAGCTAACTGTTACTAGGAAAAGTGAGCTTTTCCTGATTTGGAAACATTTAGCTAGTGAAAGTTGAATTCGATCGACTTCATCATACTTTTACTAGTAATTGTTAGCATTCACGTAACTATTCTAGTGAAAGCTGCTACACTGAAAATTATTATCGAATTCACTGGACTTAATTATAAATATCCTTTTTGGTCCGAGTTGGAATTCGCCGACAGATCAGACGCTCGGGAAAATACGAGAGTTATGAATCGCAGGTGTACAATGTGAACATTGTTCAGATACCGTATTATAGAAAATACTTAAGTAGTCTCAGTAGGGGTTAGTCTGGGTTAGTTTGGGTTTGGCAAAAACTTTGATGTCGCGTGAGCGACATCATTTAGTGCCCCGTGCACCTTGGGTTTGTTAAAAGGCGGAGATAAGCTGTAAAAAGTACTTTTCCTAACTGCTTTCAGTAAAAGTTGATTTGATAAAGTTTCTCCAACATTCACTAGTAAAAGTGTAGAATATTCTTCAAAATTTAACATTTCCTAACGGATCAAGTAATTGCTAGCATCAACTAGTAAAAGCTAGCTTTCACGGAATTTCCAACATTAACTGTAACAGATACACAACTCAACTCATAGATAAACTGATCGATAAGAAATATAAGAGGGTCCAAAGGAATCTTGACACGTCCAGAGATGAATCCATAACACCAAAAATTGTACGCGCTTAAATGGACAATTTCGCGCTCGGAGCGAAACGCGAACTCACCTGAAGAAAGCACCTTCAATCAATGCAAAATTTCGACCACCGTTTAAACGTCAACGGTGGTCCAAATTGCGACGTTGCACGTCATGACTTGTCATTACTTCATGGCTTGTATTACAATATAGACGGCTCTGTTATTATGCATGTTATTTGTAAAACACAAAGGTCTATGCAATTTCAACCATATCGAATGCTTTAAAGCTCAAAATAATTTTCGATGCTTTGACATATGAGCACATTGGCAACACATGCCTAGAAAATGGCTGCCCCCATAGTGTCTAAGAAAATTTGGATGCGCAGTCGCTAACCCAAACTCATTCTCGACTCGTGTATTTATTGTATTTGTTATATCCTGCTTGTATTTTGTGCTCCTGTATTTGTTATTTTGTTTTGTGTGGTTTATTCGATACTCTACTTATAATAATGACTGATACAAGTGTATCGGTGAAAGACCTTTCGCCTTTCAAAGGCTTTCATTTTGGGATTGCGGAAGCCTTTTTCACAAGAAAATCGTGGACGCACAGACAGAGTGATCGAGGCTACAAGTTTTTTGCTGGAGGATACATCCATGATTTCTTCGACCATACAAACGAGTTCACCATCAAGACAAAATGCTTCAGAAGTCATAAAAAGAATGAGAGCTCACATAGGCTTCATTTGAAATTTTCATCCATTGACGTCATCATCGAAGCTCACGATACATGTGAAGTGGGGTAAGAAACGATAGCTATGTTATAGTCGAATGGGGGACTTTGGATAAGATTTTTTTAGACTGATCCAAAATTTACTAGATTTTTTTGGGTATAAATACCGCCAAATCCTATCAACAATATTCTCACTAGAATGAATTAGCTTGACGCAAACTTCATTAAAAAAAAATGACTTAGGTATGCTTACTTAGAAATTAGATCTATTTACAGTATGAATAAGTAACTATTTACCCCGCTATTTACTTGAAAAATTAATCAAACCAGTGCCTATGCAGCTGATCTTCATTTGTTTCTCAAAAAAGAACCAATTAATGAATAACAAAACTTAATAATGGCAAAACTTCGTAAGATATTGTTTCTGTGAAAAATATATAAAGGTAAAATCTTGGGTTAAATTCTCATAGGTTCATAAGCTCGTTTTTCCTGCTTTCAATTTCTTACCAGAGACACTACTGTACCCACTATATGTTAGTTTTGATTAAAATGTGAATTGATAATTTCATTTTCCTAATAAACAAATCGTTCTACCAATTATCAATACTAGGATTTTACTAGAGTAATTAGAGGGACTGAAGAACATATTGATCCCATCAATTTGATGAGACTCATGGAGCTCATAAGTTTCGAATGTTTTTCTATAAGATATTGTAACAAGTTTCGCTATAGAAAACACTTGTCCAGTTTTAATTAATTTATTTAAAGTAACTAACACAACCACAAATATTTATGATCACAATCCCAGCGTATACAGGGTGTCCGGAAATTACGCGTCAGGTTTTTGGTGGGCGATTCTACATGAAAAATTAATGCAACAAACTTCTATACAATTTTTTCAAAAACTTCAAAAATTTTTTCAAAGTACGAATTTTTAATTATTTAAGGTACGGTTAATGTTTAAAGTCGTTTTTCTCGGAAACCGTTAATTCTACGATGATGCAACACGAGCACCTTTTTAAAAAATATTTTGATGCTCTTTACTAATTTGACATCCAAATTTAAAAAAAGATTAAAACAAAAAAGTTATAAGTAATTTTCCTAAGGTGAAGGACAGCTTCAGCCTTTTGTCATTGACGACTAGCGTCAAATTAATAGGGTAAATACAAAGAAACACTAGTGACATGCATGCAAAATTTGGCGAAAATCATTACACTAGAAAAAAAGTTATTAAAAACAATAAGAAAAAAAAAAATATTTTTTAACACCCTGTATCTTCCTTAATTTCGAGTTTTTGGAAAAATTGTATAGAAGTTTGTTGCATTAATTTTTCATGTAGAATCGCCCACCAAAATCCTGACGCGTAATTTCCAAACACCCTGTATTTATATTGTAACGATTATAATTCGCGGCTAATCGATAACTATTCTACTTCAAATGACGGACCTCATTATATACCCTTCTCGCTGAAACTTCCCGAATACCGCCACATTGTATAGAACTCTGTAGAATATAGTAGAAATCTGCTCCGCAGTCCGCCCTCTGGTTGCGCTAGAATTAAAAAGAAGGTACAAATCGATTCTACACAATATGGTCCCGGCGCATTCACCAACACCGCTAAACACATGTTTCGTCACATTACCCCCATCTCAAGGCATTTCGTCCCGAAATGCCTTCATGTCGGTATCGGCAACTGTCTCCAAACCGGCAGCCTGATGTCCTATGGAAGTAGCAGTCCACTGTCCTCTGGTTCGTCCTCCGGTAAGAATAGCAGCACACCAGGATGTCAATACCGCTTTCTTTGAAGATCGCCTCCAGCATGCCCCTTACTACTCTCAGTACTCTCCCTTCCAGTAAGTCGTCCGTCATCTTCGGAATTGCCAGATGGATCAGGTCCTGTGACAGCATTAAGCTTCTCAGCTGATGAAGTGCCCTCCAAACATCACCATAGCTGGTCCGATGTTGTGGAAGCTTCTTTGTCACCAGGTAAAACACGTATTGTGTCCCTGTCATGGCTTGAAGCGTCTTCCCAACCTCTGGCCTTTGTCGTCGCAGATGGTCCATTTGCCCGAATTTTCCCTTGATTGCAGCAGCAAGTCCAGTCCTCATGCTGAGGTCTTCAGTAACCGAGTGAGCTAACGCGTACTTCGCCGGTGCCTTGAACAAATCCAGGTGCTGTTCTCGAACGACGCCATTCAGGACTTCCTGGCCGTTGAAATATAAGGACATGAAGGTTTTCAGGGACATGTCCACCTCGGGTGACTTGATTTGCCTCAAGTCAGCTTCCTGATGGTCTCCAGCATACGGGGCCAAACGGTTAAGATGAAACACCCTCGGCTTCCCTCGTGGCGGTTTCTTTATCCGGTAGACGACGTAATTGATTAGCTACAGAATCACATACGGACCCTCCCAAGAACTTTGCAGTTTTGGGAAGAAGCTCCGTCGCCTCTGTGGGTTGTGAAGCCAAACCAAATCCCCAACCTGGAACCCCTTCTTCCTCGGCCTTCACGTCGTATGCCTCCTTCATCCTGTCGCTGGCACTTTGGATGTTTAGTCGGACTCGTTGATGGATATCGTCCATCTTTCGACGAAGATCACTTGCGTAGTCTTCTCCAACGACATCTTCACCAGGTGGACAGCCAAACTTCAAGTCGCAGGGCAGCCGGAGTTTACGACCCATGATGATCTTGGCAGGTGTTACGCCCGTCGATTCATGAACTGCTGACCTGTACGCCATGAGGAACAGGTGGAGATGTTGATCCCAGTCTCTTTGATGGTCAGAGACAACTTTGGCCAAGTGTCGATTGATGGCTCGGTTCATTCGCTCCACAATGCCATCCGATTGTGGGTGCAACGCCGTTGTCCTTGTCTTCTTGATCTTCAGGACATCGCAGACGTTCTGGAATAACGTCGATTCAAAGTTCCGGCCCTGGTCCATGAATGCAGCTCCAACGGGAGACCGAAACGGCAAAACCATTCCCTAATCAAGACATCGGCAACGGTAGCCGCCTCCAGGTTTGGCAAGGCATATGCTTCAGAACAACTGGCGATGACCACGGACTACTAGAAGGTTCGATGATCTTGTCCGCCTCCTCCTTCTTTGCCAAAGGTAGTCTTCTAGCTCTTTGGTGGATCGGTCGTGCTCCCTCTGTGTTGATGGTGTACCGCACCACGTTCGTTCGGCCCTTTTCCCCAGTCCCGTTGTCGAAGATGTCGCCGGAATTCCTTATCAGGTTTCCCAATCGTTGATTTTGTCTCTCAAACAGATCTTTTGAAGAGGTGACAACTAACTTCTCCATCTCTCCGGTGAACTCAGAGATGGTTTGCTTAGTCTCACATACTTGTCGCACCACAGAGGAAATTGACGAGCAGAGCCCCAAAACTGTGTCCCTTGCCAAACTCACATAGTTGACGTTCATCACTCTCACGGGCACAGTCTTTCTCACATGTACCAGGCTCTTTCCACATGCAGTGTCTTGTCCCACTTCAGAATCGTGTATTTTAGGCTCAAACATCACGATGCTTTCTTCTTTCATCTTCCCTTCCAGGCGAGCTCACAAAATCATCTCGCTCCTCTCAGGAATTGAAGAATCCCCAGCCAGCAAAACACGAACTGTCTTTTCCTCTCTCCCATGCAGTACCACCTCTTCGTTGCTGGTTCTCAGTGTTCCATTTTTGAAATCTAATTGGAAGCCTCGGGTGTTCATGATGTCCATTCCAATTATGATTTCTTTCTCAATATCGGCAACCAGCATTGGATGTTCGAAGCTGGTGCTTCCCAGAGTCACTGCTGCCTCCACTTCACCATGAATCCTAGCCAAGTCTCCTGTTGCCGTCCGTAGTCGCCATTTTGTCGGTTTAATCATTGTCGGTGTTGTGACAATGTCGGGCCTGATGATAGTCTTCGTCGCACCTGTATCCAGCAGCATGGTGCGTTTCTCTCCATCAACCAAGCCATCCACAAACACGCTGTTCAGTTTGTGTCCTAAAGAGGCAACTATGGCAGTTTTTTTCGGGGCATACTGGATAGAGGTCGACGATTGCCCCTTCGCATCGACCCTCTCTAGTTTTCCGATGCCGAAGAAGGTGCCCGTCTCTCCTTTTTGCATCGGCTACGAATGTGGCCAAGCTCTCCACAATTCCAGCATCGTAGCTTCCTTCGCTTGGACGCCTCCATTTCCTTGACGACTCTCCTCACAGTAGCTTCGACGGTCTCCTCCTATGCGGAATCCTGCTCTCCCATCCTTCGCACGCGCGCAGGTGTCTTGGCGGACTGCTTTGCCGCTTCAAATTCCAAGGCCTTGGCCACAGCGTCGACTAGTCTGTCGGGTCGATGAAGTATCGGGGACTGCCTTATCTCCTGATCCCGAAGACCATCCAAAAAGGCCTGCACTGCCAGCCTCTCCATCACATTTTCTGGCGTGGTTGGATAAGCCAGTCTTGCCAGACGAGCAACATCCACTTCAAACTCCTGCATGGTTTCGTTGGACTTTTGGATGCGGTTCTTTAATTGGGAATGGTAGACATGCTCCAAATAAGTTTGACCATACCGCAGCTCCAGATGCTTGACGAGCACATCGTAGTCCTCCTGTTCCTGGGTGTTCAATGTCTGCAGGATCTCCGTTGCCTCCCCACGAAGCGCCAGAGTTAGTGCCAGAGCTTTCTCGGTTGCGGTCCATCCATTTGCCCTTGCTGCTGCCTCGAACTGGCGATGGTAATTGTTCCAAGACAGCTTGCCATCAAACCGATGGGCTTTCATGTGGATTCTGATGGTATCAGCTTCTATCTTGGCACTAGCACCTTGATTCCCGAATGTCTCTTCTGGTTGTTTCTTAATCACTGCTACTTGCCTTCGCACTTCCTTGATTTCTTTTTTCAAAGTCTTCATTGTATCTCCAAGTTATGCTCCAATTTGTTGCTCAAGGTTCTCAATTTCTTTCGTTACCTGATCCTTCCAGAAGTTGTAGTTGTCCACCAGCTGTTCCTTGATTTTCTCCTCCATAATTCTAGAAGATTTTTCCAGCTTTTCTTCCATTGCTCTGAAGGATTCTTCGAGTTTCTCTTCCATCGCTCTGGAAGATTCATTAAACTTCTCTTCCAATTTTCCTTCCATGGCTCTAGAAGATTCTGCAAACTTATCTTCCAACTTCCTAGAGTTCCTAGAGTTTTCTTGAAGTTGATCCTTCAGCTCATCTTTCAAGTTTTTTGACAACTTCTCAACTACTGCGTTGGGATCGGGAATTTCAAATTGGAACGTATCAGGATCTATGCCTTCTTCCATTAAAGCCTCACGAAGCCTTGTTTGTAAATCAGTTCTCTTACCGCTACTATCCAGGTCACGCTCCTCCAGCTCCCTTTTCAACTCGACGACCTTCAATCCGGTTAACAAGATTAGTTTCGCCGCCATTACAGTGAATATTTATGTCCGTTTCTATAGCACACAATAAATCCCACTTTTGACACCAATGTAACGAGTTTCGCTATAGAAAACACTTGTCCAGTTTTAATTAATTTATTTAAAGTCACTAACACAACCACAAATATTTATGTTCACAATCGCAGCGTATATTTATGTTGTAACGATTATAATTCGCGGCTAATCGATAACTATTCTACTTCAAATGGCGGACCTCATTATATACCCTTCTCGCTGAAACTTCCCGAATACCGCCGCATTGTTTAGAACTCTGTAGAATATAGTAGAAATCTGCTCCGCCCTCTGGTTTCGCTAGAATGTACCAGAAGGTACAAATCGATTCTACACAATGTGGTCATGGCTTATTCACCAACACCGCTGAACACATGTTTCGTCACAATATCAACTTTTAGATGTTAATTTTATCGAACTAGGTACGTTGTATTGTGGAAATTCTTCACGCATTTTTTTGCTGGGACAAAGACACTTTAGGCACGAAAGGGTATGACAGCAAAGTAGCATACTATCTAGTCCATGATATAAAAAAAATCTTGAATGCAGGCATGTTGGCCCCTAAATGACACTCCTGCAAATAGGTTTTTCTCGAATAACTTCCACAGTACAGGGTGATCCCCTATAATATATTCTCTTCTCTTTAACTTTTTTATTTCAAGTGTCAAAAATATTACATAGACTCACGTGCAAATAAAGGATAATTTTTAATGAGAAAATAAATAAGTTATATTTTGACTTTGCATAAAGTTATCTGAAATGGTTAAATAGAAATGTTTGTTTTCACGATTATTGAAGTTCTTTTTTCTTTGGTCGCGTAGCACATTTGCATCAAACGAATTGGTTTGAGAAAAATTAATAGACAATTTTTTTCGTGAAAAACATCAAATTATTTCAAGTAGGTACTTTTTGAGTTTTTGAAAAGAAGATATCGATTTGGTGGATGAGAAATCATGCATGGTTTTACCCACATGCAAAAATTCTAGTATTGATCTTCTCCTTGAATTTTTAAAAACACTCTTTAACAAACTGCGTTTGTATTTTCACCAAAGGACAAAATGCATATAGAAAGTCTGCTCCTCGTATATTCTTTGGGGTTTGGGGGCCCATCTTAGTAAAGACGGCCTGGAGACTGTCCACATATTCTGGGAAATCGTGTGTGAATCCAATATAACCGCTGCACAAAGAGTACATCAACATCAGTTCCCTACTCTCACTATGACTATAAACAAAAAAAACAAAAACTATCAAATATTTGAGCTGTCAGGAAATTTTTAAATTAGCTAATGTCACTAGATGCTGGGACCTGGGGTATACATACTTACCTGAAATTTACGAATATTTTATGTGATAAAAAAAATATGAAATATGTCCTAAATCACCCTATTTGAGTATATGTATGTACTTTGCGTTCATTATATTTAACAGTATTAACGGGACTATTGCTTTTTTATAGAAATTCCGAATCTTGCAATCACGTGGTTGGACTGGGTCATACTATCTGCAGCATCTGATTTTCAATCCCAATCCCAATAAAGTGCAAAGGGAAACCAAAATAACGGCAGAAGAAATTCCTGAGATTGTTTTCATCGACTCGACAAACATCAAGGGGCAATGGGACAGAAATCCCTCTGCTTTTTCGTATAAGAACCCGCATACGGAAAAACCAGTTGATCGAAATTACCCGGTCGAGTTAAACAAGCCTGAAAACTTCGTTAAAAGAAATCAACCCGCCCATACCATTTGCCACTACACTATCCAGCGAAAACATGGCTGATCAAGAAACAATACAACATACAACGTATGGTATGTAGTACCACAGAATAGGCGACCAGAAGCGACAAAACGTCAAAAATTGCATTGATTAAATAAGGGTAACGATTCTCTGACGTCACGTTTGAAGAATGGGACGATGGTCCCCCACTAGACACTGAGAGAACTATACTAATGCTCTACACTGTAAGAACAGTTGGTTTAAAAAAGTGGTAGTAATCTGAAACTCAATGAGGGTTTCATAATGATAAAGAGACTTGAACCATTTATCATATTGGTGATTATTAACGAACCGGTTTTTGTTTTCTTCTATTCTCTATTTTTGTGTTATAAAAAAAAATCTCTCTTCACAGACATATTATTTTACCCACATAAGTATGAATAAATGGATATATGAGTACATGTTGCCTAGATACATAGGTATATGAGACTTGCAAATTATATATCGATATCAA
The DNA here is from genome assembly GCA_958502075.1 of Orchestes rusci. Lineage (NCBI taxonomy): Eukaryota > Metazoa > Arthropoda > Insecta > Coleoptera > Curculionidae > Orchestes > Orchestes rusci. The sequence continues at coordinate 59,327,404 of OY293303.1, read as the reverse complement.
TAGGTAGTTATTAAAAAATGAAAATATAAAACGGTACAATAAAAATATTTGGAAGATTTTTAAAGATATGTTTCCATTTTGTGAAAAAATAAGTGTCAAGTTCGTATAATATGTTCAACTGATGAAGGGTCTTTTTTGTATTTTATTATACAGTGTGTTTTAAGTTTCAACTGTAAGGTAAAAGATGTATTTTTTGGGCATTTTCTGTGCGAATTTTTAACTCGAATTCGACACGCGTAGATTTTGTTTTTAAGGCGACACTTTTTGGCACACCCTATAAGGGGATGATTCTCATGACACTTGGTTAAATAAGGTTGAGTGGAACCTTGTTTGAAATTTGAAAGCGCTTTCAATTCACTTCACGACTTCTGAATATTTTTCAAAATTCTTATGATATTGGTTTTCGAGATTTCCATTGTTGAACTGCGTGGATAAAATAATTACCTACTTTTTTTGGCTTTCTCTTTTCGAATTTCATCTATTTTTTTCGGAGCCGTCAGTTTAATTTTTTCAAGTAGGTACACATATAGGTAGTCTATTTTGACAATTTTTGTTACCTTGCATTTATCGCCCGCAACACCTCTGTTAATTTCTAGTTGAAACATCCTGTATTATCTATAAGTTGAGAATCCGCTTCCGTTTATTTTATTCTTCTTATATTTGTATACTCGAATATAAATAACGTATAAATTATGTATATTTATTGTAAAAAAACTACAATATTTATGATTTGTATTCTTTATTAAGATCTATTAAGTGATATAAAAACACCAAAAATAATGAATACAAGATATATCAATAAACAAACCTGATAAAATGTGGATTTTTTCTCTTGTCTCGAGGATAAGGGAAATCTCCTTGTCTTCCAAGGCACTTTTTTCTGGCATTTTTTCAACCATTGAGCTTTGTGGGGAAAATGGAAGGAATGGCATTGGGAAATAGGCGTTTCATTTAATTTTCTTTGGAAATGAACAAGAAATGAAGTTTACATAGCCTCTAATATGAAATCTGCAAGGCACCTGCCTGGGAAAGCAAGTCGTCTCGATAACAAGCGTTCAATCATATTTCAGCCCTATAATAAATGAAAAAAAAAACTATAGATTACTAGATCACCTTACACCCTATATATAATATAAAACAATTTGAACAAACTTTGACTCGGCTCGAGTAGTTATATCTAACCCTACATTTTGTTTACAGAATTGAGGTAGGTAATCGTTTTGCTAGGTAAATGAACATTACAAAACACAAAGATATACATACTTTTTAAGTAGAAACGTCGATAAAATTGGGAAATATTCTCAATAATACGGAAGTAAACAGACTTTCTAATATAGGTGCATAAGTACTTACTGATAAGAGTCTTTAGGGAAAGAAAACATCATCAAACGAAGAATATTCCAAATGATACTAAAGAAACACCATCAGAGACCGGACTAAAAGACCGAACCGTCAGATGTTTGACAGTGGTCCCACATTTCCCCTTCCTAAAGACTTTTGCGGGAACCGTTTTGTCGCTTCTGGTCGCCTATTCTGTGGTAGTACCAGCTTTGTAGTTCGTAATGGTTTTTTCTTAACCAATATAGGTATTAATCATAGACTAATATTATATACCCAGGTATTAATGTGCCAGCGTCTTGGCTATTGGGGCATATGACACGTTCCAAACGTAAAGATGTTGCGGGACTGAAAAGGGAAAGTCTGGACGAGTGGTCCCACTAATTATTAAAGTGAGAATTTTAAAAATTAAATAAATTTACAACTCTTAAAATTTTGCCATAGTTTCAACGAAATTGTGTAGTGTTTGTTAGTGCAGATACCCATAAAATGTTTTATGAATAAATCAAAGAGTTATGGTTTTATAATCATTATTACAATATACATTTTTTTGTCATAGAAAGCAAAGAACTCTTCACTTGTGAGCAGGAAAATATACTTTTGTGAGACTTCTAGAGTATACCTACTTTTAAACTGTACTTAATCAAATGTTGATGCAAAAATATAAAAAATAAAGGATAAACTTGCAATATGTGTTTTTATTACCGATATAAAAATAATTGATATAAAATAAAAAATACTAAGTACTTGGATATTCATTGATATCAATCTATATCCAAGGCTATCCCTAAAATAATTACTAAATAGTACAGAAACTGTATAAATTTGTTACATTGAGCCGAAACTAGAAATAGCAATTTTTGATGATGATTTTTCAATCTTCCATATTTTTTTTTGTTATTTCCAGAGTACAGTTTTAGGCGAAAAAGTGGAATAGCGAGGAGTCATTGCAAACAGTGCAAAAAATTTAGGAGTAAAATTGGACGCGGATCTGCGTTTTAGAGAGCAGATCGCTACTTATCTGCAACGCGCATATTTTTCTTTGAAAATGCTTTATCCTCACAGACACCTATTAACTCAGGACCAAAAAATTAGATTAACTGACTCACTCGTACTCAGCCATTTTAATTATTGCGATGTTTTATATGGGCCTTGTTTGAACGGAATTGATAAGCTTAAAATAGAAAAAGTCCAAAAAAATTGTTTGCGGTTCATATACGGTATAAGAAAGTTTGATCCAGTGTCTCATAAGTTGAAGGATGCTAGATGGCTGAATATGGAAAGCAGGCGAAAACTACACTCTCTAGTACTATTCCACAACATAATTTATAAAAGGGTTTCTCCATACCTAACTAACAAAATACATTTTAGGACGGACGTGCACAACTTAAATCTCCGATTTAGGGGACTTATCACACCTCCTCCTCATAAAACCTCACTATTTCAGAGAAGCTTCACTAATAATGTATATAAAGTCTATAATACTGTGTCAGAAAGTCTCAAGTCAATCAAGCCGTCAATTTTCAAATCTATTGTTAGAAGAAATTTCTTGCAGCGTCATCCTTCTGTGGTCCTTTGAAATGTTATTATGTAGGTATACTCACGATAGGTACTATTTTGTTATTAATTTTTTGGTTTTTTCTTTTAAGTTTGAGCGAATTTTGTATTGAAATGGGTTTTTTTTTGTTAGTTCAAATTTCAAGGGAGCTGAACTTTGATCAATTTTTAATTGCTTTCAGCTCCTTTTTTTGCAATCCGGCCAAGCATATACTATATTTATATAAAGTAGATTAAGTATTACACTGTATCTTGCCTATTGCAAAAATAAAGATTATTATTATTATTATCATTATTTTAATCGTTGGTTTTCTTGCTTTATATACAGGGTGTTTATTAATTGAATGCCGATACTTGAGGGGCGTGAAGAAGACGTGTACGAAATTTCATAAAGATATCTGGAATAGTATCAAAGGTATTATAAAAAAATCATTTATTTTTTAATATTTCAACACCCTGTATCTTGAAAATTAAGCTCTTGCGGTCCTATGTTCATAGGAACTTTTTGTCTTAAAATCATCCAAGGATTATCACCCTTAAGTATCGGCATTCAATCAATAAACACCCTGTATGTAACCTCCTTCTTGTTATAGTTTGCAAGCTGGAAAAGTTTCCTCTGTAGCTCCTGATATCTTTGGAATTCTTTTCTTCCTGAAATGTATAATAGTGTATTATGCTGAATTAACATTTATTGTTGCTAGTTTCGTGACTGGAGCGGAACAGAAAGATGTAACAGGAGCTCGTGGGAGGCAGTCAATAATACGAGGAAGGCTACCTTAAGTCTTCTTTATTCAATTTTCAAGCTTTTGGAGAAATTTTCCCCTTTTTCAGGAAGTCGAATGTGAAGGACAGTTTCAAAAGGCACCAGCACATAACAGAAAATCACATATTATACACATATGATATTACCTAATTGTAACAGAGAAATAAAATAAGTGTTTCAAATACGAATACAACTACAAAGCACAATTTAACATTGTGCTTTGTTCCCTTGAACTTGTAATATGCGTCCTTTTACAGTTTTAACATTTTAACCCCTTTGACAAGTTTTAAACCATTTTAACCTTTCAACATGTTCAGTGTAGTGAAAGTTCATTGTGTATTTTAAACATTTATTTTATTTCCCTGTTACAGTTATTATCATGTGTATAATTTGTGATTTTCTGTTATGTGCTGGTGCCTTCTGGAACTGTCTTCACATTCGACTTCCTGAAGAAGGGGAAAATTTCACCGAAAGCTTGAAAATTGAATAAAGAAGAATTAAAGTAGCCTTTCTCGTATCATTGACTGCCTCCCACGAGCTGCTGTTACGAATTAACATTTCACAAACACTAGCTGGAGTGAATTTTCGCTAACGAGAAATGTTGTATTTATAAATTCTTTCTGCAAGTAATGCAATAAAGCTACCATCATTTTCGCTCTCTTCCCTTTAAAAAGGGTTGATAAATATGTACCCTGTATATTTGTGAGGCATTATGATGAACAAAGTCTTGTGTAAATCTTGAAGGGATCATAAAACTTGTCCAACAAAAGATGAAAGAATGCGAATAAGAGGAGGAAAAATAGTTTTGGATATACAGGGTGTCCCCAACTTCTAGTGTCTGAAGAATATTGAGAAAGCATAAAAAAATAATTTGAGTTGTGACATCAATCGCCGTTTCCAAAATACAGGGTGCCCAAATTTTTTCCTCTGTTTTGAAAACGCCTTCGCCAATCTTGATGAAATTTGACGGAGTTTATACATATGATAGGTATTAATGAAACTTCCTGAGTCATTGGAGCGCTTTCAAATTATTTACTTGGAGAATTTGTGTGTTGTATTTTTGATGAAAAAATTATACGCCACAATTTTTTCTCAAGAAATATTCTTTTTTAAAATTACTTATTTCAACTCTCAACGAAAAAGGTCACGTGAGATTTTTCTCTCCGACGCACGATTTCGAGTAAAAAAATAAAAACCAAACTAGTGTCTTTCAAAGCGTTCATTACCGGACATTTTCAGTTTTGGGAACAGTCGGTTTTTCTCGTCTCAAGGAAAAACTCAAAAGTCCCTTTTCATAGAAATGAGTATTTAGAAAAAAAAAGATCTGTGTAAAAAACAGTGACATACTTTTTTTTCGAAAATACAACAGACAAACTATATTTTAGAAACGATGCACTTGCGGCCATCGATGTCACTGTATTTATGCGTCAAAAATAACCAAACGTTACCCTTTAAACATAAATCGGCAAACGCCCTCTAAGAGAGCTATGCTTCTCACAGACACGCCCTCCTTAAAGGGGGACACCTGAGGATGGATTATTTCCAAAAAGGTTTGAAATAAAGTTTTAAAACTTTGGAATCTTACTAATTTGAATGTGCTGAATTCAAATAATATAAATTCAGAAATTTGATAACTTAGTCGGAGGCGTATCATTTGGGGGGGGGACAGTGAGTATGAAAAATGAATTGAAACATTTTTATAAATCATGTTCGTATTTTTTTTACAAATTTAGAAAATAATATGAGTGAGTCTTGGTTTGTATCGCTAGGGCACACCATTTTCAAGAAAAAGGAAATTAGAACTTACGCTGCATAGTATTCACAATATAATATTACAGGGTATTTCCTAAAAATTGGTACAATATTCGTCGGGTGATTCTAGAGGTGTTTTCATGAGATATAGTTCTCATAAACATTAATTTGTCGAAAAATGGTTTCCAAGTGAGCTACGGTTTTGGAAATATCGAGGAAAAACTGTCCTCAGGAGGCCCTATTTAAAGGGGCGTAGCTCTCTTGGAAAGCATTTTTCGGTCAAATGTTTATGGGAACTTCTTTTCATGAAAATAACCCAGGAATCACCCCACGAATTTTTAATTGATTTTTAGCAGGGTTCGAAGGATAGATCAAAGATATATATCACGATATCAAGATATTTATCATATTTATATGCTGATATATCATGGATATTTATAACAGATAAAAAATTAGTGCACATCAATCATGTCGTTCATCATTATTCGACGCCTAATCGTTTTTGTGAACGTTAAATCCCCGATAGAGCTTCTGTAAAAAAAGTATTTCTTCCCGAATGCGCGAAAGCATCTGAAGACATATAAAATTGATCCTGTAGCCTGTAGGTATATTTCTCGAATTCTGTTGATGAACCCATGAATTGATTATGTAAAGTGGAATCGTTTGAATCAATTTCAAATCTTATTTCTTCAATGAAATTATACAGGGTAAATGAGGGGGAAAAAGCAAGTCTAAATAAGTTTTTTTTTATGTTTGGTATTTCTGTCTGTTTTCACTCTATGGGGGGTTGCCGAAGTGGGCCCTTGTGTCTTATAGCGACCCACGCATTTCATGGGGTCCGGAGCACTTGAGGTATGTCCGAATTTCGCTTTTTTTTTGTCTTCACCAGAAGATCAGATCATATAGAATGAATCACGCGCAAAAAAAAAATGGAAAACGGAGATCTGAACGCAAAAAACAATTTCAAAAGTTCCTAAAATTAGGTTAAAATCAACAAATGAGTAATGCGAAAACACTCTAAATCTATAAAATTGCTGTTTTTATCGTACACCGTTCACTGAGGAAAAAAATTATTATCCATGATGGAAATTCTATTGACTGTTGACAAAATCTGTATTGATATAGGAACTCACAAAATTACTTTTAGTCCCTAATCAACTCGTTTTATGAAAGTTACTTTTTAGCGGTAAAAAGGTCAACCTACTAATAAAAAACTTATTGACTGTCAAAAAGACTTTTTATCACCACGAAAATTATTATTTTTCATGCTGAATATTCTTATTTATTATAAAAGAAAAGATTTTGTAGTCATCAATAAAGTTATTTTTGGTGCTTATTGCTTAAAATAATTTTATTGGGCTTTCACACCAAAGAATCATGTGACGTGTGACTCGTTGCAAGCAAGCTACTTATATTAAAACCTATACAACCATCGCAACCCTGGTTTTGATATAAGTAGCATTTACTGAATTTTCTCAGTGTACAGTGGTATGAAAAAATTGTCTCATAAAAAAAATTATTAACTGGATTTTCTCAGTGTATGACCACCTATCATATATCTTTTGATGAAGATGTACACTTTTGGTGCTTAAAATAATTTTATTGGGCTTTCACACCAAAGAATCATGTGACTTGTGACTCGTTGCAAGCAAGCTATTTATATTAAAACCAACCATCGCAACCCTGGTTGCCATATGATTGGAGAGGTTTTGATATAAGTAGCATTTTTGCAACGAGTCGCACTTTGGTGTGAGAAGCCCACTGCCACTGATGAAGGTTGAAAGCTTTGCATTTCCTTGAAATCCGAAATCCGAAATGCATTTTTGACACTACGGAAGAAAAAGAAGAACTATAGAACGAACTGTTATGACGACTACTGCGAAAACTCAAAATATTGTTCCGGCAACAATACCAAGACGATGCGGACATACCGACAATAAGTAACGTATTAATCATTCGTTCCAGTTCCAGATCAGAGACGTGTCAAGGCGACCACGCTTTCTCCCAATACTTCTCTCATTGGTCAGGATATCACGAACACTCACGAAAATGACCGATCCAACACGCTTTGCCAAGACTAGCTAATAACCGAGTTTTGAGGGCTAATAAATATTATTTAACGACCAAAAAATTTACTGTGATAAGCTGTAGAGGAATTTATTTTTGTTTTATTTTTCACTATGAGTTGAAATTTTTGACTGCTAATAAAAAACTTATTGCAGCAAGAAAGAATTCTTTGGGTCAGCAAAATTTTTATCGTCATCAAAAGATATATGATTGGTGGTCATAGAGTCAGTCTGAAAAGATCCAGTTATTGACATCCAAAAATTGATTTCCTCAATATGAATAAAAATATTATAGTGCACAGAAAAAAAAGTCAAGATGCATCCAAATATGTCATTTATTTGGCATGTGTTTCGTTAGAACAAATAAAATAAAATTGTCTTGACCTAAATCTAATTCAAATTACAAAATGAACATATTTGACAAAAACCTCCAATGTGTTTGGAAAATAAATATTTGAATTCAATATACATATATTTTATGCATCTATACCAAATTAGCAGCCAAAAATCAGTACAAATCAAATAAAAAATATTTAGCTCAACAGGCTCTATAATTTCCTATAATTATATCTGTTCATTTCATTCAACTAAAGCATATCTTTCTACCAAGTGATCGTGCGTTCAAGATATTTTCTGTATATTTGACGTAATACACGTTATACATTTTTCAATTAATCGTATGTTTGACACAAATAAATATGAATTAACTTGAAATCTTCCAATCATTAACTCAATGATGCACAAATGCTAGACAACTTTTCGGATATAAGAAATACATCTGCAGGTATTTGAGTTAATCTAATCTTGCTGTATTCAATTATCGGTAGAGTTGGTCTTCATGAATTTCTTGAAATATTGTAAAAGAGGTCTGGAACACAAGCGTGCGTGAACGAGTCGCAGTTCATTTCATTTAAGAAGTTGCCCGCATTGGGTGTTTTTTTACTTTTTCGTGCATTATCGCAAAGTGAAAATCAAGGAACTCCATTTATTTCCTGTTTTTGAAGGTAAGTATCTATTTTCTAATTCTGATAAGCAACTCGCCAACAAATACCCAAAGATAAAAAGTGTTGAGTAATTAGGTGATCAGTTTGACACAATTGTGCCACCATTTTCTTTGTGGGTAAGATTAAGTTAAAAAATATGATAAAAAATTACTAAATTAGCGGAGTTTGAGAAAAACTGGATTACCTTAAATGAATAGTAGATACTCGAGTAGATATTTTTTTTCAAAAAAGATTATTGAATCAAGAAAAATTCTATATTGCAAATCGATAGTGCATGTAAAAAAGTAAAAACCCGATTTTTGTCAAAGCCCGAATTTTCTGGTGAAAACTGGTTTTGAAAATGCATCTTCTCAGACAATAAAATCCTAGTTTTAGCTATGTAGACAAATTGACAAAAGTTAATTTGTCTATGTGTAGAACTAGTAAAAATTCGGGTTTTAACTGAAATCCGGGTTTGACGGTGTTCTGGTGTACATTTTATTTCAAAATTTCCCACTGATTACTTTTATCTTGCATGGAACTAAGCAGAATTTCGGAAAATCGCGTTTTCAGAATTTCAAGCTAACACAAAACTGTTTATTTTTTTCAGAACAGAAAGTTAATGAGATTGAAATTATCAGATTTTTATCTGACAATGAAATTGGGAAGTTGGTACCAAATATCAGGGACAAAATTCGGCTAAAGGGGGCTGTTAATAGTTTGATGAGTGACGTAAGTATACCTATTTGTTGAATATTCACACTATAGAATTAGCAAAAATTTTTCTGAAAGATGAACATTTTGCACACAAAAATTTTGAAAATGGCATCGTTTCAGACCGGAAATTATTCCTAGATATTCAAATACAAAAAAATAATTATAGTCTTTCATGTTGAGAAGGTGATAAAAGCTCACGGTGTATAATGATTAGGAATTGTGATTCATCTACAGTTTTCTACTTGTCAAAGTGTTTCTACAGATTTAGTTATACAGGGTGTTGAAAGGTTGAAATATTTGAACAGTATATTCTACACTGATCAAACTGGAATTTCTTACGTCAAAAACACTCTGGATACCTTTTTGTTAGATTATCATAATTATTATGGGATCTATTTAGATAAAACAAAAATAAAAATTAAACTTGGACACCCTGTATCTCGAAAACAAAGCGTTCTCTAAAAAAAAATTGTGTATAGCAAATTTTTTTTTCAGTATACAGTGTGTCTAGAATAAAATGATGTACATGGGAATATTGGAAACGGTAAGAGATACGGCGTCGCTTGAATGGAAGAAAAGTTGCGTATTTGTATGCCCAAAAATAATCTACTTTTGTTTTATTTTGAATCGATACCGTGATGTAGATACAGGGTGAAAAAGAAAATGTCCATATTCGAAAAACTACAAAATTTTGCTTATTATAAAAGCCAATATTTTCAAATTTACAGGATATGGGTAAGAGGAAATGACGATTCTAAAAACGGCATCAAAAAATGTTGTAGGCCCACGATGTTGCGTCCGGCCGAGGCCAACTTTGGTTTTTCTTATGGAGGCCATATTGAACTTCTCCATTTTCATGGTCCGTATTGAAAATAATTTCCAAAAATATGACTTCCATAAAAAAAACAGACTTGACTTTGTCTGGACGCAACATAGTAGGTCTAGAATTTTTTTGACGCCGTTTTAGAATCGTCCTATCCTCTTACCTATATCCTGGAAATTTGAAAGTGTTGGGTTTTATAACAAGCAAAATATTGTGTTTTTTTCAAAATGAACCTTTTCTTTTTTCACCCTGTATGAACATAACGAAATCGATTCAAAATGAAACAAAGGTAGAATATTTTTGAGCATACAAATACGCAACTTTTCTTCCATTTAAGCAACGTCGTATCTTTTACCGTTTCCAATATCCTCGTATAGTCCCATGTACATCATTTTATTCTGGACACACTGTATAATATCGACACGACACGAAAAAACCTTATAAATTTCAAATTATAACTTCTCTATGGGTTAAACTGAATCATATGATGGGTTTTCACTAGAGAATCATTTATTGGGGCAAATTTAAATAAGATAACACTGAATTTAGGGATCTAATTCTGGGATTAACCCGTTTTCAACAATTTTGAGGGTTACGACTTTTGGCCTATGAGGTGTCGATATATTTTAACCTAATTTCGGGACACCTTGTATATTTTCGTCTTTTTTTCAGATTGATGATTCACCTCAACCTCAACCCAAAAAAATCAAGACCCCTGAAGATATTCTAGACATCCCTCCACCAAAAAATACTGATGAGGATCAAGGTATTTCCATCATCTGATCATGTGAATGAGATCGAATCGAACCTTTCACGCAAGAGGTAACCATATGGTCCCCTCCGGAGACTCCAACAACATTTTCATCCTCCCAAAGCACAGTGACATTGGATTCGATTTTTTTGGGTAGGAAACAACTTGTACCTATCATGTGAATTGTTACGAATGAATAAATAAGATATTCAAAGAAATCGTATAATTGAGCAAATTGATTGTTTTATGAGAAGCAAGGTAAACATTATTCACTGAAGTACAGGTTTACAGCAGTATAGGTAACTACTGCACATAATCCTTTATACAGCGTAAAAAAAAAATTGATAACCATCAAGCTGTAAGTTCGTGTATAGCTTATCCGTGACGAGTAAAACATCCTCTCTACGTGGAAAAACTTTGTCCGTGGAAGGAAAACCTTCCACGCAGAGAGGTTGTTTTACTCGTCACGGATAAGCAATATACACGAATTCACAGCTTGATGGTAATCAACTTTTTTTTTGTATACGCTGTACCACGGACTAACAGTGGTGAATGTGGGATTGAAGGAAATTCGTCGTCTATTTCAATGAAAAACATGTGTATTTGAGTCAATCATTTTATTTGATTCATTCAACTGAATGAGTATCCTCTACCTCTTAGACCTTTCATACTGATTAGATTCAAATGTATAAATAATTCAGACAAAAATATCATTCGCAAAAACTAAATATCGGTGAATTTGAGTCAACTATATATTGTCGAGAACAAAAAATATATAGGAGTTACCCAAGTAAATTGTATATGCTCTCAAATATCACGTGATTGGGCTAAATATATGATAAACAGATGAACGAAACCATACCGTACAGGTAAATATATGAGTACTTCAATTGAATTCTCATCATGCCATAGTGAATAAGTAGTATGTTTATTTCGAGAGTTTGTAGTTTTGATCTACCAACATCAATTATAAAATACATTTTCCAATGAACACCATATGTATTTGGTGTGATTAATTTTATAATTAGTAGATAAATACTTCGGGGACTTCAGTCAATTATACCATGTGTTTCGCCAATAGCAAGAACATATTTACTTGAATTGATGCAAAATTTACTTGATTTAACGAATTTGTTTTTTCAGTGTGGTAAGAAAAAATTGTCTCATAAAAAAAATTATTAACTGAATTTTCTCAGTGTTGTCAAACTGAAAACAACTTCCACAAATTTAGAAAATGACTATATTGAAAACATAAAATGCTACTTGGTAATAATAATTATTGCTTATACATACGGTTTTCTGCTATTTTTCGACGATTTCCAAATTTTCTTGCAAATTTACTGGCGGAGAGAACTTATTATTTTCTAAGGTATTAAGGATGCCCCTCACGCGGCATCCATTCATGCCAGAACAAACTAACTCAAACTAACCCAAACTAACCAAAACTAATCCAAGCACAGCACACACTCACAAATTTCGCCCGCACGGAAAAAACAAAGAATACTTGGCAACAGCACCTGGTCTTGGAACCTAACAGCAAAGTCTATTTATTCCAATAAGTCCGACCACTCTCACGAAGACGCGAAAATCCTCCTCCTGCCGTCACTATCCGTCTCGCCGGCAAAACCCACATCTGATGGGTGAAGGAATCTACCGGGTGCAATTGAAAAATATGTTTACTTCGCTCTTGTTTTGGAAAATATTGCCAATTATTCTAGATTACTTTTTTAATGTTACAAACGATTTTTCGATCATTAATCTGTGATGATTGTGTACACACGTGAAGATAAAATTGTCAATAATAGCTATTGATGCTCGGTAACTTTTTGGAAATTTCGAGGACAGCGAGGAATATGAAATGGAATAATTCGTATACATAAACTTTCATAAAATATAACTAATAGAACATAATGATCAAAATGTCGGCAAATGAATATTTGTGTTGATCTAATGAATGGAGGAGTTTCCAGTTTGGGATGTGTTTTATTCTTTCTAGAGGTTCTTAGTGTTGAATTTGCAAATTTTAACGTATCGCACCCTTGTATAAGGATAGCAGGTATTCTAATGGGAAGCTTCCCAAGAAACATTTTTAGAGCTTATTGGTTTCAAGGAAGCTTTATGTAGGTTTTAAGGTGGTTCTACTTAAGTGCCATGTTTTAAGGAAGCTTTAACTGAAACCAAATATGCCTTACGACAAAATGATCCTGAAATAAGGTTTTAACATTAGCTATAAAACTCACTGTTGCACGAGAGACATATGGAATGTCTATAAAAATTGTTCTTAAAGCTTAAGTGTTTTGACGAGCTCTCATAAATGAACAATAGGCTTTAAAAGTATGACGGCCATATTTTTTACGGTATTAGACAACCGCCATTGATCAAATAATTAGAAAAAGATCAAGAACCCATTGAATTGACTTTCCACTACTTTAGAAATTTTCAGAACATAGTAACCCTCCATTTTTATTCATTCTTGCACAAATTCGTCTGATTTTGATCATTTTTCAATTTTAACATATATATATTATATATTATCAAAAAACCCCATACTGTACCATTTGAAATGGTGTCGGGTGTATAAATGTCTACATTTTTTTTTTCTCAATTTACATTAATTGTGCACGAATCTGGCCCATTCCTTCTTATTTCTGGTCAATGCTTTAGCCTCATTCCATGATTTTTCTCTTTTCTCCAGTGCCTCCCCTACAGTCTGGTTCCATGTTTTTTTTGGTCTTCCTCTCATCCTTCTTCCTCCCGCTCTTGCTTCCCAGATTTGTTTCACCTGCCTATTGCTCCCCATTCTTTGTAAATGTCCCCACCAACTCAATTTTCTCTTTTCAATAAATTCTAGGATTGATTCTATATCCATTTTTCCTGATGTCGTTGTTCTTGATCTTGTCCATCCTTGTTACCCCCATTACTCTCCTTAAGTATTTCATTTCCATGGCCTGTATTTTGCTTTCTTGTCTCTGAGATAGTATCCATGATTCACATCCATATGTCAGTACTGGTCTGTAGATAGTTTTGAATACTTTCATCTTTGTGTTTTTGGATATTTCTTTTCTGTTTATTATTTTTTTGTTTATTGCATAGTAAAGTTTTGTTGAGGTCTCTATTCGTCTGTTGACTTCTGGTTCTGTTGTTCCTAATTGGTCCAGTTCCACCCCTAAGTATTTATAAGTTTTGACCTGCTCTATTCTCTCTCCTTCCACTTGAATGTTCATTTGATGAATGTTTTTTCCAACTATCATAACTTTTGTTTTGGTTTTGTTGATTTGCATTCCATATTCTTTTGTCACCTGACTCCATATGTTGATGTTACTGTTAAGGTCTCTTTCATTATCTGCAAATAATACAATGTCGTCTGCAAAAGCTGCCTCTGATATTTGTATATTTTGCATGTTTCTATAGCCTACTTGCAGTTTTTTTGTCCTGATTGTACACCTTCTTATTATTTCATCCATATATATGGTAAATAAGACTGGGCTTAATCCACCTCCTTGTCTTAGGCCCTCTTCAATTTTGAAACAGTTTGAGCGTCTGCCTTGGCTGATTACGAAGTTTTTATTGTTTCCATACATTTCCTTTATCAGTCTTATTACCTTTGGTTGAACTTCTTTCTTTCTTAATATGTCCCACAATTTACTCCTTTGTATTTTATCGAAAGCTTTTTCCAAATCTATGAAAGCCAGGTAAGTATTTTTTCCTTGTTCCATTCTCTTTTCTGTGATTTCAACATATGGTCTTGAAAATATATAAATATATATTTAAACGCAATATTTTCGAGGCGCTAGTGTTTTGTGTGAGTATTTAATATACATTTATCAGAAAACTCACATTCGTTGGTATATACTCGCATGATGATGGCTCATTCTGAGATTGAGATGTTCAAATGATGATAAGAATACCTGCTTGTCCATTTTCATCAATTTCTAAGAGAAGATCTCATAATAAGTGTCAAAATACGATAGAGCTCGCATAAAACAAATATCTCCTAACAACCTCAAGTACAAGAAAAACTGGTTCTATGACATAGCGAAGAGAGAGAGTCAGTGTTACGGACAAAGGGTTGTAAGACTAGTCAACTAGTTTCAAACCGCATATTGTATGTAAGGTTTTATGAGTGCTTTATCGTTTACTTAAATGTTGCACTAAGGTTTCATAACAAGCTTTAAAATAAGCCGTATAACAGCCTCCTTAGGAGTGGGTCCTCAGGGTTGTAAGGAGGTTGCATCGTTGTTTTAATGATATCTTTATAACTGATTGGCTTCAAGGAGGTTTTATGAAATAGGCCGTAACAACCTCCTGCAGGCATTGATAAAACTAAAAATGTTTCTTGGGTTGGGCAAGGGCAAGGGTGAGAAAATGCAATAGAAGACAATTTGGTCTTCAAATGAATCATTAAAATTTTCAATTAATATTTTCTAAAGAAATCAGATAGTGAATATTGATACCCCTTCATACCTTTCTAGCATTATTTCGAGCAAGATATGAGAAAACAAACTTTGGAAATGATGTTAGTAGTACCAACGAACTCGAACAGGATGTGAGATTTTCACATTTTCAAAACAAAACGTCCTTTACAAGGAGGTTTCTCCTGCGGCAGGCCTAGATTGCCCCTGCTGCAGGCGTGTGAGTAGGGTCCTTAACTAGGAGAATTTCGTGTAGGTATACTTCAGGTGCCCTTGTCCTTAATAATTGCAGTTATATCACTTACCCAAAAAATAAAATCTGCTTTTTTGGAGTGTATTAACCATTTTGGCACCCACACAGCAGCAAACTGAAGGCTTTCTCTTGGGTTTCACTACTCATCATCTACCCACCAGCCCTCACCAACCTAATCACCCAAAATTACAGTATATTATACCCTCGATTATAGCCATGAAACAGTCACGACTTAATCAAGATACCAAGAAATAAAATCTGAACTTATCAAAATCACAAATAAATCCAATAACGCTCACGCTTTTTCCTTGAAAACTAGAAAATCTCAATGGAGAAAACACATTCAAAGCAATGAAATCAGAGAAAGCTACATATTGATTGAAAGGTTAGGTTGACATAAATAGGGTGTTCCGGTGATCATGTTACAAACTTCTAGGGTAGATAAGACAATCGAAAATAAGAAAAAACGTTCATATGATCATGGGTCCGGAAACGCTTATTCCTTCTTTACCAAAATACCCCCCTGGTTTGTACGCCCCTGGTTGAAGGTGACAAAATCCGAAAGGCTCAAATTGATGAACCTACCAACTAGATTTCATGTCTCAAAATAATTGGTGACGATAGCTACAGGCCACAGTGGTACCAAAGCTATAAAACGAAGAGTAGTTTTTGAAGGTCATTTTCGAAGTGCCCTAGCTCCCTGAGGAAGCGTTTCCGGACCCATGTTCATATGAACTTTTTTTCTTATTTTCGTGTGTTTTATCTACGTTAAAAGTTTGTAACATGATCACCGTAACACCCTGTATATGTCACTTGCGTCTACGGACAGCGCGGAAACTAATAAGCACGACCAATAGCGATAATTCAGACAGTTCTCTCTCTTAACAGTGATTCCAATTTTCGCGCCAGACTTATACATAAAGAGTAATACATTACTTTATTTTTGCATAAAGTGATCCTATTGTCTATTTCAACTATAATATACTTTTATGGTGATTATTTTCTTGAATTCATATTATTATGATAATGTATTCTATTCCTGACAGTTGTTGAAGGTGATGCCAAAGTATGATGCGTTGCGAACTCTGGTTCCGGTTTTAGTTTTCTTGTGGATTATTTTCATAAGGGTGTCAATTATTTAATTCATTTACATGTAGGATGTAGGTATTTGATAATAATACCTATCTGCCTACTTTATATAAAACGCAATAATCACGACTTGGTCTTGATATTTATGTTTTTGGATTAGTTTGGGTATTGGCGTTGGTCGTAACTAACCGAAAGTAACCCAAAAAGTAGGTGAAAAAATATATCAATGGATGAGTTAAAAAGATACAGAACATAGAATTAGATGAAGCAGAAAATGAATAAAGCATAATAGGACACAAATACAATATATTATCATTGACAATACATAATTTCCAATTTTTGTAAAATGTCCGAATTTTCAACATTTTCTTCCAATAAAATCTATCGTTGGATTGAACTTCAAGTAGTAGAAACTAATTAAATAAGAAAACATTCTTGGCATAAATAAGGAGAGTAGATTTTTTAACAGTTATGACTCAAGCATTCATTGGCAACCATATAGTACTCATACAGGGTGATTCACGTTAGGTGATCTGTTACAAAGTATTTCCGGAACGGCTTTTTCAAATCTTTTGATTTTTGGTATGAGTCGATATGCAAGGGTAATGCCTCTTTTAAAAATATTTTGGTGCCTACAGCGTTGCCGGTCACCCTAGTTTTTCCTATAGTTACTTTCTTATTTTAAATGAGACACCCTGTATATCCGATTTTTGAATTCTGTATCGAATTTGTGTAGAACAAGTAATATGTCTAATTATTTAGTTTCTCGAATATTTGTCATTTTATTTAAAAAATGACAAATGTCATTGATTTTCTTAAATAAGATTTAAAGATTTCTCAGTAGGTAACAAACAATAATAAGGAACTGAGGAGTGAAAAATTGACAGCATTCACTTTCAATATCAAAGTACACAGAGCCTCTTCCAAATATTTCAAAAATATTGTTTGATACACAATCTGGAATGTGAATCAGAGTTTTTCTTGTAAGAAAAGTTTTTTCCACATTCGCATTTGGAATCATACGATTTCACTGATCATTTCAATGGAGCTAGTTGCTCAAGTGCATTGCTGTGAAATCTTTTAGGCCCGTATTCTCCGTTCATACTTAAACTCGTTCAAGGTTTGACGGCGTTTAAATACCAGATTTTGCATGCGAAATTTTGTATTTAAACACCGTCAAATCTTGAACGCGTTCAAGTATGAACGGAGAATACGGATTTTAATGTGCATGTCTTCTAAGATCACTATATCTCACATACTGTTTTTTGCAGTCACCGCACAACACCGCGGGCAACAAAAAAAACATGTTAAAGTTCACTTTTTTCATTGTTTTGTGATTTATTCCATTAATTAGTTCAATATTTCGAAACGCACTATGCCTATTTACCCGTAAAAACAAATTTTTACCTCTCAAAACCAATTTTGAGCTACTTGCCCGCCACGGTAAAATGACATGTTGGCGTCACGAAACTAGCAAGCGCTTATTGGAAGCGGCCGGTCCGATTCTCTCTTAGTACGTCCATGTTATGTTATGATAAACCATAACAAGTCGAACAATCGTGAACGAGGAGAATATACCATACGTCATCTGTCAGGTAAAACTGACATATTTGACGAAAGTTCCGGGTTGACAATTGTGAACGATCGCACTCCCGAGTCCTGAATATTAAAGAGTTATTGGAAGTTTGAAAATAGTGCTAGTATTATTAGTGCAATCACCTTATTTCAATACTTCTTGACGTTTCTGCCTCCGAAAAGAAACAGTTATTGGAGCCTGCATAATTTATGGCTTGTCAGATGTCTCAGGGCTCTTTTCGTTATTTTTAACATAACCACAACATCGTTGAGATGTAGAACAAACAAATGGAAATAGTTAATCTAGTGTTTCACTAGTGTACCTATTTTCATTGTTCTGGTTTATTTTTTTTAATTCTCTATTTTTTCGTTTCAAAGTTTCGAATAATTGAGTTTACGTAGATAGGTAGGTATATTGATAAATTCACGGAAAAGCACTACATCAATACACCATCCTCGTTACAGAATCGTAGCCGGTTTATTTTCTGCTCACTCATTAAACTTATTTTGATTTATATCTTTCTTGGACCAGAGTATTCTACCAACATTTGAATACTCTACCTACTGGACGAAGAAACCCATTGGTGAAGCTGCAAGTACCTTGTCAGAGGACTCTTTGTCAGAAGAGAATTGCGGCCAATCATCCTGCTCCCTCAACCGAAGGAAGACCAGCAGGACAATTCAGCCTTCTACAAGCCCACCAGCGAGTACGAAGAAGCGAGCAGTACAAGCTTTATAGGAGATGCCTTTGATTGCACTGTGAGTTTTTACCTGAATTGCCATATATGAGTAGTCAACCTATAGAACGTTTTAAAAATTTACTTTCTCGTAACAAGGATAAGTTAGGATTAAAAAATTCAAACGAATCATCCAACGAATTAGAATACGATATTTCTGAATTATTTAACGCCCTTACTGTAAGTGGAAATTTTGATACTACTGTAGAAGATATAATTCCCAGTGACGAAATGGAAAACGCAAAAGCATTCGCGAATATTCTTCCTACGTTTTCTGGCAAAAGGAGTCATTTAGAAAGTTTTTTAATAGCCATAGACGAATACTATCAATTATTTTATAATACCTCAGATCTTCAAAAGAAATACGTTTTAGGTATAATCAAAAGTAAGCTCTCGGATGAAGCAAAATCCGCTCAACTTTCTCGCCCAGATTTAAAAACTTGGGATGAAATTAGAAATTTGCTAAGCCAAAAATTCGGCGATCCAATAAGCTATAGTACCTTATTGCAACAGTTGCAATATGTTAAAATTGAAAGAAACGAGACCATTTTACAGTTCTTGGAAAGACTCAAGAATTTCACTCATAGAATTATTTCGAAAATCCATGTTGAAATCCCTGATGAAAATTCAGTTGTTCCCCTCATTAACCAAGTAGAACTAACGTCTGTTCTAGTACTAACCTCAAACTCACCCCTAGAATTAAGAACTATGCTAATGTTTACAAAACCTCGAACATTGAACGATGCATACAAACTTGTTGCTGAATTTGACCTTACCCAATCACAAGTCAATTTTCTCAACCTAAATTTCAATAATTCTAATCCTATAAAACCTCATCAAATTCCCCCACGACCAAACCACCCTAAACCAAACTTCATACCACCGAACAGACCAAATCATCAAACAAATAATTTTACAAATAGACCATTCCAAAACCGAAATCAACAACAACAACAACGCCCCTTCAACCATAATTTTCAAAATAACAGACCATTCGTAAAACCTCAAAATGTCTTTGCTCCACGCAATAACCCTCACCAAAAACTAGACCCACCGACACCAATGTCAATTTCCACAGGTGGTCCTTCAAGAGTTAACCAAAACTATAATCAAAATTATCATCGACCCCAAAATTTCTTTAGCCCTTCCGGTCCTCGAAATTTCGTATCAAGAGAATTGACCAATGTCGAAACATACCCAATTAGTGATCAATTCCCGCAAGAGCAGGAAAACCCCTCACCCGATTTCGTCTATGAAGATTATTATCCCCATCAAGAAACTCATGAGATCCCGGATCAAAGTCCCAATGATACCGATGATTCCCCTGAATGCAACGATGACGCAAATTTTCCGACATCAGCCTCGTACCTTCAATCAACCTAAACAATGTCGCCAAACAAATTGAACTCCCCTATTTTTACCTTCCCAACCTTCAAATCACAGTGTTAATTGATTCTTGAGCTTCAGACTCCATAATTTCCCCCAGAATTGCACACAAATTTCCCAACCTACTATTTCATGAACCCTTTGAAGTAACTGCTTGTAAAAAGGTCTACAGAGAAACGGAAAACTTGTCTTTTCCACTCCTACAAGAACTAGGACTTAATAAGAAATTTCATCTTCGCGTAATGAATTGGCATAATTCATTTGACGCACTTATCGGCTCTATCGATCTTCTCAACCTAAATGCAGTTCTCAACTACGAGAATAAAACCTTGACTTTGGGAAACCTGAAAATCCCATTTCTTCTGGCCTACAACAAACCCCTCAAAAAACCTGTCGTGAATTTTAATGAAGAATTTCTCAATATTCCCGTCACCTGTAAGAAAGGTGATGCAATACTTCCATCTTTCAACATTGGTGACTACACCATCCCCGACAGTTTGATTTCCATAGAAAATGGTTTTGCCCGAATTCCTAATCCCACACCGGAGATTCACGTCAATTTTCACTCACGAGTGAACGTCATTCCACAAGAGCATTTTGACATACAAGACCCTGATGTCCAGAATTCAAATTACAAATTTGATGGAAATCTTCGACTTGACCATCTTACACTTTTGGAAAAAAACAAAATTATTCCTCTTTGTCAAGAGTTTCGAGATATCATGTACAATGAAAATTGCGATTTGACTTTCACTAGTCAAACTAAGCACTTCATTCGTACAAAAGAGGAAAGACCAGTTTATTCAAAATCTTTTCGACACCCACCTGCTATGAATAAAGAAATTCAGTCTCAAATCCAAAAACTACTTGATAACAAAATTAGCCGTCCGTCTATTTCGCCCTATTCGGCGCCTGTCTGGATTGTCCCAAAGAAAGCAGATGCCTCCGGAAAACGCAAAATTCGAATGGTAATTGATTACCGCAAACTCAACGACGAAACCATTGAAGAAAAATACCCATTTCCTAGGATTGAAGAAATCCTAGACAACTTAGGCAAGTGCACTTATTTCACGACACTTGATTTGGCTCAAGGGTTCCACCAAATTGAAATGGATCCCAGATCAATTGAGAAGACGACATTTACAGTCAATCAGGGACATTTCGAGTACACCCGGATGCCATTTGGTTTGAAAAACGCCCCTGCCACCTTTCAACGGATGATGGACGAAGTCCTTAGAGATTATCTCTATAAATTCTGTTTCGTCTATATGGACGATGTTGTCATCTTTTCGAAATCCCTTTCCGAGCATATTGACCATATTCGCATAATATTCAAGCGATTAAGAGAAGTCAACTTGAAAGTCCAACCTGACAAGTTCGAGTTCTTATCAAAAGAAGTAGCCTTCCTAGGACACGTCATTACCCCAGAAGGAATAAAACCTAACCCTTCAAAAATTGAAGCTGTTCAAAAATATCCAATACCCAAAACTCCAAAAGAAATAAAATCATTCCTTGGATTAATTGGTTATTATCGACGATTCATAAAAAACTTCTCATAAGTGACCTTTCCAATGACCAAGTGCCTACGAAAAGGAAGCATAGTTAATCCCGAAAACCCTGAGTACAAACTTGCATTCCAGAAATGTAAAGAATTGATTACCAATTCCCCAATTCTAATATACCCAGACTTCACAAAACCCTTTAAGTGGACCACGGACGCCTCAAATGTCGCCCTTGGTAGCGTTTTATCTCAAAATGAACATCCCATCGCTTTCTACTCACGCACTCTCAACACCGCTGAGAGAAACTACTCAACAATAGAAAAGGAATTATTATCAATCGTCGACTCCACCAAACACTTCCGCCCTTACCTTTATGGTCAAAAATTCATCATCGAAACTGACCACAACCCGTTGGTTTGGCTATCCAAAATAAAATAACCCAATTCACGGTTAATCCGTTGGAAACTCAAACTTGGCGAATTTCAGTTCGAGATCCGATACAAAAAAGGCAAGGAAAATGTCGTTGCTGATGCCCTTTCTCGTGTAGAACTCAACATCCATGAGACTAATGAAAACTCCTCGGTCGTACCAAATTTGGACGATTCTATCGCCGCCCTTTCTGATTTTGATGTTCCCACTACTGACAATAAATTCGATTTAAAAGACTTTGTCATCAACCAAAAATACGTAGAATCCCAACCGACTGAACAAATTACAAAAAAAGACTTTGATGATGAAAAAATACCAAACGATAACGATTCTTTTATTACTGTTCATTCAAATAACGACAATGATGGAAAAGGACTCCCGATTTCGGAATTACCTGTTAATTATGCATCTAATCGAATTATAATTGATTATGGTATCACCTATATCTGTTCTTATTCCACTCCATTCAAAAAGAACCACTACTTTATAAAAATTCACAAACCAGATCGTACACAACAGATCATTCGAATACTAAAAGAAGTCATAAGACCCAATAATGCTTATACCATTTTCATTAAAGACGAAGAACTCCGACTAGAATTCCAAAGGATTATCAAGGCAAATCTAAATTCATCCGCTAAACTCATGTTTTCCAACATTTACCTCATGGACATCACTAATTTAGAACAACAGACTGAAATCATTTCCAATTACCATTCCCAAAATCACAATGGAATTATAGAAACTTACAATCATTTGAAACAAAAATACTACTGGCCTAATCTTCGCAACTCTATCCAAGACTTCATAAACAAATGCGAAATATGTCTTCAAAATAAATATGAGAGAAACCCTTATAAAATAGCCTATGAAGGCCCACTTTTAGCAGAAAAACCATTTAAGACCTTGCATATTGATCTCTTTTTGTTCTCCCAATGTCAATTTCTCACCATCATTGACTCATTCTCCAAATATGCCCAAGCTTATTTTGTTCAAGACAAAAATGCTGTCACCATTGTCAATAAATTGAGACACTACTTTTCTCATCATCACACTCCTAAGAAGATTGTAGCAGATCAAGGAAAAGAATTCGACAATAAACTTTTCAAAGAATTCTGTCAACTCTTCAAGATTGAGACTCATTTCACCACTACAGGAAATTCCACTTCAAACAGCCCTGTAGAGCGTCTGCACTCGACTCTCATTGAAAAATTACGCATATTGAAAATGACGAACCCCGAAGAAAATATTCCAAGCCTTATGACATCAGCTATTCTAATCTATAATCAGAGTATCCACTCCACAACCAAACAATCCCCATTCTCTATACTATACGGCCCTTACATGAACGAAACACAACTAGATAATGACCTAACTATTTACGAACAATATAATGAAAAAAGAAAAAACGAACTTATACCCTTTTACGAAAAAATATACCAAACGGCATACCAAAAACAAAAACAGAGTACTGACAAGAAAAATAAAAACTTGGACAGTACACCTGACATTCAAAACGACGACATAGTCTATAGAAAAAACCCATTAAGAAACAAAAATCTCCCAGCTTTTATCCCTATAAAAGTTACAGTCGTAGATAAAAACAGAGTAGAAGGGAAGCAGAAAAAGAAAATTGTAAATACTCATATGAGGAAAATCAAAAGACTCAGAAAACGACCTCATTTTCAGACTTCTGATCCTGACTCTGACTCATCAGAACCGAAGCCTAGCACTTCGACTGCATGACCTTCCTGATGTAGGTTACTACTCAGAAACAATTTCTCCCGCATTAGTTTTAAGCCATTATCATACAACCTATATCCCTTTCAATATCAGTAGAATATCATCATCATTATCTAAAATGTATACTAACCTTTTAATTATAAGTTCTTTAGCACGTAAATCTAACGATTCCCTTATATCAAACCAATTATCCGAGTTATCAAAAAGCCTTAATAACACATTTGACACATTTGAAAAATGGAAATTTCATCAAGAGGATTCGAATCGTGGAAAACGTGGATTGATTAATTTCTTGGGCTCGGCCATAAAATTTGTAACTGGTAATCTCGACAACAATGACCTTGAAACAATCACTCATAGTATTCAAAGTCTCAAAAATAACCAAATCAACACCATTCAAAAAATAAATGAATTCCGTTCATTTGCCAGAAACATCATGGATCAATTTGATAAAAGCATCAACAGCATAAATCAGAACTCTAAACAGATTGAAGACCAAATTGTAGAACTAAATAAAAAATTCAACTTATTAATCTCCATGCATCATCAAAGTATCCAAATAACTAACCTGAATCTGATGCTAGAAAAGTTACTGCGGATAATATCTTTTGCAAGAGTAGAAACTTTAGATTTAGAAATTCTACAATTAAGTCAAATTAAAGAAATGTGGACATACTTGAAAACGAATTATCCTAAGAAAACCTTATGGAATATGAATCACTTTTCCGAATTATCACGTATTTGTAGGACAGGCTTCTTAATGATAGACGACGTAGCAATACTTGTTGTGAAAATACCTATTTTCGAAGAAAACAAATGTAATTTAAAACAAATTTACCCAATTCCTACCAAAAATTCGAGCATACTGATAAGCCCTTCAAAGTACTATTGTAACGATTCCTGGTACGAAGAATGTAAAGAGATAAATTCAAAATGGATTTGCTTTCAGGAATCCTATTCAGATTGCAAATTAAATGAGAATTGTCCTTATGCAAAGGTTATTAACGAATACTTTGTTCATCAACAGACTCACAACAATGCCTTAATTTACTGTAGCAAAAATGAAGAAACTATCTATGAAAACTGTCAAAAGTTCGAAATCAGAAAACCCAGAGGTTGCTATCTAATTCAGAGCCAATGCGATGTCATTGTTAACAGAAAGAAATATTCTTTACAAGCCAACAATGTTTCCACAAGTTATGTCGATAACGTACAACTACAACAAACTAATTTATCTCTAAGTTTGAAAATTGAACATCTCAAAAATCCTGTAAAGTTAGGAGAAAGTTTGTTCGACCCCCTACAGTTTCAGGATTTTGATATACCACATGTATCTACAAATTATTATGTATTGTATTCATTTATTACTTGTATCTTAGTATTAGTAATTATTATAGTCATTATTCTGTACTTTTACAAGAAAAATGGAAAAGTTATACCAATAAAGTTTTTGCAAAAATTGATCAATGAGGACATTGATAACACTAAGGGAGGAGGTGTAATATCCCCAGACGCCTGCTAAAAGCCCTTTGTCGACACATTTATCGCCACTTAAGCTAGAACCCCGAATATTGTATAAACATTCCCACCATTAGATAGTTTAGGAGGAAAGTACCTGTAAGCGCAGAAAGGCATTCGATAGCTAGTACTTCTAGAGTTAAGACCACAAAATTGTTAGTTCTTAGAAGCGGGAAGTAAATAAACAGTTTTTTAAAAGACACAACTTCGTTCCTGTTATTTAACTTATAGAACAAATCATGAAATAGATGAACCAAAACCCGAACTTTTGTGCCCAAAACCCATGCCGTTTAGTTGATTTCTCAAAATATCCCATTTTTTGTTTTGGCACACACCATCTGAAGCGTGCCCCACAAAATGGTTTGCAACTATAGTTCGGTGTTTTCCTCCATGTCCATACCTATAGTTTATCATGACCTCCCATTGCTCGGGCCTTGTCTTGATTTCTTTTTCCATTCTTTAATAACCTACCTAGGTATATCGAATTCGATGGGTTTACATAAGGTTTAAATAATCGTAAGTAAAAATTTGACATAGGTACCTATCTTGAACTAATGAAATACACAATTGATCAAAAATAATTATTGCTTTTTTGATCAGGCTATAATAGGAAAAAACTGCCGGACATTTACATAAACAAAACATTAACAGAACCTCACTCACTCACTGTTCTGTCGATTTTTCATGTCTATCGTTGGACTGAAAAAGGTACATCCTTCAACGCGAGAGCGATAAGGATGCATATAATGAGACAGACCAAGATTCCTCTTTCTATTATTCTATGAAATTCGTGACAACACGGGAACCTGCCGAAGTCATATGAGGATCCTTACGTGATCGCGACTGGATTCGACTTAGACAAAGACATGATCTGTCTATGTCTATAACCTTTACAATCCCAGCCCCAGCCAGATTCTAATTCGCTATTTCGAGACGTTACGTCACGACTACGGCCTGGACCCGTATTCCGTGTACCTGTGGAATTCTAGCAACATGTCGCTTTCCCATCATTTTACACAGAGAGCGACGTGTTGCTATGGAATTCCACAGTACACGGAATCCCGCCCCAGTTTGCGATTCTAATCGTCGAAACGTCTCGTCCACGTCTTGTTTTGAAATGTCAAATCAGACGAGACCATCAGAGGTCTCGAAATGGAAAAACCTCGGGAAAAACAAACCTTACTTTTCAAAAATGTTCACCACTTTTTCAAATATTTGACAGTAGTTCTCAATTTTTAAGCGCGATTGTGAGTGAATAAACATTATTTAGATTACTGATTTTGGTCATTTTTTTTTAAATACTTTCACTGTAGCATTCACATTTTCCATTTGAATGGTACTCACTAATTAATCTTCTAAATCGGTTTCTCCAATATTTATCAACAAATTACTTTAACCTTCATATATCACAGCTGTTAGTTTCCGGCAATGTTGCAATGTTTCCCATTTTCGGTCTGCTTTATGGTAATAAGGTGTAATTTTCTGGGGTCAGTTGGTTCTGTCCAGTTGATTGATCGCTTTATACGTGACATTTGTCAAGGTCCATCTGACACTCTTGATTGATGATCGATGGGAGTATTTCATTTCTTTTCGGCCTGGCTCGAGGACGAGGACTTGTTCCCGTGATGTGCTGAAAGCCACACGTAAAATGTGCTGAGCGGCCTTTTTATTAAAAATTAATATGCATCGCTAAAGTTTAACGTAACTTTCTGTTCTAAAAATATCCATAAACCTCCTCTAAAGATATGGATGCGTTTTAACCAGTGATGGCATGGATATTTGTTGAATTCTTAAGAACCTAACGAGGTGAGTCCCTTAACCCTACTTTCCCCATGAGGTTGATTTTGAAAATGAAACATTGTTTCAGGGTTTTCTATTTTTGTTGTTTTCTTCCATTCCGAATCATTCTAACTGATGCTGACCGTTGATACAAAATTACGATATTAATGGTATATTGGCCAAGTATTCATTGGAGCCCTTATCTACATGGTGTCTAAAGACTATCACTTTGTCGTGATGCAGCTGAAGTTTCTCACAGGAATGGCCCTTTGAGTTGTTGGGGTTACCCGCACCGCCGAAGTGAAAAAAAAATCCGCTCCACGGCTGATGGTCTTGAGACAACAGCAGCAATAACAGGCCAGTTTTTTATTACTAATCTTAATATCAATAATTCTTCATCTTATAAACTCAACAATTTTCTACATAAAATTTAACGTGTAAATCTTAGTCATTCTGCTATTTTAATTCATGAATATTTCTCAAATAACTCTTTCGTACCAAAATATCAAATTCTTTCGTCGTATTAATTTTCATTATCTAGTTATTTATTAATTCATAACATTTACTTATAATCACTGGATTATAACATTTATCTATGTAACTGAATGGTACTTATACTTGCGCCGTACATTGACATACATACGTATAACTACACGCTAAAAGGTTCATGAACATTTTACTCCCTGTAGAACCGGTTTAAATGTAACTTAATTCACATTTTCTATTTTGCGGATTTGTAAATCCTTTTTCAATACATAACTTTCTCTTTTATAACAGTACCTATCGGTAGATGTTTTGTGAAAATACTTTGTAATAATATTTAACCCCCTGAACTGTATCAAAGTTCAGTGAGTGAATCAACAGGGTTGATGTTAAAACCATCCTTATTACAACCTTATTCGACAAACTGTATATTTATGTAAATAAATGCTAGTTATAGTGTTTTGGGACACGCAGTGTTTTCTTCCACTCCAGACATCACAGTGAATCTTTTTACACAAGGTTTCTTTGTTTTAACCTATAAAAAATAAAGTGGCGCCCTCTTTTCAAACTTAATCATAATCAAAACGAAATCCTACTCTACCTCCCATCGCCAACGACTACAAGAGCTGCCGCAGCCAAATTTGTTGAAGCCAACTGGGAAGATCAAAAGGTAGGCTACATCACAAATTAATGAGGCACCTATGAGGGTTTTGAAAGAAAACCAACCCATTTTTATAAGTTGCTGACAATATTAGTTTTTATTTCATCGACTCTTTACGAATTATAAAAAAATTATGATGTCTCACGTCACTCCGTGAGTGGAAAATCAATTTGCTCCTCAATTTCAGTTGAGGATAGTTCAACTCGTTATTATTTGATTCATTTGTATGCTTATGCCACGGACGGCTTATGCTGATTGCTGATGAACAACTACGATTTAAAGAAAAAGAATGCACAATGACCCCGCATTAAAATAAAAAAAGCAGTTTCTCAAAACTTGGAATCTTGTTGCATTATTGCATTAACTAATAACAAAACATTATACTGTTGACAGTGTTGACTCAAGGATTTGTTCCATGAGGGACTCAACACTCAACTGAAATTCACTATTTTTAAAGATAGTCTTGTCTTGGTGGATTTGTATCAATTTGTGATACAAACCAACGTTGAGTTTAAAAATACACGTTCTCAAACCAAGTATGAAGTAGCCGCGCGCGGTTGCCTCTTGCCTCAGTAATAGGGTTACCACCTTCTCAATAGCTCAGAAAAGGACATAATGAAAATGGCACAGAAGAAAAATGTTGTGGTTGTATTTCCCCTCCTTTATAATTAATTTTCCCTCATTTCTGGTAACGGAAGTTACGTTCTATAGTATCCACCAGCGACTTCTCGGATACCGGACATTCACATCTTCTTGCAACAAACAAATTTGTAAAAAGCACCTTGCCTCGTAAATTTCTGACCGATGAAACGCGGGAAGAGACTTCACGCGGTGTGCCAATTTAAATGAAAACTCTTAACAGCAATTGTTTTGTTTTCGTGTGAAAACAACTTTTGTCTATTGGCGAAAAATACATTTTACACTACTGCCAGTCTCGAATATCAAAATCATCCGAGTATTTACATCACTACTGCCAGTTGATAAAGCTTTTAAAGCGAAAACAGCATGAAATAACGAGACTTTCTGCAAACTAGTGCAAACTGCAAACAAACACACACAAAACATAACACACGAGCGCGGAGCGTTATGTTTTTTTCGAATTTCGACAGCAGACAGCAGACAACATTGAAACTTCACTTCACTTGACAGTCTTGACTTGACACAGCTTTACTAGTCTTGAGGATACCCTGTCGAGACATAAAAGCATTTTCGATTCAGACAACTCAACATTCGGTCGACCGGTCAATGGTCGCTCGACGTTCGCTCATTCCTACCAGTGAACTGCTCGGTTCTGGCTTTTGGCCGGCAAAGCCCGCAAAAAGGACATTTTTAGCTAAAAAAAGAAGAAAGGACATTTGCCCTCAGAAAAGGACTGTCCTTCCCAGAAAAGGACGGGTGGCAACCCTACTCAGTAAGCTCTTTTACATGATATTTTTGAAAATCAAGTTTCCAGAAGCCTTCACAAACATTATATGATAATTTTCAACATATATTTAGGATAGGTAATCGTATTTGCTAAATAAAAATAATCACCTAACCTATAAAAAAAAAAGTGTGAAGTTAGGCAGCTACGAGTGAAAACGGTATGTTAAACGAGACCGAATTAGAATCGAATTTCAGTCGATACCGACACCGATCTCGACTGCCGGTTTCGTAACGAGACGAAACAACTGGTGGAATTAGAATCCCACTGCTGCAGTGAAATGCGATTCTAATTCGGTCTCGTTTAACGTAGCGTTTTCACTCGTAGCTGCCTAACTGACTAAATGGAAATCATAAAAGTGAGGACTGTACATCGACCAACAAAGAATGTGCAAATTGTAAGCATGCATCAGAGGTACTTAAAATTCCCAACGTGAATTATAGGCACACTGTCTTTGATAAGGAATGTGTATGCTACCAGAGAGCACTTGAAAGAACTAGATCCAGAACTCAGTACATATAGCAATTAAAAAATTCAGCGGTAGCAGGTCCATTGCAAAGGGACGGTTTGTATATTATTCACATTAACGTCCAAGGATTCACATCACACATCAGTGAAGTTAGAAAATTGCTACAGGATAGAAAACCATCCATTGTATGCTTGAGTGAGACCCACATTACCCCTGAAATAGAGGACAAAAAAAAAAAAAAAAAAAAAGTAGACACACTGGGGGGGCCATAATGTACATAAAAGACACCCTACGATATGTAGAAACTTGTAATGAGGCCGTAGATTACAACTATTGGGCAATTTGGTCAATGATATATTCTTGTAAGAGCACTGCTATGGTAGGAGCCATTTACAGATCTCCAAACGCAAATTGTAGATTATTCCTAGATTACCTCGAAGGAAAGTTGAATGTTGACACTATCCATCAGCAAAAAACAGTTATCATGGGAGATCTCAACATAAACTGGCTGGGAAATGGAGGGGATACAACACATTTCAGGAAAATTATACACGCAGCAGGACTCAAACAAATCGTTGAAAAAGAAACAAGAATAACGGATGTGTCTTCCACCTTAATTGACCACATAGTCACAAACGATTTTAATGCCAAAGAGGTTGCAAGAGATTTTCCTATTTTGAGTGACCACGAAATTATTGGTACTCATTTAATGTTTGAAATATCCTCAGAGAATATACGGGATGTTTATTTTAGAAGTCTAAATCCAGGGGTAATATCGAGATTGACCGAAGAATTGGTAGGAGCACACTGGAACTACACATCTACAGACGTAAACACTTTATATGTAGACTTCATGAATATAATTCAATCTGCATTGGACAAAATGTCGCCTATGACAAAATATAAGTCAAAAAAATATCAGTGGATCACAAGGGTTGTTGAAGATGCGCATAACAAAAGAAATAATGCCTATAAAAAAATTTCATTGACCAGGAAACCTGAGGACTGGAATGACTTTAAAAGACTTCGGAATAGAGCAATCTCCATATGGCGTACCGAAAAAATAAAATACTACGACCAGAATATAGACAAGTGCAAGGGAAATAGCAAAAAAATGTGGAGAACATTGAAAGATCTGTTGGGCAATGGAAAACAACTGGTGGACTTGGAAGATATTGACTTTGATGGATGTGACGAGAAAATAGAAGAAAAATTCAATAATTTCTATTCGAAGAGCATCGTGGATATCTCAGCAAGCATAGAAAAAAGACAGTGGGACTCTCAATTGACGGAAAACAACGATCACCAATTGCTTCGCTTCGAAACTATCAACATTTCGCAGCTTAAAAAAATTGTATACGGACTCAAGAATAAAAGTACCAGTGATGAATCGTTGAGCGTTAAGTTGGTGAAGGACCTTTTTTGTGTGATTGGTTATGCACTACTCCATATAATAAACACATCTCTTACATCTGGAAAAATGCCTAGTGAGTTGAAGACTAGTATTATAATTCCCATACCCAAAGTTTCCAAGCCAACTATGCCCTCCGAACTCAGACCGATTAATTTGCTTCCAGTTTTAGATAAAATTATTGAAACTTTAGTGTGTCAGCAGCTAATAAACTACTTTGAATCTAATGAATTACTATATATTGGACAGTCTGGATTTAGAAATAACCATTCGTGCGAATCAGCCCTGCAGTATGTATGTGCAATGTGGAGAAGGGACATAAATGAAGATGGCGTCGTGCTTAGTGTGTTCGTAGACCTGCAACGGGCTTTCGAAACTATTGATCGGGATATCCTTA
Source organism: Orchestes rusci (assembly GCA_958502075.1). NCBI lineage: Eukaryota > Metazoa > Arthropoda > Insecta > Coleoptera > Curculionidae > Orchestes > Orchestes rusci. The sequence goes on along the minus strand of OY293303.1, from coordinate 59,295,387 downwards.
TCAAAAAGTTGAAACTGTATGGTGTGAACAATATAGCGTTAGAGTGGATTAAGGATTATTTAAGCAATAGATATCAAAGAACTAAGGTAGGATGTAATATTTTTGGTAAAATTGAAAGTGTATTAGGAGTCCCGCAAGGAAGTGTTCTCGGCCCTCTCCTTTTTGTTATTTATGTCAACGATATTCACAAGGTTCTCAATAAATCCTTTGTTAATCTGTTTGCGGATGATACTCTGATTTCTGTATCGGGGAAAAATTTCAGAGAAATTACTGAGACATTGAACAATGAGCTTGTTTTGCTTTATGACTGGCTTTGCAAAAATAGATTAAAATTGAATACGGCAAAAACAAAATGTATGGTGATAGGGTCTAAGGCAAATTGTAGAAAATATGCGGCATCAGGTCTTAATGTAAACATTTGTGATTCGGTTATTATCTTTGTTTCGGAGATCAAATATTTGGGTATTGTGTTGGACCCTCAGTTGACGTTTTCTAATCAAATAGATTATCTATGTAAGAAATTAGGTAAAAAGATAGGTTTCTTTTATCGTGTTTCAAATTGCTTATCGCAATGGGCAAAAATGTTAATTTTCAATACTATTGTGTTACCTCATTTCAACTATTGCTGTTCTCTTCTTATATCCTGTACCCAAGAGGACATACAAAGACTCCAGGTACAACAAAATAAGGCCATGCGTATAATTCTTGATTGCGATAGATATTCATCTGTTACAGATATGTTGCGGACATTGAACTGGCTGCCAATTGTTCAGTGTATAAATAAGGCGAATCTGACTTTAATCTATAAAATAGAAAATAATAAACTGCCTGTTTACTTGAAGACCTTCCTAGTTAGATGATCTCACTTGCACGAGTATAATGTTCGTTCTAGGCAAAACTTTCATATCCCTTGTGTTAAGACAACTGCATTACAAAAGACGTTATTTTTTGAAGGAGTTCGTCTTTTTAATGCCTTGCCTGTAAATATCAGAAATGCGCCAAGTATAGACATGTTTGTTCAATGTGTTTCCATATATCTGATGCAAATGTATGTAGCAAGTAACTGACATGGACTTGACATATATATGATTTATTTAGTGTATTTTTGTAATAACTAGCCAAGTGCTAAATAAACATGTTTATTATTATTATAACTTCACACTTATTATTTTTATAGGTTAGGTGCATATTTTTATTTAGCAAATACGATTACCTATCTTGAATATAGGGCTGATGCCAGACCTCCCGATTTCTTACTGTTCCTCCCGCTTCTAAAAAAAGTCATAAAAATCCCGATTTTGATTAAGCGAACTCCCTAATAATCCCGAATCAATAGATTTTTCCCTAAAATCGGCATATTTTGGTCTCAGAAATATGTGGTGAGATTTTGTAAAAATCTTTTACAGACACCCGTCTGTACCATGGAGAATACCTACTTGATTTGTTCAAGAATAGTGATTTTTGTATTTTATTTTCATATTTTCTTCTATTTTTTTTTGTATTATTGATAAAGTAACCATGAAAGTTTATGATGTTTCTAGATCTATCTTCTTATTACAATAAAGCCAGGTTTTTTTTTGTGACGACGAACTACCTTTCAACAATCAAACCTCCCGCCTCCCGCTTTTTATTTTTATAAATCTGACAGCCCTACTTAAATAGATGTTGAAAATTATCATAAATATCATATAATGTTTGTAAAGGCTTCTGGAAACTCGATTTTCAAAAATATGATGTAAAAGAGCTTACTGAGGCAAGAGGCAACCACTACGGCTACTTCTTACTTGGTATTTTTAAACTCAACGTTGGTTTGTATCACAAATTCACCAAGACTATCTTTAAAAATAGTGAATTTTAGTTGAGTCCTTCATGGAACAAATCCTTGAGTCAACAGTAAATGTTTTGTTGATAGTTAATGCAATAATGCAACAAGATTTCAACTTTTGAGAAACTGTTTTTTTTATTTTGATGAGGGGTTATTGTGCTTTCTTTTTCTTTAAAATAGTTGTCCATCAGCATAAGCCCTTCGTGGCATAAGCATACAAATAAATCAATTAATTACGAGTTGAACTATCCTCATCTGTAATTGAGGAGCAAATTGATTTTCCACTCACGGATAGTGACGTGAGGGATCATTATTTTTTTATAATTCGTTAAGAGTCAATGAGATAAGAACTAATATCGTCAACAACTTTTGAAAATGAGTTGGTTTTAAAATATAATAACCAAAATCAGTAATCACCACAATCAAACTAGAATATAACCATAATAATGTTTATTCACTCACAACCGCGCTAAAAAATCGAAAACTACTGTCTAATATTTGAAAAAGTGGTGAACATTTCTGAAAAGTGAGGTTGGTTTTTCCATTTCGGGACCTACGATGGTCTCGTCCAATTTGACATTTCAAAACGAGACGTGGACGAGAGCTTTCGACGACTAGAATCGCAAACTGGCCGTAGTCGTGACGTAACGTCTCGAAATAGTGAATTAGAAACGCAGGGCGCGTGATTTCTAAACATCATGGACTTGTGAATGGGGTTAACGCTATTGGCCCAAGGAGGGTCACGTGTGCAACGTGTTTACTCGATCAGCTGTTAGGATCCGGCGTATATTCAATATTTATCTTTATCATCTATGGTATGATTGATTACTTTTGATTTCGTATATGGACTTACCAACTTTACCTATCCACCTATTGGCTTTTTGAGTTGTGTTCAGAAAATATCAGTTCCTAATTTATTAATTTGTGTGATTTTATTTTGCAAGTTTCGCAGGAGATTATTTGTGTTGTGTTATCTTTTTACTATACCTATAATTTTTGTAAGATTTTAGTTTATAGCCCAGTAAAGTTGTCGGCTTATAGTGATCGTCAAAAAAAAAATCCAAACAGAATGATATTTTCACCAGGGATGCTTGTGGACTGGATCCTGAGCATCCAACCAAAAAATCTGACTCGAAGTCCTGGTACCTACGTTTTGCGCTGAAGAGGTGGTTTCCTAAACATTTTTTTAAAGCGAAATGACCTGAATAAAAGTTATAGAGGATCAGAAACTACACATTTTTGCCTCATAAAATTGTTTGACAGCTGTAACACTTGATGAATAACAGCGCAACAAATGACAAAATTCCACTGATGGCAACAGGGATGGTTTCAAAAATATTTTTCTAGGGATCATGAAAAAAGTTATGAAGAAAAGTTGTTCAGCCTTTGCTTCTCTAAAACTTTCATCCAGGATTTTTTTTGCAAAAAATGTTTCTAACACCATTCATTGTCAGCTAATTTTTTGTCATTTGATGCGCTGTAACTCGTTTAGAATTAGAGCTATCATAAAATGTTATGAGGCAAAGCTGTTTCTAGTTCTTAGTCCTCTATAACTTTTATTCAGGTCATTTTGATCTAAAAAAATGTTTAGGAAACCACCTCTTCCGCGCAAAACGTACCAAGACTTCGAGTCAGATTTTTTGGTTGGATGCTCAGGAGGCAGTCCACAAGCACTCTTGAAAATATCTGTTTGGAATTATTATTTTTTTAACCGACATCTTCACTGGGCTATTAGTATTTGGATCATATTGGACATTGGATTGGTTTCTGTTATCATGACAACAATGAATATTTTTTTCATCAAGAATACCTAGTATTGTATTTTTTATTGAGGCAAATAGGTATTTTTATGAAGAATTACTGTTTGCCAAAAAATGATATTTTTGGTACATTTGCCCTCTTGAGGTAGATCATCGCTGGACATATCTATTTTATTATAAGGCTGCGCCAAAAAAGAAAGGTAAGAGCAACTCTCATCGATATAAATTGCCTATATTCAAACTATTTTTTGAACAGAGACTATAGGAGCTGCAATCAATTAATAGTTTTTATTTTTTTCGCAACTAAAAAAGCACAGAAGATTATTAATTTAGTAGGTAAGGTAAGGAAATAGGTATATCAAAATACCTTCTGAATAAATTTTTGAACAAATATGTGACACTTCAATATCTTTTTCATTTGATAGACAAAGCATGTTTTGTTTAATTTTTTTGTCATCAGTTATGTGCTGAAACTATGAAAACAACGTATATTTGGTACTCCTTGCAGAGCAGTTGGTGGTTGAACCTCGGAACCTGAATTTTGTTTTTATAAAAAAAAAAATTTTTCTTAAAAGCTTCTCAACTAATCTACATAATATTCTCCCCACAGTCCCCACATCATTTCAAGAAGCTCTTTTCTCTTAGTTTCGTGTTTATTCTAGTTTTTTATTGAGAGTGGAATTCAAATTTTGTATTGATCAAATTATAGAAATAAGCGGTCTTCATGGATCTGAACAAAGACCGACATAATATCTTCAAATTTACAACACTGTACCTATGTCAAAAATAAGCAGACTCACATTCTACATCAAGAATCTACACCTTTAAGGATCAGCATCTTATTCTAAAACACTCTGCTTATGATATATTTCGTTCTACTTTATTTAAATGTTCCAAGTTTCAAATAACGCGGTTATAAATAAAGGCGGAGTCATGACATGTTGCAGCCAATTGGCGGCCTCTCATTCACAAGTCCATGATGTTTAGAAATCACGCTCCCAGCGTAGTGCATATTTATCGAATCAGCTGTTCATTTTATAAAATGTCAATATTGTCATTTCATCCTGTTTCATGTTTCATATTCGCACCTGCCTGCTTTAGCCAATAAAAACGTTCCTCCAATTGCGCAAGCAAATTTCTCTGCTCAGGTGTAAATGAATAAGTCTATTGCCCAACGTTCGTTAAATGTAACTAGCAATCCTCTGTAGTGTATAATCGTTGTTCCAGGATCACGTTTGCTTTCCAAACACGGTGTTAATCGGTGCTTGAGCTTGAAGCACTCAATGAGCGAGGTAGCTGTAAAGCGACTCATAACAAACGCAGCGGGGTAGAAAAGTGTAGATTCGTGTGCACTAGTGGAGGTCTGGAGGATAATAGACAGAAAGACAGACTTCTTATATATTGACGTATGTCATTAATGTCAGGAGTCTGGCAGGAAGCAGTCCTCTTTCGTCTTTCGGTCGAAATAAGAAATAAGTAAACAATAAAACAATAGTTCTTTCTTGTCATAATAAAAGAAATCCTTCATCAGTTAAAGTCTCGGTTAAAGTGATTCAAACGTTGCAAAATGTCCTCAGCTATGCTTCAATCAGATGTCAAAAAAATTATGGAACAGTTAACCGATTTGACGAATGAGGAATTGGATGAAACTTTGAGCAATGAAACAAAAATTATTGATATGATTGCTGGAATCGACAATGTGAGTATTGAACTCTTATTCATTATTATTTTTCATGATCATCTCTTTATTTATCATACGCCAACTGGATTTTTGTGTCTTGACTAGTAAGGCACCGAGTATCCCGAGTTCTATAACTCATGTCAATAGGGCCCCACACATGGAGCGATACTTTGAGCTGCTTGGTTTGACGCAGACAGTCTGTGTGTTAAATTTTGCATACCTGGAAGGTTCTTGTAAACATTAGGCATCCACTTATTTTGTACTTTTTTTAGGCGAATTTGGTAAATGATTTTCGTTTCACTATTCTAAAGAGAAAAAATGCTGGATGAATCACTTTTTTGTAGAAAAAAACACTATTTTAGGCTCATTGTTTCATCTTTCATCTGGACATTTTCCAAAAATTTCGATTTGTTCCAGTTGTGAGTCATTGAAATGGACAATCTCGGTGCTATATCACTTTAGACAAACATAAATTAACAAATTCTACTTGATGATTTCGACTGTACGATGTTTGTAGACATATAATACCTATGTCGATATAGGTGAGGAAATTTCGAGAAAATTGTTGGGAAACTAGGAAAATTTATGATGCAAGCTAACGGGACTGGGTAGTGAATAGGGGTGCTGGGTGGGGTACTAATAACCTGGCCAGTATCCAGTATGGTGGATAAATATAATTGAAATGATTGCTTACTGCTTACTAACTCACACAAACGATATTTTCATTCTAAAAAAAAAAATTATAAAATATCACATCATCTTTTTCAATTTTGACATATTTGTCAACTGTGTTGCTCATGTGTTGCTCATTGAACTCGATACTAACGTAGTATCGAGTTCAATGGTGTTGCTACGCTTTCACTTGTCAGTCTCAAATTGTTTATAGCGTTTTCCATTTGTTGTCTCACTGTGCACTGGAGCTGTCAAATAGGTATATTGTCCAGTACAATCTCGAGTACAATCAAACTCCGCGACATCACATAGTGCGTGAACTGAATACACTTGAAAATATGCAGCAGTTCGTTGGTTAGCAAAAGGTTAACATAACAGTTATTATTGTTGGGTTGGTTTGGGTTAGGAATGGTACTTCCGCTACACTTACACCGTCGTCGTCGTCTTCGTAAGTTTGGCATTTGTTTGTTTGTCGTGGCTACGCCGCCACCGCCGCCCTTACGCCCGACATGGTACCCCGCCTGCTACACTTCCACCATCGTCGTCGTTATCAGTTTGGTATTTGTTTGTCTGGTTGTGTGGATGTCACAAATGAAACCCCTGCCAAACTTACATCGCCGTAGTACCTGATTTTCATATTACAGAAATTTTCGTATAAAATCCTTATCATAATCGTTTGAGCTTGTGCATAGTATGACAACTGATGATAATAATCACAACATTTGTCATCCATTGCAAAATTCCGTATCGCATAGACATGAATTTCGCATCCGACTAATATGCTATGAACATTCGTATAAACAAGGAAAAATCCGTATCGTTGGCAACGCTGCCAAAGACTCACAACTTGACAACCACATATGTCACTGTTGGCAGGTGACTTAAGAAGCATAGCAACAAGGCTGTAGCAACACAATAAATAGTAAAATATGCGTTAATTGAAAAAATGAATCAAGTGATTTTATTCCTTTTAGAATGAAAAATATCGTTTGTGTGAGTTGGTAAGCAGTAAGAAGGCATTTCAATTATGTGTCTCCACCATACGTACCAGGTGATTATCCCACCAAGCACCCCTATTCACTCCCCAGTCCCGTTAGCTTGTACCATGAATTTTCCTAATTTCTCAACATTTCCTCACCTAGATAGTCTTGTTATAGCTCTACAAACGTCATACTGTTGAGATTTTCATAGAAAATTTCGGGGGGTGGTTAACTCATCAAAATCTGTGTACTTACAATCTGGTCGAAATCCTCTAAAATCCCGTAAGATCTACTTAAAATCCCTTGAAATCTTCAAAATCCTCAAAAATTCTACAAAATCTCGCAAAATCCCTTGAAATCTTTTAAAATCACATAAAATCCTACAAAATGTCATAAAATCTAATCAAATTTCGCAAAATCTTATAAAATACTTCTAAGCTCAAAAAACATCATAGTGATTATGGCTCGGATTATGGGATTAATTTTGAAAGAACCGCCAATCTAGGGTGGCAATGCAGTCACTTCAGTCGGCAGTTACGCAGCGATTGCTAATAAACTTTTTGTCTTTTTCCAATAATACAATCACAAAATAAAGAAAACATAAAAATATCGACTGGAGGCCGATGTCGTTGAAAACGTAACATGAACAGACCTATATTCTGGGTATAGGTAGGTAGATAGAACTCCGTACTAGAGTAAAACTGTGAGAGACCTCGTTCGATTTGAGTGTTTTGAATTCTGATGAGATTACATCTTCTTAAGAAGATCCAATCTTCCCAAATGAAATAGACGTAACTCTGCACAAAACAATTCAAAGTTTACAAACACTCAATGACAAAATTGTGAAAAATCAAAAATACTAAGACGGCATGAAGCGGAAATTATCATCGAGCTTTTCCAAAGCCGACGCCTAGGAACTGTTCTGTTTCATGTTCATTTTCCGGGTTGAGGTTATATCTTGGGCTATATTGTTTTGGCGGGAATTCGAAAGAGAGTATTCTGGACCCCTATTTTCGAATGTGTGATGTGAACTGAAGCGAATGTGATACTTCAAAGTCACGCTTACGCCAAATTGAATGTGGATTGTACTATATGAATCCCGTTTGCCAAGCGGAAATTTGACTGTTCCACTTCGAAATCGAAGTGTGATGTGAGTGATAATAATTGGTCTGAAAAAACCGGGAAAAATACGGATCACCGGCTTTTTACCGGTGATCCGGTGTAGGGATCGGTGTATTGGCGCTTGGCGCTATTCGGGGAGCTATTATAACGCGCAGTACGCGCACCTCACGTCGCCTTGTTTCTTATTTGGCATTTTCCCAACGTTGTGTATTGTGTGGTATGCTCAAAGAAAACATTGTACTTATAGTGTTTCCGATTGGGAAAACAAAGGCTGCACAGGGTTTGGCCTCGGGCAAAACTAGTTATGATGAAAATTTGCTCTATGGCAATCCCAATCGAACATACATTTTTCATCGAGTGCTATAATATTGCACGGAAAAATTCCGATTGAATTGAAATTGGAATCATTAAACTTCTTAAAAATCCAATATTATGTTAGCCTACGTAGTGGCTGAAGTGACTCTGAAAGAAGTCCTTTTCTCATTGCCAAATGTCAAAATCTTGAGACTAATCAATAGTTCTGTATTATAGTATAGAACATAGCGGGGATTATAGATACTAGGAACATCTTTTTTGAGAAATTAGGTATATGCACCAGATCTTTAATGAAATTAGTTCAGTTTTGAGTAGGTACTACTTTTCCATAACTCGTCAACGCCAGTATTTCCTTTTCTTCGGCACTACTAGATTCCGACGATGATAACCAGCTCAAAATTTGTTTTTTCATGCCCACAGAATCACTTCCCGCGACGCGAGACGGTTATATCACCATTTTTCATGATTTTTTTAAATTTTGCCAGTGCACTGAAATTGCACTATACCAGCACGAGCTCAATAAAAAACTGCACTGAGTGCAAAACTCATTGGCCCAGTTCCCCAATCGAACATACAAATCCGCCCGATATATTTTAATTCTTGTTAATATTATTTCAGTTCGAGCTCTTGCTCTATGAATATCGATATTAGCAGAAAATATAGTTCTGTAATGAATCAGATCACAAAGCTTACTGGTTGCATAGCATAGCTGCAAAGCCAGCTTAGTTAAGAATCCGCCGAATCGACTTGTCAGGCTATGAGCTTGTAGTTTTAGAGTTTTTGGTGATACCTACATTTGTGATCTGTAACATTACATTCCCATCTATCAATTGGTCCTCAGACTGCGACTAGAATAAGCTGTTCTTCAAGTGAGTAGTTGATTTTGTTTGGTTTTGTTGATTTCGATACGGTATTAGGTGATAGTTTTTATTTATTCACAAGGGGGGTATCGGTTCTAATTTGCCGGGGACTTTTTTGAGAGAAAACATTCCTAGAGAATAATAGCCATTATTGCCAGTAGTAGGTATGATCTTATCTCGGCTCTTCTACAGTAAACGCTAAACAATTTCCAATTTACGTCATCAATGCCACCAAGCGCGTTGCTATGTAGTTTGCTGGTATTCACATTTGGTGTGCATGTGGTCACCAGCAACCACATTTGGTCACCCTTAACAACGCGCTTGCTGGCATTAATAACGTAGATTGGAAATTGTTTGGCGTTTATTCCACTTAATTTACGACAACATAATTAATTTGTTTGAGATTTTGCCTGGGCTCGTGCCTGGGTCAACTTCTAACCAAAATTGTTTAGTGTCCTTTTTTCACGTTAAAAAAAGTGTCAATTTTCAAAACTTTCCATGTATGTAGTTACGAATCGCCTACAAGTTCAGACGTCGAAGTTGATGAAAACGACTTCCAACTTTAAGATGAGGAAACATCAAATGGAATTGCTTTGAAACTTGAGCATTATCATGCGGTTTTTCACGAAGAAAATTGGTTTTTGGAGCGCATAGTTCCCTTGAAAGAGGAGATTGTCATCAAGTTTCTAAGACAACAGTTGGACCAATATATCTGGCCAGACAAGAAAAATGAAGACATTCAAGAAGTTGAAGAAAAATATGTGTTTATGGACCAATTAAATTGTCCGGCAATGAACCTTTTTCTATCAAACGTGCTGAAAAATGTGAAATAGATAAAAATTTAAGGTTTCGAAAAAACTATATTTGGAAAGACTTGGGGAAAAAACCCTATAAACTTTTTGCTTTGAAATACTTTCACTGTAAGCCAAGCTGTAAACAGTATATTATGTACTCTGATTAGAGCTCGGACTGGATTTTCAAGTTTATTTACTATCAAATAACCGACAATATGTAGTTTGATAAAATATTATAACTGCGACAGATCTTTCAAAATCCCCTTACTCTTTCAAAATCTTGGAAAATCCCTTAAAGTCTTCAAAAATCCTTTGAAATACTAAAAGCTCACAAAAATCTCTCGAAATCTCCTGAAATTTTCAAAATCTATAAATTCTGTAAAATCGAGTAAAGATTTTCAAAATCCTCAAGATCGTATAAAATCCCTGCAGATTTGAAATCAGTGTACATATTTTAAGAAGTTAACCACCCCCCGGAAAATTTGTTAGTTTTCGTTTGTCTAATGTGATATATGATGGACCAGCTCATAAGCATCCAGAAAAACATAATATGACCTTTGTAAAAACTCTATGGTTTTCGAGATATTGCCACTAAAAGTTCAAAATATTCAATAAGAAATCTTATTTTATAGAGAAATAATTTATTTTTATTTTTTTTTCTACTAAGTTCGTGGAAATGTTCGTGACTGGCTTGTAATTGCGAAGGAAAAGGTGGTGGGGAGCAGTGAAAAAAAAAAAAAATAATAAATAAATAAAAAAAATGTTTTTCTGGAAGCTTATGAGTTGGTCTATCACCCTTTCAGTATTATCGTCGACTTCCCGGACACCCTGTATATCAACGATACTTATATATAACGATATCTATCAGGATATTTATCATGATATTTATATGCTGATATACAGGGTGTCTCATGGTCTATGGTACGTTAGACGTTTACGGAAAACTAGACATAGCATCGACCTGAAAATTTGGCTGAGCCCATAATCGAGTATGATCTATATTTTAAAAATATTTTCAGTTTTGCAGTGTTGCCGCTTCTTTCCAAAAGTCGTAACAACTTTCTTATTTTAAATGGACCACCCTGTATATTATTATTTTTTTGGAATCTTTGACTGATTTTAATCACTTTTGCTTGATATACTCCTATACCTATCGGCAGCGGTTTTCGAGATATAAATTAATTTATAATATTTTTGTCGTAAAACACATCAGTGGATTGAGTTCAATAATTTCGTACTTGAAAACGGTGGAGAGTTGAAATTGCTTTGCCCACTAGAGGAAGGTAGGTTCATATGGTTCCAATGGAGAAACCGATCTGAAAATATACAGGGGTGCTTCAAATTTATCAATCTTTTTCCTTCACACAAAAATGATAAAAAATCAATTATTTCAAATGTATATTACTTGAAAAATGAGAAGGCCAATAAATTTCCTTTCAAATCGTATCCCATGTTCCTATACCTAAACCTTCAGGATCTACAAGAAAAATGCATTTTACTAAAAAATAAATTATATTGGCATACATGATATGAAACATAATGTAGTTTCTAGGGCAACCTATAGTTGCCAGGTCACACAGCAATAACAATTTATTTTTAGTAGCAAATTGCAGCTTTTTTAAAATTTTTGAGTCTGGAAATGGCTGAAAATAGATACTCTAACGAAGTTCTCATGCAATTATTTATTCTGCATGGACAAAACAATCAGATAATAGCTAGAACGTGTAGAAAATTCAACGAAAAATTTTCAGAACTATTTATTTTTATTTTATTTTTATTTTTTAGACAAATGCATTTTTTCTTGTAGAAAATGAAGGTTTAGGTATAGGAACATGGGATACCATTTGAAAGGAAATGTATTGGTCTTTTCATTTTTCAAGTAATATACAGGGGGTTCCATTCGAAAAAATAGCTTTTTTATCATTTTTGTGTATAGGAAAAAGATTAATAAATTTGAAGCACCCTGTATATTTAAAGATCGGTTTCTCTATTGGAACCATATAAACCTACCTTCCTCTAGTCGGCATAGCAATTTCAACTCTCCACCGTTTTCAAGTACGAAATTATTGAACTCAATCCATTGCTGTGTTTTACGACAAAAATATTATAAATTAGTTTATATCTCGGAAACCGCTACCGATAGGTATAGGAGTATATCAAGCAAAAGTGATTAGAATCAGTCAAGGAATCCAAAAAAATAATAATATACAGGGTGGTCCATTTAAAATAAGAAAGTTGCCACGACTTTTCGGTAGATGCGGCAACACTGCAGAACTGAAAATATTTTTAAAATATAGATCATACTGGATTATGTGCTGAGCCAAATTTTCAGATCGATCCTATGTCTAGTTTTCCGTAAACGTCTAAGGTACCATAGACCGTGAGACACCCTGTATGTCATGGATATTTATAACAAATGTAAAATTTGCGAAGCTGTAGACAAATTTAGTTCTTCTTATAATAAATTGGTGCACGAATTAAACAAATATTTTACTAGTACAGAAATATCAAACTGTGTAGCTGATAAAGAGTGGATAACATTTTATAATGATAACAATCTACAAAGTCACATGGAGCCTCTTACTTTAAAACGGTAGTTGATTATGAAATTGCAAAAATAATACAAAGTATTAAATCGAAGGCTATTGGTTCAGATGCTACTAACATAACCCTTATTATTCTTTGCTGTCCGTATATCATTCCTTTTATCACACACATTATTAATAAATGTATTAGTCGTCCTATTTTCCTAAATCATGGAAAGAAGATACAGTTATTCCCTTCGCTGTATATCAATCTTACCAACCTTCTCAAAAATAATTGAAAAAATACTTGCTGTTCAAATCTCGTCCTATTTAGTAAAATATATTATTTTACCGGAAAAACAGTCCGGATTTAGGAAGGGATACAGCTGCTGCAACTGCACTTTCAGAAATAACCGATGACATTTTTACATCATATGATGAAAGTAAGGCCACTGTCCCCGTTCTTTTAGACTATACCAAGGCCTTTGACATTGTTAATCATAAAATATTAACATCGATCTTAAATTATATAGGTTTTTCTAGGAAGGCCAATGAGCTGCTTCACTCTTTTATCACAGACAGAGCACAACGCGTCTCAATTTCTGGATCAGAATCCGCGCTCCTGAATATCCTCACTGGAGTACCACAGGGTAATATTTTGGGGCCAATTCTATATACCATTTATACCTCAACATTTGCAACTAAAATTATTAACTGTTGTATTTGTCTTTTAATACTTCAGAAGTGGCTTTGGCACATCGTCGCATTACTGAAGATCTTGAGCAACTTGTACACAACCCTAAAAAACATCTGTTGAAAATAAATCCTACCAAGTCCGTTGCTATTGTTTTAGGAAATGAGAAGAAAAAAGTTCAAATTGTTAACAATTTTCACTTATTTATCGATAATGAAAAAATACCATTGAAAGAGTGTGTGAAAAACTTAGGTTTAACAATGGATAACAGGCTTAGGTTTAAAGAACATATTAATAGTAGAATTAGTGAAGCTAATGCGACTCTAAAAATGCTTTACCCTCTACGTCATTATTTAAACCGCAATCTCAAGGTTTTGCTCTGCGATACGTTAATACTTTCTCAATTTAATTACTGTTCCTCTATCTATGGGCCCTGCTTAGACTCGTTAGATATAAAAAGGGTACGAAAAGTTCAAAACCTTTGTCTTGGACTTATATTTGGGATTAGACGATGACAGCATATTTCTCACAAACTTGAAGAATTACTATGGTTAAGTATGCATAACAGGCGCATCCTTTACGCCACCATGTTTTTTTACAGAACAATTAAATTTCAAACTCCCCCGTATCTTCTAAAAAGAATCCGTTTTAGAACTGACGTTCACAATCTGAATGTTCGGCGGACTAGCATTCTGAGTATTCCCAATCATAAAAAAGAAATTTTTCAACGATCCTTCTCATATAACATCGCTCTCTGCATTAATTTATATGTCTCCAGACTCACTCACTTGGTTGGTGAGTTTAAAAAAAGTTCAAAAAGCAAACTACTTTGTCAACAGTGATCTTTGCATTATTTTCTTGCTCTTTCTCTCCCTCTGATCCTTCCTTTCCTATCATCAATTTATATTTCCAATTTAGACCATCTTGTACATCGTGTTTTCTCTTAATAATCATTATTCTTTAGGAATGTAATGGGATAGGTTAGTTTTAGTGTTGAGTTACTTATTTAAGCAGAGGCCCAAACAGCACCCAACACTAGTGTCGGAAAGCTGAAAACGGCCCTTTACTTCATTTGATCAATATCTCAAGATAGTGATACACTTGTATCAATATGTTCATTTTTTATTTAACTGAAGTAATAAACGTCTTATTATTATTATTATTATTATTATTATTTCGTTCATCATTATTCGATGACTAACCGTTTTTTTGACCGGTAAATCCCCGATAGGGCTTCTGTACAAAAAGTATTTCTTCCCGAATGCGCAAAAGCATCTGCATGAAGACATATAAAATTGATGTCTGTAGGTTTTTTTTCTCGGGTTCTGTTGATGAACCAATGAATTGATTATGTGAAGTGAAATCGTTTTAAATTGATTTCAAATCTTATTTCTTCAATGAAATTATACAGGGTGATTGAGGGGGAAATGGAAATATTTTATGGATATGTTTCAAAATCAATATCATATGCCCTTATTATAGATAGATGGGTACTTTGATTAATTGACTAACTGAACTGAAATCAAAATTAAATAATTCTTAATAGAACAAATAATTTAATTTAAAATTAAATACTCGAAATAAAAAATCTAATAGGTGATTGATAAATTTAAAAATATTTAAATAAATAAAAATCGGAACATATTATGTGCTAGCTCAAATTTGACTTCCTAGACGTGATATGTTGAAATATTTCGCTTCACTCCTAAATCACCTCATAACCGTCTTTAGCAAATTTTGCTTTTGTTTTGTGATCGCTTTCATTGAACTAATGAATTCCTTTTGAAACAAAAAAGTAATGTAGCAATATATTGTCATTTATCAGTTTTTTGGATTGGAAAAAAAATTGACAAGCATTACAAAATAAATATCAAAATTGGATAAATATCCGATATAATGATATTTATATAAATATCATGATATTTTAGAACACTGTTTGGGTGAGTTTTGGTTAGATTGCGTTAGTTTTGGTTAGATTGGGTCAGTCTTGGTTAGATTGGTTTAGTTTTGGTTAGCTAGGGTGAGTTTTGGTTATAAATATTGGGTTAGTTCTGGTCAGATTGGGTCAGTTCCAGTTTTATTTGGTTAGATTGTGTAAGTCTTGGTTGGATTGGGTTAGTTCTGGTTAGATTGTGTTAGTTTTGGTTAGACTGGGTTAGTCTTGGTTAGATCAGGTTAGTTTTGGTCAGATAGGGTTAGTTTATGTGGGTTTTGGATGGATTGGGTCAGTCCCGGTCAGATTGATTTCGTGTACCTGTGGAATTCTAGCAACACGTCGCTTTTCCATCATTTTACACAGAGAGCGACGTGTTGCTATGGAATTCCACAGTACACGGAATACGGGTCCTGGTTGAATTGGGTGAGTCTCGGGGTGAATTTTGGTTAGTTTGGATTATATTGGGTTAGTTCTGGTTAGTTTGGGTGAGTTTTGGTTAGATTGGGTTAGTTTTCGTTTGACTTGTGTTACTTTTGCAACGATCCAACTTATTTAATACAAGATGGTATCGCTATCCAAGGGTGTTTGTTACTTGGGCGTGAATTCAACCACAAGTAGTTACTTTGAACTCTTTCTATTTTCCAACTACGAAATAATATAATATGTGTATATAGTAATATATATCAAATTTTTAACAATATATAACAATAATATGTAACTTCACGAAAATGTTTGAAAGACTTTATAACTAACAATATTAATACAATTCAGCCGACAAATATGTGAATATAATTTCTAAATAGTCATCAATCAAGGAATCAATATATTTGAGGAAGAATACAAAATAATGGAACAAATGACAATACCTTGAATACTCAACCTGCACAAAGCTGGGAGTTACTATCATATCATCTGTTGAGAAGTATGCGATAAAATAAATACAATATAATAATGAATAATGGGATAATTTGACTTATCTTGAGAACAACAACAGGCCTGGCTACAGCAATTCAGTTGGTCCACCACTGGAATAGATCAATGTGCCGGTACCATGTGCTGTCTACAGTCAAAGTCTGTCTGGTTCAAGGAAAATGCGATTGCTGATTGTTACGTCCCATTCTGGTTTGGTTCAAGTCTCAGCAGTTTGCCATATTGCTTCATCAAATTCCCTCGGTACGCCCCAGATTAGTATAAGATCCACAGAAAAAACAGTCAAACGTGCCCATTAGCCTGAATTGAAGAAAGAAAACCCCTTTATAATTACGTTCCACTAAGACCCCTCTTTACAAAGACTCACCTTAGATCACACCCTGCCAATACTAAGGCTAACCTACCATGAGGCTAACCTTCAGATTTTGTACAACATCATGGGGACGGCCATATTGGATTTCCCTGGAGGTATTTTTATGTTGGCGATAGTTATATGCCAAATTCAATGTGGAGGGTAGCAAATGATTCTTGTTTAAATAGGAAGGAATGGCTGTGTTGCTCATCTCGAAGTAGGAAGAAAACCGTTTGAGTACTCAGAGCAGTAATCTTTTATTAATGTAGCTGGCAAAGCGCTTTCGGCTAATAATAAGCCATCATCAGTTGCCCAATAGTCAGTTGTGTCTGTCCACTGTACACAACTGACTATTGGGGCACTGATGATGGCTTATTATTAGCCGAAAGCGCTTTGCCAGCTATATTAATAAAAGATTATTGCTCTGAGTACTCAAACTGTTTTCTTCCTGATTCTTGTTTGGCAAGCGAAAATCTGTCACTTCGACTGAAATTCAATGTATCTTCTGTGGAATTTGGATTTAGTTTTTGAATTTGGATCACACATTTGATTTAACAAACAGTGCAACTACCTATGCGGGAGGGTGAGATTTAGTAGTTTATAAATTGTGACTTGTAGAGTTCTTTGTTTTATTTCACATTTAGAGTAATTCCTATAATTTGTTTTGAACTACATATAAAAAATCATGGTTTTGTTAAGAGCTGCAACAATTTCCATACAAAGCAGGTATTTTCTTATCTTATCGCAGGTAATATGTGTCATATTTATAGTTACTTTGTTATCATTTAAAGATATTCGCATGGTTAACGGACGACTATAATGGCTGTAATGCAAAAAATAGGTATACCCAGGTATCAATCTATAAGAAATAAAGGTCCAAATAAAAAGTTGGTTGGTTAGAAGGTAGTCAACCCAACTGTTGAAGCATTCTACCGACCCGAACTAAAATCGGACGACGTGATTACGGAACACGTCCAACACCAGCTATTGTCAGTCGTCGCTCGAAGACGATAAAATAATATAAATGAAATGAGTTGATTGATTGAATTCGTCTTGATACGTCTGTGAACCATTTTTGAATAAAAATTTTTCAAAAACGAATCAAGTTACAATCCGTTACATAACACCAAGTAATAGCTATATGACCATATTATGCAAAAGTAGCGATAATCACTAGGTTTAAACACTATAATGAGCTTGTATGAGTGGGTCCTAACTTATTCCTATCAATATATCAATGTTTTATAATGCTTATTTTGTTTAAAATGAAAGTTATTTCAAAACAAACATGATTAAATTAAATTTTCCGCTTTTTCAATGCTTCCAACATAAATATACCTCCAAGAAAAAAGCAAAATGGCAGCCCCCAGTGTGTTGTACATTCCTTAACACGGTATTAGCAGTCCATTTTATATTTAAGTCCGTGCCTAAGATTGACGTCAACTTTGTCTTTTTTATCCAGGCTGGTTCACAAACAAAAAGGTATAAATGTGGACTTTGAAATTCAGACGAACATTTCCTTATGCTGGTTGTACTTGGACAGCCTTTAAAAACCCTTTTCTGCTTTTCTTCGCTACGTGATCTACTCGTAGTTTTTTTTTTAAGAAACCCCCCTCATTCAGCTTTTTTTTGAAATTGCGGTTTTAAACTGTTAGTCGTTAATTTTGTCTTGTCGTATGTGACTCGATAAACTACAGTGACGCCAATGCATGTCGTCGTTTCTATTGGTCGTCCGCCATATTCTGGCAGAACATTGCTCGCATTCATAAGACGAAACAGTTGTGGAACTGTTTCCGCTCCTTCTTATTAAATAAGCGGAAGTCTCATATAAGACTCAACATTCAACTGTCAGATGCCAAAGAGTGCTCCCGGAGCGTAGCGGGCATTGTTTCGTCTTATGAACGCGACCAATGTTTATTGTTGTGTTGCCATTGACAACCATTTGACAACCATTGAGAGTTTGAAATGTTATTAAGTTGCGGTTTGTGAAAAATATTTTTTACCAAGGTTTCTTTGTGATTTGACTATTTGTTCATAAGGTACGTACTTATTTATTATATTATTTTCTTATTCCTATTTTTCAAAAATTGCGACGTTCCTGAACGCGCCCCAGCGTTCGCCTTAACATGGCCTCAATGGCGTCACTGTAGTTTATCGAGTCACTGTATTCTAGAATAATCCAGAATCCCCTAATGACATATGACATGACACTAACTACTAACTTCACACTTGACAACTGCCATATAGGAAGTCCCGAGGTTGCCAAGTCATTAGTAACTCCTGACAGAACAACAATATCTTTGGAATTCTCTTTATCTAAGAATGGGAATCTGGACAAAGCATCTGCAATTATATTCTCATCTCCACACAAATATTTGACATCAAAATTGAAGTTTTGGATTTTCAAGTATCATCTAGTTAATCTTGGATTCAACAGTTGACAATTTAACAAAAATGACAAACTTTTGTGATCTGTCCATATGATAATTTTGGAACCCATAATCATGCTTCTCCATTTCAACAAACATGCAACAATTGCTAACAACCTCTCCGTTGTGGAATAATTCCTTTCAGCACTCGATAATTTTCTGCTATAAAAAGCTATCGCCTGTTGTTTTCCATTTTGATATTGTGAGTCTTCCAGCTACTGCCATGTTGCTGGCGTCAGTTTCGATGTGAAAATCCTTTGCCATGTCCGGATGAAAAAGTTGACTTGATTCTATAATACTTTCTTTAGCCCTTACAAAAGCTTCATCGTGAGCTTTAGTCCATTTCCACCTTGTTTCCTTTTTTAATAAATCGTATAATGGATAGAGTATTTCAGAATAGTTCGGACAAAAACGTCTATAATAGTTACAAACTCCCAAAAATCCTCGTAAGCTTCTTACATTGATAGGTTTTGGATAATGTTTGTGTGTTTCCAATTATGAGTCATCTATCTTGATTCCATCTGTGGTTAAAATATGTCCCAAAAATGGTATTTCCTTTCTGAAAAATTGCATTTTTCCAAATTGACCGTCAGATTCGATTCCTGCAGCTTATGAAACACATTTTTCAAATGTTCATAATGCATTTCCTCTGATGGTGATGTGATTAATATATCATCAATATAGCAAGAAACAAAGTCTCTGCAATCCTCAAAAATCAAGTCAATACATCTTGACATTCCTGCGGCAGCTGTCTTCAATCCAAATGGCATCACTAGGAATTCATAAACTTGGTTGTCAAACATAAATCCACAGTACCTACTTTGTAGAATCTTCTTATAATTCAATTTGCCAAAAACTACTAGTTAAATCAAGAGTACTAAAATAAAGACTTTTATTATATTGACTAGCTGACCCGACAGACGTCGTCCTGTCTTTTGTATAATAAAAAAAAGTATTTCCAAGTTAAATATTTATTCTAATGCTTTTTTATAAACAATATTGCTTGTTTGGTTTCCTGGTGCGTATATTAGTAATGAGGATGGTTTTCCAACACGGGAACAGGCAACATATAATTGGCCATGTGAAAAACATGGGTTTTCTAAACTGATTCCACATACACTTAGTGACTGCCCTTGACATTTATTTATTGACATCGCAAATGCAAGACGCACTGGAAATTGCAATCGTCCTGATTCGAATGGCATGTCGTTTGGTATCATAGGGATTTTTGGAATCAAAACGTTTTCGCCTTTGAACTTCCTTTTCAAAATTGTTGCTTCTATGATGTTGTTCATCAATTTCTTCACTGCTAGCCGAGTGCCATCACAAAGTCGTGGCAGGTTTATGTTTCGCAACATAATGATCACTGATCCGATTTTCAGTTGCAGATTATGAGGTGGTAATCCAGATATTTCCAGAGAATTTAGAAATTCTGTAGGATAGTTGACTACACCATCTTGGTTGGTAACGGAATCAATTCGCCAGCTATTTTACTTTGAATTTGAGAATTCATTTCGTTGACATCAACGTTTTTTGGAGCCAAGATGGCTCGTTCACTCAACCAGTCTTGATTGGTGTAATTATGAGCAATATTTGGGAACACCATTTCTATGAGGTCGGCCTTTGATGCAGCAAAATGACAAAAATTGTCAGGGAATGTAATTTTCCCAGATGATGTGTCAACAGGAATTTTTCCATTGCCAATGTCCAGTAATTGTTTGGAAAAAATTTCTCCAGATTGGTCGCTCTGCAGTTCGACTCGCATATTCGTATGTAATTTGAGGGTTTTGACAGATTGCCATAAAATGGATGATTTCAAACATGCATTTAGTCGTCGGTTGCAGTTGATCTTGGAATCACAGGCAATGTTTGCCGAAAATCACCTGCAAATAGAATTAACGCACCACCAAATCGGTTATGGTTGTTCCGTAAATCTTGCAATGTGCGATCTAATGCGTCCAAAGATTTTTTGTGTGCCATCGTACACTCATCCCAAACGATCAGTTTGGTTTGCTGCAATACTTTAGCCATCGCGGAACTTCTCGAGAGGTTGAAAGTTGGTGTTTCAATTATTTGCATGTTCAACGGTAACTTGAGCGCTGAATGAGCTGTCCGACCACCTTCCAACAACGTAGCTGCAATACCTGAAGAAGCAAGGGCAAGTGCAATTCCATTTTGCGAACGAATCGTTGCCAAAATTATTGATATTAAAAAAGTTTTTCCAGTGCCACCGGGAGCATCTAAGAAAAAAAATCCACCAGTTCCATCGTTTACCACTTTCATGAGCGTATCATAGGTATATTTTTGTTGCTGATTCAAAAGAGGTACGTTTCTTTGAACGATCTCTTCCAATGCCTCGGAATCGTAGTCGGTTTCGCGACTTGACTCTTGATTAAACGCGTTGTATGTTGGGCGATTGGGAGTTGTCATTCCTAGTTGAATTATTTTTTTGTTGATAAGCATCAAGCACATGTCCTCAATTAAAATTGATGCTTGATTGTAAATTGCTTCGCTCATTTGCAAATCCGGATTCGATGTTCCAAGACGTTTTTGATGCAATATATCTTCGGTCATATGATCTTTATATTTGTTCCATAAATCACTGGGTGTTGACGGGAAGCATGTAGACAAAATTATAGAAAACCGTGACCATATTTGCTTAGGACTTGAGGAAATCACAGCATCTTCGAGAGTGAGGTCCCAATGAGTATCATTCTCTAGCAATCCCAAACGTTGACAGGCTTCTCTGTATGTGGCGCACAATACTCCATTAACAATTTTCAGAGACTGAAACGATGTTGGGCCACGAACATTAACTAACAGTAACCGCAAATAGAAACAATCGTCTTGGCTGGGATGGACTGTGTACTTACAATCGTCCCAGTGCATCAGTGTAAAACACTTGGTAACCTGGAACTGTCTGTCCTTGTTTCCGTCGTTGAAATTTCTTTAATGATATATTCCAAGTATAATACCTTGGCATCTCGGAGTAGAGAAGCGTTCTGGCAAAGTCGTCATTCTGGCACATTTCGAAGAAGCTAGTCAATGTTGTTGATGGTGATTCGTCCACCCGTTGCAATACATTTTCTGCTGTAAAATACACTCTTTGGCTATTTTCCAAATGTACGGCTAAGTGAACGACAGTTGGGTGTCTTTCATGGATAACAAACGAAAAAATACGCCACATCGCTTCGTTACTGCTTACATGAAGGCCCATTTGAAACTGCGTGATTTCATCGTTGGGATTTTTGCCAGCAACTCCAAACAAAGCCATATCACTACCTTTGTTCACGTACTTGCAAATGTATTTGATTGATTTAACAGAATGGCAGTATTCGACATGGAAAAACCCAACGATTATCAACTTCAATATCCTGCTGTTTTACTTTGACTATTGCTGACATTGACATTGATTTCTTTTGTCACAGAAATATAAAATATCCCGAAAAAAAAAATTTGTTTTCAGGTTTCTATCGGGGATTTTCCAGCTCTTCTCGCCATAAAAACAATCCCAAGACTGCAAGGAACAATTTAAAAAAAAAATGACTCAAATTGCCCCAGCCGTTCTCAAGTTATTGATCCTCCAGAAGAAATCGGTACTCATTTTTATATATTAAGATAAAGGAGGTGTTCTGCTGGGAGTGGGCATTCATAATCCATTTCTATCTTCTTATTTAGACTTTGAGCATCTAAGCAAATTCTTACTGATCCATCCTTCTTAATTATTGGCACTATCGGTGAAATAAAAGGTGTTTCTGATCTTCTTATGATTCTCCATTCTAGCATTTCATGAATTTTATTTTTAATTTTATCTTTATGGGTTATTGGCACTGGATATATTCTAGGTTTAAATGGTTGTTCGTCTATCAATCTAATTTTATGTTTATAAATATTTGTTTTTCCTGGTTTATCGGGAAATATCCCTTGAAACTGTGATATTAGGCTTTTAACCTCTTCCCTTAAATCTGGGTTTTCAGTTATTTTGGTTTTCTGTCTTTCCATCCTGAAGAATCAATAATTTATTTATGTCCGGATTCTCATCAGAGTACTTGGCAAATGGTATCAGCAAATTCTCAACTTCCAATTGTTTCGTGCAGAAATCAATCTTTCCTTCAACTTTGTGTAATCAATCAGTTCCAATAATAACATCATAAATCAAGTCTTCCACAAGTAGAGCAATCAACTCAAATTCCTTCTTTTTCAGTAGTAATTTTAAATATACTTGTGAACATACATTTTTACTTTTTCTTCCTGTAGCTCCCACGATCCTAACTCCCGTAATTGGTAACATCATGATGTCCTTATTCATCTCTTGAATCTTGGAGAAAAATGTCCTTGATATGGATGTAACTTGACAACCTGAATCCACTAAGACCAAACTATCCATTCCTTCGATTCTTGCTTCAATCATTGGTATTCTGCGAGGTATTCTGTTATTTGCGCCTTCAACCTCAACATCTGAATCTG
Source organism: Orchestes rusci (assembly GCA_958502075.1). Lineage (NCBI taxonomy): Eukaryota > Metazoa > Arthropoda > Insecta > Coleoptera > Curculionidae > Orchestes > Orchestes rusci. The sequence continues at coordinate 59,272,045 of OY293303.1, read as the reverse complement.
AATCAACAAATATAGTATCACAGTTGATAATTCTTTCTTGCACTTGTCTTTCTTGAGATTCTCCCATGTATACTTGAGCTATTGATTCTATATATTACCTGAAACCCATTTACCATACAATGGTGTAGGGCGGTTATCTTATTATAAGTTTCTCACAAATTTCTTCCACTTGTTTCTGTCCTTCGCAATTTTTCTTGCATCTTCCCAAGTTTTTCCTTTGCTCTCAATTATTCCTCCTATAACTGTGTCCCATGTTCTTCGCGGTCTTCCTTTCTTCATGTTTTTCAGTATTTTTGCTTCCCATGTTCTAACTGTCCTAGTCTCCTCCATTCTCTGTAGGTGGCCCCACCAACCCAATTGTCTTTCTTCTATGTACTGTAATGTTGATTGTACTTGTAGGTCTTCTCTTATTTTTGTGTTTCTCAATCTGTCCCTCTTGGTTACTCCCTTCACTCTTCTCAGGTATTTCATTTCTACTGCTTGTATTCTACTTTTCTGGCGTTCTGTAAGGACCCATGTTTCGCAACCGTAGGTTAGTACAGGTCGATAAATTGTTTTGAATATTTTTGTTTTTGTTTCTCTAGATATTTCCTTATTATTTATAAATGTATTGTTCATCGAGTAGTACAGTTTCATTGTTTTTTCTATTCTGTTATTTATTTCGATTTCCTGTGTACCCTTCTCGTCTATGTTCACTCCGAGGTATTGGAATGAATTCACCTGTTCTATTTTTGTTCCATCAATTGCAATTGTCAATTCTTCTCTTTTTTCTCCTATTGTCATTACTTTGGTTTTGTTCTTATTTATTTTCATTCCGTGTTCCTCTATGATTTTGTTCCACAATTCAAGGTTCTTTTGCAAGTTGTTTTCATTTCTTGCAATGATCGCTATGTCATCTGCGAACACACATTCAGATATGTCTACTCTTTGTAGATTCTTATGTCCGATATTTAATTTTGCGCCTTGCTTTGAGCATTTCTTTATTATTTCGTCCATGTATATTATGAAGAGAACTGGGCTTAAACATCCACCTTGTCTTAGTCCGTCTCTTGTTGTAAATGTATCTGAGTGTTTATTGTGATTTATGATTGAGTTGGTGTTATGTGTATAGATTTTTTGTATTATTCAATAACCATCTTGTCTGTGATGCCTCTTTCTCTCAGTGTCTCCCATAACTTCACTCTTGGGATTTTATCGAACGCTTTTTCTAGGTCTATGAATGCCATGTATATTGTTTTCTTCTCTTGTATTGCTTTTTGGGTGATTTGATTTATCGTGAAAGTGTGGTCTTGTATGCTCCTTCCTCTTCCAAATCCGCTTTGTGCATCTTGTAGCGTAGGTTCTGCTATTGCTCTTATTCTGTTTTCTATTATTTGTTCCAGAATTTTTATTCCCGTACTTAGTAGTGTTATACCTCTATAGTTGTTACAATCTGTTCTGTCTCCTTTCTTATGTATTGGTACTATTAGTGCTATCTGCCATTCTTTTGGTAGTTCTTCTTTTCTCCATACTTTATTAAGTACTCTTAGTAGCATTTCTGTTCCCTTTTCTCCCATATTCTTCATCATTTCGGACGTGACTTTATCGTATCCTGGAGATTTCCCATTTTTCAGCCTTGTTATTGCGTCCTGCAGTTCTCTCAGCTCTATTCCTCCATCTACGCGTATATCCTCTTCTTCTGTTTTGTGTTTCCGTCCCTTCTTCGTTCACTTCTTCTGCGTTTAGGAGTTCTTGGAAATATTCTTTCCACCTTTCCATAATTTCATTTTCTTCGTTCAATATTTCTCCATTTTTATTTTTAATATAGTTTGTTTCTTTTGTTTTCTGTTTTCTTGTAGCTTTGAGCATTTTGTAGAACAATTTTTGATCTTCTTTCCTGCTTTTCTCCATCTTTTCTCCAAATTTTCTCCATTCGTCATTTTTTGCTTCTTTTACCAGTTCTTTCACAGTTTTCCTTTGCTTTTTATATACGTCGTATTTTTCAGTTGTTCTGTTGTTCAGGTATTGTTCCCATGTCTTCTTTTTTATTCTTATTTGTGTCTTTATTTCCTCTGTCCACCATGCTGTCTGTTTTCTGTTGTTATTTTTGTTGTATACTCCGCAAGCTTGTTTAGCTGATTCAATCAGTATTTTCTTCAGTTTCTCCCATAGTTCATCTCCTACTCCATCTTCTATATCTTTCAAGTTTTCTATTTTTTCTGTCACCAGTGCTTCGTACTCGTCGGCTGTTTCACTATTTCTTAGTTTATATGTTTTTATGGATTCGTGTTTTATTTGTTTAACTTCTCCTCTTTCTTTTGTTTGCATTTTTTCGGCCTTCTCTTTCTTTATTTTGGCTATCACTACATAGTGGTCACTACCTATTCCAGGTCCTCTTCTTTTTCTTTCGTCATTCACAAGTTTTCTTGTTTTAAACGGAAAGGTTGGTACAGAACCGTAATAAATGTCTAGAGTTACATCCATGTGAGTAGTCCCTCCTTATACCGGTTTCGTCCCGAAATTGGACTCATCAGTAAGGCAGCTGGCACAACTCACACCGATGCAACTCTAGCCACTACCCTAATCTGGGTAAATGTGCAGTTGTGCCAGCTGCCTTACTGATGAGTCCAATTTCGGGACGAAACCGGTATAAGGAGGGCACTACTCACATGGATGTAACTCTAGACATTTATTACGGTTCTGTACCAACCTTTCCGTTTAACATCGGATAACCGTAAAACAATGTCTCTTTTTTCTTGTTTTGTTTTCCACCAGGATGTAATCAATTATGATTTTTCTTCCCTGCTTTTCATTTCTCTTGTGTATTTGTTGTATTTGTATTGTTTATGTCTTTATGTTCGAAAAATGTGTTGGTAATCATCAGATCGTGTATTCTGCAGAAATCTAGCATTCTTTTACCGTTCCCATTTCGAATACTTTCTCCGTGTATTCCAATTATAAAAGAAAATTTTGTATAACGTGTATGTCGTAAAAAAATTTTTAGCAAAGCGCTTTCGGTGAAACCACCTTCATCAGTGCCTTTCTACAAGAAACACAAAATATCAGGAATACAAAATTAAATGGTGTTAACTTACATAGTCAAAAGAACATAATGCTGATATCCCAAAGATCATCTCATCTCAGCCCTCGACGATGTTGTCAAATTGTAGCAGCTATTCTTGCGGTTAGCGGTTCCAAACTTGACATAACCTCATAACCTTACTTCGATTTCGATATTGATTTGTTTTTATTTTGATTGTTTAAAAGTGGAAGTTAATTGATTTATGTTTCATGTATCTATGTACCTGTTTGTGCAGTTCGCTCAGCATTATGTTCTTTTGACTATGTAAGTTAACACCATTTAATTTTGTATTCCTGATATTTTGTGTTTCTTGTAGAAAGGCACAGATGAAGGTGGTTTCACCGGAAGCGCTTTGCTAAAATTTTTTTTACGACATACACGTTATACAAAATTTTCTTTTATTATACTACTTCACGTGTACTCAACCATCCTCATTCCATATTCCAATTATGTTCTTATTTGTTTCATCTCTTTTTCCTACTCTGCTGTTGAAATCTCCCAAGATGAATATTCTTCCTTTTGCCTCTTCTAATGTTATCGTTAGTTCTTCCCAAAATTTGTCTTTGTTCTCTGTTTTGTCATCTTCATTTGGTCCATATACTACTATAATTGTTTCTTTTGTATTCGTGTTCTTATCTTTCATTTCTATATTTAATATTCTCTCCGATATTGCTTCCCAGCTGTGTATGTTCATTTCTAATCTCTTGTGTATAATGCATCCCACTCCCGCTGCTGCTCTCTCTCTCTCTTCTACTCCACTGGTTATAAGTGTATGGCCTTTTTCAATTTTTATCGCTCCTTGTCCCTTTTTTTTGTCTCTGTTATTGCTAGCATTTCCAATTCCATGTTTTCGAATTCCTCTTCTAGTTCTATTTCTTTGCCTGCTATACTTCTGATATTCCATGTTCCTATTTTTCTTATATTGTTTCTTTTGGTCTTGTTTATCTGTCCTTCCGTTGTTTGTTCCCTTTTCGTATTTGTTTTCACAGCCATAGTCGTATATTTTGTATTTCTTCCCTTGCTATTTCACGTATCTTTTTTTGTATTTCAAGTTCTTTTTGTGTAAGTTCTGAATCTATGTATACTTTTTCTGTATAGTTTCTTAGCTTGTTCTTATTTTTTAGTATGTCCAATTTCTCAGAGAAACTTTCTGTCTCTACTACGAAGGCATTGTCTCCTATTTTCTTAGTATTCCGTAGCTTTACCTTGACCTTTGACTTCATTATCCAAGAAATTTTCAGTCGTTTCTTTTATCATCTTGTCGTCAGTCGACTCAATTTTTATTCCTGTTATTATCAGGTTTTTCCTTTTACTTTTTCTTTCCACTTTTTCGATTTTTTCATGTAAGTTTTTCATTTCTTTCTTTATTTCTATGTTGTCCTCCTTTAGTTCTGTTATTTGTTTTTGGTTTTCTCTCGCTTCTCTTCTCATTTCTTTTATTTCATTAAGCATTTCGCCGTTCTGGGTTATCCAAGTTGCTTTTAGGTGATGTTTTTCTGGATATCTTCTTTTTTGCGTACATTTCATCTAACTGGTCTCTTTTTCTCTTGTACTCTTCTTCTGTATCCGTTCCGCTGCCTAGCGGCATTTTCAAAGATATATTTTATCACTAGTATCCGCTGGTAATGAGTGTAAAATCTCTTTTAGTCCGGCTCTGTGTTTACCCGTACCGTATTGTGTATTGCCTACCAGCAACAACCTGCCTTCGTCAGCTTCTATCTCAATGAGGTTATGTATATTCTCCTAGCGAAGTATGGATTGTTCAATTTATTGTTTATGAGTGGACTTACTGCGAGGTATTATGTCACAGTTTGTTCGCGTTTTTGATCTTCTCTATTTTCTCCCTTTGTGCACTTACTAACTCGTCACAGCCCGTAATTTCGGGTTTTATGTCGGAGTGTTGTTTACACACGTTATAATCCGGACAGGTCCGTACTCTCTCCTATTGATTCTATCTTTTCAAACTCCACACTTTCTGAGTTTATGGAAATTACATCATCATTATTTGAGATTTTTAAGAGTTCATTTCTATCAGTGGACCACCCTGAAGCTGTTGTAATTTTGTTTTTCCTGATGGGAACGGACTTGTAATTGTGCTTTAATACCATTTTCTGCTACATTTCTGTACCGGCAAGTGTCTTCAGAGCTGTAGGGACACTTCCTTATGCGTTTTCTCATCCTTTTATCCTTAGTTGGCTTCATTCGATGTGATTCACCCTGGTCCTGATCATCAAATTGCTGTTTCTTATCGTAATAGTTGGGCTCATCTTCATATTGGTGCTTTATGTCGTGGCTATCATTTTCTCGATATCTGTGGTATTGCATTTGAGCTCTTCCAATGTTGTCCTGTTCTTGATAAAAAAATTTTGTCATAATCCCTCTTGACTACATTAACATTGTATTGCCTCCTTGGTGTATTAGTTCTTTGAGAACTATTGAAGTCTGCTCCCTGCTGACTATGCATATCAGATCTAGTTGTCCTATTATTATCATAACCTCTGTTGTTATTGTATTGACTATTTCTATTTTGATTGGAATTGAAAGTATTACAATTATTATTATTATTATTGTCTCTATTGTAGGTTGAGTGGATGTCTAACTTCTTGTCTGCTTGCAGTAAAATTATTTTTAAAATTGTTAAATTGGTTTCTTCTTGGTCTGAATTGTCTGTTTTCCAAATCATCAAATTGTTCCAACACCTCATAAATATTTTCGACCGTTTTGGGATACAGACTAGCAAGATCTCTTGCAATTTCTAATGGAAGGTGATTAACGATTAGTTCAGTGCCTTCTTCTAATGATATCAAGTCTATTTCTTTAATTTGTTTGAGCATTTTTAAAAAGTATGTTGCCATTTCCGAAGTATCTCCCTTGATGTATTTACCATTATAAATCTTCATCAGATGTCGTTGTTGCCTGTCTCTACTCCAATATTTTGCCAAGAATTCTCTTTTCCATACCCTGTATGAATCGATCTCATCACAAAAAAGTTCCTCACAAAGTTTAGCTGGTCCTCTCAAACTCCGTTTTACCCAACTAATAAATTCATGGTTCCGTAATTGCTGATCTTCCATCCATGTCTCCAGTCGTTTCAAAAATTCTTCAGGATTCAAATTACTCGTACTATTGAAGGTAGGCATCCTGTATATCGTCCTGTCTCGTGGTGGTGATGGAGATCTTAAAATTCGTCTTGGGTTATGTGTTTCTGACAACAGTGGTTCTAGACTTTTCCTGCAATTTACTTGATTTGTTTTATGTTCCATTTCTTTTTTATCAGCTTTCTTGACCGTTGATGTATCCTCTTCTTCACTGGTACTATTTTGATCCTTGTTACCTCCATTGAGTTTATCCATTATTCCCATGTAAAGTTGATATTCTTCGTTATCTATAGCTGCTTCTGATGCATTGAATCCTTTAAACTCTGACGTTCTGGTGATTCTTCTATTGTCAATTTCTTCATGTCTACGCTCTCTCCGTCTATCTGATATTTTACTGTTTTCTCCTAGATCACCCTCTTTTGAAACTTTTGGAATTGCACCTGTACGACTTCCTGTTTGGTCTTGTAAATCTTGATCCGGTGTCTCTTCTGACATTTTGTAGAATTTATTGTGTAGGTATAGTTCAAGTGTGATTCAATGTAACACAGCAGTATTCAGTTCAAGTGAGATTTAATGAAACGCAGTTGTATGTAGTTAAAGTGAAATTTATTGTAACGCAGTTGTATGTAGTTCAAATGAAATTTAATGAAACGCAGCTGAGTGTAAACTATGAATGTGAAGGTGTCCAAATAAGATAATACCACTTGATTCCAAATAAAAAAAAAGCGACTACTATGAAACCGTACGTATGAGAGAGAAAAAAAAAACTTAGGTTGTTGTAGTTATGACCGTACAAGCGCAAATACAAGAATGAGATAACACAGCCGTAGACTCACCCAAAATTCTCCCCGGAAAGCACTTCCGTCTGTCAGTCTGGTACTGCCTTATTACGGTTGCGTAGGTCACTGTGGTTGCCTCAGTCCAAATGAGATCCAGCACAGAAGAATGAACAGTTTTCCAAGTACCTGTATAACAATAACATTTTAGAACAATTTAATAGCTTGTACAAATAAATAACTCAATACACAGGGTTATTCACGTTATTCGACACGAAACATTATGGCTGAAGTATCTGATTTTGAAGAAGTTTTTTTTTCTGGATTGATAGGGACCCCTTAAGGCTACATTTTAAAAATATTTTCCTGTTATACAGGGTGTCCCTAAAACACGAAACTTATCAAAGTTGTATTTTTTTAAATAGAATACCTTGTATATTATTTCATTTTTTTTTTTTTGTATGTATGTTTGTATGATCAAAATTGAGGTAAGTTTGATTGAGGTTTAATACACCTAAACCTTATGGTTTTTGAAATATCTTCAATTTTGCGAAAATGTAGTATTCATTTTAATGCTTAATTTCTCAGCTGTTGTTTTCTTTTTTTTAACCAAATTAATAATCAAGTCTACCAATTGATCAAGTTTGACGTCACACTTATGAAACTTTTTATAACTTATACAGAGTGTCTAAAAATTATGGTTAAATAATCAATATCTTTAAACGGTAATAGCCTGTTTAATTTAAATGGGATACCCTGTATTTTATGTCAACAACAGATTTAGAATTTAATTATCTATCAATTATTATTATGCGTTCCTGTAGCTAACTTCTCACGTTTTCAAGTAAAGCGATGAAAAAGAAAAAAAATAGGTTTCTCATTAACACCAATAGATGGAGATGCCGTCTCCAAACCCTCGTTAGGAACATTATTTCACCTATGGTATTTTGACAATTTCTATTATTATTTCATTAAAGTTGTCAGTTATTAATTAATATTTTCAATTACTAATCGATATTTTGCGCAATTTGGTTTTGACTTACATGGGAATTTTTGATTACGGAGGTGATCACCGCAAATTGAGTATCTTCATTTCCAGTCACAGGTTTCCTTTTGATGGGTTTTTCATACTGAACACTTCCAGTTTCTCTAAATTGTGTTAACGGTCTCTCAGATACTGCCTTATTTGGATGGTTTCTGTTTGGAAATCTTTCAGAGTAAACTCTTGATGCTAAGAGGTAGTTTTGATGGCATTCTCCCAGTATAAAAATCATGTCGATCCGTTCTTCTTTTGGATAAATTAGCATTTTTTCTACAAAGATCACAAGCTATTGCTAGCACTAATAGAACGATTAGTAATTGAAAATATTAATTAATAACTGACAACTTTAAGGAAATAATAATAAAAGTTGTCAAAATACCATAGGTGAAATAATGTGCCAAAGAGGGTTTGGAGACGGCATCTCCATCTATTGGTGTTAATGAGAAACCTATTTTTTTTTTCTTCGCTTTACTTGAAAACGTGAGAAGTTAGCTATAGGAACGTATAATAATAATTAATAGATAATTAAATTCTACATCTGTTGTTGACATAAAATACAGGGTATCCCATTTAAATTAAACAAACTATTACCGTTTAAAGATATTGATTATTTAACCATAATTTTTAGACACCCTGTATAAGTTATTAAAAGTTTCATAAGTGTGACATCAAACTGGTAGACTTGATTATTAATTTTGTTAAAAAAAAAGAGAACAACAGCTGAGAAATTAAGCATTAAAATGAATACTACATTTTCGCAAAATTGAAGATATTTTGAACCATAAGGTTTAGGTGTATCAAACCTCAATCAAACTTACCTTGATTTTGATCATGCAAACCAAAAATGAAATAATATACAAGGTATTCCATTTAAGAAAATTCAACTTTGATACGTTTCGTGTTTTAGGGACACTCTGTATTACATGAAAATATTTTTAAAATGTAGCTCTAAAGGGTCCCTATCCATTCAGAAAAAAAAATCTTTAAAATCAGATACTTTACCCATAATGTTTCGTGTCGAATAACGTGAATAACCCTGTATATACGACGAAAATGTAAATATTTTAATCAAGGATTTTACAACAAACTGTATAAAACGCAACTGATACACATATACACATATACATATACACATATATTTTTTTTATGCTCGGGCGCCAATTGCAACGATCCAACTTATTTAATACAAGCTGGTATCGCTATCCAAGGGTTTTTGTTACTTTGAGCGTGAATTCAACAACAAGTAGTTACTTTGAATTCTTTCTATTTTCCAACTACGAAATAATATATGTATATAATAATATGTGCATCAAATTTTTAACAATATATATAACAATAATATGTAACTTTACGAAAATGTTTGAAAGACTTTATAACTAACAATATTAATACAATTCAGCCGACAAATATGTGAATATAATTTCTAAATTATAGGAAAAATACAAAATAATAGAACAAATGACAATACCTTGAATACTCAACCTGCACAAAGCTGGGAGTTACTATCATATCATCCCTGCTCGGGCGCCAATTGCAACGATCCAACTTATTTAATACAAGATGGTATCGCTATCCAAGGGTTTTTGTTACTTTGAGCGTGAATTCAGCAACAAGTAGTTACTTTGAATTCTTTCTATTTTCCAATTACGAAATAATATAAAGGATGTTTATCAATTGGATGCCGATACTTAAGGGTGATAATCCTTGGATGATTTTAAGACAAAAAGTCCATATAAACATAGGTCCGCAAGAGCTTAGTTTTCAAGATACAGGGTGTTGAAATATTAAAAAATAAATGATTTTTTTTATAATTACTTTGATACTATTCCAGATATCTTTATGAAATTTGGTACACGTCTTCTAGGTTTCAATATGCATTTTGTGATGTACAAACAATTTCATTATTTTTACCAGTGGCGTCCGTACGGGCTTTGCACTCAATATTTTTGGAGAAAAAACTTATACGCCACTGCTTCCTTCCAAAATAAAAATTATTTTTAAAGTCTCTATTTATTTCTGAGCCAATTTGTTCTCTTGATTTTTTTCCGTCCGGCGCATGAATTTCGCTTAAAAAAATAAAATCTACTTAATTGCATTGACACCCTGCTGTGTCATCCAATATTTTTAAATCAGTGGCGCCCTCTCTAACATTCCCTTGCATTTTGATGCATAGAAGATGTGTACCAAATTTTAAAAAGATATTCAATTAATAAACACCCTGTATAAATACAGGGTGTTTATTAATAATTGAATGCCGATACTTATGGGTGATAATCCTTGGATGATTTTAGGACAAAAAGTTTATATAGACATAGGTCCGCAAGAGCATAGATTTTAAGATACAGGGTGTTGAAATTTAAAAAAAAAATCTTTTTTTTTATCATCACTTTGATACTATTCCAGATATCTTTTTGAAATTTGGTACACGTCTTCTATGCATCAAAATGCATGGGAATGTTAAAGAGGGCGCCACTGATTTAAAAATATTGGATGACACAGCAGGGTGTCAATGCAATTAAGTAGATTTTATTTTTTTAAGCGAAAACCATGCGCCGGACGGAAAAAAATCAAGAGTACAAATTGGCTCAGAAATAAATAGAGATTTTAAAAATGATTTTTATTTTGGAAGGCAGCAGTGGCGTACAAGTTTTTTCTCCAAAAATATTGAGTGCAAAGCCCGTACGGACGCCACTGGTGAAAATAATGAAATTGTTTGTACATCACAAAATGCATATTGAAGTCTAGAAGACGTGTGAATAGTATCAAAGTAATTATATAAAAATCATTTATTTTTTAATATTTCAACACTCTGTATCTTGAAAATTAAGCTCTTGCGGACCTATGTATATATGAACTTTTTGTCTTAAAATCATCCAAGGATTATCACCCTTAAGTATCGGCAATTAATAAACACCCTGTATAATAATATGTGCATCAAATTTTTAACAATATATAACAATAATATGTAACTTTACGAAAATGTTTAAAAGACTTTATAACTAACAAAATTAATACAATTCAGCCGACAAATATGTGAATTTAATTTCTAAATAGTCGTCAATCAATATATTTGAGGAAAAATACAAAATAATGGAACAAATGACAATTTGCAAAAATGCTATATTGCTTGATCAAATTCCCTCGGTGCGCCCCAGATTAGTAAAGATCCACAGAAAAAACAGTTTAACGTGCCCATTAGCCTTTGATTGACAACTTATTTTTTTTTATCCAGGCTGCTTCACAAACAAAAAGGTATAAATGTGGACTTTGAAATTCAGACGAACATTTCCTTATGCTCGTTGTTCTTGGAAAGCCTTTAAAAACCCTCTTCTTTGCCATGATGCCATATGATCTACTCGTAGTTTTTTTTTAATAAACCCCCCCCCATTCAGCATTTTTTTGAAATTTCGGTTTTAAACTGTTAGTCGTTAATTTTGTCTTGTCGTATGTCATGCAGAAAGTGTCTACTCCCGTGTGCGGGTGAGAAGTCTTGGTCCGTTTGTGTGTTACGCTGTTGCCGAGTTGTGCAACTGATGAGCGATTTGCCACTGCTAGAGATCACACACTTGCACCGCACTTACACAATCAAAAACCACAACAACCTTCGTTAACAGGTAGCTTGCAAAATCGCTACCGTCGAACTTTTGTTTAGGTTGGGTCAGATTGTTTAGTTTGGGTCACCGTCTGAGAGATACAGAAGCTTGATTGATCAGATAAGCCAAGGATATAATTTTTGAAACTTTGACATTTTCATAGTTCAGTGTCTTATGTTATATTGTTTTCTTTTGTCATAGTCTATTGAAATATACAGACAAAAACTATTGCAGTCATGGTTTTTAAGAAGTTTGGATAAGTTTGGCAACATTGTATGTTGGTTCTATTGCCTCGTTTACACTCAGCACATGCTTCCGTTTTTCGAATTTTTAAAAAACCATTCGAAATAGACATAGAAAAAGTACCACTAGTAACTATGACTTGTATTTTGTTTCATAATTTCTTAAGAAACAGTAAATCATCTCGGAATATATACAGTCCCGCAGGAACTTTTCACTCCATAGTTGACGAAGTGCATGTCGATGGCTCTTGGAGACAAACACAAAACAATTCAGAAACTTCAGCCATTAGGCGAATCCCAGTTGTGGCAAGACGATCATCAAAAACATTTGCGAAATTCGATCAGAGTTTGGTCATTAATTCCATAATTTAAATACAGAGTGTATTCAGTAATGACCTCGGTAATGACGTTATAATAAATAAATAATATCAACAATTGAGCAAGTGTAAGTTTTCATTAGATAATGAACTTACCCTATCTTCCGTGTTAATGGTCCCCTCTACATCATAAAGTGATCCCAAAAAACTCTCCATAATTTCAAATGCAAACCATTCTGGCTGGAATATATCTTTATATATACAGGGTATCCGGAAATGATGATAAAAAAAATCAGGGGGCATTCTAGACCCAAAATAAATGCTACCTTTTCCTATAAATTTTTTTTAAATTGATTATTGACGGAGTTACAGGGTGTTAAAGTTGCATTTTATTTGCAGTTTTTTTGATTTAGGGTTGTGCCTGGTCAACTGACCGAGATTTTGACCGATTTTGACACGATAGATTTTGACCAGGTCAAAATCCACTCACATCGCGGCGCCATCTAGCCAGAATCGTGGTATTGACATGACAAAACGATAGAAAACAAAAAACGGACATATTATTATTTTATTGGTGTTTCAATGTAAAGGTGTGCTTTGATGCTTGGATAATTATTATTTCAAATATTCACGAGGTAATAAATTTGTGCAACTTCACCCGTGGCAACCGGGATCTAAATACTAATTTTTACACATATTTAAACTTGAATATTTTCTAAACGACTCATCAAAAAGGTATCAAACTATATATTTTTGAAATCAGGGAAATAAGCTCTTTCATAATATTTGATAATATACGGGGACTTTCATTGAAAACAATGATACTTGTGGAAAAATATGGACATTCCGATTGTCTTTTGTTTTTTTTGATAACATTTTTGAAAAGTTTAGATGAATATCTAAAACTTTCATATTTACAAAACTTTCATATCTCGATAGATAACGCCGGGTCAATATATACGGAATGACCTTGTACAGGGTGATTTTCTCATATGGCATTTGAGAAAAAAATTTATAGGGTGAAAGTTGTGAACATTACATAATTTTAATACGTGGAAACAAGTTTCTGGGAATGCAATTCTGCACAACTTTCATTCTATAAAATTTTTTCTCACATGCCATATCACGAAATCACAGTTTTGCTGATTTTTTTGAAAAAGAGTCTTTTGATTTTTTTGAAAAAAATCAAACAAATTCGATTTTTTTTATTTTAATCGGATTTTCTTGAGTAAGATCTTTTTTTTATTATGTATTTTTTTTTTGATAATAATTTTTTAATATTCTGAACATAATATTTCATATCAAGATTTGTCACATAACAACGCAACTTAACTACTTTCAAACTTAACTTGAGTCATATTTAATATTTTTGAAACATGACTGAATACCAACTCAACTGACATCAATTTAATCATTTTAAAAAAACAAAACCAATTAATAAAACATCGGCGAGACTAAATACATAATTGTATGTTGATGACTTAATTTAATTTTACTCTTCAAAAATGAAAGCAGAGAAGGAGGAATATATTTTGTAATAATGTGGTTCAAATCAATGATCTGAAAAAAAAATCATTTGATTAAAATCGCGATTCATATCACTGATTTAAATCAATTGTTAAAAGTGTAATGCTGAACGACTTTGCTTCTACGATATTTTTTCGTAAGAAACGGAGAAAACACATAGCTCCCTTATTTTCAAGATGGCGGGCTAAGCTCAACCTCCTTTTCGCGAAAACTCAGAGTTAAGCTATTGAGAACCCTCTCCACAAATTGAAATTTTTTTTTGCGTATTTCATGAAACTCTCAGATGACCCTATACGGGGACTTTCATTGAAAACAATGATACTTGTGGAAAAATATGGACATTCCGATAGTCTTTTGTTTTTTTTGATAACATTTTTGAAAAGTTTAGATGAATATCTAAAACTTTCATATTTACAAAACTTTCATATCTCGATAGATAACGCCGGGTCGATATATACGGAATGACCTTGTACAGGGTGATTTTCTCATATGGCATTTGAGAAAAAAATTTATAGGGTGAAAGTTGTGAACATTACATAATTTTAATACGTGGAAACAAGTTTCTGGGAATGCAATTCTGCACAACTTTCATTCTATAAAATTTTTTCTCACATGCCATATCACGGAATCACAGTTTTGCTGATTTTTTTGAAAAAGATTCTTTTGATTTTTTTGAAAAAAATCAAACAAATTCGATTTTTTTTATTTTAATCGGATTTTCTTGAGTAAGATCTTTTTTTCATTATGTATTTTTTTTTGATAATAATTTTTTAATATTCTGAACATAATATTTCATTTCAAGATTTGTCACATAACAACGCAACTTAACTACTTTCAAACTTAACTTGAGTCATATTTATTATTTTTGAAACATGACTGAATACCAACTCAACTGACATCAATTTAATCATTTTAAAAAAACAAAACCAATTAATAAAACATCGGCGAGACTAAATACATAATTGTATGTTGATGACTTAATTTAATTTTACTCTTCAAAAATGAAAGCAGAGAAGGAGGAATATATTTTGTAATAATGTGGTTCAAATCAATGATTTGAAAAAAAAATCATTTGATTAAAATCGCGATTCATATCACTGATTTAAATCAATTGTTAAAAGTGTAATGCTGAACGACTTTGCTTCTACGATATTTTTTCGTAAGAAACGGAGAAAACACATAGCTCCCTTATCTTCAAGATGGCGGGCTAAGCTCAACCTCCTTTTCGCGAAAACTCAGAGTTGAGCTATTGAGAACCCTCTCCACAAATTGAAATATTTTTTTGCGTATTTCATGAAACTCTCAGATGACCCTATTCTGCGCACTGGTCTAATGTATATGTAGGTACTATTTCGTTGTCGACATTAGCCGGTACCTGCTAGCAGTCAATGTCATAAGTATTGCTAAATTATTATTATCCCTTTTTTTGGTGCCAGTTAATGTAGGTTGTGTGTTGTTTTTGTGACTGAGAGTGCTATATTTATTTTTTGTTAGATGTTTCTCAATAAATACACAACCCCACTTTGATTGTAACAGTCCTAACTGTTTTGTGCTATACTGTATGCGACTTTTGTGTGAATATTTTCATTCTCTCAACCTTTTGACATAAAAAAGTTATACTACTTTTGTTTCGATAAATCTAACCGTTTTCGAGAAATACGCTAAAATACTTTGCTTGGATGTGATGAATACGAAATTATTTTAACTTATTTCCATAGCATGCTTTGGAATCATGCGCTGTAAGTTGCCGTGGAAACAAATTTGATTAGAATCACTTTTGACAGTTGGTAATTTTTCTCAATTTTTATTTTTTTTTATTTTCAGTATTTTTGTCATTGAACACCCCACCAGCGTGACAACAAATTTTCAAAAAATTACCAACTTTAAAAACTAATTTTTCTAAAACTTGTTTCTCCGGCAACTATAGCACTTGTTTCCACAGCATGCTATGTTTAAGGTTGAAATCGATTAAAATGATTTCGTATTCATTACATGCAAGCAAAGTTATTTTAGCGTTTTTCTCGAAAATGGTTGGATTCCTCGCAACAAAAGAAGTACCCTTTTTTTTATGTCAAAAGGTCGAAAGATCAAAAATATTTGGTCAAAATATTAGCACAAAAAAATTGGGACCAATCAAATCAAATTATAGGATCGTACCTACAAAATGTGAAAAAACGGTGGGCAAATTTGAATTCCTCGTCCCGATAAAGCCTCAAATACGAGATTTTGTCAAAATATGATAAGCGTAGCAAAATGTATTGCACAAAAACTGCAAATGAAATGCAACTTCAACCCAGTAACTCCGTCAATAATCAATTTTCGAAAAAATATTATAGGAAGAGGTAGCATTTATTTTTTGTCTAGAATTCTCAACTGAATGTTTTGCTCTTCATTTCCGGACACCCTGTACAGGGTGTATAACTAAGAGAGCTCGCCGGCCATATCTCCGTGAGTATTCATCCACATTTTGGAAAAAAAAAATGATTATAAAAGTTGTCAAGAGAAATTGCTGGAAATTATTTCGTGCGATGTCCGCTAGGGGGCGCAATACAGTAGTGAAATGGAAAATATAGGTTTTATCAAGAATATTGAACGGTGAGCTACCCGATAAATAATTTTATATTAAAGAAGGAAAAATTATGAACATTTTTCATATTAAACTCCTTTTTCGGGTGGGGAAGGGTCGAATGTTAATTTTTAAAATTGTTGATAACTTTTGATTGGCTTAATCGATTCCAATAAGCTTAGCGTCGTTTTGAAGGTTCATTGCTATGCTTTTTTATGGTGTTATATCACTTTACGAATTATTTTATTGCTGAAAGCTAGAGGGCGCTTTCTGTTAAAATGAATTATTTCATTGATTTTTTCAAAAATATCAAATACAAAGGTGTTCTTCTTTTACGTTAGTTTGAAAGAGCGTGAAAAAAATATAAAAAATGGCGCAAACGGCAGGTCAATAACGCGTACTGGGCCGGCGCGTGTGCGTTGAACAAATCCAGCTGCTGTCCTCGAACGACGCCATTCAGGACATTCCGGCCGTTGGAATATAGGGACATGAAGGTTTTCAGGGACATGTCCACCTCGGGTGACTTGATTTGCCTCACGTCTGCTTCCTGATGGTCTCCAGCATACGGGGCCAAACGGTTAAAATGAACAACCTTCGGCTTCCCTCGTGGTGGTTTCTTTATCCGGTAGACGACGTCATTGTTTCGCTTCAGAATCTTCTACGGGCCCTACCAAGTACTTTGCAGTTTTGGAGAGAATCCACGTCGCCTCTGTGGGTTGTGAAGCCAAATCAAATCCCCAACCTGGAACCTCCCTTTTCGGCCTTCACGTCGTATGCCTCCTTGATCCTGTCGCTGGCACTTTGGATGTTTAGTCGGACTCGTTGATGGATATCGTCCATCTTTCGACGAAGATCACTTGCGTAGTCTTCCCCAGCGACATCTTCACCAGGTGGACAGCCAAACTTCAAATCGCAGGGCAGCCGGAGTTCACGACCCATGATGATCTTGGCAGGTGTTTCGCCCTTCGATTCATGAACTGCTGACCTGTACGCCATGAGGAACAGGTGGAGATGTTGATCCCAGTCTCTTTGATGGTCAGAGACAACTTTGGCCAAGTGTCGATTGATGGTTCGGTTCATTCGCTCCACCATGCCATCCGATTGTGGGTGCAACGCCGTTGTCTTCGTCTTCTTGATCTTCAAGACATCGCAGACGTTCTGGATTAGAGTCGATTCGAAGTTCCCGCCTTGGTCCGAATGCAGCTCCAACGGGACACCGAAACGGCAAAACCATTCCCTAATCAAGACATCGGCAACGGTAGCCGCCTCCTGGTTTGGCAAGGCATACGCTTCAGCCCACTTGCTGAAGTAATCCATGGCGACCAAGATGTATTTATTTCCTTTGTCCGATTCAGGGACCGGTCCAGCCACGTCGATCGCGATCCTTTCAAAGGGGCTTTCCACGTTGTATTGACGCATAGGAGCTTTTGGACGTTTCTGGGGTCCGTTACTTGCCGCACATACGGCACATTTTCTGCACCTTTCCTTCACATCGGCTTGACAGTTGACTCAGTAGAACCGCTCTCGCAGTTTTCCCAGCGTTTTCGTCACTCCTAGATGCCCACCCGTGACGCCATCGTGGACTTCCCTCATCACTTCTGTCTGTCGGCTTCGGGGAATCACTATCTGCTTCCGATCTTCTGTGCCATCCAGATTCTTCACCACTCTCTTTAGGATGCCGTCATCAAGAACCATCGAGTATCATTGAGCCCAGTAGGACTTCGCGGTGGTCGAGAATCGCTCGACTTCTTGCCAGGTTGGTCGTTGGCCCGCCTGTTTCCATCCGATGACAAGCTTCAGGTCTTGATCTTTCTCCTGGTCCTCTCGAAGTGACCTGGTCTGCCAGGAATCATCCACCACAGTCGTCCTGCAAGTGCTCGCTTCCTTTTCCTTGGCTCTTTGACAGTGATTACATTGTTCTGGACAAGGTCTCCTGGACAGAGCATCAGCGTTGTTGTGTTGAACTCTTGAAGTCTCTCAATCCAACGAGCAACTTGACCCTCCGGATTCTTGAACTGTAGGAGCCATTTGAGCGCGGCGTGGTCGGTTCTCAGCAGAAACTTTCTCCCGTAGAGGTACTTGTAGAAGTGCTCTACCCCTTTGACTACTGCCATTAGCTCCCTTCTCGTGACGCAGTAGTTCCGTGCCAATATCCGCTTTTGAGGTCCAGGGTTGAGAAGATCTTCGATCCGGCCAAGGTGTCCAGAGTGTCGTCGATCCGTGGTAGCGGGTAGCTGTCTTTCTTCGTCAAGTTGTTCAGCTGACGATAGTCCACACAGAATCGAGTTGAACCGTCCTTCTTTTTAACCAGAACAACTGGCGATGACCACGGACTACTAGAAGGCTCGATGACACCGCCTTTCTCCATGTCCTTGATTATCTTGTCCGCCTCCTACTTCTTGGCCAAAGGTAGTCTTCTAGCTGTTTGGCGAGGACGGACCGATCTCTTGCTCCCTCTGTGTTGATGGTGTGCCGCACCACGTTCGTTCGGCCCTTTTCCCCAGTCCCGTTGTCGAAGGTGTCGCCGTACTTTCTTATCAGGTCTCTCAATCGTTGTTTTTGTCTCTTATCCAGGTCTTCTGAAGAGGTGACAACTAACTTCTCCATCTCTCCGGTGAACTCAGAGATAGTCTTCTCAGTCTCACATAGCTGTCGCACCACGGAGGAAATTGAAGAGCAGAGTCCCAACGGCGTTCCCTTCGCCAAGCTCACTGAGTGATGGTTGACGTTCATCACTCTGACAGGCACAGTCCTCTTCACTTGTACCAAGCTCTTTCCACAAGCAATTCCTCGGCCTATTTCGGAGTCGTCTAGTCTAGGGTCAAAGATAACGGTGCCTCCTTCTTTGACTTGTCCATCCAGACGACCCCACAGGATCATCTCGCTCCTCTCTGGAATCGAAGCATTCCCAGCTAGCAGTACACGAACCATCTCCTCCTCTTTCCCATGTAGAATCACCTCTTCGTTGTTGACTCTCAAGGTGCCATGCCTGAGATCCAATTGGAAGCCTCGGGAGTTCATGATGTCCATCCCGATGATGATTTCTTCTTCGATGTCAACAACCAGCATTTGATGTTCGAAGCTGGTGCTTCCCAGAGTCACTGTCGCTTCCACTTCACCATGCATTCTTGCCAGGTCTCCTGTTGCAGTTCGTAGTCGCCACTTAGTTGGTCTTATCATTGTCGGTGTTGTGACAATATCGGGCCTGATGATCGTCTTTGTCGCACCTGTATCCAGCAGCATGGTGCGATGTTCTCCATCGATCAAGCCATTTTCAAACACGCTGTTCTGTCTGGGTCCTAAAGAGGCGACTATGGCGGTTTTCCTTGGGGCATACTGGTTACAGGTCGACGATTGCCCCTTCGCATCGACCCTCGCTAGTTATCCGACGTCGAAGAAGGTGCCCGTATCTCCTTCTTGCATCGACTACGAATGTGGCCAAGCTCCCCACAATTCCAGCATCGTAGCTCCCTTCGCTTGGTCGCCTCCATTTCCTTGAGGACTCTCCTCACATTTGTGTCGAAGGAGTCTTCCTCTGCGAGATCTTGTTCCTCCATCCTTCGCACGCGCGCAGGAAGCTTGACGGATTGCTTAGCCGCTTCAAACTCCAGGGCTTTTGCCAGTGCATCCACCAGTCTGTTAGGACGATGAAGTATTAGGGACTGCCTTATCTCCTGATCCCAAAGACCATCCAAAAAGGCCTGCACTGCCAGCCTCTCCATCACATTTTCTGGCGTGGTTGGATAAGCCAGTCTTGCCAGGCGAGCAACATCCGCTTCAAACTCCTGCATGGTTTCGTTGGATTTTTGGATGCGGTTCTTCAACTGGGAATGGTAGACATGCTCCAAATGAGTTTGACCATACCGCAGCTCCAAATGCTTCACCAGAACATCCT
This sequence comes from Orchestes rusci, assembly GCA_958502075.1. NCBI lineage: Eukaryota > Metazoa > Arthropoda > Insecta > Coleoptera > Curculionidae > Orchestes > Orchestes rusci. The sequence goes on along the minus strand of OY293303.1, from coordinate 59,251,928 downwards.
AGTCCTCCTGTTCCTGGGTGTTCAGCGTCTGCAGGATTTCCGTCGCCTCCCCACGAAGTGCCAGTGTCAGTGCCAGAGCTTTCTTGGTTGCGGTCCATCCATTTGCCCTTGCCGCTGCCTCGAACTGACGATGGTAATTGTTCCAGGACAGCTTGCCATCAAACTGAGGGGCTTTCATGTGGACTCGCACGGTATCAGACTCCATTTTAGCACCTTTGCTCTCGAATGTCACTTCTGGTTGTTTCTTAATCACTGCTACTTGTCTTCGCACTTCCTCGATTTCTTCTTCCAAAGTCTTCATTGTATCTCCAAGTTTTGCTTCAAATCGTTGCTCAAGGTTCTCAATTTCTTCCGTTACCTGATCCTTCCAGAAGTTGTAGTTGTCCGCCAGCTGTTCCTTGATTTTCTCCTCCATCATTCTAGAAGATTCTACAAACTTCTCTTCCAATTTATCTTCCAACTTTCTAGAGTTCTCTTCCATTTTCCTCGAATTTTCTTGAAGTTGATCCTTCAGCTCATCTTTCAAGTTTTTCGACAATTACTCCACAGCGTTCGGATCAGGAATTTCAAATTGGAACGTATCTGGATCCATGCCTTCTTCCATTAAAGCCTCACGAAGCCGTTGTTGTAGATCAGCTTTCTTCCCACTTGTATCCAAATCACGCTCCTCCAGCTCCCTCTTCAACTCGGTTACCTTCAATCCGGTTAAAAACACTAGTTTCATAGCCATTGCAGCGAATATTTATGTCCGTTTCTATAGCACTTAATAAATCCCACTTCTGACACCAATGTAGCAAGTTTCGCTATAGAAAACACTGTTCACTATGTACAGAACTCACTATTCACAAACAAAATCACAGCTTATTTATGTTTTACGATTTATATTTCACGACGTATTCAGAACTGAACCAATTCACTTGAAATGACGGATCTCATTATATACCCTCGCCAGGATTGAAAGAACATTCCAGATAATTTTAGAAAAGCGAAGAATGTTCGACGCCATCTAGCCTTGCTAGAATGTACCAGAAGAAGGCAATTCTACACACATGGTGGATGCGCCCAACATGTGCTTAACACTTGTTTCGTCACACTATCAACTGCAACTCGCCGATTGGCTGCAAGTGACGTTGATGACGAGATTTTATTAAATATTTTTTTAATTGTAATACCAAATAAGTATAGCATCCTGTTCACAACATTCATAACAGTTTTGGGGCATACTGAGAATCTAGAGCCGATACTCAGCAAATTGTCTTGAGGTGCCATATACCACAAGAATATAAGGCAGTGTCCATTTAAATCTATGGGATAATCTCGTCCAGTATTCAACGCTTGCATAGCAAATTATCCCTATCCACTGATAGGGTTGTTATCAAGATCCCGACAACATTTTCATATCTCCATAGATAAGGCCGCTAGCATATACGGAATCATTGACTATAAAAAAAATAGACCTAGCTTGTCTTTTCTGAGAGCGATCATGCATTAGCTTTAAGAAAACAAATATACCTATCTCTTTCTATACCCCTACCACAGTTTATTGAACAAAGCTCTGCCCTCGATATTTTGCACCAGCATCATTGCCAAGTGTCCGATTTTGACAAGGTACTCCATTTTACTCTCTATATTTATCAATAGTTAAAACATGATAGAATCAAGATAAAATCAACTCTCATCTGATCTCATCAGTTAAAGATACAACAAGAACGATATTATTGGCATTCAAATATGTATTTTTCATTCAGGCACGATTAATTTAACAAAACTTATCATCTCCTTCAAACATGCCTCGAAAATGTGGCAACAAGATCGGGTATCATGTACCTGGATCGTTGAGTTCTATAAGGCTTTAGAGAAGGAAAGCTTCAAAAATAATGGCACCATCATCCAATTCTGGACGTATGTCTGAGAAATTCACTGTATCGCTATCCTTGTCGAGTTATATCTATCTGCGTCGCCGAAAACTGACGCGGTTGCCGATTTGGGCGAATCTTCATCAATATTTTCATTATAGAAATTCCTCTGTTTACCAAATTGATCGATAAGACATGATGAGATACAATGAGAATTAAGGAGGAATTACAATTGTTCATTTTTCGAGTAGGTGCATCAAGGTTCACTTTTCTATATTACCGCATAATGAGACACATTTAAAACCATGATTTCGTGTGAATAAACCAATGTTGAACAGCGCTGATAGTGTCTAATGATGATATTATTTCATATCATAGATAATGTGATACATTTTTATGCTATACAAAGATTAATTACAAACATTCGTTTAATAATGATTTTTGCTTCATTGAATATAGGGCATACTTATTAAATATGAGTCCAAGTATACGGTAACGCTGCTCCTGAAAAGCACCTTTTTTCAGGTATCGATTTTGAAGGTAGTGCGGCGATGCCAATCGAATAACGACTGGAAAAGTTTTATTTTGGTGGTTGTGAAGTGTTATAATTGTGACTTTATTTGTGCAAAATGGTTAGAGTGTGCTTTCTGTATCAAAATCTGGACTATTCAGATCCAAAAATAAATCACCTTTCACATTTGCATTGAGCATTGACTGGAGAGGGATCCAGTGGTGTAGGCATCATATTTCATTTATGAAAATGAGAATTTTTCAATTTTTGGGAAGTTTCGAGATTTGTTTTTATTCGTAAATAACAACAAAAAAATTAAACGGATTTGGAAAAATAATAATTGTAAGCGTAAGGATTCCTGAATGGTAGTTTTTAATGCAATGAGAACCGATTATGTAACTTGACAATTATTATTGATACCTAGTTCTCAAACAAGAAAGGAAATTCATATCACTTGAATATTCCATTATTTTCATACACAGTCTAGATGAGTAACTTTTTGGATACTTCCTCAACTTTCTCTTATTTTCGTTTTTTTATCATAATCTTAAAGCTGAAGTCTCAAGTAAAAATGCTTACTTTTTCAATTATTATTGCAAGACCTGCGGAAATAAAAGAATGAAAAATAATACTCAAAATAGGACGATTATGTTCTATATGTTGTTCATCTAACAAACTCTCTTGATTTTGATAAAGATTAATTTTTCAAAATTATTAGGGTTTTTGCCTGCTCTAAAATGTTTTTTTATTGTACAGGGTTTTCATTTGATATATTGACACCCCCTTTATGTTTTTTATTTTACGTTTCTGAAAAAAACGTCTGAAATAAGTTGATTTAAAAAAATATTTCACATCGAGGATTTATCACGAGACCAGTAAAAAAAGTGACATCTCTTTTATAGGCCGGACAAGGAGCAACAACACAAAGACAATTTTATTTAGAAATGAGTAGATTTGGCCGTTGAGAGTGTTACTTTTTTATTTCTGTGTAACTATCGACATAATGGGGAACTTGCATAAAAATTAAATCGACTTTTTTTTATTGCAAACTAGTGTTCAATAAAAAATACGATCAAGTCACCTATGGATTGCAATTGTTTCAAAAAACGTATGTCGTGGCTAACATCGCAATTAATACATGACATCCATGATACTACGACAAACAGATAAGCTCAAGCGCATCTTGTCGGGTGACCTTTGTGAGGTTATGTTGTCAAGCTTCTGTCAGTTTGCAATGTAAATATTGTTGTTCTGATATTTGTGTGATATATAATATCTTATTATTTCGTGAATTTCGCATAATTTGATGATGGTGTACTGTGCCGTGATGTTCTGCAGAAGCAGCAATAAGAAATATAAAGAAAACCGTCTGTGTAAATACCGTTTTTTTCGGTTTCCAACATCCAAGTATATTCGCAAGATATGGATCCAGCGAAGTGTTATCAAAAGGACAGTTTTAATGTTGAATATGCTAGAATTTGTTCAAACCACTTTTGTCACTAAGAGAGACATTTGCAATTGCCCAAAAATAGATGGAAACTCAAGAAAGATGCTATACCTTCACTAAACCTGCCAAAACTTGTGAGCACTATGTGCGCATCGCATATCCGGTATATCTGAAGAGAAACCCGCTAACCTTGAATAGCAAGATCAAATTAGAATAAAAAAAACACATACAACCACAAAAACCACATGGAACCACATAGGATAACAAAAGAATCTCTCATAACCACAAAAACCACATCGAATCATGTAGAAAAACAAAAAACCACAAGGAACCACATAGGACCAGAAAAACCGCATGGAACCACAAAAAACACATATAGAAACACATATAGAACCACTGAAAACCACATGGAACCACAAAAAAACACATAGAACCACAAGAACCACAAAAAAACACATAGAACCACACGAACTACATATACACAAAAAAAAAACACAACGAACCTGAAAAACCACATGGAACCACAAAAAAACACAGAACCACATAGAAACACAAAAAAAACTCAACGAACCGAAAAACACCATGGAACCACAAAAAAACACATAGAACCACAAAAACCACATGGAAACATGTAGAAACACAAAAAACCATAGAAACCACATGGAACTACTAAAAAACACATAGAACCACAAGAACCACATAGAAACACAAAAAAAACACATACCTAGAACCACATGGAACCATGTAGAAACACAAAAAACCATAGAAACCACATGCCAAAACCTCTTAGAACCACATAAAATAGCAAAAAGCCTCTTAGAACCACAAAACCACATAGAAACACATGAAGCCACATAGTACAACAAAAACCACATTGAACCAAAAAATAACCACATGCATGGAGCCACATAAAATCACAAAGAACCACATAGATTCTCAAAGAAACACGGAGAAAAGAACATAGAATCACAAAAAACCACACAAAACCACAAAGAACCAAGTGTGTCGCGACCTTGAAATTCCACTCCCACCGCACATAAAAAAGTTTCACCTCAAACATCCTTTCTAACGTCGAAAACCAACTGAGAAAAATGTTTTTTCAATGTAACGGCAAAATTGAAAATAAGTATGATCTTTTTTTAAATACTATTTAACCAATCTGGTGGGATTTGCGTAGATTATATTATCAATTTTGGATAGATAGATAACCAACTAAATACATATTATTCATTTTGGGATAAATAACCAACTATAATCATCAGAATTCAACAAAATCGCAATATAAGCCATGCTTTCCAATGCTATTTTATCCAATTGGGTCACCGGATAGCTTGATGCGCAGTTCAGTTCGAAACTCGTTCGGCTAGTGAGCACATATACCTAAAAATAAATATACTGATCCCGTTGCATTTAGACAATGTGCGGTTTTTGAAGCAACGAAGCGAGAAGGGGTTATGTTATCTGTCTTTCTCTGATCCGGTCGGATTTTACATTTCTGCGCCTGCGTCGAAACGCCGCAGTTTCATTGGCCACGTTTTTCCCATGAGATGCCGAGAGAGACCGAATAACTGGCACCACCGCAATCCTGTGTCATGCTGTCATCAGTGTCATAAGGTGTGTTTGTTATCCTCCACTAGTGCACACGAAACTGCACTTTTCTACCATGCGGCGTTTGTTATGCTGTTTGTGCAAGTAGTGTAGAGTGTTTGTTATATTAGGGTAGGTCCCGGTCGGTTGCCTATTACTGCACTCGCTACCTCAATTTTTTGTCCGACGATTACCCTTCCAAAGTTCCTGTCATGATAGAAATAAAAAATCGAGGCACATATGTTATACCATCTGCAGAGGTCCGAAGGATTTGCAGAATCACGGAAACTGTTATTCGGCAGAACCTTCACATTATCTCTGACATCAAGAAATATTTGATTATTGAAACTTCGAGGTCCCTTGACAAACCATTTGATTCGGCTGAAATGGATGAACACATTAAAAGTCAAGACATTTTCGATGATCATCGGAGCCAGCTATCTAAACTTATAATCGGGATATTTCTTGATGTAAGGCTATATCATGAAGCGAAGACAAAAAATCAACCGATTCAGGATATTCGACAAAAATATACAAAGTTGATTTTATTCAAAAACCAATAAAGTTTGAGTGTCTCACTATTTTTATTTATATTGTGATATGTAAATAGTTCTTTTTTCCTAACTTTATAAGCATATTTTCATTATTTAGCTAAAAACTTCACCTTTTGTATTATATTTTGGAACAAATAATTTCGAATGCCAAGTTACATTAACTAATCACTATCTAGTACTACTAGTGTGGATTCATAATAATATAATATACGTATCATGGTGTGCTACACCGTAGTTTTATTTCGATATGAAATAACCAAATTTTCAGAATCTTTTTCCGATGAAGTAACTCATGCTTTTCTTTTGACTCCTTGACCCCTTGACAAATATACAGTAGCCGCCAAAATTATAGCAACCGCCTAAAATTTTATGAAACTTTGATCAGTGTATTAGTTATCAAAGAAGTGATGGTGCATTTAAAAACCTCAATTCATTTGACAATATGGATCATTTTTGCCAAGTTCAAAATTTCATAGCTTGACTATCCTTTTTTAAATAATTCTGCAATTTTCAGGGAGTACATACTTTTTGCCCCTCTTTTGAATTGTGCTAGTCAATTTTATCAAAAGTTACACAAAAAAAAGTTAAAAAAGTAGCTGGTTTTTGAACATGAAAAAAAGGCAATAAACAATGTTTTGAAAAAAATCACCAGGACACGTAAACTAACAAATGAATTGAAGTTTGTTAATGCACCATCACTTCTTTGATAACTGATGCAGGATTAAAGTTTCTTCAAATTTTAGGAGGTTGCTATCACATTGTGGTTGCTATAATTCTCGCCGCTACTGTACATAATCTTTTCCCTACAAACCTAGTACTTACAACTAAGAAATTTTATATTGAACTGATGTTCATTTTTTACTTCACCTGTACATACGTAGCTTTGTAACCTCGACCGTGAAACTCCAAATGAACAAAAAATTTTTGCAAACCCAAGATTTTCTGTTCGTTTATTCACTTAAAAAATCGATCCACTCACACTTTGAACTTTTGGCCTCAACCTCAACTATATGTCTTTTTCACAATCGATTTGTCAGATCAAGAAAAAATATATACTGTTTGAAAGACAATTTAATATGCTTTGATATGAGTTCGAAATAAACTTTTCCCCGGTTTCTCTAGATTAAAATTATGAAATTGAAAAAAGACACAGTTACAGCCGATGAGCCGATTTTTATGCACTTGAGTATGAGTAGGTATGCATATGCAGGGTGAGGCACGAACAATTTCCCACCCAGGTTTTCTCTTGGGTGAAATTCGGAAATAATATCTTGATAAAAACACCTTTCAAATGACGTGTATCACTTGACCCCCACAAGACAAGAGAAATGTGTCCCCCAAAAAACATAAATTCACGTGTCCAACGCGATTTTTGATTAACTACCTAACACTTGAGAAAACCTGGTTGGGAAGTTTTTCGTGCCCCACCCTGTATGTTTTTAAATATTGGTGTCAATTATATAAGCACTTTCATGTCTGGGAATTTAAAGCGGTTTTGGAATATTCAAATAAAAATAGAACTGTCTTTACTTAAATCCTTCTAAATAACATTTTAATTTTCGAGTTAATTGATCGAGATTTTCCCAAACTCTCAACATTCTGTATTTTTTTGATGAGACTTTCACGGACACATATTTTCTTCGCAAAAAGTGATTATTATTATTATATTGAGCATATATAATTTATTAGGTATTTGTGCCAATTTAATTCCACATCTCAATTAGCATTCGTCAATAATGATATTGTCAAATAATTCAATCAGTTGAATTGCTTTATTGAGAAATTCCAATAAAATCATCACTGACATCATAAATCTCATAAATTCATCGACAATAATAAAAAAAGCCATACCCACCACGCCCTGGCCCTGAATAGAAATTCATCATAATATAGGTAACATTTTGCCGCTACCGGCAACACTGACTAATCCACTCAAATCTTCGAGATTGCGCAAAAACGATAAGTCCGACGAGGAGGGAGTGCGACAGGAGATATTTCTGGTCAATCAGCCTGCTTCAATCCATCCCCGTTGGGATCAGTATATTTTATTTTTGGGTACCTATATGAGTGAGCATATCTTGTTTGATTGTCGTAGTATCATGCATGACATCCACTTTTTAACCGTCACAGATGCCATGATGCCAAACCATACAAACTAGCCACGACCTACGGTCATGACAGAAAAAGAAATCCAGAGGTGACTTGATCGTATTTTTTATTGAACACTCGTTATAAGTCATCTGATCGGAATTTTAACAACGAACATAACTCCAGCTAAAACTCGTACATTCATTTTTTTGCTATAAAATGGTTCAAAACGAATTTGAAAGTTGTACAAAACGAAACGTAGCCGCAAACTCGAATCCATTTCGTTTTCATTATAAAAAAACGGGACAAAAGCTTATGCGAGCACCGACAAAAGAACGCCGAGCCTATACGCACAAATAAGATCAAGTCATGCAGGTGTAGTAGCATTGTCTTCTAGTCCGGTATAATTGGACTAAAACATTTTACTTATAATTTGTATTATTCAAGTTTATTGACCGAAGATAATATACTTTTTTGATAAAAAAAAAGATGTAACGTTTTCATTATAGTGAATATATAAAAACCTACAATATGTTATCAGTTCGTTTGGCTGTTGGTTCAAAACATTTTACATCAATTTCCTTGGACTATTATGAGTATATCACGGGGGATGCTCAAAGCTTTAAATGTGGTGTACACTTTGTATTTAAATACCATTAAATACATTCTCAATATACTTCAATGTTCATCAAATCTTTTGAATACCTAAATTAGTCTTTCTCAATATTTTAAATACGTACAAATTTTCATTAAATACTTTCAAATACCATCGAATCTGTTTCAATACATTTTCAATACGTTCTGAATAGGTACTTAAAAACATATCTGAATACAGATATACAAACATATCATATTATATAGGGTGATTCTAGTGGGTCGTCTGGTACAGGTATTCCAAGAACGGCTTTTCCAAATCTTTTGAATTTTAGTATGAGTCGAGTGATTGCAGCGTTGCCAGGTCTAGATTTTTTTCCTTGTAACTTTCTTATTTTCAAATAGGACACCCTGTATATTATTTGATTTTTTAATTCTGTATAAAATTCCTAATAACTTTCAAAGAACATGTTACGAGACTTGTTATGTTTCTAATGATGATGGAATTTTGAATACCTTGCGTTTTATTTAAAAAAATGACAAATGTCATTGATTTTTTAGAATAAGATTTCTTGGTAATAGTCAGGAATTGAAGCGTGAAGATTTGACAGCAGTCTTTTCGAATATCAAAGTACACATAGACTCCAAAAATATTCCATACATTCTACAGGGTGCTCCAAAAAAACGCAATTTTCTCAAATGGAACAAATGTTTGCAATAAACTTAGCATTCAATTTTGTTTAAAAAATGAGCCGTCTATAGTGTGATACAAGCCCTGAAGTCATGGTTTTGGCAACACCGCGTGTGGTCCCGATTGAGGATAGGTTCACTTCAAGTTCCAAGTATAACACTCTAGACGGCTCTCCAACTATTCAACTAGTTTCAAGAAGCTTTCATTCACCTTCAAACTGTAGTTTGAAAAACTGTGAAAAACGGTGAAAAACTCGGTGAAAAGTTGAGTGATTTCTGCGTTAAGATTGAGGTAAGTGGGTAGGTAATAGTAGGTACCAAAGATATCGCAATCTAACAGTCAATATTTATCTAATAGACTGGTAGATAGTTTCATATTATGGTATGTGTGTGTCTATGCCTTTCGGATAATACTGGATGAGGAAAATACATATTTAAATAAGAAAACTTGATTAGTTAATGCCTCATCTTAGATTCCTCACACATATAAGCACCAGCTACTATGTCATGAGAAAAAACCAGAGCAAACGAGTTGTTTCGTTTACTTTGGAAAAACAATATGGCGACGTAGAAAGTGCTTTTTGGATTATCAAATTTAATCATTGTTATAAACTCCAGTTCTCCAGAAACTGCTTCAATCAAATCCCAAAATCTGTAACCATCTACCTATCTGTCGGTTTTAATGTTTTATTGTTTAGAATTAATATTTTTTCCCAACAAATCATAAAACTTGTTAGGTTAGGACGTGCTTTCATCTAATGAAATTGTCTGATTCCGATGAATTTTGAGGTTAACCGATGTTTCTAGAAGTATATTCAATATTCACATTACTCAAGACATTTACTAGGTTTCTCTTTGATAAAAGTGAGATTAATGCACGTTTGATTTGAATTCGCAATATTTCAAAAATGAATAAAGATAGGTGTAAATAGGAGAATGTTGATTTTTTTTTAAATCTAAATCTAATTTAGGTTCATTGCAAACATAAAACACAGGGTGTTCAATTTGAAAAAAATGGGTTTCAGTCTATTCCATTTGCGAATATTTGAACTTTTATTATAAAGAGTATGTCTACAGCTTGCTCACTGCTTTTCTGCGGTTACGTCACAGTATTTGACGATTGCCAGTATGTCGTACATTGATCGCTCTAGACGTGACATTTGTCAAATTGATTCAAACGACCAGCGTCCAGACATATGCGACATTTCTGTGAATGTATACGAGTTACTAGGAAAAACTTGTAGATCCGGCAACACTGCAATCACCCAAACATTTTTCAAAGTTGCATTACCCTTGCATATCGAATCATACCAAAATTTGAAATATTTAGAAAAGTCGTTCTTGAAATAATACTTCTAACATTGTCCAGCGCAGACGCAGACGTATAAGATTTTGAGAACGCATTATTTTAAATTCCATTGAATATTGAATGGCTGTTCAAGTTTTCTACCACTTCCGGAAGTAGCTACCAACTTCCTTTTTTAAATGGCAACCACCATTTTTTCATCCACATTTTGTTTATTTTTTAAAACTTGGAGATCCCTTTATCAAATGACATATATGGCCAACATTGACCGTTCAGGAGATACATATGTGCATTTTAAGTAAAAATTTTGCTTTTAGGTTGGGTACTTTGACGCTATACTTACAGCGTGTCCCAAAAAGTTATATACCGGACAAGGAGCAACCACACAAAGACCATTTTAATTAGAAACGAGTAGATTAGGCCGTTGAGAGTGTTACCAATGTTTACCTATACTATACTTAGTAGTAAGTGAACTGTGGTGTTACTATCGACATAATGGGGAACGAAATTGGATCGACTTTTTTTTATCGCGAACTGTAGAAAATCGCGAAAAAATCGATACGTATTCTTTCAATTTCGTTCAAATATGATTTTTTCAAAAGTAGGTAATTCAAGTTTCAGGTTCTGTATATAAAGATATACTGATTATGGTGTGACCTCAAAAAGTATGTCGCATTATACGACCAACATGAAAAAGAAATAACACGTGTTTCCTTATTTTTCATGGACTTTCCAATCCAGCAATTAAAAAAAATGCATGCAAGTTTCCTGTTATGTGGTAGTATTGTATGTCTACCAGACTAGTTTAAAAATTATTTTTCTTTGCTCTGCTTGCGGAAAAATAAAATTTTCATTTTATAGAAGGAATGAGTACATTCCTTATCTATTAATTCTTATATCTATCAAGTTTTTAAGTAAAAAATGCAAAAATGTGTTTACTAATGAAGCAATGCAGAAAATTTGATTTCGAAAAAGAATTGTTTTATTTGAAGAAAATAGTGTGAACTGTATTGCTAAGGGAATGTTCGCCAACGTGGTTGTGTGAAAATGATAAAACTTTTATTAAAAACATTTTTCTTCCCCAAACATTCAATTAAAAAATTAATGAGGTTTCCAACTAGCAGCTGTGGATTGTGAATATCCTCTCCATATTTTCAGAAAAGTTCCGTGTTATTAGTTGTTTTAATATTGTTCATCATGCCTACGAACTTGTAACCTTGGCTGTGTTTTCATTGTTTGTATATTTCTTGTGTCTTTTTGATTTGTATAACTTTACCAAGAATTCAACGATTTGCCACCAAACTTTAAAGACTGTGATAACTTGAATAAATTCAAAATTGCTCAGGGAATATTTATTGTTAACATTCTAATCTGTGGTGTTGCTGTAGTGTTTATATTTTTAACTGTATAATATGTTTTTATATTATACTACTTTAGATTATTTGATTATTTTATGCCTCCTGAGTATACTTATCATTTACTAGATACATGTTCAGAAATTGTATTATAATATACCTATCATTTTTATAGCTCATGCTTAATAAAGATATTATATTATCATTACAATTGTTTGTTTGTGCTCCTAGTTATATTCATTTTTGTTTTATTTTGCTTTTCCGATAAAATTGTGACTATTTTTCATGGTAATAAAGAATACTTATTTAATTTGACTTGATTTGAAAAGTGAAAACTTTCTACTGCTCCATGATTTTCACATGAAAAGATGATGGACTCAGAGTCCATCAGCATAAACAAAAATCTGGGTTTAAAAATTGAAATCTTTTGAAATCCCATGACCTCAATTTTTGATTTTTTAGGGAGTCACAAACTTCATAGTATGTTTGTTTCAACGATAATGTTATGTTAAGTCTTGATACCGAAAAGTCGTTCCAATTTGAATTTTTATCGATTCAGCAAGTCAAAAATAATATATTGTCATATAAAAATAAACACATAGGTACCCAAACTAATATTCGTTTATATTTTTCATACAAAACGGTAAAAATTCGAAATGAGCTGCCTCTGTTCCAGATAAAATCGATTGCGGACGTACGTATAGAAAGAATCACATATGTTCTCGTGCGTTGTTGTCCGATGGGTTCAAATTCGTCGTTCTATCTTGTTCCACTCATAGTGTTGTCTTTTTCGCACTTATTGTGATGTTGGCTTCAAGGCTAATACCATTTTACGAATGGTATGCCTAGTCTATACTCTATAGTATTAAAGTCAATGGTGTAATCAGCCATTTGAACGTAGTCTCAAATTCTAATGAACTTTTCTCAATAACAATTAATTTTCAATTTTTTCACAAATAAAAAGGTACATACTTCACTCTTGAGCGAAAACCAAATTTTGTGGCAAACCTCGTAGCTGACAGAGAAAACTTGTCATCTAATGATTGCACGAGTGGTTGCATTTTAGATCTTGGACCATGCAGAGAATTTTATGAGAAATGACTTTCTGTTAAATTGATAATAAAAAAGTTTACCATATGATTGATTGATTGATAAAATACTTTATTGTCATAAATGAACGTCATTTGTTGACAAAGCACTGAACAGTAGTATACTATAGAATAAATAAAAAAATGGTACATAAAATATTAAAATATAAGTAGTGCTTCACAATACCATTAAAATACGATTGAAAGTACCCGTTTGAAAATACATTCAAGAATAACATGCATATAAATAATTGAACAATATAACGAAGACAATTTTAGTATGAACAAGATCTATAAAGTATCATAAAAATATTCTGATAAATTATAATAAGCCTTCTCATACAATAACCTGCATAGAAGTGTCCTAAATCTTTCAACTGATGTGCTACCAGTTATTCTTGAAGGCAGAGAGTTGAAAGTTCCACGTCCATCATAAATAATGGATTTTTTAACAAGGGATGATGATGGTCTGACTAGAAGAAGATCGTTGCCCTGACGAGTCAAATGATCATGAGAAGGACTCTGCACTTTAAAAATTATTGTTGCAACCACCAAAATGAAAATGGACGTCGGGGTCAATATTTTATACCTCGTAAACAGGGGTTTGCATGATTCGCGAGGAGGCACACCATACAAGGAACGAACCGCCCGCTTCTGCAGGACAAACAATGGATTCAACAAGCATTGACTAGCATTGCCCCAAAAAGCACTTCCGTAGCGCAAGTGTTACTCCACACTTCTTGCCAATCCAGAGCCCAGCTCCCCATCAGCAACACCAACAGCATAGCACCCAGATGACACACGCCCACAGACCCTGGCAATATGCTGATCAAACTACAAATCTCTGTCGACCATTACACCCAAGAACCTGCGACAGCTTCTCTGAGCCAATGGACAAGAGTCAATGAAAGCCGCAACAACAAACCCCTTGAAGGAAATGAGGTGTGTCTTATCCACATTGAGAGTTAGAAGATTGGCATTGAACCAGTTTTTGATTAGAATCATGTCAGCTGTTATAACCTTTTCCAATAGAGCAACATCATGATGGCGCCAAACAATAGACGTATCATCAGCGAAGAGAGTGATAGTACCCTGGATTGGCAACCGCGATAAATCATTTACATATAACAAAAACAAAAGTGGCCAAGTACAGAGCCCTGTGGGACTCCCCATCTCGTTATGGATAAATCATATGAAGCTTGGCCAACTACAACTCGCCGAAATCTCTCGGACAAAAAACTCCTGAACTAATCATTGGAAATACCCCTAAAGCCATACACATATAATTTTTGTAAAAGAATCTGGTGATTAACGCAATCGAAAGCTTTGGACAAGTCACAAAATACAGTTGCCACCTTCTCACCGCCATTCACACCCAAATAAACCGTCTCCAGTAAGTTGTAAATAGCATCAGTAGTTCCCGAAGCGGATTGATATGCATACCGATTGGGGTGTAGAATACTATTAGTTTTGAGGTAGGTTAGCATTCTTCTCTTCACAAGTTTCTCAATAAGCTTAGATAGGACTGACAGAAGTGAAATAGGCCGGAAATTATTGGGATCATCAAGGTCACCACCCTTGTGAATTGGAATAGCCTTTGCTATCTTCAAACAATAGGGAAAGTGGCCAGAGTTCCATGAACAGTTTATTGCCTCCGTCAAAGCTGAAACCGCGCTCCAAGGAAGCGACAACAAGATCCTTGCAGACAGTTCATCATCAATGGAAGATCCACCATTGCCAATCTCAAGGAGACAATCCCGAATTTCTAGTTCGTCAGTTGGGATAAAAAAGAAGGTTCCAACTACGTTCTGATGTTCCAAGTACTGCAGAGGATCAGTATTTGCATGTAGACTCCTGGTTAAGGACTCAGCAATCGAACAATAAAAGTCATTCAAACAAGAAGGTGACACGGAAGGTACAGTAGATGTCCTGTTTTTTCCTCTAATTTCGTTGACTCTCCCTTTGGAGATTACGGAAGTTTCTGAATCGTTCACTATAGTATTTCTCTTTTGCAATTCTTACCAGACGCCTATAACATAAACGGAAATATGCATGGAAAGCGGGATTGGTAGTGAATATTTTCATATTTCTTATTATGAAGACATCTCATCTCAAGAAATCCGCAGACCTTTAGTTATCCACAGTTTTTTCTTTTTTGAATCTATTTTCTGGAACGGAAAGGATTTACAGAAACAATGTCTGAGTAAGAAATGAAAGGAATGTATACAACACGAGATACGACTTTCTGGGACAAACTGTATAACTTAGTGACTACTAAATTTTGTTGGTACCTATAAGAATGGCTGATTATCCAAATAATCATGATCATAATAAATAAATATTGTGTGTACATTTTTATAAGCGTATCATTTTTAAAGAGATCTACTTTCCCATATAAGGCTAATTAATATTTGTCCCTTTATTAGAAGAAAGACCCTGTATAGAAAAAATTGAATGCTCATTTATACGCATAATTATTATACTATTTAATTTAAATACAGTAGATGATCCGTATGTGATCCGCATTGCATTTTCGTTCCATTGAAGTACTCCGTAATCCGAATTTCCCTTGATTTAGTAGTCAGAATTCATTCATTCACGCGATTTTTATCTCTATAAAAATAGATTTATACAGGTTTTTGCTCGTCTGTAAGCTAGTTCGAGTGGATATCTAGTAAAAATGTTAGAACCCATTTTTACGGTATCCTTTGAAAATACTTTCTTTATTTTTGGAATACTTTCAATACTTCTTGAATACTCCCAAATTGATGCAAGTAAAGTTTAAATACAATTAATTGTCTTTTAATACTTTTCAAGACTTATTTTTCTCTTTGATTACCAATAAATACTTTTCAATACGTATTTTTCTCTTAAATTACCATTAAATACTTTTCAATACCTATTTTTCTCTTTAAATACCATTAAATACTTTTGAATACTAAAGTATTACGGTGTACACTTTTTTTTGCAGTTGCGCACCCCGTGGTATATTATCTGTGGAGGCGACAATATGAACTTTAGCTTAAGTTACGAAGTTTTCAAAACCGTTATACAGGGTGTCCGGGAAAATGTGGGAGATCTCTCGGATTCTCATAGAATATTAAAAAATAAGATGACAAGTTCCCATAAATTTTTTTCTTAGCGTTAGGTTCACAATTTCGTCAAGAGCACCACTTCGTCATGGCTTTTTTCGAGGTTTTGTTTAATAAAAATTGTTTTTTCTCGAAAATGGTTCATTTTATCGACAATGAACAAGAGTACCTTTTCTTTAGCTTAATGTTCAAGGTATCCAAATTTATTTTTTTTAACTCCTTATCATACAGGGTGTTAAAAATTTGAGCGTTAAACTGTACAATCTAGTCCGTCCCTGGTAAACTAAACAAGCTAATTATGTTTTAAGGGAAGTATTTTGAGAGGTCCTTACTACTGTTTATCATATTAAATTTTCATTGAATTATATTGGGTCGTTTTAAAGTTATTCAAGAAAAACCGATTTCCAGTGGGGTCCTTTAGGGGGCCGTATCTCCGAGAATCCGAGAGATCCTCACATTTTCCCGGACACCCTGTATAAATTTCGATCGGATGACTATACGAGCAGGGGTAGCCTTCGAAAGAACGTGCGCAAAAAACTACTTTTTCCCGCAGAGCTTAAGGTGTATTTCCATATTTGCAGAAGTTGGGATTTTTGTATTGTAGTCAAATCGATCCTAACTGTGGTTTCTGTTATAAACCGGAAAAACGACTTTTTTGCATTTTGTTTCGGTTTTTGCGACGTCATTTTGTTCAAAACAACAATTAGTGGTTTTGATTATGTACGTTATCATGTACGTTATCATGTACTGAACACACTTCATAGCTTCGATTTCCATATTTGCAGAAGTTGGGATTTTTGTATTGTAGTCAAATCGATCCTAACTGTGGTTTCTGTTATAAACCGGAAAAACGACTTTTTCACATTTTGTTTCGGTTTTTGCGACGTCATTTTGTTCAAAACAACAATTAGTGATTTTGATTGTGTACGTTATCATGTACTGAAACCACTTTTCTTTAACGGCTTTTTTTCAATGCATTACAATTTCCCTATTCCCTGGAGTACCTAGTCTGATGTATAACTCGGCGCGGTGGTGAAAGCGGCTTTTTCTCAAAACATCGTTTTTTTTTTGTTTGGGTTGTTCTCTTTTTGAGAAATCGAGCTTTAAATTGATTTATCTTGTTTGGTGGAAAAAATCAATCGCAATATGAAACTCCGACCAACGTGAGTTATTTCAAAAATTAACTTCATCTATATACAGAATTGTATCGAGTATTCAGCATCCGAGAATAGAGATCTTTTTACATGATATGTATTATACAAGTATGTAAATAATATGTCATGGCTAAATCAGATTACTGCAAACAAAAAAATTGATGAATGGACAATTTGCACATTTTTTGAAAATATGAAAAATATAATGATTAGTAAGTACTGATGCCATTGATGTTTAAAAAATCATCCTACGGCCTCTGATAATGTAGTAATCACCGATTAAAGAGCGCCAATCAGCATCCACTACGTCACAGAACACACTATCTATCGCCGTCTGACGTATTAACTGAGATGACTCTCTCTCTCTCGGAAGGGTAATATGGCCCCACCTCTTTTGCGATCATGCAGTGAAATTCGCGTTTTCTTTTTTATTTATTTAGTATATTTTTGGGTATTTCGGAGAAATTTTTTCGCTAGTGACTTTCAAATAATGTCTAGAAAACGTATATAAAATTTCAACTCATTTGAAAATGTATTCAAATTGTCCATTGCTTTAGAGTGGAAATGGACCACATACTTTTTTGATTCAACTTTTATTTTTTTTTAGTCCATATTGAAACACGTAGAGGAAGATAAGGAGAATATCATTGCGCAAAATAATTCCATGGCTGAGTACAATTTATCAAAGGAATCACCATTAGTAGAGAGTCGAGAGAAATTATCTTCACTTTATGAAGAACTCAATAGGCTGACTGATGTTATTGATGAGAAGACAGCTGAATTGAGTAAGTTTTACCATATTTTTAAATGAGATTGTCATCATAATATCTGCTATCTCTTGGAATATTTAATATAAAAACCTATACAATGGGGGATTTGATTGAACGTTAAAGTATACTTTACGATTGTTTAGTGCTGGATTCAAAGAAGTATGGGCCAGGTGCGTCATACTTAACAAAGATCGCAAATATTGGTACCTGCAAATTGAAGCAGGTACGCAATATTGATGCAAATTTTCCATTTCCTAATAGCTTAACGATGGTAACACGTATACAGGGTGGGGAACGGAAAACTTTCCGCTCAGGTTTTCTGAGGGGGTGAATAATCAAAAATCGCTTGGACACGTCAATTTTTGTTTTTTGGGGGACACATTTTTTTGGTATTTTCATCCCCCACCTATCAACCCCTCTTTAAGCGGTTGTGATAGCTACCTCCAGAATTTCAAACGCAAAGGGGGTTCGAGTGATGCCTTATTTTGAAGGCCCTTCGACTTTGATTACAACCGCCAAGTTCCAAGTCTCTGATGGCATTCCTGTTGATATGACAGCTTGTCAAAAATTTGATTTGTTTATTTTTTCAATTCAATAAATAATCCACCACAAGAGTTGATTAATCATTACAAAAAAATAAAAATAGATTTTTGGCAAGCTGTCATATGAAAAGGAATGATAGCAGATATCTGAAACCAATGATTTTCCAACAACTAGATATAGCCCGACGTCTGTTTGTGTGCCACATGTTTATACATTGAGGGGAGAGAGGAATTCTTGCGAAAATTCTTGCGAGTTTGCCAAACTGCAAATTTAATAAGTAGCTACCTAGTATTCAAGGTATTTTTATTCTAATTAAAAATACTCTATACTCTATGAGTGCATCTCCGGTAGTTACCAATTATATAATATGTACATTTTTAGATCACTAGTTATAATAAAACATTATCAATGAGACCCATATTTTTCGATGAACCTTAGTTACTTATGTAAACACGATGCAACGAAATACATCTGGCAACACGACACAAATGCCTATTTGAGATCAACCAATCACAGCTGATAATCATTTTTACCAATCATAGCCTGTAGCTCCCTTGGAACACTGTTGTCGGCTTGTTCAAAATTCAATATTTTTGAAGGCCGAACAGCTGATTTATGTGAACAAAACTTATCAATAATCAGTGAATTATAACTGTCCTATAACACCAACGATATTGAAACCAATAAAACATTAAAACATATCCTCGTTAATAAACTGGTTGATCCCTTTTGATAAAAAGTGAAAATTCTGAGTGCTTTCTATTTGCAACAAGGCAACGTTGAACGAACGTTGAACGAATTCAACGGACGAGATGTAAATAATAACATGTTTATTATAGTGACAAACAATTTGCCCGGAATCAAGGGTGTACGCTAGTTCTAGTGGGTTCTATGTTCTAAGCTTGAAACTCGGCAGTTTTACTGAGGGTCGAAAGGCCTTCAGAATGAGGTACCACTCGACCCCCCTTTTCATTTGAAATTCTAGGGCTAGCCCTCACCCCCACTTAGGGGTTGACAGTTGAGGTGTGAAAATACCAAAAAAATGTGTCCCCCAAAAAATAAAAATTGACGTGTTGAACCGATTTTTTAATAATCACGTAACCTCTGAGAAAACCTGGGTGGAAAGTTTTTCGTGTCCCACCTTGTATGTCAAGTTAACGTAAACGTTCAATCATAGCCCCCAATAAGATTAGATTTCCAACAGTTTTTGTTTTGCGATATTCTGAAAGATTGGGATGAAATTAAAAAATGAACTGTATATTCTAATAGTAGATTGCTCTTCATTTTCCAATTTTCAATAACCAATCTGTTGTATAACTAAGACCTCGTATTTCAGAACAAAAAGGTGGGCAGATATCTCTTGAGACTGTTCTGGCCCTTCTTCAAACTTCTGCCAGTGAAATGGAGGAAGCATCCGATAAGTGTGCTAAGCAGTTTCTGGACAGTGAAATAGAACTCGAGAGCTTTTTAGACGAATTCCAGATTAAAAGAAAGCTCATGCATTCTAGACTTGTCAAAGCTGATAAAATGTCAAAAATATTACAGTCTGGTGATGTTTCACAAAATTACGTTAATGCTCCCCCTGTTGATATAAATAGAGGATTTTTTCCATCTCTTCCTCCTTCTACTGGAAGTATTCCTTATCCCACGGGATCCTTTAATATGCCTATGCCTGGACAATTAAACTATTTTCAAAATCATTTTTAAACTGAAACCATACATTCATTCTTAATTGTTTTGTTCAGGAAAATTCTAGGTGTCCTCGCGTAAGCTGAGCGTCAACCGAATTTTTATAACTTCCTTAATGTCAATTTTACCCAAATGCAATATTATTAAATCATTAAAAGACAATTATAATAACTACTCTGTTTTATTCAAGTAATGCATACCTACTAAGATATTAGATAACCGGTTTCAGTCAACTTGACTGATAATACCTTCTTGAAAAAAAAATCAGATCTTTTTGTTACCCTCCGTTTTTGAGCTATTGAAATATTGAATTTGATTTTCAGACTTTATTGAAGACAACAAATTTATAAGAAAAGGTAATATTCTATATGGTCATGAGAGTTTCATAAAGCCATGACAATATCACGAATGAAACAAAATATTGATAACTAGTCAAAGCTACTACAATCATCGAACAAATAACATCAAGAAGGATCACTCTGCCAATTGCGCGAAAACGATCCGAGGAGATCCGAAGTTCCCAACACCATACCCCGTGCACCCGGTCCGAGAATGCCAGTCTGTTCAACGACCGACTATGAGAAACGCTGTTAACTCTTGATTTTCAAATATCGTGCACGTATATTCTGTGCTTCGAAAACGATGAGCTCCTAAATGGCTCGGCGGGCTGTCTCTTGATGCTGTTACACAATAGAGTGAGTCATCTTATTGTTATTTTTTCGGTGGTATTAAGGATAAAATATATATCTAGTTTCAAAATATAGGTATCAGAAGTGATTGGAACTGAATGCAAGGTTTTTTTTGCGTATTATTAGCCTATATCTTGTAATAAATCTAGTATGTACTAGATGTTGATAAATTGGAATTGTATATTTGAACGAAGATTAAAATTATTTAAAGTCAAATCCCAGCCGAATATTATTGTCAGGTAAAAGAGCATTTTGTTAGATAAATATAACTCCAAATGCTTTATGACACTCTAGATTTACTGATAGAGTTCAACAATCTAGTACTACATAGAAGCTGAAACTTCCAACGATTAATTTTTATAAAGTGGTGAATAGGTAATGAGTTGTCCAATTATGGCATACATAATTATTATTCTTACAGAATCGCTAAGAGCTTATATTCCTGATTCCAGAAATAGACTATCATTCATAATATCTGCATACAGGGTGTTTAAAAAACATTGGGTAAAAATGAAAGGATTGATTGCTGAGGTCATTCTTAGGAATAAAGTTTCAATAAACCTACGTCCTAAAACGCATCTTTTCTATGATGGAGGGTGACAATTTTTTTTTTAAATCATTTTTTTTAATGATTCAGTTGAATTTTGACCGATTTGTTTAAAATTTGGCATCGTTTTGATGTAGATAATAAGGGGCTAGTGTTGACCCTATAACAGATAAAAAATATTGTGTCCAGTGGCGTTGAGGGCGGGCAAGATAACATCAATTTTTGAAAGAAAAACAATGATGCGTTTTCGGACCTATGTTTATTGGAACTTTTTTTCGTAGAATGTCCTCAGGAATCACTCCTTTCATTTTTGCCCAATGTTTTTTAAACACCCTGTATATTCTGATCAGCCGTTCAGGAAATACTTAGCTTTAATAATGCACATAGAAATTAATATTTTGATCCATTTAAAAGTGTTGTATAGTTGTTTTTTTCAAGGCAATGTATAGAGAATAATAGTATACATTATGTCATGCATTATGTACCTAGTTTTTGAAATCTCATTATTATAGGTACTTCCTAAAGGGCTCATCAGAAATGAATACTTATATCAAACCGTATATTTTTGAAATTAGAATGGGTGAAATATGAGAGGTACCAAAAAAGTTTAATACAACAGTTTTGGGGTTTTTACACATGCCTATCAAGTTATAATGAAAATTTAACGATACTTGCAGGGTAGGTCATTTAGTCGTGGAACATAAAAATTGCACTTTTTTTAATGCAACCCCCAGTATATTGATGGATATTTCAATTATTCCTTCAATTTTGTGATACACATAATGATCCTGAATTCATCCGTTAAAAAGGCCTGCAATTCTTAGTCTCAACTTCTCAAGAGTCATCTAAGGACATACAATTAATTCTTGCAAAACATTTCAAAATGCATCAGAAAAGTTGAATGTACCTTCTATTCAAATGACAGAGACAGAATATAGCTCTGGAAAAGTAAGATGAGAAAGTGCGATGCGAAAGTAACGATGTTGTGTTGGTAAATCCTTAACAAACTTGGAATTGAATCTAAGAGAATCGCCACATTCTTCTTTCATACAAATATTAGAGTTTGTGCTGCATTGCTGGTCCTTGTTGACATTTTGCAAATTTCTTTTCAAAGAACTTTTGAATTTTAATAATTTTCCACAGACCACACACTTCATTCTGGTACGAAAATAGACAGTTTTCAAACTCAAATCAAGCTCACGCTGCGATTGCAATATAGATTGTTTGTAAATAGTGAGTGCTGTACATAGTGACTTAAAATAAATAAATTAAAACTGAACAGTGTTTTCTATAGCGAAAAATATCACAGTGGTGTCAGAACTGGGATTTTATTTGTGAGCTATAGAATCGGACATAAATATTAAATAGTCGTTATTATGACTTCGAAACAAGTGCTTTCAACCGGATTGAAGGTTGCCGAGTTGAAGAGGGAGTTGGAGGAGCGTGACCTGGATACAAGCGGTATGAAGGCTGATCTGCAAGAAAGGCTTCGTGATGCTTTATTGGATGAAGACACCGATCCCGATACGTTTCAATTTGAGATTCCCGATCCCAACGCAGTTAGTTGAGAATTTGTCGAAGAACTTGAAAGATAAACTGGAACAGAAGTTTGAAGAATCTTCCAAAGCAATGGAAGAAAACTCTAGAAAATTGGAGGACAAATTTGAAGCCATGGAAAAGAAGTTTGTAGAATTTTCCAGAGCTATGGAATAAATCAAGGAGCAACTGGCGAATAACTACAACTATTTGAAGGCTCATGTAGCAGAGGAAATCAGAACTCTGGAGAAACAACTCGGAGAGACTGCAAAGGCTCTGGAAGACGAAATCGTCGAAGTGACAAGGCAAGTCGTCACAATTATGAAACAACCGGAAGTTACTATCGGGAACCACGGTGCGAGTACCAAGATACCATCAGGATCCACATGAAAGCACCACAGTTTGATGGCAGGCTGTCCTGGAACAATTACCATCGCCAGTTCGAGGCAGCAGCAAGGGCGAATGGATGGACTGGACCGGAAAAAGCGCCCTGGCATTGACTCTGGCACTTCGTGGGAAGGCTACAAAAATCCTGCAGACGCTCAACACCAAGGATCAGAAGGACTACGATGTATTAGTCAAGCATCTGGAACTGCGATATGGGCAAACTCACTTGGAGCACGTCTACCACTCTCAGTTGAAAAATCGCATTCAGAAGACCTACAAGACCATACAGGAGTTTGAAGCGGATGATGCTCGCCTTGCACGACTGGCTTATCCAACCACGCCAGAAAACGTCATGGACAGGCTTGCAGTGCAGGCCTTTCTTGATGGACCAGGAGATTCGGCGGTCCCCGATACTCTATCGTCCAGATAGACTGGTTGAAGCACTGGAATTCGAAGATTCGAAGCGGCGCAGCAGTCTGTGAAGGTTCCTGCACGCGTGCGAAGGATGGAGGAGAAGGATCCTCTGGAATAAGACACCGTTGAAGCAACTGTGAGGTGGGTCGTCAAGAAGATAGAGGCGTCCAAGCGAAGGGAGCTGCGATGCTGGAACTGTGGAGAGCTTGGCCACATTCGTTGCAGATGCAAAAAGGAGAGACGGGCACCTTCTTCGACGTCGGAAAACTAGAGAGGGTCGATGCGAAGGGGCAATCCTCGACCTGTAGCCAGTGTGCCCCAAGGAAAACCGCCATAGTCGCCTCTTTAGGACTCAAACAGAACAGCGTGTTTGTAGATGGCTTGATCGATGAAGAACATCGCACCATGCTACTGGATACAGGTGCGACGAAGACGATCATCTGGCCTGATATTGTCACAACATCGACAATGCTCAAACCTTAGAACATAGAACCCACTAGAACTAGCGTACATCCTAGATTCCGGGCAAATTGTTCGTCTCTATAATAAACATGTTATTATTCACATCTCGTCCGTTGAATTCGTTCAACGTTGCCTTGTTGCAAATAAAAAGCACTCGGAATTTTCACTTTTTATCAAAAGGGATTAACCAGTGTATTAACGAGGATATGTTTTAATTTTTTATTTGTTTCAATATCGTTGGTGTTATAGGACTGTTATAATTTACTGATTATTGATAAGTTTTGTTCACATAAATCAGCTGTTGGGCCTTCAAAAATATTGAATTTTGAACAATACATATTATATAATTGGTAACTACCGGAGATGCACTCATAGAGTATAGAGTATTTTAAATTGGAATAAAAATACCTTGAATACAAGGTAGCTACTTATTAAATTTGCAGTTTGGCAAACTCGCATGAATTCTCGCAAGAATTCCTCTCTCCTCTCAATGTATAAACATGTGACACACAAAGAGACGTCGGGCTATATCTAGTTGTTGGAAAATCATTGGATCAAACCAACTTAGTGTCGACTACGAACTGCAACAGGAGACCTGGGTAGAATGCATGGTGAGGTGGAACCGGCAGTGACTCTGGGAAGCACCAGCTTCGAACATCCAATGCTGGTTTCTGACATTGGAGAAGAAATCATCATCGGAATGGACATCATGAATTCCCGGGGCTTCCAGTTATGTTTCAAAAATGGAACACTGAGAGTCAACAACGAAGAGGTGATACTGCATGGGGAACACCAGGAGATGGTTCGCGCATTGCTGGCTGGGGATGCTTCGCTTCCCGAAAGGAGCGAGATGATTCTGTGGGCTCGCCTGGATGGAAAAATGAAGGAAGGAAGCACCATCATGTTTAAGCCTAGACTACACGTCTCCGAAATAGGACGAGGAATTGCTTGTGGAAAGAGCTTGGTACAAGTAAAGAGGAGTGTGCCCGTCTTCATCAGAGTGATGAACGTCAACCATCACTCAGTGAGCCTTGCGAAAGGGACTGTTTTGATGCTCTGCTCTGCTCCGTGGTGCGTCAAGTATTCGAGATTGAGGTGACCAATCTGGAGTTCACGGGAAAAATGGAGAAGTTGGTTGCCACCTCTTCGAAGGACCTGAATAAAGGGCAAAAACAGCGGTTGAGAGGCCTGATAAGAAAGATCAGCGACATCTTCGACAACGGGACTGGGAAAAAGGGCCGAACGAACGTGGTGCGGCACACCATCAACACTGAGGGAGCACGACCGATCCGCCAAACAGCTAGAAGACTACCTTCAACTCGATTCTGTGTGGACTATCGTCAGCTGAACAACGTGACGAAGAAAGACGGCTACCCGCTACCACGGATCGACGACACACTGGACACCTTGGCCGAATCGAAGATCTCCTCAGCGTTGGAGCTGGGATGTGGCACGGAGCCGGAAATATTCAAAATTCTTAGTACAGCCGCCATGTTGCAGCTAACCTTCGTCACTGTCTTGTATATAGTCACTGTACTGAGTGTTAAACTCGCTATTGCATGGGTGTTTGAAATAATTTAAACACGCCACCTTCCAACTTGTAGCACCGTGATGGTCTTGAACATTTCAAATGTATTTTGAGGAAACAACTTCAAACAAACTTGCGATACACCATTATTTTGTTTTCGTATTTTATGATTAGTTTGTATTGTTAAATATTTATATGTATTTCATATCGTTCCATTTCTAGCAGTTTTGTTATTATTGTGTGACACTATGTAGTTTCTATGCTGAATTAATAAAGAAATGAAGATCATTATCATTATCTTATTTACGGAGATTATGCAAGTATCTGAGATGAGATGTTCACATGAACACCCCTTCATTGTCGATTTTATCACTTTTTGTATTGAAAGGTTTAGCTCTTCTGAGTGGAATATCGGTGCCGGCTCTTGCCAACTTATCAGCTTTGATGACATTGTTTACGTCTATTCCTGACTGTTGGAAATCCAGATAAGTTTTACCCAGTTCTTTTTTTAGAGCCAACTCTTCTTCTTTGTGCAAGAGACGGGTAGATGTCTGAGGAGTACCTCTGAACTTACTATGGTGAAAAAGTTATGTACAGGTCAGACTAGCTTAGGAGTACCTCTGAACTGACTATATAGTGAAAAAGTCACGTACAGGTCAGACGGGTACCTGCCTACCTCGGAATCAAAATCGAGAGGTCAGTGTAGCGCAACCCATTTTTTTTGTAACAATTTTGTGTTCTTTCCGATCATTCTTCTCTACCTTGATAATCATTTTGACAGTGGTCAAAGTGATATTTGGAATCTAAATTCTTTTTGATGGTATTTTGAGTGCATTACTGATTATGGTGAGTGTTCTCACAGAGTTACCTTATAATACACGGATTGTTCAAATAACTGTCACCACGCCAGATTACACCTTTATTTCCCCAAAATTAATTTATACATCCGTCGTCACGATAACTTCAATACTGGCCAGGCTCGACCGTTAACTGTTTTTCTTACAAACTTATCAGCTATTAGTCCTCCCTTGAAAACACAGAGTAAATTATTGACGTGGGGTACTTTCCACTTACTATTTGATTCAGAAACTGTGCATAAATGCTATTTAACAATAATACTTGATAAAGGGAATAATTTTTCAAATGATTTAGAGATTAACTATGAATATGAATAAATATAATATACTAATCTAACATTATCATAATATTCGGCCATCCTGTTCTCTCGAACGTCCTCGCGAGTTTGTCTGCAGGAGGATTTTCATTTCTTTTTAGTCCTGGAATAAGAAATATGTATAAATGTTCAAAAATCTATTATTTTTCTCTTGTGATATGGTGTTCCACATCGTTATTATTATAAAGTTTTGTGATATGGTGTTCCACATCGTTATAATTATAAAGTTCTGTTTATTATGGTGTTCCATTTTCTTGCGCCAAACGCTTCCTGTTGTATGGCGTTCCATTTTAATTCCTTTTTTCACGATTCTAATAAATCATCGGTACTATTCACTTCAGAATCTGATGATGCATCAGACTCCCCAGAAAGCAGAGTGTCGTCAAAATGACGTTGAGGACTGGTCATCGAATGATGAGAGATGACGTTACCAATGACGATAATATGACGTGAATTTGACTTTCTAATGTCTAGGACGAATGACGTCATTTTCAATTCTTTATTTGACGTCTTTTTTTGTCAATTAGAGACGTCATTTTGTAGTCATAATTTATTAATTTTGTACACTTGAAACTGAATAAAGTTGAATAATAATATTAGATGCTGCAAGGTAAAACGATTTTGTATGCAGTATTAAAGGTGTAGAAGACCTTAATGAAAAAAACAGAATCTTCAGAATCTTTTGAAGAGCTACACTATAGGTTTTTACTTTATTTCTGTAACACTGTTGCAGATACACGAAATAAGGGGAAATAATGTAGGCAATTTTCTTATAATATACAAGTTTATTGTTCTTATTACAATTACACAAACCTATTGATTTATTCTTAATAAACAAGTACCAGAACGAAATGCGCTTTTAGTTTTCTTTCACTTAAAATTTAAACTTTCTATAAACTAGGCAATATTATAGGCATCCCTATCAAAGTTTTGTCTTTATAGGGTAACACTATACTTATACTGACTTAATGATTATTGATATTTACTCTAGCTATCATAATATAATAATTTATTAATTATTAATTGATACTATGGTATTATTCAATGAATAGGAAGAAAACAACCCGAATCCAAACCAACCCCACTGAAATGATGAATGATAAACCCGTCTATGTAACCGTTAAATTGTTTATTGATTGCAAGCTCTGCGGCGGCCATTTCATCATTCCCACATTCTTAATTCTTATTTTCATACTTACACTCTTCACAATTATTGATTTATCACGTCGTAATACTCCTTTCCACTTTAACACTGTCAATATTTCACGCACAATAACAATAATGATTAATCAAAAGAGAATTCAGTACGCAGATCAGTTGAACTCAAAGCACGCCTTCCTCACCGGCAAAATTGGAAGACGAAAATGAAGTAGTGATGCATGCATAGAAAAGAGCAATAAATATAGGTCGACTCCATTCTCCAATCTTCCACTACCCATTTAAGTTCCTTGACACCACAGCTAAACGCTCCAATCGCAATCATTTGACATGCGACAACCATCATCGGTCAATAATGTCATTTTCTGTATTCCGTTTATTTATAAATATGAATATTTTGAAAGTGTTTATCTGATTGTGTCTTGGCGTTATTTTGTTTTTGGACTTCGAACTGACTTGTATTCAGCCGAATTTGTGTATAGTGGATTGTGTATCATTGAGAACATGTTTTATTGTGTTGTATCTTGTATCGTGTGATAGCTCAAAAAAATACAGCTGATTGCACTGGTGCACTCATTACTATTACGTGTGTCTGTTATGCTCCACTAATGCACACGGAACTACACTTTTCTATCCTGCGGCGTTTGTTATGCTGTTTGTGCAAACAGTGTAGAGTGTTTGTTATATCAGGGTAGGTTGCCCATTACTGCACTCGCTACCCCAGGTCAAGAGGAGGTGTGACAAGTGTAGCGTAGTGTAGAAATAGGGTGGGGAGCCTATTTCGTGTATTTTGTGAACAAACCATGTCTGAACCTAACGAATAATGAAGATAAACAAACAAAAAGAAAAAATTTGTAGTGAAGAATTAGAGTTATAAACAGCATATCAATGATTTCGCTTATTATAAACTAACCCTCGTAGCAAAGCTTCTTAGTCAGCATTTCTAAACTTATAAATATATCCTGCTTTGTCGAATGGTTAGATTTCCATGTACGCGCTAGTTGAATAAACGTATTTTTTTCAAAAAAGCGTTTTCGTTGAGGCAAAACAAAATTGGCGCAGTCGGTAGGATAGCCAAAATTTCGGGAAATAGTCGAATCGTCTGTATTCTGTATCGCACAGGGGCTGAAATCGAGAGTACCGGAATTTCATGTTTCAACGTGTTAATTGGCTACCACAAGATCCTGAACGTCAACTACAACTACTGGAGTCTCAAGATCTCAAGAGTCTTTGGGAACACACATCGTCCTGAAACTCATAGCTGTAACAGCCAGGGAAGAAACAAGCATCGTTCGTCCTATTGGCAAAACCTAGTGATAAGTGAAAAGTGTCATGAAAATTGAAGAAATATTGAAGATCACGTAATTACAGTCAAATATCCTGTATCCATTTTCCTGTATCTACCCCTGAAATTGTTTCTGTCTTTTTGTTTAAATCTAATTTTTAAGGATGGCAAATCCAAACTACGCTTTAATCAAGTACCAAGCAGAAAATATCCCAAATTTTGATGGAAATCCAAAACAGATTTTTGAATGCTTGCGAAAACTTTTTAGTTAATCATAGGGATATTAACCCGGACGCTGAAATAAATGTATGTCTTTTTGACACTGTTTTAGGCAAATTAGTAGGGAGAGCGGCAGATTTGATAGCTTCTCGCGTTGTGTTAACATCATGGAATTCTGTTAAAAATGCAATCGTACAGACGTTTGCAGATAAAAGATCGATAGATTGTATAATACAAGATATCATTACCATGAAACCCGATAAAGTCGAAAACTCTCAACAATTTGGTATCAAACTTCAAGACGCCAGAAGTCTACTTTTTTCAAAAATAAATATGAGTGATGACACAAGAGAGTTGAAACTTTTAAAAATTCAAGAGTACGATTCTCTAGTTCTGAAAACCTTCATAAATGGTCTAAATTATCACATGCAATTGGTCGTTAGGTTGAGAAATCCAACTTCATTAGAAGAAGCCATGAGCTATGCTCAAGAAGAAGAAAACTTTCTTCATTTCAAGAACAGAAGTAACTTCATAACTAAAACTTCCACTAACAACCCTAACATAAATTTTGCAACTCCACATTATCCTGCTAATGTGAGACATCAACCACAAAGGAACTATTACCCCAATTTCCAATCAAGACCATCATTCAACAACAATTTCTCTGCACCTCAAACAAGACCTAACTCGTTCTATTCTAATAATATTCCCAATTTTTAAATAACCGACAAAATTTTGGACAAAACCCATTCAGGCCCCAATTCCAACAAAAACCAAATTTTTCAAATTATCAACGTTTTAATGCAAATCCAGCTTTCAAACGACAAGCAACATCATCCTTGGTAAGACCAAATAATTTTCCCAGACAAGGTGTCGAGCCAATGGACACTTCTTCTGGAAACACGGTAATTAACAACGCTCAAAACAGATTCAGGTCACAAGACCTATTCACCCAGTCTGTTGCTGAAACAGCACATTCCGATAATGTTCAACCCAATGATGACGACGTAAATGTTTATGGATTTCCTTACCTTGAACACACTGACCCTGATTTCGAAACCCTGAATCATCAAGTCTATTTTGAGAACAATAATCAATTCTACAGTGAAAATTCCCATGAGAATGATCATTACCCTTGTCCAGATGAGACGGAAAATTATACTGAGAATTTTCCACAGGCTTGGAGACGAAAAAAACCAATATAGTTTTAAATAACTATGTTAATACCAATCTTCCTGTAATATACCTACCCGAAATAAACGCACAATTTTTAATCGACACTGGAAGTGGCCGTAGCTTCATAAAGCCTGACCTCGCATATCTAATTTCACCTCAGACCATCAACAATGAATTATTTTCTGTAACAACTGCACACGCAACCTCTTTTCACAATAAAACAATTGAATTACCCATTTTCTATTCATTTAATTTGTTTGGAAGTCACAAGTTTTATATTTTTGATTTTTCACCCAAATTTGATGGACTAATAGGTATCGATTTTCTCCAACATATAGGTGCAAGTATAAATTTACGAGATTCTTGTCTTGAAACAGACTATGCGAATCTTCCTTTACATTATCAAAAAACCGAAAAAAACAAAAAAAAAACATTCGAATCGGTAAAACTCATTATTCCTGCCAGAACCACCGAAAAGGTCAAAGTTCCAGTTAAACATGAAAAAGGCATAGGAATATTAAATTACACTAATTTTGGTAGAGCCGAAATGCCTGAAGCATTAGTTGAAGTAGTAAATTCATTCGCTACAACTTTTATAACCAACCCTCAAGAAAATCCTGTAAAAATCGAAATTTTTGAACCTCTTGATTTAGAATTAGTCAGTGAAACTGAAAACCATTTTATTTCTGAATTTCCTGAAACTCAAGAGTTAAATCCAAATTTAGACAACATTCAAAAACAAAATTTAAAAAATCTCAGACTTGACCATTGTAATAAAGAAGAGTATGAACAGATCAGAAAATTGTGTTACGACTATTGAGATATTTTCTACTGCGAGAATACTCCATTGACTTTTACTAACCAGGTTAAACATAAAATAGATTTGACCGATGAAACTCCGATTTTTACAAAAACTTATAGATACCCTCAAATTCATAAAGCGGAGGTTAATTCTCAAATTAACAAAATGCTAAGTAATGGAATTATCCAAGACTCAAATTCACCCTTTAGTAGTCCCATTTGGATTGTACCAAAAAAAATGGACGCCTCTGGTAAACGAAAATGGCGCATTGTCATAGACTACCGTAAATTAAATGATAAAACAATAGATGTTAAATTTACTTTACCCAATATAACGGATATTTTAGACAAATTAGGAAAAGCACAGTATTTTACTACCCTTGACCTTGCTAACGGTTTCCATCAAATTCAAATGAACCCTGAAGACATTCAAAAAACTGCATTCTCCACAGAAACCGGACACTACGAATTTCGTCGTATGCCCTTTGGCTTAAAAAATGCCCCTTCTACTTTCCAAAGAGTTATGAATAATGTCTTGCGTGGCCTCCAGAATGAAATCTGTCTAGTTTATCTCGACGATATCATAATCTTCTCCACATCTCTCCAAGAACACCTTGTTAGACTCAGAAAAACTTTCGAAAGACTCCGTGAATCAAACTTCAAAGTTCAATTAGACAAGAGTGAATTTCTTCGCAAAGAAATTGTTCATTTAGGACATCAAGTCACCACAGAAGGTATCAAACCTAATCCAGAAAAAATTAGTGCCGTGAAAAATTTCCCCATTCCAAAATCTCCAAAAGACATAAAATCCTTTTTAGGTCTAGTAGGCTATTACCGCCGCTTCATTAAAGATTTTGCAAAAGTAACGAAACCTCTCACCCTCTGTCTCAAAAAAGGAGCTAAAATTGAACATTCACCTGAATTTCTTCATGCGTTCTACAACTTGAAAAATCTTCTCATTAACTCTCCGATTTTGCAATATCCCAATTTCGAGAAGACTTTTATTCTCATTACAGACGCATCCAATGTTGCCCTTGGAGCAGTCCTTTCTCAAGGAAATCCCCCAAACGATCTTCCCATTGCATATGCTTCACGCACCTTGAATGAAACCGAACAAAAATATTCAACGATTGAGAAAGAATTACTGGCCATCGTATGGGCTTGTAAGTATTTTCGCCCATATCTATATGGTAGGAAATTCAAAATTTTCACAGATCACCGCCCTTTGGTTTGGCTTTTTAATTTAAAAGAGCCAAATAGTGAGTTAATTCGATGGAGACTCAAGTTAGAAGAGTTCGATTATGAAATTATTTATAAAAAGGGATCTCAAAATACCAACGCAGATACACTTTCTCGGAATCCCCTGAATGCCCTAGAAACTGATTCCATTATAAATGCCCCTGGTGACATAAATTCCGAAATTCAACAATTTTCAAATCCAAATTCTAACAGCTCACAGCAAAGAAACCAAGAAACTCGTGCATTGCCTAATAATCAAAATCAACAAGAACAAAGGATCGTTGTTTTATCAGACATCCGTCTTACTCCTCGAGCTAGCCCAGTTCAGCAAAATAATTCCGAGACTGACCACTCAGTGCATACTGTAAATGCAGCGGAAAATTTCTCGAATATGTCTATGCTGGATGACATCATAAACAATAAGAGTATTCAGTTCATTATTAAGAAGTCATCTTATGATCCGTATTCACGAATTGAAACAAAAGCCTTTGATGGAAATAAAATAATTTACGCCACACTTCCTTTGAATAAAATTGAAATAGTTCAATTTTTGAAGGAATACCTTACACCGAATAAAACATCTTACATTCATTTCCTTTCAAAAGAACTTAGAGTTTTCTTTCATGACGCAATGATCAACCACTTTCGAAATATGAAATTGATTGAATGTACCAAATTAGTAAATAATGTCGAAGAACTCGATAGAACTTTAATGATACAACATCGACATGAAGAAAAAACGAACCATCGTGGTATTGATGAAACTTTGAAGTTTCTCAAAGCCAATTATTACTGGAAAACAATGCGAAATGATGTAATCAACTACATAAACAACTGTGAAATTTGTCAGAGATCTAAAATATAATAGACGCCCTCCAAATCAACCCTTAATTCTAACTGAAACTCCAAGTAAACCTTTCGAAATAGTCCACATTGACACTTTCTCAATCGGGAAAGATAAGTTTTTGACCTTCTTAGACAATTTTTCCAAATTTGGACAAGCCTTGCCATATCTTGGAAATGCAATATCCTGTTGCGACCAATTGGTACGATTCTTTTCTTTCACAGGAGTGCCAAAATGCATAGTATCAGACAATGGATCTGAATTCAAAAATGAAGTTGTCAAAAACCTACTGAAATCACATGGAATAACTATCCACTTCACAACTCCATATCACCATGAGTCTAATGCACCTGTAGAACGTTTCCATTCTACCCTTCTCGAACATCTCCGAATATTGAGAGAAACAGAGTCTCATACTGACATCACAAACATAATGCCCTATGCTGTTATTGCATACAATAACACAATTCACTCAAGTACCAACTTCACCCCTCTAGAACTCACCCTTGGACCAGTGGCGGCTCGTGAGATAAAATTTTGGGTAGGCCTAAGAATTGCGAAAAAATATACGTGCGCGCATTCGCCATTTTTAATGAAATACATTCAAAGTACATAATAATACATAAATATATTAACAAAATAAGTACATACATATTTTAGTAGAATGTTTACCGCCTTCAAAATTGACGATAATCAATAAAACACGAAATTCCTGCTTAGATTTATTCAATATACAAGGCAGTACAGTACGTTTTGTTACCACTACTTGTAGAGCAAATTGATTCTTCTGTCCTTACTCCTGGCAAATCTATCGACAACCTTGTCATAAAATATATCTCCTGTGTCCATTAGTTCAGCAAGAACGTCCTTTTGAATGGAAAGTATGGACAATGATGAGAGTCGATCATGTGTCATTGTGTTTCGCAAAGATGTCTTTATACGCTTTAAAGTGGCGAAGGTTCTTTCTACTGAAGCACTGGTTGCAGGAATCGTGGCAAGTAGACAAAACAATCTGTAGCTTTCAGGAAGAATTTCATGGGTCTCGTCATCATGCATACTTTTAATCAGTTCTATCAAACTCTTGTCATGAAAATGATCTCGATGAGCAGGGGAAAATATAGTCTGTAGTTCGGTTTTCAATGAGGATTTATTGAAAATTGGTCCATAAGTATTCATTAATGAGTCGAGTGCTTTCTGTGGCATTTTTTGATCATATTCTGCAATTTTTTTTGTATCTCCCAGCCGTAGAAATTCAAACTTTTCGTAATCTGAAAAACGCTGTTCTAATTGGGTGATAATATTGTCCAAAACCTCAAAAAAGATACGCCTGAACTTTGTTTTGGCTTTCTCTGGAATGTTTTGATTTTTAGAGCAAGACTCGCTATCCAGTTCACCTCGTTTCAATGCGGGTTCACAATTGGTTTCAGAAACAGCAATCTTCAAGTGTTTGGAAAACGTAAGGTCATCTCTCCAGCTCTTCAATACTGCTATACATCTGGATACAGAACTAGCACAAAATTGTACATCACTGTTTTTCTTCTGCAGAATATTATATAAGAGTTGAGTTTGTTGGAATACATCATTAAAAAAGTTCAGTAGAAATACAAATTCTATGTCCTGTAACTTAGGTTTGAAACCATCTGCCTGTCTCACTGATTTTGCATTTGACTCTGGACAATTAATTATTTCACTGAACTGAACACTTCAATCAATTTCTTCCTTTCCTGAGACACAGCAGATAATATTCTTGCATTTGAATTCCATCTTATTTCACTATTGGTAGGTATGCGTTTCTCAACAACTTTACTCAGGAAATAAGACCTTTTGGAAGATTGATGAAAATAAGCTGGAATTCCTTGAAGAGTCGAAAAAAATATTTTGACAGACGTAATTTTGGAGCAGCTTTGCTTCAACACTAAATTAAGGCGATGAGCAAAACAATGAGTGAACATTGCTAACGGGGCGGAATCCCTCACTAACTTTTGTAGTCCTTTCAGTTGTCCAGACATGACACTGGCTCCATCATATGTCTGCGCAATCAATTTATTTTTAATATCAAATTTACCGATAGCACTAAGCACTAAATCTCGCAAGGCCGCGGCGCTTCTGTCTTCTTCTAAACAAAAAAATCCCAAAAAATATTCTTGAACGATTCCTTTTGAGTCCACTATTCTGCACACTATTGAACACTGCGCTTTCTCAGTGATGTCTGTTGTTTCATCAACGATGCAGGCAAAAAATGGAGCATTACTTATAGCATTTTCGATAAAAATTGCGATTTCTTATTTTATTAAGTCTATGAGTTCATTCTGAATTGTCTTTGAGACCCCTCTAAAATAGGTTTTTTTTTCTCCAGTGCTCTTTCAAGTCCGAATTGGAATTTAATATCAACTCCCAAAGAGCTTTGAAATTTCCAGGATTTAGGGATCCTTCCGACTCATCGTGGTCTCTGAATGCTAGTTCTTGTTTTGCTAACGTGCAAGTTAATGCAATCAATTTTTTGATAATCTCCCTGTTTACTTTTACTTCTTTATTGAACTTGATTTTCGCAACTTTTGATTGTTCATTCAATAAGTGGTGAACCGAAAATGCTCTTTTCTGTACATCCTTAAAAGATACGAAATTACTTAGATGATCCCTACAAGTTGCATGTTTCTTCAATGAAGCGGACATATTTTTCAAATCAGAATATCCTTCAGAATTCCAAACACTCTTTCTTGTAGAAAATAATAAGCACGGCCAACAAAACAGTCTATTTTTCTTGATA
Source organism: Orchestes rusci (assembly GCA_958502075.1). Lineage (NCBI taxonomy): Eukaryota > Metazoa > Arthropoda > Insecta > Coleoptera > Curculionidae > Orchestes > Orchestes rusci. The sequence goes on along the minus strand of OY293303.1, from coordinate 59,215,378 downwards.
CTTCCACACAACCATTTATGAACTTCATACCAAGAGAAATTAAATGTTCGCATTTTTGTCCCGTCTTTTTGTTCCAGACACAGTTTTGGAGTGGGTCGTTCACGCATAATAATATTTCGCCTTTCAATTTCGCCGCGCCTGGATAAAGGCGACTCCACTAGCGATACAACTATATCCAAGTTCAAAGACTCAGTATTACCAGAACTAGTACTAGGTACAGCCACTAAATCACTCATATTTTTTTTCAATTACTGCTACGATCACGAAAAAACACCGCATAAATCAACTTCGAGCAGCGAAAAATGACAACTGTGAAATCAAGTGTGGCAGGCCAGCAACAGTCGGGCCTAAAAGCGCGAAATACGTCGCTAAATAAATCCTCCCTCACTTAGCCGGACCGATCGATTTCATGCAGCTCTTATGACAACGGGGTCGGCCAAGTAGTTTCGGGCCTATAGGTGATTATTAAATTGCGTTATTATGACTCGGGCTTCTTACGCCTATGAGTTAGATGGTTAATTGTTGCGGTACTTATTAAAATTATTGATTTCCATTCATTCTTGGAAGAAATTTATGTTTTCTGACACAATTTTTTGATGGTATTTGTGATTATTATTTTCTAAAATTATTGGGTAGGCCCAGCCTACCCTGCCTAATCTCACAAGCCGCCACTGCCTTGGACACACAGACTCACGTGACCCAATGAATCTTGTCCCAACGCATGTCTATACTGATTATTTATTGAATCACAGGAAAAACACTCAATTACTTTACGAAAGTATAACTGAAAAAAGTAAAATCCAAAAAGAGAAAATAATAACAAAACTGAACAAAGATCGTCGCGAAATACAACCCCAAATTGGTGCGCAAGTCTATAAAAAATCTGACCAACGTTCGACAAAAACTGGAAAGAAATATTTAGGCCCTTTCACAATCACAGCAATTTTAGAAAATAGTAAAATCGAAATCGAACATCCTCGAACAAAAACTAAAGAAATAGTCCATATCAACGAGACTAAAATAAAACCCCTTCTTTCAGATTCTTCCTCGGAATCTACCCTTACTGCATCCGAGCAGGAATAAAATATCATGACCTGAACAATCACCCTGGACTTTTACCATACCGAAAAGGTACAGCTCAACTGAAGATAAATCAATGGACATTTGTACAGACGTACGACGTTTACCCCCTATTTGACGAATTTCATTAATTGAAACAACGCTCTTATAATTTGGTAATAATAATTAACAACCAAACCGATTATGCGAGAGAATACCATAATTCAATAGTTTCAATGAAGTTATTAGAGAAACGCATAAATGACTTATTTTTACAAATTTTTCCGTATCAAGAAAAAAGAAAAATCAAAAGAGGACTTTTCAACCCTTCAGGCACTGTAATCAAAAGCATTACTGGTAATTTAGATCAAGATGATGCTGAAGTAATTGATGCTCAAATTCAAACTCTAGCCTCAAATCAGAGAGACACGAATCTCAATTCAATGAAGAGAATTTCTCTCTTAGAAAGAACCATTAAAAACTTCAATGGTATGATATCTAATTTGACTCATAGTCAACAAATTCTGCACATCCAGATTTCGCAAGTTGAAGAGACTATCAAAAATGTATCTCTCCATCAAGCAACTGCCTACAAATATTATCAATTATATATGATAATCAGTCAAATAACAACCCTATATCAATCAATTTATTCGATATTGGAAAAACTTGAAATTGCCATCACTTTCTCGAAAATCAATGTATTGCACAACTCAATTTTCAATCCAAATGATTTGTTAGAAGAACTAAAGGCTCTAGAAAATAGAGAAAAAATAGATAAACTACCCTAACAAAACAGTATTCTTGGGATAGAAAAAATCGTAAAATTGTAAAGCTTTCAAAAAGGGTTTCAAATAACGTTTCTGGTAGAATTACCAATAGTAGAGGCAGAAACTTTTCAGTACTATCACCTGTATCCCATACCAATCCCTTACAATCAAAGTTTCCTCATAAACTTACCCTTGAAACCATATTTGACTGTAAGTGATCTGAAATATGCCTATGAAGACCAAACGTGCCATGAGATAATGAATAATCTCTGTCAAGAAGCCCCAATTTACGACCAAGAATCAGAGCCACCCTGTGCAGTTCAGCTACTGAGACAAAACACCCATGTTACGTCATGCCATCCCTTCAAAATCCAGTTACATGACGTACAAGTGACCAAACTCGACGATGGTAAATGGATCGTAACCGTACCATCAGAAGTTGTTGCCAAATCACGCCGTGACAAGACCGAAGACCACACCAAGTTGTTTGGTACCTACCTTTTAGAGGTGCCACCTGGTTGTGAAGCCCAAATCAAGACAATGAAGTTCGAGAACTTCCGTGCTAATTACCTGCCCTTCGAAAAAGTCAACATACCTACCTTAGACTGGCCCAAATTACAAGAAGCCAGTCCAGTATACAACCCACCATCCATGGCCCTTGACGCTGTCAACATCCAAGCAAACGATGACCTCCTAGAAGAGCTCCAGCACCAAAAAGAAGAACTTTCGAACATTTCCACCCTATTGGACCATGTGATTGTAAGAAATCATTGAATGTTTCAGAAAATGGAAAAAATCAAAACGGTAATAATGTAGAACTTATATTTGGAAAAACCATGCACACTCGTTTAGAGTATGCTTTTTTCTTTGTCGGGAGGAGTTATAAACAGCATATCAATGATTTCGCTTATTATAAACTAACCCTCGTAGCAAAGCTTCTTAGTCAGCATTTCTAAACTTATAAATATATCCTGCTTTGTCGAATGGTTAGATTTCCATGTACGCGCTAGTTGAATAAACGTATTTTTTTTAAAAAAGCGTTTTCGTTGAGTAGTTAGGGCTATGCCGGTTCTAGACCAAATTTGCTATGAAATGGTGAATGCGCGAGATGTGACGTCATCCGTCGTCGGCGGGTTGTGTGGGGGTTGGGGTGGGGTGTGGGGGTGGGGGTCTTTGCGACCGTCACCACGTGCGCGTGACGTCATCCGTCGGTGGGGGGTGTGACCGTTGGTGGGAGGTGAGGGGTGGGGGTTGGGGTGGGGCGGTGTGACGTCATCCGTTGGTGGGAGGTGGCGGGTGGGGGTCTTGAATGGGGGTCTTTAGTGGGGGTGGGGGTCTTGAGTGGGGGGCCGCTAGGTGGTGCCACGAGATGTGGTGACGTCATCCTTCGGCTGTGGGTTGAGTGGGGGTTGGGGTGGGGGTCTTCGGTTTGTGTCTTGAGTGGGGGTCTTCGGTTTATGTCTTGAGTGGGGGTCTTTAGTGGGGGTGGGGGTCTTGAGTGGGGGTCTTCGGTGGGGAGTGGGGGTCCTCAGTAGGTTGCGGTGGTGGGGGGCAGGCGGATCAGTTGTGTTCGAGACGATGGACAAAACAGATGCAGAAAAAATTGCAGAATTCTGTAGACGATTGGAACAGCTAAGGAATGACATTACATTCTATGAACAAAACAAGTTCATGATTGAAGCATTGAAGAAATTGAATATTGCGGGTGAGTGTTATCATCGTTCAGTTCTAAATTTAGCTCGAATGCGCGGTTTTCTTATCAGTAACAACGAGTCTCAGCCCGCGGTTTTCCTATCACCATTAGACAGGATGTGGTTTTCCAACCAACCACAACAGTTCTAAATTTAGCTCGAATGCGGTTTTCTTATCAGTAACAACGAGTCCCAGCCTGCGGTTTTCTTATCAACAGTAAACAGGATGTGGTTTTCACGTCACACTCTTATCAGCAGTTCTAAATTTAGCTCGAATGTGGTTTTCTTATCAATAACAAGTCTCAGCCTGTGGTTTTCTTATCACCAATAGACAGGATGTGGTTTTCACGTCACACACTCTTATAAATAGCAAGTCTCAGAAACTATCGTTTGATATTTATCCATGTAAAATTATCTCATTTCAATTTTATTCATTTTTTCAGAACCAATCCATCAGTACGAAAATTCAATGCAAATAATTGTGGACAATTGTCAATCGAATTTCTATATAATAATATGACATGATCGAGAACCATCAGTAACGTTGAGAGTGTCATCATGACTAGAACTATAACAATAACGGGAAATACTTCTGTGTTGAAAGCAGAATTCAATCCACCTATATTTTTGGATGAAAATAAAGAATATTTTTTGGGGTTGGCTGATTTTGGATCGTTTATGAGTATACCTAACATACAACCGGGTAGCAATAAAATATATGTAGCGGATAAAGTTATCACAATTCCAGAAGGAACTTACGATTTAAAAGATATTGAAACATATATTAATTCTGTAATTGATGACATTTTTGGAGAAAAAGTTGGGTTTAAGATGAAAGCAAACCCCAATACATTAAAATGTCAGCTTTATTGCACAAAGGAAATAGATTTCACACCAAGTGACTCCATAGCGAAAATATTGGGTTTTAAGAAACGAAAAATTGCATCAAATGAATTTTCTGAATCGGATGAAGTTGTTAATATATTTAAAGTGAATGCAATTTGTGTTGATTGCGACATTTGCATTGGATCATATAGTAATGGTCTACCCGTTCATATAATTCATCAGTTTTTTCCTTCTGTTCCTCCAGGGTATAAAATAGTGGAATCACCATTACCAATACTTTATTTCCCCATCAGCGTCAAGACAATCAACAACATCACTGTTAAAATAGTAGATCAAGACGGTGATTTGATTAATTTCCGAAACGAGACCATAACAGTTCGATTACATCTTAAACATTAGAAAATATTATGGTTATTAAATACAACTATCGCTATTTCAAACAATCGCCATATAAAAGGGAGAAGCTGTCTATAGAAACCAGTCCAAGACGAAACTCCAACCAGTTAACATCACAAGAAACCAGCCCAAGACGAGACTCCAACAAGTTAACATCACAAAATCACCAATTTCTTATATCTCTGGGGTTAAAAGTATTGAAATAATGGATATATTAAACGTTGATGAAAAATTATATGTAGATAATTCAATAATAAGCTCTGAGCTTCATTCGTATCAACCGTTTGTCTCTTCAAAATTTGAATACAATGATGAAATTCGCATACCTGTTCAAGAACTTGATATATACACACTACCTTCAGGGAGTCATCTTTACATTGAAGGTACCTTGACCAACAATAAGGGTGCCTATTCTAAAAAATTACAATTTGTCAACAATGGTATAGCTTATTTGTTTCGAGAAATTCGCTATGAACTTAATGGAGTTACTATAGATTCCGTAAGAAATGTTGGTTTAGCTTCAACCTTGAAGGGTTATCTTTCATATAATACAAATGAAAGTCTAAAGCTGCAAAATGCTGGATGGTTTCCAAATAGAGATGAAAAGGAAAACATTTTAGTTGATGATAAAGGAAAATTTAATGTATCTATACCTTTGAAAATGTTGATGGGATTTTTTGAAGACTATAAAAAAATAATCTTGAATATGAAACAAGAACTGGTTTTGATCCGAGCCAGCGATGATGTTGATGCAGTTTTATATGTTGAAGATATGCAAAATCCGTCACCCGAAGCGGAAAATCCAAAAGTTACATTTGACAAGATCTATTGGAAAGTACCTCATATTCAAGTTGATATACCACAACAACTAGCTTTAACACAAATTCTTGAAACAAATAAAGATCTGTTACTTGGATTTCGTAGTTGGGAAATTGTTGAATATTCCTCGCTACCTGAAGCGACCCGTCATACTTGGCCTGTTAAAACAAGTAGTAAACTTGAAGCACCTCGTCATATAATAATTGGTTTTCAAGAAAATAGAAAAGGACACATCATGAAAGATGCTAGTCAATTCGATAATATAAATCTCTCAAATATTAGAGTATTTTTGAATTCTGAAAGATATCCATATCATGATTTGTATTTGAATTTCAATGATAACAAGTTTTCAGCTCTCTATGAAATGTTTGCAAACTTTAAAAATTCCTACTATGATATACCAAACGAACCAATTTTCAACCCTCAAAACTTTAAAAATAAGTGTCCAATCGCACATATTGATTGTTCCCACCAGAAAGAAACACTTCAAACAGGTACTGTTGTTTTGAGAGTTGAATTATAGACAAATAATAATACAAAAAAGGATACATCAGTATATTGTCTGATTTTACATGATAAATTATTTAGCTACAATCCTTTAACAAAAATAGTCAAGCAATTGTAATACGCATGTTCTCAAATAATTATATAAACCATTTTATTTCTCTAAATGATGTTCAGTATGTCTCGAGAATTGAAGCTCTGCTTATCTTACCATTTAAAGAGATCGAAAGAATTGAAAAACAAATTCAAGATTATAGTGGTGAATAGCAGATGATGGTGAAATTCTCACAATTGAAAATATGAAACTACTCGTTTTGGATGTACAAGGATTTATAATTGAAAACAAAAAATTTATTCCTAAAGAACTGGCTGCCTATGATGGAGAAAAAATATGTCATTATATATTTAGATGTCCCTTTTCAATGGAACACTTGCCTCCAGAACTGCGTAAACAAGCAAACTGGTTGATGAAAAATCATCATTGTATTTCATGGAATGAAGGATTTACGCAATCACATAAGTTTTCCGACATTGTGAAAAACATAACAAGAAACGTGGATCATGTGTACGTGAAAGGAAAAGAAAAGGCGCAATACATTGGGAAATATTCATCGAAGCCCGTTATCGAACTTGATGACAAACCACCTTTATCGTTGGAAAAACCACATTGTCTATACCATTTATCATCACCCGCAATGTGTGCACTTACTAATGTTTTTAAATTGTATAAAACATGTTTAATGATTGAATAAATCACATTTTTGATTACATTTTTTATTTTATTTCAAACACCTTTTTATAAATATTTACAGGTAGGTATTCACAAATTTTCAACCCTCAAAAATAAGTGTCGAATCACACACAGTGATTGTTCTCATCACAAAAAAACACTTCAAGCAGGATATACTGTTTTGTTTTGAGAGTTGAATTCGAAACAAATAATAATACAAGAAGGATTCATCAGTATATTGTCTGATTTTTACATGATAAATTATTAAGCTATAATCCTTTGACAAAAATAGTCAAGCAGTTGTAATTCGCATGTTCTCAAATAATTATATAAACCATCTATTTCTCTAAATGATGTTCAGTATGTCTCCAGAATTGAAGCTTCGCTTATCTAACCATTTAGTATGAGAATTTTATGGTGACTTACAAATAAAAGGTTCTGTATTGATTGAAAATAAAACAGTTCAATAATGAATACTATCAAAGAAGATGTGGTGAGTGAGCTACACAAACCAGCCAGAAGATTTTTTAAAAGAAGAGCAGTGATTGTAAAGGGGATCAATGATCTTTTTCAAGCAGATTTAGTTGAAATGCAACCATATTCAAAAATAAACAAAGGATATAGATATATTCTGGTTATAATTAATGTGTTTTCAAAATTTGTTTGGGCAATTCCTGTCAAAACAAAGACTGCTAAAGATGTAACCACAGCCATGAAATTAATTTTAAACAGTGTAAAAACACCCCCTAAAAATCTGCAGACTGATCAGGGAAAGGAATTCTATAATACAGAGTTCCAAGATTTGATGAAAAAATTGAACATCAATCACTACTCAACATTTTCCAATATGAAAGCTAGCATCGTAGAGAGGGTGAACAGAACATTGAAAAACAGAATGTGGAAAAAATTCAGTTTGCAGGGAAACTATAAATGGTTAAAAATATTACCTGAGATAGTATCAGAATACAATAATACCAAACATTCTGTTATTGGAATGAAACCTATACAAGTATCTAAGGAACATGAGAAGCACCTACTATCAAAAGTTTATGGTCGCATAAAAACAGTGAATCCTTCCAAATATGAAAAGGGAGACTATGTGCGAATAAGTAAGTTTCGTGAGATGTTTTCAAAAGGGTATACACCTAACTGGTCAAATGAAATCTTTGTGATTAAAAAAATAAAAATCACAAATCCAACAACCTACATATTGGAGGATCATAGAGGTGAAGAGATACAGGGTGCATTTTATAAGGAGAAGTTGCAAAAAGTTAAACATCCTGACGTGTATTTGGTAGAAAAGATTCTAAGACGGAAGGGAAATAAAGTTTATGTTAAATGGTTGGGCATGAATAATTCACATAATTCATGGGTTATGAAAAATAATGTATTGTAATATCTTGTAATTCAATAAAAAACACTTGCTAGTAGATAATTCTTTTATTTCTATACAAATATACTCCTAGAATGGGTAGCATGATACAAAAAATGAATGCAAAGATTGATATAATAGCGAATTCTATATGATTTTTACATTCAAACGAATCAATAAGTACATTCCAGTTTGTTGGTTTAAAATTTTCATCTACAAAATAAAGTCTTAACTTAAAAGCTAAATATGACAAATTTTTAATTGACTCATCAATTTTTAGCCAATCAATCCATTATTAACAATTAATTTTTCTCAGTTTGATGGTCAAGAGTCATTATGATTGGTTGATATGCAAATAAACGTTTCTTGTATATTTGAATCCACTTGTATATACAAGGTATTGTTAAAAAGGCGCTCAGAAACAATACTTTTGCTGGAAGTCCTGTTGTCATTGCTAATGTTTATACTAAGGGATATATCGTGGCAATATTTATGTGTTCTAGTGTTCTTGTTTTCTTGTTGTCTTGTTTTCTTGTGTTCTTGTTTTCTTGTTGTCTTGTTTTCTTGTTTTCATGTTTTCTTGTGTTCTTGTTTTCTTGTTTTCTTGTTTTCTTGTTTTCTTGTGTTCTAGTGTTCTTGTTTTCTTGTTTTCTTGTGTTCTTGTGTTCTTGTTTCCTTGTTTTCTTGTGTTCTTGTTTTCTTGTTTTCTTGTGTTCTTGTTTTCTTGTTTTCATGTTTTCTTGTGTTCTTGTTTTCTTGTTTTCATGTTTTCTTGTGTTCTTGTTTTCTTGTTTTCTTGTGTTCTAGTGTTCTTGTTTTCTTGTTTTCTTGTGTTCTAGTGTTCTTGTTTTCATGTTTTCTTGTGTTCTTGTTTTCTTGTTTTCTTGTGTTCTTGTTTTCTTGTTTTCATGTTTTCTTGTGTTCTTGTTTTCTTGTTTTCTTGTTTTCTTGTGTTTAGTGTTCTTGTTTTCTTGTGTTCTAGTGTTCTTGTTTTCATGTTTTCTTGTGTTCATGTTTTCTTGTTTTCTTGTGTTCTTGTGTTCTTGTTTTCTTGTTTTCTTGTTTTCTTGTTTTCTTGTTGTCTTGTTTTCTTGTTTTCTTGTGTTCTTGTGTTCTTGTGTTCTTGTTTTCTTGTTTTCTTGTTGTCTTGTTTTCTTGTTTTCTTGTGTTCTTGTTTTCTTGTTTTCTTGTTTTCTTGTGTTCTTGTGTTCTTGTTTTCTTGTGTTCTTGTTTTCTTGTTTTCATGTTTTCTTGTGTTCTTGTTTTCTTGTTTTCTTGTTGTGTCCAATCACACACACAGTGATTGTTCTCATCACAAAGAAACACTTCAAGCAGGATATACTGCTTTGTTTTGAGAGTTGAATTCGAAACAAATAATAATACAAGAAGGATTCATCAGTATATTGTCTGATTTTTACATGATAAATTATTAAGCTATAATCCTTTGACAAAAATAGTCAAGCAGTTGTAATACACATGTTCTCAGAAAAGAAAATGACTAGATTGAAGGCTATTTGTGATTGACAGCTCCTTGATTTTGAAATCTTGTGCCAAATTGAAGCCCTGCATGTCTATTGCAATGATTGTTTCATACGAATACCAGGATTCATGGACTTTGTAATGAGTTCTCAAATAATTAACGAGTTTGATAGGTGGTCTCAAGTTTCCATAACCATCAAGATAAAACGCTTAATTTTCATTTATTATGTATGCAGTACAATGAGTTCCATGATTTTGTTAACTTTCTAGATTCAAAATACCACATTCCTTCACTTTAAATTTGTTTTTTGGGGGCGGTTGTCACACATAAATACACCTCTTTAATGTGAGATATTCAATATTTTCACATATTTTAGTATATCGTTATTTGAAAGGGATCTCTGCGAAAATATTATTTGATTTTTTTTATGGTTTTTTTCTTGATAGTGCCTCCTTTGTAGGGTTTAATGTATAATCCACCACCCTGCTTGGAAAGTTTTTCCATTTCTTTATTGTGTCGATGTAATTCTTCGAGTTGCTCCTTTGATACTTTAATATCATTAACGGCCTTAGCTATTCCAGCTGCACCACCGCCTAAAGCTCCTAGTGCACCCAAAATTGGAAGTAATAATGGAAGAAATCCACCAATTTTTTTGGGGGGTTTGATAACTCGTGTTTTCTTTTTTCTTTCGGTTCTCTTGATCCCCATTCCAAGTTTCCGTTTACCTTTCATAATTCCACTTACTGTTAGAGCAGCAATTCTTTCTCCTACCGAGGAATCTTTTGCTCCAACTCTCTGCCAAGCTTTATCTGCTAGAGCTTTATCCGCTCGATGTCGTTGAGGTAAATCAGTTGTTTGTGAGTATGCGATATCGTGTTCTCGACACGCAGCATCCAATGGATTGATACCAGACTCTCCCCCATTCAATCTTTCTTCTAAATTTGTACCAGGACCACAAAATTGATAGCCAGGAATATGAAGCTCAACAGGTAGTCTATTAATCAGAGTGTTTATTAAACCTCGACCTTCCCTCTTGGAGTGTTTGGAGGAAGTGTACTTTCGTGAAGCGTGTACAATCATTTTATACCTATAGAGGTTTGTGTGTATCATTTAAATACTATTTTCAGTTTAAAAATTTGCAACACGATTGTCTATCGATTTCATGCTATCTGATCAATATGTCCATCTGATTAATGTATAAATACTTTTGCAAAAAACAATTCTGTTTATTGATATCTAGAATGCGGATAGAAAAACAATCGTTTTCCTTACCCATCACAAACCATGATGTGAAGGATTTTACGAAACCAATTCAAAAACATGGCGATTTATTTGGTGGGGAATCGAAAAGATGTCTCATTGTTGGACCATCTGGTTCAGGTAAAACCAACGTGATGTTGGCTTTACTTGAGCATCCAAATGGAATAAGATTTGCAAACGTGTACCTTTATTCCAAATCATTACAACAGCCAAAGTATGAATATTTAAGACAACTATTGGCACCCATGGAAGAGATTGGATATTTCGAGTATGAGAGCGATGAAAATATCATTCCTCCTCATGAAATAGCACCAGAATCGGTCATCATATTTGATGATATACCATGTGGAACACAAACTATAATAAGGGACTATTTCACACATTCGAGACATAAAAATACAGACTGCTTTTTTTATTTTTCAAGGTTATTCATCAATTCAGAAAAGACTTATACGTGAGAACGCTAATTTGCTAATTTTATTCAAGCAGGATTCTATGAATTTGAATCATATATATAATGATCATTGTATGCTGGATATGTCATTTGAGCAATTGAAGCAACTCTGCGCACACTGTTGGAAAGAACCTTACAATTTTCTGGTTATTGATAAAGATTGTGAACTGAATTGCGGAAGATATAGGAAAAATTTTGATTCATTCATATATCTATAAAATGGATAAGCGGTTGGCTGAGGAATTGATGAAGTCAAGAAAAGCTGTCAAGGACAAATATAATAGTCTAAAATTAGCTATGACCACTACACAATCACAACTAGAGCAAGCTTACAAACCAATAACTCAACCGCTACAACAACTCATTTCCAAAATAAATGAACCTTTCAACATAAAGGAAGAATTCAAAGAAGAAGAAGAAGAACCTGAAACTTCTATGTTTCACACAACACCATTAAAACCTAAACCAAGTTTTTCAAGATTATTTTATGAGACATCAACACCTACAAGACCTACAAGAACTGGTAGAATTCCTATTCTACCGATGGAAATACCATCATTTTTTGATACAAGCCTTGCATCTGTTAGCCAGTTACCATCTATACAAGAACCTAGTCAGTTACCTAATACTATACAAGAACGTAGTCAGTTACCAACTATACTAGAAACTAGTGTTATAGCTCAAACCAACCCCTTCGAAAGCTCGGAAAATCAAAATCTTTCAGATATATTGGAACAGTCAAGGCAATCGGTTCAAAATTTAATCGACACGCAACCATATGAAATATGGTTAAAAAGTTTTGATCCACTACCAAGAGATTATATTGATGCTAGTGTGAAGGATACTGAACATAATTTTGATCATCATTATGGAATAGTACATGACATAGATACTGATAAATTCTATTTGGGGACCACACTTAAATTTGTAGAAATTATTGGAAAAAATGTGAAAGTAGATGGAAAAATTTATGATGGTACAAAAGGATTGTATGAATTACTATTTAAAAAATATCCTAAAGACTATGAAGATGAGGATTTGGATAATTATATGGATATTTTAGCTAAAACCAATGCATATCGAAGAAATAATGATCCAAATGAACGTGTGCAGGGAAATGGATCATCAAAATATATAACTATAATAGGACCATACCTACAAAAACATGGCATAACAAAAACACGACACATCAAACCATTATATTCTCGTTTTTTAAAGAAACTAAAACCTCCAATAACTAGAATGCGAACGGGAAAGGGGTTGTGGAATATCAATAAAAACGATATAGATTATGTTTATTGGGATAATATCAACGAACTTGTTGATAGATTGAGACTAATAACAGCTTCCATGAGAGCTGGTCATACTGGTCATAATAATGAAATACTATCAATAATCGAAGAGTTACGTGAAGCTAAAGTAATTGCATAAATACATCCTCAAATACGTAAAAAGAATCAATCCGAAAATGTCACTCAACAAGTTCGGTTCTCATTTATTCAAGAGAGATGAAACAGAAAACAATATCAAGTTATTTAATTTTTCTGAGGTTAATTTACCTTATGTAATGGTTTTACCATTTATTGGTCGCTATACACCAACAGAAAAAAATTTCGTGTTGATGCAAGATGGAAGAACTTCATACCGTTTCCCATTTGAAAAAGGAATCATTTTATTCGGTGAATATCCTAAAAAAGACGTTTCCATGTTGGTTAATGGAAAAGCAGGAAAGCTGAAAAATAGATCTATTAAGAAAGGTGATTTGATAGCGTTTAGACGTGAAACGGATAGTAAAATAACAGAATTTTATGGTGAATTACAAATAAAATGCCCCGTAGTGATTGAAAATAAAACAGTTCAATAATGAGTACTATCAATGAAGATGTGGTGGATGAGCTACCTACACAAACCAACAAACAGATTTAGATGAAATGTAGCCATATTCAACAATAAAAAAGGATATTATACCTAGATATATTTTAGTTATGAAAAAACCACATTTTCTATACCATTTATCATCACCTGCAATGTGTGCACTTACTAATGTTTATAATTTGTATAAAACATGTTTATTGATTGAATAAATCACATTTTTGATTACATTTTTTATTTTATTTCAAACACCTTTTTATAAATATTTACAGGTACGTATTCACAAATTTTCAACCCTCAAAAATAAGTGTCCAATCACAGTGATTGTTCTCATCACAAAGAAACACTTCAAGCAGGATATACTGTTTTGTTTTGAGAGTTGAATTCGAAACAAATAATAATACAAGAAGGATTCATCAGTATATTGTCTGATTTTCACATGATAAATTATTAAGCTATAATCCTTTGACAAAAATAGTCAAGCAGTTGTAATACAACCAACAACAACTCAATCGTAAATGATGGGGCACCTAGAAACCGCAAGACTATTCATACAATCAACGCGACGTCGGTCGGCTCACCACATTCAATTATTGGCATCTGTCTGCGGTTTTCTTATCAGTTCACCGACTTCGGTTAGATCCACTATAAAGAAGGTTCGACATTCCGCATTTAGCACTCAAAGATGTGGTTAGCTTACACCGGTATCGGGACTAGACGATTACATAATCTGGTTTCCGCTGTAGAAAGCTTGTCACAACGATTCCGAAATTTGCAATTTGATGCTGAACACGAGGCTATCTATGGTTTTGAGAGATTCCATAGCGAGGAGGAATGTAGGAGGATTGCTGAAAAATACGAAGAAGCTGCTGACGCCTGCGATCTGTTTCTGGATACATCAGACCTGCATAGTTTCCTGCAGACCATGAGGCGTCTAGATTTCGAGGGCTATTTAGAAGATGTTGAAAAATTTGTTCCTATTTTGAAATAAATACAGTTGAACAAGAGTGTGTGTTTTACTCAGTTATTGATAAGAACACCGCGCATTCGAGCTAAATTTAGAACTGTTGATAAGGGGAGTGTGACGTGAAAACCACAACGATGATAACACTTACCCACAATATTCAATTTCTTCAAGGCTTGAATCATGAACTTTTTTGTTCATAAAATGTAATGTCATTCCCCACTCCCCACCGAAGACCCCCACTCAAGACCCCCACCCCCACTAAAGACCCCCATTCAAGACCCCCACCCGCCACCTCCCACCAACGGATGACGTCACACCGCCCCACCCCCGTCACAAGGTAGAACAGGTGTCGTGTCCCATTCGTGATTTGGAGCGGCTTCCCTACCTCTGGCTTTTGTCGTCGCAGATGGTCCAATCGTCCAAATTTTCGTTTAAAAGCTGCAGCAAGTCCACTCCTCATACTGAGGTCTTCAGTGACACAGTGAGCCAACGAGTATTCGGCCGGTGCTTCAAACAAATCCAGCTGCCTCTCTTGGACAATGCCATTCTGGACTTTCTGGCCATTGGAGTGTAGAGACATGAAAGTTTCCAATGACATGTCTTCCTTGGCTGACCTGATCTGCCTCACTTCAGCGTCCTGATCGTCGTGGTTCCCAGCATACCGAGCTAAACGATTGAAGTGAACAACCCTCAGTTTTCCTCGTGGTGGCTTTCGAATCCTGTAGACGACGTCATTGATTCGCTCCAGAATCTCATACGGGCCCTCCCAAGAACTTTGCAGTTTTGGGGAGAATCCAAGTCGCCTCTGTGGGTTGTGAAGCCAAACCAAATCCCCATCCTGGAACCCTCCTTCTTCGGCCTTCACGTCGTACGCCTCCTTCATCCTGTCGCTGGCACTTTGGATGTTTAGTCGGACTCGTTGATGGATATCGTCCATTTTTCTACGAAGATCACTTGCGTAGTCTTCCCCAGCGACATCCTCACCAGGTGGACAGCCAAACTTCAAATCGCAGGGCAGCCGGAGTTCACGACCCATGATGATCTTGGCAGGTGTTTTGCCCGTCGATTCATGAACTGCTGACCTGTACGCCATGAGGAATAGGGGGAGATGTTGATCCCAGTCTCTTTGATAGTCAGAGACAACTTTGGCCAAGTGTCGATTGATGGTTCGGTTCATTCGCTCCACCATGCCATCCGATTGTGGGTGTAACGCCGTTGTCCTTGTCTTCTTGATCTTCAAGACATCGCAGACGTTCTGGAATAGCGTCGATTCAAAGTTCCTGCCCTGGTTCGAATGCAGCTCTAACGGGACACCGAAACGGCAAAACCATTCCTTAATCAAGACATCGGCAACGGTAGCCGCCTCCAGGTTTGGCAAGGCATACGCTTCAGCCCACTTGCTGAAGTAGTCTATGGTGACCAAGATGTATTTATTTCCTTTGTCCGTTTCAGGGAACGGTCCAGCCACGTCGATTGCGATCCTTTCAAAGGGGCTTCCCACGTTGTATTGGCGCATAGGAGCTTTTGGCCGTTTCTGGGGTCCGTTACTTGCCGCACATACGGCACATTTTCTGCACCATTCCTTCACATCGGCTTGACAGTTGACCCAGTAAAACCGTTCTCGCAGCTTTCCCAGCGTTTTCGTCACTCCCAGATGTCCACCCGTGACACCATCATGGACCTCTCTCATCACCTCTGCCTGTCTGGTTCCAGGAACGACTAACTGCCTCCGATCTTCCGTGCCATCCAGATTCTTCACCAGCCTCTTCAGGATGCCGTCATCAAGAACCATCGAGTCCCATTGAGCCCAGTGGGACTTCACGGTGGTCGAGAACCGCGCGACTTCTTGCCAGGTTGGTCGTTGGCCTGCCTGTTTCCATCCGATGACAAGCTTCAGATCTGGATCTTTCTCCTGGTCCTCGCGAAGCGCCTTAGACTGCCAGGAATCATCCACCACAGTCGTCCTGCAAGTGCTCGCCTCCTTTTCCTCGGCTCTTTGACAGTGCTTACATAGTTCTGGACAAGGTCTCCTGGATAGGGCATCAGCGTTGTTGTGGCTGGATCCAGCTCGATGTTCCGTGTGAAAGTTGAACTCTTGAAGTCTCTCAATCCAACGAGTAACTTGACCCTCCGGATTCTTGAACTGTAGGAGCCATTTGAGCGCGGTGTGGTCGGTTCTCAGCAGAAACTTCGTCTCGTAGAGGTACTTGTAGAAGTGCTCTACCCCTTTGACCACTGCCACTAGTTCTCTTCTCGTGACGCAGTAGTTCCGTTCCGGCTTCGACAAGGTTTTGCTGAAATAGCCGATCACCCTTTCATGTCCCTGCTGGATCTGGGACAGCACTGCACCAAGTCCTACATTGCTGGCATCTGTATCCAGGATGAAGTTCCCCTCAGGTAGTGGGTAGCCTAGGATGGGCGCGGTGGCAAGTGTCCTTTCAAGCCCTCTTGACAATCCTCGTCCCAGTGGAAGCGTCTCTGTGCTTCTGTGAGCCTGTGAAGAGTCCGGGCGATGTTCGCAAATCCCTGGACATAACGCCGGTAGTATGTGCACAGACCCAAGAAACTTCTTAGCTCGTGGAGGTTCTTTGGTACTGGCCACTCCTCAACTGCCTCCACCTTTTGCTGGTCAACGGCTACACCCTCAGCCGACACGATATGACCCAGGTATTGTTCTTCCCTCCGGAACAGCTGGCATTTCTTTGGACTCAGCTTCAAACCGGAACTTCTGAGTCTCTGGAATACCTCTTCCAAGTTCTTCAGATGGTCTTCAAATGATTTGCCAACCACAATTATGTCATCCAGGTATACCAGACATGTTGACCAGAATAGTCCTTTGAGCACAGTCTCCATCAGCCGCTCGAACGTAGCAGGTGCGTTGCATAAGCCGAATGGCATAACAGTGAACTGCCACAGCCCAGCTCCAACGCTGAAAGCAGACTGCTTTCTCTCGATCTTCAGGGGCCATTTCTACCTGCCAATATCCGCTTTTGAGGTCCAGGGTTGAGAAGATCTTCGATCCGGCCAAGGTGTCCAGAGTGTCGTCGATCCGTGGTAGCGGGTAGCTGTCTTTCTTCGTCACGTTGTTCAGCTGACGATAGTCCACACAGAATCGAGTTGAACCGTCCTTCTTTTTAACCAGAACAACTGGCGATGACCACGGACTACTAGAAGGCTCGATGACACCGCCTTTCTCCATGTCCTTGATGATCTTGTCCGCTTCCTCCTTCTTGGCCAAAGGTATTCTTCTAGCTGTTTGGCGGATTGGTCGTGCTCCCTCTGTGTTGATGGTGTGCCGCACCACGTTCGTTCGGCCCTCTTCTCCAGTCCCGTAGTCGAAGATGTCGCCGTAATTCCTTATCAGGTTTCTCAATCGTTGTTTTTGTCTCTTATCCAGATCTTTTGAAGAGGTGACAACCAACTTCTGAATCTCTCCGGTGAACTCAGAGATGGTTTGCTCAGTCTCACATACTTGTCGCACCACAGAGGAAATTGACGAGCAGAGCCTCAAAACTGTGTCCCTTGCCAAACTTACAGAGTGATAGTTGACGTTCATCACTCTCACGGGCACAGTCTTTCCCACATGTACCAGGCTCTTTCCACATGCAATGCCTCGTCCTACTTCAGAATCGTGTATTTTAGGCTCAATCATCACGATGCTTCCTTCTTTCATCTTCCCTTCCAGGCGAGCCCACAAAATCATCTCGCTCCTCTCAGAAATTGAAGAATCCCCAGCCAGCAAAACACGAACTATCTCTTCCTCTCTACCATGCATTATCGTTGTTGGTTTTCAGTGTTCCATATTTGAAATCTAATTGGAAGCCTTGGGTGTTCATGATGTCCATTCCAATTATGATTTCTTCCTCAATATCGGCAACCAGCATTGGATGTTCGAAGCTGGTGCTTCCCAGAGTCACTGCTGCCTCCACTTCACCATGTATCCTAGCCAAGTCTCCTGTTGCCGTCCGTAGTCGCCACTTTTCTGGTTTAATCATTGTCGGTGTTCGGTGTTGTGACAATGTCGGGCCTGATGATAGACTTCGTCGCACCTGTATCCATCAGCATGGTGCGTTTCTCTCCATTAATCCAGCCATTCACAAACACGCTGTTCAGTTTGTGTCCTAAAGAGGCAACTATGGCGGTTTTTCTTGGGGCATACTGGCTACTGGTCGACGATTGCCCCTTCGCATCGACCCTCTCTAGTTTTCCGACGTCGAAGAAGGTGGGTGCCCGTCTCTCCTTCTTGCATCGGCTACGAATGTGGCCAAGCTCTCCACAGTTCCAGCATCGCAGCTCCCTTCGCTTGGACGCCTCTATCTCTTTGACGACCCTCCTTACAGTTGCTTCGACGGTGTCTTCTTCCAGAGGATTCTTCTCCTCCACCCTTCGCTCGCGTGCAGGAACCTTCACAGACTGCTTCGAATTCCAAGGCTTTGGCCAGTGCTTCAACCAGTCTATCGGGACGATGGAGTATCAGTGACTGCCGAATCTCCTGGTCTCGAAGTCCATCCAAGAAGGCCTGAACTGCAAGCCTCTCCATAACGTTCTCTGGCGTGGTTGGATAAGCCAGTCGTGCAAGGCGAGCAACATCCGCTTCAAACTCCTGCAAGGTCTCGTTGGTCTTCTGAATGCGATTTTTCAACTGAGAGTGGTAGACGTGCTCCAAGTGAGTTTGCCCATATCGCAGTTCCAGATGCTTGACTAGTACATCGTAGTCCTTCTGCTCCTGGGTGTTGAGCGTCTGCAGGATTTCTGTAGCTTCCCCACGAAGTGCCAGAGTCAATGCCAGGGCTTTTTCCGGTCCAGTCCATCCATTTGCCCTTGCTGCTGCCTCGAACTGGCGATGGTAATTGTTCCAGGACAGTTTGCCATCAAACTGTGGGGCTTTCATGTGGATTCTGATGGTATCAGCTTCCATCTTGGCACTCGCACCGTGGTTCCCGAAAGTAACTTCCGGTTGTTGCATGATTACTGCCACTTGCCTTCTCACTTCGTCGATTTCGTCTTCCAGAGCCTTTGCAGTCTATCCTACTTGTTTCTCCAGATTTCCGATTTTCTCTGCTACATGAGCCTTCAAACAGTTGTAGTTATCCGCCAGTTTCTCCTTGATTTCTTCCATAGCTCTGGAAGATTCTACAAGTTTCTCTTCCATTGCTCTAGAAGATTCTTCGAGCTTCTCCTCCATTTGCCTCGAATTTTCTTGAAGTTGATCCTTCAAGTTTTTCGACAATTTCTCCACAGCGTTCGGATCAGGAATTTCAAATTGGAACGTATCTGGATCCATGCCTTCTTCCATTAGCTCCTCCAGCTCCCTCTCCAACTCGGTTACCTTCAATCCGGTTAAAAACACTAGTTTCATAGCCATTGCAGTGAATATTTATGTCCGTTTCTATAGCACACAATAAATCCCACTTTTGACACCAATGTAACGAGTTTCGCTATAGAAAACACTGTTCAGCTTTAAATAACTTATTTTACAAGTCACTATGTACAGATCTCACTATTCACAAACAAAATCACAGCTTATTTATGTTTTACGATTTATATTTCACGACGTATTCAGAACTGAACTAACTTGAAATGACGGATCTCATTATATACCCTCGCCAGGATTGAGAGAACATTCCAGATATTTCATGATTAAAAACTTAGCGTCCTTGTACCAATTATCGTTTATTGACTAATTTGAGCTCCATGTGTGATTTTCGTTTTTCGTTGTCGGCTTTTATAGTCTGTTTTACCGGTTTCGTCCTAAATTATGTATAATCAGTGTTAGTGTCCGTGATGCTATATGTTACTTTTTTTGATGTACTGCCACCGAGACTGCCACTTACTGAAATTGACCCTTGAAAAAGGCCTGAATTATAGGCCGAAACGTCGGGAATAATTATCGAATAAGTGATTCTCATTTTAACTGTCCTCATTCCCAATAACCACCACTTTTTATTCCAGATATTTTTAGAAAAGCGAAGAATGTTCGACGCCATCTAGCCTTGCTAGAATGTACCAGAAGCCAATCGATTCCAAACAATTCTACACAATGTGGTGGCTTGCGGCGGCGCATTCACCATGTTTCGTCACAATATTATTATGAAATCTTTTCATTCACTCAAGATGCAGAAAGATGCGAAACTAGTAAGCTTTGTATTGATTAGTATTTTTTATTCTCATTCAATTTCCTCTCCTGCTTAGTTTTGGGATTCGCAACACTTCTCATGAACTCTCAAAAATCAACATTAGCAGCAATCACGATAACGATTCCAAGCTAAGCTGCAGTGGCTTATCTGGTAGAGCATGCTAGCCTTAATCCAACCCAACTGTTGATAAAGTATTAACTAAATTGTAAATATCAAGATAATTCGTGGAATAAATCTCTTCCAATGTGGAAATGCCTTTTGAATTCAATATCCGTATAGGTAGGCAGGCACCAAGTACTACAGTCTCAAAAAACTCTATACAGTTTCGCTTTTTTTGCGGTCATGTGCATTTAAAATTATTACGGTTAAGCTGTCTTCAGAATCATAACTGGAAGATAATAAATCATCATCGTCAGAAACTTCAGACAATATTATCTCTAATACTTTAACATTACTATTCGAATCATCCATCATCCATCGTTGTTTTGTTTTCGTTTGTTTATTTTTTAGGTAAGAATATCTGCAGAATCTGCACATACGCCATGACTTACACCAGCAGTCTGCACTACCCTACCCTACACCAAAATAACAAACACACCTATTATTAGGATGTGAAAACTCGTTAAAATAAAAAAAACATGTGCAATATTTTCGTTAGAAGTAATTTCAAGATATTATTTTCGTGAACCATCTTGTCAGTGCCTTGGAGATAATTAATCAACTTTTCCGATCCAGCTAGTATGTTGATCAATACATTCAATAAATACGTAATACGCGCGTTTCATTTATTTCATTGTTATATTCCTGTATATTAAATACTTGCTAAACATACACAGTTGGTAAGTATTTATTATACAGCGAATATGATGTCTGTTAAAAATGCTATAGTACTAATTATTAAAAAATCAGCAATTTGAACACCCCACCAGAAAATATTGTTTCCTTGACTCCACCGCTATGGCAGCAGTCACCAAAACTTTGCATGGGCAAATGCTATAGGAGTGAGCGTTCTATATTTAGTCTTTTGCCTATCATATGAGGAGAAACGAATAACGGCTGTTCAATGCGCATTACCCCTCGCAATCCTCGCATGCGCAAGTGAGCCGACTGTGACAATTATTCAATTTCAGTGAGAAATTTGAAATCTTAAATTTTTCACGATTGTTAGCTGGAAAACTAGTTTTGTTAAGATCATAATATTTTTTTATAGTAAGATGTAGGTGTTGTGAGTTGTTTAGTGGATTGTAAACTCAACTTCTGTTTTTTATCGAATCGTCAAAAATAAACTCTACTTTGGGTAGGAACTTTTAATATCAACTGAGGGCAAAATTATACAAAAATGGCTATGTTCAAAGATGACACACTGCTTGACTCAACTGCTCGCCTTCATATAGCCGACTGCTCCACATCCTTCCAGAACACTCGCTTCTACAGCCTGCATTTCTGCGAAGCGCTTGGGCAATACGTCAACCGATTAATCAGGCTGCCAACAGGGAAAACGAAAGTATGTGTACGTAATGTGCAATCAATCTACTTAATCGATCATTTAATATTCTATTTCTTGATAATTTTTTCATTTGACTGCACATTCGTTGTCCAGAAAATGTGCTGAATTTCACTTAACATTTTTATACGAATCTAGGTGTACGGTAATCTCAAGTGTCCCCCATTTTCATAGACATAGAAGATTAAAGATTCTGTTTATGTTTTAACGATTTATATTTCGTGGCTTATCAATAACTAACTTATTGAAATGGCGGATATCATTATATACCCTCGCCAGGATTGAAAGAACATTCTAGTGATTCGTAGAACACCGTAGAATGTTCGACGCCATCTAGTTTCGCCAGAATGTACCAGAAGCCAATCGATTCTACACTTAATGATGACAAACGTTCGGCGCCTTCATCATGTGCTGAGCAAATGTTTCGTCACAATACTGTTTGATATAAGTTAAGTGGTAGTACCTACCTACTTTTTCTAATAGGAAATGTTTTTTCCAACAACTATATTTACTCCAGCGAAAAATAATATCACAAGGGTTGTGTTTTGTGGAGGAGTTCTATTAGGATTTTTTTTTACTTTTGCATACTTGTAAAAGGTTTTCCAATAAAGACGATATGATTTTAAATTGAAATAAAATAGAAATGATTTTAGATATAACTATACTTTTTATATTATTTTAATGTACAATTAATAGCATTCAAGTTTTAAATAGCACGTCGTTTAAATTTTCACCTCGGCTTCGTGTACACACGCGAATTCGACGAACCCAATTTTCAACGACTTTGCAATAGATCGGGCGTAATCTCACGAATGCAGCGTTCAATGTTCAATCTCAAAGCATCAAGTGTTTGGGGTCGGTTCTCATAAACCTTCGATTTTAATTTACCCCACAAAAAGTTATCTAAAGGAGTCAAATCACAGCTTCATGGAGGCCAGCAACAGTTGCATTCCTTGAAATTATCCTTTCTCCAAACTTTTCTTGCAGTACGGCGACAGTTTTATACGTTCTTGGAGCGAGTATTTAGCCATAATAAATTCCTAGAGTGTACTAAACATGAATGACGACTATAGTGACAGGTATAACTCAATTACCATAGTTACTACAAAATCATATCATTCTTATTGGAAAACCCTTTATAGGTATATTATTAACTTAACATCAAATTCATTGAATGGCATACTTTTCAAATGTTGACGAATATCCTAATGAAAAATATATTTTAAGAAAACTAAAATAAACCTGTATCAAAGAATTATTTTTACACAAAAAAACCTTAAACAAAACCAACTGAAAGAAATACTGATATATCTGCGATTTTTTTATTTATGGCTGATTGAATGGTCCTTGCATCCTGAATAAATTTTGAAGCGCATAACGTCTTCAGATTGTTTTCAGACTAAATCACACAATGTATTGCCCACTTTTATGTCAGTAGGAACTTATTTAGCGATAAATCGTGATAATTTCCATATCTTGGAGTTTGTTTCGCTTTACACAACATGAATAACGTCCCAAGAAACATTTTTAGTTTTATCAATGCATACAGGAGGTTGTCACGGCCTATTTCATAAAACCTCCTTGAAGCCAATTAGTTATAAAGATATATCATTAGCACAACGATACAACCTCCCCACTAGTCCTTACAACCCTGAAGGCCCACTTGTATGGAGGCTGTTACGGCTTATTTTAAAGCTTGTTATAAAACCTTAGTGCAACAGTTAAAGTAAACGATAAAGCAATCATAAAACATTACATACAATATGCGGCTTTAAACTAGTTGACTAGTCTTACAACCCTTTGGCGGTAACACTGACTTCTTCAAAGACATTGATAAAATACTTTTTGCTAATTTGGTATGTCATAGAACCAGTTTTTTTTGTACTTGGGGTTATTAGGAGTAATTTGTTTTATGCGAGCTCTATCGTTGTATTTTGACAGTTATTATGAGATCCCCTCCTAGAAATTGAAAACAGACAAGCAGAGGTATCCATATTATTATTTGAACATCTCAATCTCAGAACGAGCCATATCAAATGAACTATATTATCATGCAAGTATGTACCCACGAATGTGAATTTTCTGATAAATGTATATTAAATATTTGTTATATACTTGAATAAGTGTACTGTATTTTTCTTGTCTTTGGATCGAATTAAAACAAAACGAGTTCTCTCAAACTAATGATCTAATCAATTCGAAGGTACAATACATAATGTTAAAAAAAAACCCTGGATACCGCGTCTCCATGGAATGTCCAATTGTTCTGGTAAGTCCTTGTCATCGAGAATCCTTGGTGAGCGCGGTCCAATGTTAATTCCGCGGATTGTATTACAAGACTTAACAATACTCACACAAAACACTAGCGCCTCGAAAATATTGCGTTTGAATATAATATATCAAAATAAAATATTATAGGATTTTTTTTTTTTTTTTGTTCAGGGGTTCCGGACCCAAGGAGAGGAATCTGAAACCGAGACCATAGGGTAGTGTGGGGTTTTACCCACTAAACCTCTCCTCCGCATTAGGACGTCAGAGATAATCCCTTTAGTGTCCAAGTCTTCTAACTTAATTTGACTTCTTTGGTACCGGGTTACCTTCCGGAAGGCATCTAGAAATACAGGTAGGAATGCCAAAAACCCGATTTCTACCTGCGCAGTCTGATCTCTAAAGGCTACAAAAAATAAAAGAAAAAGAAAATAAAACTACGAACAAACTGGAGCCTCTTCCAGTAGTGAATCGCGTGCGAGACGGATTTTGTCCTAACTTACATACTAGCGCTTGATGCGTTTTGTCTCTTAATTTCGAACGACCTAGCTTGGTACATCTCCCAAGTTTTTTGTAAAGTGAAATCTACAACTGGTTTCTTGGTCTCTTACGAACCTGTGTACAGAGATCTGCTGGATCGTAATCCACCAGAGCTCTGAGCACAGGATCGTCATGCGTTGCGGCCAGATTGAAAGTTTTCCCGGCCTTGACTCTCATGAATTGGTGAACGGTTTGCCACTCCGAGGCTTGTCTGATCTCGGAAGTTCGGACAAACCATGGGGCACCAACCGCTTTACGGAGATAAATATTCTCCGTTGTTTGAATTTTAGCTTGATGAGCTTCTGCCGCGTAACCCCATGAGGCTGATCCTCAAGACGGCTTTGATCAATAGGATCTTCGCTTTGACTGATAAAACGCTCCTACTGTTCATGAGGCACTGTAATGAACCCATAGCGGCTCGTCCCTTTCGGACGTTTTCAGAGATCTGCTTGTGCCAAGTCATCCCTTTGTCAATAATGACGCCAAAATACTTTACCGCGTCACTCCAGGGAACTTCCACCTCATTGAGGATGAGGGGGTCTGGAGTGTCTTCGTGACTGCGACTAATCAGAATGGCCTGTGTTTTCCCCGGATTAATCCGGATCTTCCACTTATCGGTCCATTCGACTAGGTTGTCAAGCCCGCGTTGGAGATTACGCTTTACAAAATCTTTGCGACGGCTGTGTGCGAGAAGTGCTGTATCGTCGGCATAGATTGCGACGTCTGTCCTGAAGGTTTTTGGAATGTCGCTTGTGAAAATTGAATACAGGAGAGGTGATAATACAGCCCCCTGTGGGACTCCAGCCTCCAGTGGCTTGGGGTCCGACACGGAGCCATAAACCCTGACTGACATTGTCCGATCATGCAGGAAACTTGCTATCAGCTATCACCCTACAGATGTAGAGTGAGAAGCCAATCTCCTGCATTTTGTGTAGTAGGCCATTATGCCAAACTCTGTCAAAAGCGCGTTCTATGTCCAGTGAAACCATGCCGGTGCATGGTTTTAGCCTTCTATTGGACAGAATTGACTCGGTGACTTTCAAAACCTGCAGCTCCGCAGAGTGCAAGTTCCGAAAGCCATACTGTTCTACCGGTAGAACCTCAAGAAATTCGCATTCTTCTTTCAACCGCGCCAGAATCATTCGTTCGATCACCTTGCCCAGGCTGTTGAGCAGGGAAATTGGCCGATAGTTCTGGGAGAAAGTACTGTCTTTGCCAGGTTTGTTAATCATTATCCTCCATGTTTCCAACGAACTGGGAAATGACCAAGTCTAAGCACGGCGTTGGCAATGGCGCAGATCGTTGCCACGCCTTTCCTTGGTAGATTTTTCAACATCTTATTCGTAATACCGTCTCGCCCCGGTGATTTACGCATTTTGAGTCTCCGAAGGATGTCACTGATTTCGCCAGGCGTCACCGTTCCTGCAGTAACATCCTCCAGGGCCGGGTCTACGCGTGCAAGTCGTCTTGCGTTCCGATCTACCAAGGATTCGAACGCATCGTCAGCGTTTTCACGACACTCCCTTTCGAGTGTGCGAGAGAACGCTTTCGCCTTGTCTCTGTCAGTGTAAACGATTCCCCTATCCCCATGAATGGAAGGGAATTTTGTGCCGCCTTTCCGAAGATTTTTCTGCAGCCGCCATAAAGCACCAGAGCCTGGTTTTAAATCGCGAAGGTTATTCTCCCAGCATCGAGAACGATGCTGGAGCAGAGCGTCCCTGAGATCAGAGTTGCTCTTATTGAGCTTAACTCTGTTCTCATTAGATGGAAAACGTCTGTAGTCAATTCTGCATTGACGATGCAGTTGAACTTTTTTACGCAGCTGAGCTGGGATAACACCCCCTGGTCGTTTCCGATCAGGTCGTAATATTGACGCGCGGTTGTGGCAATTGGGAATCGCTTTATCTAGGCTTTCTGCGCTACATCTAGATCCTCGTTAGAATCTATGCGTGGAATCGTTAGCGCCGAGTCCAGGAGTTGACTGAACTTTTTCCAGTTGGTGACTTTCCGCATGTTTTTGGCTTGTTTGTTCGCTATCATACCCAGTTTTAGCAGAACTGGGTTATGATCGGACGTTCCGCGATCAAGCGAGCTTATCTCGTGGTGCATCCTAACGTTTTTAAGGATTGCTATGTCTAGTACATCGGGTAGCCCTCTTTCTGAAGGGAGGAACGTAGGCTTAACCGGCCCGATGACTTCCGCATTGTTTGAGTCCGCGTATAGCGTGAGGCGCTTTCCGTTTGTGTTAAGTTGTCTGGAGTTCCTCGCGGGGGACTTACAATTAAGATCGCCCACAAGGATGTGGGAAGCACCTCCTGCGAAAAGATCGTCAATATCTTCTCGCAGGAGAGGCTCCTGGGGACTCTTATAGCCGGAGCTAGCTTTTTTAGCTCTTTAGCTATGTCTTTCACATCCATCGTCTTAAGGACAAATTACCTTGAGGAGGTCGAATGGATGGGGCGAGTCGCGCTTTTTGAGGGCTGAAGATTTTTAATCAGGGAGGGACGAACCCCACCAAGCTCAATTGGTGACCTACTACCGCCGGTTTTACCCGATCATGTAGGGGTTTCACAATCAAAAGAGCCTAATGAGGGAACAAAGCCTGGGAGATTTGATTCACAGGGGTTTTACTGTTATATCAGTAACTCCCCTGGAAATAAAACCAAGCAGGCTAACTTTGCACTTGATTTTACCTTTCGAGAATCCCTATAGCCAAAGCTATAGTGCAATGGGGTTTCAGCAGCTCTGAAATAAACCTGAAATATTATTACAATGATTAGTAGATGGGGACAACGAATTTTCTCTTCTTGTTAAAACAAAGGAACCAGGGTACGGGTTGGATAGACCTAAGTCTATCGCCTCTACACAAAGCTCTTACTCAGGTACAAGACCTTTTCCTACTAGGTAGTTCTCGTCGCTTCTCCGGTCACAACTGCTCGTGACCGCTACTCGAACCGAACTGTGTTATATTATAGGAAGAGGTAGCATTTCGTCCTATTACTGCCAAAAGTCACTTACTTACGTGCATTTCCTATGCAGTTAGTGACTTTTGGCAGTAAAAGAACGTAGGACGATTTATTTTTGGTCTGGAATTCTCACCTTATTTTTTTGCTCATCATTACTGGATACTATGTATACCTACATTTTGATTACTTTATTGAAAAAAATTGAATAACTTGTCAACTATCATTGTTATCTGTGATAAAAAAGGGGCATTCCATTTGGAAAACCCGAGTTCTTTTTTAAAGTGGAGTTTTTTGCTTTTTTCAGGTAGAGGGTAGAGGCAGAGCCGTCTATATTGTAATACAAGCCATGAAGTAATGGTCTTGGCAACACCCCGTGTGGTCTCGATTGAGGTTAGGTTCACTTCTAGTCCCATGTCAACACTCTAGACGGCTCTGCAACTATTCAACTAGTTTCAACCTGCTTTCATTCAACTTCAAATTGTATTTTGAAAAACTGAGAAACACTGTGAAAAATTAAGTGATTTTTGCGTTAAGATTGAGGTAAGTGGGTAGTTAATAATGGGTACCAAAGATATCGCGATCTATAACAGTCAATATTTTCATAATAGACTGATAGATAGTTTCTTATTATGGTATGTGTGTGTCTATGCCTTTCGGGGAATACTGGATAAGAAAAATACATATTTAAATTGGAAAACTTGATTAATTAATGCCTCATCCTGGATTTCTCACACATATAAGCAGCAGCTTTTATGTCATGCGGAAAAACCAGAATAAACGAGTTTTGTCTCGTTCACTTAGAAAAAACATTATGGCGATGTAGATACCTAGTGCTTTTTGGTTAATCAGTTTTATACATCATTATATCAACTCCAGTCCACCAGAAACTGCTTGAATCGCATCCCAAAATCTGTAACCATCTACCTATCTGTCGGTTTTAATGTCTTATTGTTTAGAATTAATATTTTTTTCCAACAAATCATAAAACTCTTGTTAGGTTCGGATATGTTTTATGTACATTTTTACGTCATGAGGTGATGAACATCATACCTGTTGCGATAATATATAAGTTATTCTTTCAAATTACAGTTTCATTGAACAATTTTCGTAACTCGTAATCGTAATATACCTTGATTTTCAAAGAAAGCCCCTTCAATCAATGCTAAATTTTGACCATCGTTGATTCGTTGACGTTAGATGCGACGTTGCAGTTGTAACTTCATGGCTTGTATTACAAATTTTACAATTTAGACGGCTCTGGTAGAGGACATGAAATGTCATGTCAATCGATAGACAATTTTGTCTGGAATAAATCATTAATTTCTAAATTAAAAAACAGGCATTCCATTTGAACACCCGAGTTTTGTTGAAAAATCTGATTCATTATCGAGTCATTTGTCAAGGCTGTAGTAGATTATTGTGATAAACATGATTCTCATTTCATATGGGTAGCCTCAAAATTTGATTGTTTTGAGTCTATTTAGTAGTCGCTGAGATACAAAGTGTCAAAGTAGCATTGACTGTCAATTTTTTTCTTAAAATGAAAATATGTATTTCCAAAACGGTCAAAGATATGGTCATAGATGTTATTCAATAGACCGATATTGATTTTTGAAAAGGAACCCAAACGTGAACAAAAAAAGGGAATTGCCATTTAAAATAAGGAAGTTGTTTGCTAGTTCCGGTATAGCCGGAATAAGTGGCAGAAAACTCTGGCACTATTTTGAGAAAGTGGTTCATGGTCGAGAACCTATTGTGTTCTGTGTGTAGATCATCAAATGCGTATCATTTTTACTTTTCCACATAAGGCTAAGTGTCCGTTTAAAAGAAAGACCTTGCGTATCCTACACTAGAGATGGGGGACCAAATGTGCAACAGTTTTATTCAAACTGAAATTTTGACAAAAGGTTATGTTTAGATCATGTATCAATACCCCCGAGTCAGTCAGCCAGATTCCCTAACAACTGGCCTGGGAAGGGTTTCAAAATTGTAAAAAAACTTGTAAGTTGCAACTGTTTTATCAAAGCTGAAATATGGTTTGTGTTTATTATTTATAAAATACCATGTTTTAATTGTGAGAAATGTTATGTGGGTACCACTAAGCAATACTTGAAGTCTAGATTATATCAACATAATTATGACTGTGAAGACTTGTTTAGAAATAAGCCTGAACAAACTGCCTTGGCAAAACACCATTTTAGTACAGGTCATGATTTTAATTTTTCGGAGAGCGAGATATTGGATAATTATATATTATATAAAACGTAATATGAGCGAGATGATCCATATTTCACTGAACAACACTGTAAACTGTAGAACAGACACCAGGCCCGGATTGGGCAGTCGGGCAATCGGGCAAAGCCCGATGGGCCGCCGCCCGAATGGGCCGCTAGGCCGGCTCTTACAAACGTTTCAAATACAAAAATGTTCGACTGGTATACAAGAAGCAGAACGAAAATTTCGACAAAATATTTCATGACTTATAACTCCATCAGTTTTTGCAATATTTTTCCCGATAATTTCCATTTTGAAGTTAAATTTAGGAGTACGGAGTTGTTCTGTAAAGGTTCTCAAAATCTTCGATCAATATCAGTCTGCGCCGCCGCCACCAACGCCGCGCGGGGAATTCCACAAATCCTAGCTTTGTGTTTTGTGTCTGTTTTGATTTTGTTCCGGTTGCCTTATATATAGATATCATTGGTTTTTGAGATTTGTAGCCGCGATATCGTTTTCCATGGGTGTATTGTTCGCTCCGGCCGGAAAATGAATAAACGTGTAAAAGGTGGGGCTGAGAAAGAACGAGATAGGAAACGAAAAAAAAGAGATAATGAAGCGGCACAATGTCATAATATCGGAGATATGTTCAAAGTTATTGGTGTGAAGGTAAGTAAATAAAATTAAGAAAACACGTATTTTGAATCATATACAAGCCTTTTTAGCATAGATGTTTTTGTTCATATTAGATTCATGTTCGCTTCAAAATATGAGAAAGTTTCTTATTTTTAATCCAGTAATCCTGTCGTCTGAAAAGGGGGGTACTTTGCGTTAGATCCGATAGTTCTGATTTTTTGCTGACTTGTTTATGATGCTGGCGCAATGATTAATCCAAGTTTTCGACCTCGGGCGCCGAACGCAACATTGTCAAATTTCAAAACAATTCCAAAATGTCTACCTTTTATTCAGTCTTGTCAATTTTAACCCTCAACGACCAAGTTTTCGATTATAACTATAAAACACTTTTTCAAAGTAGATTAAATTTGCTACAATTTGGGATCAGAACCGTCCCTGTAGAACCCATAGTTTTTGAGATTCATCTTTCCAAAATTTAGCGTTATATTTTCAAACTTGAAAATGTTTGAATAACTGACGAGTTAACCGACTATCTAAACCTAATTTTTGCGGTAATGAAACAACCCCGGAAACAACATTATATCTACCTGGAAAGAGTCTGCGGCCATTTTCACTCTTTCGTTTTAAACATCTAAGCTAAGGGTTATGTAAGCCCTGCAACTGCAGATATGTTTTGAGTGGGGAGACCGACGAAACTCAGTCGGGTCCTTCAAAGAGGGCAAAATCTACTTTCAGGTAACATTCCTTTTTTCTCTGTGTTTACTTTCTGTTTATTTTATATCAAACCTCTTCGCTTCTAGAAGAGTGATGGTATAGATGAGCCACCTCGAAGTGCGGATGAGCAATCACTGACATCGATCACAGAAAATATCATTGAAAACGAATATCAAGAAAGTGTCACCCTTGACAAATTTAAAAGACCCTCTAACACCGACTATCATACTTTCTTTGAAATCCATCCAATACAACCTGACCACAATGATGAAATCAAATTCAACACAACTTTAGCCTATTTTCGAGAAGACATTGACGGCAGCAAAATTAGAAGATAGTGGATTTCATTTTGCGAAGAAAATAATACATTTTTCTGCTCATTCTGCTTAGCATTCAGCAAAGATGCAAATCCATTCACTCAAGGTTGCAAAATCGATCGTCACAGAATATATGATCGGATAAGAGAGCACGAAAAAACGATGGCCCATCAAGGATCCGCAGAATCATTCTTGTTAAAAAGTCAAATGAAAGATATAGGCAGCCTTTTTAACAACACCTCCAAAAGAAGACAAGAAATTAATCAACGTAGGGACGTCTTGAAGCGAATTGTGGAAACAATTAAGACTCTAGGAAAACGAGGTCAAAGTTTCAGAGGGGCAAAGGATGCTGAAGCTGCCTACACCCTGGATGATACCAGTGCAGATCATGGCAATTTTCTGGAGATTCTTCTGTTACTTTCCAAATTCGACGATTCGACCCAATTCTCAGAGTTCACATCGATAAATCGATAGAGTTAAGCCGTACAGCACACCTCAAGAAAGCCGATCTACATCAACCTGGTCGTTCTGGATCGGTCAATACATTCTTATCGAAAACTACTGTTAATTATATTATAAAGTCAATATCTTCCTCGATGAAAAAAAAAATTCTGATGAGGTTAACAAGGCTGGGATGTTTTCCGTTCAAATTGATTCAACGCAAGATATCAATGTTCATGATCAGCTGAGAGTGATTGTCAGATATGTTTCGGAAGATGTCAGAGAAAGATTACTTGGAATAATCAATTGTACCTCTGGTACAGGTGCCAACATATACCAAATTGTGACTGAATTACTCGTTCAAAATGGCATTGATATGAAAAATTGTATTGGTAGTGCTACCGATGGTGCTTCAAATATGCAAGGCCAATATAAGGGTTTTTCAGCATATATGAAAAAAGAATTAGGTGGTCAAGTGCATGTTTGGTGTTATGCACATGTTTTGAACTTGGTGATGGCTGACACTATCAGCATTTGCGTTGAAGCTATTTCATTATTTGGTGTTAATTATGAATGTGCAGTATTTTTTCGTGAGTCGTATAAAAGAATGGCATTTTGGGACACTGTGACTAACAAAAAAAAGAAGATGTTGTCCTCAATTGGAGAAACCCGTTCGTGGGCAAAGGAGGAAGCTCTTGTTAAAATATTCGGCCATTACAATGATTCAACAAATGCAGTGTTCATAGAGATCATATCAACCCTTGAAGAAATTGCCAGTTCATCCAGTTTTGCAAACGATGTTCGTTTCAAAGCGACGTCTATAGTTGATTCGATGAAAAAATTTGAGGTAATAGTAACTGCTCAAATATTTTTAAAGATTTTTGAATCGACAACTCCACTATCCAAATATCTTCAAACAAATGGGATGAATCCTATAATGACATTCAAAATGGTTAAACAAACCATCAAAACCCTTAAAACACACTCGAGAAATTTTGAGGAAGTATTGGCAACTGCCAAAAAATTTGTCATTTGGGCAAATCATAGAATGGATGATGAACAAACAGATAATGATAGTGATGAAGGTGGTGGTGGTCTCGTTGAAGTAGAACGAGAACCATATTTCGCATCTAGTTTCGCTGCAAGACGAATCATAAAAAGAAAAAAGATGCCTGGAGAAAAGTGTGAAGATGATTGTATTACAAATGCAGAGAAACGATTTGAAATACAGGTCTTTAATGTTATTTACGACAAAGCTTTGCTGAGTTTGGAGAACAGATTCACAGGCCATCAAAAACTATTTTTGGACCTTGCTTGGTTAGATCCGACTTACTTCGATAAAATTGATTGTTTGCCAGACGACTCATTACAAGATATTGCAGATCAGATAACCAAACACGGCAATATTATTATGACCGCAGCAGACATTCAGAATGAGCTAGAAGATTTTGCTAGAAAATGGAACGAAATGAAAGCGGTCTTGGTATATGAAGGAAGCAAATCAATATCCAACGAAGATGGATCCGGATCCGAACATCTCACGGTGACTACTTGTCAAATATGCAAAAATTGCGTTGTGTGTTGTTTCAAAGTTTTGCTCCAGTATAAATTACATGGTGTGTCATATAATAATCTATTTTATGCTTATAAACATGTCTCAACATTGGCATGCACACAGGTTTCCTGTGAAAGGACTTTTTCAAAGTTGAAATTTGTTCTGAACAGACTAAGTAGTTGTCTTTCACAGGAACACTTAGATGCTTTACTGTTGATGTCCGTTGAAAATATATTATTGCAGATTTAGACACCGACGATATTATAAATGATTTGGCAACTAAAAGCGGATCTTTAAAAAAGTTGTTGATTGTCTAAAATGTAATATAATATTTAATATCTTTCTCGCAAAAATGTTTTTATTGGCTTTGTTTTGTATTTAAACAAGTAGTGTCAAAACTATCAGTCAAAAGTGGATCAATTATTCAATTTTGATTTTCGAATTTTCAAAGTACATAATTATCTATCTACTATTTTGATATTTTTAATTGATGTTTTTGTAGCAAGAATCAGTTGGGGTTAGTTTGAGTTGGGTTATGCTAAGAAGGGCCGGTTCATAGTAGAAACCCGGGCCGAAAATTTCTCCCAATCCGGGCCTGACAGACACGTTAGGATTAATCATCCAGTACAACCACATTCTTAATTTATATAAAAAATTTAACGAATAATCGAATGAAAATTATACCAACATATTCCATTCATGTGAACTGAACAAAAGGGGGGAAAAAAAGCCAATACTAGCCTAGTTTACACCGATAACTCGTTTAGTTCGGTCCGATAGGACCAAGTGGGTTGAGATAGTTCGGTAGGACCAATGCTTGCTTCTCGTCCGTTTACACCGTCTTGCAACGCGTGAACTAAATGAGTACGCGCGCAATTCGTCAAACGTCAAAAACAAGTCGAAATTATTTATCAAAACAATTCGTAATAAAAAAAAAACATAAGTGAGTACGCTCAGATTGCCTTGAGAAACTCAGAACCTACACAATTCACATTAATAACAATCAACATAACCCCATAATTTTGATCCAGATCGAACCAAATTTAGTTTGGTACACCTGCTGGCAAGTACCGAACCAGCAGCGGTCTAGCTTAGTTCGCAACTGTTTACACCATTCGAACCAAATATTTGGTTCTGATATAGTTCGAATTTAGTATTTGGTCCGCGGACCAAGTTGTCGGTGTAAACTAGGCTACTGATAAGCGAATTTGGGTACCGCGCCTGAGATTTTATTATTTTAGTCGTGTTTTGTCCCATTTACAAAGTGATGCGTATTGTTTTCGTGGAAATCAATAGTGTTTGGTCATTGTGCAGTGTGAAGGAGTTGTTTCAGTTTTATCATGTGACAAAGAACTTCATTGCGCATAAATAGGTGGGTGTAGATTTAAAATGGTTGTTGTATTTTTTTTGATCGTCCAAAAAGTTGTTTCGCGTTTCTTATACATATGTGTCTTTTTCAGCCTTGAAAAAGAACCAAATAAAGGTTCGAAACTCGAACTGCCAATTGAAGTTTCCAAAATATTGTCTGCAGGCCCAAAGTTCTCGCTTCCTATGAGAGTAGAAGAAACTCCCATCATAAGCATAGTAAAAGATTTGGAATACTGTATCCAGGGTAAAAACCTACCAGAAGAAACTCAAAATGACATGAGGGCAATGTGTGTCAATAGTGTAACAAATTTTGTTCTGCGTTCAAGACATTCCAACCTGAACGCAGCAAACCACCTAGTCAGAGACTTAAAAAAGACCAGAACATTTCTTAATAACCACCAAGATATTATTGTCATGAGATCTGACATAGGCAATTCCACTGTCGTGATGCGTAAGGATGAATATCTGGCCGAAATACATAGATTGTTGCAAGATGAAGATACCTACAAACTTCTCCGTTCTGATCCGACGTCACGTTTCCAGAATAAAGCCAACAAACTTGTCCAGAAACTCCTGGAAAATGATTACATCAGTGAGCTGGATTCGAGAAAGCTGAGACGCCTAAATGGTATTGCTCCCAAGCTTTATGGATTACGAAAGACCCACAAACCCAATTTATGCTTGCGTCCTAGCTGTATCAACTCCCCAGCCTAGTACAACTTAGCCGGATTGATACATACGATCCTATCACAAGTGACGACCACGTTCGAATATAACATCAAAAATTCCTTCGAATTTGTCCAGTTCGCAAAGTATATCAAACTTCCACCAGTCTACATTTTGATATCACTTGATGTAACTTCATTGTTCACAAATATTCCAAAGGAATTGGTGATATCCATTATTAGGAAAAAATGGCGATTTATATCTTCTTATACCAAGATTTCGTTGGAGTGCTTCTGTGAGGTGGTAGAATATATTTTTGACAACAGTTATTTCGCTTTCGATGGAAGATTTTACCAACAGCTTGACGGTTCAGCCATGGGGAACCCAGCAAGTCCGGTTCTAGCAAACTTTGTCATGGATGAGTTGATTTCAGAAGTTCGGAAGAGATTACCATTCGAGCTGGCCTTCATCAAGTTATACGTTAACGATACTCTTCTATCATGTCATATCGATAGAGCACCTGAGATATTGACATACTTCAATGGTTTTCACGATAAACTGAAGTTTACTATCGAGATGGAAGAAGATGCAAGAATTCCATTTTTGGACACCATGGTATATCGTAATGAAGACGGATCTCTATCCACCTGTTGGTACCTCAAGCCCACAGCTTCTGGAAGAGTGCTTAACTACTTATCCTCACATGCCACATCACATAAGTTGGCCACCGTTCACAATTTATTATTTAGGTCAAAAACGCTAAGTAGTGAGAAATTTCATAGTGCAAATCTAATCAAAATTAAGAAAATATTAGTTGAAAATAATTATCCACTCTCGTTCATTAACAGAATAATCAATAGATTTAATAACAAGCAAACCAATAATTTCCAGGCCAGGGAAAGAAAGGAATTTTATTTTAAATTCCCTTATATCCCGGGCTTATCGAACAAAATTCAACGACATTTAAACACGGTGAACCCAGAATGTAAACTTGCACTCTACAACACTGAAACAGTAAGATCAGTTTTTTCTAAATCAAAAGATCCCTCTCCCAATAATGTATTATCAAATCTAATTTATAAAATACCATGTTTTAATTGTGAGAAATGTTATGTGGGTACCACTAAGCAATACTTGAAGTCTAGATTATATCAACATAATTATGATTGTAAAGAATTGTTTAGAAATAAGATTGAACAAACTGCCTTGGCAAAACACCATTTTAGTACAGGTCATAATGTTAATTCTTCGGAGACCGATATATTGGATATGGAGCAAAATTATATAAAACGTAATTTGAGCGAGATGATCCATATTTCACTGAACAACACTGTAAACTGTAGAACAGACACGTTAGGATTAAACATCCAGTACAACCACCTTCTTAATTTATATAAAAATTTTAATAAATAATCGAATGAAAATTATACAAACATATTCCATTCATGTGAACTAAACAAAAGGGGGGAAAAAAAGCCAATACTGATAAGCGAATTTGGGTACCGCGCCTGAGATTTTATTATTTTAGTCGTGTTTTGTCCCATTTACAAAGTGATGCGTATTGTTTTCGTGGAAATCAATAGTGTTTGGTCATTGTTCAGTGTGAAGGAGTTGTTTCAGTGTTATCATGTGACAAAGAACTTCATTGCGCATAAATAGGTGGGTGTAGATTTAGAATGGTTGTTTAATTTTTTTTGATCGTCCAAAAAGTTGTTTCGCCTTTCTTATACATATGTGTCTTTTTCAGCCTTGAAAAAGAACCAAATGAAGGTTCGACACGTCGGCATTGATGAAAAAGTGAAGTTTACTTTCATCGTTCCTAACCCGCTAATCTTGCACACATTTACATCTTTGGGACGCTAATCTTATCAGTCATGTTAACAAGATTTTTTGACAACTATAGGCCCCTGACTGACTGATATTGTTGCATGTCTCAGCTGACTGACGATTCTTGCATAGATTCTTATTGCATTTACTAACTACAAACCAAATTTCAGCTTTAATAAAACACTCTCATTTACAAGATTTTTTGACAACTATAGGCCCCTGACTGACTGATATTGTTGCAAGTTTCAGCTCACTGATCTGTCTCACATAGATTCTTATTGCATTTAGTAACCACAACCCAGATTTTAGCCTTAATAAAACGGTTGCAACTTACAAAAGTTTTCTTTACAATTTTGAAACCCTCCCCAGGCCAGTTGTTAGGGAATTTGGCTGACTGACTCGGGGATATTGATATATGAACTAAACACGACCTTTTGTCAAATTTCAGCTTTAATAAAACTGTTGCACACTTTGTCGCTGATCTCTTGGACTATAATGTCAATTGGGAAAATTTGAGAAAAGGCGATCGATTTTGCAACTGTACAGCTGCAAAAATTATCAAATCGACAGTATTTGCTTTTTATAAAATGGAGACATCTCAACCACTTCACTTTCAATTGCATCGATCTATTATCATAAGGTAGTTAAAGGTACAGTTGAAGGTAGTTAAAGGTACAGACATAGTTATTACGGTATTATACTTACCTATTTATAATTATAGCAATTTACGCAGCGATTAGTATATTTACGTCTTCGTCCTTCAGTTGTCTGTCACATAAAATTAATAATAAACATATTATCTACCTACATGGATAAATAAGACTTTATTCAATTTGATGTGTTGATTTTTTGTACAAAACAGGTAAAATAGGTAGGTATATTATAACAATAGGGATATAACCTCGGATATAACCATATTCGTGAATTCCATATTCTCTAAAAAACCAATCCTTGTTGTTAATTCGAACGTTTAAAACAAAGTTTCGCCGCCACAAACCCTAGAATGTGTACCCTTGATATTCTGTACCTACTATGAATTATGAATCACAAACACAAAATCAAAAATATTCATAGTTAAGAACTTAGCATTGGCCATCTGCTTCACTGGCTGATCGGCTGATACACACAACACTCACGGCTGATGGTCAATAAGTAGGCATGAGAATTGATTCTTTTCCGTGAGTTTTTTCTGTGTAAGTAGATATGAATTAGAGTATGGCTGGTGATCATGATTTTGAATACTCGAAAATAGGTAGGTGATCATTCATCTCATTGAATCTTGACTGATAATTTTCTGTAATCGTAGCACTTTGTTTCGTTTTCTCTGGCCTTCATTCTTGATTCAATCACCCAGTGAGCACACATACGTTCTTAAGACATGTCAAATACGTACGTCGAAGCCAAAGCTTACGTCTTGAATACATATGGTTTCAGCTTTTAGACGTACTGAAGACGTATTCGTTTCGGTCATTTTCCAATGAAATGTACGTCTTACATACAGAAAATACGAACATAATAAAGACGTATCAACCGTACGAACAGACGTAAAGCGAATGTATTGAAGACGTGCTTGGTACGTATGGAAAATTCAAATTCGACGTACTATACATACAGTATGGGTATGGAGAAAAACCCCGACTGAGTTGCAAACCATTTTGTTGGGCACGCTTCAGATGGTGTGTGCCAAAACAAAAAATGGGACATTTCGAGAAATCAACTGAACGGCATGGGTTTTGGGCAAAAAAGTTTTGTTCAATGGGAGGACGTTTAGTGTTTTGATAACATTTTAATATAGTAAGAATAATATGCACTAATTTTTGATAGTGATGGACCTAAATTACTATAGTTATTTCGATTTTCCAGAATTAGCAGGACCTATTCACATTGAAAATAACTGACCGATAGATATAATTGTTTTGGGGATACCTTTAACACGTGCAATGTATTTATGTGAAAAAAGAAACTCCATTTTAATTTATTTATCAATAGGTACCTTTTGATTGAATTGAAAAATTTCAAAAATGACAGCTTGACAGCGTACAATTAGGAAAATTTCTAGGGGTATTTCATTTGTAACCAAAAAGAACCCACGTTCTTAGGTTTGATAGTAGCTCCATAACTTATACCGAGCATTTACGGACACCTTAACGAATATAAACGATCGACATAGACAATACCATACGTAATGACTGATGGAATAGACTGGGTCTGTCTATGTCCATGTGTATGTCTATGTCTATTATTTACATAATCCCACTGCAGACACGTCCCAGACGCCAATTTAATGCAGGAACATAATCTTCTTTCACGAGCACTGAACTTCCTGGCCTCAAATCAGATTGAATCTGCTTCCACTTGACGCGTTGCTGAAGATCGCTGACGTACTCCTTGCTCCGTCTCTCCCAGAAGTCTTGCTTTACTTTCTGGATCCTTTGGAACGCTGACAATCTTGGTTCTGGGATATGTCGAATATCCGAATCTGGCAGTTCAAGTTTCTTCCAACTAGGGAGTGGGCGGGGGTAAGAGGAAATCAGGGAACAATTGACGGACAACTACAACTTACTGAAGGATCATGTAGCGGAATAAATCGGAAACCTTGAGAAGCGATTTGAAGACACAGTGAAGACTCTGGAAGACGAAATGGAAAAAATGAAAAAGAAAGTAGACACTATCATCGAACAACCACGGGTATCACTCGGAAACCAAGGTGCGAGTGCCAAGTTAGATGCTGATACAATCAGAATCCACATGAAAGCCCCACAGTTTGATGGCAAGCTGTCATGGAACAACTACCATCGACAATTTAAGGCTGCAGCAAGGGCAAATGGATGGACCGCAACGGAGAAAGCTCTGGCACTAACTCTAGCGCTTCGTGAGGAGCCGACGGAAATTCTGCAGACGCTGAACACGCAGGAACAGGAGGACGACGATGTTCTGGTGAAGCATTTGGAGCTGCGATATGGACAGACTCACTTGGAGCACGTCTACCACTCTCAGAAGAACAACGAGAGCCTGCAGGAGTTTCAAGCTGATGTAGCTCGCCTTTTTCCGACTGGCTTACCCAACAACGCCAGAAAGTGTCATGGAAAGGCTTGCAGTTCAGGTCTTCCTGGATGAATTTCGAGACCAACAAATAATTCAGTCCCTGATACTTCATCGTCCCGATATACTGGTTGAAGCACTGCCCAAAGCTTTGGAATTCGAAGCGGTGAAGCAGTCTGTGAAGGTTCCTGCACGCGTGCGAAGGATGGAGGAGCAGGATTCCGCACAGGAGGAGACCGTTGAAGCTACTGTGAGGAGAGTTATCAGGGAAGTGGAGTCCTTCAAACGAAGGTAGCTGCGGTGCTGGAATTGTGGAAAGCTTGGCCATCTCCGTATCCGATGCAAGAAGGCACCTTCTTCGGAATCGGAAAACTAGAGAGGGTCGATGCGAAGGGGCAATCGTCGACCTCTATCCAGTATTCCTCGAAGAAAACTGCCATAGTTGCCTCTTTAGGACCCAAACTAAGCAGCGTGTTTGAGGATGGCTTGGTCAATGGAGAGAAACGCACCATGCCGCTGGATACAGGTGCGACGAAGACTATCATCAGGCCCGACATTGTCACAACACCGACAATGAATAAACCAACAACATTCGAACAACAACAGGAGACTTGGCTAGGATCCATGGTGAAGTGGAGGCAGCAGTGACTCTGGGAAGTACCAGCTTCGAACATCCAATGCTGGTTGCTGATATTGAGGAAGAAATCATAATTGGAATGGACATCATGAACACCCGATGCTTCCAATTAGATTTCAAAAATGGAACACTGAGAACCAACAACGAAGAAGTGATACTGCATGGTAGAGAGGAAGAGACAGTTCATGTTTGGCTGGCTGGCGATTCTTCAATTCCTGAGAGGAGCGAGATGATTTTGTTGACTCGCCTGGAAGGGAAGATGAAAGAAGAAAGCATCGTGATGTTTGAGCCTAAATACACGATTTTGAAGTATAGGACGAGGCATTGCATGTGGAAAGAGCCTGGTACATGTGGAAAAGACTGTGCCCGTGAGAGTGATGAACGTCAATTATCACTCTGTAAGTTTGGCAAGGGACACAGTTTTGGGGCTCTGCTCGTCAATTTTCTCTGTGGTGCGACAAGTATGTGAGACTGAGCAAACCATCTCTGAGTTCACCGGGAAGATGGAAAAGTTAGTTGTCACCTGTTCAAAAGACCTGGATAAGAGACAAAAACGACGATTGAGAGGCCTGATAAGGAATTACGGCGACATCTTCGACAACGGGAATGGGGAAAAGGGCCGAACGAACGTGGTGCGGCACACCATCAACACAGAGGAAGCACCGATCCGCCAAACAGCTAGAAGACTACCTTTGGCCAAGAAGGAGGAGGCGGACAAGATAATCCGGGACATGGAGAAAGGCGGTGTCATCGAGCCTTCTAGTAGTCCGTGGTCATCGCCAGTTGTTCTAGTAAAAAAAAAAGACGGTTCAACTCGATTCTGTGTGGACTATCGTCAGCTGAACAACGTGACGAAGAAAAACAGCTACCCGCTACCACGGATCGACGACACTCTGGATACCTTGGCCGGATCGAAGATTTTCTCAACCCTGGACCTGAAAAGCGGATATTGGCAGGTGGAAATGGCCTCCAAAGAT
Organism: Orchestes rusci; assembly: GCA_958502075.1. Taxonomy (NCBI): domain Eukaryota; kingdom Metazoa; phylum Arthropoda; class Insecta; order Coleoptera; family Curculionidae; genus Orchestes; species Orchestes rusci. The sequence goes on along the minus strand of OY293303.1, from coordinate 59,173,349 downwards.
CGAGAGAAGACTGCTTTCAGCGTTGGAGCTGGGCTGTGGCAGTTCACTGTTATGTCATTTGGGTTATGCAACGCGCCTGCTACGTTCGAGCGGCTGATGGAGACTTCGTGTTTGGCTGGCTGGCGATTCTTCAATTCCTGAGAGGAGCGAGATGATTTTGTTGACTCGCCTGGAAGGGAAGATGAAAGAAGGAAGCATCGTGATGTTTGAGCCTAAATACATGATTTTGAAGTATAGGACGAGGCATTGCATGTGGAAAGAGCCTGGTACATGTGGAAAAGACTGTGCCCGTGAGAGTGATAAATGTCAACTATCACTCTGTAAGTTTGGCAAGGGACACAGTTTTGGGACACTGCTCGTCAATTTCCTGTGTGGTGCGACAAGTATGTGAGACTGAGCAGACCCTCTTTGACAACGGGACTGGGAAAAAGGGCCGAACGAACGTGGTGCGGCACACCATCAACACAGAGGGAGCACGACCGATCCACCAAACAGCTAGAAGACTACCTTTGGCCAAGAAGGAGGAGGCGGACAAGATAATCAAGGACATGGAGAAAGGCGGTGTAATCGAGCCCTCTAGTAGTCCGTGGTCATCGCCTCGATTCTGTGTAGACTTTCATCAGCTGAACAACGTGACAAAGAAAGACAGCTACCCGCTACCACGGATCGACGACACCCTGGACACCTTCTTCTCAACCCTGGACCCGAAAAGCGGATATTGGCAGGTAGAAATGGCCCCCGAAGTTCGGAAGAAGACTGCTTTAAGCGTTGGAGCTGGGCTGTGGCAGTTCACTGTTATGCCATTTGGGTTATGAAACGCACCTTTAACGTTCGAGCGGCTGTTGGAGACTGTGCTCAAAGGACTATCCTGGTCGACATGTCTGGTATACCTGGATGACATAATTGTGGTTTGCAAATCATTTGAAGACCATCTGAAGAACTTGGGAAGGTATTCCAGAGACTCAGAAGTTCCGGTTTGAAGCTGAGTCCAAAGAAATGCCAACTGTGCCGGAAAGAAGTACAATACCTGGGTCATATCGTGTCGGCTGAGGGAGTTGCCGTTGACTAGCAAAACGTGGATGCAGTTAAGGAGTGGCCAGTACCAAAGAACCTCCACGAGCTAAGAAGTTTCCTGGGTCTGTGCACGTACTACCGGCGTTATGTCCAGGGATTTGCGAACATCGCCCGGCCTCTCCACAGGCTCACAGAGGCACAGAGACGCTTCCACTGGGACGAGGATTGTCAGGAGGCCTTTGACACGCTTAAAAGGGCACTTGCCAGCGCGCCCATCCTAGGCTACCCACTCCCTGGATACAGATGCCAGCAATGTAGGACTTGATGCAGTGCAGTCCCAGATCCAGCAGGGACATGAAAGGGTGATCGGCTATTTCAGCAAAACCTTGTCGAAGCCGGAACGGAACTACTGCGTCACGAGAAGGGAACTACTGGCAGTAGTCAAAGGGGTAGAACACTTTCACAAGTACCTCTACGGGAGAAAGTTTCTGCTGAGAACCGACCACGCCGCGTTCAAATGGCTCCTACAGTTCAAGAATCCGGAGGGTCAAGTTGCTCGTTGGATTGAGAGACTTCAAGAGTTCTACTTTGATACGGAACATCGAGCTGGATCCGGCCACAACAACGCTGACGCCCTACTGGCAGACCAGGTCACTCCGAGAGGAGCAGAAAAAAGATTTAGATCTGAAGCTGATCATCAAATGGAAACAGGCAGGCCAACGACCAACTTGGCAAGATGTCGCACGATTCTCCTCCAACGTGAAGTCCTACTGGGCTCAGTGGAACTCTATGGTTCTCAACGATTGCGTCCTGAAGAGAGTGGTGAAGAATCTGAATGGCACAGAAGATCGGAAGCAGATAGTGGATCCCCGAAGCCGACAGACAGAAATGATGAGGAAAGTCCTCGATGACGTGACGGGTGGGCATCTAGGAGTGGAGAAAACGCTGTGAAAACTGCGAGAGTGGTTCTACAGGGTCAGCTGTGAAGCCGATGTGAAGGAATCGAGCAGAAAATGTGCCGTATGTGCGGCGAGTAACGGATCACAGAAACGGGCAAGGGCTCCTATGCGTCAATACAACGTTGGAAGCCCCTTTGGAAGGATCGCAATCGACGTGGTGGACCGTTTCCTGAATCGGACAAAGGAAATGAAGACATCTTGGTCGCCATGGATTACTCCAGCAAGTGGGCTGAAGCGTATGCCTTGCCAAACCAGAAGGCGGCTACCGTTGCCGATGTCTTGATTGAGGAATGGTTTTGCCGTTTGGGTGTCCCGTTGGAGCTGCACTCGGACCAGTAGCTTCGAATCGACGCTATTCGAGAACGTCTGCGATGTCTTGAAGATCAAGAAGACAAGGACAATGGCGTTGCACCCACTATCGGATGGCATGGTGGAGCGAATGAACCGACCAATCAATCGACACTTGGCCAAAGTTGTCTCTGGCCATCAAAGAGACTGGGATCAACATTTCCACCTGTTCCTCATGGCTTACAGGTCAGCAGTTCGTGAATCGACGGCCAAAACACCTGCCAAGATCATCATGGGTCGTGAACTCCGGATGCCCTGTGACTCGAAGTTTGGCTGTCCACCTGGTGAGGATGCGCTGGGGAAGACTACGCAAGTGATCTTCGTAGAAAGATGGAGGATTTCCATCAACGAGTCCGACTAAACATCCAAAGTGCCAGCGAGAGGATGAAGGAGGCGTACGACGTGAAGGCCGAAGAAGGAGGGTTCCAGGTTGGGGACTTGGTTTGGCTTCACAACCCACAGAGGAGACGTGGCTTCTCCCTTAAACTGCAAAGTTCTTGGGAGGGCCCGTACGAGATTCTGGAGCGAATCAATGACGTCGTCTACCGGATAAAGAAACCACCACGAGAGAAGCCAAGGGTTGTTCATTTCAACCGTTTGGCCTCGTATGCTGGAGATCATCAGGAAGCTGACGTGAGGCAAATCGAGTCACCCAAGGTGGACATGTCCTTGAGAACCTTCATGTCCTTATATTCCAGAAAGTCCTGAATGGCGTCATCCGAGAACACCAGCTGGATTTGTTCAACGCACCGGCCGAGTACGCGTTAGCTTACTCGGTCACTGAAGACCTCAGCATGAGGACTGGACTTGCTGCTGCATTCAAGGGAAAGCTATAGTGATGTTTGGAGTAGAGTTGATACAAATCAGTATTTTCTGATAACAGGTACGCTCGGTAACGAGTCCAAATCCATACCTGTTCCAAAAACCTGTTATTTCAATACCTAGTATATTCACCAGTTTCTTTAGTTACGTCAGAAATTTCCTGGTCTGGTCGGACGGGAGAATTAAAAAATAGCATGTAGGTATCGACGCGGACGTGCGTACGATGCGTGAACTGTTACCTGTTACCTGACAATGTATCAGGTAGTTAACATTATATGATGTGTAAATGAAAATGTATTGTTGTTAACTCTGATAGCAAAAAGAGTTACAGGAGTCCGGGTTGGGAGTGTGATGTTATCTTTTATTTGTTTAATCTGTTAATTCCCATTTCCAAATGAATACAGGTTTTTGATTGTGGCGACCCTGATATTTCATATAAAAAAACACCCTCACATTCACAAAACAGGGGGTTTGGCGACCATCGGACCATAAGTATCCTTTGAATAATTAAATTTATTACTTTCTTGTCCGCATTCTGCACGCCATAAAAGACGACAGGTACAATAGTTTCTAATCGGTTTCCCATCCCAATTACTCTAGTTCGAAAATGTACCTTGCCGTTGCCGGTTCACGTGGAAAAGGTGAAAAAAAATAGAAAAAAAAACGAGTATCATTTGTATCATTATTTCAATCGGAATTGGTGCAGGTTTTTCGTCGAACGTATGCCAAGTACGCACCTTGCGAACCGAACTGACGAGTATTTTGGTAACATAGTATTTTTCAAATCGATACCTGTTACAGACTGTTATTCGCTGATACCTGTTCCGCCTACGCGTTCCTAGTATTTCGTTTCAACTCTAGTTTGGAGGGCACTTCATCAGCTGAGAAGCTTAATGCTGTCACAGGACCTGACCCATCTGACAATTCCGAAGATGACGAACGACCAACTTGACTGGAGAGTAGTAAGGAGCATGCTGGAGGTGATCTTCAAAGAAAGCGGCATTGACATCCTGGTATGCTGCGATCCTTCCCGGAGGACGAATCAGAGGACAGTGGACTGCTTCTTCCATAGGACACCAGGATGCCGGTTTGGGGATAGTTGCCGATACCGTCATGGAGCCATTTCGGGACGAACTGCGTTAAGGAGAGGGCAATGTTTCGAAAACGATTATGGGCCCATCCATTTGGGATTCCAGCCCACTGCATTCAATCTGGAATTTACTACATGTTTACAGAAGCCGGTGTCGGGTAATGTGGAGGGTTTTGAGTATTTCAAGTTTTTTTCCGATAATAAATCAAAATTTTGTTGGAGTGCAAACTGTGTTAAATCGGAATTTTTATAATTGTTATTCGTAACTATAACATTAATATAACTATAACATCACACTAAACAAGGCTGCGTTCCAAATCAAATGAGCATTACAGAAAACTGCATAATGCAATATTTGGTCGAACAGCCGGAGAGCCGCATTCCTGCGCTATGAGTCATGCTTTTTGTTCCGGTCTATACTTCTATATTCTAGAATTCACGGATAAGCTATATAAGCGGGTACATTGTAAACAGTAAGGAAGTCTAGTTAGTTCAGTTCAGATTTTGATAAGCTGTGATTGTGAACATAAATATTTGTGGTGTTGTAAACCGTGTGTGTAGTGATTTTAAATAAATACATTAAAACTGGACAAGTGTTTTCTATAGAGAAACTTGCTACAATATTTTCTCATTATATTGAATCTGCAGATTTTTGGGATTAAAAGTTTTAATTCGCCATTTAATATTTTTCTGTAAACCCTATCGTTTTTCAGAAACTATGTGTTTTTATGTCTTTGTCTACCGTACCAGTTTTTTATTTTTGCGAATTATTCCAATTTGTTCATCTTGCATTTGTACTGTTAAAACCAAGTCGTCAATGTCTAGTCTTAAAAAATTCTCAGTATTTCTACATAGAGCGTCTACATGCGACATTTTACTTCCTGGACGATGTTCAATTTCAAAATCGTAATCTTGTATAGCCAACCAGCAACGAGCTATTCTTGGTACTAGTTCTTTCTTAACAAATGTACTTTGCACTGCGCTATAATCCGTAACTATTTTAAAGTGGGTGCCATGAAGGTAAGGTCTAAATCGTTTTATAGATTCGACGACTGCCAAAGTTTCCAATTCATATGAACGGTAAAAAGATTCATCTGCAGTTGTTGTTCTACTATTGGCGATTCAAACAGTCAGCGAAGCGGCCTCTGGTGTTTTGTGCTCGAACTTTCGAGAGCGTGATAGACATCAGCTGTCTCCATGCTGTTTCTATTGGGGTCTTGATAACTTGAAGATATATTCCCGATCTTTTTATTATTTATGCAAAGATTTTGATAAACCACGTTGGTAAATGATTATAGTGTGCTAATTGAATGGTATTTTTCGGGTTTTGTTATTATTGTTGGAATCATAAACTTATCGGCAGCAGTCTTAAGGGTGTCGATATCAAAAAGCCTCAAGTGTAGTGGCTTTTAGCCCAGAAAATAGACGATTATAGTGCATAGATCAAAGTAATCTACTCTTATTAAATGTATATATTTCATTGATTGAAAGATCTCACCGATATTGGTGATAAAAATCATCATCAACAATGGAAGATCATACGTATGTTCGCCGATATCCGAAGAAACTTCGTAATAGGCAAAGTTGTCGCGTACCTTACTGCAATGAGAAGACAATCATCTGCATAATTTTTCAAAGGACCCACGTCGTAAAAAAACTTGATCAAATCCCGACACACACTAAATTTTCCACAGCTAATCTTCCTTCACGAAGAGGCCGGTCAAATCCATTCAGAGCGTCCAATAAATGTTCCAGTTCATTGGAGGCGCTATTTCTCAATTGACAACACTCTGCCGATACAAAACACTCGACTGATACGAACAACAAATATAAATTCACGCGCGAAAACCTAATACGGGCTATGAATAAAATGCAGTTGTCACGCTCTCGAAAGTTCTCGCGCGTTCCGCTATGGCGCTGCTTGCGCTGTCTGAATCGCCAATTGTAAGCTATCGGTTTTAATCCGTTGTCTGATTCTTGAAAAAGAATACTCGCAATACCTTTCAAGCTAGCATCAGTGTGCAATTCTTTTTTTAAATCTGGATCGTAAATGGTTAACACAGATTCATTCATTCATAGTGACTTTATTTTCGAAACCGCTTCAATTTGATCTGCGCCAAATTCCCAATTTATGTTTTTTCTCAATAACTTTGTTAAAGGGGCAACTATTTCAGCATGATTTTTGATACATTTCCTAAAATAGGAACTTAGACCCAGAAATTGTCGTATTTCATGCACATTGGAAGGAATCTTGAAGTTCTGAATAGCTTTTACTTTTTTTGAACCAGGTTTTATCTCATTTTCACTGATTTCATATCCCAGAAAATCAATTTAGTTTTGAAAAAATAACATTCTTCTAATTTTAATTTTAAATTATTTTCTTCACAAAAATCCAAAACCAATTTTAGTTCTTCCATACCTTCTGATATTGATTTTTAGGGTATTAAAATGTCGTCAAGATAAACTAATATCTCAGAATGACTTAGGGAACCCATGATATTATTTATCCATCTTTGAAAAGCTGAGGGTGCGTTACATAGACCAAATGGTAAATGGAGAAACTCATATTGCCCTCTGGACTTATAAATGCGTTCTTTTGATACAGGAAGTGACACACCAAAACCTTTAATAACCGTATTAGAGTGTATCAGTTTTAATTTTGTTTTATTGAAGGCTTTCATATTTGCAATATTTATCGAACTTCCCGTATCTACAGTGTGACCCAATTAGAATGGAAACACCCCTGTAAAATTTCAGGTTATTAACCGATTTCAACCATTTTTTTTTTGAAATGTGAAGTTTTGAAGGGTCTACCACAGGACAAATTTTGAAATGTTTATTTCAATTGTCAAGGTATATTGCACTTTTTTGTGATAAAAAATATCGAATTTTTATTAGCGATTTTTTCATTAAATAAATCACTACGCCACTGGATTCAGAGTGCCTCCAAATGGCTGTGACCACAATTTCAACCAAATATATTCAATGATAACAAAGCTACGACAACTTGAAATTCATAAATTCTTTAAGCTAATGGTCACAAAAAATACCTTGCATCAACACATGTCATGGAAATTGAATTTGTTTTATTACCTGTAACAATGAACTACAAATTGAATAACGCGATGTTCAAAATAACATAACATTTAATGAAATTAACGGAATTACATTTGCATTACAATAAAAAACTAGTGGATATTTTTAATAAAAAATAATAAAACTTTTGTTTGATAGGTTCAATATTGTTTTCTTTGAGAAATCAAAAAAAAAAATGAAAAAAAAAAATCGAACACAGTATGATAAAATATAAATATTCTTGCCGATAAATAGGTAATTTTACATTGAGACTTAGTAGTGGCAACAAGTAACTCCATCTCCATGGCAACTGTTGATGCAGGATGTTCTTTTGTGACCGTTGACTTGGAAAATGTACGAATTTTAAGTTGTCGTAACTTTGTTATTAATGAATAGATTTTTTCGAAATTTTGGTCACACCTATTTGGAAGCACTCCAAATCCAATGGCGTATTCATTTATGTAATAAAAAAATCGCTTATAAAAATTCGCAATTTTCTATCACGAAAAAGTACCGTAATATATGCCCTTAATATTGAAATAATCATTTCAAAATGTGTCCTGTAGTAAACCCTTCAAAACTTGACATTTAAAAAAAAATTGTTGAAATCGGTTAATAACCTGAAATTTTAGAGGGGTGTTTCCATTCTAAATGGGTCACACCGTATATACCCTCTAAACGAGATATTATTTATTATAATGTTTACTTTGTATTCATCATTAGTACTTGCCCCAAATTATTAACTTCTTCCATTTTTTTCTTTCTATGCCAACACTCCATCCCACGGTGTCCCGGCTTTTTACAAATGTCGCATGGTTTCACATTCTGGCTTTGTGTTGGTTCTGTTTGGCGTTTGAAACAATCTTTTGTCGCATGGTTGCTGAGGCGACAGATTGCACATCGTGATGTTCCTGGACGGGGTCCTGGTACTTCTGTTTCGACGTGGACGGTTCATTCCGGCTCCAACAGTCCTTGGCGAAGTGTCCCAATTTTCCACAAACAAAGCACTCAATTCGTGGTCGTTTTTCTGGTTGACTAGGTATAGGGTCTTTTCGAGGAGTCTGGTAATTGTCCATGGGAACTATGAATCCTGCGTAGAGTTCATCCGGAGTGGAGCATTGAAACGCACGGGCGTTTGGTTGTTGTTCCTGAGAAAGTCCCTGAATTATTCAAGAGATAGTTGCGTCATTGTCGAGTCGGCATTGTTGCGTCAAATTCAGTTTAGCATGATAATAATGCGTCATGCTTTCATCGGGATCCTTTCTTTGTGCCACGAGCTCCTCCAATAAAGTGGCGTAATCGACACATCTTGGAAATGCTCTGGATAGTGCCGTTTTCCATTCAGCCGAGGTTTTAATATAATCATCTAAACGAAAAAACCATTCACGGGCGGCGCCCTTCAATTTCATCTGCATGTATGCTGATTTCTCATAATCGGTCCATCCATGGATGTTGGAGAATTGATCAATTTTATTCAGCCACGAAACAACCTTGTGATGTTCATCATCGGGGTGGAAGGGTGGGATTATATCACCTTTAACAGCCAATTTTCCAGTACCAATATCCATAGGAACAGCATCATTTTGATGCAGATTCATATCTCTCAAAGTTCCTGAGAGAGACGATCTCGGGTTCGTATCAAATTTTCTTTTTAGGGCGGCTGAAATTTGTTTTTGTAGCGGGTGACACCGTATAAACTGACACCCCCCCTAACTTTTTTATTTTTGATCGTATAAAAAATACTGACTTCAAGAGGAGATTTTTTGCAGATTAAATATCACTTCTTATTTTCTGTAACTGCAAAGCTATAAGGGGGAGCGACAAATAGTTTTTTTCTTATGGAAAGCCCCAATTATTTCTATCCAGAATGAAAGATCTCACTTTTCTGATTTCAAAAATACCATATTTGTTTTTATTTTGTTAATTTTGTTTCGATGCCACAATTATCGCTCTATGGCAACTAACGACTTTTTGAAAAGTTGGCCATGGTTATCATAGAAGCGAATCAAAAAATATGATTGTCCATAAAATTTATTTAAATTTTTCTGTGGCAATTAAGCATATTTGATTTGATTTGATTTGATTATGTACTCCAAAAATCTTGTACAACAAAAGTTGAATTATAATAAAAATTACAAAAGAACAGAAACCATAGAACAATAACAAAACAGCGTGAATATTTTCTCCATATTGCCCAATTCACTCTATTTACACTGATTTTCGAAATGTTCCACTGCGTTTTCTATTTTCTGCCACAGGGAACTCCATTTCCAAATTCGGAACTAAATATCTCGAAAAATGATTTATAGATAAACTATGAATACGAATAAATATAATATACTAATCTAACATTATCATAATTCTTACCTAATTCAATTGCGCGTTTCAAGTTAATAAGGAGAAATCCTATTGTGTTTCCTATTCTACGGCCGCGTCTGGCGTTAACGGTAACAACTGTCATACCAGCGGTCTAAAGAGTTTGATTCTTGTGAACTATCAAGAATTAGGTTGAAATGATCTGCCGCCACCCCTTTTTCCGAGCGATGGCGATAAGGAATAACTTACTGACCCATTAAACAATACTTATCTTTGAACACAATAATCACATACACTTTTAATAAAAATATTTTTTGTTATACAAGGTGGTTAAGTTTTGCAAACACGGCCTGTACACAATTGTTTCAAATGGAACACCCTGTATATTATATTTCCATCTTGAAGATAACCTCATTAGCTTTCAAAAAACACCATACATCATAGGTACCTTTCTGATGAATAGTTTTTTGGGAAATCACCCGCGAATACAAAGTTTCCTCATTGTCCTACAAACTATTACCTAGTTTATAAAATGATCGGTGGCCCTGCATGAAGCCATGACAACATCAGGAATTAGTTGATTAATTAACTAGCAATTGATTAATAAGAAAGTGGGTATCCAAAATGTCTCTTTTTAATTGGAAGTATTGTGGCACTGACAAGGGTCAAATAATGGATTATGCTTGATTATACAGGAGATGATAGAAATCGGAATGAACCGTTACTACTGCGCTTGTGCATGGAAACTGACAGTTTTCTTTTGGATATGAATGAAGACGTATTCTTCTGGATATGACTGCTACAGATTGGTGTTACAGTCCTCCACCTACATTTTTTGGCGGGAAAAGATTTGTTGCTTCTCATTGTTTTATTTATAATTCACGGGTTAAGATCTTCTGTGTTCAAATATAATAATATTTTAAATCAATTTGCAAAACAAAAATATAAAAAAATCATAGAAATTAGTTTTGATTTTGATTTTAAACCATGCAGTTTAGTTTATACAGTTATAGACGTATTATTCTGGATATAAATGCTACAGATTGGTGTTACAGCCCTCCACCTACATTTTTTGGCGGGAAAAGATTTGTTGCTTCTCATTGTTTTATTTATAATTCACGGGTTAAGATCTTCTGTGTTCAAATATAATAATATTTTAATTCAATTTGCAAAACAAAAATATAAAAAAATCATCGAAATTTGTTTTGATTTTGATTTTAAACCATGCAGTTTAGTTTATACCTATGTATAGGCATAGATTGTGTAGATAAATCTTTGGTATAGGTATTCCAACTAGGGCTATATCCAAGATGTTTCCTCTGTGTTCATAGTATGTATCAATTAATTTTGTTCCATCACCATTTAGTCAGGTATTCCCATATAGGAACTTTACTGGATTTGTTAATTGAACTATGATTTTATCACAATAAAGCAAAATTTGAGTTCATAATAATAATAATAATGATAATTTCGATTTTTTGTTTGTAAACTTTCACCGTCTCGAGCGATTCTAACAAAATTTTTCAGAGTATTTTTTTTTCAAGCAACAAAGCGCAAAACTGAGCAGTCAATAAGAAATCATTTGATTTTCAATTTTGTAGCTTGAAATAATAGAGTTTTTCTGCATCACATTGATTTTTATTTTTTATGTCGCAAACGACGCATAAAAGAAGAAAAACTCAAATTTCCTTTTTTGTTCAAAATTGAACGGAAAATCAAAACATAGTTTTTATTTTGTGAAAACTAGAAGTTGTACCACTTCTTTCTTCATTGAAGGAAATATGAGTCGTTCTTTGTCCAGTCTTGGAAAAGTTAAACTCAAATTAATTTCTCAAGCGGATATACTCCCTGAAAGTTTGAACAAAATCGCTTGAGCCGTTTCGAATCTACAGACAAACAATCGAAATTCTCCTCAACTTTCAACACCCTGTATTTTTTCAACGAGACGTTTGTGGAAACATGTTTATTCATAAATGATAAAGAAACATAGGTACTCTATTCACCATGTCGAAATGGACACTTTTTCAGACTCACCTTATAGATAAATGAAACCAATTAGGAGAGCCATTTGGTATAACAAATAATCCATATTATTTTCTATTCATACAATATACGCTCATAATACAAAGAAAACCAATGCGCTAGTAGATGAAGAGGAACCGATACTCTCCGACGAGGCCCGAGCGCTTCGCAGAAATGCAGCAGATATAACCCCGATTGTCCCTGGTCGCCGAGCGTTCGTTCGGTATCTGTCGTGCTGTTCGGGATTCTCAAATGTTCGTGTATGTGTAGAAGTGAGAACATTAGAGAGAAATGGATATATGATCATACACTCTGCGCATTAAGAACGAATAAGATGCCTGATAAGAACGAGTTCTGTGATGTTTACATTCAATTTCACTTCGAAATAGAAGTGACAGAACTGACAGAATTCCACTTGCCGAATGGCATCGAGATAGAATCATAAGAGTCGCTAAGGAACATTAAAATTCAAACAGTGATAGAAAAATGGGATCGGTACTTAGAGTAGCTGCAATATGGCGACGTAGAAAGGGGCGAACTGGCCGACAGATAGAAAAAGATAATAATTTTTACTCTAGATTCAAGCTTTATTCGAATTTATTTACGGTAACATTATATTTTTGATTTATTAATCATTATTGTTCCAATTGACAATTATCTATTCTTCATGTGTGAAGTATTATAAAACAATCGGGAAAAGTATTTTCCCTTCGTGAAACTTAATTCATGTACAAAATGAAACAGTACTGGAGAAGATACTTAACAAGACATTAGGAAGTGAAACTAAAACAAAGCAACAAATAACAGATGTATAACAATTATTAGTTATGCTATAATAATACAAATCATGCAGTTCAATATTCACTTGCACATTATTAAAGAGAAATGAGAAAGATGACAGTAAACAGGAAAATTAGTGAATTGAATTTTGAATCTTCCATTGCAAGCGAAACGTGGTGGTATGTACAGTCGTGTGCATAAATCCGTTGTACAAAATGCAGGACTAATTTGCGGAAAACATGCACGTCCACACACGCATATATTTTTATCGGGCACAAGAATTTGAGGCAAATGCGACACACAATGTAAGTTTTAACTAATGTGGTCGCGACTTAACAACGGATTAATGCACACGACTGTACATAAACAGGAAAACTGAAAAGTGAGGGAGAATAGATTTTGAAAATGTTTTCCCAACCTGCTCTGCGAATTTTTGAAATAACAATAATAATAGATAATAATTATTCGAACATATTCTATTATATTTTGAAAGATTAGAAAAGTTCTGGAATATTTTTATGTATTCAAGAAATTAACAAGTATTTGGAATCTGCAGAAACAAGATATTTAATTTAATGGTTGTTGGATTTTGAGTTTTAGGGTCAGTGAAAACTCCAGGATTGATTGAAAACTTGTGCCTACGTTTTGACAAAAAGGATTGTTTTTATGTAGCCCTGATGAAGGTGTAATAAACATCAAAACGTCGACACAAGCTTTCAATCAATCCTAGAGTTTTCATTGACCCCAAAACCCATAATCCAGAAACCTTAGAATGATAAGATTGGGTTTTAACATGCGATAAAAAAGATATTTAATTTTGAAAATTATACTTTCTACCCAATGATCTAATAACTATTCTACCTAAGTAGTGACTTATAAAAAGGAATATTGATAATTGAGATTTTTTTATTGTCCTTTGGATAGTATAATAGATTTATTACTTTTATGTCTTATACCTTCTATTACCTTTGAGAGCTTTTCAATAGTAAATAGGTACCTTTCATTGTCCAACACAAATTGTTCATAGCCATGACTGAGTAAATTGGAAAAAATATTGCAGTAAACAAAATGTTGAATAAACATTCACAAATCTCAACCATCTAAATATTTCAGTAAACTCGACACAAATTTCATATCCCAGTCCTGTATTATGCAGATTATGCTATACAAACCTATGAAATGTGATTCCAGTCGTTCTTTTCTTATCGATAGCGTCTCTACTCGCACAACTTCTCAGGGCACATGAAACCATAATTGAGAAATGCAACAACACACAAAAATCACAAAATAATCCTCACAATACAGCCAAAACTCAGAAAAATCGTTCTACAAATGTAAACAAAGCATTTGACAGAACGAACGATCGAGGTAAGATGGCGAAAGCAGAGCCGTCTATAGGTGGGTTCGAGTATCGCTCTGAACACTCGGAGCGCCAACAATTGTACGCGCTTAAATGGACAACTTCGCGTTCGGAGCGTTCAGGAGCGATACTCGAACTCACCTTATATTGTAATACAAGCCATGAAATAATGGTTTTGGCAACACCGCGTGTGCATGGTCTTGATTGAGGTTAGGTTCACTTCTAGTTCCAACTATGAAACTCCCATATACTTATAAATACAATATACCGCGGGCAGCTTGTCGGGACTCCCGCGAGGATGTTGAAACAGACATATACTTTTACACATAAGTCTGTCCTTGGTTAGGAGATTGAATTATGCGCAGAATCGATTTTCGAGAATTGTGATTCGCCGGCTGAAACATGGCGGAAACAGTGCTGCATGCTTAATATCAGCTGTTGTATCGACGTATTTTTAAATTTTTCGCGGGATTCCGAAAAAAAATGACGTGAATTCACATGTGGGGTGGGTGATAAATATTATGAGCATGAGTGGAAAATATGTTCATGAATTCATCTTATCTGATCCAGGATTTTGTGTTTAGGTGTGAGGTTGCATAAGATTTAACATTTTTGTGCAACAAAATCCCTACAAAATATTATTTATTATTGATCCAAAAACGATTTGAATTAGTTTCGTGATTTGTTCTCGATTATACATTGAAATATTATAGTTACTTAATAGTTTATGAAGCAATATAGGTATCACCAGAGATTGGTAAGGTTTTACTTTATAAACTTTGTGTACCTAGGTAGGTATAATGTTTTTGTCATTATTATCGCTCACATTTATAACAGTTCGAGGTATTTGCGGTAGATATCTTAAATCAAGTGAGATTAATTCAGAGGTAGGTGAATAGAGAATAGAGAGTAGACCGATATCGGCGTTCTTCTAGTTCTGTAACAGAAGGAGTAATACACGGAGATTTGGAAAATCAAACAGCTCTTTTTTGGTTTCCACCATATTTGTATTCATAAGTATATTTTTCACTAATGAAATAAGGGTAAAATCCATCAATCAAGCTTTTAGAATATGCCATAATATACATAAATAAAACAAAAGCTCCCATAAGCGGGCAGTCACGGTTCCAGCTTTTTTGTTCGCTTATGGGAGGTGCCCGCTTAAGAGAAAATTTCATCGAACGTTCATATTATACTTATAAATAAAAGTATATACAAATGTGTTAAAATATAGATTTAAAATTGGTTCCAAGAAATTTGACCGTTTAAGGGAGATAATCGCTTATTAGAGCTGCCCGTCAAGGACTTTATTATAAAATCAAAAGAAAATAGTTATTTTCTGTGCGGTAGTGCAATCACACAGTTCATAGGTCTTACTAAACTTTCTAACTTTATACTTACTTCTCAGAGACACTTCGACAAACTGTTCCAGACAATTCCAGTTTTCAAGTTCAAATTTAGTGAAATATCCATATAATATGTACCATTTTATAATATAGTCTTATTATAAAATGTATGTACTTATATGGAAATATCTTATAGGTACAATTTTGGATGTATAACTGGTAGTGATCGACCGATATGACTTTTTTAGCCGATACCGATAATGTCCTGGTCGATACCGATATATATCGGCATATCGGCCTCTTGGTCATTATTATAGCACTCATTATTATTATTAATATTTATTGTGGACAAAACATGTTTTATATCTTTAATTTAAATATTTCAAATTTGTAAACTCAAATCATTTGTCGCGCAACGCAAGATGAAAACCTTAAAATAGAACTTTAACACCGTTAGTGTTTAAAAAAAAAACGTGTTTTTTATCCAAAAAAAAAACAGGCCAATTTGGAAAAAATAATTTTTAATTTTTGTTTGCTGTTTTGTTAGTTATCCATTAACAACTCATTTACGTAATTTGCAATGATTCTTTGTTAAAAAATGGTTGAATATAAGGTCTGAGGACCATAGTGAGTTTTTCAAAATATGAATCTGAACAAAATTAGGTTTATTGATTTAGTTTCTGAAATAATATTTGGGTTTGATTTTTTTCAAGTTCTTTTATGTGTTGTTGTATTTGATGAAGGAAAAAAGTCGTTTTTTTTTGGCAGTGGGAAAAAAAACGTATTTTGTCGGAAGGAAAACAACGGAATTTCTTTCACTAGGCAGTAGGCACCGCTGTAATACACGGTAATTTTCAGTAATGTGGGGATTCAATGAAATTATTCTCAATTTAAACTTATTTTGTCCTAAATGATTCCTCTGTTTGAATAAAAATGTTTTAAAGCTTGCTTAAACATACAAACAAACAGGTGTTATTGGCGTCCCCTAAAAGTAAGCGCAATTCCGTGCTCAGATATGAATTTTGCATGTCAAACAGCCCTCATATACCAAATTTCATCAATATAATTTGATTATTTCGAAAGTTAGTCAAATAAATCAAGAATTAAAATTCAACTTTGACACCCTGTATCTCTGTTGATATCAACTCTCGGGATAGACAAGTTCGGGACGATCGCAATAGTTTTGTAAGAGGAATCTGCTGTAACCGGCGTAATCGCGTCTTTTCAACGTTCCCGTTCAATTCAGCCGGCTCTAGCTCCTTGTCCGTCTCCGTCGTGACAATTTGAAACCGAGCTAATAGAAAATGGTATTTCGCGCATGGGTAGTACATCATAATCCTAACCAAGGATTGCCTTATGGGATTCTTCTGTATTCTCCTTCTCACTTCTTCGCGGGAAATCCCTCTCATTTGTCTTATGGGACGCACGCGGTATATTGTATTTATAAGTATATGGAAACTCCAGACGGCTCTGCAACTATTTAACTAGTTTCAACCTGATTTCACTCAACTTCAAATTGTATTTTGAAAAACACGGTGAAAGATTAAGTGATTTTTGTGATAAGATTGAGGTGAGTGGGTAGGTAATGGTAGGTACCAAAGATTTATCGCAAATACTTTCCCAATAGACTGGTAGATAGTTTGATATTATGGTATGTGTGTGTCTATGCCTTTCGGGGAATACTGGATGAGAAAAATCCATATTCAAATAGGAAAACTTGATAAAATAATATGCCTCATCCTGGTCCTGGATCTCTCACACATTTAAGCACCAGCTTCTATGTCATGCGGAAAAAACAGATTAAACGAGTCTTTTTTCGTTCACTTTGGAAAAACCATATGGCGTCGTACCTAGATAGTGCTTCCAGGTTAATCAGTTTTAAACGTTATTATCAACTCCAGTCCTCCAGAAACTGCTTCATTCACATCCCAAAATCTGTAACCATCTACCTTTCTTCCAGTTTTAATGTTTTATTGTTTAGAATTGATATTTTTTCTCGACAAATCATAAAACTACTTGTTAGGTTCGGATATGTTTTATGTAAATTTTTACGTCATGAGGTGATGAACATCAGACCTGTTGCGATAATAAAATAAATAAATGAATAAATAAATAAATAAATGATGTGTTTATTTAGCATAATTGCTATACAAAAAACAGAAGGTAATAGTAATAAATAGTATGACATAGAATATGAATGAAAATTATATTATATACAAACATATAACAATTAAAAGTGGGGTATAATAGTAAAATATGAATATAAATAATTAAACATTTTATTTAAAATTTCTCCAGAACATATTGACGGACAGTTCTTTTGAAGATTACCACATTACCGCAGTCCTTGATTGTTATCGGAATGCCTTTATAAAACAAAGTGCTGGAGAGCGTTTTTAAACTAGACAAGTTATTTAAAATAAAATCATTTCTTTGGCGAGTTTCGTAACTATGGACATCTTTAAAAAGTTTTGTCTTATCCAATGATTTTCCAACAACTAGATATAGCTCGACGTCTGTTTGTGTTTCACATGTTTATACATTGAGGGGAGAGAGGAATTCTTGCGAGTTTGCCAAACTGCAAATTTAATAAGTAGCTACCTTGTATTCAAGGTATTTTTATTCTAATTAAAAATACTCTATACTCTATGAGTGCATCTCCGGTAGTTACCAATTATATAATATGTATTTTTAGATCACTAGTGATAATAAAACATTATCAATGAGACTCATATTTTTCCATGAACCTTAGTAACTTATGTAGACACGATGCAACGAAAAATATCTGGCAACACGACACAAATGCCTATTTAGGATCGACCAATCACAGCTGATAATCATTTTAAGCAATCATAGCCTGTAGCTCCCTTGGAACACTGTTGTCGGCTTGTTCAAAATTCAATATTTTTGAAGGCCGAACAGCTGATTTATGTGAACAAAACTTATCAATAATCAGTGAATTATAACTGTCCTATAACACCAACGATATTGAAACAAATAAAACATTAAAACATATCCTTGTTAATAAACTGGTCAATCCCTTTTGATAGAAAGTGAAAATTCTGAGTGCTTTCTATTTGCAACAAGGCAACTTTGAACGAATTCAACGGACGAGATGTAAATAATAACATGTTTATTATAGTAACAAACAAGTTGCCCGGAATCTAGCGTGTACGCTGGTTCTAGTGGGTTCTATGTTCTAAGGTATATATATTTTTAAGGCATCATGGTAAAATTGAACAATGATCAAAATCAGTCGAATTTGTGCAAGAATGAATAAAAATGGAAGGTAACTATGTTCTGAAAAATTTTGAATTATTGTATAGTGAGTTATGTGACCATTACCGCTGCATCAACACCCATTGTTTATTGTTCTATATACTACGTCTTTATGATTATAAAGTGTAGAATAAGCATTTCCTAGTTTATAAATATGAGTTCCTCTCCATAATCAACACACTCTATATTCTGCTTTTGACTATATTACATGTACTTAACGCTTGTCACCAATAAATATTATTTTTTAAAAGTCACTCCCAAGAATTTCACATTTAACTGGCGCAGTCGTTCGGATTTAGTTCAGTTTCGGTCAATAGTCACGACATCGAGTTCGCTATTGATTTTGTTGGAAACGTGAGTCTTAACTCTTTGGCCTGAAGAAAGAAGAACCAGTGTGGCAAGCATAGAAACCAAGCAGTCCTTGTGTCCAACAGAAGGAGCGGTTTATCGACTTTCCATTGTGAGGGTAAGTGCCCAGTACTCCTGTTGTAAAACCATTTTTTCCTTCCTTTATTAATATTGATTTGGAAGAGACATATTTTATTCACCATAATAGTGCAACAATTTGTGTGTTACATTTGAAACTGGCGCGAAACGGTATTTAAATGATAACTGACTCATTTTTGAATGTCACAACCAGAAATTGATATTGACGAATTGGTCAATCAATTTTTCAGCGTTCTTAATTTTGACGCAAACGCAACAAGTTCAACTAATAGTAATTTGCTTGAATCTAACACAGATAATTCAAATAGCAACATGGCTGAAGTCAATTATACACTTTTGAAAATGTACGTTGATACCATTCCAAAATATGATGGTGATTCTAAATCTTTGAATAGTTTTTTATCAGCTGGTGATTTTCTTTTTGCAACGTATGCTCAAGCCAATGACGTTATATTAAGAGATTTTCTGATAAGATCGATACGTCTAAAATTAACAGAAAGAGCTCAATTACTTGTAGGGTGCCGAATCGAACTAAATACTTGGCAACTCATAAGAACAGCTTTATACGACTCATTCGGAGATAAACGAAATCTCGATTGTTTGGAACAAGATTTGTTTATTGCTAGTCCATATAAAAATGAATCTCCTTTGAATTACGGTAAAAGACTTCAAATATTAAGAAGCACATTAGCTCAAAAAATTGCTAGTTTTCCCGCTATCCAAATGGATCAAGCTACAAAAGAGATACATTTACGCCAATATGACCAACTCACTTTGAAAACTTTTATAAGAGGTCTAGAAGGTAATTTGCAAACCATTATTAGGTTGAAAAACCCCGATTCTCTAGAAACGGCAATAACAATGGTCACTGAGGAAGAAAACTTCCATTACTCTCAAAAAATATTTAAACCTCAAAAAAGTGAAGATTCCAGAAACGAATCTTTTAAAAACAGAAATAATTCTCACAACAATTCCAATTTCAGGAATTACGACAATTCTAATTTTAAAAGGTTTCCGAATCAACAAAACAGAAATCAAAATAATTTTCAAAATTACAATCAATTTGCAAATGGAACACGAAATTCTCAATTTCCAACTGGCCCAGTAAATACTGGTCAACCAAGAAACTTTACCAGACATTTCCCAACTAACCGACAGGTTTTTGGAAATCAAAATCAACCTCAAAATAGAAACGCATTTAGACCAAATCAAAATCAACCTCAAAATAGAAACGTGTTTAGACCAAATCAAACTCAAAATCAGTATCAGGTCTATGCTGAACCAATGTCCACTTCTCATAGATTATCAACTCAACATAATCGGTTTCGTAATCCAGAGCCCATGGATGTACATCATATTGAACATAACCATGATGACTATTATGAATATTATGATACTTCAAATGCTGATGACTACCGATACAATGAAACGTACGAAAATGATACTTCTCATTTTCAAGAAAGTAACGAATACGAAAGCTTTGAAAATAAAAAATCTGATGATCAAAATTTTCGAATTGCCAAAAGTCCAAACAATGTAACGTAGAAGTAAATACTGTCTCTAACAATAATAAATTACCTTACGTTACAATAAGTAAACCAAAAATGAAACTCCTAATAGATACAGGATGTTATTATTCTATTTTAAAACCTTCAATTGTTGAAAAATACTTTTCTGATAAAATCTTTAATTCACCTTCAACAATTAGAACAGCTGCTGGACAAAGACAAGCTTTATTTAAAGCAACTATCCCGGCTTTCTCTGAACTAAAATCAAATGAAAATATAACTTTCATTCTTTTCGACTTTCATCATTTTTATGATGGTATTTTGGGACTAAAAGATATTTTACGATTAAGACTCAATATTTATCTGAGGAATAAAAAATTGTTTAATAATACAATTTCTATCCCCTTTGAATTTCGTAATCCCGCAGTAGAAAAGTATTGCATCACCATAAATGCACATGAGATAATTACGACAAACGTACCCGTATCTGTAAATAGTAGTACTATTGTGATCCCTGAGTTCAAGTTCAAGACGAATAAGTTATTTATACCTGAAACGCTTACGATAGCTCAAAACGGATTTGCAAGAGCGGAAATTCATAATTATGGCAACGAACCCATCACGGTCGAATTTACAGAACCCTTGGAAGTTTCAAAAAATGAAAATTTTGAACTTTTCCAAATCGAAGACCTTTTACCCAAATACTATGATAAAAAGAAAAACGATCACATTGAAACTCTTTTGCGTATTGATCATCTCAATAAAGAAGAAAAGTACAAACTCTTAGAAATATGTAAAATGTATTCTGATCTTTTCCATAAAGAAACCCAAAAATTAAGTTTTACGAATAAAGTTAAACACGTGATCAGAACAAGTGACGAAATACCCGTTCATACAAAATCGTACAGATATCCCTTTATTCATAAAGAAGAAGTTCAAAGACAAATAAATAAAATGCTTGATGAAGAAATTATACGTCCTAGTCAAAGCCCTTGGAGCAGCCCTATCTGGGTTGTACCTAAAAAGAAAAATGCAAGTGGAAAACAAAAATGGAGAATAGTAGTTGACTATCGAAAAATCAATGAAAAACGGTAGATGATCGATATCCTTTGCCAAACATAAACAACATTCTCGATAAATTAGGCAGATGTATTTATTTTTCCACAATAGATTTGTCCTCTGGATTCCACCAAATAGAGATGGATCCAAATTCGATAGAAAAGACAGCATTCAACGTAGAAAATGGTCATTTTGAATATCTTAGAATGCCATTCGGTTTAAAAAATGCCCCCGCGACATTTCAACGAGTTATGGATAATGTCTTAAGAGACATCCAAGGCAAACATTGTTTAGTCTACATGGATGATATCATTATATTTTCCAGTAGCCTAGAAGAACATCTAAAACATCTCAAGCAAGTCTTTGATACATTGCGAAATGCAAAATTAAAAATACAACTCGATAAATCAGAATTTTTAAGAAAAGAAGTTGAATTTTCAGGACATGTCGTCACGAAAGATGGAATCAAACCAAATCAGAAAAAAATAGAAGTAATTAAAAACTTTCCAATTCCAAAAACTGCTAAAGAAATAAAGTCATTTTTAGGACTTCTCGGATATTATCGGAAGTTCATCAAAAACTTCGCAAAACTGACAAAACCTTTTACACAGTGTTTGAAAAAAGGAGCGAACATTGAACACACCGAGTTGTTCAGAAATGCATTTGAAACTTGTAAAACTCTATTGTGCAATGACCCAATACTTCAATATCCCGATTTTGAAAAACCCTTTATTTTGACTACCGATGCCTCGAATATAGCTATTGGCGCGGTCCTTAGTCAAGGAAAAATAGGTTCTGATTTACCTATCGCGTACGCATCTCGAACACTCAATCCGGCAGAACAAAATTACTCAACCATTGAAAAAGAGCTTTTAGCCATCGTTTGGTCTACTCATTATTTCCGTCCCTATCTTTTCGGAAGAAAATTCTGTATCGTCACGGACCATTAACCTTTACAGTATCTATTCAACATGAAAGAACCAAATTCTCGATTAGTCCGATGGAGACTCAAACTAGAAGAGTACGAATATGAAATCCTCTATAAAAAAGGTAAAGTAAATACCAACGCTGATGCTCTCTCTAGAATAATTGAGCTAAACGCCATTGAAAATGATTCCATAATCGGAAATCCTCGTGACATCGATGATGAAATAGAGAAATATATACAGAAAAAACAGAGTCATCAAGTAACTAACGACCAACGAGAGGAAATTAAAAATATAATAGAACCTCCAAAGATTAACATAATTTCGGATATACAACTTAGACCCCCATTTTCGGATACCGATACAGTACATTCCTCGCCCGAAAATCCAATTTAAGAAATTCCCATAACAGATAATTGTCTGAATACTTATTCAAATCAAATTATCTTCCATCAAAAATCAAACAGACATTACCACGTAGTAAAGTCAGCGATTTTCGAAACTAAAACGCGATACAATGTATTTTTAACTCAAGATTTTGAACAACAAATAATCAAATTCTTCATTCAATACGTCGACCCTAAAAAGTTATACTGCATGTATGTTAAACAAGAAGAAGTTGACCTAGCCCTTCAGCTTAGTATAATACTTCCAAACACCTTCAAAAACCATGCATATAAATTAATTTTAACAACCACGTATCTTACAGACGTAATTGACATGGACAGACAAAAAGAACTTATGACACATCATCACGAAACAAAAACGTGTCATCGCGGAATAAATGAAAGTCTTTTAGCTCTTAAAAAACTTTATAACTGGCCCAATATGAAAACTGACCTAACATCGTACATAAACAATTGCACAACTTGTCAAAAGGCTAAATATGAAAGACATCCCCCACAAATCCAATTTTCTTTAACACCAACTCCAAGTTACCCTTTTGAATCTATCCATATGGATACTTTCCAAATCTCCAACGTCAAATTTTTAACAATAATTGATGTATTTTCAAGATATGCACAAGCATACCCCTTAGAACCAACTTGTACGTCCACAATCGTCTTAGACAACTTTTCAACCTTTGTAAGCCACCATGGCCTACCTCAACAAATCACATGTGATAATGGAACAGAGTTTAAAACTTCAAATCTCCTTGATTATTGTAAACTTCATAAAATCAAAGTCCATTTCACAACTCCCGGAAAATCCAATAGTAACAGTCCTGTGGAAAGACTTCATTCCACCCTGATTGAAATGTATCGCATTCTCAAAATCAGAAATCCTCATGATAACCCCAAACAACTCATGCAATACGCAATCATTGGATACAATTCATCCATTCATAGTGTGACAAAACAAAGACCCTTTGATATAATAAATGGTCACACTAAATCTCTTGACCCTTTCGATCTTTCTGATGAGATCATCCTTGGTAATTACGTCAGCGATAGACGTGACAGATTGAAAACAATTTATGAACATATTTTCAATACTTCTCTTAACTCCAAAACTCGTGTCATAGAGAAACAAAATCAACATAGAGAAGAACCTCCAACTTTCAAGAGCAACCAGAAAGTCTACGTAATCGATAAAACGGCCTTAAGATCAAAAGACAAACCTCGAAAAACAGAACAGTATGTTTCGCAAGATTTAGAAGATAAAATTATAACAACTAAACAAAAAGTGATTCACAAATCACAGATTCAAAGACCTAAAGCTTTTCCTTCTTTCCAGGAAAATGACTCTACAGTACGTGATCTTCCTTCTTGTAGTTACGACAGTGACAACTAAAGACATACAAATATCCCAGATTAAGACACCTTTACTTCCCTTCCACTTAGGAAATGCGAAAGTAATTCAAACGCAGCATACATTTCTGCATTATATAGAAATAACCCCGCTTGTAGTCGAACTAGAAAATATAAAACGCTTTTATAGTATTCTAGAAAGATCGCAAAATAATATGAATAATCAGTTAGAAAATAATTCTTTTATAAGTAAAGATAATCTATTTAATCATGCTAAGTATTTAATCGCAGAGGCAAGCATTAAGTTAAACAATATAAGATCTCATCAAATAAGAACTAAACGCGGACTTATAAATTTTGTTGGAAAAACTTGATAATGGCTCTTCGGAACCTTGGACTCAGAAGACGGTGAAAAATATGAACAAGCAATAAATGACTTACGGAATACGGCAAATTCATATAAAAAAGAGATTGCTCTACGAACATCTTTAACAAAGCAGCTGATCGACAACTACAATCAGTCAATCACAACGATCAGCAAAAATCAACTTTCCATAAGAAGTTATGTTGAAAATTTAGAAAAAGATTTGAGAGCAAAAACTTCGAACATCTCAAATTTCTTCAAAGTAACCAATACGATTCACCAACTTATTTTGAACTGTCAGTCTCATCACTTTCCTAGACAATCTTGAAGACGCAGTCCTGTTCGCTAAATTGAACACATTACATACCACTGTAATATCTGCGTCAGAATTAGGAAACATAATTTCAAAATTAAAAAGCCTATATGGCGAGGACAACATAATTCATTTCAAAGACTTAAATTATTACTATCAAGTCACAGCACTTCAAGTGAAATTTTCAAAATCAAAACTAGTTTTTGCGATTCACTTTCCAATAGTACAAAACGAAAAATTCGAAATCTTTCGTCTCTATCCAATTCCAATCAATCAATCAATATATGTTCCTACCCTTTCCTACCTTACACTGGGTACACACCTTTCGCAATATGAAGCAGAACCATGCCCAATGGTAGAAGACACTTATATCTGCCATGATCATCTGATACCATTCAAAGAAGATTGTGCAGTCAGACTCATTCAGCAAGCCGAAAAGTCAAGATGTCAAACTCTCCGAGTACAAATCACAACTCCAATAATTCAAGACATCGACAATCAATACGTACTGGCCATACCTACCAACAAGTCTCTCAAGATGCACCAAACTTGTGGAAGAAGAGAAATCAACTTCATCCAGCATCCAAGTTTAATAAAAATTCCATATAAGTGTGAAATCCAAATTGACGACCTCCACTTCATCAATAATGAAGACCTTCTTCAAGGTAGTCCATTCAAACTACCCCAAATCCAATTCGAAGAAGAAGACCAACACCACAAAAGTCAATCGTCTTGGAATCCATTGATTTCGACAAGATCAAGTCACTTCAAAATCAAGCCAACAATCTTGAACCAATACCAGAAATCAACCCCATGCGATGGACACTCACATCAACCTTTAGTTCTACAATCATCCTATGTTTTGTACTGCTATTAGCATACATTCTTTGGAGATGCCTGAAGAAACAACCCTTGTGTCCATGCCTACCACTGTCTCGAGGTCATACAAGTCAAGAACCACCCAACGTAGAGATGAAGCCCAGATCCAGAAGATTTCCTGAAAACAACCTGGTGAACCCGTTGTTTTCATCTTCGGTGGGAGGAGTTATGTGACCATTACCGCTGCATCAACACCCATTGTTTATTGTTCTATATACTACGTCTTTATGATTGTAAAGTGTAGAATAAGCATTTCCTAGTTTATAAATATGAGTTCCTCTCCATAATCAACACACACTATATTCTGCTTTTAACTATATTACATGTACTTAACGCTTGTCACCAATGAATATTATTTTTCAAAAGTCACTCCCAAGAATTTCACATTTAACTAGTGAATTCAATGGGTTCTTTTTTTTAATTATTTGATCAATGGCGAATGTCTGATACCGTGAAAAAAATGGCCGTCATGCTTTTAAAGCCAATTGTTCATTTATGAGATCTCGTTAAAACACTTAAGCTTTAAGAACAATTTTTATAGACATTCCATATGCTTCTAGTGCAACAGCTCCTTTCATAAGTATTCCATGGAACAATATGGTTTTAAGGTTCACCTAGAATTGTCTCATGATAAACCCTTTTTACTTTATGATTCACATGATGTGGCCAATTGACTGTAAAAACAAAAAGAATAGCAATTTCACTGATTTCAGTGTTTTTCCTTGGATTCTTGTTTGATGGAGTCTGGAGTGTTGATAATTTCGTCACGTGGATTTTTGAAAAAGTTTTGTTGGCTTTGTTCATTCACCGTTTGATCGTCAGTGATTCCAGAGCCTTCTGATAACCTTTCACTTGTATTAATAAAGTTTGAAAGACAAAGACGGAGGAATGTCTTTGTCTTTTGAACTGCTCAGATTTCTTGATTTTAAATCATTCATTTGCATTTGAGCTCATGTTAGAACACAGTAAATGAACAAAATTGTTACATTCAAGAGGACTTATCAAGGTTTTATTCTAAGTAATTTCACAGCAATCTTGCTTTTTCGTTGACTTGAATAAGACCAAATATACCTCCTTGCTTAATACTATTTTGAAAATTTTGAGTCAAAGTTACAGGCTGAAGTTCTTGAGAAGGTTTTAGGAGTAAACAGCTGTAACGAAGATATTTAATGACCTCCATAAGGCTTGCTTAAAACCAATTTCTCATTGGTTTTATCAGTGAGTTGTATAGCTAATGTTAAAACCTTAGAACATTGAACCACTAGAACAAGCATAGCACCCCGAACATACACGATTTGTTTGAGTCGATAACATTCTGTTTTTGTTTATGTTTATGTAATGTTATTTTGACACATTTGTGATAAGATCTCTACAATCCAACCGTCCATAAAGAAGCTCCACAAACACAGCACTTTTTTGGTATTATTGCCACACTAAATCCTCTTTTCGAGCACAAATAAATCAATCTGGTGAAAGGTATTTCAAGGAAGTAGATATGGCAAACAAGGAGCTTGCTTTTCTCCTTTCCCCCCATGTTTACATTGACATGTTCAACTCACACAATATTGTTTGTTTATGCTTCTAGTGGTTCAATATTCGAAGGTTAAAACCTTATCTTACGATCATTTTGCCGTAAGGCATATTTGGTTTGGGTTGAAGCTTCTTTAAAACATGATACTTAAGTAGAACCACCTCAAAACCTACATAAAGCTTCCTTGAAACCAATCAGCCGTAAAAATGTTTCTTATAGGAAACAAACCGAAGCAGGAATTTCGAATTCAACTTTTTAGGTTATATTTATATTCATCGTGAACATGACAATTACGCACTGCGCATGTTGGACAGTGCAGCAATTTTTATGGGGGCTCTGTCAAGACAGTGCATTATAGTCACTTCCCCACTAAACATGAAAACATAACTTGAACGTTTAAGTTACGTGAAAAACTTACAAAGTAACGTTACTGAGAAGATAACAATAACTATATTATAACGTTTCTGTTACCGCTTATGTACGCTAGATAAACGTTCATCATAGTAACGTTGCAAATCAACACAATATTGCAACGAAAATATGACGTTTCTCCAAAGCAAACAATGTTATGTTTAGTTATTTTAACATTGCGTTATGTTGCATCAACATTTATGATATGTTTCGATATGACATTTTTCCAACTGCATTGAAATGTTTCTAATTTGGGTTATAGCAACAAATTTGTAACGTGGCTGCTATATTTGCGAAGCATCCCTATAGCAGGAATGTAATGATACGATGGACATTGCAGGAATGTTCTTATGAGGGACTGATTTGAAGCGTAGATATAGTCCGGGATCTCTCATAAAAAAAGTGATTACAACTCCTCTGTATAACCTTTTGAAAAGATTCAGTTTGGTCTGACAGTTTTTCAATTGGCCAAAAGAATGGCAATCGCGGCGATTTCCAGAAATGAATTCAGGAAAATTTTGAATTTTTGACATTTCATACATTTCTGACTAAGAATTCTTTTCTAAAATATTATTAAAAGTTTACCAAGTGATGGGTCAATCATTTGATAAACTTCAACGTATAATTTAGAACAATCTTTTGGTCATAATTGATATTATTTAGAAAACACAGCGATAACCAGATTTTTTTCCAGATAAAAATACATTGGCAGGCTGTCCAAAATGAGTTTTCTCACAAAGTTTACAGAAAAGTGGTTAGTCATAACGTCAATTGATAATTCAACGAATCTGCTATACAAATGTGTGAACATTTCAGTGGCGAATAAGTTCAATACATTTCCTAGTCACTGCATGTTGTGGGATCCTTAAAAAATTGTCATTACGCATAGATACAACATAACACGCACACATTGGAAACATTTGATGTATGAAGATTTAATCGTTGTATGCCCTATTAAAAATGAAAAACATGAAAACGCATTCATAGGGGATAAATATACCTATTGACTTCATATAAGTAACTTTATGAAAACTTCATATAAAAATAAACTTGATACATATTTTTTGATAACACAAACAAAATGAACATTCTTGAAAACTAAAACTATAATGTTCTTGAAAATATTTTTTTTCAAAATGACACAAAATTAACATGCAAAAAACTCAATACATTTTTTCAACAACACAAACAAAATGAACATAGGATTCTTAAAAACAGACCAATCATTTTTGAAAACTAAAACAGTTCTTAAAAAAATATGTTTTCATTCACAGAATAATCACTCGGTTTTTTTTTGCGCTGATTCGCAAATCTGAACCAGTCGCCAACTGCAGAACTAAAGTTCCGGTCATTGATAGTTGGATGAAGTTTTTTGGTGACATCTGTAAACAATGGAAATATGTATTGAATATCAGATTTAAAATCTGAACAATAACATTAACATATCATCAACTGGCACGTTTGTTTGCGTTAAGCTCATGTAAGTTTAATATTGAAGGGAATATTACAGTGTACAGAAAGGTCCATTTCGACAACGGATCAATTTCGGAGATTTTATTTTCTCGAATTCTATGTCGTGCATCAAATTAAAAATTACGCTGTACAGTGCTTTCAATTCCATTTGTCACACTTCCAAAAGGCTGTAAAATATCTATTTATTGAGCTTGAAGATCAAACAAAAAAAAATTGTAGTAATTTTCGTAAAGTTTTGTGCTACTGAGTAAAATATTTTCTAAACTGGATCTGATTACATTATAATTTTCTGGCGTGTTGTATTTTGTTTCCAATAATTGTTATAGTTCTAGTTCTAAATATTTACTAGGATAAAGAAGATTTTCTGGTTTGTGGATACAGCATTTCAATGAATTACTCAAATCAAGAATTCACTTACACAAATCAAGTATTTACTTTTATCAACTTTTACTGTAAAGGGACAGTATTCGCGTTAAACATTTGACAATCCGGGTGCAACCATAACAATTATTGGAAACAAATGAATAAACTCGTGTATCTTCATTCTGAAAAATCACAATTTTAATCATATTTATACCAATTTACGCTAAACTATTGAATAGGAAGGGCATGTGTGCTATATTTTCGTGATCAGAAAAAAGATGCCTTTCCAAATATGTAATGATATTCTTCTTCTTAGGACGCCGTCTTTCTCCGAAGGTTGGCGATCCAACTGGCTATAATGCTGCGTGAAACTGCACCTCTGAAAATCTCTATAGATGTCCATCCGAACCATCGACGCAGATCCTTCATCCACGAGTTCTGTAATCTACCCTCAGATCGTTTACCCTCGATATTTCCTTCGATGACGAGTCGGAGGATCGTAGCGTTCTCCCCTCATGACGTGCCGATGTATTGGAGCGTTCGTTCTTTGATAGTTGTCAGCAGCTCTTTACCTTTGCTCATTCTCCTCGGTACTTCCTCGTCGGTTATCCTGTCTACCCAGGATATACGCAGTATACGGCGGTACAAATATATCTCGAAGGCGTCGATGCGGCTCTCCAATGCTTGACTGAATGTCCAGCTCTCGGAGCCATAGTGTAGCACCGGGAAGACAACGCAATATACGCATGCGAAGCTGCAGGTTCAGGTCTCGATTAGTGAAAAGGGTTCTCATGGACATGAATGTCCTTCTGGCCTGTATATCTGATTTCTATTTTAGGGTCACTGGACTCGTTGACGAGGATACTTAAGGACGACATCTGTTGTACGACCTGGTTGTTAATTCGAAGGATCGTCCGTCTTGGCATCTTGGAGAACACGACCACCTTGTTCTTGGCTACGTTCATGTGTAGACCATACTGTGTGCTGTGTTCCACGATATGGTTCATCATGTTCTGAAGATGTGGTACGCTACCTGCGAGCACGACCGTATCGTCAGCGAAACGTATATTATTGATGAGGGTGCCGTTGAACTTAATGCAATCTTTGACATCTTTCAGTGCCTCTCGGAACACTGCCCCCGAGTATATATTGAAGGGGAGAGGGGACAGGACACACCCCTGTCTAACAACTCTCCTGATTTCTATTTCTTCAGATGTTGTGCCCTCCACCCTAATCTCTGCAGTCTTATTCCAGTACAGCTGCGTGATGATGCTCAGATCTCCCTCTTCGACGCTGGATCATTTGAGATGTAGATGTAGATGTAGATGTTACAGTGGGTGGCTCACGCCAAAACCTGCTTAGGCCTCCTGGGCCCGTTGCAACCCACAATAGATAGAAGTGAGATTATTGAAGGCACGACGCTTTCGCGAAGCTCAGCAGGTCCCTCAAATAGATCCCTTCCAATTCCTGGAGTGTTGTGAGTTCAGCTCCGAAGTGTTCCATCCTAATGCTACGAAGAGCCGGACATTCCGTTAGGATGTGGGCAACGGTCTCTACGTCTTCAAGGCACCACCTACAGTCAGAATCTTCCCCGATCCCGATCCTATGGAGGTGACCCTTCAGGTTCATGTGACCAGTTAATAGACCAGTCATTGTGCGGAGGTCTTTTCTGCTCATATTTAGGAGCTCTTTGGTTCTGCCCGTATCAGGTCCTGTTATCATTGCCTTGGCATGTAGCATACCAGGGGCATTATTCCAGCATAGAGTGGCCTTTTCGAGTAGAAGTTTCTCCGCCTCGACCATTCCTATTGCTTTAGAGATGCCAATCATTGATTCGGGTCCTATCGGCCTGTGCGATGAACCACTTTTGGCAAGTCTGTCAGCTTCAATGTTCCCCTTTATACCGCTATGGCCCGGGACCCATACTAGCCTCACCTTGTTGTTATTTTGAATTATCTTATGCAGAACCTCTTTGCATTCTAGGACTGCTTTAGAGTCTACTGCCTTTCTCACAACAGCCTTTAATGCTGAAGTGCTATCTGAACAAATGTTGAAAGTTCTGTGATTTGTGCCGCTCTCAAGAATGTTATATGCACATTGTGTTATGGCGAAGATTTCAGCCTGTAGGATCGAAGCGTAGATCCCGAGCGAGAAGGTCATTTTATTGTCCCTCCCGCTCTTGATCATTTGAGAATTTCGATGAGTTTCTGATGTGAGACACAGTCGAAAGCTTCTCGGTAATCAATGAAGCGGGCGTATATATCGACATTCATGTATCTACATCGTTGTGTGAGAACGTTGAGAGAGAAAAGAGCCTCAAGCGTTCCCACTCATAGGAAAAAGAATCAATATTCTCTTTTCTATGTTCCCACTCCGTTCCTAAATCCAAACTGATGTGTCCCGCCAACCTGTCCCTCACACCTGGTGTACACACGAGTGTTAATGACCCGGAGAAAGACCATGAGGATGTGAGACAATCAGGCTTATCATTAGGTGGTCGTCACATTGTGAAGCTTATGATATATAGGGTATTCTATTAAAAAAAAAGTAAGTTACCTATGTCAAAAATTTTGACATTTGACAGTTTAGAAAATATTTGACTCAATCGCACAAAACTTTACAAAAAACCCTACAATTCCTTTTTTTTTTGTTCAAACTTTCAGCTCAAAAGATAAATATTTTACAGCCTTTTGAAAGGGTGACAAATTAAATTGAAAGCACTGTACATTTTGAATACCTACACAGTTAATCTTTTTTAATAAGGATATAGTGACAGATTAAAATTGTAGATTTAAGGTTGGCAAACCTTTTTTAAGTACAGGGTGGTTAGTAACATAATGGCAAGGTGTCAGATCTCAGAAACTTTTTATCGCAGAATTGCGAAAAAAGAGGTTTCAGTAGAAACCTGTAACAAAATTTCATGTACACCCTACACAATTATATATGGAAAACTGCAAGGTGTTCAATAATTCTTATCTCCCAAACCAATAAAAATGGGCCAATGCTCACCTGACAAGATTTTTATTAAACGTGTCTTTAACCATAAAATTGTTTTTTTGGCCGGTCCATGACCTGAGCGCAGCCAAATCATTGCTATACATACCTGCAAAACACATTTTTAACTCATTCTTCCAATTAATGCCATCCGCAAGGCAGAGCTTTATTAAACTGAAAAACAAACAGAAATACATACATAAATATCCAGTAATTCAATTTATTCAAACATCATACTAGTAAAAGAATTATCGAGATTAAATAGATAGCAACATACATAAATGATTGATCTTTATAGGCTTACACAAATATAAATTATTCTACAATCGTGTGAAAACGTGAAAAAAATGTTTTTTTAAATTTATTAAAAAATAGTAAATTGAGAGAAAACCTTGGTGAAAACTTAAAAAAATAAGGAACTTTGGCTATTTTTTCAAAATTTTGTGAAATAATTGCCTGATAATTGGTGTAATTGTGTTGTGTGTCAATATATGTCATCATCAGATCTAAGATATTAACAATATGCTGACTACACAGCAAAATATTAGTAGAAGGAAAGACAAATAAAATACCTTGGATATGTCTATTTTGTTTTTATTATTCTAGGTACTATATTCTTCTGTGTAATCAGCATATTGTCAATATCTCAGGTCTGATATGAATATGATGCCATGCATTGGCGAAACACGTGTCACCATTTGAAATAAATTGTGGCCTAAAGACATTTTTTCTACTTATTCAATTTGGGTATATGAGAGAGCCCTCTTGGAGAAAAATGAACGATTTCCAAGTATAAAAGGTCTAACTTTGAAAAATAGAGCTCAAGAAATTAAGAGACTTGTGCAAACTTTTAAAAGGGCAAATATTCACCTTTCTTCACTACTAAACTACAGTGAAATATCTGATAACATCAAATAATATACCTTGACCACCGGTACTGCTTCACTTTCACTTTCAACTAAAGCATGGTAGAACACCATGACCCAAAGCATTTTCCTTGTCCGAAGGCATTTACTCACTGTAGTACTGTAGGTAGTTGAAATTGTTGAAAACTAAAACTACTGAAAGTACGTGAGGACCGTGAGGATTTAATAGATAATACAGCACAAAACAAATTTAGGAACATCGTTCATAACCACAACGAACAACAACTGTAAAAAATGGAGTGTCCTCGTTTGCAGTGATCGATCAATAATCTTACTGGCTGCTGGCTGGTCTGGCGCCCAGTTTGTCGTTCTACGTTGTACGTACAGGCTACAGGCGCGTGCCGTTTCCAATTTTTGGCGCTTTTACCCAATCAATGATCTAATCCTTACCAATCAGCACCAAAAATGAATGGCGGTAAATTTCTAAATTAGAAAACATGTTCTATCACAACCTACTGATTTCTCGCAGTAGAATGTCTGGTCTAAGGGTGACAAAATTATTTGAAGACACATTCGGAAAGCGGAGAATGTGAATCAGATGCGTGTTTGATTGTCCTGTTTGGCATTAGCCTATTTTTTTTCAATTTGTTGAATATAAACTATAAACAAACATTAAACTTTTGAAATCGACCTTTAAGAATGGAAATCGTGTAAAACCACCTTCAGAGATAGTTTTAAACAAATAATAAATCAAAATTTTAAGATAAGGTGATTTTTAAATAATGTCAAGATTTTACTTCACAGTAGCATTAATGCAACGTTAAATCGACAACATGAACAATCTGTTACGATTGTTACGTAGGTACCTGTAATGAAAAATGTACAACGTTACAGACTTGACAACCAGAATAGACTTTAAAATTACGTCTCGCTGTTTCTTTCCAGAAACAATACGACGAATAAATAACGTATAACTATAATGATATCGGAAAACAACTCTTCCTTTCGATCTATTTGACGTTAAAACTACGGATCAATAACATTAAAAAATAAACATCAATATACAGTGTGACCCATCTAGATTGGAAACACCCCTGTTAAATTGTAGGTTATTAACCGATTTCAACCTTTTTTTTTGAAATGTTAAGTTATAAAAGGTCTACTGTTGGTCAAATTTTAAACTGTTTATTTTAATTTTCAAGGTATATTGCACTACTTTTTAGAGATAAAAAATGGCGAATTTTTATTAGCGATTTTTTTATTAAATGAATCACTACGCCACTGGATTCAGAGTGCCTCCAAATGGCAGTGGCCAAAATTTCAACAAAATATACTCAATAATAACAAAGACGACAACTTGAAATTCATAAATTGTCCGAGCTAATGATCACAAAAGAATACCTTGCATCAACAGTTGCCATGGAAATTTGTTTTATATCCTGTAACAAAAAACTACAAATTGAATGACAAGATGTTCAAAATTACATAACATTTAATAAAATTAACGGAATTACATTTGCATAACAATCAAGAACTGGTGGATCTTTTTAATAAAAAATAATAACATTTTGGTTCGATAGGTTCAATATTGTTTGCTTTGAGAAATAAAAAAAAAATCAAACAAACTAAGATTAAATATTGTTGCCGATAAATATCAAATCAAATCAAATCAAATATGCTCTATTGCCACAGAAAAATTTAAATAAATTGTATGGACAAAGCAAATACAAATGCAAAATATTATAACAATACAAAACATGATAATAGTATACATTACGAGAACAATTACGTGAACAATAGAACAAACTAGTACAAATATATTTACCCAATATTTTGTCAAATTCAAATTTATTTGGAAATTGCTCATGGACAACAATAAACATCGGCACACTTCCAGTTATGTTATGATGACAAGTCAGTAAAACAATAACATAGCAAAAACAATAACATAGGTAAGTTTACATTGACACTAAGTAGTGGCAACAAGTAACTCCATCTGGCAACTGTTAATGCAGGATGTTCTTTTGTGACCGTTGACTTGGAAAATGTACGAATTTGAAGTTGTCGTAACTTTGTTATTAATGAATATATTTTTTTTACATTTTGGTCACAGCTATTTGGAAGCACCCCAAATCCAATGGCGTATTCAGTTATGTAATTAAAAAATTGCCTATAAAAATCCTTCTTTTTCTTCACGAAAAAGTATCGTGATATGCCTTCAGAGCACATTTCAAAATGTGTCCCGTAGACCCTTATTCATAACTTGACATTTCAAAAAAAAATGGTCGAAATCGGATAATAACCTGAAATTTTACAGGGGTGTTTCCAATCTAAATCACACTGTATAAACTTTTATGAAACGTTACAAATTGTTTATGATACGTAACATGTTTGGTTTAGTGAGATCCATTAAACTATCATGAGCAATTTTGTCTATACAGGGTGCCACAGATTCGAGTGCATGCATGGGGATTTCGATTATTATGAAAGATACAGGGTCGGTCAAATGGATGGATGCAAAGTTGCGCATTTTTATGCTCAAGAAAATTCCATTTTGAAATTTGAAATATTCCGATTACTTCCAAAGATATTTGTCGAAAAAAACCGAAATTTCGCAAAAACGTTTTTATTATTTCCTGCGTTTGTTTAAAAAGACATTCCAAACTAAACTACACTTTGTCATCGCCACTTTTTCTCCTCTACAAGATGGTGTTATCAAATTGAAAATCTGACACTTCGTCTTCGAGCTGCCATCATCAACTTTATTTTTTTAAATACGGACCTGGAGCTTTCATTTTATGACGTCTTTTGACGTCCTTGAGGCATTGAGGTGATTAGATGAGGGTGTAGAGTCATACAGTGTGTCCAGAATAAAATGATGTTTATGGCACTATATGGGGATATTGGAAACTTTAAAAGATACGACGTTGCGTAAATGGAAGAAAAGCAGCATATTTGTATGCCCAAAAATATTCCACCTTTGTTTTATTTTAAATCGATACCGTAATGTGGATACAGGGTGAAAAGGGAAAAGGCAAATTTTGAAGAAACCACACAATTTTGCTTATTATAAATGCTAGAACTTTCAAATTTTCAGGATATGGTTAAGAGGATACGACAATTCTAAAAACGACGTCAAAAAAATTTTAGGCCCACTATGTTGCGTCCAGCCAAAGTCAAGTCTGTTTTTTTTTATGAAAGTCATATTTTTGAAAATCATTTTCAATGCGGATTTTGAAAATGAAAAAATTCAATATGGCGCCCGTAAGAAAAACAAAAGTTGACTTCGGCCGGAAGCAACATAGTGGGCCTACAATTTTTTCGACACAATTTTCAAAATCACCGTATCTTCTTACCCAGATCCAGAAATTTTCAATACCTCATCTTTTATAATAACCGAAATATTGTGCTATTTAAAAAATGGCCATTTTTCTTTTTCACCCTGTATCTCCATTACGGTATCGAATCAAAACAAACCAAAGTGAGATTATTCTTGGGCACGCAAATACGCAACTTTTCTTCCATTTAACCGATACTGTATCTCCTGTAGTTTCCGATATCCCCACGTACATCATTTTATTCTGGACACACTGTATATCTATTAACTCTATATGGGATGCTCATCCTGGCATCAAGCGTGTAGAATTGCTTCCTATATAGTTATTAATAGATATATGTGTAGACTAATGGGTTGCCTTGGCGACCTCAATATTTTCAATTATTATTCACCTATCATTGCTATTTCCAATATTTTGTTAAAATGGCAATATTGTTGAACACTTTTGCAGAAATTGATTCAGCTTTTTATGTTATTTTTTCATTTTCCATGTGATTTGTGGATTTGATTTAATTTAATTGAATGTTTCGTTATTGGATGTTATTTCGATGTTGGTTCAGTCAATCAGTTTTGTTTAGTTCTGCAGATTTTCTCATAGGAATTACGTGTCAAATAAAGATGGATTTATGAATCAAACTATGTGTTAGGGAGACAAGGGTTGCCCAACTAAATTTATGTGGTATTATTTTTCAGATAAGTATTTTTTTCGACGGTTGCGATACCTCAATGCATCAAGGACGTCAACAGATAACTAGAAATAAAATAAAAAATCCATGTCCGTATTTAAAACAATTAACTTGATGATGGCCGCTCTAAGACAAAACGTCACATTTTTAATTTGATACCGCTATCTTGTAGAGGAGAAAAAGTGGCATTGAGAAAGTGCAATTCATTTCAAAATATCTTCTCCAATAAACTCAGGAAATAATAATAACGTTTCTGGAAAATGTCGTTTTTTTTTCGAATATCTTCGGAAGTTGTGGACATTTTTCAAATGTCAACACAACATTTAGTTGAGCATAAAAATGCGCAACTTGTAACAGGTAATTTTTCACTTCTATGCCACTCATCTATTTTCATACAACAAGCCTTTGGGTTCTGGGCACAATAATTATTTTCGAACAATGTTCCTATGAACATGCCTTGATCTGGTTGACAATAGTCACCTTTCGTTTTTTGACACTCACTTAAAAAAAAAAAAAATGGAGAGCGAAACGCTTTATCTTTTATCGTCGTCGTGAACGAAATAGAAGCGGATAGCTCAATTTTTCCCGCTTGAGGCGTCGATTATCAGAGAGTCTGATATTTTGGTGATTTTGGTGGCGCATTGGGGTGAAATTCTCTTTATTAAGGATCTGTCAGTTTTTTGATCGAGGTGAGTTATGTCAACTTCTCTATTTTTATTTATTATTCTAAGACTGCCATTCTTTTCCATAATCCAGTCAACCCCAAATTACGTAATCTGAAAGCGTGACGGTGAATTTGGAATAAATACTCAAAACCCAAACATCTTATGATAAATGACCGTTTTCTTCTTGTAACATCTCTCCTCATTTATATTTTTAGGGTTTTTATTTTTTCTTGTTCATGTCTATTCAATGGTATTTTCCCTGATCTGAACCTTGTCACATCTAGTGAAGACACAGTAGTTCACTAAAGTTGAGAGTGCAAGGGATCATTTTGAGAGTAGTCGATGGTAGACTAACTCAAGAGCTAGAAGAAGTGAAACAGCTAAGACATTCAATTTTTTATTATTTATCTTCACGGCAGTGAATATGATCATTCAAATTACTTTCATATTCTCACATTTGATAATTGTCAGTTGACATTGAAGTGTGTTATTGACGCATTGAGGCCTTATTGTAAGGTGTGATCACTCTCGCCCGTTTATTGCGTTATTGGATTATTTAATCAAGGTTTTTGTTAGAACGCTTTGATTCTACTTATATTTTATTCATTTTATTCATATACAGTGCGGCTCTAAAAGCTCCCCCCCCCTTTTTTTATTAATGTGTGCACCAAAAATTTTGAAACTTGGCGTACTTCAATTGCTGTCGAAATACTACTTTTTGATGTTACTGGCGTACTTTTTGTATTCAAGATGGCTGCTGGGCTCGTCAAATTCAATTCAAAAGATGCTGGAAATATTCTTGACATAAAGTTTGGGTTAGGAATAAATGACAAAAATGTCAAAAAAGCATCTTTTGAATTGAACTTGACAAATTTTTTCAAAAAGTGTATGTATCATTGTAGTAATTAAATGTACCGCCATTTTGTAGTATTTGAAGATATCGACTCCATATTATAGGGTTATGAAGTACTCATAAGGATCTTCAAAATGAGGTTTCACACGACCCCCCTTTCCATTGAAAAAAATGTTTCAAAATGGCGCCCAGTCGCCATCTTGAATACTAAAAGTAGGTCAGTAACATCAAAAAGTAGTATTTCGACAGCAATTAAAGTATGCCAAATTTCAAAATTTTTGGTGCACACATTAAAAAAAAAAAGGGGGGGGACCTTTTAGAGCCCCACTGGGGCGAGTTCAGAAACGTCGTACTCGGTGTGAGTGTGACTTTTGTGGATAATTGAAGGAGTGATCCATTGTGTGACATCTTCACACCCATATTTCTGAACGTTTGGGTATGTTCAGTCAGCTGTTTGACAGTATGCTGTTTATTTAGTTTGTTTTGTTTATGTTCGGGTAAATCTTTACGGATTAATCAACTTAAGAGTGAATACAATCTATTCCCCAAATAATAATAGTCATTTTTCTTCGTACTTACTTGTGTTCAAAAGACTCAATCATCAGAGAAATCCTCTACATTACAATGCATTATTTTGAACAACTGAATTGATTATTGTCTAGTGTGCATTTTGTCTTAGTAAATGATAATATAAACCTACACAAACCCATTTTGACAAATGACACATCACACCACAAAAATACGGTGTAATCAAAGATCACCCTGGGACCTGGGATGCATCTATGTCAATTCTTGAACGAAAAGCAGTGTACGTCTAGGGTGCGCTCTTGATTATTCTGAACGGTTAGTGTGTGACACTTGGATCACACTCTCACCGGGTGTGACGTTTCTGAACTCGCCCCTGTATACACTGTTGAATGGATATAGTTGTTGTCTTGATTCACTGAGTATTGTCTAGTTTATGTTTTACCATTCATTTTGTTTTGGGGAACTCGTGTCTCGTAATAACTGAGAGATCTTCCAATTTGGGTTGTTACAAGTTGGTGGTGCTCAACATTTTACCACACCCAACTCTCCAAACCGCTTGTATGAGCTAGGGTTGATTTGTACGTAAGTAAAACCACGAGTTAGGTCAAATAACCTTCATTTTGTGTAGCCTTATCGAGTACGAGAGACAACCAAGTACCTACATGGCAAATTTTTGGCACCCAACGTGAGGCTCCTAAAAAAAAGAAAAGACGAATATAATCAGTGAATTAATAGATTTCATATTTTTGGTTTCACCTTATCATAGTTCTTATTATTGGCAATTTGTTCCTTGTCGATACTTTTTCTTGGTTTTATTTGTGAGGTTATTGTTGATTCGCGCCTATTATAATTTCATTTCCCCTGCTCTTAGTTTTTTTTTTCTAATTCATTTACGCGAATAAAACCATTTTATTATCAAAACTACAACTATTTGAAACAAATATGGATTATACAATGAAAGTACAGCACCTCAAGAGAGAATTGCTCGAATATGAATTGGCAGCTAAAGGTATTGTTACGAAGAGTGTGCAGACAGTTGATCAATTGAAGGCAGTATGAAGACCCCTTCTACAAATGGAAAAGAAAGGGAGATCTCTAAACTACCCAAGGTACAAGGCAGAATTCGAAAATGAGGAAAGGGTTATAAGAGATCACTTGGTTGATATCCAAGCAAAGTGGAAGATTATTGGTGGCGATGATCTCAAAAATCATTGCAGTTTTGTGGAACGAAGTCATTCCCAATTGGGGCATCTTATTCTTCCGGTTTGTGAAAATATACAGTCCGAAGAGTAGAGAAAAAAAGAGGATTTCTCTCCTGCTGGATATTCTTACAGCCTTGGATCAGCTAGAGCAGATGTGTAGTGATCCAAATCTAAGTAACATGTTGGAAGAAATGAGCATGAGTGAATCAGCTAACGAGTCACTTGCTACTCGCCTAGCGATATACCTTCATTGAACTGAACCCACCAGACTGATCAACCAAATACAGACGTTCAGTTGAGTCATGAAACGTCAGTTTTTCAACCAACTGCAGAGAATCAAGTACTTCCATCAACCAGTCAGATTGATCCTTTTGTTAGTCAGCCAACTCAAGTCATGCAGCACGCAGCCTCTACTTCGTCAAACAATTATTCCAAATCACAAAGGGTGGAGAAGTGGAATCTTGAATTCACGGGCGAATCAAAGCATATGTCAGTACACAGTTTCTTTGAATGAGTAACAGAGCTGAGTCAAGCGCACAACGTTTCAAAAAGAGAGTTATTCGAAACTGCCATATAGGACTTTTCGAAGGAAAGGCGCTCAATTGGTTCAGCGCCAACAGAAGCAGATTTACGTCCTTGCAAAGTCTGACGGATTTGCTCAACCGTCATTTTGAGCCACTTGACTATAAGCCGAGACTATTTCAAGAAATACTCAATCATACTCAAGATCCTGGAGAGACTATAGTTGATTATCTTTCGTGTATGAACGCCTTGTTTCGTCGTTACAATGAACTTTTAGTGATGAAGTTCAGCTGGACATCGTCATTCGAAACCTTTCACCGTTCTATTCGACACAACTACCAGTAGTCAAAAACATAGAAGAGTTGGAGAATGAATGTTTGAAGCTTGAGGCTAAGAAATACAGGGTAGAACACAATGTCTCACCAAGTCGTAAAACCTGAAGAACTTGGAGGAGGTATTCTGGAGACTAAGAAGTTCTGGTTCGAAACTGAGCCCAAAGAAATGCCAACTTTTCCGGGGCGAAGTTCAATACCTAGTTCATATTGTATCGGTGGAGGGAGAAGCTGTCGACCAGCAAAAGGTAAAGGCAGTTGAGGAGTGGCCAGTACCAAAGAACATTCAGGAACTACAAAGTTTTCTGGGTTTGTGTACCTACTACCGGTGGTATGTCCAAGGATTTGCCAATATTGCCTGGCCTCTCCATAAGCTCACTGGAAAACAGAGACGATTCCAATGGGAAAAAGATTGCCAGGAAGGCTTAGGCACGTTGAAAAGGGCACTTTCCAGCGCACTCATACTAGGCTATCCACTACCTAAAGGAAACTTTGTCCTTGTCACGGATGCAAGCAACGTGGGACTTGGTGCGGTGCTGTCCCAGATCCAGCAGGAACATGAGTGATTCATCGGTTACTTCAGCAAAACGTTGTCAAATCCTGAACGGAACTACTGCGTTACGAGAAGAGAGCTGCTGGTAGTAGTCAAAGGGTCAGACCACTTCTACAAGTACCTCTACGGAAGGAAGTTCTTGCTGCGAACCGACCACCCTGCACTCAAGTGGCCTCTTCAGTTCAAGAACCCGGGAGGTCAAGTAGCTCGTTGGATCGAGAGACTCCATGAGTTCGATTTCGACACTGAACATCGAGCTGGATCAAGCCACAAGAATGCTAATGCCTTGTTTAGAAGAAGACCAGAGATCTGTAAGCACTGCCACACCCTATCAAAAAACAATCAAACTAGTGTTATTATACCGGATCTTCTATACCTGAAAAAAGTCTATTAGTAAACAATAAAACCCATCAATATCAAACGTTTTGGAAGCGGATCTGCTTCCGTCGTCAGTGGAACCTAAAAAAGAAACAATTGATTCAAATTCAAAAAATACTGTTCGTCTTTTTGTGATTTCGTAGTAAAATTGGATTTTTTGTGTTTTGACACAATCAATGACGTCGTCTATCGGATTCGGAAGCTGAAGTGAGGCAGATCAGGTCATCCGCGAGAAAGACATGACACTGGAGACATTCATGTCCTTATAATCCAATGGCCAGAAAGTCCAGAATGGCGTTCTACAAGAAAGGCAGCTGGATATGCTCGATCACCGGTCACCGGCCGGATATTCGTTGGCTCACTGGGTCACTGAAGACCTCAGCATGAAGAGTGGACTTGCTGCTGGTTTTAAACGGAAATTCGGACAACTGGACCATCTGCGACGACAAAGGCCAGAGGTGGGGAAAGTGCTACAAATCAGGGAGGGACACGACAACTGTTCTACCTTGTAACGAAGAAGCTTCCACAATATCTGACCACCTACAGTGATGTGTGGAGAGCCCTCAATCATCTTCGAAACTTGATGATGTCACAGAGCCTGACTCATCTGGCAATCCCAAAGATGACCAATGACCGAGTGGATTGGCGAGTGGTGAGAAGCATGCTGGAGGTGATCTTCAAGGGAAGTGGCATCGACATAATAATTTAGATTCAAAGATGTCCGAAAATATGAAAAAGCTCAAAGTTCATCATGGACAAATTAAATCTGAATTTACTCGATTTCAATCCTTTTTGGATAAATTTGATTCAACTTCCGGAACACTGACACAGTTGGAGACACGTTTTGAGACAATCCGCGGTACTTTAGATGAGTTCCAAAGGGTACAGTCAGAATATGAAAAAGCTTTGATTGCGAATGATGAGTTCGATGAACACGCTTTAGCGAAAGAAAGGGATGAATTTGAAAATAAATATTTTGATGTAGTTTCACGCGCCCGAGATTTAATCAATTAGTCAAAACAATCAAATAATTCGTCCAATCCTCCTCCATCCTTGATTCCAAGCAATGTATCAATCGTAAGGAGCACTGCCAAGTTACCTCCGTTGAGAATACCGGTATTTTCTAGTTCATACATCGAATGGCAACAATTTCATGACACTTTTGTTGCTTTGGTTCACGATAATAACTCTTCACAAGATATTGAAAAGTTTTACTACCTTCAAGGTTGTTTGAAAGCAGAAGCTGCACAGGTAATAGCATCACACCAAATTTCCAATGCGAATTATTCTAGAGCGTTCCAGTTGCTGAAAGATCGATACGAGAATAAAAAAGCAATTTTAAACACCAACTTGCAAGCTATTTTTGATTACCTTCTTTGCCAAAGGAATCTCATGCCAACTAACGAAGATTTTTTGGGTGAACCTGTGAATAGTTGGAGTACAATATTCATGTATGTGAGCAATTCTGCAATTCTTCGCAGATAAGCAGACACCAGACCTGCATTATTTATTGGTGGTGTTCAAAAGGGACCAAAACCCCAACCCATCAGTTCTCTATTATAGCATTAGGTTGATTTACAACTTGTTATGTACTGCGTAGTTTTAAGAATTGCGTCTTGGATTAAGTTTATTGTTTTCCTCAGAGATCAGGGGTAAAAAAGAAGGCATTATTCTGCCACTAGCCGGCATGAGTCGGTCGATATTTTGTTCTCATTAGAAAGTTGAATAGATTTTTATTGGAGTACATCAGTTTTGATTATTCGCTCACATCAGAAGTGGGGTAGTACTACTAGAAGTACCACAGAGTGCGTGTTACGTGACTCTATCGAATTTATTACCTGACATTTTTGGATTTTGGACTTTACAAAAATGGAGGAGTTTGTTAAAATGTTCGCGGACTCCGTGAAAGCGATGCAAAAGCAAAGTGACAGTCCCGTAGCTACTACTGTGACGATACGAAACTTTGATCCCCGGTTGGACGATTATGAAGTGAAAAAGTGATGCGTCGAGGTAGAAAAACTAGGAGAGATGTTTGACTGGACAGAGTACGAGTTACTGGTTAGGAGTGCTTTTTGACTAAAAGGGGAAGCTGGAGAATGGTTTTTGTCA
Source organism: Orchestes rusci (assembly GCA_958502075.1). NCBI lineage: Eukaryota > Metazoa > Arthropoda > Insecta > Coleoptera > Curculionidae > Orchestes > Orchestes rusci. Next base: position 59,128,888 of record OY293303.1, on the reverse strand, counting down.
TGGCAGCCGGATGAAAAAATATGTGAGACGTTCAAGCTGGACTTGTGCAGCATGTATCCAGCAAAAAGAAACCTGAGCGAAAAGTTCCGAAAATCTATAGCCTTTTCACCAGCGTTTTGTGAGTATGCCAGAAAAAAGGTTTCTTTAATCAAGTCATTGAACTTCAATCGTTCTGAAAATCAACTGCTTGAAATTGTAATTGGTGATATTATTGACGTTCAGGTTAAAACTGCGGCTTTTAATAGTAGAGTAGCTTCTATTAGTGAGCTGCTTATACTGACAAGCGAATAGTTGCTTAGCAGTATAAGCAGTTCACTAACAGAAGCTAGTCTACTATTAAAAGCCGCAGTTTTAACCTGAACGTCAATAATATCACCAGAACAAAAATTTGTTGACGTAAACAAGCATAAAAGGCCATATCCGTTTGATAAAAAAGAAAGAAAAAACAAACAGAAATATGACGATCGTAGAAACTGTTTTTCTTGTAATGAACCTGGACACTTGAGACGCAATTGTCCTAAAAATTATAAAATTTCGAACCCTATTGGACTCGCTATTGGACTAGCGGGGGGGAATGTTCACAAAGATAAGATTTCTTGTACCTATTGGAAAAAAATTGGCCACAAAATTGACGACTGTTTCATTAGAAAACGAGAGCAACCTTCTTCGTCTCGTCAAGTAATTTTTTTTGTGTAACCCTTAACAGTGATTTTTGTGCCAAATTTAAGATACAGGATGCCACTGTTACCTGTTTGATAGATACGGGTGCCGAATGTAGTTCAATTACGGAAAAAATTGTAAATAATCTTAACTGTAAGCTAGAACCAGTTTTTTTTTGTCGATAAAAGGTATAGGTGGTGGTTCTCTTTGTGCACTTTCAAAAACATTGATGAACATCGAGAGTAATGGCATTGGATTCAAAATCTGTTTTTATGTAGTTGGGGAGAGCACTGCCATTTCACAAGATGGCATTTTGGGTCGTGACCTTTTTAGTCACAATGGAATTCAAATTCACACAGATAGAAGCGGCTCTTGCGTGTATCTTAAAGATAATGTGATTTGTGCACCCCCAGCCATAAATACTTTCTCCACAGAATAGGCGACCAGAAGCGACCAAACGGTTCCCGCCAAAATCTTTAGGAAGGGGAAATGTGGGACCACTGTCAAACATCTGACGGTTCGGTCTTTTAGTCCGGTCTCTGATGGTGTTTGTTTAGTATCTTTTGGAATTTCTTCGTCATTTTGATTTTGTGTGTTTAACAGTGTTTTTCTCTGTGATATGGCGAGAGGCAATTCTTGTGCTTTTCGGGGCTGTTGGACCAGAATTGGTCATGGAATATCTATTTTCTCTTTCCCTAAAGACTCTGATCAGTAAGAACTTATGCACCTATATTAGAAAGTCTGTTTACTTCCGTATTATTGTGAATATTTCCCAATTTTATCGACGTTTTTACTCAAAAAGTATGTATATCTTTGTTTATTTACCTAGAATAATCTAAAACGATTACCTACCTCAATTCAGTAAACAAAATGTGGGGTTAGATATAACTACTTGAGCCGAGTAGAAGTTTGTTCAAATTGTTTTATATTATAGGGTGTAAGGTGATCTAGTAATCTACAGTTTTTTTTTCATTTATCATAGGGCTGAAATATGATTGAAGGCTTGTTATCAAGACGACTTGCTTTCCAAGGCAGGTGCCTTGCAGATTTAATATTAGAGGCTATGCAAACTTTATTTCGAAAAAAAATTCATTTCTTGTTCATTTTCAAAGAAAATTAAAAGAAACGTCTATTTCCCAATGCCATTCCTTCCATTTTTTCCACAAAGCTGCATGGTTGAAAAAATGCCAGCAAAAAGTGCCTTGGAAGACAATGAGATTTCCCTTATCCTCGAGACAAGAGAAAAAAATCCACATTTTACCAGGTTTGTTTATTGATATATTTTGTATTCATTATTTTTGGCGTTTTTATATCACCTAATAGATCTTAATTCAGGAAAACAAATATAAATATTGTAGTTTTTTCACAATAAATATACATTATTTAATCTCAGTGAACACAAGAAGTAACTCTCAAGTCGCACAGAGGTCACAAAGTGGAACTGAATATCCATTGCGATGTATGATAAGAAGCAATATAGGCGCTCCTGAGGCAGCGAAATGTCCGCCCCGCAATGCCTTTTTTTGAACTGTTGAATGGACATCACAACAAGAGCTTCATAGGCATTTATATCATTATTCCACATGGAGGTTGCAATTTGCAATGGAAGTTTTAATTTTGTCGCAATAAAGATATCTTATAAAGGTCGCTTTCAGCACATATAAAAGATCACATTGCAATTCCACATAGAGGTTGCAGTGGATGTTATTTATAGATCGAAATTAAGATAACTTCTAGCGGTCGCCTTAGATGCTTAAAGAACATCACATTGTAGTTCCACATAGAGATTGTTATTAATATCTTAAAACCAGCTTGTGGGGATAATTAATGGGAAATTACTCAAAAACATGCATTCAACATGGAATACATTCTCTATTTATAAATTATATACATAAAAAAACATAATGTATTTAAAACAAAATAATCATCAACTTTCTATAATAGATAAATAAATAATAATAGTCATCCCTATTCTGGAGTCGAGGAGTACCACTTCAATTTCTCTTATCCTGCTGAAAATGATGTATAAGTTATAATGATTTTATCAACAGCATATTTATACCAAACATAATTGATGATTGTTGCATGGATATATGATATTGGTCTTTATGTTTTGGATGTTCCTCCAAAAGTGAGCTTTCGAATTTTGGCGATAAGGACCGCACTTACGACGTTTATATGAAATTGGTCCATTTAAGCAAAAACAAACTGCGCTACATATAGACCAACTGATATATGATCGAGTATATGATATATTTTTGAGAAGGGCATTAGTGGGAAAAGGTATCCTGAAAACATCACTATTTTAGAAACATAACCTAAGAAACGATGTTTTTTTCTCTATGTTGCTGCTTGTCGGCATTTAAACTATTTCACTTCATTTTGATCAAAGTTTTTTGAAATTCCATAGCAACATGGATTGTTTGTTGAAGATTTTTAAAATTTTCGTGATTCTAGAGTTTGCCTGTTTGATTTTGGATAAGTATAGAGATGTTTCTATCTTTGGAAAAAAAAACTGGATTAACCGATTAATGAAAGAGAATATGAATGCCCAAAAATTTCGCGCCCCTTCAAGTTTCCACGTAAAATTTTATTTAGTTCATTCAAAAGAAAATTTTTTTTAACGAAAAAAATTTTTCATCAGACAAAAAAAAACATTGGTTCTTAGGTAATCGTCTCTAAAGTATCCCTATTTTTAGGATAAGTTTTTCCACAAATGCCCTTCTTAAAAAATGTATCAGTTGTTCTGTAAGTAGCGCAGTCCCTTTTTGCAACGCGCTAAAATGCACGAATTTCGTAAAAACGGCGTAAGTACGGTCCTTGCCAAAATTCGAAAGCTCAGTTAAAGAACATCCAAAACATATTGACCAGTATAAACATCCACAAATCATCAAAATTCATAAAAAGACAAAAAGGATAAGGATAAAATTATGTTCCAACTTAATTTGGCCCACAGTTCATACACGCGTGTGCCCAACTTTAGTTAACAAATGGAAAACTTTTTTATTATCGACTTAAGAGAAAAAAAGTATTCTTCATAAAAAGTTTTGCTTTAAAAAAAAACATGATTCATCCAGAAATTATAGTCGATTTTCAGCGATGGAATAATTAAATCCATCAACAAATGGTTAATTATTAGTTATATTGGTTGACAACTTTGACAGTTGACTCACTGGTTACCTTTCAAAGTTGTCAACCAATAACCGATTGGTTATGATTATTCCATCGCTGAAAATTGACTTATGTTTTTTCTATACCTATGAGAAGGGTTGAAGTCTTTGATTTGGAATGTAAAAAAGTGAAATTTTTTCATGAAATTTCGTAGATCATTTGAGTAAGTATGTGATTCTGAACAACTTTTTCAAATAAAATTTTTCTGAAAAATGAAAAGTAGAGGTAGAATCTTGGGAAAAATTATAGCGTTTTTGCAATTTTCGACTACCCCCTGTATACAAATTACTCAATTTCTGGATGAATCATCTGGCTCTCCTACTATTCGTATGACCGGAAAAAGAAAAAGAGTCCCGTCTGGCGCAAGCCTAGACCGTTCTATTTATGATTTTATCAATAAATTTAAGAAAAATTGATTTACCCAGGTTAGGTTTGCGTAAACTCGTTATTTTCTGAAGAATTGTGTTCAAATTAGATATGTAAATATCAGAAGTTTTTCCAAGTGATTTTCACATTCTGTTAGTTTTTTGTCTCCCTGTATATTTAAAGTTTTTTTTTATGTATAAACCTAAAACGTGTATCTCTCCTTTTTTTTACATTTCTTTGATCAGACTCCAAATCAGAACCTTATTATTATATTTTTTTTAATTTTCGACGGAAAACTATGAAAAAAAAGATATATAAACAACCCCAAGTTCCTTGTTTGATATTCAAGCCAGAGGTAATTACATGCTGCAGGCAGTGCGGAAACAAGATGACTACAGATTCATAAATTAAATTTCGAGTTCACCGATTTCGCTCACCTCACCTGATGTTTATCTTTTGAATGGGAAGCGAAAAAAAAACGTGAGAAATCGTTGGTCCCTTGTTCGATTCTTAACACCGCAGTATTATTGTTCTACAATAATTGTTGATTTTGCTATTTTATTGTTTTACTGACTTGTCATCATAACATAACTGGAAGTGTGCCGATGTTTATTGATGTCCATGAGCAATTTCCAAATAAATTTAAATTTGACAAAATATTGGGTAAATATATTTGTACTAGTTTGTTCTATTGTTCACGTAATTGTTCTCGTAATGTATACTATTATCATGTTTTGTATTGTTTTTTTGTTTTTATACTTTAGCATTTTGCATTTGTATTTGCTTTGTCCATAAAATTTATTTAAATTTTTCTGTGGCAATAAAGCATATTTGATTTGATTTGATTTGATAAGTATGGTCAAAAAATTCAAAATTGTTTCTTTGTGTAAGAGAAGAATACACTTGAGAAATACTTGTAATTTTGACTATATCCTAAAAACTTACAATTCAAATTTTTTATGGAAAATTGATTTTTTAAAATGATGAAGACCAGAAATGACATTTTGAATTTTGATGCTTTTCTCTTACACAAAATAACAATTTTGTATTTTTTGACCAGCTCAGTGTCATACTTCTTCATCGTTTTTTGTCCAAAATTGAAAAAATCATAATAAACATCAGCAGTTTCTTCCAAGTGATTTTCACATTATGTTTTTTTTTCTCCCTGTATACTTAGTTCAAGATTTTTTTTTTGACAGATGTTATTATTAGACCAAGCAAAAACTTTTATCAAGAAAGACTTTTTTCGTATCTTTAAATTTATAGTCAATTTGCCCTCTCTTAACACCTATCCGGGGTCATACCACTGACCTAAAGGTCATTGGAACATACGTTTTATGCAGGCACTTAAAGTAGAATTTAAAAAACGCTGTGTGATGTCACAAATGTGAAATGCATTCAGATTATCTTACAGACTTCAAACATTGTACCCCAGATCAGCAGTACATCACCTACTAGAAATAAACTACGATATTTTTCCTCTATGCGACTTCTCAAAAGTGTAATCTCAATCTACTTTCCATCTATAGCACTGATGTCACCATAAAATTAGTTCTTCCTAATCCTTCTATAAGCGTTTTGCGCGGAACTTGAATTTTACATTACATATAACTTACACGAAATATGGATATCCACCATGAGAGGTATAGCGTACATAGCAGGGAGGTTCGCATTAATTGCATTTGTAAAACAGTTCCAGCGAAAGTTCAATATGACATTACATATTTAACAAAATATGGATATCCACTATAAGAGGTAATACGTACATCGCAGAGAGGTTCCGTAAGGAAATCACAAAATTGACTAGATCAAAACATCGCAAAACCTCTTGGCGATGTTATGTGTTTACTGGTATACGTTATTATGCGTATAGTATGCAAATATAAGAAGAATAAAATAAAAGAAAGCGGATTCTCAACTTATAGAATATACAGGATGTTTCAACTAGAGATTAACAGAGGTGTTTCGGGCGATAAATGCAAGGTAACAAAAATTGTCAAAATAGACTACCTATATGTGTACTTGAAAAAATTAAACTGACGGCTCCGAAAAAAAGAAATGAAATTCGAAAAGGGAAAGCCAAAAAGAGTAGGTGATTATTGTATCCGCCCAGTCCAATGGAAATCTCGAAAACCAAATATCGTACGAATTTTGAAAAATATTCTGAAGTTGTGAAGAGAATTGAACGCGCTTTCAAATTTCAAACAAGGTTCCTTATTTAACCAAGTGTCATGAGAATCCCCCTCTTATACGCGACGTTTTTGAAAACGTCACAGGCACCATATGATTGGTCGTGGTCGAATTTGGTATCCAAACAAGGTTTTGTGACATTTGGTTTTGTATTGTGTGAGTTTGAAATCAGTGTTTGTGTTTAATTCGAACTTCTCTGGACTATAATTTTGGGTGGGTGTATTACATATATCGTGTGTCCCGTTAGTGCGTATTTGATTAGCCGAGTGGGAAGTCAGCTTTTGAGGTAATAAAAAAGAAATAATATGATTTGAACCAGGAATTAGACGAATCGGCAACTAAACTTGATATCCAAGTATTTGATAATTGTTGAAACTGTTTCAAAAATGGCTCCATGAATTTTTTATTGTTGAAAAAGGAATCTACTCAAACGTATTTTTAAACAGAAATAGTTTGTTGGAAATCATTATTTATTGTGATTATTGTAACTTAACGAGTCAGCTTACCTGTTTGTGCTGACCAGTTAAAGTGTATGTCAGTTAGTTGTCAATATAAAAATTTGTATCGTCAGACAGACATTTTCACTGCTTTTGCATAAAATACATAGTCTAGTTTCTCGAGTATGTCTCGATACCCAAAAACAAAACAACAAAGAGTAATAGTACCCGTTAATACAGTCCACTACCAGAAAGCGTTATCGAAGATATAAAACATTGGTCCTGTCAAACCGGATGAAAATTTACTGGAAAACTAAGTATCGAAGCCTGATTGGATGGAAACCTGTTGATCGTAGCAGAACATCATATGTCAGTAGTGAGCACCTCATTTTCCATTATTTCCTTTCCTTTTCTTACTGAATTAGTTTCGATCTGTGCTGGTTGGTGATATTATTGCTAGTATTTCGTAGAGACTATCGCACACGCTATTTGTTTTTGAGTTACTAGAAAAGATAGTCCCTAATCCTCGTCATAATAATATCATACCTCGCCATCCACTATGTCAACTGAAATAGAAAAACTCTGCCGTAAAAGAGGCACTATCAAAGCAAAAGTTACTATTTTCTCTAGATTTTTAGATAATTTAGAGTCAAAATACCCCGATAAAAATATCACAGATTTAGTATCGCTTAACGAATTGAAGGAGCGTATTGAAAGACTTCGTATTTCACTTGATGACTTTGAGAAAGTACAAGAGAAAATTGACGAAATATCTGCCGAGACAGATACAGAAAAAAACCTTCAGGAACGAGAATCTTTCGATAAGGAATTTTACGCGGCTTTAGGTAGGTCGAAAGCGATGTGCAATTATTCAAACGTCATTGTCAATAATGATACTAGTATTCCTGTAAGTAGTTGTACACCTGTAGCGGTTCCACCGGTATCGTTGCATGAGTCAAATATCAAACTCCCCATAATACAGCTCCCCAAGTTTGACGGTGATTATGAACAATGGTTGGAATTTCGTGATTCATTCGACTCTCTCATCCATAAAAATAAATCTATCAGTGAAATACAAAAATTTCATTATTTGCGCGCTAGTTTGTCTCACGGCGCACTAGAAGTTATTGGTAATCTTGAATTTTCAAGTCAAAATTACGCTATAGCATGGGATTTGATTTGCAAGCGATATAACAATATCCGTATTCTAGTTCAAAACCATGTTAGAGCTATATTCTCGCTAGAAAAAGTGGTTGAAGAGTCATCACAAGCTATACGAAAGATCATGGACAACATGACCAAACATCTTAGAGCTCTAAAACTTCTCCAAGAACCTACAGACAATTGGGATACGTTAATAATTTTCTTAATTGTACAAAAATTAGATTTGATCACAACTCGCGAGTGGGAACAAAGAAAATCATCATATGAAAGACCTACGCTAGAAAATTTGAAGGCATTTTTGAAGGATCGAGCTGATCTCCTAGAGTCTTTGGAAAATGGTAAGTCTAAAAAATTCGTTAAACCCAAATTCGAAAATAGAACCAAGTCGTTCGTAACCAGTAATCAATCTCATGTTTGCTCGTTTTGTAAAAAAGATCATGTTCTTCATGAATGTCCAGAATTTTTAAAGCTGAACATTAGTGATCGATTGATAGAGGTTAAAAAGTTACGATTATGCATAAACTGTCGGGCCATTTGATTAAACAGTGTCGTTCTGGTTCGTGTAAGCACTGTAGAGGTAGACACCATTCCCTCTTGCATTTTGAACGATCTTCTGGAGCGCCTGACAATTCTCAGAGTGGTGAAAAGTCGCAAGAACGTGTAGTTTATTCAGCGCGAAATGCTAATGACTTCAGCAATCAAGTTTTATTGTCTACTGTTTTGATTGGTATGTTAGACAAACATAACAGAATACATAATGCACGCGCGCTATTAGATGCTGGAAGTCAAAGCAGTTTTATAACTTCTAAGCTCGCCAACGATCTAAATTTGGATTTGTCCAGTTTTAAGATAAAGGTTTGCGGACTAAATCAAACTCAATCCATGGTAAAATACAGAACAAGTGTGCGAATACAGTCGCGTTATAACGATTTCAGCAGACAAATCGGTTGTTTGGTGGTTCCAGAAATTACTAGAAATTTACCAAATTTCACTGTTGATTTTTCGTCTTTAGGCATTCCCAATAACATCAATTTGGCTGACCCAAATTTCCATATTTCTGGAAAAATTGATTTATTATTAAGTGCAGATCACTTCTGGCATGTTATGAGTGTGGGTCAGATCCAACTTGGAAACAGTGGAGCATTGCTACAAAAAAGTAAATTTGGATGGATTGTGTCTGGTAGCGTTCAATCATACAATCCACGAGAACTGCATTGCAATTTATCACATGTAGATATAGATAGAAAGCTCACACGTTTTTGAGAATTAGAAGAGGTCCTTTCTCAAAAAATCATTTCTTTCGAAGAAAAATTATGCGAAGAACATTTTATGGATACTTTTGAACGCAATGAAAATGGCCAATTTTTGGTGACAATTTCTTTAATGGAAAATCCAGATGTCCTAGGCGATTCATATAAGAACGCAGAAAAACGACTCTTTTCATCAGAGCGTAAGTTCAAACGTAATCCTTCTTTTAAATTGGCTTATTCACAAGTCATAAAGGAATTTATTTCACTAGGGCATATGTCGAAGGTTCCAGAAAACGAAAACATACAAGTATCATATTATTTGCCTCACCACGGAGTCGTGAAGGAAGAAAGTATCACCACTAAACTACGTGTTGTTTTTGATGCTTGTTGCGTCACTATTACTGGATATTCCTTCAATGATTTACAAATGGTAGGACCCACTTTCCAGCCTGATCTATTTTCTGCGTTAATTCGTTTTCGAACATATAATGTTGTCATCGGTGGTGACATCGAGAAAATGTATCGCATGTGCCTTATTAAACCTGAACAACGACCTCTACAAAGAATTTTATGGCGAGAAAAATCTGATGATCATATTGATACGTATGAGTTGGCTACGGTCACTTTTGGTACCTTTGCTGCTGCCTTCCTAGCCATAAGATGTTCATATCAAATTGGAATAGACTGCTCTCAAACATCTCCCATTATTTCAGATATTATCAAAAATCACTTTTACGTGGACGATTTGCTGAGTGGAGCAAGTACTATTGAAGAGGTGATCTCCATAACGAATGTTATTTCTCAAACTCTAAAGGAATACGGCTTCATATTGCGAAAATTCATTTAGAACTCCCCGGAAGTCCTAGCTGGCATAGAATCTCGAAATGAAATCAACACTATAGACTTTGGCGTTCATGAAAATACAAAAACACTTGGTTTAATCTGGAACGCTCAGTCTGACTCATTCACTTATAGTATTAATCGGAATTTCAGCAAGCAAGTTACAAAGCGCACGATATTATCAGAATCTTCACAAATTTTTGACCCGTTAGGCCTTTTGAGCCCTTCAACAATTTTAGCAAAAATTCTCCTTCAAGACTTATGGTCCGAAAAACTATCTTGGGATGAAAGTTTGCCTAATCATTTGCACACACGATGGTTGTTATTTCGCAATGAGTTACGTTTTTTCGATAAGTTGAAAATAAATCGGCAAATTACTTTGACTGATTTCACTGGAATAGAACTTCATTGTTTTTCCGATTCTTCTATTCAAGCGTATGGAGCATGTGTTTATCTGAGATCGCTAGGCCCAGATGGCAACATCAACGTATCTTTGATTTCTGCCAAATCGAAAGTTGCACCTCTAAGAACTCAAACTATACCTCGTTTAGAACTTATGGGCGCACATTTATTAGTTCAACTTACAGAAAAAGTGAATAATTCTCTTCATTTACCAATAGAAAATATAGTTTATTGGTGTGATTCTTCAGTAGTTTTGGGATGGTTAAGAAAATCACCTAATCTCTTGCAACCATTTGTAGCTAATCGGGTTGCTAGAATTCAAGAACAAACAGAGACAAGCAGTTGGCGCCACGTACCTAGTGTTGATAACCCCGCGGATCACGTTTCTCGTGGCGTTATGCCTAGTAGTTTGTGTTCTTTGAACATTTATTGGAATGGACCTGAATGGCTTCTGAAAGATAAATCAACCTGGCCCAATTTACCTTGTCAAGAAGTCGATCTTCCGGAATTGCGTAAATCAGTATACTCACACGTTTCTACTTTTAGTAATTTTTCTGAATTCGAAAAATACTCTGACCTTACAAAATTGGAAAGAATCGTCGCTATTTGTTTGAGGTTTAAAGATATGTGTTCAAAAAAGAAACATTTTGGACCTATATCCCATATTGAATTATCCAACGCATCTTTAAAACTAGCAAAATTATCCCAATCAGATTTTTTTAATCAAGAAATTGAAATACTCGTTCGCAATGGCAAAATCACTAAAGGTCAAATAACAAAACTTTCACCATTTTTAGATGAAAATAATATTATTAGAGTTGGAGGTAGACTGAGTCAAGCAAATTTTGGATATCAGAAAAAATATCCCATTCTTTTATCTGCCAAGCACCCATTCACTAAGCTCTTATTTCAAAGAGAGCACAAGCGCTTGCTTCATGCTGGACCACAGCAATTATTATTCTCGATTCGCGAGAAGTTTTGGCCGTTATCTTCGAGAAATCTTGCAAGAAAAATTGTTTATCAATGTATTAGTTGCTTTAAAGCAAAACACCGTTCAATTACACCTATGATGGGAAATTTGCCCAAGAGCCGAGTGAATCCTGCGCCACCATTTTTCACAACTGGGGTAGATTACGCAGGACCTTTCTTGGTGAAAGATAGAAAAGGACGTGGTCGAAAGGTAACTAAAGCATACATAGCACTTTTCATTTGTTTCGTAACACGTGCTATTCACTTGGAACTAGTATCAGACTTGACAAAAGATTCATTCATAGCGGCATTGCGGCGCTTCATTGCACGACGTGGAAAACCTTTCCAAATATATTCCGACAATGGCTCAAATTTCATTGGGGCTGATTCCGAATTGAAAGACCTTGGTAAATTTTTGGATTCGCATCACACCTCGCATCACACTGATCTAACTCAAAGCTGTGAAAATGACGGAATTGGTTGGTCATTTATTCCAGCTCTCCCCTCATTTTGGTGGGTTATGGGAAGCTGGAGTAAAATCAACGAAATATCACCTCAAAAGAGTAGCAGGAAACGTAACTTTAACTTTTGAGCAATTTAGTACTTTACTAGCACAGATCGAGGCTGTTCTAATTCTCGCCCTATTTCTCCACTTTCTTTGGATCCTACTGACTTATCACCGCTCACACCGTCGCATTTTATTATTGGTCGTCCCCTAACATCGGCTGCTGATCCTGATTTGACCCATGTGCCTGTAAACCGACTAGACCAATTCCAGCTAGTTCAACAGCTACAGCAACATTTTTGGAAAAGGTGGTCTCAAGAGTACATCTCTGAACTCCAACAGAAGCAAAAATGGTCAAAATCTAATGGGCTGCTGAGGCTGAACGATTTGGTCCTAGTCAAAGAGGATAATCAACCCCCTTTGAGATGGTGTTTGGGACGAATCATCGCATTGCATCCTGGAGCTGACGGCATTGCTAGAGTAGCTACATTGAAGACATCACACGGAACCATCAAGCGCTCATTTGCTAACCTCTGTCCATTGCCACTTAACAATGACTGAAGCATTGGTTCGATTTATTGAAAGAGCAGTCTTTCAAAGTCGGGGGAAATGTTGGAAATCATTATTTATTGTGATTATTGTAACTTTACGTGTCAGCTTACCTGTTTGTGCTGACCAGTTAAAGTGTATGTCAGTTAGTTGTCAATATAAAAATTTGTATCGTCAGACAGACATTTTCACTGCTTTTGCATAAAATACATAGTCTAGTTTCTCGAGTCTGTCTCGATACCCAAAAACAAAACAACAAAGAGTAATAGTACCCGTTAATACAGTCCACTACCAGAAAGCGTTATCGAAGATATAAAACATAGTTTGTTTGGATATTTCCGTCTGACAACTGACGTCATGACGTCACAGAAACCTATCGTAAAGGGTATGCCAAGAAGTGTCGCCTTGAAAACAAAATCTACGCGCGTTCGAATTCGCACAGAAAATAATCAAAAATTACCTCATCAGTATACATATTATACGAACTTGACACTGATTTTTTCACAAGATGGAAACATATCTTCAAAAATCTTCCAAATATTTTTATTGTACCGTTTTATATTTTCATTTTTTAAGAACTATCTATTGATATTGATATATGATCATGAATGTCTGAAATTTCAATTTGCAAGTCTTATATACCTATGTATCTAGGCAACATGTACTCATATATCCATTTATTTATTCTGTGCTTTCTCGCTATCTGCAGACACTATAAAAACATCAGTAACAGGTCGGTTCTTAAAAGAATTATTATTGGCTGTACTAGCCGTTTACCGACAAAACATAACCACTGGGAATTCAGTCATGCCAATCACTACTGCTCAACTTAAAATTAACCTTAAGGAAGATAAAGTGATCAACTTCTCACCCTATCGTATGGCACACAGTGAGAGAGAAAAAGTTAAATAAATAATTAAAGACCTCTTAGAAAATAATATTATTCGGGAAAGTGAGTCGCCTTTTGCTAGTCCTATTGTTCTTGTTTATAAAAAAGACGGCACCGCGTGGATGTGCTGAGCACTTAATAAAATTACAATCTATGATCGTTTTCCGCTAACCAGAATTGATGATCAACTGGACAGACTAGGTAGAAACAAGTTCTTTACCACCCTTGACATGGCGTCTGGTTTTCACCAGATCCCTTATTCTGATTGTTCAATAGAGAAAACGGCATTTGTCAGTTCTCACACCGGACGGGAATTATGAATACCTGCGAATGCCCTTCGGACTTTCCAACGCACCGGCAGTTTTCAACGGGCGATTTGTAATGCTTTGAGCGATTTAAAAGATAAAGACGCCATGGTTTATTTAGACGATATCCTCATTCCTTCAATGTCAGTAACCGAGGGTATTGAGAAATTAAATAGGGTACTGGGTTGTCTCACTAATGCTGGGTTTTCACTCAATCCCCCTTATGCTGTATCCCATACGTTATAAATAGCATGTACGTTATCCGCCATATATATTATTTTATCGAAATTGGTATGCTGTATCCACCCGTCATGTTATGGACTTAACGCATATACGTTATCCGTATACGTTATCACAAAATAACAGCTGGCAAATAACATCACCTGGCAGAGCTCATGTTATGAGTTCCGCTCACACGTTATGTTTTTTCAAGCCAAAAATCAGCCGTATGCTGTATCATTTACGTTAAATACAGTGTGTCCCAGATTCGTTTCTCTATACAGGGATCTTGGCTCCTATTACACCTACATCAAAGGTTAGATGGAGAAAGTTTTAGAGAAAACTTGGTGCATTTGATATCCGGTTTTAGATTTGCGATCAGTAAATTGGTTTTGGAAATATCGGCGAAAGACCGAAAATGGCGGATTTTGTTCTTGGCCAGTAAATCCGAAACGGCTAATTTGACAGCTTTGAAAATGTGACATTATGTGGACACCTCTTAAAGACGAATAATATGGCGTGTATGACATGTCCCAATCGTCTTTTGTTTCTCCGCAACCCACCTCAACTTTCATTTTTCTTATGGCCGCCATATTGGATTTTTCGATTTTTGGAAAGAGCGTAAAATTTCCAGACTAGTGATGTCCCACAAGTGCATAAAAGAATTTAGTATCATCGGAATATCACATTTCGTAGTTAGGACTCAATCTTTTCTAAGGAGGCCATGATTTATTTGTCAGAAAACTGGTTTATAAGCAAATCCTAGGAGGCTCTGATCTGTCGTTCAATGATTTTGCCGAAAGAGGGCGTTGTGGTCTATAACACCCCGCAAATATTAATTCAGTAGGTATGAAAGTTGTGTTTACGTTAATAGTAGTACGCTTCTCTGTCATTAAAATCATAAATCTGACAAACAAATTCTCGAAACCTATTAAAAATGCCCGGTATTCTTCATTCGAATGAAAAAAAGTTGGATATGTAAGCGCTGTACTTGCAGTCACATATAGAAATGCGAGACATCTACAGATCAGATTTGGGTTTAACGTTTGCTGTGGGGTCATTGTCATAGGTAATTTGATCTAACTCACCTTTCTCAATTGGGCAACTCACAATCATATTGACAATCGACAATCTCAGGAAATCGACTTATAGGACCATTTTCATTTGACTACAGCCTAAACGGACAGAGGTACCTAGAGCTTTTGCGAATTCGAAGATGAGTTCAGAAGAACCTGGTTTCAACAGGATGGATGTCCAGCTCACAACACCATTCAAGTGAGGAAGTTCTCAATAGAGCAGTTTCAGGAAAGAATCATTTCATTAAATGGTACAATACCCTGGCCTCCTAGATCCCCCGACCTTTCGCCCTTGGATTTTTATCTCTGGGGTCATACAAAGAATGAGGTCCATGAATTTGATCTTCCTGCGACTATAGAAATCCTGAGACAAAGAGTTTTTGACACATTTACAAATATCAACAGAAACATACTTGCGAGGGTTGTACGAAAAACAGTTAATAATTGTCAAAAATGCCTCGATGCAAATGGACGTCATTTTGCAAACCTGTAAATCGATACCGAGGCAGTTGAGAACTTGATTAGATTTCACAGTAATTTTCTCATTACAGTATTTTCATTTTTAATATTTTTGTATCAACCTGTAAGTCATTCAAAAGATTAAGTGCTGATTGAATAAACAACGATTTTTCTGACTCTTTATTCAATACACCCATGGACTCGTTGAGAAGTCATTATTTACGTCAATGTTCTATTGAAAATTCAATGCGTTCAAGTTCAACACGTTCGCTGCACACCAAATAGGGTGACCTTAGGTTGATACAGTACCTATTAATGATGTTTTGCGACAAATAAATCATGGCCTCCTTAGAAAAGATTGAGTCCCAGCTACGAAGTGTGATATTTTGATGATACTCAAATCTTTTATGCACTTGTGGGACATCACTAGACTAGAAATTTTACTCTTTTTCCAAAAATCGAGAAATCCAATATGGCGGCCATAAGAAAAATGAAAGTTGAGGCGGGTTGTGAAAAAACAAAAGACGATTGAGACATGTCATACACGCCATTTCATTCGTCTTAAAAAAGTGTACTCATAATGCCACATTTTCATAGCTGTCCAATTAGCCGTTTCATATTTACTGGCAAAAAACAAAATCCGCCATTTTCGTTTTTTCGCCGATATTTCCAAAAACAATTGACCGATTGCAAATCTGGAACCGGATATCGAATGCACTAAGTTTTCTCTAAAACTTTCCTCATTTGCTCGTTATGTTCGAATGTTATTTGTCGAAATAACAGGCTTCGTATAACGTGTGCAGATAACATGCTGTTATGAGGTAACGTATGGAAACTTGAACGTTTTTAGAGCTAAGTAGCTGACAAGCTAAACAGTTTGACGATACAAATTCCTCAGAAAGGCACCAGTATGGATTTTAGTGTAGTTTTGAGTTAAGCTATTGCAGAAGAATTAATTGGAGAAAGGAATTGGAAAGTCAACGAATTTAGGGGGTAGAAGTAACCAAAAAGTGAGGTTATATATTTAATAATTGAATAATGATAATAATACTCATCCAATCCACACATCTATGTGTATAGGTATCTTACAAAGCATCTGTCCATGTTTTTTTAAACATCAGATCTCTACGATTTTCCATGTAGAGTTCCAGTGAATGATGATGTGATTTCCTCTGCCATCATTGTTTTACTGTTTACTGTGTCGCCCAGTCAGAAGAACTACGAAGCATTTTTAACGGGATAGTAGTGATGATTTTCAGTTGAAAAAAAGCGAATTTTTTTAGAGAGCTTAGTGTTGCACAAGACTCTTGAAAATGTCTTGCAAGATCAAGACTCTTGCAAGAAATTCAAGACAAGACTTCCAAAATTTCTTGTCTTGCACTGCAAGACAAGACAAGACTTTAATATGCAAGAAATTGCAAGAGTCTTACAAGATTTCTTGAATTCAAGATTTCTTGAAAGTTGAAGATGATAAATTTTTAAAAGTGATAATTAAGTCTTTGCGCAAGTTAACAGGAGCATCTTACCACAGAAATAGTCCAGCGTTGCCAAATGTAAAGTCCAACGTCAAATAAATGTAATCTATGCAATCAAGATAGCGACATGAAGCATTTGCTATGGTTTGCATTTAGTTCTGTGCATCATGGTTTGAATTCTTGTTATTTGATGGTCGTGAAATCTAGCCCAGAGTATATTTTTTTTCTTTCTAATCTATGGCATATAATAGTTCCGTGCAATAATTCTTCTAAAGTTTTTCTCCGAGTTATGGAACTTTTTCGAAATAGCCTTATTTCAACGAAATAGTTCCAATTGTCATTTTTGTAGTTTGTATAAGCTCTGAGTTGCTATGATTATTTTTATTTGTCGACAGCGTTGAAACTTTTATTTGTATACCTATTAAGTTTTATAGCTAATCTAGAAGTTTTATTGCTGTGATATGAAGAATGGGTACATGAAACCTTCATTCATGTGAAAAAAGGATTACTGTGACAGAATCATAGACTTGTATCGAACTCCGTGGAAAAAATGCTTTACAACACCTTTACCTACTCGACAAAACTCAACTTAAATTTTGCTGTTTAACGTTAAAGATTTATAAAAAACAGGGTGGTCATTTTATGTTGATGAAATTTTGATTTGATGTATAACCTTTTTATTTTAAGAAATAGAACGACAAACCAAAAAACACATTATTGAACCTTTTCGGTTTTTCTTGAGTATAAAAGAACCAAAAGGCTGCCATTTTGGAAAGGATACGAACACCAAGTTCGGTTTTTTAAAGTGGAACAACATTGATAAATGCATATATCAACCTCCATTTTATTCTGATATCAATCAACTCTAGATCAGTTTCCTCGACATATGCCATAAGATTATAATTTCAAAAATGAAAATTGAAAAACATTTTAATACCTGCTGATATAGCATATAGCAGAGAAAAAAGTCCGCCAAATTGTCTCTCATCTGTTGACATAGGTACATATTACTCTCGTTAGGTATATTGACAAGAATTATATTTTTAAAATTATGGTAGGTACGTACCTATCTACCTGTTTTATGTAATTTCTTTTTTTTTATTACTATATTATACAGTATGGATGGGGTAGACAAGGTGAAATGGACCAAAGATTGAAAGATACGACAAAAAGTTATTCTTGATAAAAGTTTTTGCTTGGTCTAAAAATAGGAGCTACGATGAGAAAATTGATTTTTATTGTAAAAAAAAGTAAAAACATAAAATTAAACATGAGCAAACCGTCATTTTTTTATCTTTTTACGTGAAATGATGAATAAGAAACTTTCTCTAAATTTAGTCAAAACCCATATTCCAAACTTACTGAAGAAAATTTCAATTTGTAATTTTTATAAAAAAATAAATAGTTTTGTGAGTCCGCATTTTACCACGTACATATTATTGAGTTTATACCTGCACATGCATGATAAGCTGTTGTTGTTGAAGGTATAAAAGTTATACTGGCTTGCAAATTGGTTCAATTTTTAAGGAATTATCATAGATTCAAAATTCCTGCAGTAAGTTTGGAATAAGGGTTTTGACTAAATTTGGAGAAAGTTTCTTATTTATCATTTCACGTTAAAAGACCCAAAACTGACTGTTTGCTCCTGTTTAATTTTATGTTTTTACATTTTTGAGACGCCCTGTACAATAAAAATCAATTTTCTCATCGTAGCTCCTTTTTAAAGACCAAGCAAAAACTTTTAACAAGAATAACTTTTTGTCGTATCTTTCAATTTTTGGTCCATTTCACCTCTTGTCTACCCGATCCGTGGACATACTGTAGACAAAGAATAGAATTATTCTTTGATATAGATATATAAATTGTCATATCATTGAGATTAGAATAAAATGGGCTTCCTTCTTCCTTCGAGCATGGAGGTTATCAATATACACAGAGGGTGTTCCATATTTTAATAAACAGAACTTGTTCCGTTAAGATTTTTTTGCTAAAATTACCGTCGTTCATTTCCGTATCACTTTTATTATACGACGAAGATTCTTTCTATGAAATAAAATATAAACATTTTTTCACTTTGTTGTTAGGATATAAAATCTTAACAAATAATATGTGCAAGACAAGAAATTTCAAGAGTCTTGCAAGACAAGACAAGACTTTAGTATGCAAGACTTGTGCAAGACAAGACTTTGAAAATTTCTTGTCTTGAATTTCAAGACAAGACAAGAAACTAGTTTTCAAGACAAGAATTCTTGTCTTGTGCAACACTACCACAATACATCGAAACATCACCTTGAAATGTTTTCAGTTTCAAATACCGAACGAAAATTGATTGTGTTGTAATATATGAAAAATCAGTATTTGTACCTTAGCCTGTGTGATATTGTGAACAAGTTGTAAGGTAAAAAGGTAATATATTTATGTCAAAGTCAACACTGAGTTTAAAGTTTTTTAGCTTCCTGATTCTACAAATTTATACATACAATTGGCTATTAACGAATCTGCTTCTCAATAGGTTATGGGCCCAGGGCCTTTAGCACTCGAGGATTGTATATAGTGAACTTAGTAATCAGTAAGAAACAGTAACTACTACTCTGAAAGCGTGTGACAAGTGGATTGACACAAGAAATGGCGATGATGAACTATTTATCTGGTGTACCCAAATTGACTGGTCGAGACAACTACGATGAGTGGAGTTTTGCCGTGGAGAATTTTTTAATTCTTGAAGGGTTGGACAAGTGTTTAGATGGTTCAGAAAACGACGCCATTAAACAGAGCAAGGCACGGGCACTGGTGCTTACAATTGATTCTTCACTGTTTGTTCATGTTCGTGATTCCAAGGATGCAACGTCATTGTGGAAGACACTGGGTACAATGTATGCAGATACGGGCTTCACGCGTAAAATCTATTTACCGCGAGCCTTGATATCTTTACGTTTTGAAAACTGTGAGAATATGGAGGGCTACGTGACACAGGTTGTTGAAACAGCACATAAGTTGAAGAAAACAGGATTTTCCATTGATGAAAAATGGATAGGCTCATTACTGTTGGCAGGGTTGGCAGAGAAATTTGCTCCTATGATTATGGCGATAGAGCATAGTGGAATTGATATATCAACTGAGAGTATCAAAACCAAGTTGCTAGATATGTCTCATGAAGATATTCATAAGTCAACGGCTTCGGCTTTTGTTGTGGGAAAGCCTAATTATGGAAGGAAAAAGGAATATCAGAAAAAAGATGCCTCAAAATTGCAGAATGTCAAGTGTTACCGATGTAAACATTTTGGACATTACATGAATAAGTGTCCCAAAGGCAGCAGTGACAGCTCAGATGGCAGTTCAGGGTTAGGTGACAAAAGAAAAGGTGTCAGTGCTCTTAGTGCAGTCTTTATGAGCGGAGTGTTCAGCAGCAGTGATTGGTACATGGATTCAGGGGCAAGCCATCATATTACATGTAAAAAAGACTGGATAAGTGATTTTCAAAAAGTGGATGAACCAAGGGAGATTACTATAGCTGATCAATCCAAACTACCAGTATTGGGTACTGGAAACATACAACTCATAACCATTGTGAAAGGGCAAAAGCATGATGTGGAAATTAAAAATGCTTTATATGTTCCAGGTGTGACGACTAATTTATTATCAATTGGACAAATATTCAAAAATGGAAACATGGTCAATTTTAATCAAACAAATTGTAAGGTCACTAATAGTGATGGAAATGTTATTGCCATTGCTCAGTTTACTGGAAATGTCTATAAATTGAATAGATGGTTATCACAAGGCAGTGAGGTGTGTGAGATTTGACGACCATGAAAAACCACAACGCAGTAAAAGGTTTGGACAGTATGGAAAGCAATGTTTGTGTGAATAAGTTTTGTACAACTTGTTGTGAAGGAAAACAATCCAGACTACCTTTTAAGCATGAAGGTCAACGAGCCAATTTACCATTGGAGGTGGTGCATACTGACCTGTGTGGACCCATGGAAGAAGTTTCTTTAGGAGGTTGAAGGTATTTCCTACTCTTTGAAGATAATTTTAGCAGATATGCACATGTCTATTTCTTGAGAACTAAAGATGAAGCTTTAAATTATTTTAAGCAAGCAGCTGGCTGAAACTCAAACTGGGAAAAAACTCAAATGTTTACGTTCGGATAATGGTGGAGAGTTTTGTGGGAATGATTTTGAACAGTATCTCCAGAAAGAAGGCATTGTACATCAAAAGACCAACCCATATACACCACAGCAAAATGGAATGACTGAACGTTTAAATAGGACAGTTGTCGAGAAAGCCAGATGTTTGTTATTTGAAGCTGATCTATCAGAAATGTTTTGGGCTGAGGCAGTTGATACAGCCATATATTTGAGAAACAGGTGTATTGCTAGAGGTTTGGAATACAAAACACCATATGAAATTTGGTATCAAAAGAAGCCAGATATCAGCCATATAAGAATTTTTGGTAGTGAATCTATGGTTCATGTTCCAAAGATTAAGCGACAAAAATGGGACAAGAAGTCAAGAAAAATGATACTAGTTGGTTTTGGAGATAATATCAAAGGATATAGGTTGTATGATCCTATTGATAAGAAGATTATCACAAGCCGTGACGTAGTTTTCAACGAAAAGGAAAATACAGAAATAGTTATAAGCCATGCTGACAGCTTAGAAAAAGAGAACCAAGAAAACAAGGATTTAGTGGGGGATAATACAAGTATTGAAGAGAATGCTGTAAGCTTGAAGTCAGATGATGAAGAACCTGTGATCCCAAGAAGATCGGAGAGAGTCAAAATTCCAAACAAGCAGCTAGAAGATTACGTCACCAACATGTGCACAAGTGACATCGACTTGGAAAACGTTCCATTGAGTGTCAAGGAGGCTCTATCAAGACCTGATAAAGAAAAATGGAGACAAGCCATGTTGGACGAAATGCAATCATTCAAAGAGAATGATACATGGGATTTAGTGGACGTACCAAGCTGTGGAACTATTGTTGAATGCAAATGGATATTCAAAATCAAACGCTGTGACTCAGAAACCGATCATATCTACCGTGCAAGGTTAGTGGCAAAGGGATTTACGCAGAAACCAGGAATAGATTATAATGAAACTTTTTCACCTGTGGTAAGACACAGTACAATCAGAATGCTTTTTGGACTATCAGTAAAACTGAATTTAATTGTTTATCACTTAGATGTCAAAACAGCCTTTTTGAATGGTCATCTTGAGGAAACCGTTTTCATGAAACAACCAGAAGGTTTTGAGATGAATGGTTCAGAAAACAAAGTATGTAAATTGAAAAAGGCTGTTTATGGGCTCAAACAGAGCAGTAGGGCATGGTACATGCGAGTTGATGAAGTTTTGTTAAAGGTTAATTACTCGAAATCTAAATATGAGCCATGTCTTTACATTAAAAAAGACAATGAATCATTGACAATTGTTGCATTATATGTTGACGATTTTTTCGCTTTTGGAAATGATAACGAAGAAATTGATTTGTTGAAAAACCATTTAAGTAACAATTTTAAAATTAAAGATTTGGGAGAGGCCAAACAGATTTTAGGGGTAAGAATAAAAAGGCAAAAGGGTCAAGTCACATTGGATCAAGAGGGTTATATTGAACAAGTTTTGAGAAGATTTGACATGAATAGTTGTAAAAGTGTAGCGACACCTATTGAAATTAATTTGAACTTTGAAATCCATGATGTGAATTCTGAGGGTATATGTAATAGTAATATTCCATATCAGAAGCTGATAGGAAGCTTGATGTACATTGCGGTCTTAACACGCCCAGATATAGCTTACTCAGTCAGTTTTTTAAGCCAGTTTAACTCATGTTATACAGAGGCTCACTGGAAAAGTGCTAAAAGGCTGTTAAGATACCTGCAAGGTACAAAAGCTAATTGCTTGACTTTCACAGAAAATGGCTGCAATCTAGAGGGTTATTCAGGCTCAGATTGGGGGTCTAATAAATTGGACAGAAAGTCGTATACTGGTTTTGTATTCAAGTTAGCTGCAGGAGCCATTTTCTGGAAAAGTTTTAAGCAAAAGAGTACAGCTCTTAGTAGTACCGAGGCTGAATATATGGCAATGAGCGAGGCTGCGAAAGAAGCCATATATCTCAAAAATCTTTATGAGGAGATTGTTGAAAAATTGGATTCTTTGATTTTGTTTGTTGACAATCAATCAGCTCAAAAATTGGCTGCAAATCCAATTCTTCATTCTCGCTCAAAACACATAGATGTGAGATACCATTTCATTCGGGAAACAGTGGCTGATCACATTGTTACTTTGAATTATTTGGCGTCTTGTGATATAACTGCAGATATTCTGACCAAGGGTTTGCCAACTATCAAACATAATAAATTTGTCTTGCAATTAGGCTTAATTTAAGAATTTGTTATGTTGATATGTTGGTGGGTTCCCTATGATATTGTTAATATTTTTTGTGGTCATTTGATTTTCATTCTTTATTGTTAAATGGTGATTTTTAATAAGTGGGGGTGTTGTAATATATTAAAAATCAGTATTTGTACCTTAGCCTGTGTGATATTGTGAACAAGTTGTAAGGTAAAAAGGTAATATATTAATGTCAAAGTCAACACCGAGTTTAAAGTTTTTTAGCTTCCTGATTCTACAAATTTATCCATACAATTGGCTATTAACGAATCTGCTTTTCAATAGATTGTACGCCATACACCATACACCTCAACAATAATAATTTAGAACTAACATTTCCATAACCCTCTAATACAAAAAAAAATCACCACTCAAAACAATGAAACATTCAGATTCCTGATAAATGACTTCTTTTCATTCCATTTAAATATCTCAACTATTCACTGTTATACACTTTTGATGTTGAACTTCATCTACCATCTCAAACACCGAACGATAAAAATAATCGTATGATCAACATGACTTCTGTACAAACAATTAATAATACAAAAATATATATGAAACTTACTTTCCAAAAATCCATATTCCAAAATCTGGCATACTGATATCCACATCCATCATCCACACCCCCAGCCCCCAACCCCTAATCCTCCAAAACATGCAAAAACATGCAAATCGATTTTAATAATTTTTGGTACCTAGTCTTGGACCATGAAATCACGTTTTTTGTTTCCTGTTGTGTTCAACCGGAAGTGTTATAAAGGTGACGTCATATATGTAGTTATTTCTTTTGATTTTTTTTGTCATTGACTTTTGGTAATCTAATAGTCCAATGTATTAGGGAGTTTTTCTCTCTCCTGAGAAATTTTGCTAAGGTTAATGGTTGTGCTGGAAAAAAAAATATTTTCAACTAGCTACACAGATACTTTATAATTGAATTATTTTTTTTTAGCATAACCACTTATCCCAGCAAAACTTTTAGAGAGAGGAAAAACTTTCCTTTACACTGCGTTATTAGATAAAAAAAGTCCCAATTATCAGAAAGTCAATTCCATAAAAATCAAAAGATATAGCTATAACTGCATAACGTTACTGACTTTTTATGGAATTGACTTTCTGATAATTCAGATGTTCTTATCTAATGACGCAGTGTATAAGGAAGTTTTTGCCTTTTTGAAAAAAATTGCTGGGATAAGAGATTTTGCTAGAAAAAATTAATTCAATTATAAAGTAAGTATCTGTGTAGCTAGTTGAAAATATATTTTTTTCTAGCACAACGAATAACCTAAGCAGAATTTCTCAAAAGAGAGAAAATCTCCTCAATACATTGAACTTTCAGATAAAAACATCTGAATTTTCAAAAAGTCAATGCAACAAAAATCAAAAGAAATACTATACATATGACGTCACCTTTATAAAACTTCCGGTTAATTACAACCGGTCGCTATCTGTGAAGCAAAAAACGTAATTTCATGGTCCAAGACAAGGTACCAAAAATTATCAAAATCGATTCGCACGTTTTTGAAAAATGTAGGAAAAACCATTTTTTTTTTTGAATTTTTGACGCCCTATGTAGACTTAACGAAGATCGCCTTATTTTTGGAATTCGTGATTGAGCGTTGTACGGTCATTTCAGGGACACCCTGTATATTGATAGCCTTTATGTTTATTAACTTGTTTTTATTGTTTTGTTTCTTATTTATAGAGCTTACTATTTTGTTATGAATCAGATTTGTTTTAGTTTTATGTACATATACTCTTAAACATAGACATAATTATTTTGTTCCTTATTTGCACACAGATTTTTTCTAGTTTCATGCCCAAATTCGAATTTCAAGATACAGGAATAACATAAACTACGAGGATTTTTAAATAACAAACAACCAGAATATGATCAAAGAAAAACCTATCTGTTGGGAATCATCCACCAAAATGTTCACTCCTTAGGAAACTCGGTGAACTTGATCAATGACCTTCTTCAAGCCCATGCAAACTGCAAGATTTTATGTGTTACAGAGCACTGGAAATCAAAAGAGGAACTGGGATACCTGGGGCTGACAAACTTTAAACTGGCAGCAGCATATTGTCGAGGCAGCAAAGAACATGGTGGTAGTGCAGTGTTTGTTCATAAGGACATTAAGTATAAAACACGAACAGACATTAACAATCTATCAGCAAAAAATCAATATGAATATGCGACAGTTGAGTGCAGAATTGGAAAAACCCAAATAGTTTTTGTGAGGGTTTATAGACCACCACTAGGGAATGTGAGAAATTTCATGGACAGTATGGAAAAACTAATGTGTAATGCTTGTGAGGAGGATAAAATTCTGGTGCTGGCTGGTGACATGAACATAGAAATGTTGGAGCAGAACAAAAATCAATTGGATTTGATGTCAGTAATGGAATCATTTGGTATGTACCATACAGTTTTCCAGAACACAAGAATAACAAAACGGTCATCTTCCTGTATAGACAATATATTTCTTAATGTAGTCAATGTAGAGGGCTCGGTGCTAAATACTTTCATCTCCGATCATACTGCCCAGAAAGTTATTCTTAAAATAAACGTTGATAGTGATAACAAAACGATTTATAAAAGGCACTATTCCGATGAAAACCACGAATACTTTAAGAAATGTTTAACTGATTTAGATTGGGGAGAAGTTTATCAAGTTAATAAACAAGATCTTGAGAAGCAATGGGACATTTTCATGAACGATTTCTTAAGACAATTCAATCACTGTTTTCCACTTAGAAGGTGGAGTAAAAGGTCAAAAGTAAAAAAGGAAATAGTAGATCCCGAATTGATAGCTTGCAAAAATAGACTGGACATTCTGCTGATGTTATCCACAAAGCACAGTGACTACAAATCTCAATATAAACAAACAAAAAAGGAATACGACGAGTTACTCAAGACAAATAGGTTAAATAGCTACGAAAAACGACTAGAAAAATCTGACTGTAAATCAAAATGTATGTGGTCAATAGTGAAGGAAATTAAAGGAGACTCTAGATGTACAAATAATCTTGAATCTCTTCCCGACACATACAATGAATATTTACTATCAATAATCCCTGAATTACTCAAGGACCTAGGAAATGTACCATCAGTACTTAGCTTCCCAAGAAATCCTCAAACCATGTTTCTTACTCCAGTAACGCCTTCAGAGATTTGTGATATTGCCAGCCAACTAAGAAACAAACACAGCAGTGGCATTGATGAAGTACCGACAAGTACTCTCAAACTGATAGTGCCTGCGATACAAGATATTTTGTGCTACATGATCAACAATTTGTTCGAAGCTGGTATTTTCCCCTCAAAACTGAAAATAGCAAAAGTAATACCAATTTACAAGAAAGGAGACCCAAAAATGCTAGAAAACCACCGACCGATTAACATATTGAGTTCCTTCTCTAAACTCGTGGAGCTAGCATTGAGTAAAAGATTAATGGGATTTATGACCAAGTTCAAGCTGCTAAATACCAATCAGCATGCATATATTTCCGGATCATCTACACAAACTGCAATTTTTGAATTCACAAAAAAAATAGTGGACCTACTTGAGAATAAATGCTTGGCAATGGGAATATCTCTGGACCTGTCAAAAGCCTATGACTGCATTGATCATAGTCTGTTGATAGCGAAATTGGAACGATATGGTATCAGAGGTACCGGACTGGATCTATTCGCTTCTTATCTTTGCGATAGGGAGCAGTTCGTCGAAATTTCAAGCCGAGGGAGGACCTCACGCTCAAAACTCAAAATCAACAGAACGGGAATAGCGCAGGGCAGCATCTTGGGACCTTTACTATTTGTTATTTTCCTCAATGATATATTCGATATAGTTGCTGATGAGAGAACTGAAGCAATCACCTGCTACGCGGACGACACCAGCCTAATTTCTGGAGATATCTCATTGACCGGGACAAATGAAAAGGGTTCGAGTTTGCTTGAAAGAGCAGCAACATGGTTCAATAGAAACAAACTAATATTGAACAAATCAAAAACAGATGTTGTACTATTCAGAACCAGGAACTCTAAAGTGCAAATCCTTGAGAAAATGAAGCTTGATGGTACAGATATGAAGATCTCACACAATACAAAGTTCTTGGGTGTGTACTTGGATGTACTGGACCAATCCAAGGAAATAATAATAGAAGTTGTCAAAATACCATAGGTGAAATAATGTTCCTAACGAGGGTTTGGAGACGGCATCTCCATCTATTGGTGTTAATGAGAAACCTATTTTTTTTCTTTTTCTTCGCTTTACTTGAAAACGTGAGAAGTTAGCTATAGGAACGTATAATAATAATTGATAGATAATTAAATTCTACATCTGTTGTTGACATAAAATACAGGGTATCCCATTTAAATTAAACAAGCTATTACCGTTTAAATATATTGATTATTTAACCATAACTTTTAGACACCCTTTATAAGTTATTAAAAGTTTCATAAGTGTGACATCAAACTTGATCAATTGGTAGACTTGATTATTAATTTGGTTAAAAAAAAGAAAACAACAGCTGAGAAATTAAGCATTAAAATGAATACTACATTTTCGCAAAATTGAAGATATTTCAAAAACCATAAGGTTTAGGTGTATTAAACCTCAATCAAACTTACCTTAATTTTGATGATGCGATTAAAAAATGAAATAATATACAAGGTATTCCATTAACAAAAATACAACTTTGATACGTTTCGTGTTTCAGGAACACCCTGTATTACATGAAAATATTTTTAAAATGTAGCCCTAAAGGCCCTATCCATTCAGAAAAAAAAAACATTTGAAATCAGATACTTTACCCATAATGTTTCGTGTCGAATAACGTGAATAACCCTGTATAGCTAATCCGTAAATTCTAGAATATAAAAGAATATAGAAGTATAGACCGGAACAAACATCATGACTCATCGCGTCGGAATGGATAACATTCCCGAGAGACTGCAGTGGGCTGGAATCCCGATTGAATGGGACAATTATCGTTTTCGCTACAATATGTTGATAATTTTGGTAGTGTGTCATATTAAGAATCAAAAAGTGTCACAAATAGAATTATCGTAGGATAATTGTGACATCTGGCATTGTTGAGAATAAATCAAACTCCAAAAAATGTATATGTCACAGTAAAACCTGGTAATCAGTAAAAGCTAACTGTTACTAGGAAAAGTAAGCTTTTCCTGATTTGGAAACATTTAGCTAGTGAAAGTTGAATTCGATCGACTCATCATACTTTTACTAGTAATTGTTAGCATTCACGTAACTTTTCTAGTGAAAGCTGCTACACTGAAAATTATTATCGTAATTATAAATATCCTTTTTGGTCCGAGTTGGAATTCGCCGACAGATTAGACGCTCTGGAAAATACGAGACTTATGAATCGCAGGTGTACAATGTGAACATTGTTCAGATACCGTATTATAGAAAATACTTAAGTATTCTCAGTAGGGGTTAGTCTGGGTTAGTTTGGGTTCGTTTGGGTTAGTTTGGGTTAGTTTGGGTTTGGCAAAAATTTTGATGTCGCGTGAGCGACATCATTTAGTGCCCCGTACACCTTGGGATAGTTAAATGGCGGAAATAAGTTTTAAAAAGAACTTTTCCTAACTGCTTTCAGTAAAAGTTGATTTGATAAAGTTTCTCCAACATTCACTAGTGAAAGTGTACAATATTCTTCAAAATTTAACATTTCCTAACGGATCAAGTAATTGCTAGCATCAACTAGTAAAAGCTAGCTTTCACTGAATTCCTAACATTTACTGTAACATATACATATTTTCCAATGAAAGCATTAAGTGTATTATAGGTAAGTAAGATGATGCAGAAATTAGGTCCGCCGTTTCATTATTTTTAACAAATATACAGTTTCTCTTCTGAAGAACGAAATACCCGAATGCACTGAGGACAAACAAAACTTTTCTCATGTAGAATCACATCTTTCGTTTGTTAGGGGTTGTTCGTGGACACCATGTATAAGGCAGGAAACAAAAGATTTTCATGTGAAATTGATACTGTCAGAGTGATTTAGCCAATTATTATTCCATTGTCCTTTGTACTACTGAGCGCATGTTTGATAGTCTAATGATATTACGCAAATAGGCTGGTTAAGGTAGACAAAATGACAATATTATTCAAAAATATATTCAAGTTTTTTGTTG
Organism: Orchestes rusci; assembly: GCA_958502075.1. Taxonomy (NCBI): domain Eukaryota; kingdom Metazoa; phylum Arthropoda; class Insecta; order Coleoptera; family Curculionidae; genus Orchestes; species Orchestes rusci. The sequence goes on along the minus strand of OY293303.1, from coordinate 59,099,406 downwards.
TGAAAAAGGTTATTGTTTAGCTCCATTATTTCCCAAGTTGTGCGGAAATTAAGTATTTCTGCACATTCGATAAATACAGAACAGTTCCATCAAAGTCGGTTTCGTATTCGCAATGTATTGAATACAAAAAAAGGTTTGACAATACCATAAAAGACAAACATCCGGCAATAAAAAGACAACATGGGTCAACTAGGTCGACGTAGGTCAATATATTCGACAAATGTCATCTGTTGCCGAAGATTCTGAGGAGAGTCTTGAAGGTTTTCGTATGTTTTGAAAAAGCGAAAGTATTAACTATACATACATTACAAGTTGATCCACCAAAAAAATGGGCGTAACTGCCTGGAACTGAACCTGGCGGCGAAAATGTATCGGAGGTTCCTTTTTGAAGAAGCGTAGGTACAACTAGTGAATCTCGTAAGTGCAGTGCAGTGTGATGAAAAAGCTATGGAACTCAACAATAGAAAATCTCGTCGATCGTGTTCTTTAACGGACTTCTTTGTGCAAATTTGAAAATCCCTTTTTCACTGATAACTATAAGGAGTTCTTTCTTCTCATGGTCTGTGAAACCAGAAAGCCTAACTACCTATATTTTGTCCGTGTTGAACTATTGTACAATCCAGGTTTTGTTACCGACGAAACTCCATAAACCTTGATTAGTAGCACTCTTGAGACTTGGGTACCTTTCCTTAATTTTTCGTATTTTTCTCAATACAATTGGAAGTATCAATTCTTGGATAAAATAGATCAGTTAATAAATCGGTATAATCTTATTGTTCAAAATAGTTTTAAATGTTTTAATTTTTTTCCATCAACAATCATCGAGAAAACACACAGAAAACAATGGAGGGAGCAACGATTCGTATCTTCAATTAGGCAACAGTCCTTATTATTGTTAGGTATGCTATGATCCGATTTAGACCATATCAAGGAATTACGACACCATGTAAGATGATAAGAATATAAACATAAACATCTTTTATACATTCGAGAGAATTCAGGTGTGAGTTTGAACAATGACATGGTATTAATGCTCTAACAATGCCAAAATTGACTATGGCAATAGATAATAATATATTGTTGAATCACCTATCTAATCTACTATTACAGCTTTATTAAGCATTAATCATCTTGAATTTGGATGTTTTGAAGATCTATTAAAATTCGTTTGATTTCCAAGTACAAAATCAAGTACAGCAAATGCCAAACAACTTTCGATTCACGTCATAATTGCCACCAAGCGAGTTCTTATGTGATTTGCAGGTGACCAATCCTATGACCAGTGTTTGGGGGTAAATTATTTATTACAATTTATTGGATAGTGGACTGTATATTAATTTTATTTTACAATTTTTTGTTGAAGTGACTGCACAAATGACATCACTATTTTCATATTGACATTAATTACTTTTCACCTGGCATGTCCTCGCATGTAGTGTTCCCAGATCGATTCATTAACATTAACGATTCTAAACATACACCCCTCCTTGAAAGACCAAGTACTTTAAATAAACATGAATGTTCAAATGAATTACTGTCACACAAAAAATTTGCTTATTGAAGTCTGATTTAAAAATCACTGTCTTCAATGGGCAACGCACCTTGATTTCTGCCACCCGAACCACATTGTCCTTGCCTGGACATAAATTCATAATGCGGCCTAACTGCCAACATAAACTGGGCAAATTTTCTTCTTTGATCAGCACCAAACTTCCAACTTTAAGAAGACTCTGTGAATTTATCTTCCACTTTACTCGAGTTTGTAATTCGGCCAAATACTTTTTTTGCCATCTAGACCAATAGTGCTGAGACATAGCTTGAATCCTTTCCCATTTACCCAGACGGCTCTCTTGGATATCTTGCACATCATATTCAGGAGTACTGGCCAGAGGACGCCCAATTAGAAAATGTCCTGGAGTCAATACGCTAATGTCTTCTGGGTCATCAGTGATAGGACAGATCGGACGAGAGTTTAAGATACTTTCAATTCGTGCTAGAAGAGTGGCAAATTCTTCAAACGTTAAGGTCTTATTACCAATAACTCTTTTGAGGTGACTTTTGGTACTTTTTATTCCAGCCTCCCATAAACCACCAAAATTAGGAGAGTTGGCTGGAATAAAATGCCATTTTATTTTGTCATCAACTAAATGATTCGCAATAATATCATTGTTATTAATTATAAAATCGTATATTTTCTTTAATTCATTATTTGCGCCCATATAATTTGTACCATTGTCAGAAAATATATTTGCCGGATAACCACGCCGGCTTGTGAACCTAGAAAGAGCTGCCAAAAATGCCTCGGTGGTAAGTGCAGACACCAATTCGATATGCACTGCCTTGGTAGACATGCACACAAATAAACAAATGTAGCACTTAATCATCTTGGGATTCCGGGTCAAACGATCTTTTAATAAAAACGGACCTCCGAAATCTGTTCCAACATTTGTGAAAGGTAAACTTTTATTAACCCTTACCTCAGGCCCTTAATATTGTTACGGAACATGGTGAATGCGCCGCTCAAGCCACCACATTGTGTAGAATTGTTAGGAATCGATTGGCTACTGGTACATTCTAGCAAGGCTAGATGGCGTCGAACATTCTTCGCTTTTCTAAAAATATCTGGATTGTTCTCTTAATCCTGGCCAGGGTATATAATGAGATCCGTCATTTCAATAAATAAGCTGTGATTTTGTATGTGAATAGTGAGTTCTGTACATAGTGACTTGTAAAATAAATAGTTTAAAGCTGAACAGTGTTTTCTATAGCGAAACTCGTTACAATATAATTCGACTCTCTAGGTCTAGCTCGAAAACAGTCCATACAAGCTCGTACAATATTTTTGCAGGAATTCCTGCCTGAGATAGGCCAATATTTTTCTCGAATTGAACAAAGTAATTCTTGAACACCACAATATAACAGCCTAACATGTTCAAGTCTTAAAACATGTTTTGTAATAACGTGACTCTGTGGCAAAATAATTGGATGTTTTTTATCAAATTCCAGATTAGTATTAGTAAGTCTTCCGCCTACACGTAATAGATCATTGTGTAAAAACGGATTCAAACAAAGAATCTTACTATTTTTTGGAATTTCTTTATTGTGTTTCAAATTATAGTATTCTTGAGGAAAACATTCAATTTGTACCACTCTAATTATTGTAGATAACGATTTATCTAATTCCTCAGGAGTAAGAGCGCCATTATTTATTTTGTTTAATTTTTTGTAACATCCCAAATTGTGAATAAATCGAAACATATACGCTAGAATGTGCAGAATTTTATTGAATGACGAGTATCTTTTAATCAAATCAGTAATAACTGTATTCGATGGCACCACCATGAGAGATACAGGTCTTTGTTCTGGAATTTCAGATAATTTAACTTTTATTTCCAAATGCTGCCATTCACTTTTGTCTAATTTTAAGAAAACAGGTCCATGCCACCACAAATCTGACGTCATCAGAGTAGATGCTGAAACACCCCTGCTCACAAGGTCGCTTGGATTTTCTTCTGATCTTACATGACCCCAGTTTTGATACTTACTTAAAGATCTAATCTCGTTTATTCTATTAACCACAAAAGTTTTATATGTACACGATTCGCTTTGAATCCAGTACAGGGTTATGGTAGAGTCCGTCCAATAATAAATTCTGCCAATCTGCATTTCTATTGACTCTAAAACCTTTTTTACCAAATTTGCTAATAAAAGCGCACCACACAATTCCAAACGAGGCAACGAGATCTGCTTTAACGGAGCTACCCTAGATTTGGCACATAACAAATTTGAGACATATGATCCTGAGGACATTAGACATCGTATGTAAATACAGGCACCATACGCCTTCTCGGATGCATCGCTAAATCCGTGCAATTCAATTGTGACATATTGCGAAAAGAAAGCTTGTCTGGGAATTTTTATTTTACAGATATTATAAGTAAAGTCATTACAAAGTCCTTGCCATTTCTCAATGAAATGTTGTGGCAATTCGTCATCCCAATTTAATTTTAATTTCCAAAGTTCTTGCATTAATAGCTTGGCGACGATTATCACTGGACTGAGCGATCCCAACGGATCAAATATCTGACAAATTACCGACAAGACTTTTCTTTTGGTCACTTTACCGTTTATTGAGTTATCAATCGGATTAACTCTATACATAATAATATCCTGATTTGAATCTCAAAATATTCCAAGTGTTTTACACTATTCATTTTCTCCTAGATTCAAGATATGAACTTCTAAATTTTTATTAACTTCTATTTCTTTCAACACATTTTTACTATTGCTCAAAAACTTTCTTAATTCCAAACCTGCGCTTGCCAAAACTGACGAAATCTCTTTTTGTAAATTTATTAATTCAACCCTCTACTAAACATGGCCTCACGGCCAAATATGGAGAAGACGCAAAACCATATGTAACTGTGCTAAGCTGGTAATAAGTCTTCAAATTTTCCTGTGGATTCCCTCTCCAAATTATCTTCTGATACTTCAAATCTTTCTCATTTATCAAAATCTGCCGATACATTTTGGACACATCACCAGTTAGAACGAATTTATATACTCTAAATCTCAATAAAATCTGGAAAACTTCTTGTTGTGAAGTCGGACCTACAAACTGTACATCATTCAGAGACAAGCCTGAAGATGTCTTTGCAGAAGCATCGAAAACGACTCTACATTTTGTTGTCAAGCTCTCCTTTTTTATCACTGCATGATGAGGCAGAAAAAATCCTTCATCACTATCGTCATTGGCATCTATTTCCTCCATATGCCCTAAATTTAAATATTCCGACATAAATTCACAATAGTCCTTTTTTAGCTTCAAATCTTTAGTCAACCTTTTCTCAATTGACGAAAACCTATTTTTCGCAATTTCTCTTGAATGTCCCAACTTATTCAAATTATTTTTAAATGGGATTCTTACTATGAATCTTCCTTCAGAATTTCTGGACGTAGTTTCTTGAAAATACTTTTCACAGTAAACTTCAGCCTCACTCATTGCTTTCTTTTTATTATTCAGCTCTTCAATTTCCCAAAATTTTTCTATTTATTTATCGATTGAGGTGGCAAGCAAACAATTATTGATACTATTTTGACACGATACTTTCATTTTATTTTTATTCTTCACATCGCATTTTCCAATCTCAGTCTCTTGCAGAATTGGTAAATTCCTACCAAGCCGAATCTGTCCCACTCTCATTATTGCCCAAGAGACACTTGACCCTAACAATATGTCAATATTATTCTACACATTGAATTTGGGATCCGCTAAACATATATTATTTGGAATGGGAATAGCTTCTTTTCTAAATGTAATCAACGGCAGCCTATCTGCAATTTTTGGTAAGACCAAACATCTAACGTTGATTGCATAATCATTTATCCGTGAATTGATGTCAATGTTCACCTCTGAATCAATATTTGTCAATACTTGCCCAATTCCTTTAACCGCAAATTCAATTTTTGAAGGATTCAACTTTAATTTATTGCAGAGAGACAACGATATAAAATTACTCTGCGATCCGCTGTCTAGTAGTGCACGTGCTAAGACTGCTTCGTTGCCATTTATAATTTTAATAAGAGCAGTTGATAATAAAACATGACCACTTCCGAACGAATACAAATTTGAAGAGCTGGCTCCATCCTGTATTTGGGAACTCAAAGCTTGTGTCGTACTCGATTCGCCCGATGCTACATCAGGTGCGGCTGCTGAAGCTTGGCAACTAGAAGACAGAGGACTACTTGCGCGAACGCTTGATTCTGGATTCGAATATTTATTATTGTTGAAATGAGAGTCACTGTGTAATATTGAATTGTGCGATTTTTTACACTTGAAACATTTTCTTTTTTGGCATTTCCATGATGGATGTGAATCTCTCATACAATTTAAACATAATTTTAATTGTTTTACCGCGGATATACGGTCATTCACCTTCAATCTCAAGAAAGATTCACATTTAAAGATGCTGTGATTCTGTTTGGTATAGTAACACTCAAATTTACCATTATTTTGATTTAAATTTATCGCTGAGAAACTATTACCATGACGTTTACCTCTTATTTCTTTGGAATGACTGACAGTCTGCTTCCCGAAATTTTGAGAGATTTCCAATTTCTCCAACTTTTCACATTTATTTTTAAGAAACAGATTGAGATCCTCCCTGGTTGGTAAATCCCTACAATATTTGTAGGTTTCCCAGTCTCTACGCGTTATCAAGTCAAACTTATTGCTCATTATATAAATGATTAAGCGATCCCAACTCTCAGTTTGCTCCCCCATAGTCTTTAAACATCTTAGATGTTTCAAAACTGAGTCATACAGATTCCTTAAGTCAGAATAACACTCGCTAGTTACATTGGGGTGCTCAAAAATCGCTCTGATATGATTGTATATAATCAATTTTTTATTTTCAAAACGATCAACCAAACTTTTCCAGGCTACATCGTAATTGTCTCCAGAAACTTCTAAGGATTTGATAACTTCTAATACCTTTTTGTCCAAAGAAGATCTGAGATAATAGAATTTTTGGATATTTTTGAGCGATGTATCATTATTGACCAAGGCCACAAATGAATCTTTAAATTCCAGCCAATTACAGTATTGACCATCAAAGACAGGTAATTTAATTGGCGACAACTCAACTAATGGATTTTGATTAGATCCATAAGCACCCGAATTCATGTATGGACCCACCACCGAGACATTAGCAGACTCTTTGCGACTTTTATTATAATTGTCACACAAAGCTCGTACATCGCCAATCAATGAAAAATAATTATTTTCAAATTCTTCGCGTACATTTTCATCTGGTACAATTTCATTTTCATTTCCCGAAAGGGCAGCCTCAATTTCAAATTGGATTTCATTGAAAGCATCCAATAAAGGAGTAGTTTTCTCTAATCTGACATTTAGTTGACTGATTATTGCGTCATCTAGATTCACCTAATTTAATGAATCAAAATAATTCCTAAATCTTGTTAACTTTTGTTTGGTACTGCTTCTTTTGGACCTTGACGTTGCTAACTCAGCCATAACTCCAACCCAAATGAAAAGAATCAAAAACTACTCACTAAAAAAAGAATTTGGAACGAACTTACAGATAGAAAGAAGGAGACCCGTAGCGAAATCTTCACACTCCGTTAATTTGTGCTCCAACCTCTAGCTCCCACTGGACTTCTGATGCGATAATTCTTAATGATGATTCACCGGTACTGACTTGCATACAATTATGTCGTCTTCTGTTTACCCCTCGGCTTCCAAAATTATCTGGCTCGTTGGACCAATGTTTGGGGGTAAATTATTTATTACAATTTATTGGATAGTGGACTGTATATAAATTTTATTTTACAATTTTTTGTTGAAGTGACTGTACAAATGACATCACTATTTTCATATTGACAATAATTACTTTTCACCTGGCATGTCCTCGCATGTAGTGTTCCTAGATCGATTCATTAACATTAACGATTCTAAACAACCAGAATAACTGAGTTCGAACAAAGTGTTGAAACTTCTAATCTCAACAGACAAATAAAACTGCTTCAAGGAAACATGTTGAAGCAAAATGATATCCACTTTAATTCAAACATTATGGATCAATTCAATTCATGAGCATTATTAAATTTTATTTTTTCTTCGTTTGTCTTTCCAAATATCCAAAAATATTATTTGATGGACAAAATAAGCACCAGCTGATGTTCGTATATGTACATATAAACTTTTACCAGGAAAAGGTGTTACTCCGATTGAAAAAAAGTCTTCAACACGTTTTTTTAAATAATGTTGTAACGAAGTTACAAAATTTCCGGATTTTTTCTGTCGTAATTTACAAGTTTTCAAATTCATTTCCCGTCTCTTTTTAGTCAATTCATATTTTTCCGTAACTCTTTTATTTATCTGTCAAAGGATCCCGTATTGTTTCTATAATGATGTTGACTCCTAGTTTTTCACGCGTTAAAACAATTAATTCTTCAACTCACAAGCCAACCGCCAACGACACATTTCGCGCAAAATTCAAGCCAACAAGTCCCCACTTTTGATCTGAATACGAAATGTCGGGGAAAAGATAGTCAGTACGGGTACCGAGACCGAGAGTACCGAGAGTACAAGTACCAAGTGGGAACCCGCATCAAGTGCCCGACCCGGCCCGTTGCGAGAACTGCGAAACTTACGTCTTTTTTTTCTATTTGATCTTCTACTATTACCACGAGGTGAGACTTTCTGTGATGTGAATTCAGGGGAACGTTTTTTTTTTGTCGGGTGGGATATCAGGGGAGTTTTCTTGGAATGGGCTTTAGCTTCACTGACTTGAATTAGCCCATGATAGCGGGTCTGCTTCTGAGAAAACTCATGGGGTCTGTGTTGCTTTTAGATTACTTAAATAACGCTTTCAGGGGAACAAACTTTGCCAAATAGGATATCACAGACAAAATACAGAGAGGCTCCTGGAGATGCCTTGCGAGCGAGTACAAACATTTTTCTGTGTTTAGCCCCGTTTTTTTTTATTCTTGTGGAAATAACACGTTCGCGACAGTTTTCCCGATTCATTGTCTCTGCGTCGTCGGAAAAAATCCTGTTCTTTAAACCACTGTTTTTTTTCTGTTCAACTATCTTCGCCGTGAAAACCCGACCCGTCGCTTTAAAGTTATTTCGTTACACACTGCCTGTTCACGTTCTATTTTTGCCGATATAAGGCTGCCATTAGGTTGCAAATTATTTAGCAGTAATTTTGATTATCCGCCGGGAGAGATTAGACTGATTTTCGCTGTGAATTATTTCTTATGTGATAATTTTGATTTTTCTTTTGCTGATGAAATATCAGACTATTGTTGATTTGATTTTGTTATTATTTTTATTGACTGGTTGGGCACCAGTCCAATTGTAACAATAAGTGGGACAAATAGACTGATTGATTCAATTTTCATTAACATCGTGTTTTTATTTCAAGAAAGTTCAGTTATTCATTTCAGAGCGGAAATTTGCGGAGTTTTGGAAATAACGAACGCCTGGACTTTCTTTACTGTCTAAAAGCTACCCGATAGGCACTGTATGCCCTCTACCACATAAATACAGGGGGTGGCGCTCGAGCTTACATCAACGAATTCCCTCATCCCCGTCGGGAATCGAACCCGGAAAATCTCGGGGAACGACATAATGTTCCCTGGAATTTTTGAGAGCTATGTAACGACATTATTTTTTCATGCTCAAAATATGTACATGTTTCAAATAATATGTGTATTGTGCTATCTGTGTAACTACATACGTGGAATTATATCATTGATCGGGTTAACATTATTTGATCTCTTTTGAATTCAGGACTCGGAAAAATCGCACTTCTATGTCATGATTCCAACTGGAGGCAACAAACGATCAAACCGTCAGTACCTTGACTGTATTTCTGGTGCGGTTAGTAAAAAGACAATATCTGATCAGAATAATCAAAATATACAGAGTGGACTTGGATGTCCCTCCTCCTCTTCTAAATTACAGTGTTTGTGATATCTATATTTGACTAGACATTTTGGTTGGTCATAATAAGCATTGAATACCATATTTTCACATAAAATTCATAGCTCTGTTGTAAGATGGGCTCAATTTTGATTTCGTTTCTCAAGGAAGAACACCCGAGTGTCATTTTTGTATTAAACAGGTATCATGTGATACTCGCTTCACATGACACCTGTTGAAATATCCGTGTATTTTCACTTCAACCATCGAGTTTGAAGTCTGTACTGTCACAGAAGATGATCATCGCACGACCTTTTTCCATCGAAAACTCATATAACCAGGGCCAAGTTAGAATAATAGCACTTATTCTTATTTTATTCATGTACAGATTGATTCATTTTCAGCGACAGGGTGCTACCTAGTTCTCGTAAAGTTATCATCATAGAGACCCAGGAATAAAAATATGTATTGTAATGTGCCCAAGAGAAAATGCTGGAAATATATTTCAAGTTTCTAGGATCGCCGCAAGGGGGCGTAACGGTTTTGAGGAAACACAAAATCGACATATTTTCGAAATTTTCTTGGCTGAACTACTAAAAAAAAATATGGAAACAGGTTTGGGACGATATTCTCTTCAAAATTCCTCCCCGGAATTCGTTAGATAGATAGATAGATAGAAACGTCTTTTTGTTGACCGATTTGACAGTTCTTTAGCTTCTTCTAAAGAGGAAAATCTGCACCTTTTTCTGCATGTGCTTGTGATCAACTCAATTTGCTTTAGCCGACCACACATCATTAATTATGAAAGTCAATACTTTTTTTGAAGTTATTTCGAAATTTTCAAATGCAAACCCACTAAATAGATTCATCTATCGTGTCATTTGGAAAATTAGCCAACACTTTTATACAGATAATTTTTTTACATCTTTTGAGATAGAAGATGGAGACTTCAGGAATCCCTCGAGGAATACTTTTGAAACAGCCCTTGTAAACTTGAAAGTGTCACAGAGATAGGGATGCCTTGTCAGTGACCCGACGATGCGGCGGTTTGTTTGTTTTTTTTTGTGTCAATTTAATTTTTTCAAAATATTTTTGGAATAAGATATTTACTAGTTCATCGTTTTATTCATGACATCTGACGCACTTTATTCTACTTGACAAAAAAGAAAACGAAAAATAGTTGGCATTCTCACTTATAGGTTTTTCTTTTCAACATTTACTCAAGAACACCTTATCTTACGCGAATCACGACAGATCTGAAGTCTATCTTTTTGACAAATGCAAATTTACAGGGGCAGTTTAAGAAATATTTCTAGGGGGATTCCTTATAAAGTTTCCTTAACCTTTTTATTTCAAGAGATATAAAAAAATGATTCCCATGAAGGTGGTGGGAAATGTACCAAATAACACGATACATGCATCTATTTAGTGGGTTTGCATTTGAAAATTTCGAATTAACCCCAAAAACAGTTTTGACTTCGACAATTTTTGTTGTGTGGACGGCTCAAGCGAATAAAATTGATCCCAAGCACATGCAGAAAGACCAGATTTTCCTCTTTAAAACGAACCAAAGAACAGTCAAATCGGTCTAGAGATTCTGAAGTTATAAGCAATTTAGTAACGTCAAGTTTGATGGCCTGTAGCTGTTTTATTTGACAACTTGGAGAAGAGTGTATTGGGGCAATTTTGAAGAGAATATCGTCACAAATCTGTTTCCATATTTTCTTTTAGTAGTTCAACCAGGAAACTTTTGAAATTATATCGATTTTCCGTTTTCACAGTACCGTTACGCCCCTTGCGGCGATCCTAGAAACTTGAAATAAATTTCCAGCATTTTCTCTTGGGCACATTTCTATAAAGTTTTTTTTCCTGGGTCTCAATGATGAATAGTTGACGAGAACTGGTCGCTGAAAATGAATCATCCTGTACAGGGTGAGCCACTAAGAATGGGAGGTACTGTATCTGGACATTTAGTCATCGTAGAAGCTTGCGGCAAAACATTTTATCACTGAAACGGCCAAGAGAAATACCTGGAAAATATTTTAAAGTTTTTGAAATGGTCGCTAGGGGGCGTAACAAATAACACCAAGCAGAAAAAAAGGATTTTTATAGAATTTTGCCCTATGGAAATATATCGATGATATTATTTCCATATTTACTGACTGATTTAAACAAACGGAGATGTCTCCCGTTTCGCTTGACCGATTTTAACGAACTTGGGCTCATATGAGAGAGCATAATCTGCACTACAAAATGATTATTTGGTTTTGAATTTCTCACCTTCGCCGTCGCCGCTTGATGGCGTTAATTGAAATGGAGGCATATTTTTGGGTTTTTTCCAAAAAAATCAAATGTAATGGTATTTTCATTTCTATATATTTTGAAAGAAGATACACCTTTCTATTGAAAAAATGATAAAAAAACAAAAGAAATGAAAGAAATGAAATGATTTTTTTTTTTGTTCTTTTCTTTTGTTTTTTTAACAACAAAATGTATCCTCTTTCAAAATAAATAGAAATTAATATATAATTAGATTTAATTTTTTTTGGAAAAAACTCAAAAATATGCTTCCATTTCAATTAACCCCATCTAGCGGCAACGGCGAAGGTACACATTCAAAACCTGACAACCATTTTGTAGTGCAGATTATGCTCTCTCATATGAGCCCAAGCTCGATAAAATCGGTCAAGCGAAACGGGGGAAATCTCCGTTTGTTTAAAAAAATAATTGAACTTCCCCACTACTTTATTTTGATAGATAAAAAAAAAATGTTTTGGACAAAAAGTGTAGGTTAAAGTCAGTTAATATGAAAAAAATATCATCGATAAATTTTCATTGGGCAAAATTCTATAAATATCCTGTTTTTCTACTTGGTGTTGGTTGTTACGCCCCCTAGCGACCATTTCAAGAACTTGAAACAGGTATTTTGTTTGTTTTAGTGATAAAATGTTTTGCTATGATGAATAGTTTCCCAGATACAGCACATCGCATTCTCATGTGCCCACCCTGTACATATACAAGTGTTTCATTATTATTGCAAAAAAATTCAGGGTGAGTTTCTCCACTTAAAAATAATAAGAAAACTTCATATAAAGGTGTGTCCGGAAATGCTTCGTTACAGAGCTACAGGGTGTTGAAGTTTTATTTTTATTTTTGTTTTTTCTAAATAATATTTGAACCAATGTCTATATTTCCATAAAAATCGGTATTTGAGGGTTTCTTTTTATGCGAAATTCGAATTTTATCTCAGTTTGGCTCTAACTTGTAGAGGGCGCCACCTACACTCATTTGTCCTGACATGTACAGCCATAACTTTTTTGGACGTGACCGTATGACATATTTGAGTGAAAAAACATATTTCTCCTTTATTTTTATGCAAAAAAGGCATACTTGTTAGAAGTCGCTACGTGGAACCATTTTCGAGATAATTGGATTTGAAAATATAGTTAGTACATGGGATTTTGAAATTATGGCGAAGGTAACCTGCTAGAAGTTATAACATAACACGCATTAATGCTTCATATTTTCAGTGAAAAAGATGAAAGTCGACTTGTGTGTGATGTTATCAACAACTTTCATGCAAATATTATTTAAACAAAAATAAATAAAAAAACTGAAAAAAAAAAAAATTAAATAATAACTTTAACACCCTGTAGCTCTGTAACGAAGCATTTCCGGACACATCTTTATATGAAATTTTTTTTTTATTTTTAAGTGAGGAAACTTATCCTGTATTTTTGGCACTATCAATGAAACACAATGCTCGGCCATAATTTCAATATCATACACTGTGACCCATTTGTTTTGGGAACACCCTGATAAAAAGTTTATTTCTTAACCGATTTGGTTTGTTTTTTTTTTTGGATTGTAGAGCTCGAAAAATTGTATATTCTTGGCAAAAAGTGACATTCGCCATTTTGACTTCAAGGCCTACTATGTTAGTTTTTAAGAGCAAAATTTCAGGAAACCATATTAGCGATTTTTTTAGAAAAAATCTGTGTGCGCCACTGGATTCAGCATCCTTTAAAACGGGTCTATACAAATTTTCAACCGAAAATATCATGTTGAAAAAATTAAAAATTCGCACTTTAACAATCTTTGATTCTATCAAAAGAAATGATAAATGCATTGAAGTTGATGGTGGTTTGGTAGAAGTTACAAATTTTTAGTTTTATGTCATTTTTATTTGTTTTGATAGAATCAAAGATTGTTAAAGTGCGAATTTTTAATTTTTTTCAACTTGATATTTTCGGTTGAAAATTTGTAGAGACCCGTTTTAAAGGATGCTGAATCCAGTGGCGCACACAGATTTTTTCTAAAAAAATCGCTAATATGGTTTCCTGAAATTTTGCTCTTAAAAACTAACATAGTAGGCCTTGAAGTCAAAATGGCGAAGGTTACTTTTTGCCAAGAATATACAATTTTTCGAGCTCTACAATTCAAAAAAAAAACGAACCAAATCGGTTAAGAAATAAACTTTTTATCAGGGTGTTCCCAAAACAAATGGGTCACACTGTATGTATTCATTATTTCAAATCTAAATATCTCGAAAATGGTGGCACGTAGCGACTTCTAACAAGTATGCCTTTTTCGCACCTTTATGCCGGACACACCTTTAAATGAAGTTTTCTTATTATTTTTAAGTGGGGAAACTCACCCTGAATTTTTTCGCAATATTAATGAAACACCCTGTATATTCACTATAAGTATGAAGATATTCCATGGACCTACAAAATTGAAATAGGTATCTCAAGCTGTTTTGAATGTATATGGCGGAAACTATTAACGTCCTGTATTCTAGTACCTGACTAGAGATATTTCTGATCCATTTAAAGTTAATATCACCCAGTATTATTAATAGGATTCACTTCTTTTCAAGTAACTTGGAGATGACTAATGGTGTGTAGAAAATAAAGAAATGCTTTTTTGATGATTCATCTTCTCTATATCATAAATACATTCCTATAATTCTCTTATGAAGACAAAGGAATATTTATATTTTTCGGAAAATGAATGACATTTACCATTAAGCTTGTCTAATAAGAACCAATGTTATGGAATAGATAACCCAATATTTTTCTGATAAATCAGAAATGATTTAGATATACCTAAATCCAGAATCAAGCGACAATATTAACTCTATTATCAATGTTTAGGTACCCTACACTATCAAGTGATGGTACTTGGGTTCTTTGATAATATACAGGGTGTAACAGAGTAAGTGTTACAACGTGAGACTGTAGATTGTTTATCAAAAAAGAAAAATATTTTTTCTTAGAAAAAATTTCTCGCGGACTTTCGATTTCGATATACAGGGTGTATTATAACTACGCCACTGGTTAATTGATTTTTTGATAAAATAATCCTAACTAGTGAGTTTTGACACTGTACCAAATCTGATAAAAATATTCCAAGTGGTTAAGAAGTAATTAAAGAAAAATCTTTTACTTTGACACCCTGTATATCGAAAACGAAAGCCCGCGGAAAATTTTTGTTGAGGAGAAATCTTTTTCTTTTTTGATAACGAATCTGCAGTTTCACGTTGTAAGACTTACTCTGTTACACCCTGTATATATATTCAGGGTTATTCACGTTATTTGACACGAAACATTATGGCCGAAGTATATGATTTTGAAAAAGTTTTTTTTTCTGGATGGATAGGGACCCTTTGAGGCTACATTTAAAAAATATTTTCATGTTAAACAGGGTGTCTCCAAAACACGAAACGCATCAAAGTTGTATTTTTTTAAATGGAACCCCCTGTATATTAATTGATATTTCAATTCTTTTTTCAATTTGGAACAAAAATTGTAATACAACTAATGTTCCTAAATTCAACCGTTATCGAGATATCGCGTTTTAAAAATGGCATTTTTGCAACTTTGACATGCTATAAAACTCAAACTATCCAAGTTAGAGAAAAATGGATTGCACATTCCTCTCTTAACTTTTCATATCAAATATTAGTTTGTTCCTTCGTACCTTTCCATACCTTGACATACCAGGGCTCACCTGAACGTTACAATTATATGGTGTATGAGAGTTCAAAAGGGTTTTGTTTTTTTACCTAAACCTAAGGCCAATTTTGACTGCATCCCCAAGACTATAAGCTTGATATATATATATATATATATATATATATATATATATATATATATATATATATCAATGTTTAGATTCAACATTTAGCTTCATCTTATCACTGCATTCAAAACAAAATATGTTTTTGTTATTCTCAAGTTTATTTGATAATTTATGAGATCGACAATAATTTGTTGCAATCAATATCAAACTTCTTTCATATTATGCCCATGACGCTTGTCATGAAAATTAGACCCCTTTCATGATCAGAAGGTCATAAGGAACCACTCAACTCTTAATAATAATAAACTTCAACAAAACTGGTTGGTCATAATGATATAATACACTACATATATGGCATTATTAGCTTATACTAGCAGTCGACATACATAGCATGTTCCCGGTTTTAATCGTGTAGGTACTCATTGAATATTCAATATATTCGTTTTTCAGAAATCTTCAACAGGAACAATAAGAGAAAGGCTGATACTTGATGAAAACCAAAATTTTTACAAAGGCGTTTTGAAAAAATAAATCTACGAAAATCATTTTCATTGAGGTTAACTTATCTAACTTGATTGCTTTTTCAAGTGAATTATTTTTCGATAGAACAATGATTATTATTGTTCCCTTAGACGCATCTACTTAATACTTAAATACCTTGCTACATTTTTATATCATATCACACACGCGCCTGTTTGAATAAAACAACTGCTACTATTCCGTTTCAGATTCATCCTGTTTTATGGCATTGTAGTTGGATTTCTTCGTCCTCAGCATACGCAAAAACGACCCCAAAGCAAAAATAGATCTTCTATGACGCTGGAAGATCTCCGAGTATAGAGTTTCTCTCAAAATTTTTCGGTCCAAGTCTCTAGAGGCAATTTGTGATGGAATGGTTGTGGCCGGTGGAGATCTGCACTCCATTCTTGAGTTATTTGAAGCCGTCTTGAATGAAATCTGTAACTTCCTTAAGGTTATATTGTCCTTTTTGACACTTTTTTCTTACCTTTCAACAACACGTTTCACTGACTTTTTCCTAGTTGTGCAAATCAAGTCTCGCAATTCGCCTTGTTACAACGTCCCGTGGCGACTGATTATTTTGATAATTGTTTTTATTATTAAAAGCAAACGCGTCGTTCTGTTGATTAAACCACCAATAATTGCTGACGCAAAATGTTCGTTTAACGACCACGACCACTTATTCGAGAATGCTTGAAGTTAAGATTTCAGCGCGCACATCCAACTGCTCTTCATTGTTGAAATCTTAAGTCTGATGGTAATATGTTTTGAATTGACGCGGCGCGCTTTTGATACGTCGATTAATCCAAGGTCGATCGTTTCTCATTGGTCTGCGAGCGACTTTTAGCTAAAAGGTAGCTTTGTAAAGGTATAAAAATTGAACAGAACACCCTGTTTATATCACAGTAATCTCAGTTTTCGAAATGCGAGCGGTAAAGGCAATATTAGACTACGTATCATTTAGATAGTATGATAAGCATATCTGATATACTAGCCTCAGTAACCGTCTCCGATGAAGCTATTCCGATTGATGATATTTGCTAAATTATCAAAATGTTTTCCAAAAAATTCATCATGAATATCTTCGAACTCTAAAAATTTTAACGCCTTATCGCATCTATGTCTTGTAATGTAGTCCCTGCCAATCAAAAAATTATCCTCCTGGCACAGGTTCCGAAGAATCCTTTCAAAGTCCGTCACTTTTGAGGTTTCCGTTATATCCTTCAAGAGTTTGTTTGAAACTTCCAGATTTTTGTACTCTGTCGTTGTGGTTTTGAAGCAAATTTTATAGATATTGTTAACTGAAGATACATTTGATTGTTTGAAGCATTTTTTTTGAACCGTCGAGTGTTCTTGGTCGAGTGAGTCGATTCTTAGAATTTGTTTGAACAAAGGCTTGGATTTTTCAGATCTTTTAATAAAGATTTTCTCACCCACTACCTCCAAATGGTTTGAATTATACAGTTTGCTGCTTTTGGAACTGAGGGCACTTCTTTTCATAATATTTGATTAAATTATTTAGACTCATGTAAAAGCATTTAGGTATGTGATGAGTTGAGACAATAATGAGCTGAGTATTCTCAGATCTGTAACGACGAAAACATGTAGATACACAAACATTAACACACTATCATACACTGAGAGCAATGATTTGCTAAAACAACGGGGTCTCTTTTTAAAAAAACACTCGAGTCGATTGTAAACAAAAATGACCAAGTTGTCGACGACGACGAGTGACAGCTGAAGAGTTTAGTCGGTTACTGGTGAAAAATACGATCCAGCTGCTGAGCGATCGATATGCAGCCGAACGGCTGGAAATTTGGTTATTCAGTAGCGGATCAGTAAGAAGTAGGTATAAAGAAGAGGTTCGCTCTTGCAAAAGAAAATGTATATGGATGATGAAATTGAAAGTATAAGTACTCACTTGACCATTATTTTATATTATATTATTTTATACTACTGAAGAAAACCTAATGGAAAAAATATGATACGATATAAAATATGAGTATTCCTAATATTTTTTCAACTTTTAACTATTTTTTTAAAAAACGCCAAATTGCAATTTTTTCTATAACACCATCAGTGTCGTCGTTTTGGTTCAATATCGTGAAATTGATATTTTTCATGATATCTTTTTTAAAACATCTATCTGATGTTAGTTTTCTATATGTTATTATTGTTGACATTATGTTGCCACCGAAGTTGACGAGAGATTCCCTATGCGGTCTTTGAAATTTCCCGAGATTGACGCATTATTCCCTAGATTTTTCAAATGGACATTTGACATATTTGTGTACCTATTTATTACTGTATTTTTTCAATTGGCTTTAAACTTATTGAGTTGAATGCCAATTTTGGAAAATAAAGCTTCATTTATAAACATAAAACACATTATTACACCTCTACCTACAAAAGATGTATATATTAGGGAAATAGAATTAAAATATGAGCATTCTAAAACAAACATTTGTTCAAAAACAGTTGAACACAGAATACCTTCATCGTCACAGCCGATTTTTCGTCCCGATTCATCAGAACTAGTTCTGTTTCATCAAATGTTTTTGTTTTCATTTTGGCAAAAAATGAGTCATCAATCTCATAGTTGCAACAATATATTTTTTTAGAAAACATTCTTTTGGTATGTAATACTTCCAAACTTACGCTGGGGACAGGGGAATCCCCCAAATATGGGAGGTAGATTTAAAGCGTTGGTCATGCTGACAACGACAATTTTTCTGTTTTAGTTGAGTAAGTGTAGATGGCGATAGAAAATCTATTCTAAATATCGGTACAAATTATTTTAATACATTTTCTTTTAGTTCGAATTATGCTTAAGTTGCGAAAAATGTGTTTTCGCAACTTCTGTAATTTCCCCATTACTCAAGTCGTTTTCCCTAGTTTCCTAGAGGTAGTAAAATTTTCCCAAAATAGGGAAATTTCCCTAGAGATGGCAACGCTGCCATGCTTGACATACTTCTGACGTTGACATTAATCCTGATACTTTTAAGCATTTTTGAATTTGTCAGCCGTGTTGCTGGCTTTTAGATTTTAGAGTTTTACAAGGTAAGCCTATTGGTTAGTAATTGGTAATTCTAATAAAGAACTGCCAAACTTGCTGATCGAAATGAGAAAGCTGGGATGCAGCACCTAACCTATCTGATTTGAGATTCTGATGAACAGAAATGCAATGATGAATAATGTTTCCATGCATGCTATCTAACTTTATTTTGTACTTTTAGCTAGGTACGTTATGTTTTGATAGATAGAGTTATTTCATTTCATGATGAGTTGCTGCGAATAAAATATTGAGTAAAATATTTACGGATTTTGTTGAGTAGGTATATCCGCGGGTGCGGTTAACAAAAGAGGTGAAATGGACCAAATATTGAAAGATACGACAAAAACTCATTCTTGATAAAAAAAAAAAATAGGAGCTAGGTACGATGAGAAAATTGATTTTTATTATACAGGGCGTCTCAAAAATGTGAAAATTTCACTAAATTCTTAACGTTTCGAAAACATTATCCATACAGATATTCCACCTCTCTTCTTTTTTATACTTCCGACACCATTTCTTGGGCTTGTATTGTCCGATTCTACAGATAAACGCATTCAACTAAACGCGTTCAAATAGTTAAACGTCTTCAACTTTTTGTCGGTATGCACCGTGTTAATTTTCGCAACGTTTAGTTAAACCATTATATATAATGAAACTATAAACCTAGAGAAAGGTCGACAACGTCGGAAATGCTGGGAACTTTACTCGCGGCTGGATGTAGCTCCCGTCATCGATTTTTAAAATGGCTGCCGTATCGAGTTCAATGAATGGCTCATGCACTAACCACAGTGTTGCCGTATCTCTATCTGTAAAAGTTGGGACTGTTGGGAGTTGGGCATGATACTACGACAACGTAGTATCATGGGAGTTGGGATTGTAGATTGTAGTTTGTTAGGGAGGGCGGGGAGGCTGTATCTTTATGTTTATGTTTATGGGGTTATTTTGATGTTTAAAATTTGTGTCTTGCATCTTGCATTTACATCTCATCAGAATATTCATAAATACAATTAAATACCTAGCCTTATTCTTTCGCGATACCAATCCGTTTTGATCATGGGTCTATAATGGATAGTAAAATATAATTGTGCTGTTTGTGAAGACATTTTCAACCAATGAAAACCTGAACCGACATTGCAAGAATCATTTTGAAGACGAAAATACTAAAGCATCCTGAGGCGAGTATTGTGACTACTTCACCACAAGACTGGCAATAAAAAAGACATTTCAGGATGTTTTTTTGTGTAAAACATAATATGGGATTTTTTTTATTAATTGCAAAACCAAAATTCAAATATCACGAAAAGATGATGCATAGCCGATAAATTTATAACATGCAATTAGAATGGTTGTAAGTCAAACAACATACACGGTAGGTCAAAAAATATAAAAATTGTACAAGAGTAATGTACCTACCTATACGCTTATTTAAAAAAATACAGCAAAACGTTATAAAGAAAAGTTGTACAGAATCTAGAGTTTCGCCTTATTACCAAAACAAAGCGCTCTAGATTATTTTGGTCTGTATTAAATTATAAACTCAGGTAGGTATAATGGTATCAAATACAAAAATTGCACTTTGTATAAGATAGTTTATTGGTATATACCTACCTACCTACATTATGATTGATAGTTTACCATGTTAAAAAGATCTTTTGCGGAAATTCAAAGTTTTGTTCAATATTGTTGCATTGCAACGAAGATGAACTATGTGATTTCCTAAAAAAATAAAAATCTGAGTGGATTTCACAAAAATGCTTGAATTTGAAAAAAATTATACGAAGCTGATTTGATTTTGATCAATTTAATTATGAATGTGTTCAAGGTGAATATTAGAAAAACAATTTCTTGAGGCAATGATAATTGAAGATGATTTGATAAAAAACCGGACCTACGTCACAACTTTAATATTCAGGCATAACTTTTAATTCTAGACATCTTTTTTTCACGACATTTTACTGATTTTTTTGAAATAAGTGATGGGTACTTTAATGTTGTTACCTTCATCCATTTCTATATTTTTTGACCCACCCCGTGTATGATGTTTGATCTGCAACCATTCTAATTGCAACTAATAAGTGGATAGAACATACACCAACTTTTGATGATATTCAAATTTTAGATCTGCAATCAGAGCTGTCGCAATTACTTTTAAAATGTAATTCGATTACAATTACCAATTACCTTGAGTATGACAAAAGTAATTCAATTACCAATTACTAAAAAAACTCACAAAAGTAGTTCAATTACCAATTACGACCAAAAGTTATTGATTCTTTATGAAATTACCACATGCCAATTACTGATTTTAATTCGATTAGTTAAAAGTAATCGAATTACTTTTTGGTAATCGAATTACTTTTTTAGTGGTTGAATTATCTGAAAAGTAATTGAATTACCCAAATTCTAGGAAAATTATATTTGAGTAATTTGATAAGTATGTACAGGGTGTCCCATTTTGGGTACTTTTGCAGGGTATCTCCGTTATTCTTATAGATAGAAAGTTGCGGTTTTCGCGACAGTGTGCTACTTTTTCGTGAAACTGTAGATGTCGTTAACAAAATTTGCATAGCCTTTTTAGTTTTTAAGATACAGGGCTAAACTGAAAATGTTGGATTTTAAGGTACCCCTCGTATCTAAACTATCAGATAAGTTATGGAAAATGTGAAAACTGTTTCTTATATAACTTTTCCCGTAGAACTCGATTCTGCCTTCGGAATTAGTATACAGGGTAAGGTCAAAAAGTTATCGGTCCCAACTTTATTTTTTTAAATGGAACACCCTGTATATTTATAGTACATACATTAAGAAGATTTAGTTGTTTATTATTGTTATTCATGGCCTACTATCAAATTATGCATTTGATTTCAGAAAATTGTCATTTATTGGGGTGTTTATGTGAAAAAGTGCATACTGTTATATATTTCTTCACATTCTCATCATCATCCGTCATCTTTATGTGTAAATAAGGTAGGTATATCTATGTATGTGGTTTCCCAAATTACAATAAACAATACATACACTATCTAGTGTAATGAAATATGATGAATTATTATATTGATATTTTATGTTTGTCTTTGATCATATAATATACTCAAAGAAAACCGGCGAGCAATGGATGTTGAATAATTTTGTAATGTAATATGTAATTCCTCCAGGCCCAGGAATATGAAGAAAAATTCCCCCACTATCATTCTCTCATTCAATATAGACAGAATGAATCCAAATCATGTGACCATCAAACCTTTATCAAACTGGCTGTCACGTGACCAAAAAACAATGGCCGATCATTAAACTACCGCCACACTCACATCAGTTCAAGAGATTCAAGATTCAAGACTTCCACGGAGAACGCCACGTCTTGTGGTGAAGTAGTCACGGCACAATACTCGCCTGAGGATGCTTTAGTATTTTTGTCATTAAATGATTTTTGCAATGTCGCTTCAGGATTTCATTGGTTGAAAATGATTTTTCACAAACAGCACAATTATATTTTACTAACCATTATAGACCTATGATCAAAACGGAATGGTATCGCGAAAGGAGGCTAGGTATTTAATTGTAATTATGGATATTCTGATGAGATGTAAGTGCAAGATGCAAGACACAAATTTGAAACATCAAAATAAACCCATCATAAACATAAACAATCAGCCTGCTCCCCACTCTCCCTACAATCCGAGCAACCCAACTTTTACAGACAGAGATACGGCAACACTGTGGTTAGTGCTTAGTGCATGGGAGGATTTTAAAAATCGATGGCGGGAGCTACATCCAGCCGCGAGGTTGACAGTTGACATTAATGCCTGGTTTACATCCAAGTTCACTTCGAATTGCAAGTGATAAATTTCCGCTTGCCAAACTAGAATCATATGCTACCATCTACATTGTTTTTGCATGCCCGTGACTTTAAGCACAAATTCGATGTAGATGGTACCATATGATTCCCGTTTGTCGGGCGGAAATCTGTCACTTTCCCTTCGAAGTGAAATTGGATGTAGACTTTTCATAATTCATGGTATGTTTTAAATAATTTTAATATTTTTTAATAAATAATTGTTTTGACATTTGGACGTAATTATGTTTAATCTTGATGCAGAAAGGAACAAAACAAAAAATCACCAGAAATGAGATTCTCTTTTATGATGATTGAAAATATCCATATTTAATAATGCAGGAGTGAACCACACAAGAATCTCGAAGGTATTCATACTGTTGAAGATTATTTTCTTATTATATTAAATAATTTTCGCCATATAAAGTCCATTTCCGTATGTGTTTACGCATAGCGATTTATTATAATTATTTTATGATACGCGATTTTGGCTTGATTTTTCTTGTCCCCTCAGCACCACCAATGATTTCATCAGGTGCTATTGATAAAATGTTAATACGGGAAAAGGACAAGAAGCTAATGAATTAAAATAAAATAAAAAACAAAGTAATTCATCTTCAAACTCCTTAGGCCCGTATTCTCCATTCGTACTTAAACTCGTTTAAGATTTGACGGCGTTTAGGCCCGTATTCTCCGATTCTACAGTTAAACGGCTTCAACTAAACGCGTTCAAATAGTTAAACGTCCTCAACATTTTCCTGGAACGCATTGTGCTGATTTTCGCTACGTTTAGTTAAACCTAGAAAAAGGTCAGCAACGTCGGAAATTCTAGGTATATTTTGGTGGAATTCAAGTTGATTGGCAACCATGATGTTGACAGTTGAGATTAATGATACTAGGGTTTAAATTGAATTTTACTTTGAAGTGGAACTGTCCAATACCTATTAGGAAAACGGGAATCATATGTTACCATTCACATCGAATCTGTGTTCAAAGTCACGCTTATGCCAAATTCAATGTAGATGGTATCTTATGATTCCTATTTGGCAAGAGGAAACTGGTCACTTCCACTTCGGAGTGAAATTCAATCTAAACCCTCAGGCATGATATTTATGTTATGCAAATGTAGAAAGGTACGAAACGAAAAATCACCAGTAATGAGATTTTTTCAGAAATCAGAATATCCATAATTTGTTAATGCAGAAGTGAACGTGAACCACATAAATCTCAAAAGCATATTATTTATATTGAATCATTTCTGCCGTAAAAAGTTTAAACCTATAGTTTTTTCCAAGTTAATTTTTGCGTCTGCGTCCATTTCCGTATGTGTTAACGCATAAAATTATCAAATTTTTCGCCCACCTCAAGTTAAAGAGATGACATTATTGATAAAATTAATTCGACGAAGACAAGAGAAAAAAAGTATACATGCATGCGTCTTATTCGGGTTTCCAACTAGTAACCGGAGGCATAGGCCGTGTTGGGCGTTAATCAGGTTACGATTTGTCGTTACCAGGTTTGGTAATTTATTGGTTATATTATATCGATAGCAGCTCGAGATCAAGCGCCGAAACGTCCTGGTTACTAGAAGTAACATTTATGGTATAACGTTACTCCTTTATTAGGTACCTTCCAAGAGATTTGTCCCTACTGCGAAGGAAAGTTAGGTTAGGAGATTCGAAACCTAGTTAACGGCAAAATGGTTCCGCGCCTATTCAGGTAACAGTGACAGTTATACCTATGCCTCATATTTAGTTTTATAGTAGTAACTTTTGAAGTTGTATAGAAGAGTCCGTGGGGTGTTGGGTGCTAGTGGTAACGGACTCTAGGTAATTATGGTCACTCATGCAACAGTTATAAACTCCAACGTTTATATAAGGTCTATAAAGGTTATATAAATGTAACCAACCATTTATCGTTACTAATGCAGAAGTGAACGTGAACCACATAAATCTCAAAAGCATATTATTTATATTGAATCATTTCTGCCGTAAAAAGTTTAAACCTATAGTTTTTTCCAAGTTAATTTTTGCGTCTGCGTCCATTTCCGTATGTGTTAACGCATAGAATTATCAATTTTTCTTGTATGGTACGCGATTTTGGCTTGATTTTTCTTGTCCCCTCAGCACCACCTAAAGAACCAATAATTTCAGTGCTATTGCATGATAAAATGATAATACGGGAAAAGAACAGGAAGCTGATGAATTAAAATAAAATAACGTGGTGAAATATTATTAATTTACGGACATCCAAAAACTCTCGGGAAACTTGTGATATTATTTGAATAACACGATTTAGGTATTTCATCAATTATTGTAAATGACATTTTGATTCAACTCTCTTGAACACACATCTGCTATGGCATTGCTGACTTTTTATAGATAACACGAAAAACACAAAATCTTCGGAAAAAATTACATAGCGTTCATTGAATTATCAAAATGATCTGCCCGCTTATAATATTATTTTTAATTTCTATGTAGATCCATGCAGGAATTATTATTATGTCGAAAATATCTGCTTCAAGAAGTATAATTCGTCTTCAAACTCCTTAGAAAAAAATAAAATGAATAACACACTCACAGTGAGATGATAAGAAAAACAATTAGGTATCAGCACCGAATATCCATTATATGTATAATGAATAATATGTTCGGTGGTATAAGTTCATATAATGTCATGATATATTTTTTCAAGACGCACGCATCTTCCGCCACAATTGAAGCCGTTTAAATCCTCAAACGCTCCAAACCGGGCGTTTATCTTTGATTGCGTTTAAATAGTTTTATAGGTATATGCGTTTAACCGACTTGAACGTGTCTAATTTCGTCGGTGCATACGAAATCTTGTAGTTGAACGCCGTCAAATCTTAAACGAGTTCAAGTACGAACGGGGAATACGGGCCTTATTAAATACACGATTTCGTATGCACCGGCAAAATTAGACAAGTGCAATTTGGTTGAACGCATTCAAAGTTAAACGCCCGGTTTGGAGCGTTTAAGAATTTAAAGTGACTGAAGATGCGTGAGTCTTGAAAAAATATATCATGACATAATATAAACTAATACCACCGAACATATTATTTATTATATAATGGATAGTCGGTGATGATACCTTAATAGTTTTTCTTATCATCTTACTGTGAGTGTGTTTATTTAAATAATACCTATGACGTTTCACAGAGTTTTGGGATGTCCGTAAAATAATTCATCAGGTGTAATTTTATTTTAATTCAGGCCTTTTCCTGTATTATCATTTTATCAATAGAACTGATGAAATTATTGGTGAGAGTCAAGAAAAATCAAGTCAAAAGTCAAAATCGCGTAAAAGAAAAATTAATAATTCAATGCGCCTCGGCGTAAACACATACGAAAATGGACGTAGACACAAATATTAAACTTTGAAAAAACTATAGGTTTAAGCTTTATATGGCGGAAATAATTCAATCTAATAATAAGAACATAATCTTCAATCATATGAATGCCTTTGAGATTTTTCTGTGGTTCACTTCTGCATTATCAAATATTGATAGTTTTGAATCATCCTAAATCTTATTTCTGGTGATTTTTCGTTTCGTTCCTTTCTGCATCAAGATTAAGCATAAACTACGTCCAAATGTCTAAACATTTATCAAAAAATATTAAAATTATTTCACATATACCATGCATTAATGTAAAGTCTATATTCAATTTCACAATTTCACCACGAAGGGAAAGTGACAGATTTGCGCCAGTCAAATGGTAATCATATGGTTCCATCTTCATCTAATTTGTGTCGAAAGTCACACTCCCGCCAAAACAATGTAGATGGTAGCATATTATTATTATGATTCTCGTTCGGCAAGCGGAAATCTATCACTTGCACTTCGAAGTTAAATTGGATGTAAATCTGGCATTAATGTCAACTGTCAACATAATGGTGTCCAATCAACTAATACCATCATACCCAGAATTTCCGACGTTGCCGACCTTTCTCTTGGTTTAACTAAATGTTGCGAAAATAAGCACCGTGCATACCGAGAAAAAGTCGAGTTGAAGGCGTTTAACTGTAGAATCGGAGTATACGGGCCTAGTGAAACATAGAATAAACACACTCCAGTGAGTTGATAAGACAAAAGACACCGAATATCCATTATACAGGGTGTTTCATTAATATTGCGAAAAGATCCGGGAGAAGTTTTTCCGCTTGAAAACAAGAAGAAAATAAACATGTATCCGGAAATGCTTCATTACAGAGCTACAGGGTGTTGAAGTTCTAGTTTTATTTTTGTTTTTTCCAAATAGTATTTGCACTGAATGTTGATCTTTTGATAAAAATCGGAGTGTGGGGGTTTTTTGTCAAGCGAAATTCGAATTTGATCTTAGTTTGGCTCTAACTTGTAGAGGGCGCTACCTAAACCTATTTTTCCTATTATTAACAGCCGTAACTTTTTTGGACGTGTCTGTATTATATTTTTAAGTCAAAAATCAGATTTCTTCATCATTTTTACGCAGAAAAAGTATACTTGTTTGTCGCTAAGTGCCATTCTCGAGATATTTGGATTTGAAAAAAAAAATACATGTGATTTTGGGATTATGGTCAAGCAAGGTCTTGCATTTTTTTTGAGTAAAAAATCGGGATTAGTCTCCCTTGTTGATAATAAGAAGAATCATTTCCCATAAACATGTGTCCGGAAATGCTCCGTTACAAAGCTACAGAGTGTTGATTTTTTTTCATGTTTTCATAATTTTTTAATAAAAATTGTTGTTTTCATCACTCATTAGTTGAATTTTATCTTTTCACTAAAGATATGCAGCAATCATACGAAATATTTCATAACTTTACCTCCGCCATAATTTCAAAATCAGATGTATTTAATATTTCAAATCCGAATATCTCGAGAATGGTTGCCTTTTAACAAGTATACTTTTTCTGCGTAAAAAATATTAATACATCTGTTCTGTTGCTTAAAAATGTTTAAGAGGTACGTCCAAAAGAGTTATGGCTGTTAATAATTAGATAAATGATTGTAGGTAGCTTAACACCAATTTTTATCAAAATAACGACATTGCTTTAGATATTATTAAGAAAAAACAAAAAGAAAAATAAAACTCAAAAACCCTGTAGCTCTGTAACGAAGCATTTCCGGATACGTGTCAATAGGAATTTTTCTTCTTATTTTTAGGCAGGGAAACTCATACTGAATTTGTTCGCAATATTAATGGAACACCCTGTATAATAAATATCGTGTTCGGTGGTATTAGTTTATATATGTCATGATATATTTTTTCAAGACGCCACAATTGAAGCCGTTTGTTTAAATTCTTCAACGCTCCAAACCGGGCGTTTGACTTTGAATGCGTTTAACCAACTTGAACTTGTCTAATTTCGCCGGTGCATACGATATCTTGTATTTATGCCCGTATTCTCCATTCATACTTAAACGTGTTCAAGGTTTAACGGCGTTTAAACCAGATTATACGAGCCTTTAAGCCGGTTTACAATCAAAAATATTTGACAACACTCTGTATACACAGTAATATTTTAAAATTGTGACCCTGCTGGAACCCTATAAGTGTAGTCTTGAAATTTTTTTCCTATCTCTTTTGACAAGGGAGAAAATGGACTTCTACACACTAATGCGCCACCCTATATATGTGGAAGCCATGCATTATCTGTTGAACTGCTGTTTTCGAGGTTTTTCTGGTCAGGATTTGCAATAAAGCTTTTATCAGCTTTATTAACACACCGCAGATCAGCCATTACTAAATCATGTGTTACCGTTTTGTTATAATATGCGCGAATGATTTGTGTTCGCCCACCTCAAGTTAAAGAGATGACATTATTGATAAAATTAATTCGACGAAGACAAGAGAAAAAAAGTATATGACGCATGCGCATGCATGCGTCTTATTCGGGTTTCCAACTAGTAACCGGAGGCATAGGCCGTGTTGGGCGTTAATCAGGTTACGATTTGTCGTTACCAGGTCTGGTAATTTATTGGTTATATTATATCGATAGCAGCTCGAGATCAAGCGCCGAAACGTCCTGGTTACTAGAAGTAACATTTATGGTATAACGTTACTCCTTTATTAGGTACCTTCCAAGAGATTTGTCCCTACTGCGAAGGAAAGTTAGGTTAGGAGATTCGAAACCTAGTTAACGGCAAAATGGTTCCGCGCCTATTCAGGTAACAGTGACAGTTATACCTATGCCTCATATTTAGTTTTATAGTAGTAACTTTTGAAGTTGTATAGAAGAGTCCGTGGGGTGTTGGGTGCTAGTGGTAACGGACTCTAGGTAATTATGGTCACTCATGCAACAGTTATAAACTCCAACGTTTATATAAGGTCTATAAAGGTTATATAAATGTAACCAACCATTTATCGTTACTAGGGAGGTTTTGAAGCTCTTATTTGACCCGTTATCAACGTTGCCGGTTATTCTGAGCTTGCGCAGATGTCTGGAAATAACCAAATCGGAGCCTTAACGTTCGCTTAATAACCGTCGGTTATTTTCTCATGTTCATATTGATGTACAGTATTATTTAATTATTACATAGAAATCGTGAAACATACAAAGTACAATTTAAATTGTTAAAAATGACTACAGTTACACTGGAATTGTAAGATTCTTGTCTTTTTATTAAATATCCAACAGAAACTGATCCTATGTTTTACAGCTTGGCAACAGTGTAATTGATGTTGATGGAGATCAACGATTATAAACTACACAGGATTGCTCAGTTCCATTTAACGTACGTTTGGAAGTTTTGCATCGAGCGGAGAACGGCTGTGACGTCACCATCGGTTTGTTTATTTTTATTTAGCCGTTGATCGAGTGTGATGTGTTGTGAATTTGTCCAATAGTTTCTATTTTTCCAAGTACTTTTAATGTAGTTTGAGTTGGCGAAGATATACAAATACATATTTTATTTGTTTCGTTGTGTTAACGTTAACGGTTAACAATGTGTAACAATAATTCGATTTAGCACAAGAAGGAGCATTTTGTTCACACGAAGGTCAATTAAATGGCCACTACTCTCTGAGGAAAAAGGCTTCTTGTTTAATAATAATTAACTCCAGTGATAAACATTATTTTAGTTCATTATGCCTTGGAGAATATTTGCTGTTGCTGTGTGCAAAAACGATCAATTAGCTCTTAAAAATCAAGGCTCAAGCATAGTATTGTGACGAAACATGTGTTTAGCACATGTTGGGCGCATTCACCATGTGTGTAGAATTGCCTTCTTCTGGTACATTCTAGCAAGGCTAGATGGCGTCGAACATTCTTCGCTTTTCTAAAATTATCTGGAATGTTCTTTCAATCCTGGCGAGGGTGTATAATGAGATCCGTCATTTCAAGTTAGTTCAGTTCTGAATACGTCGTGAGATATAAATCGTAAAACATAAATAAGCTGTGATTTTGTTTGTGAATAGTGAGTTCTGTACACAGTGACTTGTGAAATAAATTATTTAAAGCTGAACAGTGTTTTCTATAGCGAAACTTGCTACATTGGTGCCAGAAGTGGGATTTATTGTGTGCTATTCGAGGAAAATGGAAGAGAACTCTAGAAAGTTGGAAGATAAATTGGAAGAGAAGTTTGTAGAATCTTCTAGAATAATGGCGGAGAAAATCAAGAAACAGCTGGCGGACAACTACAACTTCTGGAAGGATCAGGTAACGGAAGAAATTGAGAGCCTTGAGCAACGATTTCAAGCAAAACTTGGAGATACAATGAAGACTTTGGAAGAAGAAATCGAGGAAGTGTGAAGACAAGTAGCAGTGATTAAGAAACAACCAGAAGTGACATTCGAAAGCAAAGGTGCTAAAATGGAGTCTGATACCGTGCGAGTCCACATGAAAGCCCCTCAGTTTGATGGCATGCTGTCCTGGAACAATTACCATCGTCAGTTCGAGGCAGCGGCAAGGGCAAATGGATGGACCGCAACCGAGAAAGCTCTGGCACTTCGTGGGGAGGCGACGGAAATCCTGCAGACGCTGAACACCCAGGAACAGGAGGACTACGATGTTCTGGTGAAGCATTTGGAGTTGCGGTATGGTCAAAATCATTTGGAGCATGTCTACCATTCCCAGTAGAAGAACCGCATCGAAAAGTCCAACAAAACCATGCAGGAGTTTGAAGCGGATGTTGCTCGCCTGGCAAGACTGGCTTATCCAACCACGCCAGAAAATGTGATGGAGAGGCTGGCAGTGCAGGCCTTTTTGGATGGTCTTCACGATCAGGAGATAAGGCAGTCCCTAATACTTCATCGTCCTGACAGACTGGTGGATGCACTGGCAAAAGCCCTGGAGTTTGAAGCGGCTAAGCAATCCGTCAAGCTTCCTGCGCGCGTGCGAAGGATGGAGGAACAAGATCTTGCAGAGGAAGACTCCTTCGACGCAAATGTGAGGAGAGTCGTCAAGGAAATGGAGGCGTCCAAGCGAGGGAGCTACGATGCTGGAATTGTGGGGAGCTTGGCCACATTCGTAGTCGATGCAAGAAGGAGATACGGGCACCTTCTTCGACGTCGGAAAACTAGCGAGGGTCGATGCGAAGGGGCAATCGTCGACCTGTAACAAGTATGCCCCAAGGAAAACCGCCATAGTGGCATCTTTGGGACCCAGACAGAAGAGCGTGTTTGTAGATGGCTTGATCGATAGAGAACATCGCACCATGCTGCTGGATACAGGTGCGACGAAGACGATCATCAGGCCCGATATTGTCACAACACCGACAATGATAAGACCAACTAAGTGGCGACTACGAACTGCAACAGGAGACCTGGCAAGAATGCATGGTGAAGTGGAAGCGACAGTGACTCTGGGAAGCACCAGCTTCGAACATCAAATGCTGGTTGCTGACATTGAAGAAGAAATCATCATCGGGATGGACATCATGAACTCTCAAGGCTTCCAATCGGATTTCAGGCATGGCACCTTGAGAGTCAACAACGAAGAGGTGATTCTACATGGGAAGGAGGAGGAGATGGTTCGTGTACTGCTAGCTGGGGATGCTTCGATTCCATAGAGGAGCGAGATGATCCTGTTAATAAGGAATTTCATATTGAAGGCATTACATAAAAGATCCTAATGTATTTAAATAGGTTAGGGGTCGTCTGGATGGACAAGTCAAAGAAGGAGGCACCGTTATGTTTGAGCCTAGACTACACGACTCCGAAATAAGCCGAGGAATTGCTTGTGGAAAGAGCTTGGTATAAGTGAAGAGGACTGTGCCTGTCAGAGTGATGAACGTCAACTATCACTCAGTGAGCTTGGCGAAGGGAACGCCGTTGGGACTCTGCTCTTCAATTTCCTCCGTGGTGCGACAGCTATGTGAGACTGAGAAGACTATCTCTGAGTTCACCGGATAGATGGAGAAGTTAGTTGTCACCTCTTCAAAAGACCTGGATAAGAGACAAAAACAACGATTGAGAGACCTGATAAGAAAGTACGGCGACATCTTCGACAACGGGACTGGGGAAAAGGGCCGAACGAACGTGGTGCGGCACACCATCAACACAGACGGAGCACGACCGATCCGCCAAACAGCTAGAAGACTACCTTTGGCCAAGCAGGAGGAGGTGGACAAGATAATCGAGGACATGGAGAAAGGCGGTGTCATCGAGCCTT
The DNA here is from genome assembly GCA_958502075.1 of Orchestes rusci. Lineage (NCBI taxonomy): Eukaryota > Metazoa > Arthropoda > Insecta > Coleoptera > Curculionidae > Orchestes > Orchestes rusci. The sequence goes on along the minus strand of OY293303.1, from coordinate 59,066,850 downwards.
CTAGTAGTCCGTGGTCATCGGCAGTTGTTGTGGTTAAAAAGAAGGACGGTTCAACTCGATTCTGTGTGGACTATCGTCAGCTGAACAACGTGACGAAGAAAGACAGCTACCCGCTACCACGGATCGACGACACTCTGGACACCTTGGCCGGATCGAAGATCTTCTCAACCCTGGACCTCAAAAGCGGATATTGGCAGGTAGAAATGGCCCCTGAAGATCGAGAGAAGACTGCTTTCAGCGTTGGAGCTGAGCTGTGGCAGTTCACTGTTATGCCATTTGGGTTATGCAACGCACCTGCTACGTTCGAGCGACTGATGGAGACTGTTCTCAAAGGACTATCCTGGTCAACATGCCTGATGTACCTGGATGACATAATTGTGGTTGGCAAATTATTTGAAGACCATCTGAAGAAGTTGGAGGAGGTATTCCAAAGACTCAGAAATTCCGGTATGAACATGAGTCCAAAGGAATGCCAACAGTTCCGGAGGGAAGTACAATACCTGGGTCATATCGTGTCGGCTGAGGGAGTAGCCGTGGACCAGCAAAAGGTGGAGGCAGTTAAGGAGTGGCCAGTACCAAAGAACCTCCACGAGCTAAGAAGTTTCCTGGGTCTGTGCACGTACTACCGGCGTTATGTCCAGGGATTTGCGAACATCGCCCGGCCTCTTCACAGGCTCACAGAGGCACCCCAAGTAACACATCCAAGATACTTTAGATTTATTCAAGATTTAAAAAGATTTTAATATGTTCAATAAAATAACATGTGTTTTAAAGCTATCTTATGACAAACTGATTGTCCTTCAAGTCTACTTATTCTTAAACCATGCATTTAATGCACTCCTTATATCAAAAGAGAAAACTATTTACTCTTATTGTACTATGGATCTTGAACTGATTTTAAAAAACTCTAGTCACTGGTTATTTCAAAACAAATTTGCCTTCAAAGAGTATTAAAAATGGTTTTGAAACGATCTAGGCTAAAGCAAATAGTTTTAATATGTATCCATTAAACCTCATCAAGAAGACTATTTCATCTTGCGGCTTAATGTTCAATACAAATCTATATCAAATCACAAAATGTAATTGTTGCATTTTTAAGAGTACATTGAGATTTTTTTTAAACTCAAATGATTCAATTTGGTTTTCTTTAATGCTCCTGGTATTTCTAAAAATTGTTTTAAGAATAATTCTGTCTGCAACTCTTCTTTCGAAAAGATCGCCATATTTGTTAAAATTAGGCTATCTGGTGTACCGCCAGTGTAGTGCGCGTATAGATTTTCATTTTATACTATTAATAATAATTATTATTATTATCATCAACTTGGTCATATAAATCATATCACCCGGCTTGAATAGTACACTGATCATGCACTGAGCCGGACATTTCCGGGTATTGTGTCCCCCCGCCAACCTCTTTAAAACCTGTTTGAACTTGATAAGTCAAAAAAGTTTTAAAATGAATAGAAGATAGATCACTTTAAGAGAAATTGTTCTGAAGGTGGTAAACAAAAAGATATTATAAGTCCAGTTGAGTTTTAGGGATTCTTAAAAATCGCAAACAGTTTTAATTAAGAACGCGCCATGTTTTCTTGTTTTCTAGAAGATTATGGGCTCCGCCATGTTGGACACTTTGTAACAGAGAAAAAAAAACATATTATTGAAGTATATACTTATTATATAAGTGAAATACAGTGTGCGCAAACATGGATTTCTATAAGGAAACGCATTTAAAATGATTGGATGTAAAATAAAATTTTACAAAATTTCCTTGGAAATTCTTAGAATATTTAAAAAAGCAGCGAATCAATGGCGCTCGAGTTATATAGAAGTATTTTACTATATTTTGTGAAAAAAGTGCCATCCGTAGGTGAATCATATGCCGGAAAACATCACATTTTACTAATTAGAGTTATTCCATGAATGTATCAATCTTTCCGCCATTATACTTAGGTGTATGGAATTGGACGACAACGCACACAAAGTTGTCCGACTGATAAATAAACTAAAACCCCTTCAAGAGTTATCACAGTAATTCTACGATAATTTAGTCTGCTGCAATTATATTTTGAATGTAAAATGTCTCGGTAGGGTTTTGATATATGAATTCAAAGTTATCTTGAAGAACTCTTCAGGATCAAAAAATTAAAACTAAACGATTTTATTATAGTTTTACAATTTTGTCTTGGAGATCCTTTAAGGATGGGCCCTTTTTGGCTAGAAGCTGCTTTATGAGAGTCCTGAGAAGTTCTTCAAGCTTATTCTTTAGAACCTTATGTTTTATAACATAGTTTTAAAGCGATCTTGAAGATCATAATAAAGAAATTGGTGTTACTCGGGAGAGACGCTTCCACTGGGACGAAGATTCTCAGGAGGCCTTTGACACGCTTAAAAGGGCACTTGCCAGCGCGCCCATCCTAGGCTACCCACTACCTGAGGGTAACTTCATCCTGGATACAGATGCCAGCAATGTAGGACTTGGTGCAGTGCTGTCCCAGATCCAGCAGGGACATGAAAGAGTGATCGGCTATTTCAGCAAAACCTTGTCGAAGCCGGAACGGAACTACTGCGTCACGAGAAGGGAACTACTGGCAGTAGTCAAAGGGGTAGAGCACTTCTACAAGTACCTCTACGGGAGAAAGTTTCTGCTGAGGACCGACCACGCCGCGCTCAAATGGCTCCTACAGTTCAAAAATCCGGAGGGTCAAGTTGCTCGTTGGATTGAGAGACTTCAAGAGTTCAACTTTGACACGGAACATCGAGCTGGATCCAGCCACAACAACGCTGATGCTCTGTCCAGGAGACTTTGTCCAGAACAATGTAAGCACTGTCAAAGAGCCGAGGAAAAGGAGGCGAGCACTTGCTGGACGACTGTGGCAGATGATTCCTGGCAGACCAGGTCACTTCGAGAGGACCAGGAAAAAGATTCAGATCTGAAGCTGATCATCAGATGGAAACAGGCAGGCGAACGACCAACTTGGCAAGATGTCGCGTGATTCTCCTCCAACGTGAAGTCCTACTGGGCTCAGTGGAACTCTATGGTTCTCAACGATGGCGTCCTGAAGAGAGTGGTGAAGGATCTGAATGGCACAGAAGATCGGAGGCAGATAGTGGTCCCCCGAAGCCAACAGACAGAAGTGATGAGGGAAGTCCATGATGGCGTCACGGGTGGGCATCTAGGAATGACGAAAACGCTGGAAAAACTGCGAGAGCGGTTCTACTGGGTCAACTGTCAAGCAGATGTGAAGGAATGGTGCAGAAAATGTGCCGTATGTGCGACAAGTAACGGACCCCAGAAACGGCCAAAAGCTCATATGCGTCAATACAACGTGGGAAGCCCCTTTGAAAGGATCGCAATCGACGTGGCTGGACCGTTTCCTGAATCGGACAAAGGAAATAAATACATCTTGGTGGACATGGATTACTTCAGCAAGTGGGCTGAAGCGTATGCCTTGCCAAACCAGGAGGCGGCTAACGTTGCCGATGTCTTGATTAGGGAATGGTTTTGCCGTTTCGGTGTCCCGTTGGAGCTGCATTCGGACCAGGGCAGGAACTTCGAATCGACTCTATTCCAGAACGTCTGCGATGTCTTGAAGATCAAGAAGACAAGGACAACGGCGTTGCACCCACAATCGGATGGCATGGTGGAGCGAATGAACCGAACCATCAATCGACACTTGGCCAAAGTTGTCTCTGACCATCAAAGAGACTGGGATCAACATCTCCACCTGTTCCTCATGGCGTACAGGTCAGCAGTTCATGAATCGACGGGCGAAACACCTGCCAAGATCATCATGGTTCGTGAACTCCGGCTGCCCTGCGATTTGAAGTTTGGCTGTCCACCTGGTGAAGATGTCGCTGGGGAAGACTACGCAAGTGATATTTGTCGAAAGATGGACAACATCCATCAACGAGTCCGACTAAACATCCAAAGTGCCAGCGACAGGATGAAGGAGGCATACGACGTGAAGGCCGAAGAAGGAGGGTTCCAGGTTGGGGATTTGGTTTGGCTTCACAACCCACAGAGGCGACGTGGATTCTCCCCAAAACCGCAAAGTTCTTGAGAGGGCCCGTATGAGATTCTGGAGCGAATCAGTGACGTCGTCTACCGGATAAAGAAACCACCACGAAAGAAGCCGAAGGTTGTTCATTTTAACCGTTTGGCCCCGTATGCTGGAGACCATCAGGAAGCAGTCAAGTCACCCGAGGTGGACATGTCCCTGAAAACCTTCATGTCCTTATATTCCAACGGCCGGAGAGTCCTGGATGGCGCCGTTCGAGAACAGCAGCTGGATTTGTTCAACGCACCGGCCGAGTACGCGTTAGCTCACTCGGTCACTGAAGACCTCAGCATGAGGACTGTACTTGCTGCTGCATTCAAGGGAAAATTCGGACAAATGGACCATCTGCGACAACAAAGGCCAGAGGTTGAGGAGACGCTTCAAGCCACGACAGGGACACGATACCTGTTTTATCTGGTGACAAAGGAGCTTCCACAACATCGGACCAGCTAGTGATGTTTGCAGGGCACTTCATCAGCTGAGAAGCTTAATGCTGTCACAGGACCTGACCCATCTGGCAATTCCGAAGATGACGAACGACCAACTGGTCTGGAGAGTAGTAAGGGGCATGCTGGAGGTGATCTTCAAAGAAAGCGGCAATGACATCCTGGTATGCTGCTATCCTTTCCGGAGGACGAACCAGAGGACGGTGGACTGCTACTTCCATAGGACATCAGGCTGCTGGTCTGGGGACCGTTGCCGATACCGACATGAGGGCAATTCGGGACGAATTGCCTTAAGAAGGGGACAATGTGACGAAACATGTGTTTAGCACATGTTGGGCGCATTCACCATGTGTGTAGAATTGCCTTCTTCTGGTACATTCTAGCAAGGCTAGATGGCGTCGAACATTCTTCGCTTTTCTAAAATTATCTGGAATGTTCTTTCAATCCTGGCGGGGGTATATAATGAGATCCGTCATTTCAAGTTGAGTTGTTCAGTTCTGAATACGTCGTGAAATATAAATCGTAAAACATAAATAAGCTGTGATTTTGTTTGTGAATACTGAGTTCTGTACACAGTGACTAGTAAAATAAATTATTTAAAGCTGAACAGTGTTTTCTATAGCGAAACTTGCTACAGTATTCCATTCTTTTCCAAAGGGCAAGGATTTAGTGCCTTCTACAATACAAAGAGAGTGGGTGCATCGCTGCAGAAGAAAAGACAAGTTTAATATAGATTTTTCGACATTTTGCTCCGACCATTTTACAGTTAATGACTATAAAAGAGATTTACAGCATGAGTTATTGGGTAAGTAGGTACAGGTTTTCTCTTTATATAGGTATTAACACCCCCCTTATCTTTTTTATTTAACGTATCTGGAAAAAGTGTCTCGAATAAAAGTTTGATGATTTTTTTATTAAATTGCAACTTCTTCGAGGTCAATATCTTTTTATACGTCAATTTTAGGTATAGGGAATGCTACCTATATTTGTTCTGATTATAATTGTGTATTTTTGTTACTAAATAAATTAATAAATAAATCTTACAGTATGCCAATGCATATGACTAAGCCAGTTGGAATAATGAGATGGCTGTGGCTGCATCCTGTCGAATGTTTAATGTTTATCCCATGATACTACGACAAACACGTAGTATCATGTGTTTATCCGAGATGGCTGCATTCTGTCGAATGTTCATCATGTCGAAAAGATCGTGTACGATCGGAGTACGATCGTCTGGCAGCGGACGTGTGACCACGATTCAAATTGTCGACTCCGGAAAAAGACGACATGTCCCGTTAGCGTGGTGGGGGAGAGCCATATACGTATTATTAAAATAATAAGTATATGGGGAGAGCTCCAGCGTCAAAACAGCTGTTGGGCGCTGGGAGATTGAATGCTGGCGGGAGCGCAAATGCGAGCTCTGTTGCCAAGCCGTTGTTATCAAACACGTTCGGCTGTTAGTAGTAGGGTATGCTAAATAGCTAGCCGTGGATAATAATGCTTATAAATTAGATTATTAAGAGAAAGAAAACACAATTAAATTATTTCTGATTGCTCCAGCACATAACAAAATCGTTATAATACTTTGTTTTTTTTACAAGTTTCCTCTTATTGCTTTGTGGATGATCAAAGCATGATTACGACGATGTATATTTTCAACATGTCTGAAAAAAATTAGAGTTGTGACTGATAATGGGTGTATCATATTAAAGGAATCCAAGTAATTCAATGAGTTTATTTTGAAATACATAAGATGAAGATACCGGGTAGGGTTGCAAATACAGGTTCAAAAATAAGGTGATTTCAAAATAGGTATTTTGATAAAAAGGGTGGTTCCTTTTAATCTTTCTATACAAGGTGTGTAAAAAATAGTGTAGAAAACTCCGGGATTGATATTTTTGTATAGTATCGATAAAAATAAGAAGATAGGTTCTTATAAACATAAGTATGTCCTACAAATATTTGATTTTTATTTTTTTTAATAAATACATAAATACATATATACATTATTTTTGATGTAAAAGTCAATGAATATTAGCAAAGATGGTAATTTCATTGAAAGGGCGTAGTTTTTCCAAGGGTTTTATTACTTTCATTACTCTCCGGAGTTTTGTACAGTATTTTTTCACACCCTGAATGAGTATTAATTACATAAAGGAAAAGGTAGAGTGTGTATAGTCGTTGGAGGGCGGTTCTGTGTCAAGTGACCTCATTGTTTTTAGTGGCAGTGTCGGAATGACTACACTCTATCACAACCAAAAGTAAAACAAACTACACGTGATAAGACATAGAGAAACGATTAAGCCTTTAGCACATGTTATGGTTTATCCCACGTGACCTTTCATTCGTTTCCTTTGTCTGATCACGTGAGGTTTGTCTACATTGGGGACCACTGAGTTATAATTATGGAGGACTATAACTAGGAGACGAATCGACATAGGACTACTAATACATATATATCTAATAATAACCATATGGAAAGCAATTCTACACGCTTGATGTCAGGATGAGATAGAAGATCCCGTTGTTCTGTATATTTTTCGCATAAGTCTATCCTTTTCTATCGCCTGGGGACAGTCCTCCATAGTTATAATCCATAAATCAATAGTGACTCGTGAGTTATGGATTATAACACACTAGTGGGTTATTTTTGACACTTCCCACATAGCCAAATAACATTAAAATGATGTCAGTCTAATGTCATGCCCAAAAACTTCCATTTGGGAAATGACGTTTAACTGATGACATCAGAAAAACGATTAATCTGTATAGCAGATGACATTAGTTTTCAAAACGTTATTGTATATGATGTTTCTGATATATCTTTATAATAATATATAATCATGACCTATTTTCAACTTGATTGCAACATAATATGCTTATAAAAACGTCAGTAATGACGATATTAGGTGAATAAATGTTTTTTGAATTTGAATTTGAATATTTTTATTTGCATATATCTGACGATTTTCTGTCTCGAAAGTAACTTGACGATTACCTGTTTCCTGTTTCTAATATTGTAACAATCAAAATTTATGTATTGATCCGACAATAGTTCCAAAGCTCATAGCCAAAAGAGATAGGTATACCAATATAAATAAAGGGGTACCTACTGATCAATGTGAAAAAACAAAATCACCGAACTCAGTTATAGATTTCTGATGTTATATGTATCAAGTTGAAAAATATGATTAGCGACTCTGTTATATTCTAGTTTCAAAGTTGCCCTTTGTCTATATTCGTGCTTATCTTGGTCTTGGTTATGAATAGACCTATTAACCTTGCCTGAATAAGTACTACTTCTAATGTGAGGGATTCAAAAATGAAAAACTGCATTACAAAACAAACTAAACTACTCAACAAAACGAACGGTACACCCGAAATTTTCGCCTATGTTTGGACACTCATACTTTTTTAACGAATCGATGGAAAAATATGAGGTTTGCACCACGATGTAGAGCATTTCTTTGCGGTTTATGCGGATGGTTCAAAAAATTAATTTCCTCAAAAACTTCTTTTATACAGGGTGGTGAAAAAAGTACTGTAAATTTTCATTTTCTTTACTATCCCCTCATTTCCACAGAGATTTTTTTGAGCTTTTTTTCGATATGCCCAAGTGTTTGTTACGTCCATAAGTCGGGATATTTTTGGAATTTTCTTGATATCTTCTTTCGTTTATGAAATATCGACTTTTTTTCAAAATTATGACACGTAGGGCTTTGAATGGCTTTTCTGCTAATTCTAAGTTTACAACTGACAATGTTATGGCATAGATCTATTGTTTAGCTGTCTTTCTGATGACTTATTGGATACTCAGCAATATTTTCAGTATACAGGGTGTGCCAAAGAATTTTGATCATAAGTAAAGCACTTTTTAGTTATTTTGTCAGGTTTTCTTGAAAATTATTATGTTGGGGATGCTGAATTAAATTCTAATCGACTTTGGAGTGATGTTCAATGTGATTTATCGAAACGGTTTTGATAATTTTGCTGGACTTTCCGTTTTCGAAAAGTCAAGTTATCATAATTTATCTAACCTGTTCAAATATCTTTCCCATTCAAAATTTTGAGCACATTTTGTTACAAAATCTTATTAATGACTTCATGCATGATGTTTTTCCAAAAATGCAAGTCTGTTTGATTGTATAGGGTGCTCGAAAAAAAAAAGTTAGATATAAATAAATGTTTTGATGTGATATTTTTGGAGGATTTTTTTTCTCCTGTATTTTTATCATAATTTTTAGAGTTTTTACACTTGGAAGTATACCGGGTGCCCGGGTATACAGGGTGATCATTTTTAAAATTCTTTTTTGCGCAGTAGAAATAAAATGTTGAAAAAATAGGTCAATAATAAAATTTTGTAACAAAATGTGCTCAAAATTTCGAATGGGAAAGATATTTGAACAGGTTAGATAAATGATAACTTGACTGTTCGAAAACTGAAGGTCCAGCAAAATAATCAAAACCGTTTCGATAAATAACATTGAATATCACTCCAAAGTCGATTAGAATTTAATTCAGCATCCCCGACATAATAATTTTCAAGAAAACCTGACAAAATAACTAGAAAGTGCTTTACTTATGATCAAAATTCTTTGGCACACCCTGTATACTGAAAATATTGCTGAGTATCCAATAAGTCATCAGAAAGACAGCTGAACAATAGATCTATGCCATAACATTGTCAGGTGTAAAAAAAGTCGATATTTCAAAAACGAAAAAAGATATCAAGAAAATTTCAAAAATGTCCCGAGGTATGGACGTAACAGACACTTGGGCATATCGAAAAAATGCTCAAAAAAATCTTTGTGGAAATGGGGCGACAGTAAAGAAAATGAAAATTTACAGTACTTTTTTTACCACCCTGTATAAAAGATGTTTTTGAGGAAATTAATTTTTTGAACCATCAGCATAAACCGCAAAGAAATGCTCTACATCGTGGTACAAACCGCATATTTTTTCATCGATTCGATAAAAAAGTATGAGTGTCCAAACATAGGCGGAAATTTCGGGTGTACCGTTCGTTTTGTTGAGTAGTTTATATTGTAGCAAGTTTCGCTAAAGAAAACACTTGTCCAGTTTTAATTTATTTATTCAAGCCACTAAAGCACAATCACAACCACAAATATCTATGTTCTTCACAATCAGAGCTTATTTATGTTTCGCGATCAAAATCTGAGCTGCTTAACTAAAATGACGGATCTCATTATATACCCTCGCCAGGATTGAAAGAACATTCCCGTGATTCGTAGAACAGCGCAGAACGTTCGACGCCATCTAGCCTCGTCACAGTATTTCTTTATTCAAAACACAAAAATAGAATACATAATATAGACTATATCGGGCCGAAGTAGAGCATGCAACAGCCTAATATTAGATAAAAGTTCTGATTCTGCATCACTTATGAAAGAAGTCATGGTGCATTCAAAAACTTCAATCCATCTGTGTTTTGTGTCCTGACGATTTTTGTGAAAAAATTGTTTAGCGTCCTTTTATCACGTCTATAAAAAGTTAAAAATGGGTTTGGTTAATCTCCAGAATGTTGATCGAACGAAGAAAACGGTTAATGTGACATGCGAAAAACTCAAGAATACACTTCACGTTAGAAATATTATTGTGCATACAATAAATAGCGGGTATACGTAGTGTTGTAAAATTTCCGGAAATATATTGTACGGAAATATTTCCGGAAATATTTCGGGAAACATTGGAAATATTGGAAATATATATTAAATGACAAAAGTAACATAAAAAAACAACAAAAACTACAAATTTTGTCACAAAAAGTAGCAAACGTAATAGGTAATACATACAGGAAAATATAAATATATTATATTGCAGTGACTGAGGATTATAACAGTATAAAAAGATAAATTATGAATAAAACTTGCGTGTCGGAATGGACGCCAATCGAGAGAGGGGCATGTCTGCGTCGCTGTCTTCCTCTTCATTTAATGTTGGTGTTATTTGGTCTTGACGCCCTTGAGTATTTATAAAAATATCTCCATCAGCGAGCCGTCCAACATCATTTTCGTCATCTGACACGTCCACTATATTATCATCAGTATTTCCCTCCTGCCAGTCAACTTCCTCGCTTATATCTTCATCAATAATGTCTTCACCATTTCCTGACCGTCGGCGTCATTTATGATCTGGATGGCGTCGAATGCGACAAAATACCAAAGTTTAGATTTTTCGCTGGTGCACGTGCAAAAAAGCCTGGGTTTGACGAAAATATGACATATTTCTTTTTAAATTACGAGTGTCATTAGCGGTGTTTCAACTAATATGATGGTTTTTTAAAATAAAATTACAAGAATTATGCTTAACGTCCGAATAACATGTAATTTAAAATATTTCCAATGTTTCCAATATTTCCAATATTTCCAGTAGGCCTTTGGAAATTTCCAATGTTTCCATTTCCATTGAAATATTTCCGATGGAAATATTTCCATTTACAACACTAGGTATACGAATCACTATTTGGTTTTGGTAGCTTCAAGTGTACATTCTGGAAATATAACTAAAATTTTCATGTCGTAAATTTTTGTTTCATTTCAACTATGTCAAAACAGTTTTGTACCTGAAAAGACAAAATCCAAACAAATTATCAATCAATTTTTGAATTTTTTGCTGCTTCGCCCTGAGATTCGTAGTTTTTGTATTGCATAATAAGAACCAATTTTTATGCGATTCTCATCATGTGACGAGACCTCTCAACATATTTTTAAAATAGATAGACGCGCATAAAATGAATGTTCCTTGCCCCTGAGGGCAAGAAACATCCATCCCTCATAATCAGTCACCCCCCAACCATTTTCATTCCCATTGGGCATCATAACCATAGTTATTTTTCCCGAAAGTAGTAAATTCTCTTGTGCTCTCAGTTTCAATTATAATATGATGAAGCCTAAGAAATGTTATTGAGCAATCCACCCTAAAAACTTTCATTGCAATTTAGTGGCGTTTTGGTACACGACGGTGGTGGGCGGTGGACGATGTTCGAAGCTCAGTAGTCAGATTAGCAATTTTTTGAAAATTACATCAAATCACTCTCAAAACATCCCAGAAAAATTTTGCAACAAACAGAAGTGTATTTTTTTTTTAATTTGATTGATTGATATGATTTACAAGATTTTTTTTGGTATTTCGCCACACATCAAATAACAATCAAACTAGTGTTTATTACAGTGACTCGATAAACTATCGAGTCACTGTAGTGTTTATAAACCCGATCTTCTATATTACCTGACAAAATTCTATTAGTAAATAATAAAACCTATCAATATCAAACGTTTCGGAAACGAATCTGCTTCCGTCGTCAGTGAAACCTAAAAAAAGAATAATAAAATTCAAATTCAAGTTAGTTTTTGTGTGATTTTTCAGTAAAATTGTTTTTTTGTGTTAATGACACAAAATGTCACTTTTACTGACAAATTTGTGTCATAAACACAAAAAAAACCATTATACTGAAAAATCCCACAAAAACGAACTTGAATTTGAATTAATTATTCTTTTTTTAGGTTTCACTGACGACGGAAGCAGATTTGTTTCCGAAACGTTCGATATTGATAGGTTTTATTATTTACTAATAGATTTTTGTTCAGGTAATATAGAAGGTCTGGTTTATAAACACTAGTTTGATTGTTATTTGATAGGGTGTGGCGAAATACCCAAAAAAATCTTGTAAATCATGGATGCGCCACGAAACTACAGAGCATATCTGATTGATATGAGTACACCAAAGCCTAATCTACAGACTGCATTGAGAACACACTGCTTATTACCATTTTATATGATATGTCTTATAATGATATCTTAAAGTTATCACGTTTTATGGAACCTAAATAAATTAACACGTGAATTTGGAAAGGTCTTTCTGAGATTGATTGCAGTAATTGCTCAGTCCTGCTCACTTTTCGTGAGTTTTCAATCATGGAAAACACGAACTGAAACACTCGGGACTAGAGGACTCTGAAATAAATATATACCTAGATATTTTGTTTTATTTTTTGCCAGATATGCACATTCGTGTTAAGGGGGACGATATTATACCTAAATTTGCAATTTAATTTACATAAAAAGCAAAATCGCCTAGTACGTATATTCCTACAAAGTTTTCTGTAACTTGGGATCATCAGGTATATATTTTTTTCCTAGGTGATGGAACCAATACAAAATTATATACCTAGTATTGCACGTCGCTTTATTTGCACGTCTAAAAAGAATCACAACTCACAACATGGAAAATAATCCACAAATCCAATGCCACAAAACAAAATATTCGTGTGCTCTACTCCATCCATCCATTTACATATCACCGGGCATTCGACTTGTCCCCTCCATTCTCCATTCGACAAAATCCCCATTCGACAATATACCATATACGTATTATTAAAAAAGTATATGCAATATACCCCAGAGCATATTGTCGAAACTTCCGAACCCGAACGAACGACAGGATGAACATTCGACAGTTTGAGGTTTGAGGCGGTCCCGTTTATCCTGTCGTAAAGATCGAGTACGATCGTCTGGGAGCGGACGAGTGATAACGATTCAAATAGTCGACTCCGGAAAAAGACGACATTTACCGCGGGCGTGGTGGGGGAGAGGTATGGTCGACTACTTATACGTTTTTAATAATAAGTATATGGGTCGACTCCCGTCAAAAAGTCAAAACAAAAAACAACAGCTGTTGCTGTTGGGCGTTGGGAGATTGCATGCTGGCGGGAGCGCAAATGCGTGCTCTGTTGCCAAGCCGTTGTTATCAAAGATGTTCGGCTGTTACTAATAGGGTATGCTAAATAGCTAGCCGTGGATAATAATGATTATAAATTAGATTATAAAGAGAAAGAAAACACAATTAAATTATTTCTGATTGCTCCAGCACAAAACAAAATCGTTAAAATACTTTGTTTTTTTTTAAACAAGTTTCCTCTTATCGCTTTGTGGATGATCAAAGCATGATTACGATGTATATTTTCAACATGTCTGCGAAAAATTAGGGTTGTGACTGATGATGGGTGTATCATATTAAAGGAATTCATGTAATTCAATGAGTTTATTTTGAAATACATAAGATGAAGATACCGGGTAGGGTTGCGATTACAGGTTCAAAAATGAGGTGATTTCAAAATAGATATTTTGATAAAAAGGGTGGTTCCTTTTATTCTTTCTATACAAGGTGTAAAAAATAGTGAAGCAAACTCCGGGGTTGATATTATTGTATAGTATTGATAAAAATAAGAAAATAGGTTCTTATAAACATAAGTATGTCCTAAAGATATTTGATTTTATTTTTTAAATAAATACATAAATACATACATCATGTTTTACGGAAAAGAATATTAGCAAAGATGGTAATTTCATTGGAGGGGTGTATATGATGAAGCCTAAGAAATGTTATTTGAGCAATCCACCCTAGAAATTTTCAATGCAATTTAGTGGCGTTTTGGTACACGACGGTGGTGGTGGACAATGTTCGAAGCTCGGTAGTCAGATTAGCAATTATTTGAAAATTACAGCAAATCACTCTCAAAACATCCCAGTAAAAATTTTGCAACAAACAGAAATGTATTTTTTTTGTATGTTATTGATTGATATGAGTACCTACATCAAAGCCTTATGTACAGACTGTATTGAAAACACACTGCTTATTACCATTTTATAAGATATGTCTTATTATAATATTATCTTATCACGTTTTATGGCACCTAAATAAATTAACACGTGAATTTGGAAAGGTCTTCTGAGATTGATTGCAGTAATTGCTCAGTCCTGTTCACTTTTCGTGAGTTTTCAATCATGGAAAACACGAACTGAATCAGTTTTTCAAAAAATAATTATTTTATGCAACACATCATCACAATGATCAATGTACCATATCATCATAATAGCATACATCATAATAAAGCATATTACCTATATCGTCCCCCTTAACACGAATGGGCGTATCTAGCAACAAATTAAAAAAAAAACAATAATTATACTATTATCAGAGTACTCGAGACTAGAGGACTCTGAAATAAGTCTAGATATCTTGTTTTATTTTTTGTCAGATACGCACATTCGTGTTTAGGAGGACGATATTATACCTAAATTTGCAATTTTCTTTAGATAAAAAGCAAAGTCGCCTAGTACGTATACCTACAAAGTTTTCTGTAACTTGGGATCATTAGGTATATTTTTTATTTTCCCAGGTGATTGAACCAATACAAAATTATATACCTAGTATTGCACGTCGCTTTATTTGCACGTCTAAAAAGAAGATCTGCTCCATCCATCCATTTAGATATCACCGGGCTTTCGACTTGTCGCCTCCATTCCCCATTCGACAATAATATACCTCACAGCCCCAGGCCCCAGAGCATATTGTCGAAACTTCCGAACCCGAACGACCGTTCGTCGACAGGATGAACATTCGACAGTTTGAAGCGGTCCCGTTTAGAGATTGATAATTAGGGGAATGTTTTGTGGGATAATGCTATCAATCTAGTCAGGTATGTAGCCGGCGAGATGCCTGTGGAGTTCCCAAGCGGTCACCCATCCAAGTACTACCCACGCCCGACGTTGCTTCACTTCGGTGATCGAACTCGAACGGGAACCGGTGTTACATTACAACGTGGCTGACAGTCGCCCCATCATCAGTGGTGACGTTACAGCGAGTTTGACCTTGCCAGACAGATTCGGCAAACTGAGCAATCCTGTGTAGTTTATAATCATTGGATGGAGATCAGCTTTTTATCATTCCAGTCGGTGTTTTGCCCATGATACCTACTCGTGGTTCGTGGTTTTGCCTGAGTTACATTTAATTTAGCTTCGAAGTGGAAGTGACAGATTTCCGCTTGTCAAACGGGAATCATGTACTACCGTCCACATTGTATTTGGCGTAAATGTAACTTTGAACACAAATTCAATGTAGATGGTAGCATATTATTATGATTCCCGTTTGCCAAGCGGACGTGAAATAAGATGTAAACCTTACATTTGGTAGTTTGAATCTGGTCCAATTTGGACCAAAATATCTTCCATATTTCATAATTCGTGCTGCTCTGCTAGGAATTTGGCAAAAATATCACAAAATCAATACATCAAAAACCAGAAACACAACAAATCTGATCACTATGATGACAGATGACATGGTGATGACACAACGTCAAACGTTAAATACGAGTTTCAAAATCTCTTTTTTGTCTCCTCTCCGTTATTAATGTTTTGTTTTCTGCGCATGCTTAGTATAGCGAGATACGTTAATAACGTTGAAATTAATAAGTTGTTCAAAAACTCCCTTTTCAAGAACCATTAGTTAAATTATTTGGTTGCGATAAATTTCCTAGAACCTTTATAAAACCAAAAATGTTTATCGGGATCTCTTGGCTATGAATGAACTTTGTAACTATTGTCGGATCAATACATTAATTTACATCGTTACCGTTACAATGATAGATACAGGTAATCATCAAGTTATTTTCGAGACAGAAAATCGTCATTACTAATATCAATAAAATAAGTGGTCGACTGTTATGGCCGATTGCACCAACCTTCACTTAACAAAGACTTAACTAAGGGGGCCTTAAATTTTAAGCAGCCCTCAATTCGTTTTCATTTGCACCAACACTCTTTGAGGGCCCTTAACTAAGTGTGTTCTAGATTTGGCAACGTTGATCAAATTTAGTCATTTCTAGTAACTTTTCCAATTTTTCATTATTTAGGTTGAAAACCTAGAACAATGCGATATGTCATAACCTCATTTGTTTTTGTTCACAGAATGGTGGTTACATGTTCTGGTGATATTGTTTACAAGTTTTATCTGACCACTGCTAATTTATTGCGTTTTTGGCAGGTTTTCTTTAAACACACGGGAATGGATGCAAAACAAAGAAACCCTGAAAGCAGGGGCGTAGCCACGGGGGATCCCCCCCCTTGATCAGAAAGTATAATTGAAAAACACATTTAAATTTAAATTATGAAATTGTAGCGGTCTTAGAATCTCTTGGAAAATTCATGCATTTCAGCAAAGAGAGGTCATTTGGGATGCGTAAATTTCCAAACTAAGGACTAGGTAAGTACTAAGGAGGTAGGTACAATATGAGAATGCACACTTTGTGTATTGCTATGCTCACCAATTTAACAAGGAACAAGCAATGTCAAGTATAACGAGCGTATTTTTTTTTTAATAAATCTGAATGGAATTTCCATTTTTTTTCAAATTCCTCTGACATAACTGCAGCCTCAAAAGATGTTTGTGACAAACGATTCAAACGAATACCAAGATCAGTAGTTAGCACAAACGCGTTGGAGCACTAATTCGTACTTTAGCAGACGCTGGAAGTATACCCATAAATGTTATGAGTCCTGGATTTGAGGGAAAATTGATTAAAAAGGAGGGAAAATTCCTCATAATCTTCCGCCTGCGGCGCGGTGTTGGAGCACTAGTTTAGTCTGTAGCAGACGCTGGGGGTACCCATAAATGTTATGAGTCATGGATTTGAGGGGAAATTGATTAAAAAGGAGGGGAAATTCTTCACAATTTTCCGCCAGCGGCGCTCCATCTGTCCGAACCCAGAACCCCCCTTATAAATTGTCTGGCTACGCCACTGCCTGAAAGTTATGTACTTCACCTGTCATGATCATATTCGAGTTGATCTTCCATCTGAGTCAAGATATTCAAAACAGTTTGCTTTATCTGAATAAAAGTCTCCTAAAAAACCCTATGATCCATTTCCTGTGATTTGGCCGCTCATACATTTTTCGAGGTAGGTATTTTGGTAAATCTAGTGTATCATCCAAACTCCAAATAGTTCAAGTGATCCATTCTCACTACTTATGACAATGGACTGTTCGAGAGACTCCTAAAAGTATTCTTTAATGTAATTTATATTACCGATGCTGCCACGGCTAAAAGGCCAAAAAATCAAAAATGATGTTTTCATTTAGACGGATTCTACTTAATATTGGTTTGTACAACCAGATGGATGATGTGCCTATATAGTGATTAAAATTTGAATATACTTTCTCAAATCTGAATTGAACTTGGAGAATGTCTTAAATGACAGACAACAGGCGCAATAATCACATTAAAATTATACAATGTCGTAGCCAAACTCCCATATAACTTAACACACGGCGTCGATATATTTTCAAAAATAAATCATAAATGCCATTGAAAATTAATAATTGATATAAAAAGTCAGTAACGACAATAACAACTGTATCACAACCTCGAATTTATTTCGTTTACAGAGATAAGTCAGCGTTAAGTGGTCATCAACGGAGACTTAATAAAGGGAGCGTTAAGGGAAGCTTAAGCTTTCCTTAACGTTGGTGCAAACAAAAACTTGAAGTTAAGGGTTCCTTAGCGTCAAGTAGCCGTTAAATAGGTTGGTGCAATCGGCCATTTTAGGCCCGTTTCTCGACCTCCAAATCTGAGCTACATATAGGTATGACACATGCAACAAGATTGACAGTCAAATATTAAAGCAAAGGTTATTTCAAAGATGTCTAATATCTAGTACTATATAGTAGCAATAACTCATAACAAACTCATCCATATTTCCTTGGCTTCTCTAAAAGTGAATTTATTTGTGAATTTGCCAGAATTCAATTGAGGCTGGTAGCGTAAAAGTGGAATATATAGTCAAAGGTGGAAACCAAACAAATTTTAATAAATAACATAATATTATATGAATTTCTACAAGAAACACAAAATGTCTTGTAGAAAGGCACTGATGAAGGTGGTTTCACCGAAAGCGCTTTGCTAAAAAAAATTTTACGACATACAGGTTATACAAAATTCTTCTTTTATTATACTACTTCACGTGTACTCAATCATCCTCATTCCCCTTTTTTTAGTTTACTTATGTTGTTTTATAACTTTTCAACATTTTCAAAAACCCATGTTGTAAATGGAGTGCATATCTTGAGTTCCCCGTGCATATCAGTGACTGTCCCAAGTTATATCGCGCCAGTGTGGCAAATCGGGACAGGGATGTTTTAAAAAAAAAGTGCCGAAAATGCTTACCTTTTTGAAACTTCCATTATCCTTATTCAAAGTACCATTAGGAGAATAGTCGTGCACGGATTTCTCCTGAAATTCAGCTTTATTGCGCATGTGATTGAGCGATTCTCTCATAATGACGAAAGCCGTATTTTCCAGAAAAAAAACCATACTCTTTTATGCGACAAATCTACTAGGTCAATCCAAGATATTTCTGATGATTTTCGTGAGAAAAAGCATGTGCACTTTGGCTTTGGCCAATTAACCTTAAAATAAAAAATCGTACCTACTTATTGACCTTATTGAGTTGTGATTGTTGTGAAGTGAGTTTTGAGGTGGTTTGTACAGCTGGTTCGTAAAAAAACTGGTATTGCTCATAGAAATGCTTACAAAATTGAGCAGTGTAATATTTGTTTTGACAAAACTATACGACAGTGACATGTCATTCAAGTGAAAAGTTTGGGTATGTTATGATGTATGTATGTAAATAATTGATTTGAATCAGGTAGATTTGCAAATTTTGATACACACATTCGATCAATTCAATATTTTCGCTTTAGTTCCTGTACTCATGTGAGGATTCATTTGAAAAAAATATTCAAAAGTATCAACCTAGTAATAATATGACGTCATACTTTTTTGTTTTGTCAAAAAAAATATTACACTGCTCAATTTTATGAACATTTCTATGAGCAATACCAGTTTTTTTACGAACCAGCTGTACCTAAACTGATCTTATGTTATTATTTTTGTGAAATGGACGAACCACGGATTTTTGATGTTGAGGCTTATTGAAGAAGCTGTTAATATTATTCCAAAGATATATTTTCGAAGACAAAATCCGTTTGAAGTGATATCAGATTTCATTGGTTCAAATGCAGGAGAATCGCCGCTTCATCGTGAATAGGTCGTAAGGACAGCATGTGAATCTAGGGAGTGGGAGAAAATTCGCGCTAAGAAAAACCTATCAAGAGAATTTTTTCTCATGATAGTGATAGCCAGTTGAATCGTTCACGGGTATAGAACGATCAACCGGGTAGAATTACAACTGCGTTCACGACCCTGAAATATTTTACCGGGAAATACATCCCAAGCTAAACTTTTAACTCGCTTGGCAGCATGGGTAAAGTTTGCCCCAGTCTGTCGAGCATGCGCATTTGTTTCTAAAATGTCTATCTAGATTATTAGCATGGGTACAGTTAGGAAACGAAACAAAAAATTTTTCTTCTATACATGGCAAAAGTGAACCGACTTTTCAGCTACATAATCTGAAACAATCAAATTACCAGTTTAACCATCAGTTTTTTCTTCAAATAAACAATAATCTGCTCAACTTCAATGTAAAAATCAAAGAAAAACTACGTTTTCAAACCAGCGCGGCATAGACACTTTAAGCACGTCCTAAATATCAAACGTATCCGTATCCGCATCAATCTGCGCATGCTCAGAATAGATGCGGGGGTTCCGATTCGTACCGTTGCACGTATCTTTGGTCTTTCATCGTATCCGTGTCTGAGAACGCATCTCAACTAATCGAAAAATTATAACAAATGCTCTTCAAAATCGATAACCGAAAAATACACAAACATCCAAACCAAACCAAAAATATAAACAAAAATCAATATCTAGGTTTCAAAACGCGAAGTTTGACAACTTTGACGTTTCACCAATCCGTTTCGTATAGGTACGTAGAAGCGATCGCTTAAGCGAGGTTTTCATATTGTAAGAGCTAGGTTTAGCTCGTAGATTACACTTGCTCAACTCGGTTCGGTTGAGCAGCGGAAAATATAGAGTTTACTGCCAGAGAGCAGCCTCACTCTCTGCTATGGCCAAGTGGGCTTGGGCACAGTACATTTGTTGAGTAAAACAACGTTTTGAGTAGTTGTTGAATACTGATCCTTTATTTCCCACGACTTGCTTATATATGATCAATTGTTATAGTACACAATGATGTTATCCAAATATTGTAGTAAACATAATTGGACGGTGTTATGCAACAACCGTTTAAGCCACACATTTTTAGAAATGCATGTTTTTGTTGAAAAACGTTCAATATAAGCTGAAGAACGGCAAGCAAAAATCATTTCACCAACATTTAGAGATTTACGCCATCTATAAACATTTATACTAAGCCACAAACTCGCTATTCTCCCACCAAAGATTTGCTAAAATGATCTATCCCACATTATGTGGAATAGATCATTGTTGCGAATCTCTGAAACAGATGATACAGAAATTATTATTTTCGTTTGTGTTCACTTTGGACCGGCTACTCTTTCTATATTTGAGGAGATATTTCAAAATGAATGAAACTCTTTCATTGCCACTTTTTCTCCTTTACAAGATAGCGTTATTAAATTGAAGAACCGACGTTTCGTCTATTAGCAGCCATCATCAACTTTTATTTTTTAAATACGGCCCTGGATTTTTTATAACGGATTTTAAGAGCCCTTTTATGTTATTTAACCAACGATGTATCAAAATTATATTAATGGATTTCTCCATAAGAACTCATGTGTTAGAGAGAGACAAAAAATACATTTTTAATATGATTAAAAATAAACACATTTTTTTAATAAGTGCGATACATCGTTGGTTTAGGAACAAAATAGGCTCTTAAAATCCGTTATAAAAAATCCAGGACCGTATTTAAACAAAAAAAGTTGATGATGACTGCTCATAGACGAAACGTCGGTTCTTCAATTCAATAACGCTATCTTGTAAAGGGCAAAAAGAGGCAACGAAAAAGTTCCATTCATTTTAAAATATCTCTTCAAATGTGGTCAGAAAAAAATGAAAACGATTTTGACAAATTTCGGTTTTTTTCGGATAATTTCGGACCTCAATCCAACCAACTTTGTATCTCTTATACGGTTTAGGAGATCCCCATGCATACACTCGAATTTGTAACAAAAGGCAGGAAAAGGACGAAAGCTCGATTCGAAAGAAATAGATTCTCCTCTTCTGTGACCACAGGGATAGGAACTGTCAAAAGAAAAAGTCAAAGACTTAAAGAAAATCCATAAACTGATTCCGCAGGATGCAAAACCCTTCTATGGTTTTCCCAGATCTTTTGAAGTTCAAGAATGTCAAGAAGATGTTGAAGGAATCGGATCCACTCTGGATTTTGAGATAGATGAAACCTACATGGAAGACGCTTAACTTCTAGAATTTATCTGATGTTTAACTTTAACAGAGATGTTGAATTATCTAAAATTTATTATTGCAAAATTTTATTGAGTTGCTTTATTGCTGAATGGCTTTCTTGGGATTCGCAGTTTTGCATAAAACGCCTAACCCTCTTCAAGAAAGATTTTTTTTATAAAAAATTTGATTTTTTTTGTTCATATCCAAATCTGTAGCTCTGTAATGCATTTTCTACCAAAAAACATGAATAAATAACCTACTTTTGGAAACCAGATTTTTTTTTATGTGTTCCATCTTTTGTGCTCTATATTTCGAAAAGTTATAATTGTGGTTTAACCACTTGTTGCATAATACCGTCCAATTCTACTATGCACTTCCGTTCGTGCTTTCGTCGGCAAAATAATCATATCATGACCGAGTGACCGACCATGGTTCGGGAACGTGATGATTAATCAGTTTTCCTACCTATCTGACATTGAACTTGAGTGGGTTCATAACCTATCACGAAATTATTAAAAATTGGAAATGTATTAAACTTAGAAAATAATGCATGTTTAATGGTGATTAAACATTCTGCCGCCTCTCCACGATGGACGAACGTAGAGACATCAACTCTATGTCTTCGTTTTGGCCTTGTTGTTTGTCTACTTCCTAGTTTTGCCTCTTCGGTCTTCTCCTGATGATGCGTGTCCCTTGTACGCCAACCTAGAATCACCATAATGAGTATTGTCGTGATGCTGCTCATGATGACTGCGTGCTGATGAATGCTGCGCCATCCCGTGTCATGGATCCTATCTGTTAGAGCCATATCATAATTAGGTATTTTATTAGTACTCTTTCACTACTGAGCGCATTTTATGCTATACAAAGTAGGCGAAAGTTTTGACATGATTTTCACCTGACATTGAAAAAAAAAGTCAAGCGATTGATAAAAAATTAGGGTATTTTTCAGCACCATATTGTAAAGTTTCACTCTGATAAATAGAGGACAGTTTCTTCAAGAACGACTTTTATTTAAGACTCGAGCCGTGTACTCGATTTAAGACGGGTAGTCTTATGTTGATACACCCGATATTTTGGCGACCGTGACAAAATTGTTGAGTTTTATAATAACATTATGTCTCTTTAGGGTTGTGAGTCATGTTTATAGGATCAAACGCTTGCAAGTAATACATCCAGAAATTGCTGATTTCATGGTTCGACGTCCTCCTAATATCCAGTAATTTTCGCGAAGGATACTCATCAACCCTTGCACTCCTGCATGACATGACTTGACGTGTTCTCTAAATATCAGTTGATTCACTAGAAAATGATGGGATGGAAGCACAATTCGAAAGCGGAAATGTTCACTGTCAATTCTATTGCTAACACGTGATCTCATTCGGACCAAGCCGTCTTATGTTGATACACCCGATATTTTGGCGACCGTGACAAAATTGTTGAGTTTTATAATAATATTATGTCTCTTTAGGGTTGTGAGTCATGTTTATAGGATCAAACGCTTGCAAGTAATACATCCAGAAATTGCTGATTTTATGGTTCGACGTCCTCCTAATATCCAGTAATTTTCGCGAAGGATACTCATCAACCCTTGCACTCCTGCATGACATGACTTGACGTGTTCTCTAAATATCAGTTGATTCACTAGAAAATGATGGGATGGAAGCACAATTGGAAAGCGGAAATTTTCACTGTCAATTCTATTGCTAACACGTGATCTCATTCGGACCAAGCCGTCTTCTCCTTTGAAAGCATCCAATCCACTCAACTTTTTCCCGTCATTAAGACTCTCTCTTTGTATACGTTTTAGCACAAAGAATTCGGCTTTTTCAATTTCTTCAGATGTCAATTCTCCCTTAAGTTGATGGTTCTTATTTCTGCTGTTGTATGAGAATCGAAATATCCATGCACACATTCGTAAAGTCTTTAAATAATTCGGAAAATAATTAAAATGCCAATCATCACACGTCATCATTTCTTGTTCTATGGTATGAAGAGTTTTTACCAACCTTTTCTTTTTTTCTTTGTTAATCTCTTCTTCATCAAATTCAAAATCGTTTTGGTTCCAGGGTATAAGTTTATCGTACAGCCATTGTGGTCTCTCCCACCATTTCGATTCGAGTAATTTTCTAGCTGAACAGCCTCGAGATGGAAGATCTGCAGGATTTGCTACACCAGGAACATGATGCCATTCATCACTTGTGGTTGTCTTGCGAATTTCAGTTACTCGATTCCAAACGAAGGTGGACCATTCTTCTGCTCTTCTGATCCAGGACAGAACTGTCGTTGAATCAGTCCAGAAAAAATTATTTGTCTTCATCTGCAATGATTGTTTCACGGTATTGTATAATCGAACAGCAATCACTGCAGACATTAATTCCAGGCGAGGTATTGACATCGTCTTCAGGGGAGCTACCCTAGATTTGGCTGCTAACAAATGAACAAACACAACACCATCCCTAACGCCTCTCAAGAAAACAACTGCCGAGAAAGCGTTCTTACTGGCATCGCAAAAAGTATGCATTGTCCACTAGTAGTTAGAGCTATGTCACTTCTGCCTCATTTCCCAAAAATTCCGATAGGTGGCGCCGCGATCACGAAATGTAATTTTTTTATCTCCGCATGTCTTATCACACAGACTTCCGTTCATATATGTGTTATCTTTGTTTAGTATACGGGGTGTGCAAAAAAAAAAAAAGTATGCGGAATGTGGAGATTTGAGTTCTATACATTTTGGTCTTATCTCCCCATGTTATTCTTATGGACTTCCGGTGGTTGGAATTAGTGGGCGGAGCCAAGAATGGAGCGTTCTGATTGGTTGAGATAGTGTGCTATCTCTGTTAAGTATACGGGGTGTGCAAAAAAAAAAAAGTGTGCGGAATGTGGAGATTTGAAGGTATGACGTCATGGCGTTTGTTTGTGGTGTGTGGAACCAAGTATGTGGCGCGCAATGTATAGAATTTTAAAATGTGCATTTTTGAATGTGGAATTGCTTGAATTTGGCTTTGTATAGTTTTGGTCTTATCTCCCCATGTTATTCTCATGGACTTCCGGTGGTTAAAATAATTAGGCGGAACCAAGATCGTATATTTGTGCAGGAAATTGTTATCACGTTCCAGCTGATAAGATGAAATTGCATTGTTGTCACTGTTTATAGTTAGATTTATAGATTTATGGAAATATGGATTGAATAGCAAATGTATGTAGTAGTAAATTGTTGTAAGTCAATGAGGATAGTCAACGCTGCAACCCGTGAGCTGTGTGTGTGTGTGTGTGTGTGTGTGAATTCAATATGTAGCGGAAATGATGCAATTATCGACAACGTCCTGCTAAAAGGAAATGGTGACTCATGTTATTGCGGTTGGTATGATATCAAACAATATGCCCAGTGCAGGATGTGATTTTCTAATTATATTAACATAGGAGATTGTGGTCTAAAGATTCATTTGTAATCGAGACATCAGACAGTTCGTTTAGCCAACATATCGCTCCAAATAACCAACATCAAATTGATAAGCTAGTTGAAATTAGTTCTCTTTCATTGTTATCATCTGCTGCATTGGTAAGTCAACCCACTCGCCCCATTTAAGTGGTGTTTTAAAATATCAATTTTAGATAGATCAAATCATGAGTTCTTTCGAAGAAATTGCCTCTTTGAGTAGTGACATTGTGACAAAGTTCAAAAAGGCATACCCCAAGTTATGTGCCGTCAGAAAAGAGGAGAAAAAGCGGTGGCTGCGGAATATAAATCGAAGCATCCGAGACTTCCAAAGGGCGATGGCTGCACCACTATCCATTGGATTAAGAAAAAGGTTGGTGGCCAATTTGAACCATTTGAAAAGATTCCGGATGCTTATCAAGTCGAAATTTGAGGCACATGTGGGTGGAGGACACAAGCGCAGTAGTCGAGTCAAGTGGGAGGACCTGAAAACATCGTTTGACTCCCGCATAAGGACTGGGGTAATTATCAATCAAACACACTTGAATCTAGGGGATTTTTTTAGTGATTCATTTTTCCTATTCAAAGTAAGAATCAACAAAATTTTGAAAGAGTTCAGTGCTATAAAAGTGAATGCAACTTTTTGCGGTGAATTCGTTGTTAGCAAAGATAACGTTGAGCACCTCGAATATAAATATTTTCCCACAAAAAATCAAACTTTGGACATGGGAACCAATTTGATTGAGTGGTTTGATAATTTTATCAGTAGGCCAATTTTGCAAAAAATGGAGGATTTTCAAGAACGTGACAGTGGGTGGGCATTAAGAAGAATTATCAGTTTAGAGATTTGTATTAATAAACATAGCTTTGGGGTGGGTGCTTCATCCTACATTCCTTTGCCCAATCAAATTTCGAAGAAAAAAGCATGTATTAACATTAAAAATGATGATAACGCGTGCTTTTATTGGTGTATAGTCGCTGCTTTGTACCCAATCAGAAAAAATTCCGATAGAGTTGAATCATATCCACATTACACCCGCGTCCTTAATACAGAGGGTTTGGATTTTCCAATGAGTCAACAAAATTCATAAATTTGAAAAATTAAATAATATAAGTGTAAATGTTTATATGTTGGAAATGGTTCAAAATAAAAAGAACGAATTGTTCAGTGTAGTACCATGTCGATTGACGAACAATAAGTTGGAAAATCATGTCAATTTACTAATTATTCAAAACAAATATTTTCCAAAAATTAATGATTTTGAACCATTGCCAAATATTAAAAATGAGATTGAGATTTCCTATCATTATTGCTTGATAAAGGATTTATCCAGGTTAGTGAGATCACAAATAAGAGAAAAAAATAGACATAAAATATTCATTTGTGATAGATGTTTGAACTATTTCCAGTCTCAGGAACGGTTGAGTGAACATTCAAGTGTGTGTGAAACAAAAAATGCTTCAAAGATTTCATTTCCCAAATATGATCACGTTTCGTTCAAAAATCACATTTATAAACAAAAAGCGCCATTCATCATATATGGGGATTTTGAATCAATTTTACAAAAAATTCCTGATGAATTAACACATTTGAAAACTGTCAATTTTCAAAAGCATATTCCATTCAGTATTGGATTTTTATTCAAGTGTTCCTATGACGACTCGCTAACCTTTTACAAAAGATACCGCGGCAAAGATTGTTTAGATTGGTTTTGGGATCAACTTAAAAATATTGCGAAATTTGTTGAAGATAAGTTGTCTAAAGTTGTTCCCATGTCAGAAGTGTTGGACAAGAGTATAGCAAAAGAGTGTCACATTTGCGAAAAACCGTTTATTGACACAGATCAGATTGTTGTTGATCATGATCATTTTACAGGTGATGTCAGAGGATTTGCTCACTCAAACTGTAATTTAAATTTCAAGAAACAATTCATTGTTCCAATTGTATTTCACAATCTCTCAGGTTACGATTCCCATTTCATCTTAAAAGCCATAGGAAGGGTGGAAAAATTCAGTATTCTTCCAATTAATAAAGAAAAATACATTTCTTTCACTCAGTTTGATGATGAAACTAGTATAAAGTTTAGATATATCGATTCACTACGATTTTTAAATTCATCTTTGAGTTCATTAGCATCTACATTGAAATTGGGTGATTTGATAAATCTAAAGAGGGAATTTGCTTCATGTAATTCAAACCAATTCGAATTATTAAGACGTAAGGGGGTCTTTTGCTATGATTATGTTGATAACATGGCTAAATTGGAGGAAACAAGTTTACCACCCAAAGAAATGTTCTATTCAAAATTATATGATGAAAATATCAGTGATGAGGAGTATTTACATGCCCAAAAAGTATGGGATGAATTCAATATTCAGAATTTGGGTCAATACAGCGATCTGTATTTGAAAACAGATGTGTTGTTGTTGAGTGATGTCTTTGAAAACTTTAGAATCAATGCACATAACATTTATGGTTTGGACCCCGCGTGGTATTACACTTTACCAGGTTATACTTGGGATTGTATGCTGAAATATACAAAATGTGAGCTGAGGCTGTTGAAAGACATTGATCAAATTATGTTTATTGAAAAGGGGTTGAGAGGGGGAATTTCAATGTGCTCAAATAGGTATGCTGAAGCAAATAATAAATACATGGCAGAATATGATGAATCCAAACCATCAAACTACCTACTCTACCTCGATGTGAATAATCTTTATGGGTGGGCAATGATTCAACATCTACCATACGATGGATTCGAGTGGGTTGATCCCATTGATTTACCAAATTTCGATGTTACTTTAATCGAGGATGATGCTCCGGAGGGCTATATTTTGGAGGTAGATTTGGAATACCCCGAAACACTTCATGACTTGCACAGCGATTTTCCATTCTGTCCTGAACATATGGCACCTCCAAAGTCCAAATTTCCAAAATTATTAACAACTCTTTACAACAAAACAAAATACGTCATCCATTACCGCAATTTAAAGCAAGCTCTGAGCAATGGTATTAAAATTACACAAATACATAGAATTTTGAAATTCAAGCAAAGTCCTTGGTTAAAGTCATACATCGAACTAAACACTCAACTTCGATCAACAGCCACTAACGATTTCAGCAAAAATCTCTTCAAGTTAATGAATAATGCTGTATTTGGTAAAACAATGGAAAACATTCGAAAACATCGTATTGTGAAACTGGTTAATAAATGGGAGGGTCGATATGGTGCAAGCAATCTGATTTCCAATGCAGCATTTCATAACCTAACAATTTTCGCCAAAGATCTGGTGGCTATAGAAATGAGGAAAACGAATCTCATTTTCAATAAACCACTTTACATCGGTATGTGTATTTTGGACATTTCAAAAATTGCAATGTATGATTTTCATTATAATTTCATGCTTGAAAAATCTTTTTCCGAAAAACCTAAGCTTCTGTATACAGACACGGATAGTTTCATCTATGAAATCAAGTGTAATGATGTGTATGATGAACTCATCAAAAAAAATCTTTCAAAATTTGACACCAGCGATTATCCTTCAGATAACGTTTATCAGATTCCATTGGTAAATAAAAAAGTTTTGGGGCTGATGAAGGATGAAGCAAATGGTAGAATTATGACACATTTTGTGGGATTGAGGTCAAAAATGTACTCATATAAAATTCAAGGTGTTCAAAAATGTACGAAAAAAGCGAAAGGGGTAAAGTCTTGTATTGTAAAAAACAAAATAACTTTTGATGATTATGTGAAATGTTTAAAGACAAATGTGGAAAAAATGGTTAAACAATGTACAATCCGATCAGTCAAACATTCCGTTTACAGCACTGAACAAACCAAATTAGCCCTTAATGCCCTAGATGATAAACGCTGTTTGATTGACAACAGTCACGACACTCTTCCATGGGGCCACTACAGTCTAGACTAGAAATTTGTTGTGTAAGATTTGGGGAAGTAGGCTTAATAACTGATGGTTTGGAGTAAAGTAGATAAATATTGTCACAGTAGTATAATCCATTCAGTATAAAAAAAAAAATTAACAATGATGATGTCAACAGGACTTCCAGCAGGAGTATTGTTTCTGAGCGCTTTTTTTAACAATACCTTGTATATACAAGTAGATTTAAATATACAAGAAACGTTTATTTGCGTATCAGCCAATCATAATGACTCTTGGCCATCAAACTGGAAAAAAATGGATTGTTAATAATGGATTGATTAGCTATAAAATTGATGAGTCCTTTAGAAATGTGTCATATTTAGCTTACAAGTTAAGACTTTATTTTGTAGATGAAAATTTTGAACCAACAAACTGGAATGTACTTATTGATTCGTTTGAATGTGAAAATCATATAGAATTAGTCATTATATCAATCTTTGCATCCATTTTTTGTATCATGCTACCCATTCTAGGATATTTGTATAGAAATAAAAGAATTATCTACTAGCAAGTGTTTTTATTGAATTACAAGATATTACAATACATTATTTTTCATAACCCATGAATTATGAGTAGTATCCATTCCCAGCCATTTAACATAAACTTTATTCCCCTTCCGTCTTAGAATTTTCTCAACCAAGTAAACGTCAGGATGTTTAACTTTCTGTAATTCTTCCTGATAGAATGCACCTTGTATCTCCTCACCTCTATGATCTCGCAAAATGTATGTTGTGGGATTAGAAATTTTAATCTTTTCAATCACAAATATTTCATTTGACCAATTTGGCGTATAGCCCTTTGAAAACATTTCCCGGAACTTGCTTATTCGTACATAATCCCCCTTTTTGAATTTTGAAGGAGTCATTGTTTTTATACGACCATAAACTTTTGATAGTAACTGCTTTTCATGTTTTTTAGATACTTGTATAGGTTTCATTCCAATAACAGAATGTTTGGTATTATTGTATTCTGATACTATCTCAGGTAATATTTTTAACCATTTATAATTTCCCTGCAAACTGAATTTTTTCCACATTCTGTTTTTCAATGTTCTGTTCACCCTTTCTACGATGCTAGCTTTCATGTTGGAAAATGTTGAGTAGTGATTGATGTTGAATTTTTTCATCAAATCTTGGAACTCTGTATTAAAAAATTCCTTTCCATGATCTGTTTGCAAATTTTTAGGAGGTATTTTTAAACTTGTTAAAATTAGTTTCATTGCTGTGGTCACATCCTTAGCAGTTTTGGTTTTGACAGGAATTGCCCAAACAAATTTTGAAAACACATTAATTATGACCAAAATATATCTATATCCTTTGTTTATTTTTGAATATGGTTGCATTTCAACTAAATCTGCTTGAAAAAGATCATTGATTCCCTTTACAATTACTGCTCTTCTTTTAAAAAATCTTCTGGCTGGTTTGTGTAGCTCACTCACCACATCTTCTTTGATAGTATTCATTATTGAACTGTTTTATTTTCAATCAATACAGGACATTTTATTTGTAATTCGCCATAAAATTCTTTTATTTTACTATTAGCTTCACGTCTAAACGCAATCAAGTCATTTTTTTTAACACTTCTGTTTTCTAATTTTCCCCCTTTACCATTAATTAACAATGAGACATCTTTCTTTAAATATTCTCCATACAAAATGTTTCCCTGTTCGAAAGGAAATCTATATGATTGTTTTCCATCCGGCATTAAAACAAAATTTGTCTCGCCTTCTACATATCGGCCAATAAATGGTAAAACCATTACATAAGATAAATTAACCTCAGAAAGATTAAATAACTTGATATTGTTTTCTGTTTCATCTCTCTTGAATAAATGAGAACCGAACTTGTTGAGTGACATTTTCGGATTGATTCGTTTTACGTATTTGAGATTGTATTTATGCAATGACTTTAGCTTCACGCAGTTCTTCGATTATTGATAGTATTTCATTATTATGACCAGTATGACCAGCTCTCATAGAAGCTGTTATTAGTCTCAATCTATCGACAAGTTCGTTGATATTATTCCAATAAACATAGTCTGTATCTCTTTTATTAATCTTCCACAATCCCTTTCCTGTCCGAGCTGCTCTACTACTACTACTTATTGGAGGTTTCAGTTTCTTTAAAAAACGAGAATATAATGGTTTGATGTGTCGTGTTTTTGTTATGCCATGTTTTTGTAGGTATGGTCCTATTATGGTTATATATTTTGAAGATCCATTTCCCTGCACACGTTCATTTGGATCAGAATTTCTTCGATATGCATTGGTTTTAGCTAAAATATCCATATAATTATCCAAATCCTCATCTTCATAGTCTTTAGGATATTTTTTAAATAGTAATTCGTACAATCCTTTTGTACCATCATAAATTTTTCCATCTACTTTTACATTTTTTCCAATAATTTCTACAAATTTAAGTGTGGTCTCCAAATAGAATTTATCAGTATCTACATCATGTACTATTCCATAATGATGATCAAAATTATGTTCAGTATCCTTCACACTAGCATCGATATAAACTCTTGGTAGTGGATCAAAACTTTGTAACCATATTTCATATGGTTGAGTGTCGATTAAATCTTGAATCGATTGCCTTGACTGTTCCAATATATCTGAAACATTTAAATTATCCGAGGTTTCGGGGGAAGTTTGAGCTATAACACTAGTTTCTAGTATAGTTGGTAGCTGACTACGTTCTTGTATATTGGTAGGTAACTGACTAGGTTCTTGTATAGATGGTAATTGACTAACAGATGCAAGGCTTGTATCAAAAAATGATGGTATTTCCATCGGTAGAATGGGGGTTTTACCAGTTCTTGTCGTAGGTCTTGTAGGTGTTGATGTCTCATAAAATAATCTTGAAGTTAAACTTGGTTTAGGTTTTTTAAATGGTGTTGCGTAATACATAGAAGTTTCAGGTTCTTCTTTTACTTCTTCAAATTCTTCCTTTATGTTGAAAGGTTCATTTATTTTAGAAATAAGTTGCTGTAGTGGTTGAGTTATTGGTTTGTAAGCTTGCTCTAGTTGTGATTGTGTAGTGGTCATAGCTAATTTTAGACTATTATATTTATCCTTGACAGCTTTTCTTGACTTTATCAATTCCTCAGCCATGCTCTTATCCATTTTTATTTATTTTATAAATATATGAATGAATCAAAATTTTTCCTATATCTTCCAGAATTCAGTTCACAATCTTTATCAATAACCAGAAAACTATAAGGCTCTTTCCAACAGTGTGCGCAGAGTTCCTTTAATTGCTCAAATGACATATCCAGCATACAATGATCATTATATATATGATTTAAATTCATAGAATCCTGCTTGAATAAAATTAGCAAATTTGCGTTCTCACGTATAAGTCTTTTCTGAATTGATGAATAACCTTGAAAAATAAAAAAGCAGTCTGTATTTTTATGCCTCGAATGCGTGAAATAGTCCCTTATTATAGTTTGACTTCCACATGGTATATCATCAAATATGATGACTGAATTTGGTGCTATTTCATGAGGAGGAATAATATTTTCATCGCTTTCATACTCGAAATATCCAATCTCTTTCATGGGTGCCAATAGTTGTCTTAAATATCCATACTTTGGCTGTTGTAATGATTTGGAATAAAGGTAAACGTTTGCAAATCTTATTCCATTTGGATGCTCAAGTAAAGCCAACATCACATTGGTTTTACCTGAAGCAGATGGTCCAACAATGAGACACCTTTTTGATTCCCCACCAAATAAATCACCATGCTTTTGAATTGATTTCGTAAAATTCTTCACATCATGGTTTGTGATGGGTAAGGAAAACGATTGTTTTTCTATCCGCATTCTAGCTATCAATAAACAGAATTGTTTTTTGCGAAAGTATTTATACATTAATCAGATGGACATATTGAACAGATAGCATTAAATCGATAGACAATCTTGTTGCAGATTTTCAAACTGAAAAATAGTATTTAAATAATACCCACAAACCTCTATAGGTATAAAATGATTGTACATGCTTCACGAAAGTATACTTCCTCCAAACACTCCAAGAGGAAAGGTCGAGGTTTAATAAACACTCTAATTAATAAAGTACCAGTTGAGCTTCATATCCCTGGCTATCAATTTTGTGGTCCTGGTACAAATTTAGAAGAAAGATTGAATAGGGGGGAGTCTGGTATTAATCCGTTGGATGCTGCGTGTCGAGAACACGATATCGCTTACTCACAAACAACTGATTTACCTCAACGACACCGGGCGGATAAAGTTCTAGCAGATAAAGCTTGGCAAAGAGTTAGAGCAAAAGATTCCTCGGTAGGAGAAAGAATTGCTGCTCTAGCAGTTACTGGAATTATGAAAGGTAAACGGAAACTTGGAATGGGGATGAAGAGAACTGAAAGAAAGAAGAAAAAACGAGTTATCAAACCTCCTAAAAAAATTGGTGGATTTCTTCCATTATTACTTCCAATTTTGGGTGCACTAGGAGCTTTAGGCGGTGGTGCAGCTGGAATAGCTAAGGCCGTTAATGATATAAAAGTATCAAAAGAGCAACTTGAGGAATCACATCGACACAATAAAGAAATGGAAAATCTTTCCAAGCAGGGCAGGGGATTATACATTAAACCCTACAAAGGAGGCACTATCAAGAAAAAATCCATAAAAAAAAAAAAAAAAATCAAATAAAATTTCCACAGAGACCCCTTTCAAATATAGATATATTAAAATATGTGAAAATATTGAATATCCCACATTTTAGAGGTGTATTTATGCGTGACAACCTACCCAAAAAATGTAAAGTGAAGGAATGTGGTATCTTGAATCTAGATAGTGAACAAAATCAAGGAACTCATTGGACTGCATACATAAAAAATAAAAATAGAGCGTTTTACTTTGATAGTTATGGAAACTTGAAACCACCCATCGAACTTGTTAATTATTTGAAAACTCATGACAAAACACAAATCTGGTATTCTTATGAAACAGTACAAAAATTCAATACAAATAATTGTGGACAATTGTCAATCGAATTTCTATATAATAATATGACATGATTGAGAACCAACAGTAACGTTGAGAGTGTCATCATGACTAGCACTATAACAATAACAGGAAATACTTCTGTGTTAAAAGCAGAATTTAATCCACCTATATTTTTGGATGAAAATAAAGAATATTTTCTAGGATTAGCTGATTTTGAATCGTTTATGAGTATACCTAGCATACAACCAGGCAGCAATAAAATATATGTAGCAGATAAAGTTATTACAATTCCAGAAGGAACTTATGATTTAAAAGATATTGAAACATATATTAATTATGTAATTGACGACATTTTTGGAGAAAAAGTTGGGTTTATGATGAAAGCAAATCCAAATACATTAAAATGTCAGATTTATTGCACAAAGGAAATAGATTTCACACCAAATGACTCTATAGCGAAAATATTGGGTTTTAAAAAACGAAAAATCGCATCAAATGAATTATCTGAATCGGATGAAGTTGTTAATATATGTAAAGTAAATGCAATTTGTGTTGATTGCGACATTTGCATAGGATCATATAGTAGTGGTCTACCCGTTCATATAATTCATCAGTTTTTTCCATCTGTTCCTCCAGGGTATAAAATAGTGGAATCACCATTACCAATACTTTATTTCCCCATCAGCGTCAAGACAATCAACAACATCACTGTTAAAATAGTAGATCAAGACGGTGATTTGATTAATTTCCGAAACGAGACCATAACAGTTCGATTACATCTAAAAAATTAAAAAATATGGTTATCAAATATAACTATCGCTATTTCAAACTAACGCCATATAAAAAGGAAAAGCTGTCTATAAAAACCAGTCCAAGACGAAACTCTAACAAGTTAACATCACAAAATCGCCAATTTCTTATATCTCTGGGATTAAAAGTATTGAAATAATGGATATATTAAACGTTAATGAAAAATTATATGTAGATAATTCAATAATAAGCTCTGAGCTTCATTCATATCAACCGTTTGTCTCTTCAAAATTTGAATACAATGATGAAATTCGCATACCTGTTCAAGAACTTGATATATACACACTACCTTCAGGGAGTCATCTTTACATTGAAGGTACCTTGACCAACAATAAGGGTGTTTATTCTAAGAAATTACAATTTGTCAACAATGGAATAGCTTATTTGTTTCGAGAAATTCGCTATGAACTCAATGGAGTTACTATAGATTCCGTAAGAAATGTTGGTTTAGCTTCAACCTTGAAGGGTTATCTTTCATATAATACAAATGAAAGTCTAAAGCTGCAAAATGCTGGATGGTTTCCAAATAGAGATGAAAAGGAAAACATTTTAGTTGATGATAAAGGAAAATTTAATGTATCTATACCTTTGAAAATGTTGATGGGATTTTTTGAAGACTATAAGAAAATCATCTTGAATATGAAACAAGAACTGGTTTTGATCCGAGCAAGCGATGATGTTGATGCAGTTTTATATGTTGAAGATGCGCAAAATCCAACACCCGAAGCGGAAAATCCAAAAGTTACATTTGACAAGATCTATTGGAAAGTACCTCATATTCAAGTTGATATACCACAACAACTAGCTTTAACACAGATTCTTGAGACTAATAAAGATTTGTTAATTGGATTTCGTAGTTGGGAAATTGTGGAATATTCCTCGCTACCTGAAGCGTCCCGTCATACTTGGCCTGTTAAAACAAGTAGTAAACTTGAAGCACCTCGTCATATAATAATTGGTTTTCAAGAAAATCGAAAAGGACACATCATGAAAGATGCTAGTCAATTCGATAATATTGATCTTACAAATATTAGAGTATTTTTGAATTCTGAAAGATATCCATATCATGATTTGTATTTGAATTTCAATGATAACAAGTTTTCAGCTCTCTATGAAATGTTTGCAAACTTCAAAAATTCCTACTATGATATACCAAACGAACCAATTTTCAACCCTCAAAACTTTAAAAATAAGTGTCCAATCACACATATTGATTGTTCTCATCAGAAAGAAACACTTCAAACAGGCACTGTTGTTTTGAGAGTCGAATTCGAGACAAATAATAATACAAAAAAGGATACATCAGTATATTGTCTGATTTTACATGATAAATTATTTAGCTATAGTCCTTTAACCAAAATAGTCAAGCAATTGTAATACGCATGTTCTCAAATAATTATATAAACCATTCATTTATCTAAATAATGTTCAGTATGTCTTCAGAATTGAAGCTCCGCTTATCTAACCATTTAAAGAGATTGGAAGAATTAAAAAAACAAATTCAAGACTATAGTGACAAAAAGCAGATGTTGGTGAAATTCTCACAATTGAAAATATGAAGCTGCTTGTTTTGGATGTACAAGGATTTATAATTGAGAACAAAAAATTTATCCCCAAAGAATTAGCTGCGTTTGATGGAGAAAAAATATGTCATTATATATTTCGATCTCCTTTTGCGGTAGAACACTTGCCTCCAGAACTGCGAAATCAAGCAAATTGGTTGATAAAAAATCACCATTGTATTTCGTGGAATGAAGGATTTACTCAATTACACAAGTTCTCCAATATTGTGAAAAATATAACGAAAAACGTGGATCATGTGTACGTGAAAGGAAAAGAAAAGGCGCAATACATTAGGAAATATTCATCGAAGCCCGTAATCGAACTTGATGACAATCCAGCTTTATCGTTAGAAAAACCACATTGTTTGTTTCATTTATCATCACCTGCAATGTGTGCACTGACTAATGTTTATAATTTGTATAATGATTGTTTATTGGTTGAATAAATACCGTTTACCAAAAAATTATTTTTTATTTCAATCAAAATTTTCATCGAAAAGAAATTTTCACTTTGTGAGAAGCCGATGCATAGACCTCTACACCACAACGCCCACCATTTTTACAAATAAAACACCATATCTATTAAACAAACTTTTTTATTCCAATTCAAATACTTCTTTATAAATATTGACAGGTATAAATTTTTCAAGATCAATCAAATAACCTACAAGATTCATTTCCTTCATAGTCTCCAAGAAAAATCGTAGGTCCGATGTATACAGAAATAAATCGCAGGCTTCAGCAGCTTTCCGATATTTTTCTTCCAGATTTTTGCACTCTCCTTCAGTGTAAAATCTCTCCATACCATAAACCGCCTCATGTTCTGCGTCATATTGAAGATCTCGAAATTCTCTAGCCAGTTCCTCCATTGCAGTAACCATGCCGTATGATGGTATCATCTTGATTAGATAGAACTTGTATGTTGGTTATACTTGGATGGAACTTGACTTGATTGATGAATAAAACGGAATGTCTGAGATTAAATAGCAAACTCTTAAGGAGGGGGAAGTAAAGAAAACAATATGTATGAAACATATTTTCTATTGCTTAGTAAATTTTTTTAACAATTCATCACATGCGAATTCTCCTGCATCTGTACTAATTTGATCAGGGTGTAAATGGAGGATTTCAAGTACACAGTATATATTCACATTATTTATGTTTTTTAAAGGGGAAATAATATTATATACATTTGTTATCAAATCACCATTCAACATATGAACATCCTTTAACAAAGTTTTGTAATATGATAAAAATTCTTGCGATTTCAACAAATTTAAACGATACAATACTAATTCAGCTATATTCACCACTTGATTGATAGTATCTCTAGCCAAGAAAATCTCACATCCACTATACTGGAAAATCTTGATAACTCGTGTTTTACCAAAAAACACAAAATGGATCTCGAAATCATCTCCTTGAATAGGTTGCCATCCAAAGTCAGTTGAATGAAGGAAGTTCAGCATCACATCTTGATGAAACAAGAATGATAACCATTGTTTTTCACTGAAATTCACATTTTGGTCGTATTTGTTTCCACATAGTTTGACGATGGGAATGAATTTCTCACTCAAAGATAAACCGACACTGAGCCACTTGGATTTGGATTTATTCAGATAGTGCACTGTTTCGTTAATTAAAGTGCAAGGTTTTTTGAGCTGATTGATTGGAATGGAGTGCTCCATTTTATGAATTCTATTTCAAGTATTCAAGTAGACTGATCAGACTCTGAGACTGTGTAGCTTTTATTCATTTAAATACTAAGAGAAGGTGGTGGGGATTACTTTTCTGTTCCTATTCAAAAATATTAATTTGTAATCTTGGACGAGATTTTGGGTCTCATGTGATATTTTCTAATAAAAATTTTAGGAATATTCTACTGAGTGTTTTTATTACAAATATAGCATTTCTCTTGTGATCTGGCAGGTCCATCGAAATGTGTTGTTTCATGAGGTGGGTTATAATGTATGAAACATGGGAGTTTGATTTGAAGCGAATATTCATTCCTATATCTTATTGGTAGTTTTCCCCAAATATTCAACAGTTCATATGGTCTTGCATTTTTCAGTAAATAATTTAAAGGAAACATTTCCAATTCTTCGCTTGCAAAATCTTCCAGCTGTTTTTCCCCATTTATATGTAACATAATAATTTCTATGGATGAACAACAATTATTATTCATGATTGGGAAAGTGACTTCAAACTAATATTTTTTCATCTAAGAATTTGTTAATAATTAGAAAATCACATCCTGCACTGGGCATATTGTTTGATATCATACCAACCGCAATAACATGAGTCACCATTTCCTTTTAGCAGGACGTTGTCGATAATTGCATCATTTCCGCTACATATTGAATTCACACACACACACACACACAGCTCACGGGTTGCAGCGTTGACTATCCTCATTGACTTACAACAATTTACTACTACATACATTTGCTATTCAATCCATATTTCCATAAATCTATAAATCTAACTATAAACAGTGACAACAATCATCTTATCAGCTGGAACGTGATAACAATTTCCTGCACAAATATACGATCTTGGTTCCGCCTAATTATTTTAACCACCGGAAGTCCATGAGAATAACATGGGGAGATAAGACCAAAACTATACAAAGCCAAATTCAAGCAATTCCACATTCAAAAATGCACATTTTAAAATTCTATACATTGCGCGCCACATACTTGGTTCCACACACCACAAACAAACGCCATGACGTCATACCTTCAAATCTCCACATTCCGCACACTTTTTTTTTTTGCACACCCCGTATACTTAACAGAGATAACACACTATCTCAACCAATCAGAACGCTCCATTCTTGGCTCCGCCCACTAATTCCAACCACCGGAAGTCCATAAGAATAACATGGGGAGATAAGACCAAAATGTATAGAACTCAAATCTCCACATTCCGCATACTTTTTTTTTTTGCACACCCCGTATACTAAACAAAGATAACACATATATGAACGGAAGTCTGTGTGATAAGACATGCGGAGATAAAAAAATTACATTTCGTGATCGCGGCGCCACCTATCGGAATTTTTGGGAAATGAGGCAGAAGTGACATAGCTCTAACTACTTCCACTCATCAGCTTCTTTCGGACCCGCATTTATCCACCTGGGAATTTTGATTGCTGATAAATAGTGTAAGTCTTTCATCCAATTACGAAAAGATTCTTCCATTGAGGAATCAACTGGTGAGTCCCAAGACAATTTGCTTTTCCAGGCTTTTTGGAGTAAAAGTTTTGGCTGTAAAGTAGTGGGACAGGTTTAACCTATAGGGTCAAATACTCTCTGAGCTAGTGAAAGCATTAACCTTTTCGTCACTGGTTTAGCAAGAACTTCCTCTATGTTCTCGTCATCAACATGGAGACACAAAGTATCATCCTCTTTGTCCCATGTCATCCCCAATACGACAGTAGTAACATTCTGGTTATCTTCTAGAACCTGTCCGGTATACTCCCACCCTCTGAGATCAAACTTTCCCTCGGTCATTATTGAACTTGCTTCTTCAACAAACATCCTCAACTCGTCTTCATTTGCAACACTGGTTACACAGTTGTCAACATAAAAGCTGCTTGACAGTCTGGACACCGTTTGTTCAGAAAAAGGAGCAATCCCCGTAGAGCATTTTTCCGCCATCAGATCCAGGTGATGACCCAATGTAGCTCCCAGTAGAAATGGGCTACAGCTGATCCCAAACACTACCCGACGATGACGGTATATCTTTTGTTTCCCTTCTTTATCAGTCCATAGAAACCGGAGAAAATCTCTTTCTGTCTCATGTATGCTGATTTGTAAGAATGCTTTGCGAATATCTGAAACAACCCCAATCTTCTGTTGTCTAAATCTCAGCAAAATGACAGGTATTAACTCGATCAAGTTTGGCCCTTTTTCGAGACACTGGTTCAAAGATGGACAATCTTTCTCTTTTGCAGACGCATCAAACACTGGCCTTATCTTAGTAGATGCACTATTCAATTTGATGACTGGTCTATGTGGGAGGTAATGTGCATTATCACTTGGTTTATCCTCGTTCACGACTTCAATGATATGTTCATTAATCCAATCTTTGAAAACTTGATCATAGGCTTCAAAATAACCCTCGTTGGTTATTTTATTCAAAGTACTGCCAAGTCTCTTTTTTGCCAGTTGATAATTACTTGGCAAAACTGGATGTCCTTCCAACCAGGGCAGTCTAACTTCATATCTACCATCATCATCAGTGGTAATAGTTTCGAGAAACAATTCATTTGCTGCGGAAGCCATTTCTTCACGATTTTTTCTTTCCGCAGGATCCCTGATCCCCAAGACATCCAATTCCCACAGATTGCTTATCGAAGTATGATTGGCCAACAGTGATAGGGAAGACATAGAATGGATTCTGTCTACTTTAGTCGGTAGTTTACCCATCAAAGTCCAACCCAGTAAGGTTTCTACCGCCACCAATCCACAGTTCAATAGATTTCTTCTTCCTGTGTACAGCTTGCCCGCAATATCGGCGCATATCAAAACCTCTATGGGAGTAGAATCATGAGAATCAGTTATGGTGATGTTCAACATCCGAAGTTCTTTTGTCCATGGACCACCAAATATCGAAGAAACTTCACTACAAATGGTTGCTTGATCGAGAGCCTCGAAAGAACAGCTATAGTTATCATGTCTTAACTTAACATCATAACAATTGTGATTTTGGGACAATTGATTTCCTCCAAATAAGCCATGTAGGATGTTCACCTCTCTTTAAGATTTGTAGCCTAGGAGTTCAGCCGTGGATGACAAAATATATATGTCTTCTGTGATCCAGTATCAATCAAAGCTCGAACATTTCTGAACTTCCCCGAATTCTCCATCGTGACACGCAGGGTCTGTAAGAAAACCTGTGTCCTTGTACTGTTAGCAAGTGATTGATTGGTTTCTGGTATGTGGTTCTTTTCACTGCTCGATCTGTCATCACTCCTTTGAACTGTATCTAGATTAGGACACATCAAAGGTTCGTGCGCTTTACCACAAATCATGCACCTCAGTTTATCTCGACATTTTTTCCATTGGTGACCGATTTTCAAACATCGAAAACATGCACCCTTTGAAGCCAATATAACTTTCTTTTGGTCGTATGTCATACCCTGGGCCTTGAAACAACTTTTGCTATCATGAAATTTCTGACAGAAAATACACTTTTTGACCGAATCCGAATTCATTAAATCTATTGCGGTGGGAGGTTTTTTACAGTTTCCTTCGCACGTGCTTGATTTGTCGCTTCGAAAACGATTAGATGCCTTACTTGGTCCAGCTTGCAAATCAAAACCTTCACCTGCTAAAGTGATACGTTGATCGTTGTCGATTTCATTTTTCAGAAAACTCATCAGACTTTTAAGACGATTTTCTATCTCCGAAGAACCTGCAACATCCGTGGAACTTAATATTGACGGGTTTTCGGAAAACTGCGGTCGTCGTTGCCATACTCTTAACAACTCTGATGGGAGACATGATTCAACTAACGGAAATAGTATAGCTGCATATTTATCTGAAGAAATACCAAGCGTCTCCAACGCACGTAATTGACACTCTAGCTTATCATATAAATAATTTAAATCAATCTTCTTGGCAGAAGAAGTGTTCTTTAAAACTAATTTGAGTAATTCCCGTTGTAGCCTACCTTTTGATCTTCCCAGTTGGCTTCAACAAATTTGGCTGCGGCAGCTCTTGTAGTCGTTGGCGATGGGTGGTAGAGTAGGGTTTCGTTTTGATTAAGATTAAGTTTGAAAAGAGGGCGCCACTTTATTTTTTTATGGGTGAAAACAAAGAAACCTTGTGTAAAAAGATTCACTGTGATGTCTGGAGTGGAAGAAAACACTGCGTGTCCCAAAACACTATAACTAGCATTTATTTACATAAGTATACAGTCTGTCGAATCAGGTTGTAATGAGGATGGTTATAATACCAACCCTATTGATTCACTCACTGAACTTTGATACAGTTTAAGGGGCTAAATATTATTACAAAGTATTTTCAAAAAAAAAAATCTACTGATAGGTACTGTTATAAAAGAGAAAGTTATGTATTGAAAAAGGATTTACAAATCCGCAAAATAGAAAATGTGAATTAAGTTACATTTAAACCGGTTCTACAGGGAGTAAAATGTTCATGAACCTTTTAGCGTGTAGTTATACGTATGTATGTCAATGTACGGCGCAAGTATAAGT
Organism: Orchestes rusci; assembly: GCA_958502075.1. Classification (NCBI taxonomy): domain Eukaryota; kingdom Metazoa; phylum Arthropoda; class Insecta; order Coleoptera; family Curculionidae; genus Orchestes; species Orchestes rusci. The sequence continues at coordinate 59,024,262 of OY293303.1, read as the reverse complement.
ACCATTCAGTTACATAGATAAATGTTATAATCCAGTGATTATAAGTAAATGTTATGAATTAATAAATAACTAGATAAGGAAAATTAATACGACGAAAGAATTTGATATTTTGGTACGAAAGAGTTATTTGAGAAATATTCATGAATTAAAATAGCAGAATGACTAAGATTTACACGTTAAATTTTATGGAGAAAATTGTTGCGTTTATATGAAAAAGAATTATTGATATTAATAAAGAACTGGCCTATTATTGCTGCTGTTGTCTCAAGACCATCAGCCGTGGAGCCGATTCTTTTTCACTTCGGCGCTGCGGGTAACCCCAACAACTCAAAGGGCCATTCCTGTGAGAAACTTCAGCTGCATCACGACAAAGTGATAGTGTTCAGACACCATGTAGATAAGGGCTCCAATGAATACTTGGCCAAAATACCATCAATATCGTAATTTTGTATCAACGGTCAACATCAGTAAGAATGATCCGGAATGGAAGAAAACAACAAAAATAGAAAACCCTGAAACAATGTTCCATTTTCAAAATCCACCTCATGGGGAAAGTAGGGTTAAGGGACTCACCTCGTTAGGTTCTTAAGAATTCAACAAATATCCATGCCATCACTGGTTAAAACGCATCCATATCTTCAGAGGAGGTTTATGGATATTTTTAGAACAGAAAGTTACGTTAAACTTTAGCGATGCATATTAATTTTTAATAAAAAGGCCGCTCAGCACATTTTACGTGTGGCCTTCAGCACATCACGGGAACAAGTCCTCGAGCCAGGCCGAAAAGAAAAATGAAATACTCCCATCGATCATCAATCAAGAGTGTCAGATGGACATTGACAAATGTCACGTATAAAGCGATCAATCAACTGGACAGAACCAACTGACCCCAGAAGATTACACCTTATCACCATAATGCAGACCGAAAATGGGAAACATTGCAACATTGCCGGAAACTAACAGCTGTGATATATGAAGGTTAAAGTAATTTGTTGATAAATATTGGAGAAACCGATTTAGAAGATTAATTAGTGAGTACCATTCAAATGGAAAATGTGAATGCTACATTTACCCCCTTCCTCAAAAGAAATTGTACCAACAGGACAATTTATGTTCGACATGGACTAAAACTACCCAAAAAAAAATACCAAAGAAAAAAGAGTATTGGATTCACCAACATTATAACTAGGACTATAAAATAATGTTAATCAGAATTAACCTAGTCTTAAGACTGCACTCAACTATAACTTCTTTCTATACCATCCATGATAACTACGTGTATCACCCGTCCTGGAAGGAGTCACAATCGGTATGTCAAAATCAGGGTAAAGAGAAAATCCGGTAAGTCAAAATAGAGAAAGTCAAGGTAGGGGATAGGACAGAGAAAAGTTGAAAATACCTACAGCTAAACTTGGAGTAACTAAACCTAAACTAAAAGCTTAAGAGATTCTTGTGTGTCAGCAAATCCAAATGAATGGGAAACACAAGAGCACACGAAGGGTGAAAAGTTATCAATGTGTCATCAAATCCAAATTAATGAAAGACACCTGATAGGGGAAACAGAAACCTATTGAAAGCGTGGAGAGCATGAATAATTCCAAAAACTGACAAAAAAAATCCGAATTCACGAGGTCAAGGAATTACTTATCCGCTCAAAGTCCGCATAAAAGTCGAAATAAATCGAGACAATGCTTTCAAAAGACTGTAGTAAATTGGGGGCAAGCACTATCCAACCGAATAGTTTTCAGTTCCATCCTAAATGGATAAAAAAATTCAAAATTGAATTAAATAAAAACAATGATAATAGGCATAATTACCAAAGGGGTAAAGAAAAAAGGTAACATGGAAAATGAGCATGAAAAAAGATAAAAAAAAAAACCATAGGCTGAATAAACATTATTCAAAGTCATTCCTCCGCGGAATCTGACTCTTCAGAAGAAAAATCAGCAAAGGGCTTCAGATCCTTTATATGCCACTTACCACAACTAGATCCATTCTCAAGGATTAGATCATACACTACGTTTGACAACTTTTTACGAATGACACAATGTATATACTTAGGTACTAGTTTTGACGCAAACTTATTTGCAGCATTGGATAAGACCTTGTTTCTTCTCCAGACATGATCGCCAATATTAAAAGAAACATCTCTCTTACGGAGATTATAAGCCTTAGAATTTCTTTCATGGGCAGAATGAAGTCTTTTCTTAACATCAACAAAAATGTCTCTTAAACCGACAAGATTCTCAGCGTAAGTATTACGATCACCAGGACAGAGGGCCGTATCACTATGAATGTCTAAATTCAAATCTCTATGAAATTTTCCTGACAATGGAATATGTCTACCAAATACAAGGAACGAGGGGGTAAAACCAGTGACTTCATGTTTGGAGGTATTAATAGCCAATTGAATATGAGAGAGGTGTTGATCCCATTTCTCGTGAGAATCGATGTAACTACGAATCACGGTGCCAATAGTACGATTATTTCTCTCAACAAAATTACATTGGGGTGAGTAATGAGGGTTGTAACGAATATTAAATTCGTAACGTTTAGCGAGTTCTCGAAAAGGTTTTGAGGTGAATTGGCTTCCATTATCACAAACTAAAAGCGAGGGTAGACCATGAATAGAGAAAACTCTATCCTCTAGAATTTGTTCAAGAAAATGTGTCTTGGAACTTCGTAACGAAAAAATCATAGTGTATTTTGAAAACCAACATGAGACGACAAAAATCCATTTATTACCCTTTTTTGACCTAGGAAAAGGACAGCTATGACTTGAAATGGATACGTGACATTTTTCTCTTTTCCCATTAAACCCATAGGAGTATTATTCGAAGCTTTTTGCGAACCGCAAACAAGACAACGTTTCACAAATTTCAAGAAATCCTGGCGCATTTTTGGCCAATAATAACGTTCCTGAAGACGATTCAAGGTTTTAAAGTATCCAAAATGACCACAATTAGGGGGACTATGAAGAGAATCAATAATTTCCTTTCTTTGAGGATTAGGGACAAAAAGTTTCCATTCGGGGAGATTAATTTTCATGGGCAGACGGTTTGGAATAAATTTATAGACGAACTCATTCTCAACTTTCCATTGGGGAAAAGATTCAGGGTTATTAAGAATTTTGTTTCGGAGATTATTGAAATAAGGATCAATGCGATCAATGTCAACTTCACCTACTACAACTTCGTCTGAGATAGAATCGGAATCGAGAATACTATCATCACTAATGACAAGGGAACGGGACAAAGCGTCGGGAACCACATTTTGAGAACCTTTTCGGTGAACTAAATCGAAAGTATGCTGACGCATTCGCATAGACCAACGGGCCAATTTACCACTGGGATTTTTAAGAGAACTTAACCATAACAGGCTATAATGGTCGGTGATAACTGTAAATTCAACTCCCTCAATATATGGACGAAATTTTTCAATGTTAAATAAGACTCCTAGACATTCACGTTCGACGACGGAATAATTTCTTTCGGCTTTTGAAAGAGAACGACTTGCATAAGCAATAACCTTTTCTTCATTGTCAATGATTTGAGTCAGAACACCACCCAATCCAGTGTCGCTGGCGTCACTTTGAATACAAAAACGTTTTGAAAAATCGGGTTGGGAAAGAATAGGGGATGATACGAGAAGCTGTTTGATTTTAATGAATGAAGACTCAGCCGAATCGGACCACTTGATTGATTGACCTTTCTTTTTACCTTTGAGAAGATCATTGATTGGAGACATAAGAGTAGAAAAATCTTTTATGAAGCGACGATACCAGGAGCAAAGTCCAACAAAACGTTTTATTTCAGTGGTATTTTTAGGACGAGGATAGTTTACCATTGCAGAAACTTTTTCAGGGTCAGTTCTCAAAGAATTCGAACCCACGATATACCCAAGGAATTTCAAGGAAGTTTTGAAAAAATCACATTTTTCCAAATTCACGGTTAGGCCGGCCTCTTTAAGTTTATTTTTAACTTCGTACAAAAGATTTACATGAGAAGAAAAATCAGGGGAAACTATTAAAATATCATCCAGGTAAGACGTGTGGTTCATAACGGGAACCAAAAATTGCATCAACGAGACGTTGTTGGGATTGAGCTGCATTTCGAAGACCAAAAGGCATGGTTACAAATTGAAATAAACCTCGACCAACCACTGCAAAAGCTGTTTTTTCTTTGGAAGACTCATCCAGGGGAATTTGCCAAAAAGCCTTTCTCAAATCTATAGAGGAAATAAATTTAGCATCACGCAAAGAAGTAAGGATCCGTTCAATATTGGGCAAAGGATAACTGTCGGGTTTTGTAACTTTGTTAAGAGGACGACCATCAAAGCAGAAACGCATTTCTCCATTAGATTTTTTAACTAGGAGCACGGGTGAACACCAAGGACTTTTAGAAGGTTCAACTACCCCTAACTTCAACATTTCATCAAGTTCCCAATTTAAAATATTTGACATATAGGGAGACATAACGAATGGTCTTCTCTTGAAAGGAACGGCGTCGCCGGTTTGAATGCTACAGATTATTTTATCAGTTTTTCCCAATTTATCCTTGCCGGAAATTTCACAAAAAGAAGAGATTAATTTATCGGCTTGCATACGCTGATCAAGAGAGAGGTCATCTAAAGAAAATAAGTCGTAACGAGAAGTCGCAAAATTCGAAGAAAAACCTTCCAAAACATCAATTTGACAATTATCATTATGAATATTCCAACAATTGTCCTTGAAATTTACCACGATATCGAACTCTCTGGCAAAGCTACACCCAAAAATAAAGGCTTGAGATAATGAAGGAACTACTAAAGCACTGATAATCCTACAGGAACCTTTAACGAAAATAGGCAAATCAACTCTACCCTCCACGGTTTGTTTCATCAGCAGTACAAATGTTATCAACAGGAGATTTATTAATTTGAAGACCCAATCTTTCTAAAACAGGCAACACCGTACATAAACTTCTATTTGTAAATCTTCGCGACCAAATCGAGCAAGAAGACAGTCTATAATCTTACTATAGTTACTTCCGGTAGCAGGAAAACTGTCGACAAGTTGTCTGGCTCTACTTCATGGTATTGTAGCTTGAATCAGATATTGAACTTTATCGCTCAGGTCAATATCTGGGTCATCATGCAGTTTTTGAAACTGAGACCAAAACGGCAACCATTCTTTCAGAATTCCATCAAATTTTTTGAATTCTAATGTAGGTAATTTGAATTTACGCTTACCAGAGTTATTGTGCATACTGACCCCACTACATCTGTCAGATGACACTGAGTTGACATCTCCTTCTGGATGTGTTGATGAAGTTTGTAAACATTCCTCACAACGGCTATTCAAATCCGCAAACTTCCTGACATAAACATCTTCATTTTCCATCTCGGTTATCAAATCTTGCTCACTAGCATCTTCATTCAAGAGGAGGTCGTAAATTTCAGCATCAACTTGCTGAAGATCACTTGCTTTTTGAAGTAAAATATTTAACGATACCTTCATTGTTCGCAACTCCTTATCTGGCTTCAAAAGCATTTCCTCCAATTCCCTGGTCAACTTGGTGAATGTAGTGCGAAGCACTTTGCGATGCTTTCTCTTCTGGTCCATTTTGCCTCACTTACAAACTCGGTCAAAACCACACGCCTTTACCAACACTTCCTGCTAGTCTGGTGTTAAAGTTTGTCCAGTGATCACCTTATCCAGCACCCAAGAAACGTGTATTTTTTACTCAACTGTCCTGTCACGGTCGCCAAAATATCGGGTGACTCAATAAAGAATCATTTAAGACTACCCGTCTTAAATCGAGTGCACGGCTCGAGTCTTGAATAAAAGTCGTTCTTGAAGAAACTGTCCTCTATTTATCAGAGTGAAATTTTACAATATGGTGCTGAAAGATACCCTAATTTTTTATCAATCGCTTGACTTTTTTTTTTCAATGTCAGGTGAAAATCATGTCAAAACTTTCGCCTACTTTTTATAGCATAAAATGCGCTCAGTAGTGAAAGAGTAATAATAAAATACCTAATTATGATATGGCTCTAACACTATCTTTGAGGTCCCTCTCTTCTTGTCTTAGCTCTGTGGAGCAATTTGTTTGCCTGAGTATCGGCTCGGTGGCTTGATATGAAGGTTCATGATTGATCGGGCTGGTATTGAGGATGATGGGCAATGTCTTGGAGTGTATGGGCTCGGTGGCTTTGTACGGAGAATCATGGTTAATCAGGCTGGTATCGAAGATGATGGGCAATGTTTCGGAGTGTCTGGCTAGAGCAGGAACGGTTGCAGACATTCCTGTTGTATTTAATACAACATCTTCCCGGGCGCCTGGACAGATTACAGCGAGTGTTGCTGAGGGGTTTGCCGTAACAATCCAATTATTGTGTACAATTGTTTCCTCACTCACTAAACTTGACTGTCGTTCTACCCTTGGACAGGATATTTCTGGTAAGTCTTGCAGCTTGTCTAGTAGTTTATTCTCGTCACTTTTTTGAATCAGATCCCATGCTGAGTAGTGGTTGCTTGCGATTGCTTCCAGCTGTTCTATTGGCTTCTTTGTTTCTTCTTTGGTCGGTGTCTCCAAGTAGTTTAGTTCGTTTGTGTTGGTTAATGCAGAGTTTTCATGGGTCTTGGTTTTGGAAGTATCACAAAAAGTAGGCTGGTTTTGGTCGTTGCTTTTGGAAGTATCAGGAAATGTAGGTTGGTTTTGGTCGTTTACAACTTGATCAAATTGTCTGCGGATTTCTTCGTAGATGTTATGAGCGAGTGACCGACCATGGTTCGGGAACGTGATGATTAATCAGTTTTCCTACCTATCTGTCATTGAACTTGAGTGGGTTCATAACCTATCATGAAATTATTAAAAATTGGAAATGTATTAAACTTAGAAAATAATGCATGTTTAATGGTGATTAAACACATATGATTAACGTATGTCGATTCGTTTACGGATCGGGTTGCGGATTCGTAAAAAAAAATTGGGTCTGCTTAAAATGTCTATATATCATCCTGCGTCACGAACGACGCGAAATAAACCAACGTGATTGATACGTTGCTGCCTTGAATCGATATCCGGACCGCTGCTCCGAGAAGCTTGTTGAATTTTCAAGAGCTATTCTGTCATTTGAATAGAACGTACTGTCAACTTTTTCCGACACATCTATCTGACATTTTTTGACAAGAATTAATTTTATGTCTCTAGATACCTTGCTCTTAACTCAAGACTAGGAAGTGCGGACTGTTTTTCACTATATTAAACCGTCATTTGAGTAACTATAGCATGCCAGAGATACAAAAATGTCATTTATACGAGGGGAGGATTATGTTGAAAAGTAAATAAATTTTTTTTTCAAATCTCCGTTTTATTACGTGAAAAAAAAGTCCCGGAACTTTTTGAATGAGCTGTATATCATGCACGATTTTTGCTCAAAATTGGAGAAAGAATTCAAATATCCATGAATGTACAGGAGGTTCCCAGGTTACATTTTAATAATGCAACTTTGATCTGATTAACTTAATACTTACCCGACAGCCCACCTGTATATTCCAATTTATTACATATGAAGATTTTTGAAACCCTCACCACTTTTTATTGGCCAGGCATTTTTGTTGCTTATTTATGGTCGGTATCATGTTTTGATTGTTTTCATAGACCGCCTCAAACGTTCAGCACTTTTATATCATATGAGTTATTGTATAATGTAATAGATCGTTATAACAGTTAAAAGTCTCTCAGGCCCGTATTCTCCGTTCGTACTCAAGCTCGTTTAAGATTTGAAGGCGTTTAACTACAGAATTTCGTATGCACCGGCGAAATTAGACACGTTCAAGTCGGTTAAACGCCTTTAAAGTTAAACGCCCGGTTTGGAGCGTTTAAGGATTTAAACGGCTTCAATTGTGGCGGAAGATGCGTGCGTCTTGAAAAAATATATCATGACATTATATAAAGTGATACCACCGAACATATTCTTTATTATATATAATGGATATTAGGTGCTGATACCTGATTGTTTTTCATTCCAATGTGTGTGTGTTTATTTTATTTTTTACTAGGAGGAGTCTGAAGACGAATAACTTCTTGAGGCCGATATTTTCGACATAATAATAGTTTTTGCATGGATCTACATAAAAATAAAAAATACTATAAGCCATTTGACCATTTTGATAATTCAATGAACGTTATGTAATTTTTCAGGATATTTCATTTTGTTTGTGTTATCTACAAAGTCAGCAATGCCATAGTGTGGTTTCAAGATAAATCAAAATGCCATTTGCGATAATTGATGAAATAATTAAAGTACAAAATGGTTTTATTTGAATAATATCACGTTTTGGGATGTCCGTGAAATAATAATTCACCACGTAGTTTTAATTCAAATTAATTAGCTTTCTGTCCTTTTCCCGTAGATATTATCATTTTATCAATAGCACTGAAATTATTGGTTCTATAGGTGGTGCTGAGGGGACAAGAAAAATCAAGCCAAAATCGCGTATCATGAAAAAAAATATAATTCCATGCGTACCTAAACACTTACGGAAATTGACGCAGACAACTATAGGTTCAAACTTTATATGGCGGAAATAATTCAATATAATAAAGAAAATAATCTTCAACCATATGAATGCCTTCGAAATTTTCATGTGGTTCACTTCTGCATGATCATTATCAAATATTGATATTTTTTAATCATCCTGAATAAAAATCTCATTTCTAGTGATTTTTCGTTTCGTTCCTTTCTGCATCAAGATTAAGCATAACTACGTCCATATTGTGACGAAACATGCCCAGTGGAACGAACTTCTAAGGCGGTCGACAGTGGACACGACGTTACAACCATTGCATCTCGCCATCGAATAACTCGGCTTTTGTCCCGTTTGTCACAAGCCCAAACCACTGTCAAGTTCTAGAATAGCAAGGTTTATTCGGTTGCCTACACCTAGAATATTCGAGAACTTTCGCCATCAATCGAGGCATTGAAGAGGCTCTATATAAGAAGCTCCGCCATTCGGACAAAGAAGTTAGTTATCGATTAGCCGCGAATTATAAACGTTACAACATAAATATACGCTGCGATTGTGAACATAAATATTTGTGGTTGTGTCAGTGACTTTAAATAAATTAATTAAAACTGGACAAGTGTTTTCTATAGCGAAACTCGTTACGTTGGTGTCAAAAGTGGGATTTATTGTGTGCTATAGAAACGGACATAAATATTCACTATAATGGCTGCGAAACTAGTCTTGTTAACCGGATTGAAGGTCGCCGAGTTGAAGAGGGAGCTGGAGGAGCGTGACCTGGATAGTAGCGGTAAGAAAACTGATCTACAAACAAGGCTTCGTGAGGCTTTAATGGAAGAAGGCATGGATCCAGATACGTTCCAATTTGTGATCCCAATGCTGTAGTTAAGAAGTTATCCAAGAGCTTGAGAGATCAACTGGAACAGACATTCGAAGAATCTTCTAGAGCTATGGAAGAGAACTCTAGAAAGTTGGAAGATAAATTGGAAGAGAGGTTTGTAGAATCTTCCAGAGCTATGGAAGAAATCAAGGAGCAACTGGCGGATAACTACAACTGTTTGAAGGCTCATGTAGCAGAGGAAATCGGAAATCTGGAAAAACAACTCGGAGAGACTGCAAAGGCTCTGGAAGACGAAATCGACGAAGTGAGAAGGCAAGTGGCAGTAATCATGCAACAACCGGAAGTTACTATGGGGAACCACGGTGCGAGTGCCAAGATAGAAGCTGATACCATCCACATGAAAGCCCCACAGTTTGATGGCAAGCTGTCCTGGAACAATTACCATCGCCAGTTCGAAGCAGCAGCAAGGCCAATGGATGAACGGCAACCAAGAAAGCTCTGGCACTAACTCTGGCGCTTCGTGGGGAGGCAACGGAGATCCTGCAAACATTGAACACCCAGGAACAGGAGGACTACGATGTGCTCGTCAAGCATCTGGAGCTGCGGTATGGTCAAACTCATTTGGAGCATGTCTACCATTCCCAATTGAAGAACCGCATCCAAAAGTCCAACGAAACCATGCAGGAGTTTGAAGCGGATGTTGCTCGTCTGGCAAGACTGGCTTATCCAACCACGCCAGAAAATGTGATGGAGAGGCTGGCAGTGCAGGCCTTTTTGGATGGTCTTCTGCATCAGGAGATAAGGCAGTCCCTGATACTTCATCGACCCGACAGACTAGTCGACGCTCTGGCCAAGGCCTTGGAATTTGAAGCGGCAAAGCAGTCTGCCAAGACACCTGCGCGCGTGCGAAGGATGGAAGAGCAGGATCCCGCACAGGAGGAGACCGTCGAAGCTACTGTGAGGAGAGTCGTCAAGGATATGGAGGCATCCAAGCGAAGGGAGCTACGATGCTGGAATTGTGAAGAGCTTGGGCATATGCGTAGCCGCTGTAGGACAGAGATACGGGCACCTGCGTTGGCATTGGAAAACAAGGATCATCGAGCGAGATCAAGCCTCAAGAGCTTGGATGGCTTGTCCAGGAGACCAGAGCTTTCTCACAAAGCCGAGGAAATGGAAGCGAGCGTTCGCAGGACAACTGTAGTGGATGATTCCTGGCAGTCTAAGGCGCTTCGCGAGGACCAGGAGAAAGATCTAGATCTAAACTCATCATTGGATGGAAGCTAGCAGGCCAACGACCAACTTGGCAAGAAGTTGCACGATTTTCAACTGCAGTGAAATCCTACTGGGCTCAATGGGACTCACTGGTTATTAGCGACGGCATCCTGATGAGACTGGTGAAAAATCTGGATTGCACGAATCGGAGGCAGATAGTGGTTCCTCGGAACAGACAGACCGAGGTGATGAGAGAGGTCCATGATGGCGTCACGGGTGGACATCTGGGAGTAACCAAGACGCTGGGAAACCTGCTAGAACGTTTTTACTGGGTCAACTGTCAAGCCGATGTGAAGGAATAGTGCAGAAAATGTGCCGTATGTGCGGCAAGTAACGGACCACAGAAACGGCCAAAAGCTCCTATGCGCCAATACAACGTGGGAAGCCCCTTTGAAAGGATCGCAAACGCCGTGCCTGGACCCTTTCCTGAATCGGACAAAGGAAATAAATACATCTTGGTCGCCATGGATTACTTCAGCAAGTGGGCTGAAGCGTATGCCTTGCCAAACCAGGAGGCGGCTACCGTTGCCGATGTCTTGATTAAGGAATGGTTTTGCCGTTTCGGTGTCCTGTTGGAGCTGCATTCAGACCAGGGCAGGAACTTCGAATCGACGCTATTCCAGAATGTCTGCGATGTCTTGAAGATCAAGAAGACAAGGACAACGGCGTTGCACCCACAATCGGATGGCACACCTTCACCTATTTCTCTTGGCATACCGATCTGCAGTTCACAAATCGACAGGCGAAACCCCAGCAAGGATCATCATGGGTCGTGAACTCCGGCTGCCCTGCGACCTGAAGTTTGGCTGTCCACCTGGTGAAGATGTCGCTGGGGAAGATTACGCAAGCAATCTTCGAAGAAAGATGGACGACATTCATCAACGAGTCCGTTTGAACATCCAGAGTGCTAGCGACCGGATGAAGGAGGCCTATGACGTAAACGCCGAGGAAGGCGGGTTCCAGGTTGGGGATCTGGTTTGGCTTCACAACCCACAGAGGCGACGTGGCTTCTTCCCAAAACTGCAAAGTTCTTGGGAGGGCCCGTATGAGATTCTGGAGCGAATCAATGACGTCGTCTACCGGATAAAGAAACCACCACGAGAGAAGCCGAGGGTTGTTCATTTCAACCGTTTAGCTCGGTATGCTGGAAACCATGACGATCACGACGCTGAAGTGAGGCAGATCAGGTTACCCAAGAAAGACATGTCATTGGAAACTTTAATGTCTCCACACTCCAATGGCCAGAAAGTCCAGAATGGCGTTGTCCAAGAAAGGTAGCTGGATTTGTTCAAAGCACCGGCCGAATATTCGTTGGCTCACTGGGTCACTGAAGACCTTGGTATGAGGAGTGGTCTTGCTGCTGCTTTCAAGCGGAAATTTGGACAACTGGAACATCTACGACGACAAAGACCAGAGGTGGGGAAGGTACTGGAAATCATGGAAGGTACACGACATCTGTTCTACATTGTGACGAAGAAGCTTCCACCACATCTGACCACCTACAGTGATGTCTGGAAAGCCCTCAGTCATCTTCGTGACTTGATGCAGTCACAGGACCTGACCCATTTGGCCATTCCGAAGATGACCAATGACCGCGTGAACTGGCGTATGGTGAGAAGCATGCTGGAAGTGATCTTCAAGGGGAGTGGCGTTGACATCTTGATGTGCTGCAATCCTTTCAGAAGGACGAACCAGAAGACAGTGGACTGCTATTTCCACCGAACATCACACTGCAGGTTTGGGGACAGTTGCCGATATCAACATGAGGACATTTCGGGATGAAATGCTCTAAGGAGGGAGCAATGTGACGAAACATGCCCAGTGGAATGAACTTCCAAGGCGGTCGACAGCGAACACGACGTTACAACCATTGCATCTCGCCATCGAATAACTCGGCTTTTGTCCCATTTGTCACTAGCCCAAACCACGGTTAAGTTCCAGAATAGCAAGGTTTATTCGGTTGCCTACACCTAGAATATTCGAGTACTTTCGCCATCTATCGAGGCATTGAAGAGGCTCTATATAAGAAGCTCCGCCATTCGGACAAAGAAGTTAGTTATCGATTAGCCGCGAATTATAATCGTTACAACATAAATATACGCTGCGATTGTGAACATAAATATTTGCGGTTGTGTCAGTGACTTTAAATAAATAAATTAAAACTGGACAAGTGTTTTCTATAGCGAAACTCGTTACAATAAATTAAAACAATAATTATTTATCAAAAAATATCCAAATAACTCCAAATATACCATGCATTATTTGAAGTTTATATTCAATTTCACCTCGAAGAGAAAGTGACAGCTAGCCAAACGGGAATCATATGGTACCATCTACATCGAATATGTGTTCAAAGTCACGCTCACGCGAAAACATTGTAGATGGTAGCATATGATTCTCGTTAGGCAAGGGGAAATTTATCACTTGCACTTCGAAGTGAAATTGAATGTAAACCAGGCAATAATGTCAACTGTCAACATCATATGGTCTCCAATCAACTTGAATACCATCAAAATGTTCACAAATTTCCGACATTGCCGACCTTTCTCTAGGTTCAACTAAACGTTGCGAAAATTAGCACGGTGCATACCAAGAAAAAGTCGAGAACGTTCAACTATTTGAACGCGTTTAGTTGAATGCGTTTATCTGTAGAATCGGAGAATACGGGCCTCAGCAAGCGAAAACAGTGAATTTCAGCAGATATGGAATCATGGCCCTTTTTGGGCGCGCTCCAGCGAAGAAACGCCAAGTGTCAAAAAAAACCTATATGTTTAAGAAATTTGGGAAATTTTACCTAGTTATATTTTGTACAGATCCCCAAAAACTGAAAAAAATAGAAGCCAAAATTTGGTCAAAAAGTGCCCAAAAAACAAACTTCCGGACCAAATTTTTGTCCGCAATCTTCAAATTCATGTCAAATTTAAACTTTCCTCTGAACCCCATTTTTTTGCTAATATGCCTCGTTCGGCGTTTTTCTGGAATTTGCTGCTCTTACAAATTTGCCGCTCATTCGGCTCTGCGTTCACACCTTCACGAATCACGATGATTCTCATCTTTTTTTCATCTTCAGCCCGGTAGAAAAAGATCCTAGTTTTTCTACCGGGTTGAAGATGAAAATCAACCCGTTAAAGATTTAGGCCAGTATTCTCGGATTCTACAGATAAACGCCTTCAACTAAACGCGTCCAAATAGTTAAACGTCCTCGACTGTTTCTCGGTATGCACCGTGCTTATTTTCGCAACGTTTAGTTAAGCCTAGAAAAAGGTCGGCAACGTCGGAATGTCGGAAATTACAGAAATATTTTGGTGGAATTCAAGTTGATTGGCAACTATGATGTCGACAGATGACAGATAAATGATTGTTTTGACATTTGGACGTATAGTTATATGTAAGGCTTACATTGAATTTTACTTCGAAGTGGATCTGTCAAATTTCCGGTTGGAAAACGGGAATCATATGTTACCATCCACATTGGAAGTATTCAAAGTCACGCTTATGCCAAATTCATTGAAGATGGTATCTCATGATTCCCATTTGGCAAGTGGAAATCGGTCACTTCCACTTGCCAAATGGGAATCATAGATACCATCTTCAATGAATTTGGCATAAGCATGCATTACTACATCCCCGTGATTGGTCAGAAGTAAATACATTTGGCGGGTGATTCGAATTAGAATTTTTTTAGTTAGATTTTCCTCATTAAAATGAATAATACTCTAATCTGTTTTCAAATAGATAATAAGAAAGAAAGTGAATTTAATATTAGTGATTATTAATTATTTTTTTAGGCATTATGATTTTATTTCCCTGAATTTATCCATTTCTCAGTATTCAAGTTGGAAAATCGTTTCCAAAGGATATTTAGGCGAAATAATAATCTGTGGAGAATAATGGGGATATTATTGCTAATAGATTGAACTTCTTTTTTCAATGAACTATCTGTATAATATATAAAAATCAATTGCTGTTCGTTAGTCTCGCTAGAACCCGAGAACAGCTGTAGCGATTTGGCTAATTTTGGTCTTAAGTTATTTGTGGAAGTCTAGACTAGAGAAGATTTGAATGTTGAATAAAAATAAAAATGCCCGGAATTAAATAAAAACAACAATCTTGATTGTGTTATAAATGTCATCATTTGTCAGCATTTAGGTCCGTTGAGCTGGCCCCTTCCCGGTTGGATTTTTTTGTCAAAATGCTAGCACAAATAGAGGACACCTAGCACAACCTAGCACACAAGTTCTTAGAGCTAGCACACCAGCGGTTAGGAATCAAAATGCAATTGAAATCGGGGGGGGGGGACAGGTCAACGCTAGCCCCCCCACCGGTAACTTTTTAGCACACCAGTTTTTAGAGCTAGCACACCAACTCAAGAGTACCAACTCAACTTATACACTACAATGTGGGCCAAATCAAGTTAGAGCATAATTTGATCCTTGATAACTTTTTTGTTTCTTTATGAATTTTGATGATTTTTGGATATTGGATATGATATTAGTAAATATGTTTTGGATGTTCCTCCAAAACTGAGCTTTCAAATTTTTGCCAGGACCGGACTTACGACGTTTTCATGAAATTCGTGCATTTAAGCTCGTTGCAAAAACGATCTGCGCTACTGTAAGACTCTCATATATTTTTTTGAGAAGGGCATTAGTGGGAAAAGGTATCCTGAAAATAACGATATTATATAACCATAACCTAAGAAACTATTTTTTTTATGTATGATGGTGCTTGTGGCAGTTACAGTTCTCCATAGTCGGCATTAAAACTATTTCACTTCTCTTTGACCAAAGATTCTTGAAATTCCATAGCAACGTGTATTGTTTGTGGAACATTTTTCAAATTTTTGAGATTTGCATGTCTGATTTTAACGAGTTAACATGTTGTCTTTGGAAGATAAAATCTCGATTAAACGATCAATGGGAAAGAATATGGATGCACCAAAAAGTCGCGCCCCTATACATTTTCAACGACAAAAATATATTGAATTTATTTTTTTCCCATTTCAAATATTCTAAAATAAATCAAAAATTCGAAAAATCCAAAATTAACAACGTTGCCATGGAAAAGTCCGGTCCTGTCATGATACAACGAACAAGGAATGATCAATTATATTGCCAGACAAATTTTGATCAGAAGCGCGCATTACGTCATAGGAAGACCATTATGGCTGAACTAATGAAGGACATACGTTGCATCGATGAAATAGCATGCACATACGTTAATGTTTGTCAATTCGTAACCTATCAACGTACAGCAATTTTGATAGTGTTGAAAGGGAGGTCCGGTCAACATACTGACTTCGGCCGGCTCCGGCTTCTTCACCGAATTTACTGACTCCGGCACTCCGGCTTGCTTGGTCGTCAGAAGGTGAATTACAAGAAATTGATTTTTACACTTTCAAATTTTCAGGATATGGATAAGAGGATACAACGATTCTTAAAACGGCGTCCAAAAAATTCTAGGCCCACCATGTTGTGTCCAGCCAAAGTCAAGTCTGTTTCTCTTTTGGAAACCATATTTTTCAAGAACATTTTTTATTGAGAATTTCTGGAAATGGAAACATTCAATATGACGCCCATAAGAAAAACAAAAGTTCACCTCCGCCGGACGATACATTCCGTTGTGAGTGTATCGTGTGACACAGATTAGTTTCCATCCAAGCGGGGCTACACCCAAGAAGATGAAATTTCAATTACATTTTTTTTATTCTTTTTCTCCTATTCATGCGTCGATCCGGGAACACACTGTATACATTTCTTGAATTGGAATCAAGGCTATGCAAGAACGATAAACGATAAGTTGAGTTATAAAAGCTCGACATTACAACAAACAAACAGCGAAGGTCAAGCCCGGATCGTCAAACATCAAAAGTCAAAAATTAATGTTGCAACGGAGGTATGATATGAGTCCAAAACTTCGGCTTGAAAACCGGAGTCAAAACTACTGCCTCCGGCCGCAGGTGTCAATTTGTTGAAATGGTAGAGGCTCTCCTCGTGAAAAAAGTCAAAAATTAAATTATCAATTTTTGATTTCTCTATGGTAGTAGTTCAGGGGTAAAGTTCGACGTCTAACCTACAACAAAACGATGACACTTCTTATGAAGATCCAAAGCATTGATCTCTCATCAGCAAGGTATCTTATATTTGAAGATGCCCTTATAATTAAAAGAGAGAAAGAACCAAATTATGTTTTGGAAACAACAAAAAAATGGATTCCCAAATCTGTTGCCTCACAGTCTGTAGCTTTTATAGCGAGAGAACTTTTTCTGAAGCTGGAAACATATATGAAGATAAACGGGATAGAATGACTCCGAGAAATGCACAAAAAAGTTGATTTTCATATTTTGTAAGAATTCAAAAGAAATAGCCTAGTTTACATCGATAACTCGTTTAGTTTGGTCCGATAGGACCAAGCTGGTGGGGATAGTACGGTAGGACCAATGCTTGCTTCTTGCCCGTTTACACCGTCTTGCAACGCGTGAACTAAATGAGTACGCCCGCAATTCGTCAAATGTCAAAAACAAGTCGAAATTATTCATCAACACTATTTGTAACCAAAAAAAAACATAAGTGAGTACGCTCAGAACCAACACAATTCACAATAATAACAATCAACATAACCTCATAATTTTGATCCAGATCAAATTTAGTTCGGTACACTTGCTGGCGAATACCGAACCAAGAGCGGACCAGCTTAGTCCGCAACTGTTTACATCATTCGAACCAAATATTTGGTTCTGATATAGTTCGAATTTAGTACTTGGTCCGCGGACCAAGTTGTTGGTGTAAACCAGGCTAATGATAAAGATGTATGTTTCTTTCTACTGTCGTCCAAGCAAGCCGGAGTCAGTAAATTCGGTGAAGAAGCCGGAGCCGGCCGAAGTCAGTATGTTGGCCGGACCATAGTATGATAAACAACAAGTAGCGACAGCTCACGTCAACTCCTTTTTGTCTCAATAGCCTAGTTTACACCGATAACTCCTTAAGTTCGGTCCGATAGGACCAAGTGGGTGGGGATAGTACGCTAGAACCAAAGCTTGCTTCCCGCCCGTTTCCACCGTCTTGCAACGCGAGAACTAAATGAGTACGCGCAAATGTCAAAAATAAGTCGAACTTATGTATCAACACAATTCGTAACCAAAAAAACATAAGTAAGTAGGTACGCTCAGATTGCCTTGAAAAGTTGGAAACTCAGAACCAACAAAATCACAACACAATTCACAATCACAATCAACATCACCTCAGAATTTTGATCGAGATCGAACCAAATTTAGTTCGGTACACCTGCTGGCGAATACCGAACCAAGAGCGGACCAGCTTTGTCCGTAACTGTTTACACCGTTCGAACCAAATATTTGGTTCTGATATAAGTCGAATTTAGTACTTGCTTCGCGGACCAAGTTGTCGGTGTAAACTAGGCTAATGACAGAAATTTGCCTCATTTATACCCTGCTAACAATTTGAAATGCATTTGTTTTGCAAATCAAGAATTCTAAACTTCGCATAGGTCTTTAGACATACTTCATAGTGGGTAATCGTATTCTATAACTTAATAGGTACCGGACTTACGACGTTTTCATGAAACTCGTTCATTTAAGCTCGTTGCAAAAACGAACTGCGCCACTGACAGACCATACTCATATATTTTTTGAGAAGGGCATTTGTGGAAAAAGGTGTCCTGAGAATAACGACATTATAAAATCATAAACTATGTTTTTTTCTGTATGATTGTGCTTGTCGGCATTAAAACTATTTCACTTCCCTTTGATCAAGGTTTCTTGAAATTCCATAGCAACGTTGTTGATTGTAGATTTTTCGAATTTTTGATTTATTTTAGAATATTTGAATTGGGAAAAAAATAAATGAATTATATTTTTGTCGTTGAAAATGTATAGGGGCGCGACTTTTTTGGTGCATCCATATTCTTTTCCATTAATCGTTTAACCGAGATTTTATCTTCCAAAGACAACATGTTTAAAATCATTAAAATCAGACATGCAAACTCTACAGTCTCAAAGGGGAAGTGAAATAGTTTCAATGCCGACTATGGAGGACTGTAACTGTCTACAAGCATCATCATACATAAAAAACATCGTTATACATAAAAAACATCGTTTCTTTGGTTATGTTTCTATAATATCTTTATTTTCAGGGTACCTTTTTCCACTAATCCTCGTCTCAAAAAAATATATGAGAGTCTGTCAGTAGCGCATTTCGTTTTTGCAACGAGCTTAAATGCACGAATCTCATGAAAACGTCGTGAGTCCGGTCCTGGCAAAAACTTGAAAGCTCAGTTTTGGAGGAACATCCAAAACATAATTCTTAATGTCATATCCAATATCCAAAAATCATCAAAATTCATAAACAAACAAAAAAGTTATCAAGGATCAAATTATGCTCTAACTTAATTGTGGACCAAATTAAGTTAGAGCATAATTTACCTCCGCATGCGCGTAAATTCAATGTCTCTGGAATCGATTGATATTTTTGACGCGTCGCGACGCTCCACCTACTGAGAAGTAGGCTTCAAATTTTCTAAACCTTGAAAAATATCCATTTGACGTCATACACTGAACACTTCTTACAGAAAAGGAGACTAGCATTCTTATAAAAATCATCCGTAATCGCATTTTTTGTCAATCAAGGAATGTTTACTATAAACCTGTATAACTAAGGAATCTGTGGGATAAATGGGTTCGAGTAGATGACAAAAAAGTTTATGAATAAGATGATCTTTCGTATGCGCGTGGTTTCAAAGTCGCTGCAATCGATTCATATTTTTGAAGCGTCGAAACGCTAAGCTCTAAGTAGGCGCCGAACTTTTTCAACATTGGAAAATATCTACTTGACCATCGGAAGTCAATGTATTGAAATTGACTTCTTTTTACAGAAATTGAGACTACCTTCTTGTAAAAATCATCCGTTATCGCATTTTTTGTCAGTCATGAAATGTTTATTATAAACCGTTATAACTCAGAATTGAGTAAGATAAATGAGTTCGACCAAATAACAAAAATGTTTATAAATAGCACTTACTTTTACATGCGCGTGATTTCAAATTCCTGCAATCGATTTTCGACGCGTCAAGACGCTCAACTCTTGGTGGGCGTCGAATTTTTTTAACTGTGAGAAACATCTACTTGACCCCACACATTGACTACTTTTTACAAAAATCGAATATTTCTATCCGTTTCCGGGATATTGCTGTGCGGAGTTTTTAGTGAAAAGCTCTGTATAACCAATATTATAGTGTAGATAACTCAGTGCATCATTTGAATAATCATTTGGGAACGGGAATAAAGTAACTATACTCGTTCGTAAAGCTCGATATATTCTTGTTCTAGTTAAATTACAATGACTTGATTACCTCCAATTGTTTATTGACATGTTATCATCATATGTTGTTGCATAAATGCATATTCTGCTTTCTCTACTAAACAAGAACCAAGTCTTGACAAACCTTATACAATATAATCAATATACAGGGTTTCCTAATATAATTTATCCTAAGCTATTTTTCTACTCTATGATTATGCCTATACTACACCTTCCCCGATAATAAAAAAAAAGTTTATTTTACCTACCTATTTTTCATTATATAATTTCACCCTATTTTTATGAACCTCTATAGGTTGGTTTCCTACTTTAATTACAATATTATATTATGAGTTGCATGATTCTCCGAATGCCAATTCATGTGGTGTATACCTTGTTTCAGAATGTACAGTGTTATTATAGGAAAAACACCAAAACTGTAACCAAGTGCTCCAAGATTGTTGTATGTACTGATCTGCATTTTAAGATGAGCACCCAAACATTTGTGAGAATTTTCTACGGACCCAAGAGTTTCGTGATGATAAGACGTAGAACAAAGATGTTTTACGCTTAAAGTCTCTTTGAGAGTCGAATTTAAAAATTTGGTACCCTAGTCTGTCACAATATTTTTAGGAATACCATACCTCAGTATGAAATTTGAAACAAAACTTTTTGCGACAGTTTAAGCTTCTTTGTTTTCCAAAGGATAACATTCCACAAACTTGGACAATTCGCATTGAATCGATAAAATATATTTGCTGCCCTCATTATCCTCCCCAAAAGGACCCACGACCCACGAAATCTAAATAAATTTTCTCAAAAGCAGATGTAAGAAATTCTGCGAATTAATAATCAATCCCAGAAGCCCAGGCACACAGACCATATGTTAATCAATGTCCATTATTAGAGTGTATTCAAAAAGGATTTATTGTAGATATTGTTTGGGTGCTCAAAGGATTTATGGCATAAGCACTTTTCTGTTTGTTTGTTAAATTTAAGATGTAATATAATTGGAATACCTTAAGTACTTAGGCTAATGGAATTGTTATCAGAGGTTTGGAGTTAGATTTATGGCGTGGGAACCAACAACGGATATATTTTCAATGTGAGGGGAAAAGGGATTTTTAGCATTTTAGAAGACACTTGCTTACTGTCCTCCGTATTGAATGTCACGTTTGTCGATTCGTGTGGAGAATAGATTGTTTTTGTGAATTATTTTGAGTATTTTCTTACACAGACGAAGCTGTTGTCGTTATACTCATGGGCTCTTTGTTTGGTTTAGAATACTTAAAGCGTTGACAGTCATCACAGTGTTTCACGTAACTTACAACATCTTTATGTAAATTAGGCCAAAAATAGTATTTCTTTAGGTTATTAGACATGCGGGAAATGTCTGCATCTCGGCAAAATATGAAAGTCATTCAAAATTATTTGTTGGCTTTCTGTATCTGTAATTAGTTGTTTATCTTCTAATACAGATATGTTTATTCCTAATTCTTGAAAAATATTTCTATTTTTGGTGTCCGTCAATGTGAACGGACGTGTTAAAGTTTGCTCCGCTAAATTTACTAGTTTAGTCAGATTTTTATCTTATAAAGTGTGTAACAACAAAGTAGTGACTGTTTGACTGTTATATGTGATAATTAATCGGCAATATTGGTGTTTGAAAATCGTTCTTGTGTAAATGTACATCAAACACTGATAAGGCGTAACGACAAAAACGCTCTCGAATAAACACCGAAGTGTCGAACGAGTTCATAGTGATGGAGGGCAACGAAATTCCTGCTGTGAACGATGCAGCCTGTTTTGATTGCAAAGAAGTTTTCGATGACGTAAAAACTGTTATCCAGTGTTCAATATGCTATGGGTATTTCCATGGAAAATGTCAAGGTGTGGTGGATATGCGTGGATTCCACATGCGTAAAGAAAGCTGGAAATGCAAATCGTGTGATGATAAGTCCAACGAAATGAATAAAACGAGCTCTAAAGACGAACGTTCAAGAAAAAGGAGTAGAGTTGACGAGGGATGTGAACATGAAATTGATGAAATGAGCTCAATGTTGAAAATGCTTGTACAAAGTAATAGCGACATGAATGACAAAATGGATCGTTTATTCTATGAGAATAGTGAGTTAAAAAATGAGACCAAATTATTGAAAGATGAAATTCAACTTTTGAGGATAGAATTACAACAAAATCGAGCGGATCCATCAGATGCTACCAAATCATCCTATGCTTCTGTTACCAAATTGGAAAACAAAATTCTTGTTGTTAAGCAAAAGGATGGCCAAAAAGACCCACAAAAAATTAAAGAAGACCTCAGGAATAAAGTGAATCCAACTGAGTTGAGAGCTGGACTAATTATGGGCCGAATCACTAAAAAGGGAGATTTGATTATTAACTGCGATGCTGAAAAGGCGATTGATCAGATCAAATTGAAGATTCAAGAAAAATTTGGAACAGAATATGAAGTGGAAAAGCCCAAAGCCTTGAATCATCGTATAAGGTAGTGGGGATCAATGAAAATGAGCACACAAGTGACCATGAATTTGTTGAGAAAGTTAGGCAACAAAACGAGCTAAATCTCAACAACGAAATCAACATGGAAGTGATTCGCAAAACAAGTGTTCAAAATAGAAAATTCAATTTAGTTCTGGAAGTCGATGCAGCATCATACAAATATTTCATAAATCGTACAAAGCTGAACATTGGTTGGAATCGTTGCCGAGTGTTCAATGATTATGGGATAGTAAGATGTTTCAATTGTTGCAAATATGGACATTTTTAAAAAGATTGTAAAGACAAAAAACTATGTGGAAAATGTAGTGAAGAACACGATACCAAAGATTGTGAGAGTGCGATTAATAAATGTAAAAATTGTATCGTTTCCAATGAAAAATATGAGCTTAATTTAAAATGCGATCACACCAGCTGGGACATCAATAATTGTGAAACTTATAAACGCATCGAAGGCATCCAGAGGAACAAATATTTTAAATAGCAATTAGACTGTTATAATGAATCAAACTGTGATATTGTATATTTTAACTGCCAGGGTTTTTCAAACAACATGGACAACATTGTGATATTTTTGAATGACTTTAAACCACGTTTAGTGTTCTTGAGTGAGACTCATGTTTCGTCGGACGTTTGTGACAGTGAACTCAATGTTGATGGTTACCAATTCGAACAATGCTGCACAACGAATAGGAGGACCGGAGGCGTTATGGCTCTAATTAAAAATGGCTGTGAGTACAAAATCATTTCAAACAGGTGTATAGATAATTATGTATGGTTGCTGTACAGTATTTTATCATCCCCCTAATACTGAAAACGGACGGTTCGTAGACTATTTTGATGACTATTTGAATCGGATTGGGGATTTTGGAGGAATCAACGTAATAATGGGAGACTTCAAGTTTGGTCTGCTTAAGTCATCTTTCTATGGGGAAAAAGTTTCAAAATCGATTAGGCAACATGGTTTCAACCAGATTGTAGACAAACCAACCAGAGTGACGAATGTTAGTCAAACTTTGATTGATTACATAATTACAAATAACAAACATATCGAGCACAAAATCCACCACACACCTAAGATCAGTGATCATACTATTATCTCATTGAATGTTGATTTGAAGACTATTGGGAATCATGCTATGACTATTTCGAAGAGGAGTATGAGGGATTATGATGTAAACTTGCTACAGAATGAACTTATGGATACTGAATGGAATGGTAGCGTTACTGATGTGAATGTGTTGGCAAAGCTATTCATTCTAGATGTTACTGGGATTTTGTATAGAATATGCCCAAAAATAACCATAACTGTTAGTCATAAGTACGCGAATAAGAAATGGATTCCTGAGGAAATAAGAAACATGATGAGGCACCGAGATTATTTATATAAGAGAGCAATAATTGACAAAAGTGAAACTGTATGGAATGAATACAAAATAGTCAGGAATAGGATAATAGCTGAAATCAAGATCGAAAAAGAAAAATACTTCAGGGCAGCCATTGATAAAAAATAAGAGAAATCCATTTGAATTGCGGAGAAATCTTAAAACTCTGCTACCTGAGAAAAAGCCCAAGGTTCCTAATGTTATATTGTTTGATGACGTACCAGTTGGAAAAGGACCGGCTATTTCTGAAAAGTTCAACAAATATTTTCTAGATAGTATTGATTCAATAGTTTCTACCATCAAAACGAACAGCAACATAGAAGAGTCTCTGAAATATCTCGGTGACTACACGTGTCAACTACCACAATTCCGGAGGGTGTCGATGGCAGAGCTGAGAAAACGTGTGAGTGCTATGAAGAATGTAGGAGGAGGAGACTCTGGTATTTCCACCACTGTGTTCGAGGATGTATTCCAAGTAGTAGGCAACCGGATTCTCGATATTGTCAATACATCATTAACATATGGCGTATTCCCAGAAACCTGGAAGTGTTCTACTGTGACTCCGATACCAAAGGTTCCAAATGCCAAGCAGAGCGGTGAATTTAGGCCGATAAATGAAGTTCCTGTTCCCGAAAAACTTCTGGAGGTCGTTGTCAAGGAACAGCTGTTGAGTTATTGTGACTTGAATAATGTTTTCACATCGAATCAATCGGGATTTAGAGAAAACCATTCGTGTGAAACCGTAATCGTGAACATCTGCGACCAATTCCTGAAGGAAAATGATGTGGGAAACTATGTGTTGGCGGTGTTTCTGGATTTCTGAAGGGCATTTGAGACTATCAACCGGAATATTCTACTGAATAAGTTGGAGCGAATAGGATTGGTAGACAATGCCTTAAACTGGTTCAAGTCATATTTGGAAACTAGTAAAGTTCGGAAATAAGGTCTCGGGTGCCAGATTGGTGTCAACGACAGAGACAGAGAGAACAACGATTTTTGAAAATGTTCATAATTATGAAACTAGAAATAGGCAGGATTTCATTCTAGTCAGCAACTGTCATACTAGTCAAATGTGTTGTTCAGTTTTGTACACGGAACTTAGTCAGTTCAACAGACTGCCACCAAGCGTAAAAGACTGTGATAATATCTTAATATTCAGAAGACTGATTAGGAATTATGGTGTCCAGAACTTTTAGAATGTACAATGTCGTCGTTGTTAAGCCATGTTGCTGATTTTTTATGTTGTACTAGCTCGTTCCTTTACATTTTATGTCCCATTTTATTAGTGTTTATTTTATTTATTTTGATTTTATACTGATTATTTACCACTATGAACTTATTTTTGTAAACATATTTTGGTTATTGTACCATTATGCTAAATGAAGATATTATGATTATTATTCTCACTATTTCTTTGAGCAAATTAGCATTTTCATTATTTTTTATTATTAACAATTCCGGAATTTCAAATTTCTTACATAATGTGGAGCAATTTCTCAACAATCCGTCTAGAGGTATTGTCGATCGAAAACATTACCCTATGTGGATAATATTTTCAACTTTATCAATTATTATATATTCTTCTATTATGAAGTCATTATTTTTCATTTTTTATTTTTGATATCGATTGATTTAGCTAAATCTTCAAAGTCGTTATTGTCACAGTTCAAAAATATTTTTAAGGCCGTTTTAATAGTTCCACGAAGCCAGGGTGATCAGTCCTACTGCATGAATCTATCTCTAAACTATTCCCATGTTCTAATCTAATACCATTTCTCTACTTTGTTGTCTTGTGATAACACACATGGTATTACAGACTTTATTACTCAACTCCTTAAGACTATCGGATGTGATGATAATCCGGGACAAAGCATCAGCGGTCACATTATTTTTCCCTTTAATGTATTTTACAACAAAATCATATTCCTCTAGTAACAATCGAAACTTGGTCAGTCTACTTGAAGGATTTGTCATTCCGAATAAGTACACTAAAGGTTTATGATCTGTGTATAAAACAAATTTCCTACCATAAGTGGGAACCGGCCCGGTGCTGGGTTCGATCCCCAGCAATGACAATAGACCGTAAAAAGTCGAATGCCTAGTATTTTAGCGGAACCCACGAGGCAGAGTGCAAAAGGTATACGTATACTTGTTCTCCCTATTCACGCCGGTAACCAGGCCGGAGAGAATCGGATATTCTCGTGGGGAACGAAGAACAAAGATATACACTCGCCAGTCGGTAGATTCCACCGCGAGCGCGGCTGTTTCTCCAGTACACACTGGTAGATCAGTCGGTGGATGGGGTCAAGGACCGTGGTTCGGAGTCCTCGTTAAAATGTAGTTCCCATTGCAAGGAATGTAAAAACCGGTCCTTCCTATATATATGAAAGAAGATTCTTGGCTGGAGGACAAAAGAATCTACTTTCATTATATATATATATATAAATATATATATATATATATATATATATATATATATATATACAGGGCCTTTCACTTAAAACTCCGCACGTCAATATTTTGGAAACGAATAGGAATATTTGATTTTTGTAAAAAGTAGTCAATGTATGGGGTCGAGTAGTTATTTTTCACACTTGAAAAAATTCGACGCATACCAAGAGTAAAGCGTCGCGACGCATCGAAAATATCAATCGATTGCAGGGACTTTGAAATAACGCGCATGCAAAAGTACGAGTTATTTATAAACTTTTTTGTTATTCAGTCGAACTCATTTATTCTACTCAGTTTTGAGATATACAGTGTGTCCAAGATAAGGATGTCTATCATGGGGATCTTGAAAACCGTGAGAGATACAAGGTCGGTTAAATGGAGGCAAAGTTGCGTATTTTGATGCTTAACATATTGCCGTTTTAAAAGCCAAGAAATTCCGACTAAGTCCGAAATTATCCGAAAAAAACCGAAATTTTTCAAAATTGTTTTCATTTTTTTCTGACCACATTTGAAGAGATATTTTGAAATGAATGGAACTTCTTCAGTGCCACTTTTTGCCCTTTACAAGATAGCGTTATTGAATTGAAGAACCGTCGTTTCGTCTATGAGCAGCCATCATCAACTTTGTTTTTTTAAATACGGTCCTGGTTTTTTTATTACGGATTTTAAGAGCCTCTTATGTTCCTAAACCAACAAGGTATCGCACTTATTAAAAAAGAGGTGGTTGTTTTTAATCCTATTAAAAATGTATTTTTTGTCTCTCTCTAACACATGAGTTCTTATGGAAAAATCCATCAACATAATTTTTTTGAATAATTGCGATACATTGTTGGTTTAGGAACATAAGAGGCCCTCAAAATCCGTCATAAAAAATCCAGGACCGTATTTAAAAAAACAAAGTTGATGATGGCTGCTCATAGACGAAACGAAGGTAGCATCTGATGAAGAACATACTCTCTTCTAATTGAATTACAACAAATTTATCTACATCTTATTACTGTCGTGAAAGTGGGCTAAATGATGGTGAAAATACGAGAATTCACATGTATCGGTTCATAGTTGTGCTTCTAAAAAATCTCACAAAAACCCTTTTAGTGTTTAACAATTCGATAAAAGAGACTAAATGCTAGATACAAGAAATAATATGTTAGAAAGAGACAAAGACACTTCTGTGACAAGTTTTCCTATTGGATGTACACTGCTCACCGCTGTTCGAACAAAATATACACTGCTCTAATTACTATAAGCGCCGGTACTTTCACCTTCAAATAAGCGCTATTTGTCAAATAACTATCCGTCAGATAATGATTGATCGATGTGATACTCTGACGGATAGTTATTTGACAAATAGCGCTTATTTGAAGGTGAAAGTACCGGCGCTTAAAGTTGAAAGCAAATCATTACGTTTAAATATAACATGTTACTAAAGGGTTTTGTCAAAAAAGGTCCAAATCTCCACAATTTCAAAATGGATTATATTTATCTCATCAGTTCGACGCGTTTCGGGGTAGCCCCATTATCAAGAACTGTGATAAGTTTTACTATATGTCATTTTCACAAAAATTGCACAAACAAACCGGACACATCCTTAAAAATCAATAGATTACAAATCAAAACAATCAAATATGTGTATATGTGAACAAGCACTTTATAATAACACTCCACCCTGAAGAGAAACTCAATAAACTAACATGTTACTGCCTGGTTTGAGGTTGTTTATGATCATTATACAGTTGGATGATGTAACTATAAATTGAGCTCAAGTTCTGAGTGTCACTTTTTCGGTTCATGGAGTTTTTACATGTGATTACGTGAACCATTTCCATGAAAAGTCTTTTGTTGTAGGCGCTGACTTTGTCTAACACAATCGTACTGTCCCAGTCCACACTGTGATTAGTCTGGTTGGTTTACGGGACCTTCTTGTGATCTCCAAAATGTTTGTCAAAAAAAAAAACGGTGTACATCGTTTAGTGGTAAAGATCATGAAAAATGTTATGAGAAAAAGTTGTTCACCCTGTGATTCTCTGTAACTTTTATCAAAGTGATTGAAAAAAGTTTTTCCTGTTCAGTAGACAGCTTAAGCATTCCTTTGCTATGAAATGGTGAATGCGCGAGATGTGACGTCATCCGTCGTCGGCGTGTTGTGTGGGGGTTGGTGGGGGTTGGGGTGAGGGTCCTCGGTGAGGGTCTTGAGTGGGGGTCTTAAGTGGGGGTTTTGAGTGGGGGTTGGGGTGGGGGTCTTGAGTGGGGGTGGGGGTCTTGAGTGGGGGTCTTAAGTGGGGAGTGGGGAGTGTGGAGTGGGGAATGACATTACATTCTGTATACAAAAAAAGTTCATGATTCAAGCCTTGAATAAATTGAGTATTGTGGGTAAGTGTTATCATCATCATCATCATCGTTGTGGTTTTCCCACCAACCACAACAGTTCTAAATTTAGCTCGAATGTGGTTTTCTTATCAAAAACAACAAGTCTCAGCCTGCGGTTTTCTTATCAACAGTAAACAGGATGTGGTTTTCACGTCACACTCTTATCAACACTTCTAAATTTAGCCTGAATGTGGTTTTCTTATCAGTAACAAGTCTCAGCCTGCGGTTTTCTTATCAACAGTTAACAGGATGTGGTTTTCACGTCACACTCCTCTTATCAACACTTCTAAATTTAGCCTGAATGCGGTTTTCTTATCATCAGTGAACAGGATGTGGTTTTCACGTCACACACTCGTATCAACGCTTCTAAATTTAGCTCAAATGTGGTTTTCTTATCACCAGTAGACAGGATGTGGTTTTCACGTCACACTCTCATCAACAGTTCTAAATTCAGGTTGAATGCGGTGTTTTTATCAACAGTAAACAGGATGTGGGTTTCTTATCACACCAACCCCAGCCTTATCAACGTCACACTCCTCTTATCAACAGTTCTAAATTTAGGATGAATGTGGTTTTCTTATCTGAATAACAAGTCTCAGTAACTACAACAGCAAGAAAACAAGATAACAAGAAAACATGAAAACATGAAAACAAGAACACAAGAAAACAAGAAAACAAGAAAACAAGAACACAAGAACACAAGAACACAAGAACACAAGAAAACAAGAGAACAAGAAAACAAGACAACAAGAAAACAAGAACACAAGAACACAAGAAAACAAGAACACAAGAACACAAGAACACAAGAACACAAGAAAACAAGAGAACAAGAAAACAAGAAAACAAGAACACAAGAAAACAAGAAAACAAGAAAACAAGAACACAAGAACACAAGAAAACAAGAAAACAAGAACACAAGAAAACAAGAAAACAAGAAAACATGAAAACATGAAAACAAGAACACAAGAAAACAAGAAAACAAGAACACAAGAACACAAGAACACAAGAACACAAGAAAACAACAAAACAAGAAAACAAGAAAACATGAAAACATGAAAACAAGAAAACAAGAAAACAAGAACACAAGAACTCAAGAAAACAAGAAAACAAGAACACAAGAAAACAAGAACACAAGAACACAAGAAAACAAGAAAACAAGACAACAAGAACACAAGAACACAAGAAAACAAGAAAACAAGAAAACAAGAAAACAAGAAAACAAGAACACAAGAACACAAGAAAACAAGAACACAAGAAAACAAGAAAACAAGAACACAAGAAAACAAGAACACAAGAACACAAGAAAACAAGAACACAAGAAAACAAGAACACAAGAAAACAAGAAAACAAGAAAACAAGAATACAAGAACACAAGAAAACAAGAAAACAAGAACACAAGAACACAAGAAAACAAGAAAACAAGAAAACAAGAACACAAGAAAACAAGAACACAAGAAAACAAGAACACAAGAAAACAAGAACACAAGAAAACAAGAAAACAAGAACACAAGAACACAAGAAAACAAGAAAACAAGAACACAAGAACACAAGAAAACAAGACAACAAAAACACAAGAACACAAGAAAACAAGAAAACAAGAACACAAGAACACAAGAAAACAAGAAAACAAGAAAACAAGAAAACTAGAACACAAGAACACAAGAAAACAAGAACACAAGAAAACAAGAACACAAGAAAACAAGAACACAAGAAAACAAGAACACAAGAACACAAGAACACAAGAAAACAAGAAAACAAGAACACAAGAACACAAGAAAACAAGACAACAAGAACACAAGAAAACAAGAAAACAAGAAAACAAGAAAACAAGAACACAAGAAAACAAGAAAACAAGAAAACAAGAAAACAAGAACACAAGAAAACAAGAACACAAGAAAACAAGACAACAAGAAAACAAGAAAA
Source organism: Orchestes rusci (assembly GCA_958502075.1). Lineage (NCBI taxonomy): Eukaryota > Metazoa > Arthropoda > Insecta > Coleoptera > Curculionidae > Orchestes > Orchestes rusci. The sequence goes on along the minus strand of OY293303.1, from coordinate 58,993,683 downwards.
CAAGAACACAAGAAAACAAGAACACAAGAAAACAAGAACACAAGAACCCAAGAACACAAGAACACAAGAAAACAAGAACACAAGAAAACAAGAAAACAAGAAAACAAGAACACAAGAAAACAAGAAAACAAGAAAACAAGAACACAAGAAAACAAGAAAACAAGAAAACAAGAAAACAAGAAAACAAGAACACAAGAAAACAACAAAACAACACAAAACATTAACAAAAACATCTCATAAGCAATTGTGGTTATATGAAAATAAAATGAACAAATGTAGCCTGCAGTATTAGTTCACTGATTATAAAATTTCAGGTATAAATTCAGGATCGGTTTGCTTTGTGGTTTTCAACAAGACAGGGTTTGTTTAATTCAATCATATAAAGATGATTTACATTGAAAAGTAGCTGTCATATTTGTATCAAAACATTATTTGAATAAAAAAACTTTATAAAAGGGGTTTGAATTGTGAATTTCAATCAGTTTAGCGATAACGGGCGACAATGAAACATCTAATGATTTTGATGTGCTTTCACCTCACCACAGCTGAAGTGAATGTTACAGAGTATCTGATAAGATATGGATATTATACACCTATGGAGAATGCATTACAAACAGATGCATTGGTGCAATTTCAGGAGAACTACTCATTACCGGTTGATGGTGCTGAAAATAATGAAACATTAGAGTTTATGAGCAGACCGAGATGTGGTATGAGTGATTATCCAGAGTCATTTATACTGAAAAACGCTTGGAATAAACACGTTTTGAAATGGTACTACAGTCGAACAACACTCGCACAAGATGTAAATCCTGTGATTGAGAGAGCATTATTTGCAATGTGGTCTGAACATGCAAATTTGACATTTGAGAGGAATGCCATAAATCCAGATATAATTATTTCATTTGCATCATTCAATCATAGTAATAATAGAAGATGTATGAGTGGTCATTGCGACTTCCCATTTGATGGTGTAATGAAATATATTCACTACCAGAAAGAAAAGCGGGGTTATGTTGACTAAAACAGAATGTTTGGGAAAAATGGGGCGATATGAGCAATTAATTTGTGCTGTTAGAAAAGTGTGTGAAGTGTTGAAGTGACGTTAATAAGTGCTAGTGATTGGAAATTGGATCAGGCTTGTTTGCTATCCTCAGCCGAGAGTGGTCGGGGTAAATACTCGATTTTCTAAAGACGCCACCCGTTTTATGCCCTTTAGCCTGGGTTCCAATGGATGTGCTCACTCAAAACGGGAAATCAAAGGTACTAGACCAAATTTAACTGCACACCAAAATGTTTATTCACAAAATTACTATCGCAGTTACGTTGATATTTCCCAAACAGTCGATATGCTCCAAGCTGATTATGATGATACAGATAAAGGAAAACGATATAAGCACACAAATAGCTACAAGTATAGCTTCAATGTGAATCAAATAAAATGAAAAGACCCAGTAATACTCTCAAATGGCCATTTGTGGTTCACAAACTCTGGGGAATAATTTCGATTTAAGTAAATATACCGGTAATTTGTTTATCAATAATATTAATCTATCGTTATACGGATAGGCTGATGTTCAATACAATCGAGAAACCGATGACTATCTCGTGCCGTGCAGTGGCGTAACAAATGAAGGGACAGTGTCCACTTATCCTGGTTCCAGAGTTGTGTTCCCCAAATTAATGTAGGTAAAATAAAATTGGAAAGGACTCACAATATTTCGTCTTCACTATGAGGGTTAACTTTTCCAGTTCGACGTCTAAAAGGGCTATGGTTCAAGGGCTTCGTGAACCAGTTATCTTCGATAAATACGCAATATTTCGTCAGGGGCTTCCGTCAGTCCAACGACGTCAATCGCACAAATGGTTCGATCAATCAAAAAGGTAAGCAAGGGACAAATTCAGAAGAGAAGATATTTTTAATAGGTAGTAAGTAGGCCTAAAACAACGAAAAAATCCAGTAAGAGATTTGTGTCTTCCAGATGCTTGTGGGAGAGAACTTACCAAAGTTGGCAGGTGGCCTAGCGTGATTAGCAACGTGCAACGTGCTAGTGGAAAAATGGAATTTTCCTGCTTAGGGACCATAAATCTCACATAAAATCATCAACAAATGGATGGATTGGAACAAGTAAAGCTTTGTCTCCAAAAAGTGAGCGTTTGGTCGGAAAATTCTGGCGAAAAATGGCAAAAATACCAAGAGGCATGCGACTTTCTCGGTCAGACTCAACCTCTGTTATAACCTTAAAAATCCAACACATGACATATGGCCCTTAAGTGACAGGTCACCCTTTGTTTCAGGAAAAAAAGAATCTGCAGGAATCGAAGCTAAAAATAGATGTCCTCGGAAATTGGCCTTGACCATGAACCATGACATTGACCCAGAAGCGGCCAAGATTAGTTCACCCAAAAAAGAAGAACTGACGTCGCAACAGCTGAGTTTGACAGATGTTTGTTTATATTAGTTTATTGGTAATTATTTATTGTTAATTTATTTTAAATTACTGATTTTCATAAGAGTTGAATACTGCTTGTTTAGTATATCATTTACTGTGAATGTGAATCATTCTGAGTATCTTGACAATAAATGTGAGTTTTTGTAGTTTTATTTATTATTCAAAATTGAATAAAGTTGACTGTCGATCGTTTGTTTACAAAAATAGAAAAATATATTTTTAGTTAATTTCTAAGCTAAATTTCGACTGTCGAATAAAAATCGTAACAACATCTCCCCTCCTTAGAATAAAAAGTTTGACAAAACTTTTTCATTCTAAACGGAGATAGAATACTGTACGACAACAAAAGGAGAAAACGTATTTAAACAAAAATATAAGATGAATACACTAGAATACTAAGGGTTAGGTAATTGAGAAAAAATGTTAAAAGAAAATTTGGCTAGATGGCGTGATCTGGAGGATGAGCTTTTAGATCTTTGGCAGCATATACACCAACTTTTCGTCCATCAAGATCGACGATTTCATACGTCCATGGCGATAAGATCTTATTGATGACAAAAGGTCCTGCATATTTTCGGTTGAGCTTGGATGTGAAATGCTTCGAGGCGTCCGAGATCGTGAAATTTCTCCGATAAACTTGTTGATGGAGTTGAAAACCTTCGTGCCTTCTTCTCAAATCATACTTGTGCTTCGAACTCTCATATGCTTTCTTCAGTTTGGCTTGTACGTCTTTGAAAAGGTCACTGAGAGCTTTTGATCTTGTTTCCAGATCAAGTGGAGTATCATGGTCGACAGTAACAGTTGGTTGGTCTGGTCCTGCTGGAAATTTTGTCTCACGTCCATACACGATGAAATTGGGTGTATGTCCTGTGACATCGTGACGAGCTGATCTTATAGCACATCCAATTTTAGACAGATATGTATCCCACTTGGTATGATCTTCCTGGACGTAACAAGAAAGCAAAGTCTTAAGGACTCGATGCACTCTCTCGACGGGGTTCGCTTGAGGATGATAGTTAGCGGTATACTGTATTGCTACTCCATACTGCTTCATAAGATCCTGGAAACAATTACTCCTAAACTGTTTACCGTTATCGGCGATGACTTTTTCAGGGGCTCCATGAATTAAGATAACGTCGTTTTCAATGCTGCGACAGATTGCTGAAGCTGTAGCTTTTCGTAAAGGAAAGAATAAAACGTATTTGCTAAACACATCGCAGACTGAGAAAATAAAACTATATCCTGATGACGATCGAGGTAAGGGACCCACCAAATCAATGCTTATGATCTGCCATGGCCTGGAACTTGTTGGTTGAGCACTAAGCATTTTTCCGATAGGGGCTTTCAGTTCGGGTTTGGCTTCCAAACAGATCTTACATCTCCGGATATATCTAGCCACGTCGTTTCTCATATTTGGCCAGTAGAAACGTTGAGAAATGCGGGAAAAGTTTAGTTTTTAGTACACCCAAGTGACCACAAGTGGGTGGATCGTGATGTTCTTTGATCACAGAAGATCTGTTGTGTCTCGGTATCACAAGTAGCCAATTATCCTCTGGATTGAGTAGATCTGGATAGGTTGAACGGCATCGTTTATAGAGTTTTCCGTCTTCCACATTCCAAAGTGGATACTTTGAAGGATCTTCAGTAACTTTGCCACACATATTTTGGTACCATTGGTCTGTAGTCGTTGACATAGAAAAAGCTGGAACAGAACTTGAAAATAAAGAGTCAACTGCAGGAACAGAACGGGAAAGTGCATCAGGAACTACGTTGTCTTTGCCCTTACGATGGATGATTTCGTAATCGTATTGTTGGAGTCTGATCGCCCATCTTGCTATTCGACCAACAGGATCTTTGATCGAATTCAACCACTTCAAACAGTAGTGATCCGTGATGATTGTGAATTTACTTCCTTCCACATAAGGTCTAAGTTTTTCAATTGCAAATAACACCGCAAGGCATTCCTTCTCAGTAGTGGAGTATTTGCGTTCACTCTTAGTTAAGGACCTGCTGAGATAACACACGACATGTTCCTCATCTCCCTCGATTTGTGTGAGCACAGCACCCAAACCATAGTCAGAGGCGTCACACTGTATGACAAATGGCTTCTTGAAGTCTGGACATGAGAGGACGGGAGCCTTTATTAAGTTTTCCTTTACTGCGTTCAAAGCATCTTCACAAGCTGAGTTCCAATCAAACTTCACGTTCTTCCGAGTAAGATTCGTCATAGGTGCCATAAGGGTAGAAAAATTAGGAACAAATCTCCTGTACCACGAAGCTAAACCGACTATACGTCTAACTTCTTTGACGTTCTTGGGAGGAGGAATCTGGACAATGGCATTCACCTTATCTGGATCTACAAGAAGTCCATTCTTATTGACCACGTAACCCAAATATTTCAACTCGGGTTTACAGAAGTTACATTTCTCCTTATTTAGAGTTAGGCCTGCGGATGTAAGACGATGGATGACTTCCTTGAGAACTTCGATGTGCTTCTCGAAACTTGATGTACAGATGATTACGTCATCTAAATATACAAAAACGTAAGGGTCCAAATCAACACCAACGATACGGTCAATTAATCTTTGCCACACAGCAGGAGCATTCGTCAAACCGAATGGCATCCTCTTAAACTGAAACAATCCTCTTCGGGGCACTGTGAAAGCGGTAAGAGGTCGTGATCCTTTGGAAACGGAAATTTGCCAATATGCCGATTTAATATCTGAGGTGCTGAGATATGTTGCGTCTCGAAGCTTGTCCAAGGTTGTGCTTACGTAGGGAATCGGATAGGCATCAGGAACTGTTACTCGATTCAGTTGACGATAGTCCACACAAAAACGCCAGCTACCGGACTTCTTTTTGATCATCACGATAGGCGATGACCAAGGTGAGTTCGATGGCTCAATGATATCATTCTTGAGCATCTCATCCAACTCAATCTCAACCTGTTGTTGTAGTGTAGGCGAAAGAGGGTAATACCTTTGTTTAATTGGCTGGGAGTCTGTCTTGATGGTCAACTCAACTAAATCTGTGCACCCTAACCGGCTATTCATGGTTGAAAAGGTCTCTTCTACAAGCTTGCTAAGAGTATTTTTCTGGTCAGGTGTCAAAGACTCCAGGGGCTGGATAGCACATACTTTAGCAGTAATTTCCGGTTCTCGTCCAAACTGCCACTCGTTAGCATGTAAATCGGGTATAATACCTATTCTTGCCCAAAAATCTATTCCCAAAATGAGTGTATGATGAAGAGAAGGAACAACTAATACATTGAGAACAACAACTTTGTCTCGAAGGGTAAAGGGAATGGTTACTTCACCTATACTTTCGCATGATCCTCCATTTGCCACTACGCAGCTTGTCCTGACAGTAGAATCCAAAGAACATACAGTTTTCATCATTTTCCATCCAGACGAGCCAAGAATAGTGCGGGTTGAGCCACTATCAAGCAAACCCAAAATCTGCTTTCCAAAAACTGTTACCTCTAAATAAGGTCGCTGATCTCCCTTAGCGTGAGACAAAATATAGTCCAAAAGTACAGTTGCACGAGCAGAGACGTCAAACTGATGGGCCGCAGAAGAAGGAACGTAAGACAGTCGGCCATCTAGCTTACGGTCTGGTCGTTTTTTAAGCATTTGGGACAGTTCTTGGAGGTTACACCATCGGTTCCACACTTGAAACAAAATACTCGACGAGGCTTGTTGCATTTGTTGAATCGATGACCCGATTCCTTGCAATTCCAGCACAATATTCTGCTATCAGTTCTCACGGCATCAATTTCTATGTTTGTTGGATTCAGAAAATTGTCATTTCTTGAGCCTGATGGTTCATCTACGTCGATGGCTGAGATTGTGGCTGGCTTACGATAAGCTATTTGTGGTTCCAACAAAGTCCTGTAGTTAGTAGGAGGCGGTGCAAAACGCTGAACTCTAATCTCCGTTTCTTCGACGGCACGACTCAATCTGAGAAGTTCTTCTAGAGTTGAGATATGATGTGTTGCTAGACGAGATTGGATGTATGGAAGGAGGTTCCGACGTATTATTTGGAGGCGACAATCATCCGAAGGTAAGGTTGGCAATCTTCCAAAAAGATTTTCCATGGCCACCACAAAGCTAACCACACGTTCATGTCCACCCTGTGTTCGGCGTCGAATTTCATCCCATAACCCAGTTTCATAGTCGTACGGTTCGAAAGCTTCTCTAAGTTGGTTGATGAGGTCCTCCCAACTGTAAAAACGTCTGGTTCGATACCACAATAGAGCATCCTTGGTGAGCAACTCAGGAGCAGAGCGCAAGAGTTGCTCCGTAGATACACCTCGGGATAGACGAAGTTCTTCCAACCTCTCCAAGAAATCGTTGAGGCTAGACTGTCCATCATATGTCAAGTTCCAACGTCCAACTTCGGGATTTTTGTAAGAATACTGAGAACGAGTTGGTGTGTATAGTCTGCTTCTTCCTGGAGAAAACTGAAGGTTATTCAACCGATCGTGAAAACCCTCATATACCTCTGGATGATTGAGAGTTGTGTCACGAAGGGTTGTATTCATCTGAGCAAGTCTAGAGCTATCTGCTATTGGATCAGCAAACCTAACCTGAGTAGTTCTACGAGATTCATTTGAAGAAGAAAATTGATTCATATGATGAGCTGAGTTTTCCTGGATGGGGTAGCCAGAAAATCCATCTGAGACTGGTACATGATGCTGATAATATGTATCTCTGTAAATATTTGGTTGATATGTAACTCGATGATTAGGAAACTGCGAGTGAAATTGCTGGTGGACTGATGCAGGAGTTTCAATGTTTGGCATGTCCAACAATGATGTCATTTGAGGTCGGGAGTTTGATTGGTTCGAAAGATGATGGCTTAAGTCCAATGGTTGATTTGATGATGCTTGAATAACTGGAGGGTTATTGATTGCTGATTGATACAGAAGATTCTGGGCAAACTGTTGACGTGGTTCAGATTCAGTCACGAATACCACTGAAGGAGATTCCGTTTCATCCAAGTCAATTAAATCATTCGTTGTTGTTGTTTCTGAACCCTCAGCATCCGTGAAAGTATTCGAAGTCGAGGTCTGAACTGTAGTTAAACTTGCTGGTTGTTGGTCGAGACCAGTCGAACTTTGTCCTAGATGAAGACGCTCTAATTGTCCAAGTAATTCAGCAGTTCTGGTAATAAGAGTCTCTTTCAAAAATCGATTAACTCCAGGCTCTGGAAAAATTCGTTCAAGTCTGGCTCTTGTATGCGCCAAGAAAGTATGCAGTTTCTTGAGCTCATTATCTTTATTTGAAAAATCAAATCTCTGTATATCTCTTTCAATAGAATACAATCTAGCTTTACAAAGACACAATTCACTTTCAGGTTCATAGCTAGTTGTTTTTGGAGCAAGAACAATTCCATCACGTTCCAATTTGAGGACTTCTCTTAAAGATGATCGTTTCTGTGCAAAAGTTCCACTTGTTGGTAAAGCGCGGATTGAAAGCTCATATTTTAATTCTTCGTGTCCAAGTAGATTCACTTCCATATTAGCCATAATTATATTTGTATAAGTTTTAATACAAAAAAAAAAAAAAAAGTAATAATTAAACCGTTCAGTGGTTCAAGAAAAGAAAAAAAAATAATTTTAACTTTGAAATCTCAAAGAAGGATGACAAGGGAAAACCCGACCCTCGCCAAAAAAAAACAAAAAAAAAATAAAAAAACAACCAAAGCGCAAAGAAGCGTTGCCCACAGCAATAGAAAGCAAAAAAAAAAATGCTCTAACCAAAACTAATTAATTAAAAAGGAAACGAATTTAGGTTAGCAAACAAAACAACACCTAATGAAACGAGCTACACTTGGAATTTTGTCTTAAAACCTCAAAAAAAAACAGCTCTACGCAAATAAACTGAATTTATCTTGACTAAGAAGAAGCTATGAGAGTCACTGAATGCACTTGCATCAACATGATGACTCGAAATGAGGTGGAACAAACAACACAAGTCAGTTCCAAACCAAAACAAAAAAGAAACTTAAACAAAAATATCAATCTCAACAATCCAAAATTCTAAGTCCACATCGACTAAGACCCTAGCAGTGTTGCCAAGTACACTCTACTTCAACCCAACGGAAACGTAAAAACCAGAAAACCACGATTGGTTGGGCGCCAATTTGTAATGAAATATATTCACTACCAGAAAGAAAAGCGGGGTTATGTTGACTAAAACAGAATGTTTGGGAAAAATGGGGCGATATGAGCAATTAATTTGTGCTGTTAGAAAAGTGTGTGAAGTGTTGAAGTGACGTTAATAAGTCCTAGTGATTGGAAATTGGATCAGGCTTGTTTGCTATCCTCAGCCGAGAGTGGTCGGGGTAAATACTCGATTTTCTAAAGACGCCACCCGTTTTATGCCCTTTAGCCTGGGTTCCAATGGATGTGCTCACTCAAAACGGGAAATCAAAGGTACTAGACCAAATTTAACTGCACACCAAAATGTTTATTCACAAAATTACTATCGCATCTCTCCAAGCTGATTATGATGATACAGATAAAGGAAAACGATATACCTAAGCACACAAATAGCTACAAGTATAGCTTCAATGTGAATCAAATAAAATGAAAAGACCCAGTAATACTCTCAAATGGCCATTTGTGGTTCACAAACTCTGGGGAATAATTTCGATTTAAGTAAATATACCGGTAATTTGTTTATCAATAATATTAATCTATCGTTATACGGATAGGCTGATGTTCAATACAATCGAGAAACCGATGACTATCTCGTGCCGTGCAGTGGCGTAACAAATGAAGGGACAGTGTCCACTTATCCTGGTTCCAGAGTTGTGTTCCCCAAATTAATGTAGGTAAAATAAAATTGGAAAGGACTCACAATATTTCGTCTTCACTATGAGGGTTAACTTTTCCAGTTCGACGTCTAAAAGGGCTATGGTTCAAGGGCTTCGTGAACCAGTTATCTTCGATAAATACGCAATATTTTGTCAGGGGCTTCCGTCAGTCCAACGACGTCAATCGCACAAATGGTTCGATCAATCAAAAAGGTAAGCAAGGGACAAATTCAGAAGAGAAGATATTTTTAATAGGTAGTAAGTAGGCCTAAAACAACGGAAAAATCCAGTAAGAGATTTGTGTCTTCCAGATGCTTGTGGGAGAGAACTTACCAAAGTTGGCAGGTGGCCTAGCGTGATTAGCAACGTGCAACGTGCTAGTGGAAAAATGGAATTTTCCTGCTTAGGGACCATAAATCTCACATAAAATCATCAACAAATGGATGGATTGGAACAAGTAAAGCTTTGTCTCCAAAAAGTGAGCGTTTGGTCGGAAAATTCTGGCGAAAAATGGCAAAAATACCAAGAGGCATGCGACTTTCTCGGTCAGACTCAACCTCTGTTATAACCTTAAAAATCCAACACATGACATATGGCCCTTAAGTGACAGGTCACCCTTTGTTTCAGGAAAAAAAGAATCTGCAGGAATCGAAGCTAAAAATAGATGTCCTCGGAAATTGGCCTTGACCATGAACCATGACATTGACCCAGAAGCGGCCAAGATTAGTTCACCCAAAAAAGAAGAACTGACGTCGCAACAGCTGAGTTTGACAGATGTTTGTTTATATTAGTTTATTGGTAATTATTTATTGTTAATTTATTTTAAATTACTGATTTTCATAAGAGTTGAATACTGCTTGTTTAGTATATCATTTACTGTGAATGTGAATCATTCTGAGTATCTTGACAATAAATGTGAGTTTTTGTAGTTTTATTTATTATTCAAAATTGAATAAAGTTGACTGTCGATCGTTTGTTTACAAAAATAGAAAAATATATTTTTAGTTAATTTCTAAGCTAAATTTCGACTGTCGAATAAAAATCGTAACAACATCTCCCCTCCTTAGAATAAAAAGTTTGACAAAACTTTTCCATTCTAAACGGAGATAGAATACTGTACGACAACAAAAGGAGAAAACGTATTTAAACAAAAATATAAGATGAATACACTAGAATACTAAGGGTTAGGTAATTGAGAAAAAATGTTAAAAGAAAATTTGGCTAGATGGCGTGATCTGGAGGATGAGCTTTTAGATCTTTGGCAGCATATACACCAACTTTTCGTCCATCAAGATCGACGATTTCATACGTCCATGGCGATAAGATCTTATTGATGACAAAAGGTCCTGCATATTTTCGGTTGAGCTTGGATGTGAAATGCTTCGAGGCGTCCGAGATCGTGAAATTTCTCCGATAAACTTGTTGATGGAGTTGAAAACCTTCGTGCCTTCTTCTCAAATCATACTTGTGCTTCGAACTCTCATATGCTTTCTTCAGTTTGGCTTGTACGTCTTTGAAAAGGTCACTGAGAGCTTTTGATCTTGTTTCCAGATCAAGTGGAGTATCATGGTCGACAGTAACAGTTGGTTGGTCTGGTCCTGCTGGAAATTTTGTCTCACGTCCATACACGATGAAATTGGGTGTATGTCCTGTGACATCGTGACGAGCTGATCTTATAGCACATCCAATTTTAGACAGATATGTATCCCACTTGGTATGATCTTCCTGGACGTAACAAGAAAGCAAAGTCTTAAGGACTCGATGCACTCTCTCGACGGGGTTTGCTTGAGGATGATAGTTAGCGGTATACTGTATTGCTACTCCATACTGCTTCATAAGATCCTGGAAACAATTACTCCTAAACTGTTTACCGTTATCGGCGATGACTTTTTCAGGGGCTCCATGAATTAAGATAACGTCGTTTTCAATGCTGCGACAGATTGCTGAAGCTGTAGCTTTTCGTAAAGGAAAGAATAAAACGTATTTGCTAAACACATCGCAGACTGAGAAAATAAAACTATATCCTGATGACGATCGAGGTAAGGGACCCACCAAATCAATGCTTATGATCTGCCATGGCCTGGAACTTGTTGGTTGAGCACTAAGCATTTTTCCGATAGGGGCTTTCAGTTCGGGTTTGGCTTCCAAACAGATCTTACATCTCCGGATATATCTAGCCACGTCGTTTCTCATATTTGGCCAGTAGAAACGTTGAGAAATGCGAAAAGTTTAGTTTTTAGTACACCCAAGTGACCACAAGTGGGTGGATCGTGATGTTCTTTGATCACAGAAGATCTGTTGTGTCTCGGTATCACAAGTAGCCAATTATCCTCTGGATTGAGTAGATCTGGATAGGTTGAACGGCATCGTTTATAGAGTTTTCCGTCTTCCACATTCCAAAGTGGATACTTTGAAGGATCTTCAGTAACTTTGCCACACATATTTTGGTACCATTGGTCTGTAGTCGTTGACATAGAAAAAGCTGGAACAGAACTTGAAAATAAAGAGTCAACTGCAGGAACAGAACGGGAAAGTGCATCAGGAACTACGTTGTCTTTGCCCTTACGATGGATGATTTCGTAATCGTATTGTTGGAGTCTGATCGCCCATCTTGCTATTCGACCAACAGGATCTTTGATCGAATTCAACCACTTCAAACAGTAGTGATCCGTGATGATTGTGAATTTACTTCCTTCCACATAAGGTCTAAGTTTTTCAATTGCAAATAACACCGCAAGGCATTCCTTCTCAGTAGTGGAGTATTTGCGTTCACTCTTAGTTAAGGACCTGCTGAGATAACACACGACATGTTCCTCATCTCCCTCGATTTGTGTGAGCACAGCACCCAAACCATAGTCAGAGGCGTCACACTGTATGACAAATGGCTTCTTGAAGTCTGGACATGAGAGGACGGGAGCCTTTATTAAGTTTTCCTTTACTGCGTTCAAAGCATCTTCACAAGCTGAGTTCCAATCAAACTTCACGTTCTTCCGAGTAAGATTCGTCATAGGTGCCATAAGGGTAGAAAAATTAGGAACAAATCTCCTGTACCACGAAGCTTAACCGACTATACGTCTAACTTCTTTGACGTTCTTGGGAGGAGGAATCTGGACAATGGCATTCACCTTATCTGGATCTACAAGAAGTCCATTCTTATTGACCACGTAACCCAAATATTTCAACTCGGGTTTACAGAAGTTACATTTCTCCTTATTTAGAGTTAGGCCTGCGGATGTAAGACGATGGATGACTTCCTTGAGAACTTCGATGTGCTTCTCGAAACTTGATGTACAGATGATTACGTCATCTAAATATACAAAAACGTAAGGGTCCAAATCAACACCAACGATACGGTCAATTAATCTTTGCCACACAGCAGGAGCATTCGTCAAACCGAATGGCATCCTCTTAAACTGAAACAATCCTCTTCGGGGCACTGTGAAAGCGGTAAGAGGTCGTGATCCTTTGGAAACGGAAATTTGCCAATATGCCGATTTAATATCTAAGGTGCTGAGATATGTTGCGTCTCGAAGCTTGTCCAAGGTTGTGCTTACGTAGGGAATCGGATAGGCATCAGGAACTGTTACTCGATTCAGTTGACGATAGTCCACACAAAAACGCCAGCTACCGGACTTCTTTTTGATCATCACGATAGGCGATGACCAAGGTGAGTTCGATGGCTCAATGATATCATTCTTGAGCATCTCATCCAACTCAATCTCAACCTGTTGTTGTAGTGTAGGCGAAAGAGGGTAATACCTTTGTTTAATTGGCTGGGAGTCTGTCTTGATGGTCAACTCAACTAAATCTGTGCACCCTAACCGGCTATTCATGGTTGAAAAGGTCTCTTCTACAAGCTTGCTAAGAGTATTTTTCTGGTCAGGTGTCAAAGACTCCAGGGGCTGGATAGCACATACTTTAGCAGTAATTTCCGGTTCTCGTCCAAACTGCCACTCGTTAGCATGTAAATCGGGTATAATACCTATTCTTGCCCAAAAATCTATTCCCAAAATGAGTGTATGATGAAGAGAAGGAACAACTAATACATTGAGAACAACAACTTTGTCTCGAAGGGTAAAGGGAATGGTTACTTCACCTATACTTTCGCATGATCCTCCATTTGCCACTACGCAGCTTGTCCTGACAGTAGAATCCAAAGAACATACAGTTTTCATCATTTTCCATCCAGACGAGCCAAGAATAGTGCGGGTTGAGCCACTATCAAGCAAACCCAAAATCTGCTTTCCAAAAACTGTTACCTCTAAATAAGGTCGCTGATCTCCCTTAGCGTGAGACAAAATATAGTCCAAAAGTACAGTTGCACGAGCAGAGACGTCAAACTGATGGGCCGCAGAAGAAGGAACGTAAGACAGTCGGCCATCTAGCTTACGGTCTGGTCGTTTTTTAAGCATTTGGGACAGTTCTTGGAGGTTACACCATCGGTTCCACACTTGAAACAAAATACTCGACGAGGCTTGTTGCATTTGTTGAATCGATGACCCGATTCCTTGCAATTCCAGCACAATATTCTGCTATCAGTTCTCACGGCATCAATTTCTATGTTTGTTGGATTCAGAAAATTGTCATTTCTTGAGCCTGATGGTTCATCTACGTCGATGGCTGAGATTGTGGCTGGCTTACGATAAGCTATTTGTGGTTCCAACAAAGTCCTGTAGTTAGTAGGAGGCGGTGCAAAACGCTGAACTCTAATCTCCGTTTCTTCGACGGCACGACTCAATCTGAGAAGTTCTTCTAGAGTTGAGATATGATGTGTTGCTAGACGAGATTGCATGTATGGAAGGAGGTTCCGACGTATTATTTGGAGGCGACAATCATCCGAAGGTAAGGTTGGCAATCTTCTAAAAAGATTTTCCATGGCCACCACAAAGCTAACCACACGTTCATGTCCACCCTGTGTTCGGCGTCGAATTTCATCCCATAACCCAGTTTCATAGTCGTACGGTTCGAAAGCTTCTCTAAGTTGGTTGATGAGGTCCTCCCAACTGTAAAAACGTCTGGTTCGATACCACAATAGAGCATCCTTGGTGAGCAACTCAGGAGCAGAGCGCAAGAGTTGCTCCGTAGATACACCTCGGGATAGACGAAGTTCTTCCAACCTCTCCAAGAAATCGTTGAGGCTAGACTGTCCATCATATGTCAAGTTCCAACGTCCAACTTCGGGATTTTTGTAAGAATACTGAGAACGAGTTGGTGTGTATAGTCTGCTCCTTCCTGGAGAAAACTGAAGGTTATTCAACCGATCGTGAAAACCCTCATATACCTCTGGATGATTGAGAGTTGTGTCACGAAGGGTTGTATTCATCTGAGCAAGTCTAGAGCTATCTGCTATTGGATCAGCAAACCTAACCTGAGTAGTTCTACGAGATTCATTTGAAGAAGAAAATTGATTCATATGATGAGCTGAGTTTTCCTGGATGGGGTAGCCAGAAAATCCATCTGAGACTGGTACATGATGCTGATAATATGTATCTCTGTAAATATTTGGTTGATATGTAACTCGATGATTAGGAAACTGCGAGTGAAATTGCTGGTGGACTGATGCAGGAGTTTCAATGTTTGGCATGTCCAACAATGATGTCATTTGAGGTCGGGAGTTTGATTGGTTCGAAAGATGATGGCTTAAGTCCAATGGTTGATTTGATGATGCTTGAATAACTGGAGGGTTATTGATTGCTGATTGATACAGAAGATTCTGGGCAAACTGTTGACGTGGTTCAGATTCAGTCACGAATACCACTGAAGGAGATTCCGTTTCATCCAAGTCAATTAAATCATTCGTTGTTGTTGTTTCTGAACCCTCAGCATCCGTGAAAGTATTCGAAGTCGAGGTCTGAACTGTAGTTAAACTTGCTGGTTGTTGGTCGAGACCAGTCGAACTTTGTCCTAGATGAAGACGCTCTAATTGTCCAAGTAATTCAGCAGTTCTGGTAATAAGAGTCTCTTTCAAAAATCGATTAACTCCAGGCTCTGGAAAAATTCGTTCAAGTCTGGCTCTTGTATGCGCCAAGAAAGTATGCAGTTTCTTGAGCTCATTATCTTTATTTGAAAAATCAAATCTCTGTATATCTCTTTCAATAGAATACAATCTAGCTTTACAAAGACACAATTCACTTTCAGGTTCATAGCTAGTTGTTTTTGGAGCAAGAACAATTCCATCACGTTCCAATTTGAGGACTTCTCTTAAAGATGATCGTTTCTGTGCAAAAGTTCCACTTGTTGGTAAAGCGCGGATTGAAAGCTCATATTTTAATTCTTCGTGTCCAAGTAGATTCACTTCCATATTAGCCATAATTATATTTGTATAAGTTTTAATACAAAAAAAAAAAAAAAAGTAATAATTAAACCGTTCAGTGGTTCAAGGAAAGAAAAAAAAATAATTTTAACTTTGAAATCTCAAAGAAGGATGACAAGGGAAAACCCGACCCTCGCCAAAAAAAAACAAAAAAAAAATAAAAAAACAACCAAAGCGCAAAGAAGCGTTGCCCACAGCAATAGAAAGCAAAAAAAAAAATGCTCTAACCAAAACTAATTAATTAAAAAGGAAACGAATTTAGGTTAGCAAACAAAACAACACCTAATGAAACGAGCTACACTTGGAATTTTGTCTTAAAACCTCAAAAAAAAACAGCTCTACGCAAATAAACTGAATTTATCTTGACTAAGAAGAAGCTATGAGAGTCACTGAATGCACTTGCATCAACATGATGACTCGAAATGAGGTGGAACAAACAACACAAGTCAGTTCCAAACCAAAACAAAAAAGAAACTTAAACAAAAATATCAATCTCAACAATCCAAAATTCTAAGTCCACATCGACTAAGACCCTAGCAGTGTTGCCAAGTACACTCTACTTCAACCCAACGGAAACGTAAAAACCAGAAAACCACGATTGGTTGGGCGCCAATTTGTAATGAAATATATTCACTACCAGAAAGAAAAGCGGGGTTATGTTGACTAAAACAGAATGTTTGGGAAAAATGGGGCGATATGAGCAATTAATTTGTGCTGTTAGAAAAGTGTGTGAAGTGTTGAAGTGACGTTAATAAGTCCTAGTGATTGGAAATTGGATCAGGCTTGTTTGCTATCCTCAGCCGAGAGTGGTCGGGGTAAATACTCGATTTTCTAAAGACGCCACCCGTTTTATGCCCTTTAGCCTGGGTTCCAATGGATGTGCTCACTCAAAACGGGAAATCAAAGGTACTAGACCAAATTTAACTGCACACCAAAATGTTTATTCACAAAATTACTATCGCATCTCTCCAAGCTGATTATGATGATACAGATAAAGGAAAACGATATACCTAAGCACACAAATAGCTACAAGTATAGCTTCAATGTGAATCAAATAAAATGAAAAGACCCAGTAATACTCTCAAATGGCCATTTGTGGTTCACAAACTCTGGGGAATAATTTCGATTTAAGTAAATATACCGGTAATTTGTTTATCAATAATATTAATCTATCGTTATACGGATAGGCTGATGTTCAATACAATCGAGAAACCGATGACTATCTCGTGCCGTGCAGTGGCGTAACAAATGAAGGGACAGTGTCCACTTATCCTGGTTCCAGAGTTGTGTTCCCCAAATTAATGTAGGTAAAATAAAATTGGAAAGGACTCACAATATTTCGTCTTCACTATGAGGGTTAACTTTTCCAGTTCGACGTCTAAAAGGGCTATGGTTCAAGGGCTTCGTGAACCAGTTATCTTCGATAAATACGCAATATTTCGTCAGGGGCTTCCGTCAGTCCAACGACGTCAATCGCACAAATGGTTCGATCAATCAAAAAGGTAAGCAAGGGACAAATTCAGAAGAGAAGATATTTTTAATAGGTAGTAAGTAGGCCTAAAACAACGGAAAAATCCAGTAAGAGATTTGTGTCTTCCAGATGCTTGTGGGAGAGAACTTACCAAAGTTGGCAGGTGGCCTAGCGTGATTAGCAACGTGCAACGTGCTAGTGGAAAAATGGAATTTTCCTGCTTAGGGACCATAAATCTCACATAAAATCATCAACAAATGGATGGATTGGAACAAGTAAAGCTTTGTCTCCAAAAAGTGAGCGTTTGGTCGGAAAATTCTGGCGAAAAATGGCAAAAATACCAAGAGGCATGCGACTTTCTCGGTCAGACTCAACCTCTGTTATAACCTTAAAAATCCAACACATGACATATGTCCCTTAAGTGACAGGTCACCCTTTGTTTCAGGAAAAAAAGAATCTGCAGGAATCGAAGCTAAAAATAGATGTCCTCGGAAATTGGCCTTGACCATGAACCATGACATTGACCCAGAAGCGGCCAAGATTAGTTCACCCAAAAAAGAAGAACTGACGTCGCAACAGCTGAGTTTGACAGATGTTTGTTTATATTAGTTTATTGGTAATTATTTATTGTTAATTTATTTTAAATTACTGATTTTCATAAGAGTTGAATACTGCTTGTTTAGTATATCATTTACTGTGAATGTGAATCATTCTGAGTATCTTGACAATAAATGTGAGTTTTTGTAGTTTTATTTATTATTCAAAATTGAATAAAGTTGACTGTCGATCGTCTGTTTACAAAAATAGAAAAATATATTTTTAGTTAATTTCTAAGCTAAATTTCGACTGTCGAATAAAAATCGTAACAACATCTCCCCTCCTTAGAATAAAAAGTTTGACAAAACTTTTCCATTCTAAACGGAGATAGAATACTGTACGACAACAAAAGGAGAAAACGTATTTAAACAAAAATATAAGATGAATACACTAGAATACTAAGGGTTAGGTAATTGAGAAAAAATGTTAAAAGAAAATTTGGCTAGATGGCGTGATCTGGAGGATGAGCTTTTAGATCTTTGGCAGCATATACACCAACTTTTCGTCCATCAAGATCGACGATTTCATACGTCCATGGCGATAAGATCTTATTGATGACAAAAGGTCCTGCATATTTTCGGTTGAGCTTGGATGTGAAATGCTTCGAGGCGTCCGAGATCGTGAAATTTCTCCGATAAACTTGTTGATGGAGTTGAAAACCTTCGTGCCTTCTTCTCAAATCATACTTGTGCTTCGAACTCTCATATGCTTTCTTCAGTTTGGCTTGTACGTCTTTGAAAAGGTCACTGAGAGCTTTTGATCTTGTTTCCAGATCAAGTGGAGTATCATGGTCGACAGTAACAGTTGGTTGGTCTGGTCCTGCTGGAAATTTTGTCTCACGTCCATACACGATGAAATTGGGTGTATGTCCTGTGACATCGTGACGAGCTGATCTTATAGCACATCCAATTTTAGACAGATATGTATCCCACTTGGTATGATCTTCCTGGACGTAACAAGAAAGCAAAGTCTTAAGGACTCGATGCACTCTCTCGACGGGGTTCGCTTGAGGATGATAGTTAGCGGTATACTGTATTGCTACTCCATACTGCTTCATAAGATCCTGGAAACAATTACTCCTAAACTGTTTACCGTTATCGGCGATGACTTTTTCAGGGGCTCCATGAATTAAGATAACGTCGTTTTCAATGCTGCGACAGATTGCTGAAGCTGTAGCTTTTCGTAAAGGAAAGAATAAAACGTATTTGCTAAACACATCGCAGACTGAGAAAATAAAACTATATCCTGATGACGATCGAGGTAAGGGACCCACCAAATCAATGCTTATGATCTGCCATGGCCTGGAACTTGTTGGTTGAGCACTAAGCATTTTTCCGATAGGGGCTTTCAGTTCGGGTTTGGCTTCCAAACAGATCTTACATCTCCGGATATATCTAGCCACGTCGTTTCTCATATTTGGCCAGTAGAAACGTTGAGAAATGCGGGAAAAGTTTAGTTTTTAGTACACCCAAGTGACCACAAGTGGGTGGATCGTGATGTTCTTTGATCACAGAAGATCTGTTGTGTCTCGGTATCACAAGTAGCCAATTATCCTCTGGATTGAGTAGATCTGGATAGGTTGAACGGCATCGTTTATAGAGTTTTCCGTCTTCCACATTCCAAAGTGGATACTTTGAAGGATCTTCAGTAACTTTGCCACACATATTTTGGTACCATTGGTCTGTAGTCGTTGACATAGAAAAAGCTGGAACAGAACTTGAAAATAAAGAGTCAACTGCAGGAACAGAACGGGAAAGTGCATCAGGAACTACGTTGTCTTTGCCCTTACGATGGATGATTTCGTAATCGTATTGTTGGAGTCTGATCGCCCATCTTGCTATTCGACCAACAGGATCTTTGATCGAATTCAACCACTTCAAACAGTAGTGATCCGTGATGATTGTGAATTTACTTCCTTCCACATAAGGTCTAAGTTTTTCAATTGCAAATAACACCGCAAGGCATTCCTTCTCAGTAGTGGAGTATTTGCGTTCACTCTTAGTTAAGGACCTGCTGAGATAACACACGACATGTTCCTCATCTCCCTCGATTTGTGTGAGCACAGCACCCAAACCATAGTCAGAGGCGTCACACTGTATGACAAATGGCTTCTTGAAGTCTGGACATGAGAGGACGGGAGCCTTTATTAAGTTTTCCTTTACTGCGTTCAAAGCATCTTCACAAGCTGAGTTCCAATCAAACTTCACGTTCTTCCGAGTAAGATTCGTCATAGGTGCCATAAGGGTAGAAAAATTAGGAACAAATCTCCTGTACCACGAAGCTAAACCGACTATACGTCTAACTTCTTTGACGTTCTTGGGAGGAGGAATCTGGACAATGGCATTCACCTTATCTGGATCTACAAGAAGTCCATTCTTATTGACCACGTAACCCAAATATTTCAACTCGGGTTTACAGAAGTTACATTTCTCCTTATTTAGAGTTAGGCCTGCGGATGTAAGACGATGGATGACTTCCTTGAGAACTTCGATGTGCTTCTCGAAACTTGATGTACAGATGATTACGTCATCTAAATATACAAAAACGTAAGGGTCCAAATCAACACCAACGATACGGTCAATTAATCTTTGCCACACAGCAGGAGCATTCGTCAAACCGAATGGCATCCTCTTAAACTGAAACAATCCTCTTCGGGGCACTGTGAAAGCGGTAAGAGGTCGTGATCCTTTGGAAACGGAAATTTGCCAATATGCCGATTTAATATCTAAGGTGCTGAGATATGTTGCGTCTCGAAGCTTGTCCAAGGTTGTGCTTACGTAGGGAATCGGATAGGCATCAGGAACTGTTACTCGATTCAGTTGACGATAGTCCACACAAAAACGCCAGCTACCGGACTTCTTTTTGATCATCACGATAGGCGATGACCAAGGTGAGTTCGATGGCTCAATGATATCATTCTTGAGCATCTCATCCAACTCAATCTCAACCTGTTGTTGTAGTGTAGGCGAAAGAGGGTAATACCTTTGTTTAATTGGCTGGGAGTCTGTCTTGATGGTCAACTCAACTAAATCTGTGCACCCTAACCGGCTATTCATGGTTGAAAAGGTCTCTTCTACAAGCTTGCTAAGAGTATTTTTCTGGTCAGGTGTCAAAGACTCCAGGGGCTGGATAGCACATACTTTAGCAGTAATTTCCGGTTCTCGTCCAAACTGCCACTCGTTAGCATGTAAATCGGGTATAATACCTATTCTTGCCCAAAAATCTATTCCCAAAATGAGTGTATGATGAAGAGAAGGAACAACTAATACATTGAGAACAACAACTTTGTCTCGAAGGGTAAAGGGAATGGTTACTTCACCTATACTTTCGCATGATCCTCCATTTGCCACTACGCAGCTTGTCCTGACAGTAGAATCCAAAGAACATACAGTTTTCATCATTTTCCATCCAGACGAGCCAAGAATAGTGCGGGTTGAGCCACTATCAAGCAAACCCAAAATCTGCTTTCCAAAAACTGTTACCTCTAAATAAGGTCGCTGATCTCCCTTAGCGTGAGACAAAATATAGTCCAAAAGTACAGTTGCACGAGCAGAGACGTCAAACTGATGGGCCGCAGAAGAAGGAACGTAAGACAGTCGGCCATCTAGCTTACGGTCTGGTCGTTTTTTAAGCATTTGGGACAGTTCTTGGAGGTTACACCATCGGTTCCACACTTGAAACAAAATACTCGACGAGGCTTGTTGCATTTGTTGAATCGATGACCCGATTCCTTGCAATTCCAGCACAATATTCTGCTATCAGTTCTCACGGCATCAATTTCTATGTTTGTTGGATTCAGAAAATTGTCATTTCTTGAGCCTGATGGTTCATCTACGTCGATGGCTGAGATTGTGGCTGGCTTACGATAAGCTATTTGTGGTTCCAACAAAGTCCTGTAGTTAGTAGGAGGCGGTGCAAAACGCTGAACTCTAATCTCCGTTTCTTCGACGGCACGACTCAATCTGAGAAGTTCTTCTAGAGTTGAGATATGATGTGTTGCTAGACGAGATTGCATGTATGGAAGGAGGTTCCGACGTATTATTTGGAGGCGACAATCATCCGAAGGTAAGGTTGGCAATCTTCTAAAAAGATTTTCCATGGCCACCACAAAGCTAACCACACGTTCATGTCCACCCTGTGTTCGGCGTCGAATTTCATCCCATAACCCAGTTTCATAGTCGTACGGTTCGAAAGCTTCTCTAAGTTGGTTGATGAGGTCCTCCCAACTGTAAAAACGTCTGGTTCGATACCACAATAGAGCATCCTTGGTGAGCAACTCAGGAGCAGAGCGCAAGAGTTGCTCCGTAGATACACCTCGGGATAGACGAAGTTCTTCCAACCTCTCCAAGAAATCGTTGAGGCTAGACTGTCCATCATATGTCAAGTTCCAACGTCCAACTTCGGGATTTTTGTAAGAATACTGAGAACGAGTTGGTGTGTATAGTCTGCTCCTTCCTGGAGAAAACTGAAGGTTATTCAACCGATCGTGAAAACCCTCATATACCTCTGGATGATTGAGAGTTGTGTCACGAAGGGTTGTATTCATCTGAGCAAGTCTAGAGCTATCTGCTATTGGATCAGCAAACCTAACCTGAGTAGTTCTACGAGATTCATTTGAAGAAGAAAATTGATTCATATGATGAGCTGAGTTTTCCTGGATGGGGTAGCCAGAAAATCCATCTGAGACTGGTACATGATGCTGATAATATGTATCTCTGTAAATATTTGGTTGATATGTAACTCGATGATTAGGAAACTGCGAGTGAAATTGCTGGTGGACTGATGCAGGAGTTTCAATGTTTGGCATGTCCAACAATGATGTCATTTGAGGTCGGGAGTTTGATTGGTTCGAAAGATGATGGCTTAAGTCCAATGGTTGATTTGATGATGCTTGAATAACTGGAGGGTTATTGATTGCTGATTGATACAGAAGATTCTGGGCAAACTGTTGACGTGGTTCAGATTCAGTCACGAATACCACTGAAGGAGATTCCGTTTCATCCAAGTCAATTAAATCATTCGTTGTTGTTGTTTCTGAACCCTCAGCATCCGTGAAAGTATTCGAAGTCGAGGTCTGAACTGTAGTTAAACTTGCTGGTTGTTGGTCGAGACCAGTCGAACTTTGTCCTAGATGAAGACGCTCTAATTGTCCAAGTAATTCAGCAGTTCTGGTAATAAGAGTCTCTTTCAAAAATCGATTAACTCCAGGCTCTGGAAAAATTCGTTCAAGTCTGGCTCTTGTATGCGCCAAGAAAGTATGCAGTTTCTTGAGCTCATTATCTTTATTTGAAAAATCAAATCTCTGTATATCTCTTTCAATAGAATACAATCTAGCTTTACAAAGACACAATTCACTTTCAGGTTCATAGCTAGTTGTTTTTGGAGCAAGAACAATTCCATCACGTTCCAATTTGAGGACTTCTCTTAAAGATGATCGTTTCTGTGCAAAAGTTCCACTTGTTGGTAAAGCGCGGATTGAAAGCTCATATTTTAATTCTTCGTGTCCAAGTAGATTCACTTCCATATTAGCCATAATTATATTTGTATAAGTTTTAATACAAAAAAAAAAAAAAAAGTAATAATTAAACCGTTCAGTGGTTCAAGGAAAGAAAAAAAAATAATTTTAACTTTGAAATCTCAAAGAAGGATGACAAGGGAAAACCCGACCCTCGCCAAAAAAAAACAAAAAAAAAATAAAAAAACAACCAAAGCGCAAAGAAGCGTTGCCCACAGCAATAGAAAGCAAAAAAAAAAATGCTCTAACCAAAACTAATTAATTAAAAAGGAAACGAATTTAGGTTAGCAAACAAAACAACACCTAATGAAACGAGCTACACTTGGAATTTTGTCTTAAAACCTCAAAAAAAAACAGCTCTACGCAAATAAACTGAATTTATCTTGACTAAGAAGAAGCTATGAGAGTCACTGAATGCACTTGCATCAACATGATGACTCGAAATGAGGTGGAACAAACAACACAAGTCAGTTCCAAACCAAAACAAAAAAGAAACTTAAACAAAAATATCAATCTCAACAATCCAAAATTCTAAGTCCACATCGACTAAGACCCTAGCAGTGTTGCCAAGTACACTCTACTTCAACCCAACGGAAACGTAAAAACCAGAAAACCACGATTGGTTGGGCGCCAATTTGTAATGAAATATATTCACTACCAGAAAGAAAAGCGGGGTTATGTTGACTAAAACAGAATGTTTGGGAAAAATGGGGCGATATGAGCAATTAATTTGTGCTGTTAGAAAAGTGTGTGAAGTGTTGAAGTGACGTTAATAAGTCCTAGTGATTGGAAATTGGATCAGGCGTGGTTTGCTATCCTCAGCCGAGAGTGGTCGGGGTAAATACTCGATTTTCTAAAGACGCCACCCGTTTTATGCCCTTTAGCCTGGGTTCCAATGGATGTGCTCACTCAAAACGGGAAATCAAAGGTACTAGACCAAATTTAACTGCACACCAAAATGTTTATTCACAAAATTACTATCGCATCTCTCCAAGCTGATTATGATGATACAGATAAAGGAAAACGATATACCTAAGCACACAAATAGCTACAAGTATAGCTTCAATGTGAATCAAATAAAATGAAAAGACCCAGTAATACTCTCAAATGGCCATTTGTGGTTCACAAACTCTGGGGAATAATTTCGATTTAAGTAAATATACCGGTAATTTGTTTATCAATAATATTAATCTATCGTTATACGGATAGGCTGATGTTCAATACAATCGAGAAACCGATGACTATCTCGTGCCGTGCAGTGGCGTAACAAATGAAGGGACAGTGTCCACTTATCCTGGTTCCAGAGTTGTGTTCCCCAAATTAATGTAGGTAAAATAAAATTGGAAAGGACTCACAATATTTCGTCTTCACTATGAGGGTTAACTTTTCCAGTTCGACGTCTAAAAGGGCTATGGTTCAAGGGCTTCGTGAACCAGTTATCTTCGATAAATACGCAATATTTCGTCAGGGGCTTCCGTCAGTCCAACGACGTCAATCGCACAAATGGTTCGATCAATCAAAAAGGTAAGCAAGGGACAAATTCAGAAGAGAAGATATTTTTAATAGGTAGTAAGTAGGCCTAAAACAACGGAAAAATCCAGTAAGAGATTTGTGTCTTCCAGATGCTTGTGGGAGAGAACTTACCAAAGTTGGCAGGTGGCCTAGCGTGATTAGCAACGTGCAACGTGCTAGTGGAAAAATGGAATTTTCCTGCTTAGGGACCATAAATCTCACATAAAATCATCAACAAATGGATGGATTGGAACAAGTAAAGCTTTGTCTCCAAAAAGTGAGCGTTTGGTCGGAAAATTCTGGCGAAAAATGGCAAAAATACCAAGAGGCATGCGACTTTCTCGGTCAGACTCAACCTCTGTTATAACCTTAAAAATCCAACACATGACATATGGCCCTTAAGTGACAGGTCACCCTTTGTTTCAGGAAAAGAAGAATCTGCAGGAATCGAAGCTAAAAATAGATGTCCTCGGAAATTGGCCTTGACCATGAACCATGACATTGACCCAGAAGCGGCCAAGATTAGTTCACCCAAAAAAGAAGAACTGACGTCGCAACAGCTGAGTTTGACAGATGTTTGTTTATATTAGTTTATTGGTAATTATTTATTGTTAATTTATTTCAAATTACTGATTTTCATAAGAGTTGAATACTGCTTGTTTAGTATATCATTTACTGTGAATGTGAATCATTCTGAGTATCTTGACAATAAATGTGAGTTTTTGTAGTTTTATTTATTATTCAAAATTGAATAAAGTTGACTGTCGATCGTTTGTTTACAAAAATAGAAAAATATATTTTTAGTTAATTTCTAAGCTAAATTTCGACTGTCGAATAAAAATCGTAACAATGGTTCCGGTAAAGTTTTGGCACACGCTTTCCCCCCACAAGACAATCATTGTCGTGAAATTCATATGGATTCCAGTGAAAATTGGTACTATGGACTTCATGGAGAAATACCCGACAATCAGCTAAACTTTTTATCAAGTTTGGCACATGAAATTGGTCACGTCTTAGGTTTAGGTCATTCATTGGATAATAGTTCACTTATGTTTCCATTGTATGGAAAAACTGCTCTGAATCAAGATGATATCAAAGGCATACAAAACTTATATGGTGTGAGAAAGCAAGTTCTAACAAGTCCACCACCACCACCACCACAACCACCGATAAACCGACTACCTGTAATAACTCAAATTAATGCTTCAAATCTAAAAAATTCTCAAATCTATGATATTTGTGATGCCGATCCAAGTCAATTGTTATATCTTATACACAATCAACATTTATATATTTTTTATAGGGAAAAATTGTGGATAATGAGTTTGAAATCAAAAATGTTCACCTCAAAAGCTCTACCGATTCGTCTGCTACTTAAATTCCTGCCACCGTTTGAAAAACTAACAGCTGTGTATAAAAGACCATCGGGACAGATAGCTGTAGTTATAAATGATTATTTATATACTTAGCGAGGATAGATTTAGATTTATTGACCGAATCAATATAACAAAAAGATTTGAACCATTTGTGGATGGTAGAAAGTTACTTGGAGCAGTCAATACCTATTCTGGAAAAACCATCTTCTTTTATGATGATAATAACTTTGTAAATTTCGATGAGTGTACTCTACAGCCAGAGTCCTTTGGCTACACATCAATACATTTTAATGGTATACCACCATTATTCACTACAGTTTTTCGATATGTGAATGGATTGTTATACTTCATTCAAGATGGTCGCTTTTTGAATATAATGAATTTGAAAATTCCCTACAAAAAGAGTGTCCCATGATATCTTTATATGAACAACTTAGAATGCTACCGAGACAAATTGTAAGTAAAATTCCTATGAATTCATAGTTTTAATTTATCTATAAAGTACATATAGCAACTATATCAAGGTTGTGGTTGACTGATAAAGAGACCCGCTTCCGATGTGTTATTGATGAATAAAATTCTTGTGAAATAAAACATTGCTTGTTTTAACACAAACAGGGAAACTTATTTGGATGATTCTCTTTTTTTGCTAAGAAAGCTTTCCTTCACCAACACAATTTTTGAAATTTTCTTATATTATTGGGTCTGTAGCATTGCAGAAAAGCTACAATTGGAGCAAGTAAGCGAAAAGTATCATCATCAAAGTATGGGAAATAGGATGTAATCGAACTGTTATGGTCTCGTTTCGGAAATTAATCAAATCACCGTCTTGATCTACTATTTTAACAGTGATGTTGTTGATTGTCTTGACGCTGATGGGGAAATAAAGTATTGGTAATGGTGACTCCACTATTTTACACCCCGGAGGAACAGATGGAAAAAACTGATGAATTATATGAACGGGTAGACCATTACTATATGATCCAATGCAAATGTCGCAATCAACACAAATTGCATTAACTTTAAATATATTAACAACTTCGTCCGATTCAGATAATTCATTTGATGCAATTTTTCGTTTCTTAAAACCCAATATTTACGCTATGGAGTCATTTGGTGTGAAATCTATTTCCTTTGTGCAATAAAGCTGACATTTTAATGTATTGGGGTTTGCTTTCATCTTAAACCCAACTTTTTCTCCAAAAATGTCATCAATTACATAATTAATATATGTTTCAATATCTTTTTAATTGTAAGTTCCTTCTGGAATTGTGATAACTTTATCCACTACATATATTTTATTGATACCCGGATGTATGTTAGGTATACTCATAAACGATTCAAAATCAGCCAACTCCAAAAAATATTCTTTATTTTCATCCAAAAATATAGGTGGATTGAATTCTTCTTTCAACACAGAAGTATTTCCCGTTATTGTTATAGTTCTAGTCATGATGACACTCACAACGTTACTGTTGGTTCTCGATCATGTCATATGTCGAGCCCAGAATCCATCATGGCTCCAATGTCCCAACAGACCGCACCATTATTTTCCGACAAAGGAGAAAATGGCTGTTCATTTGCGGACATGCGAGCCGCTAATTTTATGAGACCGCCGCCACCGCCGGTTCCTTATGATGAAAATTGGGATGAATAAAAAAATGTGATCATAAAAATGTTTTATTTCATCAATTATTAACAATATCTTGTAAACTATAGTGGCCCCATGGGAGGGTGTCGTGACTATTATCAATCAAACAGCGTTTATCATCTAGGGCATTTAGGGCTAATTTAGTTTGTTCAGTGCTATAAACGGAATGCTTTACTGAGCGGATTGTGCATTGGTTAACAATTTTTTCAACATTTTCTTTCAAGCATTTTACATAATCATCAAAAGTGATTTTGTTCTTGACAATACAAGACTTTACACCTTTCGCTTTTTTCATACATTTTTGAACACCTTGAATTTTATATGAATACATTTTCGACCTCAACCCCACAAAATGTGTCATAATTTTACCATTTGCTTCATCCTTCATTAACCCCAAAACTTTTTTATTTACTAATGGAATCTGATAAACGTTATCTGGGGGATAATCGCTGGTGTCGAATTTGGAAAGATCTTTTTTGATGAGCTCATCATAAACATCATTGGACTCAATATCGTAAATGAAACTGTCCGTGTCCGTATACAGAAGCTTGGGTTTTTTAAAAAAAGATTTTTTTAGCATGAAATTATAATGAAAATCATACATTACAATCTTTGAAATGTCTAAAATACACATACCAATGTAAAGTGGTTTATTGAAAATGAGATTTGTTTTCTTCATTTCTATAGCCACCAGATCTTCGGCGAAAATTGTTAAATTATTAAATGCTGCATTGGAAATCAGATTGTTGGCACCATATCGACCCCCCCATTTATTAACCAATTTCACAATACGATGTTTTCGAATGTTTTCCATTGTTTTACCAAATACAGCATTATTCATTAACTTGAAGAGATTTTTGCTGAAATCGTTAGTGGCTTTTGATCGAAGTTGAGTGTTTAGTTCGATGTATGCCTTTAACCAAGAACTTTGCTTGAATTTTAAAATTCTATGTATTTGCGTAATTTTGACACCATTACTCACAGCTTGCTTTAAATTGCGGTAATGAATAACATATTCTGTTTTGTTGTGAAGAGTTGTTAATAGTTTTGGAAATTTGGACTTTGGAGGGGCCATATGTTCGGGGCAGAATGGAAAATCGCTGTGCAAGTCGTGAAGTGTTTCAGGGTATTCCAAATCCACCTCCAAAATATAACCCTCTGGAGCATCATCCTCGATTAAAGTAACATCGAAATTTGGTAAATCAATGGGATCAACCCACTCGAATCCATCGTATGGTAGATGTTGAATCATTGCCCACCCATAAAGATTATTCACATCGAGGTAGAGTAGGTAGTTTGATGGTTTGGATTCATCATATTCCGCCATGTATTTATTATTTGCTTCAGCATACCTATTTGAGCACATTGAAATTCCCCCTCTCAAACCCTTTTCAATAAACATAATTTGATCAATGTCTTTCAACAGCCTCAGCTCACATTTTGTATATTTCAGCATACAATCCCAAGTATAACCTGGTAAAGTGTAATACCACGCTGGATCCAAACCATAAATGTTATGCGCATTGATTCTAAAGTTTTCAAAAACATCACTCAACAACAAAACATCTGTTTTTAAATACAGATCGCTGTATTGACCTAAATCCTGAATATTGAATTCATCCCATACTTTTTGGGCATGTGAATACTCCTCATCACTAATATTTTCATCATATAATTTTGAATAGAACATTTCTTTGGGTGGTAAACTTGTTTTCTCCAATTTAGTCATATTATCAACATAATCATAACAAAAAACCCCCTTACGTGTTAATAATTCAAATTGTTTTGAATTACATGAAGAAAATTCTCTCTTTAGATTTATCAAATCCTCCAATTTCAATGTGGATGCTAATGAACTCAAAGATGCATTTAAAAATCGTAGTGAATCGATATATCTAAATTTTATGCTAGTTTCATCATCATACTGGGTGAAGGAAATGTATTTTTTTTTATTGAGTGGAAGAATACTGAATTTTTCCACCCTTCCTATGGCTTTTAGAATGAAATGGGAATCGTAACCTGAGAGATTGTGGAATACAATGGGGACAATGAATTGTTTTTTGAAATTTAAATTGCAATTTGAGTGGGCAAAACCTCTAATATCTCCTGTGAAATGATCATGATCAACAACAATCTGATCTGTGTCAATAAAAGGTTTCTCACAAATGTGACACTCTTTGGCCATACTCTTGTCCAACACTTCCGACATGGGTACAATTTTAGACATCTTATCTTCAACAAATTTCGCAATATTTTTCAGTTGATCTCGAAACCAATCTAAACAATCTTCGCCGCGGTAGCTTTTGTAAAAGGTTAGTGAGTCGTCATAGGA
Source organism: Orchestes rusci (assembly GCA_958502075.1). Classification (NCBI taxonomy): domain Eukaryota; kingdom Metazoa; phylum Arthropoda; class Insecta; order Coleoptera; family Curculionidae; genus Orchestes; species Orchestes rusci. The sequence continues at coordinate 58,963,641 of OY293303.1, read as the reverse complement.
ACACTTGAATAAAAATCCAATACTGAATGGAATATGCTCTTGGAAATTGACAGTTTTTAAATGTGTTAACTCACCAGGAATTTTCTTCAAAATTGATTCGAAATCCCCATATATGATGAATGGTGCTTTTTGTTTATAAATATGATTTCTGAAGGAAACATGATCATATTTGGGAAATGAAATTTTTGAGCCATTTTTTGTTTCACACACACTTGAATGTTCACTCAAGCGTTCCTGAGACTGGAAATAGTTCAAACATCTATCGCAAATGAATATTTTATGCCCATCTTTTTTAATTTGTGATCTCACTAACCTGGATAGATCCTTTATCAAGCAATAATGATATGAAATTTCAATCTCATTTTCAATGTTGGGTAACGGCTCAAAATCATTAATTTTTGGAAAATATTTATTTTGAATGATGAGTAGGTTGACGTGTTTTTCCAATTTTTCACCTGTTAACCTACAAGGTAGAACGCTAAAGAATTCATTCTTTTCATTTTGAGTCATCTCCAACATATAAACATTTACACTTATATTATTTAATTTTTCGAATTTATGAATTTTGTTGACTGTCATTGGAAAATCCAAACCCTCTGTATTAAGGACGCGGGTGTAATGTGGATATGATATGACTCTATCGGAATTGATTTTACTGGGGTACAAAGCAGCGACTATACACCAATAAAAGCATGCGTTATCATCATTTTTAATGTTAACACATGCTTTTTTCTTCGAAATTTGATTGGGCAAAGGGATGTAGGATGAAGCACCCACCCCAAAGCTATGTTTATTAATACAAATCTCTAAACTGATAATTCTTCTTAATGCCCACCCACTGTCACGTTCTTGAAAATCCTCCATTTTTTGTAAAATTGGCCTACTGATAAAATTGTCAAACCACTCAATCAAATTGGTCCCCATGTCCAAAGTTTGATTTTTTGTGGGAAAATATTTATATTCGAGGTGTTCAACGTTATCTTTGCTAACAACGAATTCACCGCAAAAAGTTGCATTCACTTTTATGGCACTGAACTCTTTCAAGATTTTGTTGATTCTTACTTTGAATAGGAAAAATGAATCACTAAAAAAATCCCCTAGATTCAAGTGTGTTTGGTTGATAATTACCCCAGTCCTTATGCGGGAGTCAAACGATGTTTTCAGGTCCTCCCACTTGACTCGACTACTGCGCTTGTGTCCTCCACCCACATGTGCCTCAAATTTCGACTTGATAAGCATCCGGAATCTTTTCAAATGGCCCAAATTGGCCACCAACCTTTTTCTTAATCCAATGGATAGTGGTGCAGCCATCGCCCTTTGGAAGTCTCGGATGCTTTTATTTATATTCCGCAGCCAGCGCTTTTGATCCTCATCGGTACATAGTAGGGGATATGCCTCTTGGTACTTTGCAACAATGCAACTGCTCAAGGATGCAATTTCTTCAAATAATTTCATGTTGTGATAATTATTGTTTGTAACAGTAGTAGGACTCAACATCTAACAACAACAACAACTCAATCGTAAATGATGAGGCGACTAGAAACTGCAAGACTATTTATACACTCACAATCAACCCGACGCCGGCTCACCACATTCAATTATTAGCATCTGTCTGCGGTTTTCTTATCAGTTCACCGACTGAGGTTAGATCCACTATAAAGAAGGTTCGACATTCCGCATTTAGCACTCAAGATGTGGTTAGCTCACACCGGTATTGGGACTAGACGATTGCATAATCTGGTTTCCGCTGTAGAAAGCTTGTCACAACGATTCCAAAATTTGCAATTTGATGCTGAACACGAGGCTATCTATGGTTTTGAGAGATTCCATAGCGAAGAGGAATGTAGGAGGATTGCTGAAAAATACGAAGAAGCTGCCGACGCCTGCGATCTGTTCCTGGATACATCAGACCTACATAGTTTCCTGCAGACCATGAAGCGTCTAGATCTCGAGGGCTATTTAGAAGATGTTGAAAAATTTGTTCCTATTTTGAAATAAATACAGTTGAACAAGAGTGTGTGTTTTACTCAGTTATTGATAAGAAAACCACATTCAGGCTAAATTTAGAACTGTTGATAAGAGTGTGTGTGACGTGAAAACCACATCCTGTCTAATGTTGATAAGAAAATCACATTCGAGCTAAATTTAGAACTGTTGACCTGTTTGATAAGAGTGTGTGACGTGAAAACCACATCCTGTTTACTGGTTGATAAGAAAACCGCAGGCTGAGACTTGTTACTGATAAGAAAACCACATTCGGGCTAAATTTAGAAGTGTTGATAAGAGTGTGTGTGTGACGTGAAAACCACATGCTGTTTACTGTTAATAAGAAAACCGCAGGCTGAGACTTGTTACTGATAAGAAAACCACATTCAGGCTAAATTTAGAACTGTTGTGGTTGGTGTGAAAACCACATCCTGTTTACTGTTGATAAGAAAACCGCAGGCTGAGACTTGTTGTTTTTGATAAGAAAACCACATTCGAGCTAAATTTAGAACTGTTGTGGTTGGTGGGAAAACCACAACGATGATGATGATGATAACACTTACCCACAATACTCAATTTATTCAAGGCTTGGATCATGAACTTTTTTTGTATACAGAATGTAATGTCATTCCCCACTCCACACTCCCCACTCCCCACTTAAGACCCCCACTCAAGACCCCCACCCCCACTCAAGACCCCCACCCCAACCCCCACTCAAAACCCCCACTCAAGACCCCCACTCAAGACCCCCACCGAGGACCCTCACCCCAACCCCCACCAACCCCCACACAACACGCCGACGACGGATGACGTCACATCTCGCGCATTCACCATTTCATAGCAAATTTGATCTAGAAGTGGGTTAGCCCTAACTACTCACTTGAATTGATATAACTACGAATAGTTGATGTGAACGAAAAACATTATTATGTAAAAATCAAAGAATCGTCGCGATCGTCGTCGTGATGACAAAAAACGAAGTCGTCATTCTTCGACAAGCTCAGACAGTTCGAGTTCTAGTAGTACTAGTTCGAGTAGCTCCAGTTCGTCAAATGTTTCCTTTCGTAGAAAGTCAAAAAGGCGGTTGTAAAAACTTAAGCAATATCCATCGAAACATTTTTTCAATGCTTCGTTATGTGAGGAAAATATGATTCCAGTTTTTGATCATCCGAATCAGACAATGAGTGTGGAAAAGTGGGTGGAAAAAATAGACGAGTTGGCAAAGTGCTACGAGTGGAATTCTATGACAGGGAGATAAAGCCAATTGCCATTTTTGAAACCTATCCGTATACGTATATGTAACGCATCGTGTTACGTTAATGGGGAAGAAAGTCATATAAAGCCACTCATCACCGTATCGCTCATACGTATACCGATCTTCCTTTTTAATGTCAGGTACATATGTCATGTCATGTTGTGATGTTCCATCGTTTGAATTCGAACTAAATATATTCGTGTTTTAATTTGAAAAATATGAATGCTATAGTTGACCACTTTGTGTTTGCTGATGACGACGATCAGGATGATGATCTGGATGATGCCATCATCATGCATATATTACATGATGAAGAATCATTGGGCAATAGAGCTGTTGTACTGTATGAAGCTTTTAATTTAAACAATTTGAATAATGCTAAGTGTATGAAGTTGTTTCGGTTTAGGAAGGAAGTAGGTACCATAACTGCCGACATGTTCATTTCCGTACTTATTTTAAAGCTTTGATGAAATGTTCAAATTTTGTAGACAAAAACTATCAGCTGTTTTGTTGACACATTTTTGACGTCTGTCGTTCAAAAGACAGATATTCGTAGGCGGTTAAGTATACCGTAGGGGCCCGTTACGATACGTACAACGTAACGCAAATTTGTCAACGTATCCCTTCTGCACTTGCGCAGTTCGATACGTATACGGATACGTTTGAAATTTTGGTTTGGCTTTATCTGCCTAAATAGTGAAGTTGATGGCGAACCGTTTGAGAGGGATGGCGCGTCGATGGTACGATGCTCAAGTCGTCGGTTGAGTGGAAAATAATGAGAGCACAATTGGTCAAACAATTCAGGAAGCCTCTGCCGTTTGGTAAATTGTTGAAGGAAGCTGCCAATTATGAAGCGTCACCTGGACAAGATTTGAACACCGAAAGCTCTGGTACAATAATCCGACGGTGTGTTACTGAAAGCTTAAAATCACAAATAATGCCACAAGATAGTGATCCAATCCTGAAGAGTTTACTGGGGATGTTTTCTTGAGTTCAGGAGAAGTCAACGTTGATTTAAGAATAGGCGAGGCAAGAGCAGCGATAGAAGCCATAGTCATGGAAGATGATGCAGTACTGTATGATTGTATTGTAGGGTGTAATTTTCTAAATTTACCCGACATATTATTTTACATAGTGGGTGTTGAGGTTTTCATTCGACAACTCCCAGAATTTAATAAACAAAAAATGAATTGCGAAATTGTGTGTAGATGTGAAATTGAAATGTTAGATCAGAAAATTTTTACCAAAAACAACAGAGTTGGCTGAATTGATGCACAAATATAGCGACTGCATTGCTACATCTTTGAAGACTTTAGGGAAAACTGAAGCTACATCGATGATCATTCGCACCGTCAGAGATGATCCTATAGTATATACCAACCATATCGATTATCGGTTACAGAAAAAGGAGTTTTGCAAAAACTAGTTCAGGAATTACTTGAAAATAATATTATAAGATAAGGGTGTCACATCTCCTAACGCTAGACCCGTTTTACTTGTGAAGAAAAAGGATGGAGGATATCGAATGTGTGTTTATCACCAATAAACAATCAAAGATAAATTTCAAATTACTTTCAAAAGTAATCGAATTAAAATCAGTAATTGGCATGTGGTAATTTCATGAAGAATCGATTACTTTTGGTCGTAATTGGTAATTGAATTACTTTTGTGATTGTTTCAGTAATTGTTAATTGAATTACTTTTGTCATACTCAATGTAATTGGTAATTGTAATTGAATTACATTTTAAAAGTAATTGCGACAGCTCTGATTCAGGGTAATGAAATGAGATCAAAGGAAATTTGTGATGAACAGAAGTTATGTAGAGAAGATTAATGAAATGGAATAACCAGTAAGACTGACCCATAGACTGTTCAAATTCCCAAATAGACAAATGACTACAAAAAAAAATTCGTCCTTTGTGGACAGGCTGAAGATCTGCTCCACAAAAGCACTTAGAGGCCTTTTACCACAACCATGTGTCAGGTGCAAAACTATACCTTACTTACTAATTTATTGAATCATTCTCCACATTATGGCGGATGCGACGTATTGCTCAAACTTATTCCCCTTCACTAAATTGGAACGTAACAACTCCCCCTCTCCTTCGACAGGAGGGAAAATTTCGAAAGAAATTTAACCGACGACTTGAAATGAGAAAAGACATAAACACCTACTATAATTAACTTGAAAAATTTGATAACATAAATATAAATACTAAATCACACCAAACTAATGAGTTGAACCATAATTACCCATTGAATCTACCTCATGGAAATCGTTATCAGTGTTATCCAGCTTCAAGTCTTGAACATGCCAAACTCAAAATCCTTTCCACAGTCATCTGTTAATTGATAGGTGCAACTTCCAACCTTGCGCTTGATAGAGAATGGTCCGATAAATTTTGGAGCCAATTTTGCATTAAAGTATTTAGCGGAATCAGATAAGATTTTGTTGCGACGCCAAACTTTCTGTCCAGGCTGGTAGGTAACAAGTCTCCTACGAAGATTGTATTGATGTTTTTGACGAATCCGACTAACTTCAATTTTATGATGAACATCCTTGTATAATTTCTGGAAACCGCTGATGCGTCTCTCGATTACTTTTGAGAATTCTTCAGAGGGTTGGTCCCAATAATCCTTTCCAAATAGCTTATGTTCTCCACCAAAGTTTACAAAATATGAGGAGTAACCAATTGTGTCATGTTTGTTTGTACGAAGGTCACAACCAATGGACGCAAGATTAACATCCCAAGTGCGCTGGTCATCATTGCTTATATAACTTCTTATCATCGTCTTGAGGACTCGGTTGGTTCGCTCTGTTGGGTTAGCTTGAGGAAAATAATTTGCATTGTAGAAAATTTTCGTCTGATACCTCTGGCAAAGGCTCTGAAATTCTTTAGATCTTAGTTGAGGTCCATTATCACATATGATTCTTTGAGGAGTTCCATAAGTCAGAAATACATTTTCTTTAACATTTTTCACGTGTGATTTGGACTTGGCATTACGTGACGGATGAAGAAGAACATATTTACTAAAATAATCAGTTATCACAAGGACATAGCAGTTCCCTTGTTTAGATCTAGGCAAAGGTCCAATGTAGTCTAAACTTATAACTTGCCACGGCTCCGTTATTTCAGGTCTTGAACCCATAAGTCCTGCTGGAGATTTCTGTTCAACTTTCTGTTGGGCACATACTTTACAAGATCGAACATAGCTAGTCACATCAGATTTCAATTTAGGCCAATAATACAAGTTTTGAATACGCCAATAAGTCTTTGAAACTCCTGAATGTCCAGAAGTTGAAAAATCATGACATCGACTCAGAATACAACTGCGAAAATTTTTTGGTACAACTATCTTTCATTGGTCAGTTGATGGACATAGTTCTTGAATATTAGCTTTGCTATATTTATAGAGTATGTTATTTTCTGATCGCCAGGAAGGAAATTTATTGGAGTTTTCTTCGATTGATTTAACCATTTTCAAATACCATTTATCAGTGCAACTTGAGAATTTTGAAGAATCAGTAATCGTGGTCTCAATGGAATCAACAACTTCCGGAACAGCTCGTGATAGAAAATCCGGAACAACATTATCCTTTCCTTTTCTATGGATCAGGTCGAAGTCATAAGGTTGCAACCGCAAAGCCCATCTTGCTAAACGTCCCTGGGAATCTTTGAGTCGTTGAAGCCATAGCAAAGAGTAATGATCAGTTATAACCTTGAAATGAGTTCCTTCCAAGTAGTGCCGCATTTTCTCAACAAAATAAATAACAGCTAAACACTCCCTTTCAGTGGCACTTAATTTTTGTTCTTGTCTGGTTAGGGATCTGTACATGTAACAGATAACTTTTTCACCAATTTCAAACTCCTGAGTGAGTACGGCGCCAATCCCATACGCTGATGCATCGCATTGAAGAGTAAAGGTTTTATTGAAATCAGGACAGGTCAGAATTGGTGCAGAGATGAGAAGTTCCTTTATTCTCCTGAAGGATTTATCACATTCGTCAGTCCAATGCCATTTTACATTTTTTTTCGTTAAATTAGTTAATGGTGCTAATATGCTGGAAAAATTAGGTATGAAGCGTCGATACCAAGAGGCAGTGCCTATAAATCGTCGTATTTCTGCTACGGATAAAGGTGATGGAATATTTGTGATGGCCTCAATCTTCTCGGGATCTGGTCTTAATCCAAACTTGTCCACTATATAACCGAGATATTTCAATTGAGGTCTACAAAAGTGACATTTTTCGAGCGATATTACAAGTCCGGCTTCATGTAGTCTATCAAAAACTAGGGTCAAGGTATTCAGATGTTCTTCGAAAGTTCTGTTGGTGATAATGATGTCGACCAAATATACCATAACGCATGGCTGCAAATCGGCCCCCAAAACGGTATCCACAATTCGCTGCCAGGTAGCGGGTGCATTTGTCAGTCCGAAAGGCATACGGCAAAATCGATATTATCCTCGACCAGGTACTGTAAAACTAGTGTAATCTCTTGAAGATTGGCTAAGAGGTACTTGCCAGAACGCAGATTTAATATCGATGGAACTTAGATATTTGGCATCTCTCAATTGATCAAGAATAGCTGATATGTATGGTATTGGGTAAACGTCCTTTTTTGAGACAGCATTTACTTTGCAAAAATCTATGCAAAAACGAAATGGATCATCTTTCTTTTTCACGAGACAAACTGGACGGGACCAAGCGCTCTTTGATGGTTCTATAACACCAAGAGATAACATCTTCTCAACTTCTTCGTCAATTATCTTCTGTTTAAATGGTGAAACTGGGTAATATCTTTGTTTAATAGGTGAAGTACCAGGAAAAACTTCGATAACATGTTCCGCCAATTTACAACATCCGAGTTCGGTGCCCATAATGGATATTTTTGATTCAATCAAATTCTTCAATTGGCCTTGTTGCTCTTTTGCCAAAGTATCTTCGTCCTGGATAGAACAAATCAGGAAGACCAACAAGTGTCCTTGATGCACCGGAATCCAAAAGTCCAAGTATAGAATGTCCCAAAATTGATACTTCTAAGTAAGGTCTTCGATCACCTTTGGCATGAGAAATTATATAATCTAATATAGTTTTGCTTCGATTCTAAAGAATGGCCGCAGGGGCAGGTTCTTTGGGAGTAATCATACGACCTAGTGACTCTCCCGATATCCGTTTCCCGTTGAACATATGGGGCATGAATTAATTGTCACATTGGCAGTTCCACAGCCAAAACAATGCATTTTTCGTGGTTTCCGACACTCTCGATTAAGATGTCCAGGTTCTTGACAATTCCAACAAATAAGCTTCTTTGGCGTAGAATTATGAATGGCATCAATCGGCTGATGTGGTAATGCGGGGGCTTCACATGATACGAAGGCAAAATCAGGTTCGACAAAGGTCTGCTTTCGTTTTGATGGTGGTACAAAATGTTCAACTCTGAACTTCGTCTCTAGTTTTAAGCATTCAGTTTCGACTTCCTCTAATGATTTTACTACAGGAAGTTGGGTAGCATAAAAAGGTGCCAGATTTCTTGTGACTATATCCAGTTGAGCATCCTCCGCAAGGTTTCCATACCGACGAAAAAAGTCATACAGGATAAGTAATCTACAATGCCTTCAGATAGATCCTGTTTTCGTTCCAAGATCTCCCGGAATAAACGCGCTCTGTAGTCTGGTGGTTCAAAGTGTCGAATGAGCAGCTCCGATAATGACTTCCAGTTTGAGAATCTAGATTTGTTGGCTCTGAACCAATTTAAAGCTTTCCCCGTAAACAGATCAATAGATTGTTCAAAAAGTTCCTTCTCAGAAACATTCATAGCTTCTCGAAGCTCACTGACTCTTTCCAAAAAATTGTGTACAGAAATATGTTTCGATTCTGCAGAGAATTGGAGATCCCATTTCTTGACAGGTACTGAAGAAGGTTTCTTCTGGTTCCTGGATGGAGTAGATAGGGTGGGAAAAGCTGGTGCCACGATAACAGAGTCGTCCGAGGCGTCCTTCGAGCATTCATCAGATTCCTCGTCACTATCATTGACTTCGAATATCTGCAGTCCCTCTAAATAAACACTTAGGTTTGGATCCTGTTTTGATATTTGTTCTAAATGATCCAGAGATGACAATATATCGGACATCAAGAGTGCCCTCGACTGGTTCTCCTCATCAGTCGGATTTTCTTCTTCAGTCTGCTTCTTTTCCTCGGATGCTGATTTCATGGGTATTCTATCGGGCCTTCTTAGTAAGTGTACAAGTTTTGATTGGGCTCTTTCAAACTCACTTTTAGCGTCCGCACCAGAAACAGTTTTGACAAAATCTTGGCTTTTTTAAAAAATTTCCTTAATAGTTTTTAATTCCTCAGTGATGTTCAGATCATAAATAGGGTAAGATATTGGTCTACCTTGTTTCTCTAGTTTCAGTAAAGGTCTTATTCGAGGACACGAAGCTCTTTTACAGTGTCTTCATCTCTAGCAGGTAAGCCACGAATGTTAAGTTCAAAAAGAAGCTCTTCCTTATTCAGACAGTTCACGTTCATTCGATAATCCATGACGATAGATATAGATAGGTAGTTCAATAGACAAGTCAAGTTCAAATAATACTAAGTGGCTATCACCAATAAGTAGGTATGTATGTAATAGGGAAAAAGCAAAAACAAAAAAAATATAAGTCGCAATCGGTAAAAATAGTTCGAGTAAAATGACAAAGGAAAAAAAAAATATGGAGACTGATATCAATAATTTACTGATTGAGGCGGTAAGTGGATGTGGTTACTCAATAAATACTTAATAATTACTTTATCCAAACCCTCAAAAAAAAAGTTGCCAAATTATTAAAAAATGAAAGTTGGAATCAAGAAAACTGACTAAAAAAATAGTTTAAAAAAAAATAATTCAAAACACCTCAAAATCCACTCCACTAAACAATCCTCAGTGAAATTTCTAAGCCTCACAAGATGAACAGAATGATTCAATATTCACCGCTCGAAAATAAATTCAAGCGAAACGAGGAATGCTATTTCAGGCGCTTAGATAAGCAAATGCAAAAAAAAAAGGTTTCAATTTTCAATACAGTAAACACATATGCACTCAAATAAATTCAATAGTAAACGATCAAGAGGGGTTAGTAAAATACAGTAGTTATAGTATCATGCACAATTTAGCCAATATTAAAAAAAAAGTCGAAAAAGAAAAGCGCCAAAAATTTATAACGCTTGCACTCTGTTTAAACAAAATTAATTAAATTCTCTCAACCTCAAGATGATAGATCTATTAGTAGCTCAAAGTGGTGCAAAGCTGTGCCCTAGCTCAGAGTTGAGAACTGGGGTAGGTTTATTTTAAAAGGGCGCCAGTAGCCTTAGCAGACAGACTACAATCTTCAAGTTATTGTTGATAACAAACAGATGCTACTCCAGAAGGAAAAAGAGAAAAATTGTTTTAATAAAACTCGAAGTTTGGGAATTGAACAATCAGTTTATTTACTGATTTGAGCAAAAACTACAGTTCACGCAATTACGTAGATATGTGAACTATTATGAACCAGTTCTATATGATTCTACACTATGGTATCAATAGTGCATACGTATTTAAAAATAAAAACAGTATTAGGGTCTCCAATCACGTGATTGTTTTACAGAAAAATATTCAACAAATTTCAGCAAGTACGCAATATCAAAAATAAACGCTCAAATGAAGTAAATGATAAATTGAAATTAATTAACTAGTCATAGTGACGAAAATATTGGCTTGTGCAATTTATATCCAAATAAATAAATTGTTAGCGAATAAAGTCTTTGTACGGCTTACGCAACTCCTATTACGTCTGGCTGGTTGTTGTGGAGGTGAGGGTTGGTTCTTCACGGGTAGGTACAGATGGGGTTGAGTAGGAATCTACCTTGCCAATCAACAGGTGTCAGCATTCGCAGGAAAACAGGCTTGATGTTGATTCAAGCTCCAAGCTCACAGTGAAAAACTCGGGGCAAGGGCAGAGAACCCTAATGCGAAGAAGAAAAAAAAATCTGAGCACGCCGTTTATGAAACGACAAACTACTTTACCTCTTTCGGAGGGCTAACTGAGAAAAGTTCTGCTTGATGTTTCCGATTGTGCGTCTGTTCGGTGTTTGTTGCACAAGGTTATGGCAAGGGACTTACAATTTTGATCCTGCATACGAAAATTCAAACTCAAATGTGAACACGTGAATAGGAGTATGACGGACTTACCCAATTCAATCAGATCCCACTAAGTGGCAAAATTCCAGCATTAACGGCACCAAAATGCACAAAATACCAAATAAATCAGCAAAAACAATGCACTGGAATTAATTGACGAGGTCTAATAGAAAGAAATCCCCGAAGGATGTCTACAATAAAAGTAGAACAAAACTCTTAAAGCCTCTTATGAAATGGGATTCAAAAATGCAAGTAACCGAAAAGAATGACGGTTGAGATTAATTCTCAGAATAATACACGGCTGGCGCTCAAAAGCGTAAAAAAATACCCTGTTGCCATAATAAGCGGGAGATTCAAACGAAATTTCATTACGAGGAATACTGTTATGAAGATCGCCAAAGAAAATGAATATAAATAAACCAGCCAGTTGCGAAGCATGATTTTTGAAAAACATCACGTAATTGAGGAAAATCAATAATAAAGATTCAAGGAAACTCCTTGAACTTTTCGTGAAAGTGGCAACGATGCATAAGGCGCGCAGCAGGAATTCGCATTACTAGCAGGTACAAACGAACTAAGATCGATAAAGAATACGAGGGTGAAACAAATGATTCAATTCAATTACTACGGGACATTTTCAATTGAATTCAGGGTAATGAAATGAGATCAAAGAAAATTTGTGATGAACAGAAGATTAATGAAATGAAATATTCAGTAAGACTGACCCATATAGACTGTTCAAATTCCCAAATAGACAAATGACTACAAAAAAAACTTCGTCCTTTGTGGACAGGCTGAAGGTCTGCGCCACAAATGCACTTAGTGGCCTTTTACCACAACCATGTGTCAGGTGCAGAACTATTCTTAATCCGAACCTCTTAGTCGGATGCCCACTCTGCAGGGCAGTTCAGGGAAACGTGGAATGTACAACCAACCAACCAACAACCAGATATACCAGGTGTAACTGTATAATTAGAAAAGTATCCTTAATTAAACTTTATGTAATTACCTGAAAAATTGACTCGCGATAGTGCAGATGTGTATACCTTACTTACTAATTTATTGAATCATTCTCCACATTATGTCGGATGCGACGTATTGCTCAAACTTATTTCCCTTTACTAAATTGGAACGTAACAAACTGTTAAAAACAAAACTATTTTCCAAGTGATTTTTGATAAAAAAAAGGCTAAAATCATGTACTTTCTGTTAATTTCACAATAATTGAACAAAGAATAGTCTTGATTTGAAGACCGCAGACCCAAAGTTTGTTGTTCGTTTGGAATGTTTACGGTCGAGATTATGAAGCTACCTATATACATTTCGTGCATTACTGTACGTGCGTTAGACGGATACCACAATCATTCCTTCTCTATCCCACATTTTTGAACACAGTTTTCCGTTTCATCTTTCATATTCGTGGCTGTTTCAGTGCTTTAGGTTCACTCTTGTTGAGAGACCAAATCGAGTGGTCATCGCGTGACCGCATGTCAAGACCAGAGCCACGTGAAAACATCATATGTTACCATCTACAGGGACGAGTTCATAAACGTCACACCCGGTGTGAGTGTGATCCAAGTGTCACACACTTCCCGTTCAGAACCATCAAGAGCGCACCCTCCCTAGACGCACACTGCTTTTTGTTAAGGAATTGACGTAGATGCATCCCAGAGTGATCTTTAATAGACTGCCTAAGTTGTGACGTCACAAACGTATGTCGGAGCTTATATTTCCAAACAAACAACAAACTCGTAACCATGGTAACCTATGTTTACATCTCATAAGAAAAATTTTGGATTTGCCGAAATAATGAGACCAATACCAATGGTACTCGAAGTCAAACGGTATTTCCTTGCAAGGAACCGCTTCTCATTCGAAGCCTGACCAGTCGGCAATATCGCAGTTTGTTTTATTTTATCGTCATCAATTGCGCACATTTCTTTCAATTTGAAAACTTTGTCTTGGGCTTGTAGATTTTATTTTTCATACTGGCCAACACTTCACCTCTTATCATAGAAAGCTTGGCGTCAAACTCTATTTTCTGGACATGATTAGATTCCAAAGCATTTTCATCTTTTTTGATTGTTTTATTGTCGTTCTCAAAGAAGGTATTATGCTAGAAAGCTTGAGAACGTGCTTCGAAGCCATGTTCCTTACAAAAGTCTGGAAAAAAGTCGATCTTAATCACTAATAACTCACAAATCAAAATAATTAGCATGTAAACATAAACAACGTAACTTCAAAATGTTCAAAGTATTAATTATACACTAAAATCAACTAACCTTATCAAAAACTTGAACTAATCCGGTAAATCTCACTTTTGTCCAAATAAATATCACCGTTAAAAGTCTTATTCGCATATAATGAATCCAAAAACACTCAAAGCTCAGTTTTCCTGGTTTTCCACATGGGATGTCAAAATCAGTGAAAATAGGTTATGATGAGTTTGTTTGTGATGACTTAGCCAGTCTATTATACCGTATTTTTGTAGTGTGAAGTGTCATTTGTCAAATTTCAGTTGTAATAATGGGTTTGTGTAGGTTTATATTATATATACAGGGTGTCTCACGGTCTATGGTACGTTAGACGTTTACGGAAAACTGGACATAGGATCGACCTGAAAATTTAGCTGAGCCCATAATCGAGTTTGATCTATATTTTAAAAATATTTTTAGTTCTGCAGTGTTGCCGCTTCTACTCAAAAGTCGTAACGACTTTCTTATTTTAAATGGACCGCCCTGTATATTATGATTTTTTTGGATTCCTTGACTGATTCTTATCACTTTTGCTTGATATACTCCTATACCTATCGGCAGCGGTTTTCGAGATATAAATTAATTAATAATATTTTTGTCGTAAAACACATCAGTGGATTGAGTTCAATAATTTCGTACTTGAAAACGGTGGAGAGTTGAAATTGCTATGCCGACTAGAGGAAGGTAGGTTTATATGGTTCCAATGGAGAAACCGATCTGAAAATATACAGGGGTGCTTCAAATTTATTAATCGTTTTCCTTCACACAAAAATGATAAAAAATCAATTTTTTCGAATGGAACCCCCTGTATATTACTTGAAAAATGAGAAGGCCAATAAATTTCCTTTCAAATGGTATCCCATGTTCCTATACCTAAACCTTCAGGATCTACAAGAAAAATGCATTTTACTAAAAAATAAATTATATTGGTATACATGATATGAAACATAATGTAGTTTCTCTAGGGCAACCTATAGTTGCCAGGTCACACAGCAATAGCAATTTATTTTTAGTAGCAAACTGCAACTACATTATGTTTCATATCAATAATACCAATATAATTTATTTTTTAGACAAATGCATTTTTCTTGTAGAACATGAAGGTTTAGGTATAGGAACATGGGATACCATTTGAAAGGAAATTTATTGGTCTTTTCGTTTTTCAAGTAATATACAGGGAGGGTTCCATTTGAAAAAATAGCTTTTTTATCATTTTTGTGTATAGGAAAAAGATTAATGAAATTGAAGCACCCTGTATATTTACAGATCGGTTTCTCCATTGGAACCATATAAACCTACCTTCCTCTAGTCGGCATAGCAATTCCAACTCTCCACCGTTTTCAAGTACGAAATTATTGAACTCAATCCACTGATGTGTTTCACGACAAAAATATTATAAATTAATTTATATCTCGAAAACCGCTGCCGATAGGTATAGGAGTATATCAAGCAAAAGTGATAAGAATCAGTCAAGGAATCCAAAAAAATAATAATATAAAGGGTGGTCCATTTAAAATAAGAAAGTTGCCACGACTTTTGGGTAGAAGCGGCAACACTGCAGAACTGAAAATATTTTTAAAATATAGAGCCAAATTTTCAGATCGATTCTATGTCTAGTTTTCCGTAAACGTCTAAGGTACCATAGACCGTGAGACACCCTGTATATATATGAACAGTCTTAATGTAGTGGGGATGCAGTCAGAAATTGGCCAGGGGAAGTAAAAACAACCCTTTAATGCTAAATCAAGCTTTCGAGTAGGTACTTCATTTTCTCTTCATCGGGATTTTCTTTGCGGGTTTGAACTAAAGAAGGTTATCATATATAAGAAAATACCGAAACCTATCATCAATCACAGCTTACGATTTCACACATCATAATGCAGGATTAATTAATTTACTACATTACAACCAAACTCTGGAAACGTGAAGGATGAAATATTTCCATCCTTCTCTTCACTTGATGTGACCATTAACCTTAGTTTCTTCCTGCTAAATTTGCAGTCTCATCATAAGCATGGAGACATTGTGTTCTAGTGTAACCATGTCAACTCTACTAATTTAATCATGTACTTTGCGTTCCAATCTCCTATGAGGAGGATATTGTAAATGATCTGTGAGTTTCCTATCTAGTGTTTCTGGTCTTTTGTAATGTGATTTCATTTTTTTGATTTAGATTCCTGAAGAAGCTCAAAATTATGTGAGCGAAAGCTTGAAGTTAAGATTAAATATACACTTCCTAGAGCAATTCTACACCTTTAGATATTGCTCCCTATGTTGAGTGCGTGGGGTGATCCCAGTTTTGAGAAAAACCTTATTTTATTTGTTACCAGTAGCCCCGTTACTGTCCACCTGCTTATATATATATATATATATATATATATATATATATATATATATATATATATATATATATATATATAAGAACTAGAGGTTAGTGGGGATGCAGTCTTGTAGATTCTTCTTTACGAAGTGGCCATGAGGTAAAAGAAAAACCCTTTGAGGTTATGTCAAGCTTTCGAGATTTATTTGGTCTCTTCTTCAGGACTACTACAAAAATTACTTAAATTAGTACTACTAAAAGAATATTATTTAGAATGAAACTCACCACACGTGGGTTATATAAATGAACTGGAAGACAAACTCCACATATCGGAAAAACCGTAAGAATTTGCAGAAGCAAATCTCACTCAAAGATGCTTCATTGCCCGTGGTTGTGTGTAAAAAGGACAAAGGATCGGTACCAGCTACCCAATTCAGAGAAGTACGCAGGAGGAAACAGTTTTTTTGGTAACGCGTTAGTTTGCAAGTTGGTGTATGACATACGTTCTCATTAATTGGATGTGTGGTTCCGACCTGTTCCTGTGTAGGTGACTGAGATAGACAGTTATTATTCATGTTATGAATGGATCATATCGGAAAGCGGGCAATTACGCATGTACAATGATTTATAAACTGCTCTAAGATTGAAAAACAATATTTGGTACCGAAAAGTGAATACAATTTTAAATTTTATATATGGTGACATAAGGTTGGGTGGTATTGATCTATTTTATTTTACACTATTAAAAGTTGAGAACAAATGTAGAGATTTTATTTTGAAGTTATTATTATTTTAATATTTTTACATAGTACCCAGGGCACAAACACTACTCGTCTGGGGCAGGACGGTCCATCAGAGTTTTAAGGTTGTCTTTGCTAAGTTTTAATAAATAACTGTAGATAGTGCTGAGGCCTTGTGTGTCACTCTTTTTGTTTAGGGTGAGGGGTTGTTCGAGGTAAATGTGACACATTTTTAAAAATGTCCTCATGTAGTAGGACTTTGCTTTATCTAAGATCTCAGTACCATCCCAGTTAATTTGGTGGTTAAGTGTTAAATGATGTTCCGCCAGTGCACAAGATGACACTTCCCTGGCACAATCAGACTTGTGAGATGTAATTCTGCCTTTAATTGAACGTGACGTATGACCTATATACGACAGTGTACAACTGCTGCATGGAATCTTATATATTACACAAGTATTTTCTTGAAAGTTTAGTTTAGTTTTAGGTTGAGAGTATAAGAGTGAAATTGTTTTGGTTTGTTTGTTGGCAAATACTATGTCTTCATCTTTAAATACATTTTTTAGATTTTGAGTTAGGCCATTAATGAACGGTAGAGAAAAATATTTTATTTGGGTGGTTTGAGGGTTTTGTTGCGTAATAACTTGTGAATTTATGGGATTGTTATTATCTTCTGACACATCCACGTTATCAACATTTTGTTGACTAGTACTAAATAAAATTTTGTTAATTAGACCTTCTGGGTACGAGTTGTCAAGAAAGATGTTTTTGAGTTTGTTTAAGGCTTGTTTTTTGGATGAGGGGTGAGAAAGTTTCGTCACTCTTGTTTTCATACCCTTGAGTAGGTTGATTTTGGTTTTTTTGGGGTGGTACGAGTTATAGCTGATGAATCGATTGGAACAGTACGGTTTTCTATACCAGGTTGTTTGTAATGAGTTATTTTGGGTCCTGGTTACTAGCATATCGAGAAAGGGGATACTATTCTCAGTTTCCTTTTCTGCAGTAAACTGGATATGCGTATTGTAACTGTTGAAAACCTGTAGAGCCGTTTCGACTTCACCTTCTGGTACCGCCAGTAACAAGTCATCAACATATCTCTTGACAAAAGGAATGTAAAAATTAATTTTATTGAGACACGCCTCCACCAAGACGTCGAGAACAAAATTGACTAAAATGGGTGAAATAGTGGATCCCATGGGTGTGCCGAAGATTTGTTTGAAATATAGGTCATTGAAGATTAGAAAGTTTGTTTGAAAAATGAATTCAATAATATTTATAAAAGATTCGATGTCCATAGTGCAGTGTTGTTCTATGGTGTTCCATTTTGTACGCAAAATGGTGCAGACCACATCACAAGGAAGGTTGGTGAACAGGGATACTACATCAAAACTCACTATTACATAGTTGTTAGGTAATTGATAGTCGTTGATGAAGTTGTTGAAGGCAAAAGAGTCCTTAATAAAAAATTCATTGTTAGTATCATATGCATTAGTGAGGATTTGTGTCATATAAGCAGCGAGTGAGCCATTAGGACAGTTTATTGAAGAAACGATAGGTCTCATAGCCAATTCGGGCTATGAGACCGGGCTTACAAATATTGTAACTAATTTTATCCATAAAAATCATGCAGATTCTCCTTTTCTTAACGAATTATTCATCAAGGCCAAAATTTTTCTTAAACAACACCCTGAAATTTACATAGTTACAAGTGACAAGGGAAACGTTACAGTTGCAATGTATAAGGAAGAGTACATAAACAAAAGCCTTCAGCTATTAAATGATCCAAAATATTACACTCCAATAACTAGAAATCCTACTTACACAGTGCAACTAAAAGCGAATAAACTCATCAAAGAATTGAAGGACAAAGGTTTCATAGACCAAGAAAAGGCTTCGAAACTTTATAGCTATGACACAATAGCTCCCAGATTCTACACACAGCCTAAAATACACAAGCCCGAATTGGCTATGAGACCTATCGTATCTTCAATAAACTGTCCTAATGGCTCACTCGCTGCTTATATGACACAAATCCTCACTAATGCATATGATACTAACAATGAATTTTTTATTAAGGACTCTTTTGCCTTCAGCAACTTCATCAACGACTATCAATTACCTAACTGTAATGTAGTCGGAATAAAACACCGATAATTACTTTAACTCTATTAATATTGAAAAATATACCCGCTAATACAAACACGTGCGAAGCAAACAGCATTTCGAACAGAACAGAACGATTTGACAGAGCTCTTCTTATTTGTCATCTTTGACAACTGCACATCTCCTAACTTCATTAATATTAAAGGTGTGTTTACATGTTCACGACACTACAATACCTCCCCTCATAAATTCAAACGCTGGGGCGGTTTGACATTACGTCTAGGTCTTTCATTTACATTTAACTTATCAGAACATCCTTGAAAGTTGGGTGTACATGCAGAAACAAACTTAGAACTAGGTTGGCAATCAAAATTTTCATTCTTCTCCGAATCTTTCTGAACCACACTTTCATTTAGTTTAACCAAAGGTTCAACCCTTGAGTCAGTAACATGCTCATTAACTGTCAAATTTGGTTCAGCAACATCCGAAATTACAGGTGAGTAAGGTAATAAATTAACATTTTGTTTTAAACTCAAAAACTCATCATTGGGTTTGTCAATCATACATTCTTCAAACCCATCCCCTAACGTATCTGACTTATTACGTCTAATCTGGTTCAAATGTCTTTTCCAAATCAAATTTTCATGAACAAGTTTACAAAAATAAATTCTGTCATTCAAAACTTCATCTATAACACTCTCAACCCACGTTTTCTTATTAGGATTTCTATAGTCTCGACACCAAACTCTATCCCCCTCTACAAATGTTTCTTCACGTTTTCCCTTATAATTTAAAATCTGTCTTTCAGTTGACTGAACACTTTTTGTTGATAACAAATCTAAACGTGTGCGTATTTTAGTTTTAAACATCATACTACTAGGTGTCATTCCTGTTGTAGCGTGCACAGAATTTCGGTACGAAAATAAATACCTATAAGCCAAAGTTTCTATGGAAACATTTCTATTTTTCTCATCTAATAAAGCCTTTTTTAATCCTAATTTTACAGATTTAACACAGTTTTCCGCAAATCCGTTTGTTGAAGGATGAACTGGTGGAGATGTGACAAATTTGACTCCGTTTTGACTTAAGAAATGTATAAAATTTTCAGAAGTGAATTGACCCCCATTATCAGTTTCAACTATACGTGGTATTCCAAAACGCGAAAAACACTCTCTAAACCTGTTAATTGTGTTGTCTGAATCGGCATTGCTCATTATAAAAACTTCAGGCCATTTTGTATATGTATCCACAATAATGAGTATCATTTTGGCTCTGATTGGTCCTAAAAAATCAGCATGTATTTTCTCGTAGATATGATTAGATTCCTGTGACTTGATTAGTTTAGCCTTGGGTGGATCTGGACGCATTTGACAACAAATCCTGCAACTATTCACTTGCTGCTCAATGTCATTATCGAGTGAAGGCCACCAGAAATAGGATCTTGCACTTGATTTCATCTTAGCCATACCTTCATGATTGCTATGTAATTCTTCCAATAAATGTTTTCTGAGGCTGACTGGAACTACAGCTCGATAACCCCACATGACAATTCCTTGCTCGATTGATAGTTCGTTTCTTCTCGTTAAAAATGGTTTGAAAAGCTCATTTTCACTATGCTTGGGAAACCCATATCTAATAAAATTAAATACTTTACCCAAGATAGAATCTTTTCTGGTTTCTGACCTTAATTTCAAAGAATCTATTGGTATTAGACCCTCAACCATATTTAAATAGTCAAAATCTGGTTCAGTACAGTCGTTAACATCATAGTCCGGTAATGGTAATCGTGACAAAGCATCTGCTTTTGAATTGTCAACTCCACGAATAAATTTGAAAGTGTAATCAAAACTAGCCAAAAATAGAGACCATCTTTGAATTCGACCAGCAGCCATTTTAGGCAAACTTTTATATTCACCAAAAATAGACTTTAAAGGTTTATGGTCACTTAAAATTTCAAACTTTCGTCCAACTAGATATTGATACAGCTTAGAAACGGACCAGTAGACAGCCAAAGCCTCCTTCATAATCTGCGAATAACCCTGTTCAGCCTTGTTCAATACTCGAGAAATATAGCAAATTGGTCTCTCGTCTCCATCTGGTAAAATATGCGAAAGAACTCCTCCAACGCCATAGTTGCTAGCGTCACAAGCTAAACGAATAGGCTTATCCGGATCATAATGGACTAAAATTTTATCTGAAGCTAATTCCTTCTTTGCATACTGAAACGCATTTTCACATTCCTTCGTCCATTTGAACTCCTTACCTTTCCCTATTAAATCGTACATTGGTTTTAACTTCCCTTGCAAATTTTCACAAAAACGGGAATAATAATTTACCATTCCAGCAAAAGCTCTAATTTCTGTAATATTTTTAGGTCTAGGCGAATTTACTATTGCCCTTACCTTTCCTTCATCTTTTTCTAAACCCTTTGCTGAAATTTTGTGTCCCAGATAAAAAATGTTCTCTTTGAAAAATTGACACTTTTTCGAATTTAATCTGAATCCTGCACTGTCCAGTCTCGACAAGACGTCCTCCAAATTTTTCAAATGTTCCTTTTCATCTCGCCCAGTTACAACCACATCATCTAAAAAGTTTACCGTTCCCTTACACCCCTGAAGAACTTTCTGAATTACATTTTGAAAAATTGAGCATGCTGGTTTTGTACCATACGGTAACCTCTTTATTTTGTATATACCTAGAGGTGTGCTCCATGACAACAACTCACTGGTTTTATCGTCCAAAACTAATTGATTATAGGCGTTAAGAAAATCAAGTTTTGTAAATTTTTGTCCTCCCTGTAAAGCAACAAAAATATCCTCGATTCGGGGCAATGGATGGTTAAAATCCTTTAGAAATTTGTTAACTGTTATTTTATAATTTGCGCAGACGCGAACATCTTTACCATTGGGTTTTAAAACAGGTACTAATGGTGTCCCCCAACTAGAGTTATCAGATTTTTCTATTGCACCTTCTGATTCTAGCCGTTTTAGTTCCTTCTCCACCTTTTCACGAAAAGCAAATGGAATTGGGTGAGGTTTGTGGAAAACTGGTTTTACATTTTCCTCTAACTCTAAACCAATTTTTTCACCATTAAAAGTTCCCAACTCATTTTTAAAAAGATTAGAAAATTTTAACAACATTATGTCGAGTTTATCAGAATAATTTTGGACCGCTACATCATTAATTATAACTTCCGAATTTCTCAAAGACAAATTAAATTCGTTAATAATATCACGACCTAGCAAAATTTTTGTCGCTTTCTTAACAACAGTGAAATTACACATTTTTGAAACATTTTGAATAGATATTTTAACTGAAATTTTTCCTTCTGGATTAACAATTTCCCCTGAATATGTTTTTAGCTTAGTGCTAGTGCTCTCTAGTGGAATATGGCTCAGTTTCTCTGCATAAAATTTATAAGGCAAACAAGAAACACCAGCGCCTGTATCGAGCTCCATTTGAGTCGAAATTTCATCATCGAACAAAACAGGAATACATAAAGGCTTTACAAAATTAATATTCTGACAGTCTGTCAAATTGTACAAGGAAAATGTTTCTTCACTTTCCTCCTCAACCAAATGACTTCCTTCAATTTTACAAGCTGCCATAATATGCCCTTTTTTGCCACACTTTTTGCAAATAAATTTCTTGTACTTACATTTGCTAAAGTTGTGCCTACTTTTATTACAAAAATTACACTTCAACTCTTCCTGCTTGTCTTTTTCCCCTTTCTTCTCAGAATAGCTCACACTCTCCCTTGAAAAACCTTTGCTGGAACCACTACCTGCCTTTTGTCCCACTTTTTGCACTTTATTCACTTCCACATTGCTCCTGGACTGCTCCCTCAAAGCTGCCTCTTTGTTTAGAGCTATTTCCAACAAATCTTGGAAACTCTTGGACGGATTTTCTTCACATAAACGATCCAATATTGGGCCTGGCCTCATGCCTGTTACAAACTTATCTTGAACCCTATACATCAGCTTGTCCGTAAAGTTGCACTGTGAAGCTGTATTTTTAATTTTCAAATACCAGTCATTCACTGACTCCTGTTGACCTTGTCTCAGTGAGTCGAAAATAATTCTTCTACGGTAGACTGACAATCTTGGTTTAAAATGTGTTCTCAATAACAACATTAAAGTTTCAAACTCCTTTCCACTGGGTTTCTCTGGGCTACACAAGTCTCGTAATATTTTGTACACCTCTTCTCCTAGCAATGTGAGTAAAACAGCCACTTTTCTTGAGTTTTCAACAATATTTGCAGTAAAAAAATGCTCCAGGCGTTCTTCAAAAACTTCAAAATCGTCGCCCTGCTTGAACACTGCCAATGATGACACGCTTCCAGTATTGACCACTGTAATGGTCGGTTGCACCGAAACGACATTTTCCGCCTCCATGACTTGCAAATCTTGATCTCAGATTTCCGTAAAAATTTTAAGATGCTGCGCTTCAAAAACAACGTTCACTATTTGCTCGTCGCCAAATAATTGTAATGTAGTCGGAATAAAACACCGATAATTACTTTAACTCTATTAATATTGAAAAATATACCCGCTAATACAAACACGTGCGAAGCAAACAGCATTTCGAACAGAACAGAACGATTTGACAGAGCTCTTCTTATTTGTCATCTTTGATAACTGCACATCTCCTAACTTCATTAATATTAAAGGTGTGTTTACATGTTCACGACACTACACTAACAACTATGTAATAGTGAGTTTTGATGTAGTATCCCTGTTCACCAACCTTCCTTGTGATGTGGTCTGCACCATTTTGCGTACAAAATGGAACACCATAGAACAACACTGCACTATGGACATCGAATCTTTTATAAATATTATTGAATTCATTTTTCAAACAAACTTTCTAATCTTCAATGACCTATATTTCAAACAAGTCTTCGGCACACCCATGGGATCCACTATTTCACCCATTTTAGTCAATTTTGTTCTCGACGTCTTGGTGGAGGCGTGTCTCAATAAAATTAATTTTTACATTCCTTTTGTCAAGAGATATGTTGATGACTTGTTACTGGCGGTACCAGAAGGTGAAGTCGAAACGGCTCTACAGGTTTTCAACAGTTACAATACGCATATCCAGTTTACTGCAGAAAAGGAAACTGAGAATAGTATCCCCTTTCTCGATATGCTAGTAACCAGGACCCAAAATAACTCATTACAAACAACCTGGTATAGAAAACCGTACTGTTCCAATCGATTCATCAGCTATAACTCGTACCACCCCAAAAAAAACCAAAATCAACCTACTCAAGGGTATGAAAACAAGAGTGACGAAACTTTCTCACCCCTCATCCAAAAAACAAGCCTTAAACAAACTCAAAAACATCTTTCTTGACAACTCGTACCCAGAAGGTCTAATTAACAAAATTTTATTTAGTACTAGTCAACAAAATGTTGATAACGTGGATGTGTCAGAAGATAATAACAATCCCATAAATTCACAAGTTATTACGTAACAAAACCCTCAAACCACCCAAATAAAATATTTTTCTCTACCGTTCATTAATGGCCTAACTCAAAATCTAAAAAATGTATTTAAAGATGAAGACATAGTATTTGCCAACAAACAAACCAAAACAATTTCACTCTTATACTCTCAACCTAAAACTAAACTAAACTTTCAAGAAAATACTTGTGTAATATATAAGATTCCATGCAGCAGTTGTACACTGTCGTATATAGGTCATACGTCACGTTCAATTAAAGGCAGAATTACATCTCACAAGTCTGATTGTGCCAGGGAAGTGTCATCTTGTGCACTGGCGGAACATCATTTAACACTTAACCACCAAATTAACTGGGATGGTACTGAGATCTTAGATAAAGCAAAGTCCTACTACATGAGGACATTTTTAAAAATGTGTCACATTTACCTCGAACAACCCCTCACCCTAAACAAAAAGAGTGACACACAAGGCCTCAGCACTATCTACAGTTATTTATTAAAACTTAGCAAAGACAACCTTAAAACTCTGATGGACCGTCCTGCCCCAGACGAGTAGTGTTTGTGCCCTGGGTGTAAAAATATTAAAATAATAATAACTTCAAAATAAAATCTCTACATTTGTTCTCAACTTTTAATAGTGTAAAATAAAATAGATCAATACCACCCAACCTTATGTCACCATATATAAAATTTAAAATTGTATTCACTTTTCGGTACCAAATAATGTTTTTCAATCTTAGAGCAGTTTATAAATCATTGTACATGCGTAATTGCCCGCTTTCCGATATGATCCATTCATAACATGAATAATCACTGTCTATCTCAGTCACCTACACAGGAACAGGTCGGAACCACACATCCAATTAATGAGAACGTATGTCATACACCAACTTGCAAACTAACGCGTTACCAAAAAAACTGTTTCCGCCTGCGTACTTCTCTGGATTGGGTAGCTGGTACCGATCCTTTGTCCTTTTTACACACAACCACGGGCAATGAAGCATCTTTGAGTGAGATTTGCTCCTGCAAATTCTTACGGTTTTTCCGATATGTGGAGTTTGTCTTCCAGTTCATTTATATAACCCACGTGTGGTGAGTTTCATTCTAAATAATATTCTTTTAGTAGTACTAATTTAAGTAATTTTTGTAGTAGTCCTGAAGAAGAGACCAAATAAATCTCGAAAGCTTGACATAACCTCAAAGGGTTTTTCTTTTACCTCATGGCCACTTCGTAAAGAAGAATCTACAAGACTGCATCCCCACTAACCTCTAGTTCTTTCTTAACTAGCCAGTCGTGCTACCCTTCTGCTTATATATATATATATATATATATATTGTAGCAAGTTTCGCTATAGAAAACACTGTTCAGCTTTAACTAATTTATTTTACAAGTCACTATGTACAGAACTCAATATTCACAAACAAAATCACAGCTTATTTATGTTTTACGATTTATATTTCACGACGTATTCAGAACTGAACTAACTTGAAATGACGGATCTCATTATATACCCTCGCCAGGATTGAAAGAACATTCCAGATATTTTAAGAAAAGCGAAGAACATTCGACGCCATATAGCCTTGCTAGAATGTACCAGAAGCCAATCGATTCGGCGCATTCACCATTTACTGAACAATGTTTCGTCACATTGCCCCCTTCTCAAAGCAATTCGTCCCGAATTGCCCTCATGTCGGTATCGGCAACTGTCCCCAAACCGGCAGCCTGATGTCCTATGGAAGTGGTAGTCCACCGTCCTCTGGTTCGTCCTCCGGAAAGGATAGCAGCATACCAGGATGTCAATGCCGCTTTCTTTGAAAACCACCTCCAGCATGCCCCTTACTACTCTCCAGTCCAGTTGGTCGTTCGCCATCTTCGGAATTGCCAGATGAGTCAGGTCCTGTGACAGCATTAAGCTTCTCAGCTGATAAAGTGCCCTCCAAACATCACTATAGCTGGTCCGATGTTGTGGAAGCTTCTTTGTCACCAGGTAAAACAGGTATTGTGTCCCTGTCGTAGCTTGAAGCGTCTTCCCAACCTCTGGCCTTTGTCGTTCAGATGGTCCATTTGTCCGAATTTTCCCTTGAATGCAGTAGCAAGTCCAGTCCTCATGCTGAGGTCTTGAGTGAGCTAACGCGTACTCGGCCGGTGCGTTGAACAAATTCAGCTGCTGTTCTCGAACGACGCCATCCAGGACTTTCCGGCCGTTGGAATATAAGGACATGAAGGTTTTCAGGGAAATGTCCACCTCGGGTGACTTGATTTGCCTCACGTCTGCTTCCTGATGGTCTCCAGCATACGGTTGAAATGAACAACCTTCGGATTCCCTCGTGGTGGTTTCTTTATCCGGTAGACGACGTCATTGATTCGCTCCAGAATCTCATACGGGCCCTCCCAAGAACTTTGCAGTTTTGGGGAGAATCCACGTCACCTCTGTGGGTTGTGAAGCCAAACCAAATCCCCAACCTGGAACCCTCCTTCTTCGGCTTTCACGTCGTATGCCTCCTTCATCCTGTCGCTGGCACTTTGGATGTTTAGTCGGACTCGTTGATGGATATCGTACATCTTTCGACGAAGATCACTAGTCTTCCCCAGCGACAACTTCAACAGATGGACAGCCAAACTTCAAATCGCAGGGCAGCCGGAGTTCACGACCCATGATGATCTTGGCAGGTGTTTCGCCCGTCGATTCATGAACTGCTGTACGCCATGAGGAACAGGTGGAGATGTTGATCCCAGTCTCTTTGATGGTCAGAGGCAACTTTGGCCCAGTGTCGATTGATGGTTCGGTTCATTCGCTCCACCATGCCATCCGATTGTGGGTGCAACGCCGTTGTCCTTGTCTTCTTGATCTTCAAGACATCACAGACGTTCTGGAATAGCGTTGATTCGAAGTTCCTGCCCTGGTCCAAATGCAGCTCCAACGGGACACCGAAACGACAAAACCATTCCCTAATCAAGACATCGGCAACGGTAGCCTCCTGGTTTGGCAAGGCATACGCTTCAGCCCACTTGCTGAAGTAATCCATGGCAACCAAGATGTGTCAAGATCATTTCCTTTGTCCGATTCAGGGAACGGTCCAGCCACGTCGATTGCGATCCCTTCAAAGGGGCTTCCCACAATGTATTGACGCATGGGAGCCTTTGGCCGTTTCTGGGGTCCGTTACTCTCCGCACATACGGCACATTTTCTGCACCATTCCTTCACATCGGCTTGACAGTTGACCCAGTAGAACTGCTCTCGCAGTTTTCCCAGCGTTTTCGTCACTCCTAGATGCCCACCCGTGACGCCATCGTGGATTTCCCTCATCACTTCTGTCTGTCGGCTTCGGGGAACCACTATCTGCTTCCGATCTTCTGTGCCATTCAGATTCTTCACCACTCTCTTCAGGACGCCATCGTTGAGAACCACAGAGTTCCACTGAGCCAAGTAGGACTTCACGTTAGAGGAGAATCGCGCGACATCTTGCCAAGTTGGTCGTTGGCCTGCCTGTTTCCATCTGCTGATCAGCTTCAGATCTGAATCCTTTTCCTGGTCCTCTCGAAGTGACCTGGTCTGCCAGGAATCATCCACCACAGTCATCCTGCAAGTGCTCGCCTCCTTTTCCTCGGCTCTTTGACAGTGCTTACATTGTTCTGGACAAATCTCCTGGACAGAGCATCAGCGTTGTTGTGAGTGGATCCAGCTCGATGTTCCGTGTCAAAGTTGAACTCTTGAAGTCTCTCAATCAAACGAGCAACTTGACCCTCCGGATTCTTGAACTGTAGGAGCCATTTGAGCGCGGCGTGGTCGGTTCTCAGCAGAAACTTTCTCCCGTGGAGGTACTTGTAGAAGTGCTCTACCCCTTTGGCTACTGCCAGTAGCTCCCTTCTCGTGACGCAGGCTTCGAAAAGGTTTTGCTGAAATAGCCGATCACCCTTTCAGGTCCCTGCTGGATCTGGGACAGTACTGCACCAAGTCCTACATTGTGGCATCTGTATCCAGGATGAAGTTCCCCTCAGGTAGTGGGTAGACTAGGATGGGCGCGCTGGCAAGTGCCCTCTTGAGCGTGTCAAAGGCCTCCTGACAATCCTCGTCCCAGTGGAAGCGTCTCTGTGCCTCTGTGAGCCTGTGAAGAGGCCGGGCGATGTTCGCAAATCCCTGGACATAACGCCGGTAGTACGTGCACAGACCCAGGAAACTTCTTAGCTCGTGGAGGTTCTTTGGTACTGGCCACTCCTTAACTGCCTCCACCTTTTGCTGGTCAACGGCTACTCCCTCAGCCGACACGATATGACCCAGGTATTGTACTTCCCTCCGGAACAGTTGGCATTTCTTTGGACTCAGCTTCAAACCGGAACTTCTGAGTCTTTGGAATACCTCCTCCAAGTTCTTCAGATGGTCTTCAAATGATTTGCCAACCACAATAATGTCATCCAGGTACACCAGAAATGTTGATCAGGATAGTCCTTTGAGCACAGTCTCCATCAGCCGCTCGAACGTAGCAGGCGCGTTGCATAACCCAAATGACATAACAGTGAACTGCCACAGCCCAGCTCCAACGCTGAAAGCAGTCTTCTCTCGATCTTTGGAGGCCATTTCCACCTGCCAATATCCGCTTTTCAGGTCCAGGGTTGAGAAAATCTTCGATCCGGCCAAGGTATCCAGAGTGTCGTCGATCCGTGGTAGCGGGTAGCTGTTTTTCTTCGTCACGTTGTTCAGCTGACGATAGTCCACACAGAATCGAGTTGAACCGTCTTTTTTTTTTACTAGAACAACTGGCCATGACCACGGACTACTAGAAGGCTCGATGACACCGCCTTTCTCCATGTCCCGGATTATCTTGTCCGCCTCCTCCTTCTTGGCCAAAGGTAGTCTTCTAGCTGTTTGGCGGATCGGTGCTCCCTCTGTGTTGATGGTGTGCCGCACCACGTTCGTTCGGCCCTTTTCCCCAGTCCCGTTATCGAAGATGTCGCCGTAATTCCTTATCAGGCCTCTCAATCGTTGTTTTTGTCTCTTATCCAGGTCTTTTGAACAGGTGACAACTAACTTTTCCATCTCTCCGGTGAACTCAGAGATGGTTTGCTCAGTCTCACATACTTGTCGCACCACAGAGAAAATTGACGAGCAGAGCCCCAAAACTGTGTCCCTTGCCAAACTTACAGAGTGATAATTGACGTTCATCACTCTCACTGGCACAGTCTTTCCCACATGTACCAGGCTCTTTCCACATGCAATGCCTCGTCCTACTTCAGAATCGTGTATTTTAGGCTCAAACATCACGATGCTTCCTTCTTTCATCTTCCCATCCAGGCGAGCCTACAAAATCATCTCGTCCCTCTAAGGAATAGAAGCATCCCCAGCCAGCAAAACACGAACTGTCTCTGTCTTAAAATCTAATTGGAAGCCTTGGGTGTTCATGATGTCCATTCCAATTATGATTTCTTCCTCAATATCAGCAACCAGCATTGGATGTTCGAAGCTGGTACTTCCCAAAGACACTGCTGCCTCCACTTCACCATGGATCCTAGCCAAGTCTCCTGTTGCCGTCCGTAGTCGCCACTTTGTTGGTTTAATCATTGTCGGTGTTGTGACAATGTCGGGCCTGATGATAGTTCTCGTCGCACCTGTATCCAGCAGCATGGTGCGTTTCTCTCCATTAACCAAGCCATCCACAAACATGCTGTTCAGTTTGTGTCCTAAAGAGGCAACTATGGCAGTCTTCTTCGGGGAATACTGGCTAGAGGTCGACGATTGCCCCTTCGCATCGACCTTACTCCAAAGCAGGCGCGCGCACCTCTCTCCTACACCGGCTACGAACGTGGCCAGGCTCTCCACAGTTCCAGCATCGCAGCTCCCAGCGTTTGGAGGCCTCCATTTCCTTCTCACACGTGCAGGAACCTTCACAGACTGCTTCGCCGCTTCGAATTCCAAGGCTTTGGCCAGTGCTTCAACCAGTCTATCGGGACGATGGAGTATCAGGGACTGCCGAATCTCCTGGTCTCGAAGTCCATCCAAGAAGGCCCGAACTGCAAGCCTCTCCATAACGTTCTCTGGCGTGGTTGGATAAGCCAGTCGTGCAAGGCGAGCAATATCCGCTTCAAACTCCTGCAAGGTCTCGTTGGTCTTCTGAATGCGATTTTTCAACTGAGAGTGGTAGACGTGCTCCAAGTGAGTTTGCCCATATCGCAGTTCCAGATGCTTGACTAGTACATCGTAGTCCTCCTGCTCCTGGGTGTTGAGCGTCCATCCATTTGCCCTTGCTGCTGCCTCGAACTGGCGATGGTAATTGTTCTAGGACAGCTTGCCATCAAACTGTGGGGCTTTCATGTGGATTCTGATGGTATCAGCTTCCATTTTGGCACTCGTATCGTGGTTCCCGATAGTAACTTCCGGTTGTTGCATGATCACTGCCACTTGCCTTCTCACTTCGTCGATTTCGTTTTCCAGAGCCTTTGCAGTCTCTCCGAGTTGTTTCTCCAGATTTCCGATTTCCTCTGCTACATGAGCCTTCAAACAGTGGTAGTTATCCGCCAGTTGCTCCTTGATTTCTTCCGTAGCTCTGGAAGATTCTTCAAACCTCTCTTTCAAATTTCTAGAGTTCTTTTCCATTTTCCTCGAATTTTCTTGAAGTTGATCCATCAGCTCATCTTTCAAGTTTTTCGACAATTTCTCCACAGCGTTCGGATCAGGAATTTTAAATTGGAACGTATCTGGATCCATGCCTTCTTCCCTTAAAGCCTCACGAAGCCGTTGTTATAGATCAGCTTTCTTCCCACTTGTATCCAAATCGAGCTCCTCCAGCTCCCTCTTCAACTCGGTTACCTTTAACCCGGTTAAAAACACTAGTTTCCTAGCCATTGCGGTGAATATTTATGTCCGTTTCTTTAGCACACAATAAATCCCACTTCTGACACCAATGTAGCAAGTTTCGCTATAGAAAACACTGTTCAGCTTTAACTCATTTATTTTACAAGTCACTATGTACAGGACTCACTATTCACAAACAAAATCACAGCTTATATGTTTTAGGAGGAGAGTTTGAGCACAGAAGAGCAAAAAACTAATGAATGCACCTAATAGACAAGTCAATACAAAATATACGACTATGGCTGTGAAAACAAATACGAAAAGGGAACAAACAACGGAAGGACAGATAAACAAGACCAAAAGAAACAATATAAGAAAAATAGGAACACGGAATATCAGAAGTATAGCAGGCAAAGAAATAGAACTAGAAGAGGAATTCGAAAACATGGAATTGGAAATGCTAGCAATAACAGAGACAAAAAAGAAGGGACAAGGAGCGATAAAAATGGAAAAAGGCCATACACTTATAACCAGTGGAGTAGAAGAGAGAAAGAGAGCAGCAGCGGGAGTGGGATGCATTATACACAAGAGATTAGAAATGAATATACACAGCTGGGAAGCAATATCGGAGAGAATATTAAAAATAGAAATGAAAGATAAGAACACGAATACAAAAGAAACAATTATAGTAGTATATGGACCAAATGAAGATGACAAAACAGAGAACAAAGACAAATTTTGGGAAGAACTAACACTAACATTAGAAGAGGCAAAAGGAAGAATATTCATCTTGGGAGATTTCAACAGCAGAGTAGGAAAAAGAGATGAAACAAATGAGAACATAATTGGAATACACGGAGAAAGTACTCGAAATGGGAACGGTAAAAGAATGCTAGATTTCTGCAGAATACACGATCTGATGATTACCAACACATTTTTCGAACATAAAGACATAAACAAATACACAAGAGAAATGAAAAGTAGGGAAGAAAAATCTATAATTGATTACATCCTGGTAGAAAACAAAACAAGAAAACTTGTGAATGACGCAAATGCAAGAAGAGGACCTGGAATAGGTAGTGACCACTATGTAGTGATAGCCAAAATAAAGGAAGAGAAGGCCGAAAAAATGCAAACAAAAGAAAGAGGAGAAGTTAAACAAATAAAACACGAATCCATAAAAACATATAAACTAAGAAATAGTGAAACAGCCGACGAGTACGAAGCTCTGGTGACAGAAAAAATAGAAAACTTGAAAGATATAGAAGATGGAGTAGGAGATGAACTATGGGAGAAACTGAAGAAAATACTGATTGAATCTGCTAAACAAGCTTGCGGAGTATACAACAAAAATAACAACAGAAAACAGACAGCATGGTGGACAGAGGAAATAAAGACACAAATAAGAATAAAAAAGAAGACATGGGAACAATACCTGAACAACAGAACAACTGAAAAATACGACGTATATAAAAAGCAAAGGAAAACTGTGAAAGAACTGGTAAAAGAAGCAAAAAACGACGAATGGAGAAAAGCAGGAAAGAAGATCAAAAATTGTTCTACAAAATGCTCAAAGCTACAAGAAAACAGAAAACAAAAGAAACAAATTATATTAAAAATAAAAATGGAGAAATATTGAACGAAGAAAATGAAATAATGGAAAGGTGGAAAGAATATTTCCAAGAACTTCTAAACGCAGAAGGGACGGAAACACACGAGGGAACAGAAGAAGAGGATATACGCGTAGATGGAGGAATAGAGCTGAGAGAACTGCAGGACACCATGAGAAGGCTGAAAAATGGGAAATCTCCAGGATACGATGAAGTCACGTCCGAAATGATGAAGAATATGGGAGAAAAGCAAACAGAAATGCTACTAAGAGTACTTAATAAAGTATGGAGAAAAGAAGAACTACCAAAAGATTGGCAGATAGCACTAATAGTACCAATACATAAGAAAGGAGACAGAAAAGATTGTAACAACTATAGAGGTATAACACTACTAAGTACGGGAATGAAAATTCTGGAACAAATAATAGAAAACAGAATAAGAGCAATAGCAGAACCTACGTTACAAGATGCACAAAGCGGATTTAGAGGAGGAAGGAGCTTACAAGACCACATTTTCACGATAAATCAAATCACCCAAAAAGCAATACAAGAGAAGAAAACAATATACATGGCATTCATAGACCTAGAAAAAGCGTTCGATAAAATCCCAAGAGTGAAGTTATGGGAGACACTGAGAGAAAGAGGCATCACAGACAAGATGGTTAGAATAATACAGAAAATCTATACACATAACACCAACTCAATCATAAGTCACACTAAACACTCAGATACATTTACAACAAGAGACGGACTAAGACAAGATGGATGTTTAAGCCCAGTTCTCTTCATAATATACATGGACGGAATAATAAAGAAATGCTCAAAGCAAGGCGCAAAATTAATTATCGGACATAAGAATCATTGCAAGAAATGAAAACAACTTGCAAAAGAACCTTGAGGAACACGGAATGAAAATAAATAAGAGCAAAACCAAAGTAATGACAATAGGAGAAGAAAGAGAAGAATTGACAATTGCAATTGATGGAACAAAAATAGAACAGGTGAATTCATTCCAATACCTCGGAGTGAACATAGACGAGAAGGGTACACAGGAAATCGAAATAAATAACAGAAAAGAAAAAACAATGAAACTGTACTTCTCGATGAACAATACTTTTACAAATAATAAGGAAATCTCTAGAGAAACAAAAACAAAAATATTCAAAACAATTTATCGACCTGTACTAACCTACGGTTGCGAAACATGGGTCCTTACAGAACGCCAGAAAAGTAGAATACAAGCAGTAGAAATGAAATACCTGAGAAGAGTGAAGGGAGTAACCAAGAGGGACAGATTGAGAAACACACACAAAAAAAAGGGAAGATGCAAGAAAAATTGCGAAGGACAGAAACAAGTGGAAGAAATTTGTGAGAAAATAAGATAACCGCCCTACACCATTGTATGGTAAAAGGGTTTCAGATAATATATATATATATATATATATATATATATATACGCAGTTAGGGTTAACTATTGGGATGGCCCCAAAGATTCTTGAAAGGAGGGAGCAATAAGATGTTGGACGCTCGTTTTAAAGTGTATATTGAATCTTATTCAAGCTTTCGCTCTATGTTTAGAGCTTCATCAGGACGAATCTAATCAAAGAAACATGTTATCAGTCTACAATGCAATGGTGAATCTAAAAGAACTTACAGATTATTACACATTACTCCTAGCCCTTGTGGAAGGGTAGAGATACATGGTGAGTATACAGGATAGTGGTAATTAGTAGTTAAATAGACAAAATCAGTTCACTTTGGTTTGACGCCATAGTACTAAACTCTAACAAAGAAAGTTTTTTATGTTCAATCTAGACAAGCAAAAAACACAGTGTTTGGAAGCAGACTGCCATGTACACCGTTCATTCGGTTCACAATTTATGTGAAAGGCAAAATAGTACAGATTTTATATACATAGTGGGAGGTAGTACAATTATCCTATGACGTAGTCGTGTTGCCTCCAATAGTTAAGCAGATGAGTCCTGATGTTGAACAATGAAAAAGAAAAAACATGAAACGAGTTGGCAGAAAAATATTGAATTGTTTGGAGTAGAAAGTCAATTTTATTATAAGATTTATAAATTATTCATTGTTATTACTGATATAGCATTCAGGAGTTTTTATTTTCTTAGTGAAAGATTGAGAGAGTAGGAAAGTATAAATAGAACTTAATCCTTCTACATCCTTTTTATGATTGAGACAGTTGCCACAATTCGTGATGTAACACATTTCTAGGAACCTTCTTTTGAAGTTACTGTGTTCGGTGGCAAAAATTACAGGTTCTGTGAACTCTGCTCTGTGATCTTGTTGGTTTACGTGTATGCTCAAACTGGTTGAATTGGGTTTGAGCCTGCAATCACTTTTATGTAACGCCAGTCGTTTGGACAGTTTTTGCGAAGTTTGTCCTATGTAGATCTTGTCACATTGACATTTAATGCCATATATCACATCAGATTTACTGTTAGCAAATGTACGATCTTTCAGGTTTGAGTAGAAGGAATTAAGTTTTTTTAGATTATATTTAGCAATTTTTAAATTAAATTCTTTGAATAAACCAATGAGTGAATTAGAAAGTCCTTGGATGTATTGTATTTTTCCATATTTTACTTCAACTTCAGGATCCATATTCTGAACATTACAATCGACATAGATGTGAGTTTCCCTTCTCAGAGCTCTTTGAATTAAAGATTTAGGATAGCTATTTTTAATCAATATCTCTTCCAACAATAACAAGTTTTTTTCAATAAATGAGGGGTGACAGATCTTAACAATTCTATTTTTTAAAGCATGGATAGTGTTGAGTTTTTGTTTCATCGGGTGGTATGATTGAAAAGGAATGTATCTTCCAGAACTAGATTTCTTTCTATACCAATCCAACATGACAATATTCTGTTCGGACCTAACTACCCTTGTATCTAAGAAGGGAACTGACCGTTCAGATTCTTCTTCAACAGTGAACTGAAGGTTATTATTAAATGAGTTGAACAAATTTAGAGTTGTTTGAACTTGGTCTGCCGGAAGGGCCAAAAGAAGATCGTCAACGTACTGAAATATAAAAGGAAATTGAAAATTGACCTGTTCTGTGATATAATACAATAATTTATTCATGACAATTTCTGCTAAAATAGGAGAACAAGCACCACCCATTGGTACACCTACTAGTTGTTTATAGAAGGTGTTATTAAACGAAAAACAAGTATTGTCGTATAGGTAAGTGATGATCTCGAGGAATTTGTCTTTAGGGATGGTACAGTTATTTTTTATAAGGTCAAAATGTTCATCTAGAATTTTTGTTAAAAGATCAAGCGGAATGTTAGTGAATAGGGAAACAACATCAAACATCTTTGGGGCCATCCCAATAGTTAACCCTAACTGCGTAGTTACCAGTAGCCCCGTTACTGTCCTTCAGATATATATATATATATATATGTTTTACGATTTATATTTCACAACGTATTCAGAACTGAACTAACTTGAAATGACGGATCTCATTATATACCCTCGCCAGGATTGAAAGAACATTCCAGATATTTTTAGAAAAGCGAAGAACATTCGACGCCATCTAGCCTCGCTAGAATGTACCAGAAGCCAATCGATTCGACGCCTTCACCATTTACTGAACAATGTTTCGTCACAATATATATATATTTAACAAACAGTCTCAATATAGTGGGGATGCAGTCGTGAATTGGCCAGGGGAAGTTAAAACAACCCTTTAATGCTAAATCAAGCTTTCGAGAACTTTATTTTCTCTTCATCAGGATTTTCTATAAAGTAAAAATGACAACGTGAGACTGTTTGTTCTTAACTAGCCAGTCAAGACTACCCATCCACTCTATATATGTATATATATATATATATGAATAATATAGATAATACGGGTGTGAAGATGTCACACAATGGATCACTACATCAATTATCCACAAAAGTCACACTCACACCGAGTGCGACGTTTCTGATGTCGCCCCAGTTTGTTTTAAAACAAGAGTCATCGAGGTAAACAAACTACGCGTGACCAGACATGCTGTTTGCCGTGGACCAATCCACTATATGTTCCTAACGATTTCGGTGAAGTTTGGTATGATACGTTATAGCGTTGACGTCACATGTACCAAACGAATACCAAGAATTGACCAATCAGTATATTTTTCACCTACCAAACGGGTTATCAAAACCATGCCAAAATCGCCTCTGGTTGCGAGTGGTATGATGGTTCATTATTCAACGTACATACCAAAAGTCGTGAAAACGTTTATAATCACATACGGGATGAAAGTCTGCTGATTGCTCAAAGTGGAAATGGAGCGTTGAAATTCAATGAAGGAAGCTTCAAGAATCGGAAGAAAATCCAAGAAAACAGATCAATTTGCTTTAAAGATGATATTGTGGTCAATCTGGTCAAAATCTATAACACTTTTTAGGACTGTGTGCAAAAGAACCAAGTGACAAATTCACCGTCCCAAAATGTCCGATTTCGCTAGCAGCGGTAAACCATGCACAAAAACAAAAAAAGACATTTATAGTTTCATCATTTATTCACTAAGTATTTACTAATGTTACCAAATCAACTACAACTTATCATGATCAAGGCCATGAGGGTTTCTCGCCGGTTTTTGATTCTCGTCCATATAAGGCTGTCTTGTCTCTAAATTGTACAAGCCTTTCGGTCTCCAACCTGAAAATTAGCTATTATAATATAAAAAACTATAATATAGATAATATAGTCGAATCTTCCCTACTGCCGTGTCAGTTTTATTTTTGACCGGTACCTGTTCATCGAGGAAATGCATCATCGGAAATATAACACGGAGACTAATTTCTAGAATATCTTGTAGCGTTCATTTTATCCTGGATTTTCTAAGTAATATTTCCTGATGTTTGGGTGAATGCGAGAGAATGTGAATCTGGTTTAACAGTGATTCTACGGTCATCTATGTATCGATTAGAATGGCACTTAGTGATTCGCTGTGGTGCGGAATTGTTGCCAATTTTAGTGTTGACTTGATTCTACTTAGGTACTGTTGGGAACATTGGTTCATTTTGGCTCGTCAACTGTCACGAATTTGGGAGTCCTCTCCCGTGTGTGAAGGCAGATACACGTACGTTTGGGAAACCAACATACAGGGTGGTGCAACCAAGATGGTGTGGACGATTGTGGGAAAATGGTGAGAAATTCGGATAATTTTTTTTTTGTATATTATAGTTAGTCAAAAAGGCTATGTGTTGAAAATATAGTCATAGTACAGGGTGTCCCAAAAAGTTTATGGCAAACCAAACTTGTACTTTTTTAAGTGGAACCCCCTGTATATTAATTGATATTTCAATTCTTTCTTCAATTTGGAACAAAAACTGTAATACAACTAATGTTCCTAAATTCAACCGTTATCGAGATATCGCGTTTTAAAAATGGCATTTTTGCAACTTTGACATGCTATAAAACTCAAACTATTCAAGTTAAAGAAAAATGGATTGCACATTCCTATCTTAACTTTTCAAGAGCTATTCAAGGAGATTAAATTCATTCTTGTGAAAAAATGTCAAAATGTGCCGAAAAAAGATGTCAGTTGACGTTACCTTCTATCCAAATGACAGAAGAGCTCTTGAAAAGTTAAGATAGGAAAGTGCAAACCATTTTTCTCTAACTTGAATAGTTTGAGTTTTATAGCATGTCAAAGTTGCAAAAATGCCACTTTTAAAACGCGATATCTCGATAACGGTTGAATTTAATGACATTAGTTGTATCACAATTTTTGAAGGAAGAATTGGAATATCAATCAATATACAGGGTGTTCCATTCAAAAAAATACAAGTTTGGTTTGCCATAGACTTTTTGGGACACCCTGTACTATGGGTATATTTTTAAAACATAGCCTTTTCGACTAACTATGATAAACAAAAAAAAATTATCCAAATCTCTCACCATTTTCCCACAATCGTCCACCCCATCTTGGTTGCACCACCCTGTATTTTATTTGGCCACATTGTGAAGTGTGATGGTGTAATGGAGTTCAACAATTGAGTGCATCTTGACCTCCACTATTCGAAAAAGTATGTTGTTGTTACTGAGGATGGCCCAGATACAATTGGATTGATAAAACCTAGCAAGGTGAGCGTGATATGTCAGTTTTTTGCAACTTCTCCTTTGGCAATTTTCCATTGTTTCAGAGGTTTTTTTTACCACGTTTTATTCAAACCGAATAAACTAATTCACGTATCAAATTTCTACAATTTGTTCGATTGATGTTTGGCGATGTTCCCGTGAATAACTTGCAACGTTACGGTTACGCTGGTTAGCCGAATCATTCCATGGTCCCCTTTTCGTTCTGGAAGTACTGTTGAATGACAAATCTGAGGTTAGCTCGTGACGTATCCCAGACACATGCCACGAAAACAGACCAGGAGCCAGGAGCAATCAACTGACCAGGAACCAAGAACAATCAACAGACCAGTCATTTTGATAACCATTATTCCATTATCTCGTCAATATCAATCAGATCGTCATTTACGTAAATTCTCCATTCAATTTAATATCAAATATATCAATCATTATTTAGCATTTTATATCTGTATATCAATATTAATACCCATAAAAACATTACTTTTGCATAGACAATTCTCAAATTTATACATTTTCATTGCTTAATCATTCTACATTATTTGTGCACTGTGCGGTACTATTTAATTATTATCATTTGAACATAGTAGTAATTCGTAGAACATAGCGCAATCCCCAAATCGTTCGAACGTATTTGCCCCTGCGATTTATTAATTTTTCACGCATAAAACAATCACTGACATTGTTTGCTTTAGTACCGATCAGTAACCTCTTTTTCACAATCAATCATAATTGTTAATTAAAAAAAATAGGTATTCGTATTTCACCATTTTCATTCATTCCCATTTGATCACTTGTCAAAACTTAGGTTATTAGTGTTTTTTGAGTGAATAAAGCACCATTGTTTGTAGACCATAAATGTGTTTTTTTTTGGAAAATCTCGTTAACTGAAACAAATTCCTATCATCAAACAGGTTTCTTAGTCTTGCACAATAAAAAACTGAGTGGCGCCTAATTCCGGATTTTATAAGTGTTGCGATATTTGGAAAACGTACCTACATTTATGTTGATTATTGTATGCATCGAATTGTTATATTTCTGGCTTTCGAGTTTCGACAAAATCGATATCATGCTGTTGAACTGGATCTATTTTTTTCGCTGCAAATTGTCGTTTGTCTGACCAGTTATCCTTTTTTTTTTCTAGAAACACTTTGAAAAACCGTCAAGATTGGCTTTTTTTTTTCATAGGCTAAAAAGGCACAATGACTTTTTAACAAAAAAAAAGTCTGAGCACCTGAGCTGGGAAAAAGAATAGAGTGGGTTCCTACTTATTTAAGTGACAAGATTTTTAATATCTCTATAGAAATGGGGATCAAACATGGGGGTCCAAGACTTTTGGAGGTGTGTGTAGTTTCTGAAAATATTTAATGGAATGGATTCGAGCGATTTTCATAGTTTGCCTTGTATTCGGGTAGATATCCCGTAAAATAACAGAAATTCTGGAACAAACATAATATATTGCTAAGCACAAAAGCTGCCACCTACACCCAAATCAAATGTGTTTTTTATAATCCACCCCCCATTACACATTACACGCTCGTGAAATTAATTTCACTTCAACGTTCAATCAGTAGCATTCAGACAGATATGGCGAAATATTAGGTTGATAGATTCATCCGATCACCGCCTTTATCTGTAAAATATTAGGTAAGTGATCCACTATAAATACCTACTTAACCCACCTCA
The DNA here is from genome assembly GCA_958502075.1 of Orchestes rusci. Taxonomy (NCBI): domain Eukaryota; kingdom Metazoa; phylum Arthropoda; class Insecta; order Coleoptera; family Curculionidae; genus Orchestes; species Orchestes rusci. The sequence continues at coordinate 58,923,154 of OY293303.1, read as the reverse complement.
AATAAAATGAGTACAGATCAGTTACATCAAAATACAGGTACCTAAGAACCTAGGTATATAGTCAAAAAAAAAACCTTTCCGGAAGACAATAATGCAGAATTAATAATCTTGTTATTTTAGTAAAAACAAAATAAAAAGTCTGTTTGCTCAAGAATAAATGCATTATTTGGTGATTATTATTAAAGTGGCGATCGGTAATCTGTCACGCAGCAGATCAGCAGTGATTTGACTTGACTGATTTGCTGGTTGCCTACAGCACGTGAATGTTTGTGAACAATTTCAAACAATAGGAAGACTGATTTTGGTATGAGCTCGTGGTAAAGTAAAGAATCGTTATATGCAGTAGGATGTAATTTTAAGTTGCTTGAATGAGTCTGTCTTCAGTTATTGGTAATATTAACACCTCGGATTTATTAAACGCTTTACAACATCAATCTGCCTGTTTCCTTCAAAACGCCAACAGCTTATGGGCCCAGACACATTCTGGTGGATTGTGTTGTGAGGACAAGCGAAAGATTTTTCGGTTTTCGAATCGCAAGTTAGTGCAGTCGCGACGCGGTCGTGATGGAGGGTGGTAGCAGCAGTTGATAGAAAATCGAGTAATTGAAGGGTGTGGAGAATTGGAATCAGTGGAAGTTTGTTATAACTACGCTGTTGGATGCTGAAGGCCTACTCGAAGTGTGTGAGGGTACGTTCGAGTTACCAGCGAGTGATGCTGATAATTATGGATAAATTACAGAGCATTTCTGATTTTAAGTCCGAAGAAAGCCTGTCTCCAGTTGAAAAGGAATTCTTTGAATTCAAGTGGAATCCAGCTGAAGGTGTGGCGCATCACGTTGCGAAACTTGAGCAGTTGTCGCAAAGAATGAGGAGTTTGAATGGACCAATTCCAGAGTCAATATTGTTGACTAGGATTCTATCTACGTTGCCGCCAAAATTCAAGCATTTCCATAGTGCGTGAGACTTGACTGAATCGTCAAAGAAAACGCTGGAAAATCTGACAACTACACTCTTAACGGAAGAAATAAGGATGCGAGAGGAAATAGGACGGGTCACAGAAGAAACAGTGGCGTTATTTTCAAAGCTTGGTGCTAAGAAGAAAGTGCAAAATGCTGCAAAGACCTGTTGTTTTACTTGTGGTAGCAAAGGACATCTACGCAAGGATTGTAACGGCTGCTTTGGGTGTGGTTCCAAGATGCATGTGGTGAAAAACTGTCCTGAACCAGACAATCATGCAAGGAGGAAGAAAACCGGTCATCTTGGTTCCGGTGGTCAATCAGGTCCTGTGGCTTATGTTGGAGGCTCAACAAAATCAAAGGACAAAAATTAATGGGTGATAGATTCAGGTGCGTCTGAGCGCATGACCAACAAAGACGAGGTGTTTGACGAGTTCCAGTTGCTGTCCAAACCTGTTTCGATCAATATTGGAAATGGTGAAAAAGTGGAAGCCTTGGGAAAAGGAACTGTCAAAATTAAGACACTTGTGGGCAATCAATTTCAGGAATAATACATGATGTGTTGTTTACACCTGACATGATGTGCAATTTATTTTTGGTAAAAATGGCTGCGAAACGTGGTATTGACTTCACGATAAAAAACAAAGGAATTGAGTGTGTTTTTCTGAAAGATGGAAAAGTTGTAGCCAGTGGAGTCGAAGATGGAAATCTTTATAAGATGAATTTGCGTGTTGTGAGTGATGAAGTTTCGTCAGCGACTGTAGCAAATTCATAAACGACGTTGCAGTTATGGCATGAGCTTCTGGCCCATCAGAATAAACGCCATGTTCAGAATATTCTGAAGAACATGGATGTGACTCTTGATTCGTCTGAAAATGAGTTTCGTGATGGTTGTGCAGTTGGAAAATGCATCGCAGTAGTTTTGGGAGTCGTACAGAACGTGCAGCAAGACCAAGAGATTTGATTCACTCCGATCTTTGCGGTCCTATGCAGGTTGAATGAATCACTTGGAATGAAAAAGTATACCGAAATAGACGTTTTGAAGAGAAGTTTGCCGAGAGAAGATCCTGGTAATGAGCACGAAATGGGAGAAGAGATCAGTGAAGACGATGATGAACCGGATATTGATCCAGAGAGCAGTGGATAATCATCGTGAACTGTTGATTCTGATCATGAAGGTGGAATAATCTGTCGTTAGCAGAGAGTAAGCCGGCAAACTACGATGAAGCAGTCTCGTCGGCAAATGCAGATCTGTGGAAAATTGCTATTGATGATGAAATCAACTCCCTACATGAGAACGAGACTTGGACTTTGATTGAAAAACCTTTAAAAGTGAGAGGATCGACAATAAATGGGTTTTTAAGGAAAAACAAAGTGCAGATGGGTCAGGCATCACACATAAAGCAAGATACGTGATACGGGCTTTTCAACAAGAGGAAGGTATAGACTACACCGAAACGTTCAGCCCCGTTGCGAGATTTGATACGATTCGTGCAGTTGTGAGTGTTGCATTCCGAGAAGATTTAGTTTTACGTCAATTCGCTGTTAAACCGGCCTTCTTGTATATGGAGTTCTTGAAGACGCGGAGGTATACATGACTCAACCGCTGGGTTATGAAGATGGAACGGTTTATCGGACCCATGTTTATTTACAAGTGAGAATAACGATCGATACAGAAAATTATTCGTTATCATCTTTGTGGACGACGGACTTCAGTGCAACTCGAAAAGAAGATGCAGATCGTTTTCTTGAAGTACTGAAACAGGAATTCCAGGCCACAATATGTGAGAAAGTGCAATCTTTTCTAGGCATAGAATTCAGGTTTATGAGTGACGGAATCTTAATAAAGCAGAGTGCATACATCGACAAAGTGTTAAACCGTTTTAACATGAGTAAGTGTGAACCAGTGGATACACCAATTCACGTCGAATGGAATAAAACTGATTCTATTCGTAAATCAGCCAAAAATGTGCCATACAGGGAAGCTGTTGGTAATCTCATGTATCTTCAGATTGCCACTAGACCAGACCTAGCATTTGTGATCAATGTGTTGTCCAGGAGTTTAGATAAGCCTACAGAAGCTCATTGGCTTTTAGTGAAAAGAGTACTACGCTATCTCCAAGGGACGCGAAACTTTGGACAGTTCTAAGGAAGAATGGGAGACTTTTGTGTGTACAGTGATTCCGATTTCGCCGCAGACAACGAGACTCGAAAATCGACATCAGGGACACTGTTTCTGTTCGGCGGTGCAGATGTGATATGGAAAAGTAAAAAACAACAATGCGTTTCTTTATCCACCACGGAGGCAGAATTTGTGAGTGCCGCTCGTCAAAAAAGGAATTTGGTAGTCGCGAGTGTTGTGTGACGTCGGCATTTCGTACGATAAACTAAGCTTATACATGGACAATCAGAGTGCGATTAAGCTTATTAAAAATCCGGAAATGCATGATAGATCTAAGCATATTGATGTCAAATATATGTTTGTTAGGAATTTGTTCAAAAAACGTAAGATTGATGTCAAATATGTATCATCTGACAATCAATTAGCCTATATCTTTACTAAACCGCTTAGTGAACAAGAGTTCATCAATTTAAGAAGCAGTCTAGGAATTTGTGAGCTGTATTAATTTAGTTATCATCAGGAATGTATTAGTTTTGTTATATTTCTGGCTTTCGAGTTTCGACAAAATCGATATCCTGCTGATGAGCTGGATTTATTTTTGTCGCTGCAAATTGTCGTTTGTCTGACCAGTTTTCGGTATCGATTTTATGGAAGGGCAGGTAGTAGGTTGTGATTTTAAGCGTCTCGCTGCAGCGGCCCGGATGCGTGATTTCTAAACATCATGGACTTGTGAATGGGGTTGACGCTATTGGCCCAAGAAGGGTCACGTGTGCAACGTGTTTACTCGATCAGCTGTTAGGCTCCGGCGTCGGCGTATATTCAATATTCTGAATATTCATCTATGGTATTTTGATTATTTTGGATTTTGTATACGGACTTAACAACTTTACCTATCTATATGTGTTTTGAGTTGAATTCAGAAAATATCAAATCCTAATTTATCAATCTGTGTGATTTTATTTTGCTTTTGCAAGTTTCGCAGGAGATTATTTATGTTTCAACATTCAACTAAGTATACCTACCTATATGTTTTGTGTGATTTTTAGTCTATAGCCCTGTAAAGTTGTCGTCGGCTTATAGGGATCGGCAAAAAAAAAATCCAAACAGCGAATGATATTTTCAGGGATGCTTGTGGACTGCATCCTGAGCATCCAATCAAAAAATCTGACTCGCTCTAAAATTTGATGAATTACAGCGCAACAAATGACAAAATTCCTCTGGTAACAGGGATGTGGTTTCAGAAACATTTTTCTAGGGATCATGAAAAAAGTTATGAAGAAAAGTTGATCAGCCTTTGCTTCTCTGAAACTTGCATCCATCAGGATTTATTTGCAAAAAAATGTTTTCAAAACCCACTCCTCAGCCTATTTTTGTCATTTGATGCGCTTTAACTCGTTTGGTATTAGAGCTATCATAGAATGTTGAAGGGCAAAGTTATCTGCTAGTTCTTGGTCCTCCATAACTTTTATTTAAGTCATTTTGCTCTAAAAAAATGTTCAGGAAACCACCTCTTCAGCGCAAAACGTACCAGGAGTTCGAGTCAGATTTTTTGGTTCAATGCTCAAGAGGCAGTCCACAAGCACTCCTGAAAATATATTTTTTTTTTAGATTATTCTTTCAAAAATCCGACATCTCTACTGGGCTATGAGTATTTGGATCATATTGGACTATTGGACATTGTATTGGTTTCTGTTATCATGACAACAATGAATATTTTTCTCATCAAGAATTTTTATAAAGAATTACTTTTTGCCGAAAAATGATATTTTTGGTACATTTGCTCTCTTGGGTTAGACCATCGCTGGACATACCTAATTTACTATAAGGCTGCGCCGAAAAAAAAGGGGAAAGCAACTCTCATTGCAATAAATTGGCCATGTTCAAATTATTTATAACAGACTAAGAGCTGCAATAGTCTTTTTTTGCGCGACTATAAAAGCACAGAATATTATTAATTTAGTGGGTGAGATAAGGAAATAGGTATATTAAAATACCTTCTGGTTAAATTTCTGAACAAATATGTGATACATCAATATCTGTTTCATTTAATAGACAAGCATTTTTGTTCATTTTTTTTTCATCCGTTAGGTGTTGATACTATGAAAACAATGTATAGACCCCCTTGCAGAGCACTTGGTGGTTGAGCCACGGTTGAACTTACGAATTTTGTTTCTAGAGAAAATGTAATTTTTCTTAAAAGCTTCTGAACTAATAACCTACATTTCAAGAATCTTTTTTCTCCAATGTCGGATCGTTTATTCTAGATTTTTATTGAGAGTTGAATTCAAATTTTGTATTGATCAAATTATGGAAAGCGGTCTCCATGGAATTATCAAAAACCGACATAATATCTTGAAATTTTCAACAGTGTACCTATGTCAAAAATAAGCGGACCTACATTCTACATCAAGAATCTACACCTTTAAGGATCAGCATCTTATTCTAAAACACTCTGCTTATGATATATTTCGTCATTTTTGTAATACAAAATTAGGAATGGCTTTATTGAAATGTTTCCAGTTTAAAATAACGCCGTTATTTTCCTAAGGCGGAGTCATGCTATGTTGCAGCCAATTGGCGGCCTCTCATTCACAAGTCCATGATGTTTAGAAATCACGCGGCCCGGATAATCGCTACAAGGCAGCGGGCATGCGCATTGCGCGTATTGTACGTATCGATAACGAGTATCGATATTATTTTTCTTCGTGATACGATTTATCAGGTATGTTACGCTCAATACTCGAATTCGGCAATGCCCGAAAAAAATGCTCAAAACTGGTTTTGGCTGAAAAATATTTCCCAAACCCGAAATTGTACTTCTAAACGGGTATTGAGCATGACAAAATAGTCAGAACTAGTACTGTGCACTTTGAATTGCAACGAACTAGTTTTGTACATTTCTGAGTTACCAATACTAGTGGATCGAACCCTTTATTTGACTTCTCCCCCAAACTAGGTAACTCAGAACCACATTTTTAGACAAGTAAAACGCAACATAAAGCTTGCTGCTTCACTGACATTATTATGTTCACACATTTTTGCAAATACAATAACCTAAGAGTGGAATGTATCATATAGAGAGATGTTGTCGCTAAGGCGACATCAAATTTTTTGCCAAATACAAACTAACCCAAACTGAACCAATCTAACCAAAACTTACCCAATCTAACTCAAACAACCCAAAATCTGAACGTAAACAGGATAATGAAAAATAACCATACTTTTAATTCATTGGAAAAAAAAACCGTAAACGCGCGAAACAGCTGCGCTGCCTTGAATCGATAGTTGGACCGCTGCACACAGACGCTTCTAATTTTATTTGCTTGAATGAGTCTGTCTTCAGTTATTGTAATAGTAACACCTCGGATTTATTGAACGCTTTACAACATCAATCTGCCTGTTTCCTTCAAAACGTCAACAATATGTAAGTATTAACAATTTATCAGTAAATTGATCAGCTGGCCATTACCCACGAACTCTAAGCCTACCGACACAGAGCTGCCGCAATTATTGTACGTGAAAATATTTAATTATTTACACGGTACAATCTTCGAAGGGAATTTTAACGGCAACGACTATCACTTTTCTGTTTTGCAGGTCGACTTTTATCAAATTAATATGCATCACAGTGTTTATTCAAATGTGTCGCAGTGACCCAAGCGATGCAATAAACCAATTTATGCCCAGGAGGAAGAAACGCCTATCCAGCTCAGCTGTTGACAGGCCCATATTTTGTTTTGAATTAACATACAATATTCACAATCTTTGACCCTCCACACCTTCTAAAGTCAACACGTAATGCACTTTTGAAGTATTCAATAAAATACTGTGACACCAAGATTGCTAAGATGGACCACATCAAACAGTGCTTTTATATAGATAAAACAAAAAGGTTTCAGGCGTTACGAAAAATCAGTGAATCTTACCTGACTTTGAGAAATCGAAATCGTCTCAAGATGAAAGTGTGTAGCAGCAAGAACTTTGAGTCACACTGTTGCTGCATGCGTTGAACAAATGGTTAGTAACCCTAACAATTATTTGCCTGTTGATGCCATTAATACTGCGGAATTTTTTCATGACATGGACTGTCTATTTGATAGCTTCAATGGCCGAAAGTCCCAACCCGAATTGGGAAAGCCTTATCGAAGATGCTTATCAAATAAATCTCCTCATAGGGCTCTTTGGAACAATCTTAGATCAAAAATAAGAAGTTGGGAGTTCATTTCTTTTGATGGAAAAAGAAAATCGAAAATGCCCTTTAAATCGGGTTGGCTTACCACCATAGATGCAACCTGTCAGCTGTGTGAGGTATGTCGAGATCTTGGTTTTAAGTTTTTGCGTACAAGGTCTCTTAACCAAGATATTCTGGAAAATTCATTTGCCCTAATTCGACACCTTGGTGCTCAAAACACAAACCCAAACCCATACCAATCAATCGCAGCTTTGAAAACATCGGTTTTAAATAATTTGATAACCCCCACCTGTAACAGGAATTGTGAAAAGGATGAAAGCGGCATTTTAGATAATCTACAAGATTTTTTAGACATTGACAAAAATAGCAAAGTACGTTCACAAACATTAATTGAGCTGAATGAACTTAATACATTACAAATACCTGGTTTAGACATCCGATTTAACGAACAAGACTCAAATACAGCGGCATATGTTGCAGGTTTTATAACCAAAAGATTCAAAACAAAACTACATTGTGAGAAGTGTTTTAGTAATTTGATTAGCGGAAACACGGAGCCACAGCACACATTTACAATCTTCAAAGAATTTACACAACATATTCCTTTTGATTGGTTAACATGCATTGAGCATTTAGATGGCATCCGAAACGAATTCTTGGATGTGGCGATAGCTTTAATAGTCCGAAAATATTACGATGATTTGTATAGAAATCTTCAGTGCAATAACTCCACCAAAAATAAAAATGACAAAAATTTAAAAAAAAAAACATTCATCGTGAATGGAACCAGTAGTACCCAAATTTTATTTCTCGAATTGAATTAAGAAACCTTCGATCGAAAATTATTTGTGTATCACAGATCCAAATAATTTATTATATTGATTCTGCTCGACTCGAAAATTTTTGACACTTGATTGAGATATGTAGGTATATTATATTAATTTGTTTCTTTTTGATGTTTTGTTACTATTGTTTTTACATGAAACTCTTGTTCCTTATTTCTATAAAATGTTGTGCATGATTTAGTTTCTAGTTACCTACATTTAAGTTTTTATTTTTTTGTATGCCCAACGCAATAAACCTAGAGGCAAGATTTGTTTACATGGAATATATTTTTTTTGTTAATACATGTCCTGGTTCGCTAGTCAAGGTTTTTGTTGATAAACATACCTATGTAGTTTGTTACAAGAATGAGTTTTTGTTTCATTAAATATTGTGATTTAGCTGTTAGTGATATTATTCATTATTTTCCATATTTCCATATTGTTTATGCATGTGATAAAATTGTACCAAGAGATTGTTCAAAATATATTTTGTTGATTACATTGAAATAAAAAGATACCTTCGTTTGAATTTATTACAAATTCTTCATTGTTTTACTAATTCCTTTCTGGAAAAATTAAATCTTCATTTGAATTTGTTTAAAATAGAGTTCTGTTATCATTCAAAACAGTTGATAAGTAAATTTGAGCAGGTTTTTCAACGAATCAACTGTTTTCAACGGTTACAGAACTTTATTTTTATCAAATCTAATAAAACGAGTTTTTATGGGTTTATTTGAAAAGGCCGCCTCTGCATTGTCGGTAAAAAAGAAACCTGTTTTATCATTTAGTTGCTGTCCGTAGTCAATAGTGTCGCTGTAAACTCTGTGCCAGCTGCTTGTATTGGTTCGAACACTCTCTTAATTTATTATTTTCTCTATGCTTTTGATTTGAACTACTTACTTCCATAATCATCTACTTTTAATAATTCTGGTTCTTTTTAAAATTCTGATATGAGTAGTATCATCTATATTATTTTGTTTCTTGATTTTGGAAATAATATCCTCATCGGTTGCCTCGTGTTCCGATTCACAGACTCCAACAACTTTGATTCTCCCATCATGAACTTTTGGAGTGCTCACCTCGTCACTGTCTCCCAATTGATTTTGCACTTCAGTTTGAAGAATTGAAATTTCCTTTTCCTTTCCACACTTCAGAATGACCCCACCTTTATTCAATGGGCGACCCAACTCAACACCAATACCCATTTCGGTCGAATTAACCTTGGTTTTCAGTTCTTCTCTGGTGTTATCAGAATTACTTTCTGCAATTTTTGGTTTTACAACTAAGACATTTGAATTCACCAAAGTTGATGCATACGTTTTTTTTTGCGCATGTCAGTCCAACGCTGGCATGATTGGAATACGGAGTAGAAATACCATTGACTTTCAAACTAGCTATTTCTTTCTTCAACTCATTTTCCTCCATTAGAAGCAAGTCAACCTTCTTGCGCAAATCCTCCGTTGTTTCATTCAGGTTTTTCGATGACGCTTGTATAAAATTAACGACATTTTTATCAATAAAGGGATCTTCCTGACGGCTCCTTTTCCTAGATCGCCCCTTTGATTCTTCAGCATCACAGGAACTGCATTTCCACGTACCTTTTTTCATATGGAATCCTCTAGGCTCGATATTCTCACACTTTCCATGGTAGGAACGCTTACATTTGCTGCATTCGAGAGCCGTTTTGATATCGCCTAACACTTTTTCACACTTCTCACAATTTGGCATACATGTGAGTGATTCAATCAAAAACTCGCCCGCTTTCTCGGTCATGATGAACGTGACGAGAGCTAACTGAACACTTCCCGTTAGACGGCTGGATATCTTTGTAGAAAAAATCAGAATTTGTAGACAAAACTACTAAAAATCAACAACTATCACACTCATGAAGGTTATAAAATACAAAGTTTTCATTCATTAGAGACAGTGTAAAGAGTTCAGCAACAGTACCAAATTTTACTCAATCATCCTGACAGGTTTCGGAAATATTCACAAAAAACCATCATCAGTTCTTCACTTTTAACACACTGTATCTCGAAAAAGAAGGCCTTGCGGATCCATATTTATATGAATTTTTATTTTTATTTTTGGGCCCTGCATAAGTACCTGAAGTATTGACACTTCCTCCTGAATCACCCTGTATAATACTGCTAACCTAACAGGTAAAATACGTGTAGGTAGCGTCCTCTACAAGTTAGAGCCATACTAAGATCAAATTCGAATTTCGCATGATAAGAAACCTCCAAAAACAAGTTTTCATCAAGAGATCGACATAAGTTCAAATATTATTTAGAAAGAACAAGAATTAATATAAAATTTCAACACCCTGTAGCTCTGTAACGAAGCATTTACGGATACATGTTTATGGGAAGTTTGGTTTTAATTCAGGAGCAAGGAAACTCATCCCGATTTTTTTCGCAATATTAATGAAACACCCTGTAAATCACAATTATCATAAATACCATATGTATATGGGTCATGGTAGAGTACTGAATTAATGTATGCACATATTTTGTTCTTATCAGATATTTAACAAAAAACAGAACAATCCAATTCGTTGGGAATCACGAAGTACATAGTTACCCACTACTTCTTTGGTATTTTACTAATAAGGTGTCAGCTATTTGACACTCAAATCTTCTGTATCTTGTACTTGTTCCTTGTTTCCGAATTTGTATCATTTCCATTGTCAGGTTCTTTTGATAATGCTTTTCTCTACCGACTATATCTACATTTTCAAAATTAAACTGATGAATTTTCTCTGTACAATGTTCCAATGAGGTTTACGGATTACTTTTATCCTGTGATCTTATAATTGTTCATTCAACCTCGTTTTTCATGGTCTAATAAAGAAAGAAGCGTCGGCAAAAATAAGGATTTCATCCAAGTTTCAATTTCGACCCCTTACCCAACTGAAATACATTATTTTTTTAAATACGGACCTGGATTTTTTATGATCATTTTTAAAACCTTTCTTCATACCCTTTCCAATGATGTACTGCACAAATACCATTTACGACGTTTTGACCCTGTGAAATGACATCGTCATGACACGGCCTGAATTCATCATGTTTCAAAATTCAAAGTGCTTGGTTTCGTTGTATTCTATTTTGTGTTTGACACATGAGTAGATATGAACCAATGGACCAGAATTTAGTTCCAAAGGCTCTATTGATCATCACCTGATGACACAATACAGCAATGGATTTCTTGATATGAGGACAAATTTTTAAGTGTTTGTGATATTTCTCTCGTTCTACAACCTGATGTCCTAAGATTATGCGCGGCGTTTCGTTCTCGGACAATCATCATCAACTGGATTTTTGTAAATACGGACCTGGAATTTTCATTTTATATTTTGTGAAGAAATTTGATCTGCTAGATAACCATGTATTACTGGCGAATGGTCCATACGTTTCTATCCGAAAAATCCGTCATCATGAAATTTGAAAAAATGTCCTTTGTACAGCCCCGTCTGACATTCTTACTTTACCTCCGGCTGATATTTTGAGAAGTAGTTGAGGGCTATGATCTAATAACTATAGATGAAACATAGCGAAATAAACTTGAGGCCAATATTGAACTGTTTGTTTGGGTGCAGAGTTTCTCCCACCACGTTGTTTGCCAAACCGTTGATTGAGAAAAGTCAAACTTACTCAATTTAAAGTATTACTATGCAGCAAAAAGATTAAAACATGGTTTGGATTTATTTTTCAAACCATTTTATGTGTGAATTTAATAAAATAAGTTGATGATAACCTTTTTGTTCAAATTGAAACATCTCCTCAAGATTTGTTCAGGAATTTAGGATTAAGAACCAGTATTTTCTTCTGAAAATTTAAAAAGCTGAAGTACGGCAACGCATCAAAATTGAATCCACCCCTATCGATCGGTTTTTGCCTAAACGTTTCATTCATATTTCGTCTCATTGGCGTCTCTAGTTTTTTGAGTGGGGTTTGGTGTTGATTTTGTGATTTTTTATTGTGTTATGATTCTGGTTCAATTAGTAGTGCTTTATTATTTACTTGTATGGTATATTGAAATGACTAGCAAGTGCAGAGCTTGCAGTAAATCAGAATTTAAAAATTCTGAAGTTACCCTTCATAGGTTATCAAACATTGAATTTCGTTCAAATAATAATTATTGATCAGTGATATAAAATTTAATGTGGCAATAAGTGGCGAAAAGATTGTAACTCTTGGGATTTTGAACAAAATTTGTGGTTTTTAAGGCAAAAAATGAAATAAATTACCAAACATTTTGAGCAAATGTAGATACAAAACTTTTCATCAACTATAAATTAAATAGGTAACTGTCGAGGCAATCAGGTTTAATCTTTCCAATCTTCGACTTGCATTTCTAGTTTATAATTCAAATATTGGAAATTAGTCCATTCAGAAAATTTCCAAAGACAAAATAAGCTGCTTTTGAAGTTTTTCAGCTATTATAATATACATTATATTTTAGATCATCTAAGCCAGCCACTCGAAGAATGTTAATTACTTTACCTAGGAGAATCCCTAAACAGCCCCTAAAATCTAAACATAAAAGTTGTAAAGATAATGATCATTTTTTAAAAATAACTGAACAAAGATCCCTTTTTTTCTGGGCTTGCTATTACATAAAGCATCCACATGAACTTTCACATTTGCATTTTGATACTTCCTTTTTATTAACCTACTGCCAACGATGTTCAGTTTTTTTTAGCAGTGATACTTTAGTCTGTCACTATTAGAAGCAACGGACAATTTGCACATTTTTTGAAAAAAAGAAAAATATAAGGAGTACTGATGCCATCGATGTTCAAAAAATCAACCTACGACATTTATTAATTTAGTAGTCACCAATTAAAGAGCTCCAATCAACGTCCACGACCAGGGCCTTTTACCAAAAGGTCCATAGGGCCCGGGCCTTGGGCCCCGTGGAAGGTGGGGCCCGGAAAATGTTCTCGAAAAAAATTATATAGACCATTTTAATTCAAATTTAAACATCCAAAGAAAGCCATTTAATAAATAAAAGCTTGGATTGGTAAAATAATCATATTAGGTTGATTGATATTTTATACAATTTTTAATTAGATTCAAAAACGTGCATTTCAGCACAGTATTTAAGCCTTTATCTATGCCGACTTTATCAAAAATTACGCGATCTTTATTGATTGTACAATTTTTTTGCGCGTTTTGGGCGTTTCAACCAAGCGAACGAGGAGGAGCGTTAAAGGAAAAAAAACATATAAATACCACCGGAAAATTGGAGGGGGTTGGTATCATTTATTTAGATGTCGTATTCTCAGTTTTCAATTGAGATGACTTGACAAGCTCAAAAAGCATCAATCGCATGTGATTGTGAATGTATAATAATTTTTTTTCGCAAACCCAATTTAACTCGAGATAAAATTTCAGGAATAATAATTATTATAATATATATTTTGGGGATGTGGTTTTGACCATTCATAGTTTGTTTGGTCAATTGAGTAGATTCAGAAAATAGAATCAAAAAATTCAGTGGATGATCCCAATTACACTTGTCAACTTTCTTATTTTGCAATTCATGAAAACACTAATAATAATTTGTTATAGAAAGTTTTGCTTTCCGTCAAAAGTTCATTCCGATACCCAAATTTTAGGATATCATACAGGGTGAAAAGGTGGGTAGTATAATAATGTCTACTCAAAGACACATTATACAGGGTGTACCCGCTCAAGAGGTCTACACTTCTAGAGTATAACTATATGTATTGATGAAGTATAAAAAAGTTATTTCAGATGTGACAAGCTGGAGCTGCGTCGTTTCTAAAATACAGAGTGTTGAAGTTTTTGAAGAAAAATACGAATTTTTCCTCGAGATTTCACAACGATTTCATCAATTTTGATAAGATTTTTGAGGAGTATGATGGTTAACGTATTGATGAAACTTTTGGAAGGGATTAAACTCAACAGTGTACGCCACCGGTTTTTCCGCAAAAAATAATATTTTTTCGAATTACCTACTCGGTTTCAACGAAAAAGGTGTCTTGAGTTTTTTTCCTCCAACGCACGGTTTTCGATTAATAAAATAAAATTGAGTACAGTCGTGGAGAAAGAAAACTTTTCTATTGGAAATTGATTAAATTAAATGAGTTTTTTGAAAAATAAATGTCTGTTCAAGAACAGCCCCCAAGCATTTTTGTTCTGTTTAATCACAAACCTGAAGGTGCTCAACGAAACAAAAAAATTCTTAGTGAAAAGTCATATTAGGATATTGAGGGCCCGAGATTTTGTTTAGGCCATGGGGCCCAACTGTTTCAAAAATAGGCCCTCGACGTCCACAGAATAAACTATTTATCTCCGTCTGGCGTATACGACTGTATGACCCTCTCTCGAGAAAGAGAGGGAGAGGTTGTTATAGCTCCGCCCCGTTTTTGATCATACAGTGAAATTTGCATTTTTTTTTATTGATTGAGTATATTTTTGGGTAAAATTAAAATAAAAAATTCGCTGATGACTTTCAAATATTGTGTAGAATACGTCAAATTACAAGTCATTTGAAGATGTGTGGAAATTTTCGACTCAGAAACAAAGCAGCACGTTTCCGTTTTTTACATCAAAATATTTTTATCTCGATTTGAAAAAATTGTGGATCTATGGTGAAATTTTTATAATTTTATCAAATTTGAATCACTCTTATTTGTTGTACAGAAAATATCACAGAAAAGTGGTTTAGATTCTGATATTTCAAGCTTGAAATAAAAACAAAATAATCATTGAAGTGTGTACTAAAATAGTTACGCCACTGGCAGCTGGGCTTGTAGTAGCCGGAGCACATTCCTATTAGGTGCAAACGTTTTCCCACCAAGTGCCCCGCTCAACTCATTCTCACGTTTCTCTTATGTTCGATGTTGACCACATACATTTTCACAGTTTATGAATGAAATGTTTCATCTATAGTTATTAGATCATTGGTTGGAAGTGACATCAGGAAGTGTCATTCACAAGGATTTTGCTCAAAACCTCTACCGAGGATACGTCAGACGACTCAAAAATGAAAATTTTTTTTGCTCAAAAAATGATAATACCTACCCCCCGATGAAAATGTCTACACTTTCTGTTTGAAGGTCATAGATAACGTATGTAAATCGTCAGACGTCTAAGTCGCTGCTGGAAAAACTCATCCATGCTCTAAGAGACCTGATTATAATAATGAGGGAAAGACACTCAGAGACATTGAGTTTCTTTCCCTCATTAGTCTAAGTCGCTGCCAAAAGGGCGCCAAACGCTCTCAAACCAGTCATTTATTTTCAATAATTTTACATCTTAGCTCCGTCTGACGTTTCAACATATTTTATCAGAGACCATTTTAAGCTAGAAAAAAAGCTATGGAACTTATTTAATATATCAACGACCACTTGATAAGCGTAGTTATTAACTTCAAGAAACTTAGAATGGGTTGTATGAACTACTCATTGTAATCAGTAATAGTGTAACTATATATTTCCTCTTTGACAATAAATAATCCTTGCTTGAATCCTCTTGCATATCAATTTTTTGATACTACGATTAACGCAACGAAACATATACATACATATTTTATTTGTTATGTGTATGCGCTAGAATAGAAACAGACGGAGGTAGGGAAAAGGAATTGTTCGAAAAAAATTAGATCTACGTCTCAGACGGTCCGAAACTTCCTGAACTTTGTAGGAAGAGTTTCAATTTCGTCCGACAATCTTTGTTTGTGCTTAGAATCTTTTCTGATAAATAGGCAAACAAAGAAGCCAAATGTATGGATGTCTCACAATCCTCTCACACGACTCTAACGCCCGAAGATTTACATTCATATGTACTTGAAATGGACAATTTGCACATTTTTGGGAAATAATTAGTAAGTACTGATGCCATTGATGTTTAAAAATCAACCTACGACCTCTATTAATGTCGTGATTACCGATTAAAGAGCGCCAATTAACATCCACAACGTCACAGAATACATTATCGCATTGCCTGTAATACCTCTCTCTCTCTCTGGGGAGGGTTTTAGCTCCACCACGTTTTCGATCATACAGGGAAATTTGCGTTGTCTTTTTTATTTATTCAGTATATTTTTGGGTATTTCGGCAAATTTTTTTCGCTGATGACTTTCAAATATAGTCTAGAATACGTATATAAAATTTCAAGTCATTTGAAAATGTATGCAAATTGTCCATTGTCTCTTGAATATGTCAACACGTTTTAGCCTTGCCCAATGAAAATATATGGATGATATTATTTTCATATTTACTGACTATTTACCTACACTTTTTGTCCAAAACGTTTTTTTTATCGATCAAAATAAACCGGTGGGGGAAGTTCAATTATTTTTTTAAACAAACGGAGATTTTTCCCGGTTCGCTTGACCGATTTTAACGAACTTGGGCTCATATAAAAGAGCATAATCTGCACCACAGAATGCTTATTTGGTTTCGAATTTGTTACTTTCGCCGTCGATGGCGTTCACTGAAATGGTAGCATATTTTTGAGTATTTTTTCCAAAAAAATCAAATGTAATGTTATATTCATTTTTATATATTTCAAAAGAGGATACATTTTTCCGAGTGGCGTCTCACTATCAGAAAAAATGTAGACCTATTCCCGATTTCCTGAGACATTCCCGAATTCCCATAAATATTTCCGTATTCCCGAGATATTTCCGAATTTCCCTAAAAACATTCCCGTATTCCCGATATATTTCCGTATTCCCGATATATTCTTGATATATTTCGGTATTTCCGATATATTCTCGTGATATTCCCCAATTTCCCATAAACATTTCCGTATTTTTCTAGACAGCTTTCTTGCTGGTTTTGTCAAGGAGATATGAAGCTTTGAATTGGAGCATGTTTACAGGGAATCTTATGAAAAATATATACAGTGTGACCAATTTGTTTCGGGTCTCCCAAAAAAAAAATTATTTATTCACCGATTTGGCTCGAGTTTTTTTTTTTAATTGTAGAGCTTGACCAACTCTATCTTCTCACTTAAAATGACCTCGCTCATACAAAATCCAAGGCCTACTTTGACAGTTCTCAAGAGCAATATTTTGACAAACCACATTAGCGAGAATCTATGCACGTCACTGGATTCAGCATCCTTCAAAACGAGCCTTTACCAAATTTCACCGAAAAAGAAATTATTCATTTCACTTTTTTTTTAAACCTTGCCTGTGGTGAAATCACTTTATGGTAGGTAAATATCGATTATTATTTTCATTATTCGCAAAAGAAATTATGGGTGTCGAGAAAGGTGTATTGAAAAAAAATGGTGGATTGGTGGAAATTACCAGAATTTAGTTGTTTTTTCATGACCAACTGTGAGGTTTTGAAAAAAATAAATAATCTATTTTTATTTATTACGAAATAGTTACTATTTGATACTTTCTGGTAAAAATTGGTATATGCCATTTTTGAGAGATGCCGAATCCAGTGGCGAGCATGAGTTTTTTTTTTAAATCGCTAATGTGGTTTGTCAAAATTTTGCTCTTAAGAACTGGCAAAGTAGGCCCTGGATTTTGTATGAGCGAGGTCATTTTTAGTCAGAAGATAGAGTTTGTCAAGCTCTACAATTAAAAAAAAACTATAGCCAAATCGGTTGATTAATAAACTTTTTTTCAGGGTTACCCTAGAAAAAATGGGTCACACTGTAGGTGGTGCGCTAATTTCTTGGAGCAGTGTAATATTGAGCATGTGATCAAGACATGGTCAGTCGTGTAAAAAATATATTTTTGAACAGATTATTGTCCTCTATCCATACTTCTATGCCATTTTTTAATAGCGAAAAAATTAATAATGTAATTTGATGCCTCTTGAATAGTTTAGACCGGACAGAGCGGGGGAAAGTGCGTAACTTATATTTTTTTTCAGTAAAACTTGTGCTTGGAGTTCAGTTGTAAATGTCTATCTCAAACACATTCTATCCTTTAGAAGGTCGCATGTTGAAAAAAGATGGAATGATTCTGACATTGAATAATTATTATTCAAGGAATAATTGGAACACAAGAATAGAAAATGCCTCGGAAAATGCTATTGAACACCCAGTATAAGGATTTGCCAATATGATCTTGATATCTGTTATACAGTGTGTCCCAAAAGTTCCGGAATGTCCAATTATCTTGCTTTCTATTATTATAATAATTATAAAATGCTATTGGGGAATAATGTATAAAATTTGGAACTAAGGGGGTGAACAACATTCTGCATTCGATGGATGTACCGGCGACGTTGCCAGATATTCCATTTTCAAGAATTCAGTGTCAAGATTTTATTTTTGAATGGGTTACCCACTTTTTTATCGCTTTTTTGAATTCTACGTAAGATTCTAGTATCATGTCCTATACCTAAGAATAATCATTTTTGAAATATTTGAGTTTTCATGTCAAAAACGACGTTTGTAAGACTATAATTATTTAAATGTACATTTTTCCTAGAAGGAAGCCTTCATTATTCAATCTGTGTTGAATTTCTTGATGAATGGGACCCACTTCAATAGATTTTGTTCCACATTTCAATAACTATTAATACAAGGTGGTCAAAAAATGACATTAAAAATTAAATTGAGAAAACTGCGGGAAATAATTTTTTGCAATGAAAACCCCCAAATTTTATTATTTAATGTTATCAAGCATTGAAAATAAAGGTAAGTTTGAATAGGATTGTCCGTTCCATTGTTTTTGCAATGTACATTGTTATACAAACTGACCTTTATTTTGAGTGCTCTACAGGGTGCCGCAGATTCGAGTGCATGCATGGGGATCCCAGTTATCATAAGAGATAGAGGGCCGATCAAATGGAAGCAAAGTTGCGCATTCTTAAGCTCAACATGTCATTTTGACATTTGAAAAATTCCCACTACTTCCGAAGATATTCAAAAAAAAACGAAATTTCGAAAAAACGTTATTATTATTTCCTATGAGTTTATTTGAGAAGATATTTTAGAATTAATTGCACTTTCTCAATGCCACTTTTTGCCCTCCACAATATGGCGGTATCAAATTAAAATTCTGACGTTTCGTCTTTGAGCGGCCATCATCAAGTCCATTTTTTTAAATACGGACCCTCGTACGGAACTGATTTTTTTATTTTTAGTTATCTTCTGTCGTCCTTAATGCATTAAGGTATCGCAACCGTCGAAAAAAAATCTCATCTAAAAATAATACCAGAGAAAGTTAGTTAGGCAACCCTTGTCTCCCTAACACATAGTTTGGTTCATCAAGCCATCTTTAATCGACTCGTTATTTATTATGAGAAAACCTGCAAAACTAAACAAAACTAATTGTCTGAACCAAAATCGAAATAACATTCAATAACGATACATGTAATGAAATTGAATTGAATTCACAAATGTCATGGAAAATAAAAAAATTACATGTAAAAAACTGAATCAATTTCTGCAAAAGTGTTCAAAAATGTTGCCATTTGAACAAAATATTGAAAATAACAATACCTAATAGGTGAATCGAGAGGTGAATAATAATTGAAAATATTAAGGTTGCTAAGGCAACATATTACTCTACACCCTCATATAATCACCTCAATGCCGTCAAAAGATAACTAAAAATAAAATAATCCTTCCTTATAAGCAGAAGGGTAGCACGACTGGCTAGTTAAGAGAGAACTAGAGGTTAGTGGGGATGCAGTCTAGTAGATTCTTCTTCTTTACGACATGGCCACTTCGTAAAGAAGAAGAATCTACTAGACTGCATCCCCACTAACCTCTAGTTCTCTCTATATATATATATAAACAGTCTCAATATAGTGGGGAAGCAGTCAGAAATTGGCCAAGGGAAGTAAAAACAACCCTTTAATGCTAAATCAAGCTTTCGAGAACTGTATTTTCTCTTCATCAGGATTTTCATTGCGGGTTTGAACTAAAGAAGGTTAACATAAATGAGGAATTTTTTTTAAATGTAAATTTACCTATTTCTCAAATAACTGATTTCAGCTATACGAAAGTTGAGCCCGAAGTACTGCCCGATTCTTTAAAATTTCCAAGATATTTCCGACATTCCTGAAAAATTGCCCGTATTCATAAAGTATTGCCGGTATTCCCGAATATTCCTGAGATATTGCCGATATTTCCGAAATATTGCCGGTATTCCCGAAGTATTGCCGGTATTCCCATATATTCCCGAATTATTGCCGGTATTTCCGTGATTATGTACACCGATTCCTGAGGTGAGACGCCCCTCGCATTTTTCTATTGAAAAAAAAAATGTTTTTTTTTCAATTTTTTAAATGAAAAATCTCGTGAATAATGTATTTAAAATCGGTCAAGCAAAACGGGAGAAATCTTCGTTTGTTTAAAAAAATAATTGAACTTCCCCCACAACTTTATTTTGATATATAAAAAAAAAAATTGGAAAGGAAAGGATGGTGACGGTGAATGGTCGCGCATAGAATATGTTAAAACGTCAAACGGAGGTTAGTGAGATGAAAAATTTTTAAAAATGAAAAATTACAAGGTTGAGCGTCTGACGCCATTTTGGCAGCGACCTAGACGTGTAGATTTTTTCAGCAGGAGGTATGATCATTTTTCGAGCAAACACATTTTCATTTTTGCGTCGTCCGACGTGCCCTTGGCAGTGGTTTCAAGCAAAATCCTTGTAAATGACACTTCCTGATATGAAAATCTCATTTTCTAATCAGCAAAACTCTGCTGATTGCTGTATTTTAAGAGTAAAAAATATTATTTAACCAAAAAAAAGTATATATTTGGTGCGGTCAGTCGAGTAGAGACTATTGATATATTTGGTCACTTGACCGCCGCCCCTGCCGCCCTTGGATAATTGGAGACTTCGATTTTAGAACTAAAAAAAAATTTAATTTGAAAAAAATATATATATAGTGCTGTGAATCGAGTAGAATGTGAAAATATGATTGGTCACTTGACTGCCGCTCCTGCCGCCCTTGGGTGATTGAAAACTTCAGATTTAAATGTAAAAAAAAAACATTTAATTTGAAAAAAGTATTAGTATGTAGTGATGTTAATCGAGAAGAATGTAAAAATATAATGAGACACTTACTTGACCGCCACCCCTGCCGCCCTTGGGCAATTGAAAACTTCGATTTTAAAAGTTAAAAATAACATTCAATTTGAAAAAAGTGTAAATACAGCGCGGTCAATCGAGTAGTGTAAAAATATGATTGGTCACTTGACCGCCGCACAGTGGTCAAAAATTGAAAATTCGTGATCGAAATGCAATAATCCAACTTCTTCGCACGAAGTTCAAATTTAAGTATAACCGAGAGTATAACAATCTCCTATATATTGGTTAACTTCTAAACCAGTTACTCATTTGACATTTATGGCAAAAAAATATTTCTGCATATCAAAAGTTGACAAAAATCAATATTTCTCTTTTAACTGCACAATATATAATACTTAAGTATCTCAAGTAACCACATATTAATATATATGATATTGAAGGGTTATCTTTATTCCTTATCCTTGATGTATACAGGGTGTTTCAGCATGGGTGGCCACCGGCCATATCTCAGAAACTACTGGACCCAAAAGTTCAGGAAAAAAAAAATTATCACTAAAGTGGCCACGAGAAAATGCTGGGAAATATTTATAACTTCGAAATTTTTCCGCTAGGGGGCGCAATCAAAGCTTAAATATTAAAATTCGAAATTTCTCCGGAAATTCTCAGATTGAGGTATATCTTTATCAACATGGTTAGAAAACCTAGACAATTTCACGTCTTTTTGGTACAGGGCTCATTGGCGTACCGATCTTCGTGTGAGTAGGGGAAGGTAGTGAAAGTGTAATTGTTCAAGTGGCTGTAACTTATAAACGACTTGTCCGATTTTGTTGCGTATAGGCTTGTTTGGAAGATAAATGTGAGTACTTTCGTTTATCGTATCCAGTGATGCGTGATTGTCTCCAGAAAAGTTGCTAGAAGGCGTAATTTGAATTAAAAACTGTTATTTTCGTTTCACCGCAAAAATATAAATTGTACGGTATAATTCTGACAACAGAATCGAAATGAAGATTAAATTTACAAGAAAAAACCTTAAAAAAAAAAAAAAAACCTTAAAAACCTTAAAACATTAAATTTTACATAATTTGGAGTAGTTATTATTATCAGAATTATACCATACCATTTAAATTTTTGCGGTAAAATGAAAAACACTGTTTTTAATTCAAGTTACCCCTTCTAGCAACTTTTCTGGAGACAATCACGCATCACTGGATACGATATACGAAAGTACTCACATTTATCTTCCAAACAAGCCTATACGCCACAAAATCGGACAAGTCGTTTATAAGTTACAGCCACTTGAACAATTACACTTTCACTACCTTCCCCTACTCACACGAAGATCGGTACGCCAATGAGCCCTGTACCAAAAAGACGTGAAATTGTCTAGGTTTTCTAACTATGTTGATAAAGATAAACCTCAATCTGAGAATTTCCGGAGAAATTTCGAATTTTAATATTTAAGCTTTGATTGCGCCCCCTAGCGGAAAAATTCCGAAGTTAAAAATATTTTCCAGCATTTTCTCGTGGCCACTTTAGTGATCATATTTTTTTTCCTGAACTTTTAGGTCCAGTAGTTTCCGAGATATGGCCGGTGGCCACCCTTGCTGGGACACCCTGTATGTATGTAATGTATAAATAAAGCTTAGCATTCATTGTAGCGTTCGTTTCATCCTAAAGTTTTCCAAGTGTATGATTTCTTGTTGTTTAGGCGGATGCGACCTTTCAATGGCTTGGTCCATCTATGCATCATCTAGGATAGTACTCAATGTTTCTGTCGCGGCATAATTGCTGCCAATAGACGTAATATTTCGTCAATGTTTGGGTGTTGGTGTTATCACTTTCGGTACGGTTTGGTACATTGTTTCACTTTTGGAGGTGGATTGTCAATTGTCACAAAGAAGTGAGTCTTCTCCCGTATGTGAAGGCAGACACACAGGTATTTTTTTTGGGAACCAAAAATGTTTGAATTCTCTTGGCGACATTGTGAAATTGTGCTGGAGAAAGGAGTTTAACTGAGTGTATCTCACTCCCCATACTTCAAAGAATGTATTATTTCTGAGGATGTCTCAGATGCAAACGGATTTGAGGAACCTAGCAAGGGTTTTTTTTAACACGTAATTTAAACCGAATGAATGTGTTGATTTGAATATCAAAATTCTACAATCTATCCTGTCTACTGTTGATGTTTGGCGACGTGAATCACGTGGATGATCGACAACGTTATCAATCCCCGGTCCCCTTTTGGTTATGGGTCGAGATCTAGAAGTACTGTTGAGTGACGAGTCTGGGGTTAGCTCGTGACGTATCCCAGCCGCATTCCAAGAAAACAGATCGAAAACCAGGAGCCAGGAGTCTGGAACAATTAACAGGCCAGTCGTTTTAATTATCTTTATGCAATCCATTTCGCCAACATCGATCAGAATACCATTTGAATAATTTTTTTTCAATTAATTAAATATAAAATGTCACTTACATCAAATCCTGACTAATAATTTGGATTTTTATATCAACATTGTCACCTATAAAAACATTATCTTTGCATAGAAAGTTTTCATATTTACATATTTTCATTGGTCAATTATTCTAAATTAATTATTTGTACACTGTGCGGTACGATTTAACTATTTTTATTCAATCACTCTGCCACTATTTGTGAAACATAGCGCAATCCCCAAATCGTTCGAACGTATTTGCCCCTGCGACTTAATACATATTATCCGTAACTTCGTCATTGATATTTCGCTTCGTACCAACCAGTAATTTTCTGCCTAACCAAGTCTATTTATAAATTGAGACTTCATTCAAATTCTACCATTTCCACTCCTTAATTTTAGAGAATTGGTAAAATATCATATAACAAACTTATGTTAAAGCATCATTTATTTGAGTGAATAAACTAATGTCATTTGTGGACTGTACATGTGTTCTTTTTTTGATGAGTCTGGGTTAACTGAAACAAATTCCTATCATCTGACAGGTTTCTTAGTTTTACCTACCTAATAAAAAAACTGAGTGGCGCCTAATCGGGATTTTACGAGGGGGAAACCACCCAAGGTATTTTGGTGTACAAGAGACGGTATTCCGAGGGTATTACAAGGTATTTCCAGGGTATTATGAAGTATTACGAGGTATTTCTGTGGTATTACGAGGTATTACCGGGTATTATAGAGGTATTACGGGGTATTCCATAGGTATTGAACGGTATTTCGAGGTATTTCACAGGGTATTATTTTAAAATATTCATAAACGCGCATGCTCAGACTCACACGCATTATTCGCTCTATGTTCTAAAGCCCCGTCCACATCTGAGCAAACGCACCGAATGAGCATTTTGCGCCACATGAGCATTCAGATGTGGACGGGACGCACAAACGCGCTGACAAAGTTTACTAATTTAATTAACAATAAGTTAGGTCACTTAGTCGTCGGCTCTTTGAAAAACCCGTATCACAAGCGGCCGCGGCGTCAAAGCATGCCGCTCAAAGAAACCCGCCCAGCGAAAATAGTTCAAAGCGGCCGACAAACGTTCCGAACTAATGGGAACTGGGCTCTCCAAGAGAAACGAAGTAGACGGGTGGAGCCGGTTTCGCGCGTTTTCGAAAGTGGCCTAACTTATTGTATATTAGTAAACTTTGGCGCTGAGTACGCTCATGTTGTGCGGCGGCCGATCTTAACGTTGTCGGTCCATCAAAAGAATACCTTGCTCAGTCTGGACGGGCTTTTTGTTGCACTGTTCATTTCGGTCCGAACGGCCCCGTACAAAATGGATTTTTCAGTTGAAATGTGTTTGCAATTGATTCATGAGAATATAGGCTTATTCTTTAAACACGAAACGTATGTTGACAAGTTTGAGAAAAAGAATGCCTGTTGGAAAATTGTGGAAATATGTAACAGGGATTTTTGAATCGACTGCCATCCTTGTCACTTATTTGGATGTCATCATGCAAAAAAAAATCAACTGCCAATCTTGACTTCTGTGTAAGTATAAATAATGTGAAGACCATCTAGTACATTCCCATCACTTTTTCCTATACTTTTATAATTTATGAATAATTATAAAAGCAGCACCTGCTAGTCCTAGATTTTCCATTGTCATTCGGCGCACAAGTGGAGCGGCCCCGAGCACAGGCTGATGTGGTTCTGTGAGGGAAATCAATAATTCGCCCGAATTCCCCGAATGAATGCTCATGTGGTGCAAAGTGCTCATGCGGTGCGTTTGCTCAGATGTGGACGGGGCTTAAGGGCTTGATGGTAAATAGCCGGTTAAAAAGCAAAAAATTAAAGGTCCGTTCGACGATACCGCAGAGACTTCCTTTTTTACCTCGTGTGCGAGCTCGTGTGTTTCACCAGGTATTCACAAGGAATTTTAATTTTAGGCACTTTAGTTAATAATAAGCTTGATAATAACTCATGACTTGAAAAGAGAATAAGGCTTAGAAAAATGTACAGTATGTCCAGCGATGGGGTAAAAAAAAAGACAGCAATTATTGTAAGATTTAAAACCAAAAATTTTAATTGAGAATGACTATTTCTCGAAAACTGAAATTTGCTAATCCTCATCTTGCCCTCTTATTCTCACCCCATCGCCGGACATAATACATATATAAAGAAAACAATGTTTCCTTATTATCTGTGATCTGTTGCTTACTTTCAATTTCTATTTTTGTTGCTCCTTTGTCTAAAAATAAGGATTTATCGCCCTTTATTAATGTTGCCTAAATTATATTATGCAACTAATTCAGAAATAAAGTGTTCGAAATTTTTTATCGTATTATTTTTTCCAACAAATAATCCGAACTAGAGCCAAATTCTCTATTTAAAAAATTTCTAATGTTATGATGAAGGTTGAAAATGCTTTTTGGGTATTCCAAAGGTATTACATAATTAGGTAGGTATTACAGAGGTATTATCCAGTATTCCAAAGGTAATACCAGGTATTACAAAGGTATTACCAGGTATTACAAAGGTATTATTGGGTATTTCGTAGGTAATACAAGGTATTTCGTAGGTATTACCGGATATTATCAGGTATTTTAAGGGTATTACGAGGTATTTTCTATGATTTAGAGGTATTTTTTGGGAAAAAAGGTATTTTAGTGTACACATTTTTGTGAGTGGTTTGCCCCTCGGGATTTTATAAGTGAGTATTAACTATCTAGCAGTAAATTGATCAGCCGGCCATTAACCACGAATTCCAAGCCTACCGACGCAGAGCTGCCGAATGCAACATTTGTACGTGATAATAATTGATTATTTAACCACAACATTTAGTGAGACACGAGTAGACACTGTCAAATCCATATTACAATATTGTTTGGAATGTCATGAGAATCATAAAAGTTTGCGAAGCTGCCACTGTCTGCCCGTTCAGCAGGTAACGTCAATCATTGGACAAAGAGGGAAAAAATAAAGATATTAGGAGGTATAGACAAACTTTCACAAGGAAGTTCAATATTCTCAAGGTAAATCCATAGAGTTTTTACTAAGGTCATATTATGTTTTTCTGGATGCTTATGAGTTGGTCCATCACCCCTTTCACCAAGAACCAGAAGAAAAGCAAACTAGAAAATGAACGACTTAGAGATTTATTGGTCATTGAAGAACAGATTGATGAAGAAGAGGAGCAGGTTGGTGAAGCTGAAGAGGAATTTGAAGAAAGCGAGATCGAGAGTGACTAATAAATTCTATAAAATTAATCTGTAATTATTGCGTTCATCTATAGATTTTTTTTTCCAAAACAGAAAAATAGTTTTACTCCATATGCATATTATATCAGTACATTATTCATAAATATAAAAAATAATAAAATTAATATATATTTTTTTAAATATGTGTATTATTTCAACCCTATATGTTTGGCTCATATTTATCTATCATCCTATTTGAGTATGAGAAACATTTTTATGATGATTTCTGTGAATCATCATGAGCAAGTATATTAGTATAGTATATACTTAGTATATTAACGATAGTGAAATCTAATTTTTCATATATTATTATATACCCTTCGTAGTATGTAATTTTTGAAAATTTCACCCCTCGTTTGGGTTAGTTTTTTAGGTTTTTATAAAACAAAATTCATAGCCAATATCGGCATTTCATCATGTAATTGCTAAATATGATGTATTCGATCACATTTAAACTATCTAAAATATATTATTTTTAATTTCTCGATTTTTTTACATCATGTAATTGCTAAAACCGATGTATTCGACTACTTTTAAACTATCTACGCTACGATGCGTTGCTTTATTTAAAAGATATTAATTTCGATCACGAATTTTCAATTTTTGACCCCTGTGCGCCGCCCTTGTCGCCCTTGTGTGATTGATGAAAACCTCGATTTTAAAATAAAAAAAAAAAAAATAATTGGAAAAAAGTGTAAATATAGTGCGGTCAATCGAGTAGAGTGTAAAAATATGATTGGACACTTGACCGCCGCCCCTGTCGCCGTTGGGTAATTGGAAACTTCGATTTTAAAAGTAAAAAAAAACACTTAATTTGAAAAAAGTGTAAATATAGTGCGATCAATCGAGACTAGAGTGAAAAAATATGCTTGGTCACTTGTGTAATTGAAAACTTCGATTTTAAAAATAAAAAAAAAACATTTAGTTTGAAAAAAGTATAAATATAGTGCGGTGAATTGACTAGAATGTAAAAATATGATTGGTCACTTGACCGCCCCCCCTTCCACCCTTGGGCAATGAAAAAATTCGATTTTAAAAGATAAAAAATAACATTTAATTTGAAAAAAGTGTAAATATAGTGCGGAATGTAAAAATATGATTGGTCACGTGACCGCCACCCTTGCCGCCCCAAATTCCCTATTTTGTATGTATGTCTTTTCTTCTGTCGTGACACGTGGTGACTTCTTTCCCCAGGTCTTTCCAATATAGAATTTTTTATATGCACAAGAAACTTTACTGATGATATTTTTAGTTCATTCATTTATATTTTTTAGTTTAGAATTTGTTAGACTAGAGCGTAGTGTATTATGCGTTGTGAAAATAGTTCGAATACCTATTGTACGTTTGACATAAACGTTTTATTTTATAAGAATATCCAGGTAAGTCCATTTGCCCTCTTGTTTACCCCATCGCCGGTTATACTGTATACAGGGTGATTTGCTTAAAACTCCCCACCCCAATATCTCGAAAACGAATAAAGATATTTCTGTGAAAAGTGATCGATGTATCAGGTCAAGTAGATATTTTTCGGATATTTTTCGGACAAATAATTCGAAGCCAGCCAATCGCTGGACGTCGCGACGCATTGAAAATAACAATCGATTGCAGGGACTTTGAGATTGCGAGAATTCGAAGGTGCATTTTCTTTATAAACTTTTTTGTTACTCACTCGTACTTATTTACTCAACTCATAAGTTATACCGGTTTATAATAAAATTTTCTTCATTGTTGAATAATAATAGTTTTTTAACATCTAAAATACAATGTTTTTAATTATCTAAGGGCTGCAGAAGGGGCGGCGATCAAGTGACCAATCATATTTTCACATTCTGCTGGATTCACCGCACTAAATTTACACTTTTTCTAATTAAATATTGATTTTTAACTTTTAAAATCGAAGTTTATAATTACCCAAGAGCAGCAAGGGCGATGGTCAAGTGATCAAACATTTTCTCACATTCTACTTGATTGGCCGCACTATATTTACAGTTTTTTCAAATCAAATGTTATTTTTTAACTTTTAAAATCGAAGTTTTCCATTGCCCAAAGTCGGCAGGAGTGGCGGTCAACTGTCAAATTATATTTTTACATTCAACTCGATTGACCGCACTCGGCACTATACCTATTCACACTTTTTTCAAATTAAGGTAAGTGTACCATTGCCTGACCACGTACCAATAGGTGACCGTTTACCACTGATATTCGATTATTAAGGAAACTCTGCACAATTTGACAATACTTCATAAATAATATGATTCTACGATTCTGCGCCGAAGTGAACCAAAACATCTAAATCTGGCAACATTTCCCTTTTCATTCGAAAAATCAGTTGAAGTTTGACTGTGTACCATGTGCTTGTATTTTATGAGTATTGTTACGCCATTTTGTTAGTAGGTAAGTGTGACAAAATAATGTTTTCACTATGTTATGTTGATTCTAGAGTTTAGCTTAGGATGTTTTCATTTGTTTAACTTTCATACATGGCTGATAAACATGAAAAATACAATCTTAACCTCTTTCTATCAATTTTATTCAGTGGTCAGCTTCAGGTACATAGATGAATGCAGTTTCCTATACCTGACCGGGTGGTCAGCTTCAAGAACAACGTCAAAGAAAGTGTTATATGTCTCATTCCAATGCATTTCGTGGCCAAATCGTTTCCTTTTTGTTTGGCATTATTTTTTGGCTTAAGAACCTATAGCTGACCAGGGGGGGTCAGGTATACGAACATATATGTTCCTAAGGCGGACCACCGTTGAAAATACTGAAAATAAGACTTTCTAATAATGAACGACGCTTGTTTTCAGACATGGCAACAACAAAAATTCTCAAATACCCAGAGGAATCAATGATTCAAGCATTGAATGCCGTTCGTGAGGGCATGTCTTTACGAGAAGCGGCAAAACAATTCAAGGTCCCAAAAACAACTCTACTTTATAAGATGAAAGGAAAACATCCTGTTGGAAGAAAAATGGGCCCCGAAACCATATTTTCAAAGGAAGAAGAAACTCTAATAGTTCGATGGATACAAGATATGGCCAAATCAGGATTTCCCGTAACAAAGGACAACTTTTTGAACAGTGTGACCAGGTTGTCAAAAGAACTGAACAAATCTTTTCCAAACTCCACACCAGGAAGAAAATGGTTTGAGAATTTTATGAAACGGCACCCCGAAATAAGTTTGAGAACACCCCAAAACTTGACAAAAAGTAGATCATCGTTGAAAAAGGAACAATTGTCAAACTGGTTTGAAGAAGTTTTTGAATATTTATCTCAACAAAACTACAAAGAAATACTCGAGGACCTCCGGAGAATATTCAATGCTGACGAATCAGCTTTTTTCTTGAACCCTAAGGGAAATAAAGTCCTAGCTGCAAGAGGAGAAAAAAACGTCTATGCCAAGGTCAACAGTAATGAAAAAGAATGCCTAACTGTACTAGTCAATGGAAACGCGGCAGGAATGCTTGCCCCTCCAATGATTATATTTCAGTACAAAAGAATTCCTGGTGAACTTTCTCGTAGTATACCGAAACATTGGGGCATAGGTATCTCTGATTCTGGTTGGATGAATACCGACACATTTTACTCATACATGGCAAATGTTTTCTACCCCTGGGCCATCCAAAATGTTGACTTCCCCATCGTGTTTTTCGTCGATGGACATGTCTCGCACTTATCTTATCACCTCAGTAAGTTTTGCTCCGAAAAAAATATAATTTTGGTAGCTTTGTTTCCTAACGCTACACATCTAATCCAATCCATGGATGTTGCCGTCTTCCGAACATTAAAAAATCGATGGAAGGAACAAGTACATCAGTGGAGAGTTGAACATCAAAACGAGCCTCTGAGGAAAAAAGATTTTGCACCGTTGTTGGATTCTTCCATGAACATCTGTGTCACCCCAGATATTTTGAAAAATGGGTTTCGTAAGTGTGGACTTTATCCGTGGAATCCACAAGTTGTTGAAAATCACTTCACAAAATTTGCGGAAAATGAAACCCCACCAAACACTCAAGAAAATGGACAAACGAATCAATCTGTACAATCAAACAATAATTATTATTGCGATGTAAATTACTTACAATTTATCGAGTCCTTTATTGATAAGGATACTATTTCTCTATTTCACAATCACATTGATAATAACCTTGACGGATGGGTAGGACCTGAGTCAGATAGATCTCTGTTCAGTGTCTGGCAAAAGATCAGGACATTCCAGGAAAATTCCACCAACTCAAAGACAGTTGAAGATTTCAAAGATCTCATTGAGAATGCCAAAATAGTTTTCGAACAGACAAGTCTTGATATTTCAAACTACACTATTAATGATGAAAATGAATATCCAAACTCATTGATTCTCACTGAAAATATTTTAAATAATGAGGCTACTGTTGAGGATGTATGTTTTGAAGATATTTGTGTACCTTCAAAACCTACTTCATGCCCAGATGATTTGATGGAGAAGTGCTCCTCTCCAAACCTTATACCTGATAACACTGATGGTACCCTGCAGAGTACTAAAAGTGATTTCACTGAGGCTAAGGAGAATGAAACGGATTTCTGCCTTCCAGAGTCGCAACAAGATAAATCATCACCAATAGACTCTTCTACATGTTCCAAAAAGTATCCAGGTAGAATTAATATTATCGCAGTACACACAATCAAACCTACACAATATGATCCCAATGTACCTAGTCCTTTCAAAAAGTCTTTCTTTTGGCCTGAAGTGAAAAATGAAACTCAGAAGAAAAAGAAAGAGAAGATTCCGAGTGTTGTGACAAGTGAGCTATGGCAAGAGTACAATAGAAAGAAAATTGAAAAGAAAGAAAAATTGGAGTGGGACAAACTTGAAAGAAAAAAGAAACGAGAGGTACAATTATTGCGCAAGAAATACAAAGGACGCCCAAAAAAAAAATCACCGAAAGAGAAGACAAAAGCATCAGAATCTTTATCGTCATCGGATGATGATCTGCCTTTATTACCACCAACAAAGAAGACTCAGGGAATCACGTCATCGGATGAAGATCTGCCTTTATTACCACCAAGAGAGATGATTCAGGAAATCAAAAAGAACACGAAAATACATCTTCTTCAATCTAATTCTGAACAAATCGGACTTCAAGACTACGTTATTGTTGACTACGACAAAAAGTTTTTCCCAGGTCAAGTCAACGATATTTTATTAAAGGACAATGGCTCCAAAGAATACTTGGTTAGTGCAATGACTCCATCAGGTCCTTCAGGATGGAAGTGGCCTGAGATCAAAGATGAAATTTGGTATAACAAAGAGAATGTGATTGAAGTAATATCTCCCCCAAAAATAACCAACTCAAGAGGAGTGTGTTTCGTTGAGGAACTAGAAAAGTTCAAGTAGACAATTCAGTTTTTCATTTTTAATTCTTGTTTTTAGTTATTTCTTATCAATTAATGTTTGTGTAGTTTTAGGATTTGATCTCAGTTTTTTACCCCAGAAGTGTTCATTATTTAGTAGATTTATTGTAAGTACTATATCAACTTCTTATATTATTTGTAATGCTTATGTACGTTATGAAGAATATACGAGAGAATATATTCTGATAAAAAAAAAACAATTTTGTCAAAGTTTATATTAAGTAAATAACCGACAGATATCCATTAAGTGATAATGGTCAACTTCAGGAACAAGGAAGGTCAACTTTAGGAGCATTACAGTTTTTGCTGGTCAACTATTGGTACAATTATAGTGTATCATATTTTTTGAAAAAATATAAAATTTTCTTTATAAAATGACAATTTCATAATGAATTTGGTAAAAATGATAAGTGAAGGAGACAGCTAAACCATGAAAAACAGTAAATGAGTCAAAACCCAATTGTATACATGCTTTGACCATTTTTTTTATCTTAAACGGTCAGGTACTGGTACATTTACCTTAAATGTTATTTTTTAACTTTTCAAATCAAAGTTTTCAATTACGAAAGGGCGGCAGGGGCGGCGATCCGCGAGTGACCAATCATATTTTCACATTTTACTTGATTGACCGCACTATATTTACAATCTTTTCAAATTAAATGTCATTTTTTAACTTTTAAAATCGAAGTTTTTAATAACCCAAGGGCGGCAGAGGCGGCGATCAAGTACCTAACCAAACATATTGAAACCTTTTTCTCGATCGAGCGCACCATTTCACAAGATTTTTTTGTGTAAAATAGGGATTTTCGTTTGATCAGCAAATAAGATACACCCCTTCCTGATGGTAGTACCCCCAACAACGTGATTAGTCACTGGAACAAACCGGGTATTTGCATTGCGCGCTATTTAGGTATGTAGCAAACGAATTCTTTTCGATAATGGTATTATTTTGAGCGTTATTATTGTCTTACCCACTTTTTGTCTACAGAGTTGAAAGTTGAGAATGAAATGAGTCACGAAAAGAGTCTTATGTCATGATCATGAACGAACATTTCTGAAGACGTATTATTATTGGCTAAAACAGCTGATGAAAACTTACCTATCTAAGTAATTTCCGATCAGCATTCCGGTCAGAGGAAATATGGCTAGATACCACTGTTTAGGCAAAAGCGAAAGCATCTTCTTTGGATTGTTCTAGAGTTTTTTCTTTTCGGACGTTACACTGTTGAGTGTAAGACCAATCTAAGTAAATAGTGGACAGAACAAATGCGGGAATGACGGTAACAAGACAGTACCTTCCTATCAGTCGGCCAATTCCAATGGCCATCTAAAAATATACGAAATACCTACAGATACATCGCAACGTGAGCCACACAGTGCTGATAGATATAATTATTTTTGATTTTCAAAATCCAAATAGTTATAATACTGACCTATTGAGTAACAAGAATTCCGTTTTTACGCGCTAATTAAGATCCAAAACGTACAAAATTTTATCAGAACGTAATTAATATCCCTGTCTCGAGTCACATACACATAATCATAGTTGCTTTCCAGTGGCCCACTTGAGTTACTCCCATATTAGTCTATGGTTACTCCGGAGCAGCTCGGGAGTGCTACGCAATTACTTTGCGCCGTTCCAGCGCTTTGAGCGTCATGCACTTGAACCAGGGGCGGGATTCCGTGTACTGTGGAATTCCATAGCAACACGTCGCTCTCTGTGTAAAATGATGGGAAAGCGACATGTTGCTAGAATTCCACAGGTACACGGAATACGGGTCCAGGGGCGAGATTCCGTGTACTGTGGAATTCCATAGCAACACCTCGCTCTCTGTGTAAAATGATGGGAAAGCGACATGTTGCTAGAATTCCATAGGTACACGGAATACGGGTCCTGGTCTCTGCTTGAACGAGTCATTTCACTCGCGGCTGGATGTAGCTCCCGTCATGGATTTTTAAAATGGCTCATGCACTAACCACAGTGTTGCCGTATCTCTGTCTGTAAAAGTTGGGACTGTTGGGATTGTAGTTTGTTAGGGAGGGTGTGTATCTTTTCTTTATGTTTATGATG
The DNA here is from genome assembly GCA_958502075.1 of Orchestes rusci. Lineage (NCBI taxonomy): Eukaryota > Metazoa > Arthropoda > Insecta > Coleoptera > Curculionidae > Orchestes > Orchestes rusci. The sequence continues at coordinate 58,888,915 of OY293303.1, read as the reverse complement.
GGGTTATTTTGATGTTTAAAATTTGTGTCTTGCATCTTGCACTTACATCTCATCAGAATATTCATAAATACAATTAAATACCTAGCCTTATTCTTTCGCGATACCAATCCGTTTTGATCATGGGTCTCTAATGGATAGTAAAATATAATTGTGCTGTTTGTGAAGACATTTTCAACCAATGAAAACCTGAACCGACATTGCAAGAATCATTTTGAAGACGAAAATACTAAAGCATCCTCAGGCGAGTATTGTCACTACTTCACCACAAAAGACTGGCAATAAAAAAGACATTTCAGGATATTTTTTAGTGTAAAACATAATATGGGATTTTTTTTATTAATTGCAAATCCAAAATTCAAATATCACGAAAAGTTGATGCATAGCCGATAAACTTATGGTTGTAAGTCAAACATCATACACGGTAGGTCAAAAAATATAAAAATTGTACAAGAGTAATGTACCTACCTATACGCTTATTCAAAAAAATACAGCAAAACGTTATAAAGAAAAGGTGTACAGAATTAAGAGTTTTTGCCTTATTACCAAAACAAAGCGCCCTAGATTATTTTGGTCTGTATTAAATTATAAACTCAGGTAGGTATAATGGTATCAAATACAAAAATTGCACTTTGTATAAGATAGTTTATTGGTATATACCTACCTACATTATGATAAGTGATAGTTTACCATGTTAAAAAGATTTGTTCAATATTGTCGTTGCATTGCAACGAAGATGAACTATGTGATTTCCTAAAAAAATAAAAATCTGAGTGGATTTCACAAAAATGCTTGAATTTGAAAAAAGTTATACGAAGCTGATTTGATTTTGATCAATTTAATTATGTATGTGTTCAAGGTGAATATTAGAAAAACAATTTTTCTGAGGCAATGATAATTGAAGATGATTTAAAAAAAAAACAGTACCTACGTCACAACTTTAATATTCAGGCATAACTTTTAATTCTAGACAACTTTTTTTCACGACATTTTACGTATTTTTTTGAAATAAGTGATGGGTACTTTAATGTTGTTTCATCAATTTCTATATTTTTTGACCCACCCCATGTATGATGTTTGATCTGCAACCATTCTAATTGCAACTAATAAGTGGATAGAACATATAGAACATACACCAACTTTTGATAATATTCAAATTTTGGATCTGCAATAAATAAAAAAAAAATCCCATGTTTCACACAAAAGAATATCCTGAAATGTGTTTTTTATTGCCAGTCTTGTGGTGAAGTAGTCACGGCACAATACTCGCCTGAGGATGCTTTAGTATTTTCGTCTTTAAATGATTTTTGCAATGTCGGTTCAAGTTTTCATTGGTTGAAAATGAATTTTCTCAACAGCACAATTATATTTTACTATCCATTATAGACCTATGATCAAAATGGAATGGTATCGCGAAAGGAGGTTGGGTATTTAATTGTATTTATGAATATTCTGATGAGATGTAAGTGCAAGATGCAAGACACAAATTTGAAACATCAAAATAACCCCATCATGAACATAAACAATCAGCCTGTTCCCCACTCTCCCTAACAATCCAAGCAACCCAACTTTTCCAGACAGAGACAGAGATACGGCAACACTGTGGTTAGTGCATGGGAGCCTTGATTTTAAAAATCGATGACGGGAGCTACATCCAGCCGCGAGTACTCTGTTATCCCCTGCCCCCTCACGCACCTACCATTAGTAGCCTAGTTTACACCGATAACTCGTTTAGTTCGGTCCGATAGGACCAAGTGGGTGGGGATAGTACTTTTGGACCAATGCTTGCTTCTCGCCTGTTTACACCGTCTTGCAACTCGTGAACTAAATGAGTACGCGCGCAATTCGTCAAATGTCGAAAACAAGTCGAAATTATTTATCAACACAATTCGTGATAAAAAAAAAAACATAATTGAGTACGCTCAGATTGCCTTAGAAAGTCAGAACCAACACAATTCACAATAATCACAATCAACATAACCTCATAATTTTGATCCAGATCGAACCAAATTTAGTTCGGTACACCTGATGGCGAATACCGAACCAAGAGCGGACCAGCTTAGTCCGCAACTGTTTACACCATTCGAAGCAAATATTTGGTTCTGATATAGTTCGAATTTAGTACTTGGTCCGTGGACCAAGTTGTCGGTGTAAACTAGGCTTATATATGATCTAAGGTTTCATGCTCCGAAGTGGTAGTCAAATAATAGGTGTGTTTGTTATTTTGGTGTAGGGTAGGGTAGTGCAGACTGCTGGTGTAAGTCATGACTGTCAGTGTGAAGGAAATTCAACAAACGCGTTTGTGTAGATTCTGCAGATATTCTCACCTAAAAAATAAACAAACAAAACAACTGTGTGAACGATGGATGATTTGTATAGTAAAATAAAGTATTATGGATTTGGGGCTATTTTATTGTCTGAAGTTTGCGACGATGATGATGAATCTCATCTAGAAGTTCTGATTTGGAAGACAGCTTAACCGTAATAATATTTTAAATACACTTTACCGCAGAAGAAGCAAAACTGTATAGAGAGAGTTTTTTGAGACATAGTGCTTTTACTGCTTTTGGTACTTGCCTATGCGGATATTGGATTCAAAAGGCATTTTCGCATTGGCAGAGCTTTATTCAACGAATTATCTTGATATCTACAATTTAGTTAATACTTTATCAACAGTTGGGTTGGATTAAGGCTAGCATGCTCTACCAGATAAGCCACTGCAGCTTGGCTTGGAATCATTATCGTGATTGCTGCTAATGTTGATTTTTGAGAGTTTATGAGAAGTGTTGCGAGTTCCAAATCTAAGCAGAAAAAGAAATTGAATAAGAATAAAAAATATAAATGGATACAAAGCTTACCAGTTTCGCATCTTTCTAATTGTATCTCTTGAGTGGATGAAACGATTTCATATGTTTGATCGGAGTCTTTATCTTATGACTGTTTACATTCACTTTCACTATTTTCATCACCCATTTCAATTCATTTGATAAGATATACACTGATTCTTCGCTACAAATTTTCCTTTTTGTTCGTTTATCTTTATTATAAGGTTTTAAGACATGGTTTGTTAACAAAATACACGAAATAAGCTCCCCACCCTATTCTACACTACGCTGCATTTGTCAGACCTCCTCTTGACCTGGGGTAGCGAGTGCAGTAATAGGCAACCTACCCTAATATGGACGGTATTATGCAACAAGTGGTTAAACCACAATTATAACTTTTCGAGATATAGAGCACAAAAGATGGAACACATAAAAAAAATCTGGTTTCCAAAAGTAGGTTATTTATTCATGTTTTTTGGTAGAAAATGCATTACAGAGCTACAGATTTGGATATGAACAAAAAAAATCAAATTCTTCATAAAAAAAATCTTTGTTGAAGAGGGTTAGGCGTTTTATGCAAAACTGCGAATCCTAAGAAAGCCATTCAGCAATAAAGCAACTCAATAAAATTTTGCAATAATAAATTTTAGATAATTCAACATCTCTGTTAAAGTTAAACATCAGATAAATTCTAGAAGTTAAGCGTCCTCCATGTAGGTTTCATCTATCTCAAAATCCAGAGTGGATCCGATTCCTTCAACATCTTCTTGACATTCTTGAACTTCAAATGAAGATCTGGCAAAACCATAGAATGGTTTTGCATCCTGCGGAATCAGTTTATGGATTTTCTTTAAGTATTTAACTTTTTCTTTTGACAGTTCCTATCCCTGTGGTCACAGAAGAGGAGAATCTATTTGTTTCGAATCGAGCTTTCGTCCTTTTCCTGCCTTTTGTTACAAATTCGAGTGTATGCATGGGGATCTCCTAAACCGTATAAGAGATACAAAGTTGGTTGGATTGAGGTCCGAAATTATCCGAAAAAAACCGAAATTTGTCAAAATCGTTTTCATTTTTTTCTGACCACATTTGAAGAGATATTTTAAAATGAATGGAACTTTTTCGTTGCCTCTTTTTGCCCTTTACAAGATAGCGTTATTGAATTGAAGAACCGACGTTTCGTCTATGAGCAGTCATCATCAACTTTGTTTGTTTAAATACGGTCCTGGATTTTTTATAACGGATTTTAAGAGCCTATTTTGTTCCCAAACCAACGATGTATCGCACTTATTAAAAAAATGTGTTTATTTTTAATCCTATTAAAAATGTATTTTTTGTCTCTCTCTAACACATGAGTTCTTATGGAGAAATCCATTAATATAATTTTTTTGAATAATTGCGATACATCGTTGGTTAAATAACATAAAAGGGCTCTTAAAATCCGTTATAAAAAATCCAGGGCCGTATTTAAAAAATAAAAGTTGATGATGGCTGCTAATAGACGAAACGTCGGTTCTTCAATTTAATAACGCTATCTTGTAAAGGAGAAAAAGTGGCAATGAAAGAGTTTCATTCATTTTGAAATATCTCCTCAAATATAGAAAGAGTAGCCGGTCCAAAGTGAACACAAACGAAAATAATAATTTCTGTATCATCTGTTTCAGAGATTCGCAACAATGATCTATTCCACATAATGTGGGATAGATCATTTTAGCAAATCTTTGGTGGGAGAATAGCGAGTTTGTGGCTTAGTATAAATGTTTATAGATAGCGTAAATCTCTGAATGTTGGTTAAATGATTTTTGCTTGCCGTTCTTCAGCTTTTATTGAACGTTTTTCAACAAAAACATGCATTTCTAAAAATGTGTGGCTTAAACGGTTGTTGCATAACACCGTCCATATAACAAGCACTCTACACTACTTGCACAAACAGCATAACAAACGCCGCATGGTAGAAAAGTGCTGTTTCGTGTGCACTAGTGGAGGATAACAGACACACCTAATCTGTCAGACGTCACAAAACGAGCGCGTTCCAGTCCAACGACAATAGCAAGATAGACGTGTATCAAAACAAAAAAATACGAAGGCAACATATAGAAAGAGACGGTAAACTGTCTATTTACGTGGTCTAGATTTCTGATTGTCTCTTTTCGTCACATGATTCGCGCTTGCTGCTTGACAATAACAATCGAGCCATAGGCGTAGATCTGGACCTGAGTATTAAAAAGGCCAATCTCCATTTCCAAAGTTGTATGATTTTCTTTGATTAAATAGAATGATGAACTTGATTAGTGTGATGTTATTTTGAATTATTTCGTAGTTTTATGCATTAAAAGGAGATTGGCTTTGTTGAATTGAAACATGCAAATCTGCCTAAAGATCTATTTCCAAGTCACAGGAAATCTCTTTAAGAAAAGGGATAATAATGTGAAATCAATTCACTCCTCACTCATCGTTCAAACCAAGAGGAATTTTCCGTTAAAATAATGCATCATTTTGGTGACCATATTTTTGATGATTTTGGTGGACATGCCACTCAATTGATCAATTTAATATTGGGGACTTATTTCAAAATACGGATTCATAAAGAACAGTGAAAAAAGATAATACACAAAAAACTTGTGTACCTTTATTATCAAAAACTAGCTCCTAAATAAGGTCTATATGGTCCTTGATACAGCGTACAAAAAAAAATGATTACCATCAAGCTGTAAGCTCGTGTATAGTTTATCCGTGGTAAAACAACCTCTCTCCGTAGCAAACTTTGTCCATGGGAGGTTTTTCTTCGACACCTCGGAAAATATTTTAATGTCATGATTTAAGGTTATGTGATGACCGAGAAAAAAATTACTTTTCTCGGCTGATACTTTCAGAAATGCTTGACTAGGTGTAGTCATGCGTCAGTATAACATTGTCCGACACAAATATTAGGTACTTCCACTTTGTCTGACAGCATTAACAATAAAAATCTTCATTTTTAACACAAGATACAGAGGTGTACCTACCAATTGAATTTATTGATCGGTTAAACCATGCTCCTTTATCTTCTGTATTGGGTTTCTCAACGATTTGTTCCTTCTTATCTGATCTAAGTTTACGAATATGTAGATATCTGAAGAATAAGTTGCAGATTTTCCGATAGACTATTCAGGGAGAGCTCAAATTTTCCATCTGGTTCTGGTTTGATTGAACCCATTGAATAACATAATAATACCACTTCAATAGTTGTCGACCGGATAAGAAACCCATAGAAAGTTATAAGTTACCTATAAAAAGTCATGAAATCGACTGTTTGTACTTAAATTTTGTTCCACTATTTCATATACCTTCCCAAGTTTTATTTAACTTTATATTCAATTAGACTGAAAAGCTGTCAGAGGGCCAGTATCGAAATTACAGAATTCAGAGTACCTTAACTGTATTTTAAGTACCTATATAAGGCCACTTCAGAAGAGAATCCGATACAATGCATAAAATTTATTCTACCGGCTCTATTTTATATATTTATACCGTATGTACGGTAAAGTGATGGACGAGAGCACAATGAATATACCGAAATAAATTGTTTTTCTAGAAAAAGTGGATTTCCAAATAAATATTATGATGTCCATAACAAAAAATTGATACACCACTAGCCTAGTTTACACCGATTACTCGTTTAGTTCGGTCCGATAGGACCAAGTGGGTAGGGATAGTACGGTAGGACCAATGCTTGCTTCTCGCCCGTTTACACCAACTTGCAACGCGTGAACTAAATGAGTACGCGCGCAATTCGTCAAATGTCAAAAACAAGTCGAAATTATTTATCAACACAATTCGTAACCAAAAAACACATACGTAAGTACGCTCAGATTGCCTTAGCAACTCAGAACCAACACAATTCACAATAATAACAATCAACATAACCTCATAATTTTGATCCCGATCGAACCAAATTTAGTTCGGTACACCTGCTGGCGAATACCGAACCAAGAGTGGACCAGCTTGGTCCGCAACTGTTTATACCATTCGAACCAAATATTTGGTTCTAATATAGTTCGAATTTAGTACTTGGTCCGCGGACCAAGTTGTCGGTGTAAACTAGGCTACTGTTCCCGACACCAGATAAACACAACGATGTTCCCCCCCAACTACCTAATTGCATTTTCGACGTCGTTGTTCCCCCCTCCGGCTCACGAGATGATACATTACCCGAGCCCCATCGTTGCCAAATCATGCGTTATTGACGAGATGATGCATTGCCCGAGCTCCCTCGTTGCCAAATCCACTACCCAGCATTCGAAATGTCATATATCATGACGCAGTTGTGAATTGACACATTCTTGAAGAGCGCCAAGAGCGGGAAATATGTTGCTGTTGACATTTCTCTTGGTTGGTTGAGTTTATTTATTTATCAGTCGGAGTCGCAGTTGTTGGCATTGATAAAACGTTCTAAAGTGCTTAAAACAAACAGTGAAGCTGATTATACTATTTCGTACTGTGTGGGAGTTTATACTAATAATATTATGGAAAGCATACAGTGTGTCCACGGACTGAGTTTCGGTAAGGTATAAATGACCAAGCTTGAGCACTCCACGAACAACAGAGACGGATTAAGGGAAAAATGGACTCCGACGATTATTCAACAGATGATGGAAAACGAAGAAGAGTAGGTGATGATATAACTGAGAACGCTAATAAAAACAAGAAATGTATGAGGAGCCCGGGTCAAGTTGCTAGAAGAGAAGAGAGAATGGAGATAGTTATCCAAATGCTACAAAAAACTTAACCACGGAGATAAAAGAACTACGAAAAGAACAAAGAGACTTCAAAGAAGAAATACTGACTCTGAGAACAGAGAATGAAAACAATAAAAAAAAAATCAAGCGACGAAGATGGAAATCGGAAACATAAATCAAAAATTGGATGCAATGGAAAAGGAAAAAAAGAAGAAATAATATTGTAATCAAGGGGATAAAAATAGCAGGAAAACCAGGAGAAGAACAAAAAACCGAGGTATCAAAATTTATTACGGAGAAATTAGAAGTTAGAGTGGACATTAAAAATGTATACAAAATCGGGGAAAAATGTGGCTGGTCGAACTCACCAATAAAAACGATAAGCTAACAATCATGAAAAACAAACAGAAGCCGAGAAAACTTGAGTACCCTATACATATAGATGATGACATGACGAAAGATGAGAGAATTATACAATCCAAAATCAGGAACAAGGCTAAATTAGAAAAGGATAGAGGACAAGATGTGAAAATTGGCTTTCAAAAAATTATCATAGACAATGAAGAATGGAAATGGAACAACGAACAACAAAATTTTACAAGGATGGTGAAAGTTCAACCAAAAACTTAAAAAACAATAAAACAAGCACGAGACAAAATGGTAAAACGACAAAGGATTTCGGAATGGACATTGATAAGGAGAACCGAAAAGAAAAGTTGAACAAAAATAAGGAAGAATTTGAAAATTGGAGGATAGGAACATGGAACATAAAAACAATCCAAGGAAAACAGGACAAACTAGAGACAGAATTTGAAAGAGAAAATTTGGACATACTGACATTAACAGAAACAAAAAAGAAAGGTAATGGAGATATTATAATGCAAAATGAACATGTACTTATATACAGTGGTGTATCTAAAGAGGAGCGAACAAGAGCAGGAGTCGGATGTATAGTTCATAAAAATATGAAGAAAAATCTACAGAAATGGACGGCTGTGTCTGAAAGAATTTTAGTAGTTGAACTCAAGAATGAAAATGGGAACACAAGAATCATAGTGGCAGTATATGGACCAAACGAAGATGAGGCAACAAGAAAAAAAGACCTGTTCTGGGAGGAGTTGACAAAAACTATGGAAACACTGAAGGGAGAGATCTATCTAACAGGTGACTTCAACAGCAGAGTAGGGAAAAAAGATGAAAATTACCCAACAGTGATTGGCCAATATGGAGAAGATACAAGAAACAACAATGGCAAACGGTTGCTTGACTTCTGTGTGATGCATGACCTAGTCACTCTTCCAGCACAAAGATATACACAAATACACAAGAGAAGTTATTTCCAGAAAAGAGAGATCAATTATTGACAATGTGGTTGTAGAGCAGAAAAACAAACCAAATATAATAGACACACGAGTGAAGAGAGGACCAGAAATCGGAAGCGACCACTTCTTGGTAACAACAAAGATTAGAGGAAGACAAGAATACCGTAAAAGAATAGAGAAAAATCATACAAACCTGAAACCAAAACATGAAAAAATCAAACCCTACAAACTGACAGAAAAAGAAGTGGCAGAAAAATATGCACAAGAAATTTCCAAAAAATGTGAGAGATTAAGAGAGCATATACATCTATACGAACTATTCAGGAGATGTGGATTAATTTCAAACAAATTATAATGGAAACAGCTACTGAGACATGTGGAATCAGCAGAATACTAACTAAACAAAAACAAACGGCATGGTGGAACAATGAAATCAAAGAGCAGATAAAGAAAAAGAAGGAAGCCTGGAAGAACTACCTCAAGGTGAAAACGACAGAAAAATATGAAATATATACAGAGGAAAGAAAAAAAGGTAAAAAAGATGGTGAATCAAGAGAAAAAGAAAAAATGGGAGGAGTTTGGACAAAAAATCGAAAATGCGGCGAAGGGAAACCAAAAGCTTTTCTACAATATAGTGAAATCATGCAGAGGCGAACTCAAAAGACAAAAAACATTCAACACAAAAAGTAAGAAGGAGGAAATATTAACAGATGAACAAGTAATCATGCAGAGATGGGTCGAATACTTTAAAGAATTGCTATAATGCGATAATACTTTTCTACTCATCAGAGTCCACACCCAGAACCGATTCTATATCGAAAACGCCTTTTCGATGTCAAGTCAAAAGTCAAAGTCAAAGTGATTTCAAAGCTGATTTCAAGGAAATGACCAAAATAAATTGGTATTAACCATTCCAGTTTGGTATTCATCACAACGTTCAAGCGAGAGTGGTTATAACAAAGTCTATATATTGGAATATATAGACTATTTGGTTATAACTTTTATTCTTAATTTGTGACGTCATGATTCAGCTGTTTTCTGTCATACCTATCGCCAATTTTCCTTGGTATTTACGAGACCTGTTTTTGATTTTTGATTGACGCATAGTTGACTGTTATGTGATGATTTTGAAATTAATAAATAAGGAAGAAAAGCTGACCGAAAATGGGAAGGTTCATACTTAGCATGAACCATATCTATATCCATCTTATGGTATAAAACCAGAGAAAAACCAAACTAGTATTGGTTTTTCTCTGATGAAACTAGGAAAAAAAATTATTTTTTCTAAAAAAGCGAGAGCAACAAATCAAACAAAATCTTCTTCAATAAATTAGAGTCAGATACCTTTTTCACGTATCAGAAAATAATTCAAAAGCAAAACAAATCATCCGGAGATAGGTACTGGTGAAAGTGGTAGATACCAGTTCGTTCAAGCGAAATCAGCGGTCACCTTTCTCTGACGTCATTAGTCTCATTAGAGTTTCCCCTTCCTAAATCTGTAAGACATTGAACTCCATACTACGTACCTGGAAAGGACCCGCTTATTATTGAGAGTGAATCAAGTAGAGATAGGGCCCATACGCATGGAGTAGAGAGAGAGATAGCAATAGTTAGGGATACCTGTCTCTTTTTAACCCATTGGTTATATATGGAGAGAAATGACACACTTTACGATCCGTTGAAGACAACGACCGGGTCCTTTCCAGGTACGTAGTATGGAGTTCAATGCTGTAAGATAATAGGGCTCGGAATTTTCCAAATCTCAACTATTCGAATAGTCGTTTAAAATTTATTCGAATATTCGAATCTATTCGAATAGTCGAATAGTCATCGACTATTCGAATCTATTTGAATAGTCGAATAGTCGAATAGTCATCGACTATTCGGATCTATTTATAAATAGTCGAATATTCGACTAGTCGAATAGTCGAAATCGGATTTTTCAGCTAGTTACGTGACTATTCGACTCTCGATTCGACTAGTCAAATACCTAGTTTTTTACACGACTAGTCGAATTTTACTGCTCGATTATTGTATAATTCGGTTACCTAAATAAATGAATAGAGAAGTTTTAATTGGGTATATTATAAGATAAGTCGTTGAAAACAACATTTTTTGTTTTCTTGTACTTCATTTAACTCCTATAGATTAAAACCTGAATGGGGAGGGGGGATTATTGATACTTCGAACTCAAACAATCATACAACAGTGAAAAATTTTATAAACAATGACATAAATGATGACACTATTGATTTGCTCAACAAACATTTTTTTTTATGTTGACCCATTTTGAAATTGATCACATATACTTTCAAAATCTATAATATGTACATAGGTATATGAATTAGAATACCTCGTCAATCATAGAAATTATTCGCATCTGAAATTGTTGACGGTTATTTGGAATAGTCGAAATCAACTAGGTAGTCGGATAGTCGAATAGTCGACTAAATAGTCGAATAGTCGAATAGTCGACTATTCGGCTAATGAATTATGAAAAATATTCGACTATTGAATATTCGAATATTCGACTATTCGAATTATTCGAATACGATTCCGAGCCCTATAAGATAACCAGAGAATAACCGCGGTAAATCCCAATTTATTTTACCCGCGGCTGGATGTAGCTCACGTCATCGATTTTTTAAATGACTCATGCTCTAACCACAGTGTTGCCGCATCTCTGTCTGTAAAAGTTGGGACTGTTGGGAGTTGGGATTGTAAATTGTAGTTTGTTAGGAAGTGCGGGGAGGCTGTATCTTTATGTTTATGTTTATGGGGTTATTTTGATGTTTAAAATTTTTGTCTTGCATCTTGCACTTACATCTCATCAGAATATTCATAAATACAATTAAATACCTAGCCTTATTCTTTCGCGATACCAATCCGGTTTTGATCATGGGTCTATAATGGATAGTAAAATATAATTGTGCTGTTTGTGAATGAAAACCTGAACCGACATTGCAAGAATCATTTTGAAGACGAAAATACTAAAGCATCCTCAGGCGAGTATTGTGACTACTTCACCACAAGACTGGCAATGAAAAAGACATTTGAGGATATTTTTTTGTGTAAAACATAATATGGGATTTTTTTTATTAATTGCAAAACCAAAATTCAAATATCACGAAAAGATGATGCATAGCCGATAAACTTATCAGATGCAATTAGAATGGTTGTAAGTCAAATATCATACACGGTAGGTCAAAACATATAAAAATTGTACAAGAGTAATGTACCTACCTATACGGCAAAACGTTATAAAGAAAAGGTGTACAGAGTCTAGAGATTTGCCTTATTACCAAAACAATAAAGCGCCCTAGATTATTTTGGTCTGTATTAAATTATAAACTCCAGGTAGGTATAATGGTATCAAATACAAAAATTGCACTTTGTATAAGATAGTTTATTGGTATAGACCTACCTACATTATGATTATTGATAGTTTACCATGTTAAAAAGATCTTTTGCGCAGATTCAAAGTTTTGTTCAATATTGTGGCATTGCAACGAAGATGAACTATGTGATTTCCTAAAAAAATAAAAATCTGAGTGGATTTCACAAAAATGCTTGAATTTGAAAAAAGTTCTACGAAGCTGATTTGATTTGGATCAATTTAATTATGTTTGTGTTCAAGGTGAATATTAGAAAAACAATTTCTTGAGGCAATGATAATTGAAGATGATTTAAAAAAAAAACCGGACCTACGTCGCAAATTTAATATTCAGGCATAACTTTTAATTGTAGACAACTTTTTTTCACGACATTTTACGGATTTTTCTGAAATAAGTGATGTACTTTACTGTTCTTACCTTCATCCATTTCTATATTTTTTGACCCACCCCGTGTATGATGTTTGATCTGCAACCATTCTAATTGCAACTAAGTGGATAGAACATATATTATAGAACATACACCAACTTTTGATGATATTCTAATTTTGGATCTGCAATTAATTAAAAAAAAGTCTCATATGTCTCACACAAAAGAATATTCTGAAATGTGTTTTTTATTGCCAGTCTTGTGGTGAAGTAATCACGGCACAATACTCGCCTGAGGATGCTTTAGTATTTTCGTCTTTAGATGATTTTTGCAATGTCGGTTCAGGTTTTCATTGATGGTTGAAAATGATTTTTCACAAAACAGCACAATTATATTTTACTATCCATTATAGACCTATGATCAAAACGGAATGGTATCGCGAAAGGAGGCTAGGTATTTAATTGTATTTATGAATATTCTGATGAGATGTAAGTGCAAGATGCAAGACACAAATTTGAAACATCAAAATAACCCCATCATAAACATAAACAATCAGCCTGCTCCCCACTCTCCCTAAAAATCCGAGCAACCCATCTTTTACAGACAGAGATACGGCAACACTGTGGTTAGTGCATGGGAGCCAGTGTTGCCAACTTTGTGTGAAGTTCAATAGTACAATTACTTAGATAAATATAGTACATTGAAGATAAATTATAGTACATTTTTCTCGACATTTTTTCACGAAGTCGAGTAGGAAGTAGGAAGTAGGTACACTATGCAATCATTGCATAATGCTTATGAACAAACCTCTTTGAACACATTTATTCATACCATCTCACTGCGTTATTAAATATTTTGGGGCTAAATGCATAGTTTCTTCGTAAAAAAGCACATCAAGTTCACTTCTGCATGATCATTATCAAATATGGATATTTTTTAATCATCCTGAATAAAAATCTCATTTCTGATAATTTTTCGTTTTGTTCCTTTCTGCATCAAGATCAAGATTAAGCATAATTACGTCCATGTATTAAAACAATAGTTATTTATCAAAAAATATTCAAATTATTTCAAATATATCATGCATTATGTGAAGTTTATATTCAATTTTACCTCGAAGAGAAAGTGACAGATTTCCGCTAGCCAAACGGGAATCATATGGTACCATCTACATCGAATATGTGTTCAAAGTCACGCTCACGCCAAAACAATGTAGATGGTAGCATATGATTTTCGTTTGGCAAAGGGAAATTTATCACTTGCACTTCGAAGTGAAATTGAATGTTAACCAGGCATTAATGTCAACATTGTCAACTGTCAACATCATATGGTCTCCAATCAACTTGAATACCACCAAAATGTTCCCAAATTTCCAACGTTGCCGACCTTTCTCTAGGTTTAACTAAACGTTGCGAAAATTAGCACGGTGCATACCAAGAAAAGGTCGAGGACGTTTAACTATTTGAACGCGTTTAGTTGAATGCGTTTATCTGTAGAATCGGAGAATACGGGCCTAAATATTTTTAATTACTCTTTTTCTGGCGATCCATCTATCGCAAGGTTAAGGATGAATTGGTTACAAATGGTTGAACTTTTGAGGATAATAGTACAATATGCGTACTATATCACTTTTGTAAGTACATAGTACAAGGAGACCTAATTTTAGTACAGATACTATAATTATAGTACGGTTGGCAACACTGATGAGAGCCTTGATTTTAAAAATCGATCACGGGAGCTACATCCAGCCGCTAGTTTTATATTGGTCATTCGCTTGAAATCGGCTCAAAGTGGTTGACACTGTTGACAGTGACACTAGACACTAGTGACAGCGACAACGACAACTGAATGTTTTGTGGTTCGAGAAAGGAAAGGAGCCGTTAAAAAAGAATTTTATCTGTTGTTTTTCGAATACTTGCTCCTAACTATACGGAAAAATGTGCAATGTGACCTAATCAACCAATTAACAAGTGAAGTTTATGATTATTTTTTTTGTTTGTGTGTACTGTTTCTCAGTTGGATGTTTGGGCTGTTTTACCGGACTTGATATGAAAATGACAATGGCGGTGCTAAAGGAGTGCTGTTTAACGACTCAGTGCTGATTTTTTTTTTCTGGTTTAAATATGAATACTGGCATAGGCAATGATTACGATTTCAAATCTGACGAAAACGCACTAAAATGGAAGGGTCTTCTCACAGCTGCTTTGAAACAAGTAAGGATGATTATTTTTAAGTGGCAATTAGTATACTGACTTGTCAAAATACCATACTATTTCAAACCGAGACAAGGATTTTTTTTTGAAAAATGTATTATATTTATCATCCATCTAGGTATTGACTTTCTTTGTAGATAAATGTGGATTGATAAGTGAAAGATAGAGGAATCCATTTCTTGATTGTAATCAAACCTCAATTCAACCACTATTCATTGAATATGTACAAAACTGCAAAAGTATTACATATTTTGCACATACGGGTTGAAAATACTTACAATGTATCTACAAAGTTTGGCATAACTTCTAGCTAGCTAGGGTTTTAAAAAACAATAATTCTCTTGAGAATTTAATTTTACCCCTGTTTTAACCTAGGTAGTAATGGTAGTATGCAGTATGTGTTGTTTCTAGTCGATGTAGGCAGAGAACTGATGTAGGTATATCCTAGGGTGATTTGAAAAAAGTGGATATCAATGAAAGTCCACAATCGCTTTATTATTGATATTCCCTGTGATATTCAGGGTGTTAGAAATAAAAGAAAAAAAAACTGTCAATTGACATTGATTTAGTAGATAGCCACCCACAATGCATAGAACCTTTGATAGAAATTCGCAGGTTTAAATTATTATTTTACTTTTTTTTTGTCAGCGTTGTGTGCGTCAGCACTTTACACAATACACGGTCTCTCTTTTGAATGGACAATTAGCTCTATATGAAAAAGTGGAAATCTCGGTGAAAATGATACGCTTGTGAAAATTGACCGTCAATGTTTATTTTTAAATGCAAACTCCAAAAGCCAAAACGGCTAGAGATGACCATAGGTATTATTCAATAAACTGATTTTAATTTTTGATGTGGTTGGTATAAAATATAGGGGTTGTCATTTGAAATAAGAAAGTTAGTAGCTACGTAGCTACTTCCGGCACAACCGGAAACCGGAAGTGCTAGAAAACTGCCACTATTTTAAAAATGTAGTTTATGATCGAAAATTGTATGTGTGTAAAGTTTTATAAGCGTATCATTTTTACTTTTCAAATAAGGCTTATTCTCGGGCTTATTATCGTCCCGTAAAAAAAAACTTGATAAATATGTACCTACCTGATGAATTTTGCTATAAAAAAAATAGTGCCTCTCAAGACTTTCTTTTTAAAATTGAGATACTCTTATTATCAAGTACTATTACTTAATGATTTCTTGACTTGCATATTATTATTATTAGGTATTTCTGTATAATAGTCTAGGGGCACATGGACTTTGTTGTCTTGAAAACCATTTCATGACCAAATGATAATCATTACTTATATAGGTTACAGTGAATGTTAGAAATTCAGTGAAAGCTAGCTTTTACTAGTTGATGCTAGCAATTACTTGATCCGTTAGGAAATGTTAAATTTTGAAGAATATTGTACACTTTTACTAGTGAATGTTGGAGAAACTTTATCAAATCAACTTTTACTGAAAGCAGTTAGGGAAACTACTTTTTACAACTTATTTCCGCCTTTTAACTAACCCAAGGCACACGGGGCACTTAATGATGTCGACGCGACATAAAAATTTTTGCCAAACCCAAACTAACCCAACGGTATCTGAACAACGTTCACATTGGACACCTGCGATTCATAACTCTCGTATTTTCCCGAGCGTCTAATCTGTCGGCGAATTCCAACTCGGACCAAAAAGGATATTCATAATTACGTCCAGTGAATTCGATAATAATTTTCAGTGTAGCAGCTATCACTAAAATAGTTACGTGAATGCTAACAATCACTAGTAAAAGTATGATGAAGTCGATCGAATTCAACTTTCACTAGCTAAATGTTTCCAAATCAGGAAAAGCTCACTTTTCCTAGTAACAGTTAGCTTTTACTGATTACCAGGTTTCACTGTGACATATGTACATTCAACTCGACATTTGAATAAAAAATGGAAAACCTGGGTAAAATATAACTAAGTATTATGAAATACCCAAGTGAACATAAGCTAGAGAAATATCTAGATTAGCTGCTGCAAGCAGTGGCCACCACTTCAATTATTCATGTTTCAGCTCTTGTACCCCGACAACCGACCTCTTATGTTGTTCATGCATATGATGGTGCACCTACCCATTTTTCACTTCGAAATGGAATTTCTAAACCAAAATTGTCAATTCAATTTCCAACTAATTTTGAAACTACTTAATTTGTTATATCCTTTGGTTTCTGTTCACTTATTTGATGTTATTTTATCATTAATGAAAGGTGATTATTGGGATTTGACCATGTCATTGTTTTCTCGCAAGTGAAATCTGGTGTACACTCGTTGTGAAATCTGTGAAATCTTTGTGAAATTTGTCAAATCTGTGAAAACTTTGTGAAATCTATGAAATCTGTAAAATCTTTGTGAAATCTGTGAAATCTTTGTGAAATCTTTGCAATCTTGGTTCCCAACATACCTAATTCAATAGAAGTTTTGATTAATCTGAATTTCTTAAAACAAAAAATGAAAAACTTGAAAACGCTAGGTAGGCAATGAAATTTTAAAAGTTTGTAGGTGGTAGGTACTTTCCCATTAACAAAAATTCAAATGAATCATCCTGTATACACTATCGCTCATAATATTATGCAGAGCAACTTCAATCTATATTTTTGTCAGTTTACGTCAAAAGATACCTAAAAGTAAAATAAAAAATCCAGGTCCGTATTTGAAAAAATAAAGTTGATGATGGCAGCTCGACGACGAAACGTCAGATTTTCAATTTGATGCCACCATCTTCTAGAGGAGATAAAGTGGCAATGACAAAGTGTGATTTATTTTGAAATGTCTTTTCAAACAAACGCAGGAAATAATAAAAACGTTTTTGCGAAAATTCGATTTTTTTCGAATACCTTCGGAAGTAGTCGGGATTTTTCAAATTTCAAAAAGGTATTTTCTTGAGCATACAAATGCGCAACTTTGCAACCATTCAACCGACCCTGTATCTCTTACAATAACTGAGATACCCATGCATGCACTCGAATCTGTGGCACCCTGTATATGAGCGATAGTGTATGAACAGCGTCATTCCGTATACAGGTATTGACCCATATGCTAGCGGCGTTATCTATGAAGACCTGAAAATTTTGTAAATATGAAAGGGGGGAAAAACAAAATATAACAATAAAAAATAAATTCTAACAAAACGAATTATGATTATTGTTGAAAACTGAGACTGTCGAAGTAGCTATCAAAATGAAAAAATTATAAAATGTCTCGTGAAGTTTTCAAAAACAAAAACGGAGACAAAAACGAAAGATAAAAAGAGACTGACCAAAAAAAAACGAAGTAAGTATTGAACTAATTCAATAAAACTCATTTGACATAGCTTTTGTCGATACATAACGGTTATCGGGATTTTTAAACAGCCGATACGATATGAGCCCTGATAAAAATATACTCAGTAGTAAGCATTTTATTATAGTATATAGAATTATATTATATTTAAAAGTATATTACCTACTATCCACCCCACTCCCCACTTCAACGTCCGCTTTAGAAATACATATTGATCATAAAACATCTCATCATGACTTATGGGGCACCCTGTACTCCAAATAACACTTACACATATAACCCATAAATGAAAAACTTCATCGCATATGCAAAAAACTGCATTCACTGATATTCCTGGAATGCTCACATGATTATTCACCCAACCAATTATTCACGAATTATTCAAATATGCCGCGAAAAAGTCAAACGAGAAACACATGCAATAAAAATTCCCGCCAATAATAACCGCCAAGAATGTGTCAAAGCTTCGGTCAAAGCGCATGTCTGAAAGTATCGTTTCCGGTTTCATTGCGCAAGATCAAGTTATTTAATTCGCTTCGTTCGAGGCTCCCTTTCAACGAAAAGTGCGCTATAGTTCTGTGAATATATTGAAAACATCATTGAGGAATTGATACTGATACAATAATACTTTTAATACTTTTAACATGATAATACAAGCAAAAATCACCACAGAGAGAATCAAATCAGATGTATTAGAATAGACATCAAATATAATAATTGTGTGAATTATTGTATGAATACAGAAGAAGCAAGCTTTTTTCTTGAAAATACTTATTCACTTATACACGTCATGATTATTACACATAATATGTACCACGTATTCATTAACACGTTGTGAAAAACAATATAATTTTTAGGCAGGAACAATGAAATTGTATAAAATTTAAATCAATGTGAAATCAGTGATATCTTATGAAATCTGTGAAATCTTATGAAATCTGTGAAATCTGTGAAACCTTGTGAAATCTTGTGAAATCTTGTGAAATCTGTGAAATCATGTGGTTTGTGAAATCTGGTGTACAAATATTCTCTGCGGTTTCCCCCTCGGTCCCCTCACTATCCAGAAATCATATGCACATGACGATATGCGCATACAGGGTGCCCCAAAAAACTGTTTAGTGCCTTTTTGTCACGTTCAAAAAAAAGGACACTTTTCAAAACTTTTTCCGGTATTTCTACTTTGAAAATCGAATATCTCGCAAACGAATTGACATATTGATAGATAGAAAGTATGAAGTCAAAATCGTATCACCCTCACAGATTGAAACATTATAAAAACAATTATTCTTCATTAAGTATGTAGAAAGTCAGAAAGCGTCCTCTAGGAATTAGGTTCAAACCAATGCCGAATTTGGATCCTTCACCTTCGAAAACGCTAGTATACCCATTTTGAATCTATTATCTTCATACGTTTAAAAACCAGTTAAAAAATTATTGAGATTTTTCGAAAATTAAGTTTCACTTTCAGCACCCTGTAACTTTTAAACGACTAGCATCTGCCTCTACATTTATCAGATAAATCTTCTTATTTTCATTTATATTATCATCTGCTGCTCTATGGCGGATAAGTTATGGGACATCCTGTATATACCTATACATTACCTTTGTCCGCGGATGCGGTTAACAAGAGGACAAACGGATCAAAAATTGAAAGATACGAAAAAAGTAATTCTTTATAAAAAAAATGCATGTCGAAAAAATAGGAGCTACGATGAGAAAATTGATTTTTATTCTATAAGCAGTCTCAAAAATGTGAAAACATTTAATGAAACAAGAGCAAAAAGTAATTGTTTGGCCTTTTAACGGAATATGATGGATAAAAAACTTGTCCAAATCAAGTCATAACCATGATTCCGAATTTTCAGAAGAAAATTTCAATTTATGAAAATTTGAAAAATTAAACATTTTCGCAAGTACTCATGCATTTGAATTTTTCTGCATTCTATGATTTTTATACTTGTTTTACATTACCTGTTGTTGTAGATAAAAGTCATAACATGAAAGTAGTAAAATGCGGACTTGCAAAAATGTTTAATTTTTTTCAATTTTCATAAATTAAAATATTCTTCAGTAAATTCGGAATCAGGGTTGGGACTGAATTTGGAGCAAGTTTTTCGTTTATCTTTTCCCGTTAAAAGGCCAAAAAATGACTGTTTGCTCTTGTTCATTTTATGTTTTTACATTTTTTCATCGTAGCTCCAATTTTTTCGACAAGCAGACCTTTTTATCAAGAATGACTTTTTGTTGTATTTTTTAATTTTTTGTCCATTTGATCTCTTGTTAACCGCATCCGCGGACATACTGTAGATAGCTTCGGAACGAACTAAGAAAAATTGTGTAGTAAATATGTTACACGGGCGAAGGCACCGATGAGTGGATAAAAACTCCTACTTTCCTGGTTTATTAATTGGTCGAATTTTTTTGGATATCAAGTAAATGACGAGGTAAATGAAGCTAGTCAACTTGCTAGTCAATTATCTCATTGTCCATCTTTCTCAAAAAAACTTGAATCGAAAATAGAAAATATAGATTGATCATAGCTGACAGTAGACAGTAGTAGTACCCTCGGTAGTACCTAAGCCTTCTTGTTACCGATATCGCGCGTTATGAATGCAACGACAAATCAGGTAAAAGACACAATAGTTTTAAAAGACATTAGAGTTGGTTGTGTTGTACACATTTTGAATTCACTTAGCAAAGATTTAGGTTCGGCTACCACGTGGCATGCAGTAAAGAAGTATGAACAAAACTTCCTTATCTTGTAGTATGATGGAATTCACCCGCTGACCGCTTGAACGTTTTTATTGGATCATGGCTGGAACTTTTCATAACTATCACCGAGACTATAACGCAAAAAAACGAAAATAACACTAAAAGAAAAGACAACATTTCACATACCATTTTTGATCGAACGGCCAAAGAAAACCATTTTTGAACCCTATAGTTGTGAGTATTTGATTGAATATTTAGGATACCGAATTTACTTAAAGTCAATCGCAAAATGTTATCGGTAAGTACTTCATCACTCAGTATCATCTGTTAGCTTTGCTTTTAGATCCCACGAAACCACAACGTAATTCATCAGCAATCGAAAATGATTGTGCCTTGAGAGCGTCCATAGAATTACATGCTAACGGCTCCACCATTAATTATTATCACCTAAAATTTTAACAAAATCAAAATATTCACTATCCAAAACACATTGTGTATATAGTATCAAAGAGACGGAGTCAGGTATTCTCTTGAAAAAAGATAAGAATATTATTATAGAATTATGTATGTTATAGAAAATGTTGATGATTTTTTCAGATGTGTTCTTTTAATCGTTTTGATGACTAAATACCTTGGAACCTCAATATACTCGATGAAAATGACGGAAGAATAATGGATTAAATATGGATCTTTTGCCCACGCTCGCCATAAAAGTTACTTCTTTTTAAGATTTCTCTACACAAATGTATAAAAGTAGCACTCGCTGATAACGCCGAGCATTTGATGATTTTTATATCTTCAAGTTTGATCCTACTCTCCCGTACTCGTACTACCTTGATCATATAACTTTTTTTCATAAAGATACTAATCAATAAATTTTATCCAAGTCACACAAATCATAAAAAAAATTATTTTGATATACCTATGTACTTGAATATATTATGGGCAACAAATTAAATGGTCAGTATTTCAATTTTATGGACAGTACTCTTTGCCATTATTTTATTTCCCTTGGTCAGTATGATAATAAATGGTCGGTTGAAATAATGAAGGGTCAGTAACCTAAAGAAGTGGTCAGTAAAAATAATAAATGGTCAGTATAATAATAAATAGTCGGTTGAAATAATTAACGGTTAGTAATATAAAGAAATGGTCAGTAAAAATAATGAAGGGTCAGTAACATAAAGAAGTGGTCAGTAAAAATAATAAATGGTAGATATAAATAATCAAGAGTCAGTATCATAAAAAAAACGATCAAATGAATTAGTAATTACCTGGTGAAAATAATGGACAGTCCATAAAATTAATAAAGCGACAGTAAAATAATGAATGGTTGGTCATATATTTTATTTCGTATAAATACAAACATTTTTACAACGGAACAAAACACAGCTTAGTATAAAGAGAAAACACTCTGCCTTTATGTCATGATGAAGTAGTCAGATAGGTTCCTTTGAAAGGCGGATTTAGTTTGGGTTAGTAAGGGGTAAGTTTGTGTTGGTAATAGAAATTGATGAAAAATATTCAGCGGCTCGTTGGTTAGCACTAGGTTAACATTACAATTATTATTATATATCATAATTGACGTGTTTTGTATTGGTATTATGTGTATCAAGTTTGGGTTAGTTTGAGTAAGTTAAAATTATAACTGACTATTGCATACTGGCCATTTATTATTTCTTACTGTACATTTGTGGAATTATTACCAGCTAAGTCATATTGACATTCCATAAATTTTCACTGACCATTAGAATCACAATAGTGAACATAGAAATACAGGCCAAATAGTACTTTTACTGCTCAAAAATTCCATTTTTACTTATCATTTTTAACAGAAATACTGAGTCTTCTACAATATTATACTGACTGCTTGTGATATTATACTGTACATAATGAATTAAATACTGTTCAGTTTATTACAACCCTATATTATGTATCCGTTATATTTTTTATGGCGTTTTCCTTATCATTTGGGATGATATACCTCCCGACTAATGTTTTATTGATTTTACCGAGGATTTTACAAAGGAATGTAGGTACCGAGGTAGGTACTTATGACGAAGTTGAGACTCTCATTTCTAATTCTAACTTATTGGGTTGAAAAGAGCAAGGAGCGCCACAAGTCGTGGAAGCAACGCAGCTGTTTTGATATCAAAAACCTGATAATTGTTTCTGGTTACCGAAAAGCACTTATTGATTGTATATTGTACCCCCGAACAAATAACATATAGAAGGTTCACTCTATGTGAAGTAGCATCATCAAAAGCAGCCCGACGGGTCATTCGGGAGCACATCGTTTTCTTAGCATCAAACATATAGAATGAGAGCCAACGACACTGGACCTTTCGTCATAAGGGATGTGAAAAAAAAAGTTCCAGGAAGTAGTTTGTAGTTTGGGAAATATAAATTTTTAATTTTTATTTTTAGGATTATTTTGATCTTTTGAATCAATATCTTTTTAGTTTTTATATCTCGTGGAATAAAATAATCTTTGGTCACAAATATTATTCCATTTTTAGCAAAATTATTCAAGTTTTGGTCAAATCAAAGATAAGTAGTAGGTATTCAACTGAAACATTTGATTTGCGGAAAGCCTTTATTCAGTAAAATAATCAATATCCACATAATATATAGATTACGTCATAATCATGAAACAAAAAAAATACTCCATAATAAAGCTGCATTCATAGTTGGGCGAATTTCGAGAAATTAGACATTTTTGACATATTATTATGTCAATATATTGTACACACAACAATTACAACATACATAATACACTACATACTGTATGTCCGCGGATGTGGTTAACAAGAGGTGAAATGAACCAAAAATAGAAAGATACGTCAAAAAGTCATTCTTGATAAAAAAAAGTCTGCTTGCTGGAAAAATAGGAGCCACGATGAGAAAATTGATTTTTATTATACAGGGCGTCTCAAAAATGTAAAAACATAAATTGAACACGGGCAAACTGTAATTTTTTGGCCTTTTACGTGAAATGATAAATAAAAAACTTGCTCCAAATTTAGTCAAAACCCTAATTCCGAACCTACCGAAGAAAAAGTCCGCATTCTACCACTTGCATCGTATGACTTTTATACTTCTACATGATTACCTGTTGTCTTTGTAGGTATAAAAGTCATAATACGGAAGAAGTAAAATGCTGACTTGCAAAAATGTTCATTTTTTAAAAATTTTCATAGATCCAAATTTTCTTCAGTAAGTTCGGATTCAGGTCTAGGACTAAATTTGGAGCAAGTTTTTTATTTATCATTAAACGTTAGAAGGCCAAAAAATAAGGCTGTATAATAAAAATCAATTTTCTCATCGTGGCTCCTATTTTTTCAGCAAGCAGACTTTTCTTTTTATCAAGAATGACTTTTTGTCGTATCTTTTAATTTTGGGTTCATTTCACCTCTTGTTAACCACATCCGCGGACATACAGTATGTATTGTATTATGTATGTTGTATGTACAGGGTTATTGATTATAAATGCCTCTCCCCGTCTAACTTTTTAATTTGACGTTTTAGAAAAAAGTGTTCCAAATGAAAGTTTCATGGTTGAAAATGAAATTTGAAAAAAAACCTACCTACCCCAGCTGGGCGCCATCTTGGAATGTTTTTTTTAAATAGGAATAGGTTTCATGTGACACCTCATTTTGAAGGTCCTGCTGAGTACTTTATAACCCTGGAATATTGAGTCGATATCTCTAAGTACTACAAAATGGCGGTACATTCAATTACTACATTGATACACTCTAAGAAAAAATTGTCAAATTCAATTCAGAAGATGCTTTTTTGACATTTTTGTCTTCTATTCCTAACCCAAACTTTATGTCAAGAATATTTCCAGCATCTTTTGAATTGAATTTGACGAATTTTTTTAAAAAGTGTATGCATCAATGTAGTAATTGAATGTACCGCCATTTTGTAGTACTTGGAGATATCGACTCAATATTCTAGGGTTACAAAGTACTCAGCAGGACCTTCAAAATGAGGTGTCACATGACCCCTATTCCTATTTCAAAAAACATTCCAAGATGGCGCCAAGCCGCCATCTTGAATTTTTCATATGTCAATTTTATGTCAAAAC
Source organism: Orchestes rusci (assembly GCA_958502075.1). Taxonomy (NCBI): domain Eukaryota; kingdom Metazoa; phylum Arthropoda; class Insecta; order Coleoptera; family Curculionidae; genus Orchestes; species Orchestes rusci. The sequence continues at coordinate 58,863,970 of OY293303.1, read as the reverse complement.
ATAGTCAACATGCTTGTATTTCAGCACCTAGAATTTCAAATCTCTAAGTTAAGCCGTTCAAAAAATAAAAGGGGGGGGGGACATTAATAAAAAGCACTGTATAGGGTGTGCCTTTTTAAAAAAAGTAAGTTATGTCAATAATTTTGACATTTGACAGTCAAGAAATTATTTGACTCAATAGCACAAAACTTCACGAAAAACCCTACAAATCCTTTTTTTAGTCGACCTTTTAGCTCAAAAAATTAATATTTTACAGCCTTTTGAAAGTGTGACAAATTAAATTGAAAGCACTGTACAATATATTGATATAATATGTCAAGAATGTCTAATTTCTCTAAATTCGCCCAACAATGAATCCAGCTTTATGACGTAATCTATATATTATGTAGGTATTGATTATTTTATTGAATAAAGGCTTTCCGCAAATCAAATGTTTCAGTTGAATACCTACTTCTTCCCAGAATCTTTGATTTGACCCAAACTTGAATAATTTTGCTAAAAATGGAATAATGTTTGTGACCAAAGATGATTTTAGTCCACGAGATATAAAAACTAAAAAGGTAAAGATTCAAAAAATCAAAATAATCCTTAAAAAGAAAATTATTCATTTATTTATTAATTGGAAGAGAAAATTTCAAATTATAAAGTTCACTATGTAGGTTGGAACGGCTTTTCTGATAAAGCGGAAAAACCTTCATATACAAGGACAAAAATCGAAGAAGCCTGACAGACATGATGTTGGCACAGGATACTGCCTGGCAGACATATTTTTTATTCTTAAAGAGACTTCAAGCTTCATTTAAAAAAAAAATCATTCACATCCCCGATGACGAAACTTTAATTCAAACAGCCCTTTTGATCCTGGCAGACATGTGGTTGGCACAGACTTTTGGCTGGCAGACATATATTTTTTTGATGTACTCGTTACTAACAACAATGCCATATAGTTATTTTCAACATCCCCGATGACGAAACTTTTCGTTTTTTTTCAATGTTTCATTATTTATTTTAATTATTAAAGCACAGGATATGCCTGGCAGACATGGTTGTTTTATATTCCCCTCCCTACAAACTACTTCCTTAAAATTTTTTTTTTCAGATTTTCTCTATGATCTGTGATTAGGTAGGCAGATATATACAGGGTGTCCCAGCAAGGGTGGCCACCGGCCATATCTCAGAAACTACTGGACCCAAAAGTTCAGGAAAAAAAAATTATCACCAAAGTGGCCACGAGAAAATGCTGGGAAATATTTATAACTTCGAAATTTTTCCGCTAGGGGGCGCAATCAAAGCTTAAATATTAAAATTCGAAATTTCTCCGGAAATTCTCAGATTGAGGTATATCTTTATCAACATGGTTAGAAAACCTAGACAATTTCACGTCTTTTTGGTACAGGGCTCATTGGCGTACCGATCTTCGTGTGAGTAGGGGAACGTAGTGAAAGTGTAATTGTTCAAGTAGCTGTAACCTATTAACGACTTGTCCGATTTCGTTGCGTATAGGCTTGTTTAGAAGATAAATGTGAGTACTTTCGAACATCGTATCCAGTAGTGCGTGATTGTCTCCAGCAAAATTGCTAGAAGGGGTAACTTGAATTAAAAACAGTGTTTTTCATTTTACCGCAAAAATTTAAATGGTATGGTATAATTCTGATAAGAGCATCGAAAGGTACATTAAATTTACATGAAAAAACCTTTGAAACGCAGGTGGATATCTTTTTTCGTTTTCGAGTTATTGCCGAGAAAAGAGTTTTTGACACTCGAAAAGTTGTTTGTTGTGTAGTTCTATTGCAACCTGCTTTTTTTTTGGCTTCAATAATAATAACTAGTCCAAATTATGTAAAATTTAATGTTTTCATTTGTTATTTCAATAGAACAAAACTCATAATAAATGAAAAATATTTTGATGAGCATAAATCCCAATCTAATTATGTATTAAATATTGCAATGATGTGTTGAAAAAAAATCTAGGTAGCTGTGGAAAAACATCGGCGGGTTTTCATGGAGATAATTGAAACAGATATTGCAATCATAACAATCTCTTGATTATCATTTTAACATTCTCTGTTAAAATGTCTTACACCAATGCCGAGGCTTTTGATATGCTCGCCGTATATTTTCAATGTTTTGGAAATGCTCAGATTCCGGCACGTGAATACGCTGCAAGGTATCCTGAACGAAGGCACTACAGCAGAAAGGTATTTCGGCGAATGGCAATACGTTTAAGAACAACGGGAAGTGTACAGCTCAATCCAGTTCCAATCAGAAGACGTCCGGTAAGAAACCTTGAGGACAATATTATAAACGTTCTTGCTTACGTGGAAGCTTCACCGCATTTGAGCACAAGAGAAATTTCCCACCATCTAGGATTAAGTCGTTCTTCAGTGCTCCAAATTTTAAGAGACTTCAAACTTCGTCCATACCATCTTCCCTTACACCAAGCTCTATCAGAAGATGATTTCAACAGGCGACTAGACCATTGCTATTGGCTTCGAGAAATGTGCAACGAACATCCTCAATTCCTCTCCCAAATTTTATGGACCGATGAAGCCCGTTTCTCTAGTTCTGGAAATGTTAATTTGCATAACATGCACTTTTGGTCGCGGGAAAACCCACACTGGATGCGGGAAGTGGATCATCAAAACAGGTGGAGTGTAAACGTCTGGTGCGGAGTGTTAGGAAACAAAATTATTGGGCCGTATATTATTGATGGCCATTTAAATGGTGAATCATATTTTAACTTTTTAGAAAATGACTTGCAAATACTTTTAGAAGATGTTCCCATTGGTCTTGGGATGTCCATGTGGTACCAACATGACGGTTGCCCAGCTCATTATGCACGGAGAGTTCGTGATTTTTTAAACAACCGTTATCCAGATCGCTGGATTGGAAGGGTTAGTTTGTTCCCATGGCCACCGAGATCTCCCGATTTAACTGTGTTGGACTATCACTTGTGGGGACGAATCAAGGACATCGTTTACAAAACTCGTCCCACCACAAGAGAAAATATGATTGAGCGGATTGAGAATGCTATACATTCCGTTGCACCAATTGAAATAGAAACAGCTGTTTCTATTTGTAGGCACAGAATTGAGAGATGTATTTTACAAGATGGAGGACAATTCGAACATTTATAAAGTTAAATAAAACTACACAACAAACAACTTTTCGAGTGTCAAAAATTATTTTCTCGGCCATAACTCGAAAACGAGAAAAGATATCAACCTGCGGTTTGGAGGTTTTTTCTTGTAAATTTAATCTTCATTTCGATTCTGTTATCAGAATTATACCGTACCATTTAAATTTTTGAGGTGAAACGAAAATAACAGTTTTTAATTCAAATTACGCCTTCTAGCAACTTTTCTGGAGACAATCACGCATCACTGGATACGATATACGAAAGTACTCACATTTATCTTCCAAACAAGCCTATACGCAACAAAATCGGACAAGTCGTTTATAAGTTACAGCCACTTGAACAATTACACTTTCACTACCTTCCCCTACTCACACGAAGATCGGTACGCCAATGAGCCCTGTACCAAAAAGACGTGAAATTGTCTAGGTTTTCTAACCATGTTGATAAAGATATACCTCAATCTGAGAATTTCCGGAGAAATTTCGAATTTTAATATTTAAGCTTTGATTGCGCCCCCTAGCGGAAAAGTTCGAAGTTATAAATATTTCCCAGCATTTTCTGGTGGCCACTTTAGTGATAATTTTTTTTTCCTGAATTTTTAGGTCCAGTAGTTTCTGAGATATGGCCGGTGGCCACCCTTGCTGGGACACCGTGTATATATATTTTTTTGTCGAATAACATCATGTTGTTTGAAATCATCAAAAAGCAAAAGATGCGAAAGGGCCGTGAAAATGTTGTTTCCAGAATCTCTTAGCTTGTTTGATGAAGAAACTTTGGCAAATTCGATGAATGAATCTTGTTGGAAGAACACTTCTAGTAACTAACCATTTCGTGGAAGAAACATAGATTATTAATTTATTGTCAAAACTTCACAGTTGGCCATGAAAAAACAACTAAATTCTAGCAATTTCCACCAAGCAACCATTTTCTTCAATACACCTATAATTTCTTTTGCGAATATTTAAAATTACATTCGGTATTTGAGTAATTTGATTACACCACAGACCCAAATTTAAAAAAAATATATAAATTAATGAAAAAGAATGTCGGTAAAATTTGGTATGAGCCCGTTTTGAGGGATGCCAAATCCAGTGGTGTGCATATATTTTTTTTTTAAATCGCTAATATGGTTTATCAAAATATTGCCTATGCAAACTGGCAAAGTAGGCCTTTGATTTTGTATGAACGAGGTCATGTTTGGTGACAAGTTTCAGTTTGTCAAGCTCTACAATTTAAAAAAAAACTCTAGCCAAATCGGTCAATTATCAATCATTGTTTTTTCAGAGTGTTCCGAAAACAAATGGGTCAAACTGTATGTAGGTATACAACTTTTTGGGACACGGTGTAACAGATACGTTACGTCAACGTAAAGGTTCAATCATAGCCCCCATGAAGACATTTTTTATTTAAAATTTGCTATTTTCATTTATTTATTTATTTTATTAGTTGCCATAAAGTGATAGTGCATACAAGTTGAAAGTTAGGCACTTTAAAGCTTATGCATTATATTTATGCTTTAATCATTGAGACCTCGATTGAGACAATGTTTTTACTAAACACTGTAGTCCGTATCCATACATTTAACTTAAATAACTTATGCACTAAAATACCGGTTTGATCCTTAGAACATAGAATCCACTAGAACTAGCGTACACCCTAGATTCCGGGCAAATTGTTTGTCACTATAATAAACATGTTATTATACACATCTAGTCCGTTGAATCCGTTCAACGTTCGTTCAACGTTGCCTTGTTGTAAATAAAAAGCACTCAGAATTTAAACTTTTTATCAAAAGGGATTTACCAGTGTATTAACGAGGATATGTTTTAATTTTTTTTTTGTCTCAATATCGTTGGTGTTATAGGACAGTTATAGTTTACTGATTATTGATAAGTTTTGTTCACATGGATCAGCTGTTCGGCCTTCAAAAATATTGAATTTTGAACAAGCCGACAACAGTGTTCCAAGGGAGCTACAGGCTATGATTGGTTAAAATGACTATCAGCTGTGATTGGTTGATCTCGAATAGGCATTTGTCTCGTGTTGCCAGATGTATTTCGTTGCATCGTGTCTACATAAGTAACATGGAAAAATATGGGTCTCATCGAACATGTTTTAATATCACTAGTGATCTAAAAATGTACATATTATATTATTGGTAACTACCGGAGATGCACTCATAGAGTATAGAGTATTTTCAATTAGAATAAAAATACCTTGAATACAAGGTAGCTACTTATTAAATTTGCAGTTTGGCAAACTCGCAAGAATTCTCGCAAGAATTCCTCTCTCCCCTCAATGTATAAACATGTGACACACAAAGAGACGTCGGGCTATATCTAGTTGTTGGGGAATCATTGGTTTGATCAATAATTATCACTTATACGTTGCTAAACTCTGCATATGGGTTTCCCCTCTTTGTTTGTAGCAAGTAGCTACCACAAAAAATTTAGACATTATTGAAGAATACTCATTCACCACACCACTCTATTCAAAACATTGAAATGTATTTATTTCAATGTATCAAAATAACAACACAATATGAACAGTCACAGCAGTGACAGCAGGTGGTGACAGTGATGGTGGGTCCTCATGGGTATAGTTGCCGCGTTTTGATTGCTTGAATATTTGACAGTTACAACTAACAATAGTTATGGCGGGGCGATTTTGAATTTTCTTTGGTTTATTAAAGATGATTAATTAAAAAATTAACAAATTTGAAAAAATTCTCACCTCATCCATCCCCAATAAACCAGAGAAAATTAAAAATCGCCCGTCATGATTGTTGTAAGTTGTAACTGTCAAAAATACCTCCAATCGGAACTGGTATGCCAAAACGAATTAAGGTCAAAACGTGGCTGGGTATTTGCCATGAATTTCAAACAAAGCAAATTACAGATTTATTTATGATTGGAATTAGTCCCTAAATTAATATTATGATCTTTGGAAGCCGTATTCATATGCCCAGTTTTAAATAATTAAACAATGAAAAGTCACATATTTGGTGTAATTTAAACGGAACGCGAACGACGACGACGACTGAGGTGAAAGACTCTATTTTTTTATGTTAGTTTTGAGTTTGAGTTTCGAATATGCCCATATTCAAAACTCAAAACTTTCCGCATTCGCAAAATGTATAATAGGTTAAAAAAAAGATATAATATACATCTTGGCAACGATGCGCACAGATGAAGCTATGATATTATCGATTATTCTTGTCCGAAGCCACTTTTACATTTTACATCGTTTGTCGTTTATGTTTGTCAACATCATCAGCTGATGATCATAAGATTTCAGTGTTCGGTTCGAAAAATAGTGATTATATCATTATATTTCCAGTTATTGTTAACCAGTTGTTCTGCTTGGTGAATAGTCGTTTGTGTTTTTGATTGTGAATGGCCAGTGAAGGATTTGTCAAGGATTGCACGGTGGCATATATGTGTTGTGACGCCGAACATGTTTTGGCGGCGATTCTTGGCATTTGAATTTGAACGGCAGTTTTTGCTTAAAAATATATATCTAGGGATTTTTTTCCATTCCATATTGTTTTTTTTGTGCAAATAATTTTAGATGATGTTTTGCTAAGTTCATATGAAGTTAGCGAAACACGTTGCAAAAAAAATATATTCCCGACAAAATTGAAACAAGCACAACTAATTAGTGGCAAATTATGAACATAATGGTTTTTTGTGCGAATAATTTTAGATGATGTTTCGCTAACTTCATATAAAGTTAGCGAAACACGTTTGGTTTTCTTTGTATTATGAGCGTATATTGTATGAATAGAAAATAATATTATGTACATTATGTGGTATTTCAATAAGAGATGATGGATTTGGATTATTTGTTATATCAAAGGCTTTTCCTGATTGGTTTTCTTTATCCATAAGGTGATTCTGAAAAAGTGCTCATTTCGACATGGTGATTAGAGTACCTCTATGGTACTTTATTATTTATGTATAAACATGTTTCCGCAAACGTCTCATTGAAAAATACGGAGGAAAATTTGGATTTTTGGCTGTACATTCGAAACGCCTCAAGCGATTTTGCTCAAACTCTCCGGAAGTATATCCACTTTAGAAATTCATTTGAGTTTAACTTTTCCAGGACTGGACCTAGAGCGACTCATATTTCGTTCATTGAAGAAAAAATGGTACGACTTATAGTTTTCACAAAGTAAAAACTATGTTTTCATTTTCCGCTCAATTTTGAGCAAAAAAGGAAATTTGAGTTTTTCTTTTTCTCTGCGTCGTTTTCGAGAAAAAAAATGAAAATCTATGTAATGCAGAAAAACTCAATTATTTCAAGCTCCAAGAAAAATAGAAAATCAAATGCTTTCATAACAACTGCTCAGTGTTGCGCTTTGTTGCTTGAAAAAAAAACAAAACTCTGAACATTTTAATAGAATCGCTTGAGACGGTTGGAATTCACAAACAAAAAATCGAAATTATTATTCCTATTATTTTTTTTACAAATATTTTCCCACCACACTTTATTAACCATGTTGAAATGCGCACTCTTTACTGACTCATCTTGTAGATATGTATTATATTTTCAAAAAGTTCACCAAATAATAAATAAAGTCGTCAATTATTATTAGTCGTGGTTATTAGTTATTATAGGTTAGCGGAAAAGTGTGTGGTTGTGTGTTGCTTTGTAGAATAATTTTAAATATTCGAATTTCCATTATTGCATTTAGACTTTATAATTTAATTTATGAACCACTTTGTTTTATAACATTTTTCATTAAAGTAAAAACAGATGGTACTTCCCAGGGTAGGTACTTCTCTCTCGAAACATTTTCTTTTTTTCCAAAATTTTTAACACCCTGTATACCAAATCTAAAATTTAAATATGGCAATAGCATTTTTTTGACAAGCAGAACTTTTTATAAGGAATGACTTTTTTTCAAAAAATAAAAATTAAAAAGTTTTTCCTACTATTGTCAACCCCATCCGTGGACACACTGTAAATTACAAATATCATATTCATTCATTTTCACTTGAACTACATTTTGTTTGTTTAAACCTGAAGTGAAGGAGAAACGTTTAAACCTGAAGTGTCGTGGTCAAGAACACGATGAATAACTATATTATTTTTCATTCTCATTTTTTATTTCTCTCAACTTGCGTATACAGTGGTGGACAAAAGTATGGAAAGATTTTGAAATTCAAAATATTTTTTTTATTTATCGAAGCACATGTTTTTTATTCAGGAAATAATAATCAATACACGTGATTTGACAATATTTTTGTATTGTTTCCAAAAGCATAACATAGTTTAGGTAGAACAAAATTGACAAAAATATTATCCTGGACAAAAGTATGGAAAGAAAAAAAAACTTTAAGCAACTTTGAAAAATAACTAAATACAGTATTTTTTCTAATATCTTGTGGCGTAACCTTTAGCTTTTATCACTTCTTGGCACCTCCGAGGCATTGAATCAACTAGATTTTGACAGACTGTCACGGGAATTCTGCTCCATTCTTCTTGTAAAGCTACCCATAAATCATGCTGGTTTTTAATTTCTCTCTTCCTTATTTGTCGGTCCAGATGTTCCCAAAGATGTTCTATAGGATTTAAGTCCGGTGATTGTGAGGGCCATTCCAACACTTCAACATTTTTGTCAGTAAACCAATTTTTTAGTAACCGAGATGCGTGTTTGGGGTCGTTGTCCTGTTGAAATCTCCAGATAAGAGGCATATCTTCTTCAGCATAAGGCAACATTGTGTCATTCAAGATATCCCTATACATGAAACGATCCATACGCCCATCAATTTTCACTATTGGACCTGTACCAGATCGGGAAAAGCATCCCCAGACCATCACACTACCCCCGCCATGCTTTACAGTGAATTTTTGGTACTTTATCAAAGATGTTGAACTTACTCTCGTCACTCCACAAGACAGTATTCCATTTTTCTTCTCTCCAATTTAAATGTTGGTGAGCAAAACGAAGTCGAGCCTTTCTATTTTTTTTTTAAACAAGAGGCTTTTTCACAGCGACCCTTCCCAGAAGACCAGCTTGACAAAGTCGACGTCTTACGGTGCGATCGGCTAGTTCCACGCCATAACCACGGGATATTTCTTCTTTTATTTCCCGCGAAGATTTTTCTGGGTGGGCAGTTGATATTCTTTTGATGTGTTTGTCGACGTGAACGTCGGATTTTCTAGGTCGTCCTGTCTTCACTGATGTTCCAACACTTCCCAATAATGTGAATTTTTTGAGTATTTTAGAAACTGCACCTTCACTAATGCGTAGGGCTTTTGCAATCGCACATTGCTTCAAGCCTTCGTCCCGAAACTTCACCACTCTACTGCGCAAGTCTTCCGTGAAATATTTATTTTTCCCCATCATCCGTCGACAAAGATCTGTTCTCTCTGACAGTTTGATATCTGAATAGAACTTGGTGTTGAAGATACAGAAGAAGAAAAAAATATTTCCATACTTTTGTCCAGCGTATAAACAAACAAAAATCGATAACATACATAAACAACACTGTGAATATCTCACTAATAACAAAAAATGTGAGACATGTGTTTATCTTCCTTGCATGATATGAACAAATATTTTACTACGAGGTAGCTTACGAAATTTAACAAAAATGAAATCTTTCCATACTTTTGTCCACCACTGTAGTTATACTTTTTTTTTTACTGGAAGAACTGGTAATCCAGAATCGAAAAGTACTCTGAAAAATGACATCTATCAGTATCAAGTTCAATCAGGAAAAATACTCATTACATCTGAACAAAACAATTAAGTGCGGCTTACTTCAGGTGAAATCCAAGCCAGGTCACATTACCTCGGTCAAACATCCATTTTGTTCAAAAATAATGTTTTCAAAAATCATGTACGAAGAAGAGAATTGTATACAGTCATGATAGAAATTATATCTGATATTTGACCGAGGGGCAAACCGCGCTTCGCAATTTTGTACACCAATTCCAACAATTCCAAAAAATTCCAATAATTCCAACAGAAGTTCCAAAAAATTCCAGTCACAATTCCGACAATTCCATTGACAAATCGGATAATTCCAGCGACAATTCCGTAAACATTCCAAAATGTAATCTACCGTTCTTAGTTTATCACAATACCTACACACATAATTCAGGTTTATTAGTGTAGGCCACACAACAATGAATATTGTTTCTCTTGTTTTGTGAAAGAAAAGTTTTAAGGAAAATGCCATAAGACAATAACAACGAGAGTTGTCGACGTCGAAAGTATTTTATATTTTGTATTTTGTATCTTTAATTATTGATTTATCTGAGAATTAGATGCATGTAAATGAATGTAGGTAGGCAGGTTGTGTATTCATGAAGTATAAATCAAAAAACTTGTTATGCGAACATTTGGTTCGATCTAGTTCGAGTGAGAGTTCGAGCCATTAAGCATTCGTTATTACGGTTCACAAACTGTGATAAAAAATGCTGATTGGTTTGGACTACCTAGTTTGGAGCTCTGGTTAGAACAAACCTATTATTAAATAAAGACGATATTTATTTATTTATTCATTTATTACCTATAGAGTTTGGTGGACTCGATTGAAACAAAATAATTTAGGCAGGTAGTTTATTTTTGTAAAGAATGTTTTCAAGTACGCTCATTCCTACTTTTAAATCAAGATATTTTTGGTCACTTATTAAGGGCTGAGTTTCAGTAAATGATTCTTCGATTTCGGGATTTCACAAAAAGCCGATCGAAACGGAAACGGAAATGTTGACAAATGACAGACGACAGTTCTTAAGTTCTAAATAGAAAGTAGGGATGAGTGAGTACAAAAGCGTTACTAGAGATGTGGCGATCAAAATATCAAACGAAAATGGAAATGTTTTATCATTCTCACGTTTTCTCAAAAAAAACAGACATACAATTTGTCAAATTATTTCGAAAACAGTATTATTAACCCTTACAGGAAAAAAATTAACAGTTCCAATAACAATTCCAGCAATTCCAGTTACAATTTCAACAATTCCAGATACAATTCCAACAATTCCGATTAAAGTTCCAACAATTCCGATTACAATTCTAATAATACCAACAATTCCAACACTTCTAATGAAAATTACAACAATTCCACGAGATTGTACAGGGTGTTTCCGTATATTTCGTCTGCAGACTAACTCGCTTATTATGCAAGATAGATAGGGACTTTAAATACAAAGTTGGTATGTATTAACATGAACCGCCAGAAAAAAATATTTTTTTGAATATCGGGTGCACGAGAAAAGTGTGGCAGACACAACTTGCATTTTTTTAAATGGAACACCCTATATATTATTTTATAATCAAATAGACACTATTTTTCTGATCTCAAAAATATACAACATGTAGGTATTCCTTCCAGCCGTTTTCAAAATATTTGAGTTTTGAAGTTGGTTTTTTGGTATTGCCAAATTTAGTATCTATGACTACAATAATTGTTTGAACATTTTTTAATAATTTTTATCCTTCCAATTATCTAAAACAACGAATATAACAAGTGGATACATTATATTATTAATAAATTGATATCATAAAATGCATTTAAGAAAATGTGTTGTGAATAATGGCGGGCATATTCAATAATTGCATTTTATGATATCAATTTATTAATAATAAAATGTATTCACTTGTTATATTCGTTCGTTCAGATTATTGGGCAATACCAAAAAACCAACTTCAAAACTCAAATATTTTGAAAACGGCTGGAAGGAATGCCTACATGTTGTATATTTTTGAGATCAGAGAAATGATGTCTATTTGATTATAAAATAATTTATTGGGTGTTCCATTTAAAAAAATGCAAGTTGTGTCTGTCACACTTTCCTCGTGCACCCGGTATACAAAAAAATATTTTTTTCTGGCGGTTCATGTTAATACCTAACAACTTTGTATTTGAAGTCCCTATCTATCTTGCATTATAAGCGAGTTAGTCTGCAGACGAAATATACGGAAACGCCCTGTGCACCATAATTCCATCGCGGTTTACTCCTCGTATTTGACTGTATGATACTTTTTTTCAAACTTGCGGTTTTTGTTTAGACGCCATCACGGTCCGCTCAAATATTCACCTCGAGAAAGAGCGCGGTCATTTCACCAAAACATTATTCCACTACACCTCATAATGTGAATTCTTGCATACAAAATGTATGGCCGATTGTATGTCCAATATTTGACATGACCATGGTCAGACCGCGATTCGATCGTGACCGTGTGGTTCGGCATTTACGCGCCTGATAAATTAGTCTTGTTGAATCTTGAATCTCTATATTAGCTTTGTTCGCGGGTCGGTTACGAACCAGTTCCGAACCAATTCAGAACTGATTTGCAAGCGCAGTTGATAAAATATCATGAACTGCGCATGCAAAACAGTTCTGCAATTGATACACCAGAGAGTCTCGTCCTTCCTTTGAGTAGTTTAACTCAACTGTACACAATACCCAGAAATTTAAGCCTACCGTGATCGGATCCGATCTGATGATCCGATCTAATACAATGCTAAGAAATTTGACCCGATGGTCCATTCTTATTGAATATCTAGCACCTCGCTCAACACCTTTGCGCCGAATGCTCCTTAAGAACCTTTCACTTTTTTCACTATTTTAATTTCAATAATTTTCCCACTTTATTCTACTATAATGAAAACTATCAACAATGATTCTATTTATATTTTGATCAAATTTTCCGAAGCTGGTTCTGTAAAATTAAGACAAGTTGTTTTGTTGTTGCAAGTCTTCCTCATAACAGCCACCGTTAATTTGTTATTAGGGAGTTTTTGAAGCTCTTATTTGACCCGTCATTAACGTTGCCGGTTATTCTGAGCTTGCGTATATGTCTGGAGATAACCAAATCGGTTATCAACCGATAACGTGTTACGTTATCTACGGAGCCTTAACGTTCGCTTGATAACCGTCGGTTATTTTCTCATGTTTCCATATTGATATACAGTATTATTTAATTATTACATGGAAATCGTGAAACATACAAAGTGCAATTTAAATTGTTAAAAATGACTACAGTTGCACTGGAATTGTAAGATTCTTGTCTTTTTATTAAATATCCATCAGAAACTGATCCTATGTTTTACAGCTTGGCAACAGTGTAATTGATGTTGATGGAGATCAGGTGCTTATCATTCCAGTCGGTGTTTTGCCCATGATACTCGTGGTTTTGCCTGAGTTACATCTAATTTAACTTCGAAGTGGAAGTGACAGATTTCCGCTTGTCAAATGGGAATTATGTACTACCATCCACATTGAATTTGGCGTAAAAGTAAAAGTAACTTTGAACACAAATTCAATGTAGATGGTAGCATATTAATCATATTATTATGATTCCCGTTTGCCAAGCGGACGTGAAATAAGATGTAAACGTAAACCTTACATTTGGTAGTCTGAATCTGGTCCAATTTGGACCAAAATATCTTCCATATTTGGCGAAAATATCACAAAATCAAAATCAAAACATCAAAAACCCAAAACACAACAAATCAACATGGATTCTTTTCAAAACGAAGCACCGCTACCATCTGGCTTGTTTCACCCCATATGCTGGGACAGCACTGGAAAACCGTAGTCAAATCGACCTGCTATTTACCGACTTCTCGAAAGCTTTTGACAGTGTGGACCACAGCATATTACTGGAAAAACTTGACGCCATGGGACTGAGTAATAAACTAGTATCATTCTTCGACTACTATCTGAAACATAGACATCAATATGTTGAAATTCGTGGCTACAATTCTTCGAGATTTTTAAGCCTACCATAATTATTGGAAAAGAATACGGGACAAAGGGAGAATTAAAAAAAAAATGAACACCTCGAGGACCGCCTTCACCATTTTATCACAGTAATTGTTGTCATGTCTTTTCCATAAATAAAGCGACTTTTTCATGAGGCAGATGTTAAATCTAGATTTGACATGCGCCGGAGAAAATGCGCAGCTGCAAAAATATAATCGCATATAATCGGAAGCTTCTTCATCAGTTTTTCATAATATCAGCAAACATAGTATTTCTTTTATAAGGAAACGCAACTCTTTCATGGAATATTTTTCGAGACCACACGGCGATTTTATGTCGATTTTTTGACAAGGGCTATAGTATAAACAAGCCTGCTAGGCATATTCCTCGCTTGAGCCGGCTTCTTTGAATAACACTCCAACCTTACCTTACTGTTACAAATTGAAAAAAAAAATCTAGAATACCTATTACAATGAAATACTGATGGCTGGCGCTGCGAGTATAGTATTCATGTTAGACTTGAGGATATACGGGATTTTCAGAAAGTTTTTAAAGGTGCATTCACCACACACATTCAGACGCAGCTTTCAAATCTATTATTTATTATTAAATTTAAACGAAAAAAACATTCTTTGGTAAAAAAGGAACTTGACTGATTGTTAAACACACTGTCCTCAAACAACAAATACATATCTACATATGTAATGTAAAAAATATCAAATTCCAATGTGCATAAATCCGTTCGACAAAATTTGTAGTTTGCACAATTTTTGATGTTTCAAGTTTAAGTATGCTTATTTCGTATGCTTGGACGTTTTCGACTTAGTTTCATAACTTGTCAGAGACAATGGTTTACAATGATATGATAAGTTACTGCACAGCTCTCAAGAGAATATTTTTTTGTCCAAAGTATTTATGCACACGACTCTACTAACACAAAACTGATTAAAAAAAAAAGTTTAATTATTAGAGCCGGTCGCATTGTACTTTTGACTTTTGTGAATTTTTTCACATAAATCTTGCTCATTCATAAGTTTGTCATACATTTCCGTTTCCGAGCATGTTCAATTTGAGTTATATTGTTGACTTAAAGCATTACCTACTGTACTTTCTGATATATTCGTTTTCTCACTAGTCTCATAATAATTCATTTTTGAAAAAAGTCTTTCTTTTCCAGCATTAGAACCAGGAAGGCAAAGTAAAAATTCTACAACTTTAGATAAAATGGAAATCGGCATATTTTTTTTCTCTGAACAATCTGAACGTTTCTACCCAACGATGTTCTACTGAAACATCATTTGAAATCCATTCACTTAATTTTTCGGTAATATAGGATTTTGCCAATTCAAATTCATCAAACAAATTTGAGCTATCAATTATGGTATTTCCCGCGTTTTCAATTAGAGAAATACTGGCTTCCACGTCAGACCATTGGGGTACACTTTTCAACGAACACCAACTACAGGAAATTTACTTGGAAAATTGCTCTCCCCAAGAAACCAAGTATTCATGAGCCCTATCATAAAATGATGAAACATAAGAATGAAACCTGGTTTGCGCTGGGTGGTTATCTTCGTATACATTGTTCAACATAGCTTTTACCTGCAGAGTTATAAAATTATTATCTTTCCTATTTTTAACAATTGTCAACAGTAAATTATAAGAAGATAGATTCAATAAAACATGCGTTCTGTTTTTCAATTTCTCGGATGCTTTTTACAAAAACACCGAGTTGTCCATGTACAAACCAAAGCCATAACTCAGACTCTTCATTTTCAAAAAAGGATTTCAAGACATTAGGGCAACCTGACTCAGACAAAAAAAAAGATTTTAGTGCTGGATATAATTTCAAAATTCGCTCAAGCGCAGGCATCAGTGCTTACCACCGAGTGCTACTATATCCCAGAATCTGATTATATGAAATATCTACAAAGTTACAACATTCTTTGAGTCTTTCAACCCTAACTGTATAAATATGAAAATACTTGTAGATTTTACAAATGATATTTTCTACATCAATCGGCAACATCCCAACTGCTCATTCTACACTGTTATGCACGATATGTGCCATGCATCCAATACCGATTAGCGAATGTTTGTTCAGATTTTTTCTGCAATTTTCTATATACATTTTCTTCACCTTGTCTCTTTGTCCCACCAAACATAGAATTGGTGTTATCAGCTGACAAACATACAAATTCGGACACCAAATTATATTTTTGCAGCACAGACACTACATGTTCTGAAAAACTGCTGAAGTTTCACACCTCACTGATGAGAATTCTAACACCTTCACGTGCACTCTAGTTTCCGGGCTAAAATATCGTATAAGAACTCGAAAGATCTTGATTGACTTGTGATTGCTGGTGTCAATTGATACGCTTTTAAAATTAATTTTTTCGAGTTCTTTTTCAAGAACTCTTTTGCAAATTAACACTTCCTTGTAAGCAACGCACTCTTCATTTTGCAACAGGCCTTTAAGTCGGCATGTGGAAATTTCAAATTGGCGTGGCGTTGCGATATTTCGGTCATAAAAAAATATATTACATCCCTGCAAAGCTGCAGATCAATTGATAATATTATTCAAGATGGCCCTGCAAATTTGCATCTCCCTCCGATGACACCATCTTTTTTTGTTGTTTTGTTTTGAATCAGCTTTCACGAAACTATCGAATTTCTGCAGTATATATGTGTTTCATAGATTAAACAGGACTCATAAATCTATAACAAGCTTACATAAGCTGCGGGTGAGTCGTGAAACCTTCAATTTTCATCAAATATTACAGATTTTCGAACATTACATTTCAGGCATTTTTGAAAATTGAACTTTGGACCCTACGCATCTTACTGTCGATTGTCAAACCAGTATCTAACCACCGTTCTCTTAGCCCAGTAATGTTGTCGTCGGCTTATAGATGTCAGCCAAAAAAAAATCCAAACCGAATGATATTTTCAGGGATGCTTGTGGACTGCCTCCCGAGCATCCAACCAAAACATCTGACTTGAAGTCCTGGTACGTTTTGCGCTGATGAGATGGTTTCCTAAACATTTTTTTAGAGCAAAATAACCTGAGTAAAAGTTATAGAGAACCAAGAACTGAACAGCTTTGCCTCATAAAACTTTTTGACAGCTCTAACACTTAATGAGTGACATCATCAAATGACAAAATTCCGCTGGCAACAGGGGTGGTGTCAAAAACATTTTTTTAGGGATCATGAAAAAAGTTATGTAGAAAAGTTGTTCAGCCTTTGATTATCTGAAACTTTCATCGAGGTACTTTTTTTGTAAAAAATTATTTCTAAAACCACTCCTTGACAGCTAATTTTTGACATTTGATGCGCTGTAACTCGTTTAGTATAAGTGCTATCATAAAATGTTATTAGCCAAAGTTGTTGAGTTCTTGGGCCTCTATAACTTTTATTCGAGTCATTTTATTCTAAAAAGATGTTTAGGAAACGACCTCTTCAGCGCAAAACGTACCAGGACTTCGAGTCAGATTTTTTGGTTGGATGCTCAGGAGGCAGTCCACAACCACTCCTGAAAATATCATTCTGTCTGGAATTATTTTTTTGAAAAACCGACATCTTTACTGGGCTATCAGGCAGGGTGTCGATCCGTATGACTTATCGCTGTTGCCGCTGTGCCGCGTAATTCGAATGTTAATAATTGGAGCAATCTTTTTCTGCTGAATTGAGTAGGTGGGTTTGATTGCTGCTTTCTTTGGCTGACTTTAGAACATCTGACATCTGATAGCCTCAGTTGTCCTATTTACCGAATGATGGCAAGCAACAATAATTGTTTCAAATGCGATAACAAGATAATTGACAGAAAATACGCTGATTGCGATGGTTGTAGACTGAGATTTCATTATGGGTCCTATGATTGAACGTTTACGTTAACTTAACGTGTCTGTTAGGATTGTTTACAAATGCAAATGTTCCATTTGCTAACAGCGTTACCATGGTGAAATAGACATGTTAAGTTAACGTAAACGTTCAATCATAGGACCCTATAGCTGCACTGATCTAACAAGCACAGAGATCAGAGTGATTGAGCTCAAAAGTAAGAGGAGTTTGAAGTTCTTTTGTGAGTCTTGTCAGGAAGGACTTAGACTGTCACCAGTACTCCAAAAGAAGGTAGCAACTCTGAAAATGTCGTTCCAATCATTAAAAGATAGTATTGATAAGAAGCTTGATGGATTACTGGCGCATAAAACATCGTCTTCTGTTCCACAGATACTTGACATTAAATTCAATGACTCTCTGATGCAGGTGCCACGCTCTTTGTTACTCTTAAAAGTAAATAAAAAAAAAGAATGAGGTAACAAAGGATAGAGAAAGTTACTTGATTTCTGGAATGAGAGGGTGGTTTACTGCGTGAGCAAATTAGGCCCTAGCTCAATGCCGGAAAGGATGGTAGGTTAAGCGCCACCGACTCAAGACTGAATAAGTCGGAATTCTCCCGATGTTCCGGGCACCTTCCCATTCACAGAAATTATCAAAAGGAAAAAAAAAGTTTTAAAACAACAATGAGGGTACATATAACCAAATCAAAATACTAGAAGTTCAATGGATAAAAATCTATTTCTTTATCCCTAAAGTAAAGTCCCTAAGTGATCACTCTTTTAAACAAAAATAGATAATAAAAAAAAACTTAAATCTAATAACGATACCAATAAGCCAATCTTCAGTGGAGAGTGGCTGAACAATGATGTAACAGTCTCAGCTCTTGTAGGGCTGCTAATCAGACCAACAAGCTATCCGCCTGAATTGTGATTGATAACCCCAACAGCAAAAAAAAACCCTGAGTTCTGCAGGGTTTCTGGGTTTGTAGAGACGGTGGTGTTTTTCCTGTGTTTCGCTCTGGTGGTCCTGTTCAAACTGCGTGGTAATGTATTAGAACTGGTAGGTTGCAGTCCACCCTTGCGTTTCCAACAGAATCAGCAATTTCTTGAATAAAATAGGCTGCTGGTCACCTTTGCCTTTTCAACGGTCGTGAAACCAAAATATCCGTATAAAACGGTTATTGCATCGCCAACAAGGTAGGTAGGTACACAAAGCACACAAAACTCAACACGATGCAATATATAAAAGTGGATTTATTTCCCAAAAATCCCTAGATGAGGTTAGGAAACATCCAAGCTTCACAAAGACTCGTTGGAAAGTAAACCGAAAATCATGGTCAAATTCTCATGACAGAGTGAGGTTAGGACCAGTACCAGAAAAGCAGCAAAGGTAAAATAGCAACAAGAACACCGGCAACATCGTAAAGGGCTGGACGTAGATTGCACAAACAATCCTCCACTAATCAAGAAAACACGGACAGAACCAAGAAAAGTGACTTCATTCTCACTAACAGTCCCCAATCGAAAAAAAAAAGAGAACGACATACGTGCCATAGATTCAACGGAGATCGACAGTGAAAATACACCCATCACGTAATCTTAAAATCTTAAAAGACGTTTGCCAACGGTGTCACATCGCAGAACAAAACTCCATAACCTCAAATCAACAGCTGACTTCAAGGGACTTGGTTTAAAAACATAAACAAACGTAATTTCCCTTAAAAAGAACTGTTTTCCCCATAAAACAACATGAGAACAGTGACTAGAATGGCACACGAGTTATTTAGAACCGTTGGCATGTCCTGAAAGTGTGTGTGTAAATACAGGGCCATTTCTTGCCAGTCAAACTCATAACAGGGATAGATGAAGTTTCAAGAAAAGTTATTAGGAGGAAAGTTACTATTACGATGTGTTGCGACCAAGTAAGTAGCAGTCACTCTTCATACTGCCTGCGTTTATAAAAAGTGCAACAACCTAATAGGTACGGTAGAACTAAAATTACCCAATCTCAAGAATAATTGAACAAAAAAAACGTAGAGTCAAAAACGGCCCGTGACAACACCCCCTCTCTTAAGAAAGGAGATATTCTTCACAGAAGAAATCGACGATAATCAAAACTAAGTCAGCACTAAAGATGAGATTAAAGGAAATGGAATGAAGAAAGTGATATGAAAAATAAAACAAAAGCAATACGACTAAAACTATTGAACCACCAAAAGTTAATGAAAATGAAGGTTAAGAAAAGTTTAAAGATAGTAAATAATGAAGACTAAGAAACCCCCCTACTGTCCAAGGTCAACACCAAAAAAAAAAACAACGAGCCCCACGTTGGGCGCCAAAAATGTGCCACGCTCGTTGGAAAGTAAACCGAAAATCATGGTCAAATTCTCATGACAGAGTGAGGTTAGGACCAGTACCAGAAAAGCAGCAAAGGTAAAATAGCAACAAGAACACCGGCAACATCGTAAAGGGCTGGACGTAGATTGCACAAACAATCCTCCACTAATCAAGAGAACACGGACAGAACCAAGAAAAGTGACTTCATTCTCACTAACAGTCCCCAATCGAAAAAAAAATAGAACGACATACGTGCCATAGATTCAACGGAGATCGAAAGTGAAAATACACCCATCACGTAATCTAAAAACACGTTTGCCAACGGTGTCACATCGCAGAACTAAACTCCATAACCTCAAATCAACAGCTGACTTCAAGGGACTTGGTTTAAAAACATAAACAAACGTAATTTCCCTTAAAAAGAACTGTTTTCCCCATAAAACAACATGAGAACAGTGACTAGAATGGCACACGAGTTATTTAGAACCGTTGGCATGTCCTGAAAGTGTGTGTGTAAATACAGGGCCATTTCTTGCCAGTCAAACTCATAACAGGGATAGATGAAGTTTCAAGAAAAGTTATTAGGAGGAAAGTTACTATTACGATGTGTTGCGACCAAGTAAGTAGCAGTCACTCTTCATACTGCCTGCGTTTATAAAAAGTGCAACAACCTAATAGGTACGGTGGAACTAAAATTACCCAATCTCAAGAATAATTGAACAAAAAAAACGTAGAGTCAAAAACGGCCCGTGACAACACCCCCTCTCTTAAGAAAGGAGATATTCTTCACAGAAGAAATCGACGATAATCAAAACTAAGTCAGCACTAAAGATGAGATTAAAGGAAATGGAATGAAGAAAGTGATATGAAAAATAAAACAAAAGCAATACGACTAAAACTATTGAACCACCAAAAGTTAATGAAAATGAAGGTTAAGAAAAGTTTAAAGATAGTAAATAATGAAGACTAAGAAACCCCCCTACTGTCCAAGGTCAACACCAAAAAAAGAACAACGAGCCCCACGTTGGGCGCCAAAAATTTGCCACGCTCTTTGTTACTCTTAAGAGTAAAGAAAAAAAAATGAGGTAACAAAGGATAGAGAAAGTTACTTGATTTCTGGAATGAGAGGGTGGTTTACTGCGTGAGCAAATTAGGCCCTAGCTCAATGCCGGAGAGGATGGTAGGTTAAGCGCCACCGACTCAAGACTGAATAAGTCGGAGTTCTCCCGATGTTCCGGGCACCTTCCCATTCACAGAAATTATCAAAAGGAAAAAAAAAAGTTTTAAAACAACAATGAGGGTACATATAACCAAATCCAAATACTAGAAGTTCAATGGATAAAAAACTATTTCTTTATCCCTAAAGTAAAGTCCCTAAGTGATCACTCTTTTAAACAAAAATAGATAATAAAAAAAACTTAAATCTAATAACGATACCAATAAGTCAATCTTTAGTGAAAAGTGGCTGAACAATGATGTAGCAGTCTCAGCTCTTGTAGGGCTGCTAATCAGACCAACAAGCTATCCGCCTGAATTGTGATTGATAACCCCAACAGGAAAAAAAAAACCCTGAGTTCTGCAGGGTTTCTGGGTTTGTAGACACGGTGGTGTTTTTCCTGTGTTTCGCTCTGGTGGTCCTGTTCAAACTGCGTGGTAATGTATTAGAACTGGTAGGTTGCAGTCCACTCTTGCGTTTCCAACAGAATCAGCAATTTCTTGAATAAAATAGGCTGCTGGTCACCTTTGCCTTTTCAACGGTCGTGAAACCAAAATATCCGTATAAAACGGTTATTGCATCGCCAACAAGGTAGGTAGGTACACAAAGCACACAAAACTCAACACGATGCAATATATAAAAGTGGATTAATTTCCCAAAAATCCCTGGATAAGGTTAAAAATGCTTAGGAAACATCCAAGCTTCACACAGACTCGTTGGAAAGTAAACCGAAAATCATGATCAAATTCTCATGACAGAGTGAGGTTAGGACCAGTACCAGAAAAGCAGCAAAGGTAAAATAGCAACAAGAACACCGGCAACATCGTAAAGGGCTGGAGGTAGATTGCACAAACAATCCTCCACTAATCAAGAAAACCCGGACAGAACCAAGGAAAGTGACTTCATTCTCACTAACAGTCCCCAATCGAAAAAAAAGAACGACATACGTGTCATAGATTCAACGAAGATCGACAGTGAAAATACACTCATCACGTAATCTAAAAACACGTTTGGCAACGGTGTCACATCGCAGAACAAAACTCCATAACCTCAAATCAACAGCTGACTTCAAGGGACTTGGTTTAAAAACATAAACAAACGTAATTTCCCTTAAAAAGAACTGTTTTCCCCATAAAACAACATGAGAACAGTGACTTAAATGGCACACGAGTTATTTAGAACCGTTGGCATGTCCTGAAAGTGTGTGTGTAAATACAGGGCCATTTCTTGCCAGTCAAACTCATAACAGGGATAGATGAAGTTTCAAGAAAAGTTATTAGGAGGAAAGTTACTATAACGATGTGTGGCGACCAAGTAAGTAGCAGTCACTCTTCATACTGCCTGAGTTTATAAAAAGTGCAACAACCTGATAGGTACGGTAGAACTAAAATTACCCAATCTCAAAAATAATTGAACAAAAAAAACGTAGAGTCAAAAACGGCCCGTGTCACAGGAAATGGTTGATCGACAGAAACGTTCAAACAATATCATGCTTTTTAATATGGGAATAGAATCATAGGAAACAGCTGAGAAGCAAGTGTCTGATATCCTAAATAACATTGTCGATAAGTCGGTGAGAATAACAAAGTGTCGCTAGGATAGGAAAACCAAACCGAAACGGATACACTCCACTCAAGATCACTATGACCAATGAACTTGATGTTCAACCGGTCCTGAAAAATCGTTCTTCAGATGTTCCATAAAGTGTATGCCGAAGCTGATCTCACTCCGACTCAATTGGGCATTCTAAACAAAGTGAAGAAGGACCTCAAACAACGTAGAGAAAATGGTGAAGAGAATCTTGTGATAAGGTATATTAGAGGAACTGCCACCATTGTTTCGAAAAAGTAACAGCCCCTGCTCCAAAAGCTGAAGCGATGTTGAGCTGTTATTACCAAAATGCTAGGGGTCTTAGGAGCAAACTCACGAATTTATCTGCGCTGTCGCTGCATCCTATGACCTTATTGCAATCAGCGGAACATGGCTCCAGCCGGATATGTCAAGCTCAGACAGAAAAATCAACATGATTGATGCATCTCGTGGTGGCGGAGTTCTACTGGCTGTATCAAATCGTTACAATACAGAATCTATGAAACTCTGTGAGGTCAGCAGATTAATACCAGAAATTGACATTCTTGGTTGTAAAATGACAGTGGACTTCCATGTTGTCTACATTCTGGTTATCTACATCTCTCCATCGACAACCTCAGATCAGTTGGAACAATTCTTCGATGGATTATCTGCGTTGGACTGTCTTCTCCACAAAAATATCATTGTTTTGGAGGACTTCAACATTCCAAACTATCCTTCCATAAAAAATGGTAAGAAAAAACTCTTAATGCACTTTGTACAATTCACTGATCTGGATCAATACAACTTTATTCGCAACGCAAACTGGATCTGGTGTTGGATGGTTCAATACTTTTTGCCACAAAGAGTGACTTACCATTCGTACCGGAAGACTCACACCATCCTGCTCTCGATATAACCCACAATATTTCAACTGAACATCATTCAAAACCAAATAGAATTAAGGCAGCTACAGATCAATTCAATTTCAGGAAAGCAGACTTTGTGGCACAATATGATGTGTAACTTGATACTGAGTGGTCTCCAGTGCTCGTCAACGATGACTCAAATGATGCCTGTTAATCGTTTTACGATATGTTGAATGTAAATTTCTTCAAATATGTTACACTCGAGAAAAAACGCAAAAGAGATTTTCTGCCATGGTTCAACAATCAAAAATATCTACAAAAAAGAAAAGTTACGGAAAAAATATAAAATCCATAAATCACCAATTCTTCACAATAAGTTTGTACAAATTCGTCGTATTGTCAAAGCTCAATCAGAGAGGGATTACAAGGAGTATGTATCCAGTACTGAAAGGGCTATCCCTCGAGGTTCTAGTCATCCATTCACACAAAGATCTCACATTCGTCACTACCAAACTCTATCAGTGATTCCAATGATACGTTCCAGGATCCTCAGAGCATAGTTTGTGCATTCGTCAAGTACTTCAGCAGCGTATATAAGCAGTCTACACACATAACTCAGGATTTCCAACCCGTCATTACATCATCAAGCCCAATCAGTACTCCAAAAATCAACCAGAACGATATCATACATGCTAGCAAGCAACTCAAAAACAAGATTACCTCAGGACCTGATGGAAATCCCAGTTTTCTTGTTAAAGATTATATATCTGTATTGGCTGAACCCCTACTTTACATCTACCAAACAATTTTGAGAACTGGAACCTTCCCGGATGTCTAGAAGACCGCAAAGGTTATGCCAATTTTCAAGAAGGGTGACCGTGGTAGAGTTGAAAACTATAGAGCTATCACCATTCTCTGCAACTTTCCCAAAATCTTTGAGATGCTTTTATTTGCACACATCTTCGTCTTCATTAAAGGACTTCTTTCTCCTCAACAACAATGATTCTTTTCGAAAAGATCAGCAATCACGAATTTAGCGTGTTTCTCGCAATTCACCTGTGATGTCTTGAACAATAGAAGCCAAGTGGATGTTGTGTACACAGATTTCCAAAAAGCCTTTGACCTAATCGACCACAATATTTTAATTCGTAAGCTGCAGAACGACTTTGACTTCTCGAAAGAACTCCTAGCTGTTCTGCAGTCCTATTTACTGGAGAGGAAACAGTTTGTCGACATCGATGGCTACCGTTCACCTACATTCATCCCTAAGTCTGGAGTTCCGCAGGGCTCAAACTTGGGGCCACTGTTGTTCAATGCCTTTATCAATGACCTGATTGCCATGATTCAATGCGAGAGGTTGGCTCATGCAGACGACCTGAAATTATTCTACAGGATCGATTCAGTCACGGATTGCTTATTCCTTTCACGGATTTGGGAGTTTTTTTTATGAAGAGTTTTCCTTCATTCCCCATTTCGAAAAGCTGCTTTTGAGATCAACTGAACTCCTAGGTTTTGACATACGGAACTGCCGGCACTTCACTGACATTGGAACCGTAAGACTTTTCTACAATGCATTTGTCCGTTCCAGGCTTGAGTATGGCTCTCTGATTTGGCACCTAATTTATGACTGTCACACCAACGCAATAGAGTCCATTCAGAGGAGATTTCTGAAGTATTTGATGTTCAGAGAGGACAGTGTTATATACCCGGGAAGAGGATTTGATAACCAATCAATCTTGTCTCGCTATGATGAAATATCACTAAAGAAGCGTAGAGATTCAAACTCCATAAAATGTTTGCATAAGCTCCTGCAGGGTGAGATTGATTGTTTCTATCTCTTGGAGCGATTGCAGTTTCGTGTACCTCGACTTGGAACACGTCATCATGTGACTTTCGAAATAGAGCATGCCCGTTCAAATATTTTATATCTCAGTCCCATTTTTTTCATGTATAAAAACTTTACCCTTGTCAGTAATTCTTGAGAAATAAACCTAAAATCCATTAATTTCGTCCTCAATACCTTCCTGAATCAAAACTCAAACTTCATTCACTCTCATTTTTTTTATTTTGTTTATAATAATTACTGCAGCATCTGTGTATATGGAATTTCCTGTAATTAGGTGGGTAATAACCTGTTGGAAATAAACGACTATTATTATTATTATTATTATTATTCTCACTGGTTAGTTGGTAAAAGTTAATGAGGGCTTTCGCAAAACTCACACCTTGTTGACTATTTCACGATTTTCCTTACTATCCGACATGTTTCTAGGATCACCGCTTTTTGCATGTCCGTTATTAGTTGTATTGGTATATTGTAATTTTCGAATTCTGCGGGTAACTCCGGTGGTATGAGGCCAGTGACTGAGATGACTACGGGGAGAATGAGGACTTCTTCCATTATCCACATTGATTTTATTTCCTCAGCTAGGTCCGTGTATTTTCGTATTTTCTCTGTTATTGTCTTCTGTATGTTGTGATCCAGAGGGTGTGCAATATCTATTAACGATGTGATTTTGTTGATTTTGTCTATTAGTGTTATGTCTGGTCTATTGTTTATAGTTGTTTTATCAGTTATGATTCCTCGGTCCCAGTATATTTTATAATTTTGGTTCTCGTTGACTTGGTCTGGTGTGTATTTGGAGTACGGCTCTTCTATTGTTTTAATGTTATGTTTGTGGAGTAGGTATTTATGGAGGATTTTGGCTGTCAGATTGTGCCTGTTTAGGTATTCTGTCTGTGCTAAGCTACGACATCCTGATGTTATGTGTTGTATCGTTTCGGGCATCGATTTACACATTCTACAGTTATCATTTTGTATGTTAGTTTTTGTGATATATTTTTGGTAATTTCTTGTCGGTACAACCTGGTCCTGTATGGAGTACATGAATCTTTCTGTTTCACCATACAGGTGTCCGAGTTCGATCCATTTGGTTGACAGCTGATGTTGTTTTTCGATGTCGTTCTTGAATCTGCCATGTAGTTTTTTGCTGTTCCATGTCAGTGTGATGTTTGTGAAGAATGTTTTCCTGCCTATCTGCTGTAGTTGTGTGTGTGTGCTGAATGGTGTGAATCTTTTGTCTGCTTGTTTGATGGACGCGTGTAATGATGACTGAGTTGCCTTCAAGTTAAAGTATCTTTGTAAGCTGTGTATTTGGATGTTGTGTGTTAATTCTACACTGTGGGCCAAATTAAATTAGAACCTAGTTTGATCTTTGATAACTTTTTTGTTTGTTTATGGATTTGGATGAATTTTGGATATGATATTGGTCAATATGTTCTGGATGTTCCTCCAAAATTGAGTTTTCGAATTTTGGACAGGACCGGACTTACGACGTTTTTATAAAATTGGTGCATTTAAGCTCGTTGCAAAAACGAACTGCGCTACGTACAGACCAACTGATATATTTTTTGAGAAGGACATTAGTTGGAAAAGGTATCCTGATAATATCAATATTTTAGAACCATAACCTAAGAAACTATGATTTTTTCTATATGATGGTGCTTGTCGGCATTAAAACTATTTCACTTCGTTTTGATCAAAATTTCTTGAAATTCCATTGCAACGTGGATTGTTTGTTGAAAATTGTTACATTTTTGAGATTCCAGAGTTTGCCTGTTTGATTTTGAATACGTAGACATGCTTCTATCTATGAAAGATGAAATCTCGATCAAACGATTAATGGAAAAGAACATTTATGCACGGCAATGTTGCGGCCCCTTTCAAATTATCGAGTGAAATTAAACAAAGTTTTAAAACGAAAAAAAAAATAATAATTTAGTATTATTTTTTTCCAAATTAAAAAATCTAAAATGTGAAAAAATCGACAAATCTCTAACAAACAATCCACGTTGCTATGAAATTTTAAGAAACTTTGATCAAAATGAAGTGAAATAGTTTTTATGCCGACAAGCACCATCATATAGAAAAAATCATAGTTTAGTATTTTAGAACCATAACCTAGGTTCTAAAATATTGATATTATCAGGATACCTTTTCCCACTAATGTCCTTCTCAAAAAATATAGCAGTTGGTCTGTACGTACCGCAGTTCGTTTTTGCGACGAGCTTAAATGCACCAATTTTATAAAAACGTCGTAAGTCCGGTCCTGTCCAAAATTCGAAAACTCAATTTTGGAGGAACATCCAGAACATATTGACCAATATCATATCCAAAATTCATCTAAATCCATAAACAAACAAAAAAGTTATTAAGGATCAAACTAGGTTCTAATTTAATTTGGCCCACAGTGTATATTGATTAGGCCTCTTCCTCCTTGTTTCCTAGGTAGGTATAATCTCTCAACAGCCGAGTTTGGATGTAGGGCTCTATTATCCGTGAGGATTTTTCTTGTCAGTCTGTCTAGTGCTTGTACGTCTGTTATGGTCCACTGTATGACTCCGAATGAGTACGTTAATATCGGTATTGCCCAGGTATTTATGGCTTTGATTTTATTTTTTGCATCAAGTTGTGTAAGCATGACTTTTCTTAATCTGTTCTTGTATTTGTTTTCTATGGTCTGTTTAATTTCTTTCGTTTCATGTGTGAGTGTTTCATTTACTCGTGAGTATTTGTATGTTTCGTTGTTAGGTAGTGTAGGGAATGATATGTTGTTAATTAGAAGCTCTATGTTGTTCGTTTTTGTTGTTTTGCCTTTTTTCGCTATGATTGATGCGCATTTATCTAGTCCGAAGTTCATTCGTATATCGTTAGAGAACGTGGCAGTGGTTTCTAATAGCGAGGATAGTTGAACGTAAAACAGGTGTGATATTTTGCAATCTTTTGTTGGACTGTATCTAATATTTGATGACTTTAAAAGGCTGCTTAGTGGGTTGAGTGCTAGGATAAACAATTTTGGGCTCCATGTGTCTCCTTGGAATATTCCTCTTCTGATATTTATGTTATTTGTTTCAAGATCTATTTGGGGTAGAGTGAGTATTAAGTTTGTTTCCCAATTTTCCATAGTTTGTTTCAGGAACTGTATGATGTTCAGATCGATTTTATTAATTTCTAAAATGCGAAGCAACCATGAATGAGGGATGGAGTCATAAGCCTTTTGATAGTCTATCCAGGTAACTGCTATGTTTCTGCCGTTTGCTTCTGCTTGCCTCGTTATCACCCTGTCTATTATCAGTTGCTCTTTGCAGCCTTTCGCTCCTTTTGTACATCCTTTCTGTTCTTCATGTTCGATTTTTTGCTCTGTGATAATATGTTTTGTTACTTTTTCGGCTATCGTTTTTGTGATAATTTTGTAAATAGTGTTCAGGCATGTGATGGATCTGTAGTTTTTAGGGTCGTCTGTGTTCTCGTTTTTAGGTTTGAGATATGTTATGCCATGTGTTAAGGATGGTGGTACTTCTGCTGGAAGGGTGATTACATGTTGGATTATTTGTGCCATTTTTCCATGTAGTGACGTCAGATGTTTCCAGAAATAATTATAAATTTTATCTGGCCCTGGTGCCTTCCAGTTTGGCAGCTTCTTAAGTATGAGTTTCAATTCATCCGTCGTTATTTCATATGGTAGCATTGGCTCTACTGTCTCTGTTCTCTTTTGCACTGTTTTGATCCACTTACCATTCTCGTGTTCCACTGGTTCTGACCATAGTGACTTCCAGTATTTTTCGACTTCTTCCTGTTTTGGCGCTTTAATATCTTGCCTCCTCGTTTGTTTGTTCCAAATTTTTGTAAAAATGCTTTTCGTTTGATGTGAAGTTTATGTTGTCTTCTTTCCTTTTATAAGAATTGGTGTACCTCTTCAATTTTTTACTTGATGCCATTAGTTTTTGTTTCAGTATATCTATTGCTTCTGTTATTTGTCCTGTTCTTGTACCTGGGTGCGTATTTATGTTGAATTTTTTGTAAAGTCTGCCATGTTTTTGTTTTGGGGCTGCCAATGAATTATTCATTTGTGTAAGATCACTACGAATTCTACTTATTTTGTGTTCTAATCGTTTTTGCCATGGAGGCTTTTTGTTTGAATATGTTTTGACTTTTTTATTATTTGGTTTATTTTTGTTGATTATTCCTAAGGTTTCTGTGATTGATATGACCGTGATATACGTTATGTCTATAGGATCTTCTACACTTTTTATGTCATCTTTGTATTTATTGATGTACTCATTATAGTTTTGGACTGTGCTCTTTGTGTTCCGGTTATATTTTAACCTAGGTAGACGTTTTCTGTAGCTGGGATTACTTCCTTTGTATAGAAACATATATTTTTTAAATGTTTGTTCCATTTCTGTTAGTAACTCTTGGTTGTCCGTTCCGTTTGTGTTTGTTTGTATGTACTCTTCAGCTGTATCGGTGTGTGTTTGATTTTTGTGAAAATGTAATTCAGTTTCAGTTGTCGTTGCGAGTTCATCCTCGTTTTGTGTTTCCTGTTTTGTTTCTGGTGTATTTTCTTCCTGTATTTCTGATCTTATTTTTTCCTTGATGGTGTCGATTTCAGTTGGTGTTAAGTATCCCTTTTTCTCTATCACTCTTTTTCTGTCACATATGTTTTGTTCGCTGGATTCAGATTCTGGATAGATTTTTTCCATTCTTTGTAAAAGTTTTTCCGGTGTCCTGTTGTTTGATTCTCGTGATGGGCAGCTCTTAAAAAGGCTTTGAAAACATCTATGTTATTTTTTTTTGTCCATTTCAGCCTTCGTGCCCGTCTCGTGGGAGGAGCAGATTGAGACTGTCCGAAACCATGAGTGGGTAGAGCCGCTGTCGATACGTCATCATCGTTGGTTTATGAAGTATTGCCTGTGTCGTCAACTTGATTGGTCGGCTGATTGATCCCGCGCCGGTCCCGACCGTGGCGACGCTCGTCCGAGGCTTGGGTTCTTTCGTTGAGAACCCAATGTACTCACCGAAGGGAAGGTTAGCCCCTTGGCGGTTGTGCCGGTTTTGTCCACCCCAGGTATTTTATTTCCCTGGTGCCCTTCAACCTATTGAGGCTGACGAGCATCCCCATCGCCAGGGGCGGCCCCCGATAGCAGTCCGACTTCAGCCACGGGTTATTGTAATTATTATTATCATTATTATTATTATTATTATTATTATCATTATTATTAGTATTATCATTATTATTATTATTATTATTATCTCATAGTTTTCAATTTCAAATATAATCGAAGTCTCCTGCCAAAGAGGTTGCAAAACAATTTTAAACATGGATGAATTTCAATTGTAAATTTATCATCAATTCCTTCTGAATTATCTGCTGGTATTTTTGCAATAAACTTTCGAAGTTGGCAACTTTATGATATTTAAGATAAACCCGGGGGTATTTTCTTTTTTTTGAAAAAAAAACATTAGTATCGTCCAAGGTGCGTGGTAACTTCGACAGATGGCATCATCTGTATGCCAAACGACGAACTTCTAATTTTTTTGCTGTTTTCATGCGATTATTCAGTTTAGTCTATTGATGTATCACTGTTTTTATTTATTTTTCGGTTTTCTGTCTCTCGATATTTATTATTTTTTTAGTTATTAACACAATATTATGTATTTTAGTATAATGAGTTACACTGTTAGTGTTATCTATCTATTTATCCAGTGTGTCCGTTTTGAGTTATACCCATATACTATTGCTATCTTCAAAACAGTAAGTACTACGAGGTCGGCTATACAAGATGCCACAAATTGGACTTAAAAAAAACGGGTCCGGATTTTTATTTTCAGTTGCCATGGACTTTCTTGAGGCATTGAGGTATCGCGACCATGGAAAAAATACCCATCCAGAAAATATTGTTTGTTTGTAATTGCTGCTGGTTCAATTGTGCCGTAAATAGGAGGCCAATATACTCATACTCGATTGTGTTGAAGCGGACTGTATTTTATATGAATTGATGTGATGTTACAGGTAATAATTCTGTTTTGACAACTGTCACATTAACTGGTGTCGCCTCGCAGGATGAACTATGTTAAGTATGAACAAATATTACCCTACAAAATTCGTGAACCAACCAACGTACTTCGTTTTGTTCATGAATCCGTCTTTATTTGACATATCCTCATGGAAAACTAAAAGAACTAAACAAATCTAATTGGCGACTAATATTCTGTAACTGCTCTATAATTATGCTCCAAAAACGTTCATACAATAGGTTTAAACAACAAATTAGTTGCTGAGAGCAAAGTAGTGTTGTATGCGTCCACTATACCACAATTTACTGTACTATACACAACTATAGAACATTAACAGAACATAAATATCCTATAACTCTAGATCTACAGAACTATTTTGCTAGCTGGGAAGGTATATAATCAGGACAAAAAAGCCACAAAGTAGGCTATAGAAATATGCAAAATATAAAAATATCAGACGCAGCATTTGCAGACGACATTTTTTATTTGCAGAAAATGAAAAAGACCTTAACTAATATCAACATATGGAGTCAGGTGACAAAGGAATATGGAATGCAAATCAACAAAACCAAAACAAAAATTATGATAGTAGGAAAAAATGTGAATGAAATGAACATTCAAGTGGGAGGAGAGAGAATAGAACAGGTCAAAATGTATAAATACTAAGGGGTAGAACTGGACCAATTAGGAACAACAGAACCAGAAGTCAACAGACGAATAGAGACTTCAACAAAACTTAACTATGCAATAAACAACAAAATAATATGGAAAGAAATATCCAAAAACACAAAGATGAAAGTATTCAAAACTATCTACAGACCAGCACTTTCATGTGGATGTTTATCATGGATACTATCTCCGAGACAAGAAAGCAAAATACAGGCATTGGAAATTAAATACTTAAGAAGAGTAATGATGGTAACAAAGATGGACAAGATCAAGAACAACGACATCGGGAGAAAACGGATATAGAATCAATCCTAGAATTTATAGAAAAGAGAAAATTGAGTTGGTGGGGACACACATATATATATTATATTAAAATAATTACCTTCATCAATGTAAAAAGACTGTTTTATAAGCAATTAGATAAACGGGTCTCGGTTAAAATGGCACTAAAAGATTTGGTGCTTCCAAAAGTACAATAATTCTAGACAGAGTGTTTAGAAAATCTTCTGATGAGCTCCAGAAAACTAGTCCATGAGCAATGATTAGGTAGAAGGCGAAAAAAAGAAGGGGTTTCCATTTTCCAAAAAGATGTATGAAGCGTCTGACAATGACTTCTTTTGTATACGATCTCTTGTTTCACTAAATTCTGTAGAATTTACAAACTCAACTTTCATTTTAAGTTATAGTTATAAGTTTAATGAAAAAAAATAAGAATAATTTAATACAAAAAGTAACTTTCTTCAGTACTATCCAAAATGTATCCCAAATTCAATTCAGTAGTAAAATATTATTTTTTTATTAGGTAACTATTTGTATTGACCTAACCTGTTTTATTTTTTATTCAAAAAGAAAATGTTTACTTTTGTTTCACGTGCTTGTTTTATACCTGTCACTCATCTATTTCTTCTCTTCTATTTTCATCGACAAAATTTAAAAAATGTGTTTGATTTTCATGCATTATTTGGCTTCGATTTTCTTGGAGGTCAGACGGAATTTCTCTGAGACCCGAGGACCTTGGCCGTACGACAAATATGGCGCATGTCCGACAACCCGTGAGGTGCATTTTTTTCAGATAAAAGATTTTTGTATATTAGGTATAACAGCAAATTTTACTTTTTTTATGTTCTAATCAATTTGAAATACCACAAGGTAAGTCACACGCCGCAAATAAGTCCCACGCTATCGGATAATTTTTAGTAGTCTTCAGATTCAGAAAGTGTTGTTTGGTGGTCGAAAACAGGTACTTTTACCCTAATAAACATTGGTATCATTTTTAACGGACACACCGTATTACACATTCATCAACTTGCTGACTTGGAGGGCAAAATTTAGAGCGCGACAGTGAATTCGCAATCGAACGTTAGCTATGTTAAAAAATTTCTGGGACGTTTTCTTGAAATATTCATTTTTTACTCGAAATTATGGATTGCGCCAACGGAAAGTGTCTAAAATATTATTAGCAAGTAATCTAGTTTTGCAGCGATGTTATATTTTTTTTGATAACCAAAATTCGAAACACGGCGTAAATTTGAAATTTTAACCACATGCCGACTTGAAGGGCTGTTGCAAAATGAAGAGTGCGTTGCTTACAAGGAAGTGTTAATTTGCAATTAGAATTCAACCATGTTAAATTTTTTTCGAGTCCTTTTTCGGCAAAAAATCAATATTTTACTTAAAAAATATGGATGCAGTCATCGGAGATGGTTGCAAATTTACAGAGTCATCCATGAAAATATTAGTAAGAAATATGCAGGTTTGCAAGAATGTTTTAAAATCTAAAAATTTAAAATCGCAGAATTGTATATTCATAAATGTTGATTAACGATGATTACTGATTTTGCCAGAGTTTTTTACAGCTGCAAAATTATCACTATGTCTTAAAAAATGCAATTGAGCATTTAAGTATGTAATTTGCAGCAGAGTTAATTTTTTTTTGGGCAAGATATTATTTTTTGCCGAGGTACCTAATGACGTGACAAAGTTTCGATTACGTATGAATTGTTAAATTTTGCGGAAATAACACCTTTATTCACTGGCCTATTATGCCAAGTCATCCCTTTCTCAATAATGACGCCAAGATACTTGACCGCGTCACTCCAGGGAATTTCCACCTCATTAAGGATGATAGGGTCTGGAGTGTCTTCGTGACTGCGGCTAATCAGAATAGCCTGTGTTTTCCCCGGATTAATCCGGATCTTCCACTTATCGGTCCATTCGTCTAGGTTGTCAAGCCCGCGTTGGAGGTTACGCTTTACAAAATCTTTGCGACGGCTGCCTGCGAGAAGCGCTGTATCGTCCGCATAGATTGCGACGTCTGTACTGAAGGTTTTTGGAATGTCGCTTGTGAAAATGGAATACAGGAGTGGTGATAATACAGTTCCTGTGGGACCCCAGCCTCCAGGGGTTTGGGATCCGACACGGTGTTGTTAACCCTGACTGACATTCTCCGATCTTGCAGGAAACTGGCTATCACCCTACAGATGTAGGGCGAGAAGCCAATCTTCTGCATTTTGTGAAGTAGGCCATTATGCCAAACTCTATCAAAAGCGCGTTCTATGTCCAGTAAAACCATGCCGGTGCATAGTTTTAGCCTTCTATT
This sequence comes from Orchestes rusci, assembly GCA_958502075.1. Taxonomy (NCBI): domain Eukaryota; kingdom Metazoa; phylum Arthropoda; class Insecta; order Coleoptera; family Curculionidae; genus Orchestes; species Orchestes rusci. The sequence goes on along the minus strand of OY293303.1, from coordinate 58,829,139 downwards.
GGACAGAATTGACTCGGTGACTTTCAAATCCTGCAGCTCCGCAGAGTGCAAGTTCCGAGAGCCATACTGTTCTACCGGTAGAACTCAAGATAGTCGCATTCTTCTTTCAACCGCGCCAGAATCACACGTTCAATCACCTTGCCCAGGCTGTTGAGCAGTGAGATTGGCCGATAGTTCTGGGGAAAAGTACTGTCTCTGCCAGGTTTGTTAATCATTATCACCTCCCCAGGTTTCCAATGAACTGGGAGATGACCAAGTCTAAGCACGGCGTTGGCAATGGCGCAGATCGTTGCCACGATTTACGCATTTTGAGTCCCCGAAGGATGTCACTGATTTCGCCAGGCGTCGCCGTACCTGCAGTAACATCCACCAGGGCCGGGTCTACGCGTGCAATTCTTCTTGCGTTCCGATCTGCCAAGGATTCGAACGCATCGTCAAAGTTGGGGTCAGCGTTCTCACGACACTCCTTTTTGAGTGTGCGAGAGAACGCTTCCGCCTTGTCTCTATCAGTGTATACGATGCTCCCGAAAAGTATGCCATACACTAACCGTACCCCCTTGTCTACTTGACAAGTATGCTTGTATGTACAGGGTGATCAGTTAGGGATAGCGAGCGGCCATATCCCGAAAACTATCCATCGTTGACGCTTGCGGTGAAAAAATGTATCACTAGAACGACCAATAGAAAAACCTGGAAAATATTTTCAAGTTTCTGAAATGGTCGCCAGGGGGCGTAACCACCAACACCAAGTGAAAAAATAGTATTTTTATAGAATTTTGCCCAATGAAAATATATCGATGATATTTATTTTCATATTCACTGATTATTCACCCACACTTTTTTTTTTTTTCAAGATCGTTTATTAGCAATCAAGCTATAAAAAAATACATGTTTTTTATAAAAAAGTGAAAAAAAGTAGTAGAAAGTACGTAATAAATAAATATAACTATAAGTATAAATATACAATGTTCGATACGAAAAATAACCAATTGACATACACAGACTTCGGAAAAATTAGGTTAGGTTAGGTTAGGTTAGGTTGCGAAGGGTATGCCCTGCCCCACAGTTTCCTGCTTCGCATTGCTCACATCCCATGGATTTTACGAAGTTCAAAATTAGTACGATGTCCACATTTGCCGCTTCCTCCAAGTATTCAAGGTAGGATTTGCTCTGCTTTAGTATTTTCCTGTTTTTTCCATATCCAAGTTTGGCCACAGAGCTCTCGATGTGTTGCAGTCGTTTCGATTGCTCCACCTGTCGCTGTGTAGCTTTACCATGTTTCTTATCTACTGTATCTTTCAACAGTTTGATCGTTGGTAGCGATGTATTTTCCATTTCGGCTTCCTCCTTTCTTAGTCCCAATTTCGCCAGTTCATCTGACATCGTGTTCCTATCAATATTGCTATGTCCAGGAACCCAGCATAGAGCGAGCTTCTTGGTCCTGATCCAGGACAATGCCTCTCGAGAACTCATCATAGGAGGCCAAAACACCAAAAATAAAGATTTTTGTGCCCCACCCGGTATACAATATTTTTCCGGATAGGTGTTGAGAGAGGGCATATGGATTAAATATTTAAAGATGCGACAAAAAGTCATTCTCGATAAAAGTTTCTCCCAAGAACATTAACCTGTTTTTTAAACAAAAATATTATGGATTCTCTTGAAAACGGTTGGATATAAGTATGGCATGTATTATATGAAATGTACTTCGATTCCACGCAGAATTCAAAAATGGAATGAAAAACAAGTGTTTCCATTTGGAAAAAAAAGAAGTTGATAGTCGTAACTTATTTTTGGTGCACCCTGTATCCATAAATTTGACATGAAAAACCGTATCTAAAAAAACACATCGACGTGTTCAAGCGTTTTTCAAAAAATCGTAATCCTGAATTTAAAATGAATTTGGTCCATATTTTAGCCGGTCACTGTATAATATAGGTATGGATATACAGGGTGAGTCGGAAGGAACGGACTAAATCTCGGGAGTGTATAATACACCCGAAAACAATGTAAAAAAAACCTATATGTCCTTATACGATATTAATTTTTTCCATTTTGTCTAAGTTATACAAAATTCAAAATTTTAATAGACTATTTGCCATCTATGCAGTGATTAAACCACGATAAACGTATTTTCTTTATTTGGTATCACGCTATAACTTGAAAACAAATCAATATCGGATAAGAACTGATGGGGTTTTTTTATATTGTTTCCGCGTGTATAATACACTCCTGAAATTTCGTCTGTTATTCCCAACTCATCCTGTATATATTATACAATAATTAATAAGGAATCTCAAACTGTATTTAAATATAATCAAAAATAACCAAGCCGAAAAACTATAAAACTCCACTCTCTAAAAAGTTATTGAAACAGAACGCAAACTTCCTCAACATAAACTCACGGACTGCTCCAAAAATAAGCTTAGTGTTTTAAATTAATAGATAAATCTCTTGTTCAAGTAAATTTTCATTATAATTTTACTATTTCAACTACAATATATTTTATTTTCACCAAAAAAGTACAGTGACTTTGAAAAAAAAGCATACCGGAGCTGGGATTTGAACCCAGGTTCTTCTGTATGCTAAGCTAACATCGAGCCCACTATGGGGTGCGTTGACACACGCCCGGGCGCGTTCGGGTGCACTCTCTAACGTCAGTTGAATCGTTCATGGGCATTGAAATAATACTAGTATTAGTTCTGTGTTCATGGGTATGGAACGTTTAACCGGGTAGATGTACAACTGCGTTCACGACCCTGAAATATTTCACCAGGTAGTACATCCCGAGTGCAACTTTTAACCCGCTAGCCGACATGGGTAAAGTTCGTCCACAACTTGTCGAGCATGCGCATTGGTTTGTTTATGTTAAAAATTGAAACATTTTGAATTTTTAGGTGACGTATTTGCGTGATTTGACTAATTTATGTTTCATATTGATTTCTGAATGTCTATTTAATTTATTAGCAGTGAGTTTGTTGGCTATGAATATTTCAAAATCATGTCACAGTTCAACTGTCTGTCGTTCACACCTTCAAGATCTAGGATGTTTTTCTACTGGGTTAAAGATAAAAAGTCGACCCGTTAAAGATTTGACCGGGGTAATATGTAACCCGGGTTGTGTTGTCGTGAACGTAGCCCTGAGCCACCGGGGCAGGAAATATTAAAAATTCTGGATACAGCCGCAATATTGCATCTATTATTGTCGTCACTGTCTTGTATTCTGGTCACTGTAGTTTTCTTGTTTTTTGAAAAGAAATACGCAAAAATTAAACAAAAAAAATAGTTTTGGCTCATCCTGGTCACCAGACGACCATTTAAAATAAAAAAATCATGTTGATCAGTGCACTACAACTGGCTCACGGACTGTTTCAAAAAAGAGCTTACTGTTTTAAATACATAGATAATTCTATTTGACACCTTGACTGACTCCGAGCACTCGCAGAGTTACCACGTACCTTCAAAGTTCAGGGTAACAGTTTTGAGAAAGCACTACTTCTAACACAAAGAATGTAAATAGTGAATCTTTTCACAAAATAATTGGAAAATAATTTTTAGCATCGAACGCATCAAAAACAGCGTTTTAGGTAGTATTTTTCTCTTATGGTGAGAATTCATATAAATTCTAGGGCTTCGCGAGACCACAAGACTAGTCTTGGTCTTGTCTTGGTCTTGGTGACAAGACCGAGACCAAGACCAAGACGTTAAAATCTCCTCAAGACCAAGACCAAGACGTGACGTTCAAGACCATGACCAAGACCAAGACTCTACCTCGAGAGTCTCGTCTTGATCTTGGTCTTGAAAAAAAAACTACACAATACTTATTCAAATCTGCAAATGTCTCTATATTCTTTGAATAAGTCTATTATGTAAATAAACTTTTCAAAAATATATTTTCGGAATTTTTCAATTCACAGTAGTAGGCATAGATCAGTGCATGCTACCAGATCACTGACTGAAACGAATATCTGTACATTTCATCGCCGATTTTCAGTAGATTCCGTGAAAAATTAGAAGCTTTAAATTTACCATCTGAATGTGTATTTTTTCACATCACAAAAAAATGATCATAATAATCCATCTAATCAAACAATTACAATGTTCAAAAAATTTATTGAACTCTGTAGCAAGATATAAATAAATCTAACAAAATGCTTAGACCATCAAGTAATATACCTACATTCCTATGTGGAAGTAACTAATGTGTTAGGTACTGAATATTGAGAATATTCTTTATTCTTGTATATTCATCATAGTTTTGATGAATATACAATTAGGGGGTCCGGTAAACTTTAGTCCGGCAAAAGAATCTGTATATTTTTTGTTGAAGTGAAGAGAGGGGTTCATATAGAATGATGATCAAGCAAAAAAATTGCGGATTATTCATGTTTTCCAGTCTAAAGTTTCTAGGAAAGTTCTTTTGAATGCAGTGCTAAAACTCCCCTACTGGACGGCTTTGCCACTGGCAACACGGCAGTGTTGCCAAACGTTCCTGAAGGTATTAAAAGCCATGACAGTAATAATTTTATCTTTATAATAGCTTTGATCTTGATACATATAACAAACGTCCTAACATTTAAAATATTCATATTAAGATGTAAATGAAAAAAAATTGAATCTATATTCTTGACTAATATGCGCAATTAAATTGTTAAATCTACTTTTAGCTGAGGAGCGTACCTTTTTACTCGGGCAGGAGCAGCCATATGGGCAGGAGCGTTACTTTTTAAACGATATTCAAGAGAACATCCACCGGTTACGCTGGGCAGGAGCGTACCTTTTTCTCGGGCAGGAGCAGCCATATGGGCAGGAGCGTCACTTTTTAAACGAGATTTAAGAGAACATCCACCGGCTACGCTGGGCAGGAGCGTACCTTTTTACTCGGACAGGAGCAGCCATATGGGCAGGAGCGTCACTTTTTGAACGATATTTAAGAGAACATCCACCGGCTACGCTGGGCAGGAGCAGCCATATGGGCAGGAGCGTCACTTTTTGAACGATATTTAAGAGAACATCCACCGGCTACGCTGGGCAGGAGCGTACCTTTTTACTCGGGCAGGAGCAGCCATATGGGCAGGAGCGTCACTTTTTAAACTATATTTAAGAGAACATCCACCGGCTACGCTGGACAGGAGCGGACCTTTTTACTCGGGCAGGAGCAGCCATACGGGCAAGAGCGTCACTTTTTAAACGATATTTAAGAGAACATCCACCGGCTACGCTGGGCAGGAGTGTACCTTTTTATTCGGGCAGGAGCAGCCATTTGGGCAGGAGCGTCACTTTTTAAACGATATTCAAGAGAACGTCCACTGGCTACGCTGGGCAGGAGCGTACCTTTTTACTCGGGCAGGAGCAGCCATATGGGCAGGAGCATCACTTTTTAAACGATATTCAAGAGAACATCCACCGGCTACGCTGGGCAGGAGCGTACGTTTTCACTCGGGCAGGAGCAGCCATATGGGCAGGAGCGTCTCTTTTTAAACGATATTTAAGAGAACATCCACCGGCTACGCTGGGCAGGAGCGTACCGTTTTACTCGGGCAGGAGCGTCACTTTTTAAACGATATTCAAGAGAACATCCACCGGCTACGCTGGGCAGGAGCGTACCTTTTTACTCGGGCAGGAGCAGCCATATGGGCAGGAGCGTCACTTTTTAAACGATATTCAAGAGAATATCCACCGGCTACGCTGGGCAGGAGCGTACCTTTTTACTCGGCAGGAGCAGCCATATGGGCAGGAGCGTCACTTTTTAAACGATATTTAAGAGAACATCCACCGGCTACGCTGGGCAGGAGCGTACCTTTTTACCCGGGCAGGAGCAGCCATATGGGCAGGAGCGTCACTTTTTAAACGATATTTAAGAGAACATCCACCGGCTACGCTGGGCAGGAGCGTATCTTTTTACTCGGGCAGGAGCAGCCATATGGGCAGGAGCATCACTTTTTAAACGATATTCAAGAGAACATCCACCGGCTACGCTGGGCAGGAGCGTCACTTTTCAAACGGACTAATTATGTGTATCCTACCAATTTCTTGACAGATCAGCTATACCGCTTTAACTTTAGTGTAAACAACCGAAGCATCTGTAAATATATATCCACTACGAAAGCTCACTGGTTTCAACACTCTAAGTGACTCTAGTGTCCAGATCGGCTAGTATTTGTAGATGAATGTTTTTTTCGAAGCCTAGCAGATTTCAACTCCCCGGTGTCAACACACGCTAGCATCTGTAAATATGCTACCCGGTTAAGTCAGTTTCACGTTTTCTACCAGCAAATGTATCAAAAGAGATGTTTTAAAAACAGTTCGACTCGCTATTGTCACAGTTCCAGTTTTCTATCAATGTATCTACTATATTTTTGTCTAACGGTAGACAGACAGCCTTGGCAACACTGCCAGCCGTACGTTGAGCGTTGTCATGTAAACGACTAGCCACCTGCGCCATGAAAGGCAAAAAGCTGTCACGTGAAGGAGTTTAAGCACTGAATTCAAGAAAACCTTCAAACATAATTTAAACTGAAAAACATGAATAATCCGCAAATTTTATTCTTGTTAATTATTGTATATGAACCACTCTGTTCACTTAAACAAAAAATTTGCAGATTCTCGTGCCGGACTAAAGTTTACTAGAACCCAATTAGGTATAGAAAACATTTTTAGGAGGAATAATTGTATACCAATCCTTTATACAGTACAACCTCCATAATCCAAACATGCGCTGATCCGAACATCCACTAATCCAAACAGCTCGGAGCATAGTCATAATCCGAACAAATCTCGATAATCCGATCATCTACTACCGTATTCTTGAGTTTAGGGAGTATAGAGTCTCAAAAAGTGAATATATTTTTGATGAGAAACAGATAGAATGTTTTGTCATCAGTTTGAAACTACATTCTCCTTAAGGAATTGGAAAACAAAGGGCGAAGTAGCAGAAACATGAAACAAAAAAAAACAAATTTTTTTCACACAACACAAGTGTTTTTATATCATGTTTTTTTTTGTGGTCACTTTATTTTGTTTTTTGCGTCATTTAGATTGTTTTAAAAAGTTGTTTTGTGCAAAAAACTAAGCCGATAATCCGAACAAATCGATACTCCGACGATACTTTGCAATAACTATAGTTCGGATTATCGAGGTTGTACTTTATTGACAAACCGTGCTAAAATCGGTTTATCGGAAGACAAGGCAGCGTTGCCAGTTACACAAACCCCGCATCTCACACAAACTAATCCAGATCTACTTGTTGTGAATAGGCGAATGAAATGCAAAATGAGCTATGTGACGCTTTTCGGAAACCTTTGTTTGGCATGAGTGCCTAGATAAGTTCCTATGGTTGAAAAAATAAGTAGAGTAGCAAAGTGGATTCCGTATAATTTGGCCCAATAGGCAATAAAATATGCAAAAACAATGAAAAAAAACGGTCTAAAAATGCAAAAGACGTAGCTTTTTGATGTCACATGCTATGAAGTTGAATGAAAAGAGACAATCTGCTATTTCGTGCGGCTTGTTAAAATCGTACCGCCATCCCAGGTAATAATGAATAATAAGGAAGAGTACTTGTCTCTTTTTGTGACAAAAAGATCGTATGCCTTTCGAATTTTGAAACGTTTTTTTTTTAATTGAAAATTGTTTGCATATTTTATTGCCTTTAGGCAAAACTATACAATAGGAATTTATTTTTTTCTTCGATTCAGAACTGCGATTCTGATGAATGAAACATTCACTGATTGACGTTTTATGAAAAACATCTATTGAAGAATTGTTATGCTGTATGTTATGAGTATTTTGAAAATTCGGTATACATTTTCTTCAAGACCATCAAGACCAAGATCAAGACTATCAAGACCAAGACCAAGACTGAGCGAGTCTTGTCTTGGTCTTGAGATATCGAGACCAAGACTAAGACCACATTTATTTTTCGAGACCAAGACTAAGACTGGCCAGTCTTGGTCTTGGTCATGGTCTTGTTAAGCCCTAATAAATTCCGTTCTTTCAGTTTTTTTCGGCACTATGGAACATTACGGTTGACAATTAATTTACTTATTTATCATTTATTCAAATAAATCTATGTAGTGGAGTACTGCCATCAAATTCGAAGACCTCCAAATAAGAAGCTGCATAAAAAAATCGACATGATTCCAAATATGGTTTGGAAAAAATGAATAAAACTTCAACACCCTGTAACTCTGTCTATAAGAACTTTTCTCCATATGTTTTAGCGGGGAAACGGATCCTGATTTCTATGCATTATTAATGAAACACCCTTTATAACGCATTGACTGCATGAATCAGAAATTCTTCATTTAAAAAGCGAATATTTGTAGCTTGTAACTCATATATCTAATAACTCTATATGGGAACCGTCCCATTCCATTTGAACAACGAGCGACGCTTGATGCCAGGATGAGATAGAAGATCCCGTTGTACTGTATAGTTTTCGCTTGGTTTTATAAAAGGATAGACTTATGCGAAAAATATACAGTACAGCGGGATAATCTATCTCATCCTGGCATCAAGCGTGTAGGATTGCTTCCCATATAGTTATTAATAGATATATGCTGTAACTTGTCAAAAGCCTAACATTTCAACAACAGAATAACTACATATTCTGAAAAATGTCAATACCCACGATGCAATCTTAATTTGAGTTCATGTATGCGGATGCCAATAGAGTCAATTTGGCAACAACCAGATTCTCTCGTACCAGACCTATCTGAATCAAACTAAGGCTCTATGTTTGTTTCACTCACTGATTACATCAGTGCGTCAAGTATTCTTCATGATCTTGTTTACTAATGATGTGGGCAGCCAGATATTTTCTCTCGAGTTTTTGCTTGCATGATAACAGAATAAGACCTTGTGTCTCTTGGTTGAGTCTCGAAGTAAAACATATATATTAATAATGTTATTTCATTTCAGGTATTGGAACAAGTTCATCCTTCACTTGGTGCCAGAAAAGAAGCTCTCGATTATATAGAGAGTTTATGTCTTCGTCTTTTAGGAATGCTGTGTGCAAAACCTAGTCCGCATACAGTACAGGTGAGCTGTCGATTTAAATAAAAAATAGTAGCTCTGAAATCCTGTTTTTTTTTATTGCAGGATGTTGAATCTAGAGTACAGAATACATTTCCGACACCCATTGACAAATGGGCGCTCAAAGAGGCTAAAGAAGCTCTAGAACGTGGCAAAAAAAAATCAGTTCTATTGTTACCAGTGGATAGAATACATAATCTTATGCAAAAGGTATATCCCGAATGTATCAACTAGTTACTTGCTCGGTATCATCCTCTTTGTACTTTTTTGTAGGAATTACTATCATATAAGGTTGATTCTACAGTATCGTTATTTCTGGTTGCTGTTTTGGAGTATATATCGGCTGATATTCTAAAGCTAGTGGGAAATTATGCAAAAAATATAAAACATGTTGAGATCACTTTTCAGGATGTGCAAATTTCAATGAAAGTCGATAAGGTATGTATTTTTTTATGTTTTCTTTCAGTTTATTTTCATAGACAGAGTTCTATTAAACATAAAGGCACAGAGAAAAAAAAAAAGATTTCTTGATAAAAGGAAACCTTCTTTACGACGACATAATACTACAGTTAATGGCATTTTCATTTAGCATGTTTTCATTCGCAAATTATACCCTTCGATATGCCGTCAACTATTAAATCGTGAAAACAGCGTTTTTTTTATCAAAGCTTATCGAATCGAAACTGATAAAGCAATTGAAAGCCTCCCACAGGCATTCAGTTTTTTCACAAGATATGGACGCAGTCCAAGCCTTGATACCAGCTCCCCACCCTCGCCGAGATATGTCCAAGCCCAAGCGAGTATGAGAGTATGGAGGAAGAACCCGTCACGCCTCGGAATGTCTTGAATTGTGCAGTTCAAATCTTAAAAAAAACTGTACATCTGGGGAGGCTTAGAAAAATAGTAGCTAACAAGTGCGTAAAAGTCACTTCACGCGCGTGTCAGGTACATTATTTTTTCTAAAAGTTTGCGGAAAATACCACTTTTCCGCACGCATTTTATACAAAATTTACCATGCTAGAGCAAAAAACGGAAAAAATATGTTAAATTGACGATTTCGGCGTTTATATCAAATGAAGGACCATTATTCCGACTTGAAAACGTCATAAAATATCACTATGATTCGCGTTTAACGGAGTTCTACAGTCTGTGTACTAGTAGTATTTTTGTCACGCATTTAACTTTAATGTTGGCCTAAAAGTTTGGAATAGGGAGACTCGTTAAACTTTTGACCGATGTTTACAGTCTCTTTAACGAACAAAGACAATAAACCCACACATAATCACGCTTAGCGCAAGTTATCGGAGTTCAAAACGTTTGTTTTGAAAAGCGTTCAAGTGCGGGTTATTCATTGTTTTGGTTTACTGTCTGTCATGGATAAATAGACTCTTGCTGCGAGGAGGTCTTGCAGTCCGGGTCTTATAGATTTTTTAGTCCGGGAAGTACCTTCGACCATGTACGAGCGTATATGATCGAAGGTACCGTCACTTTTGAGCGTGTCATTTCAGTGATTTTGGCTCTGCCGTCAAGTTATAGTTTTTGTTATGGAGATAATATAAAAAATTGTCCGCTGGCACGACTAGGGGTCCTGACGGTGTAGCAGACTATCTCAGTGTTGAAAATTTTTGGGACATTTCAGTACAGCTGAAAATCTGTGAATAGTTTTGTTATAAGGTTCCGATTGAAAAAAAAAATTGTCATCTGCATAGAATAAATGGCAAAATTTGCCAGCAGGCCGTGTCAATGTACAGGGTTTTTTTCCCAACTTGCTTCATTTTCGAGTAAAAAATAACGGACTCAACGTTCTGAAGAAGGCAATGTTTGCTGTACATCTATCGGGTCACACCGAAAAAAAAGTTTATCAATTGACCGATTTGGCTTGAGTTTTTTTTTTTATTGTAGAGCTTCACATACTCTATCTTCTTCCCAAAAATGACCTCGCTCATACAAAATCCAAGGCCTACTTTGTCTGTTCTCAGGTCCAAAATTATGACAAACCTTATTAGCGATTTTTTTAGAAAAAATCTATGCACGCCACTGGATTCGGCATCCTTCAAAACAGGCCTATACCAAATTTCACCAAAAAAAAATTATTAATTTTTATTAATTTTTTCAATCCGTGTGGTGAAATCACTTCATAGTAAATATTGAATATAATTTTCAATATTCGCAAAGGAAATGATAGGTGTATTGAAGAAAATGGTGGCCAGGTGGTAATTACCAGAAGTTAATTGTTTTTTCATGACCAACTGGTTTTGAAAACGAATAAATAATCTAATTTTATCTACTAAATAGTTACCACTTGATACTTTCTGATAAAATTTTGTATAGGCCCGTTTTGAGGGATGCCGAATCCAGTGGCGTGCATAATTTTTTTCTAAAAAAATCGCTAATGTGGTTTATCAAAATTTTGCTCATGAGAACTTGCAAAGTGGGCCTTGGATTTTGTATGAGTGAGGTCATTTTTGGTGAGAATATAGAGTTTGTCAACCTCTAAGATTTAAAAAAATATCGAGCCAAATCGGTCAATTCATGAACTTCTTTTCAGGATGACCCTAAAACAAATGGGTCACACTGTATTTCCAGTATTCTGAATTTTGTCCACTTGCCATGATACTTGAAAAAATAAATATGCAACAAACCAAATAAAATCGGTTTTTTGACGCCCTGGATCTCAGAAATCAAGCCGTTGGGAACCCATGTTCATATGGACTTTTTGTCTTGAAATTAGTCTAATATTCACCCTTTTAAGTTTATACAAGTACTTCATGAACACCCCGTGGAAGGGTTGAGGCTGTTAACTTTAACGATTATAAAGATATTAACGTTTTTCTATTCAGGAAATAGAAATCAAATAAGGGAATAGAAATAGAAAATAGAGGAAATACAGGCAATAGAAATCACTTTTTTCTCGAAACATTTTTGGTTCATATCACCTATTGGTGGTATCCAATCGCCAGACATACTGTATAGAGAAACGTCAATATCTTTATAACCCTTAAAGATAACATCCCCAACTCCTATATTATATGTGAAATCAGGAAAGATATCGATATCGCATGTATGACAAAAAATTGGAAAAAGGAGAATATGAATGAGAACCAATTAAATATCAATAGCAAGTCCCTTATTCTATTTAGTTATAAGCAGAATTTCAAAAGAGGAAAGAATGAACAATGAACTATTTGGGCTAATGATTTTTATAGGAAAAGAAATATAACATATCATTGAATTTATTATCTGATTTGAACGACATATTTTCAGAAAACTTCACAAGGATGTCACGAGAAGATTTTTTTTTTTGAACTAAAATTAGTTCGTGTGTAGTATGGTCTACAATGTATATTGTCTTGAACAAGTTTTTTCTGATAATAACAATAACACAGACCATCCCAAACTAGTTCGCAACAAACCGTAAAACCTGAAATTAGCGCGAATGGATGGAACGCTATAGAATATAAAGATTGGAGTGTTTCGTTCAGATGTGTCAGCTACCAAAAAAACTGTCGAGAATGTCCCGCGCGCGGGCAGCAATGATGACAACGCAAATGAACACGATCGAACGACAACTTTCCCCGGATGTATTCTCGGCTACATATCCAAGATGTCGTAAGTACCCTACTTAATACATATTTCTGCAAGTCTAAAGTCTTTGTTAAAGAAAGACAATAAACCAAAACAACGATTAGTGCATGGTCAGTTCGTTTGGGCCAAATGAAGAGGGTTACCCCATCGGTCCAAATCGGCCAGCTTGAAATATTCCACAATGAGCGTTTGAACTCCATTCGCGTGATCATGTTTGGGTTAGTTAGAAATGTGATTCTTTGATAAATAGACTTTGGTAAAAAAAATTACTTTAACTTGGGTCTCACATACGATTTTTCCGGTTCCGGTTCAGCAGTCATAGAGGAGTATACGAAGTATAAAAAAGAAATTCAAATGAATGAGATAATCCTCGATTTGAAATCGAAAAAGGAAATCGTATTGCTTATGTACATCAAAATCTGAAAAACATAAGGAGCTTCCCTTCCAAAATAATAAAAGTACGATTAGCATCGATCAAACTGGAACTTTGAAGACTTACAACGATTTCACTTTGATTCCATATACACACACAGAAATTTATTTGACTATCTCTTCAAATAAGGGAGCTATAGGGGTGGGATGACTCACTAGGGACACCCCGTGTAATCTACAAGTATCAGTTATCATGAGTGAAGAAATATAAAGTACTCCCATGTTAAGTCTTCGTCTCTCTTGCATTTATTTTTTTTGCTCTTGACATACATCTTTTGTACGTGAATCGAAAATTATCTCCGAACCTAGTTTCTTACTACCACGCATTTCAGACGTATTTTTGTATTACCAATGTATTTCTGTGTGGAAGTGATAATTGTTTTCTTACATCAACCATTTTTTGTGAGTGTTTGATACGAATTGCACGTCATGGTTATAGTTTGAAATCAACAAGTCTACATAAAGAAAAGATCACAATTGAAGTTTCTGAGCTGAAGGTCACTTAATCTGAATTCTGTTCTGTTGAACTTCCCAGAAGGAAAATAGTAGTAAATAAAATGCAACAAATTACAAAATGTCAATATATTGATAATGGTTGATTTGGAGTATCATACGACATGTGCTAGTTGGATCTGATATGAATTTTCAGCAATATAATGACCTTAACAAGTAGTCGGTTATATACTGGGTATCCCTAAAAGATGGCTCACTGTTTCAATTTTTCTGTGTTCGAGATAAACAAACGAATTCTTGTGTGTGACATATATGACATAAATTGCCATTTCTACCGGCTTAACCAAATGATCTTTTTAATGTATTTCAAATAAAACGACTTACATTCAAAAAATACTTTTGATACAGATTTAAATTCAAAGTGTAATAGTCTTTGTCTGGCCATTCTTGGCGCTTATTAAATATAGTTTATGTTCTTGGATTTTCAGTATAAATTTGCTTACAAATATTTGTACAGTCAGGCAAATAGATACACACATTCTGCTTCTCAAATACTCATCTGAATCGTACTATCAACATTGTTTTTTCCCAAATCTTTAAATAGTTGGTGATGCTATTTTCTACGAACGTTTTGGTCGGCCCAAAATACTAATTATGTGGCATAGAGAGGTTTGTAGCCATTTCTGATTTGCTAATGAGCTATCCCGACATCATGTCTTAAATTAAGAAAGGAAATAATGACTTCGTTACATAGATTTCGAAAAAAAACTTTATCAGTGAATTCAGAAGAATTAGAGAATTGATAGTGGACATTGACAAAAGACGTAGATTTCTTTGAAAATTGCACATTTTGTTTGTATAATGCCTCATTTGAAATGAATGTGATTTTTGGTTAAGCCGTTAGTAACAGGAATGATTCTCTCAGTAATGTTCAATACAACCTCAATAAATGAATAGACAGGATTTTTTTTATCATAATATGCACTTTCGTCGTCGACGTCGGTAGGGAGGCGGTCAAGGCACCACATCCGTCTGCGAAGGTTATTATTCAGGACCCAAGAGAAACAAAACTTTTTTTCTTTTACCCAAGGAAATCCCTGCATTCTTCAGCAGAAACTAAAAAAAGAGAAATAAAGATATCCTTTTCGTTTGTAAACCGTAAGTTATGTGTGCATGTTTCTTACTTTTCTGATGAAGCAGTGAAACATACATGAAAGATTTCCAAGCTGATTCTATTTACAAATCTTCTCGTGGGATCAAAGGTTAACTAATTTGTTATTCGTTCAAAAAAAAAAACGAATTATGAAATCAATGGAATAACTTTTCAATTTTCTTTTGACAAAAAAAAGTGCTTCATGGGGTTTCAAATTGACATGATCGTGACCACATGAACTTCAATCACTTCTTTACCGATATTGTATCAATCAATAATAGAGGTGCATTATATGATAATATTTCCTCTTTTTGCAGAACGGAAGTTGTCTCTTTTCTCGCCCCTCGTCCGTTGCCGAATACTTGTTGGGGAACTAATTGACTGAAAATCCATATAAGTTTTAACAGATGTTTGATACTCTAGGTCACTCTCTTAGACCATAAATATCTTTTCTGTTTTAAATCTACATAATGGTAAGTCGTTATTGATATATGTAATCTTCAAGCTTCTTAATGTTTCCTCTTCATATTCTCTTGGAGAATCATGTAAATAGGGTCTCGAACGATTCGCAGATCATTTCAGTTATGAATGATAATATTATGACTCGATATTTTATAGGCTCTGATGGATATGTTCTATCAAGATGAAGGAGGGGGAAACCTCAGTGAGCGTCTCAGTGAAAAACTTGTATTATCAGCTCCACGAACTAGTCTCACGTATGAAGAAACTGTGAGGGAATTGATAGCTTCTGAGAAAGCATACTTGAAAGAATTACATATGATTATTAAGGTTTTCAGGTAATATGAGCTTTTGGTACTGCACAAAAAGATTTGAATACGAATTTTAGGGAAGAAATAAAGAGACTAACCGATGATCCAAAAGACATAGAATTGATATTCTCAAATATTATGGACATCTATGAGTTGACTTACACATTAACGGGTAGCCTCGAAGATGTTATGGAAATGGCACAAGAACAGATGCCATATATAGGTAGTTGTTTTGAAGGTATTCAAATTTTTCTGATTAAACATGTAAAGGTTTTATGGTGTTTTCCTGAATTCACATTGTATCATGAATATTTGTTCCAGAACTCGCAGAAGCAAAAGAATTTGATGTTTATTGCAAATATGGACGAGATGTTACATCTCCAATGTGCCGCTCCACTTTATTAGAACTTTTATCTAAACAACAAGCTACATTAAATACGGCGGGTCAAGGAATGCTGCTGGCGCTTAAATATTATTTACCAAATCTGTTGACTCATCCTATTTGGCACTTTTTTTCTTATATGGATTACATCCGGTGAGTAACGATTATTTGAAAATATCCAATTGCTGTTAGTTTCGTGACTGGAGCGGACAAAATAATGTTCAGGAGCTCGTTATTGACTGCCTCCCACGAGCTCCTGAACATTAAAATATCCAATCTCAGAGAATACCTACGGTTTTCATTATTTTTTATTTTTCGAGGTTTTTTGAAATTTGTGTCTGATACAGGTTTATAACAAAAAGAATCTTCTGAAGATAAACTGAAACACTTTTGAAAATAAAAAATATTGACGTGATGCCAAAGTAACTCCGAAATATCGGTCAGAAAAAAAAACAACTCTGTGGCCTCCCTCGTCACTTTTTTGTCGTTTTCTTTTATAGTTCACATTGTTTTATCGAAAATCTTGAATACATGCTTCGAGTCATTTTAGAGCCAAGTAGCGGAACATCTGATTTGTAATTTTTCTCTGTTCTAAACTTTAAATAAGTAAACTAATGAAAAATTAATATAGCACTAGCGTGTTTATATATACATACCCAAGTATACTCAATGACATAGAAATCGCAACACTAACATAAGCAACTATCTTCCATAAGATTCAATGTTAACTTGCTCTGATTCAAAGTTTCATATCTCCTTTGAAAAATAAGTTCATGTGTTCATCATGTTATTTCGAAAATGTTCAAAATGAATGAAGCTACAATAATTTGGCATAAGAGAAAGTGCATTTCCTTCTACATACACCACATAATGTTTTGGAGCCAAACTGGTAATTCGATTCCGTGAATTGTCCTGCAACACTCTGTGGAGTTTACACAAATAAAAATTGGCTTTGTATGCCAAGACCAGTTGTCATATATTTTTTTTCATTTTGTCTTTTGCATAACCGTGCAATATTCGAGAATATACTATAGCGGCCAAAATTATAGCAACCGCCTAAAATTTGATAAAACCTTGATCTTGTATAAGTTATCAAAAAAAGAAATGGTTCATTCAAAAACTTCAATCCATTTGAAGTATGAGTTACTGAGTACATGTAGTAAACAAAGTAAAAGGAAGTTAATTATGCAAACATATACACGATTAGTATATGATTACATGATTTACCTCGTTTTACTTCAATCCATCTGTCAGTTTTCAGGTCTTGGCGATTTTTTCAAAACATTGTTTACTTTTTTTTTTAAATTTTGAAAAATGTTTGTAGAATAGATATTGATATGGGGGTGAACGTGGTAAGCACCACAGCTCTGAGGCCACACAGCGGGCCCATAGTGCACCTCTAGAGGTCAGCCTTGGCAATTCAGCTTAGGCGACAACGTAGTCGTCAAGCTTAGCAGTTTAACCAAGGCGACAACGCAGCGCAAGGGCGGTCCCTCTGACCTATCCCGTAAACCACAAACACTCAATCAGCACAAACTAATGTGCTGATTGAGAACATCACCTAGTTTCAGTATTGAACATGCAGGATCCAATAATTTTGGCTAATTATTTTTTTTTTGACTGTCAGTAATCAATAATACTACTATACTCTCTGGTACGACGCCTTACGCGCTTGGCTACGAAAGCCCCTAAGAAAGGGTTAAAAAAAATATTTGTGTGTGTAGTTTTTTTTTTGATAAAAATGGGAAGATGGCCAAAATGTACATATGTACTTCATGGAAATTTCACAATACTTGAACAAAGGATAGTCTACAGTATGTCCGCGAACACGAGGAAAAATGGACGAAGAATTGATAGCTGATTGAAAAAAATCTGCTTGTCGAAAAATTAGGAATTCATATAAGTATGCGTCTCAAAAATGCAAAAACATAAAATCAATCAAGAGCAAACATTAATTTTGTGGCTTTTTAACGTGAAATGATAAATGAAGAACTTGCTCCAAATTCAGTCCTTACTCTGATTCCGAACTTACTTAAGATAATTTGAATTCCGCATTTTACTACATTCATTTTATACCTGTACACTGTGTACCATTTTGGTCGAGACTGCCGGGTATCTCAGCTATTATTAAAGATAGATGCTATTATCAGCTATTAATAAAGATAGTGCTGTCATATCTCGTACACCATTTAACATAGAAAAAAGTAAAAACCGATTCTGATAGATATTTTTGCGTAGACACTAGCGTACTTGAAAAAAAATTGGATCACCGTTTATCAGTTACATCACAAAGTTCGTATTTTTTTAAATGGGACACCCTGTACTTTTTAACGTGAAATTATTTCATTTTTTTTTCTGATTATACTGATGCATCACACCTCATATATTTTTTAGGTTTTTGATATAAAATTAGAAAATATAGTTTTTAATTGTCTTCAATCTATACAGGGTGATTTTTAAGTTGGTACATTCCTTTTATCACTGTATAGAATGCAAGAAAATATGAAAAAAATTAAAATAAAACTACATATGTCCGAAAATGCTTTGTTTCCAAAATACAGGGTATTAGAGTTTTAAGAAAAAAAAATAAAAAATATAGATAAAATTAAAAAATACCTACTGGTAATGTAAGCTATTGACATGATTTTAATACAAATTAGACAAACACGAATTTTACATACAAAACACCATATCAGATTTTAGCGATGTTGCCATGCATCAAAATGGCTTTAATTTCTTTAAACGAAAAACGTTCGTCCTACGAAAAAATATCATAAGACAAAATCAACTCCAAAGTAAATGAGTATTAATAGCAATAATATTGAAATAAAAAAAACAGTTGCGTACTATTTTTTTCTTTGAAAAAATTCATTACAAATCTTGTTTGAACGCCACTGGTAGAAAATATTCAAAAACTTTTACATAAAAAAATGTATTTCAATGGTCAAAAGAAGTGTACAAATTTTGTGGAAATATCCGAAGTGGTAGAAAAGTTATGATAAAAAAGTCAATTTTTTATTAAAACTTTAACACCCTGTATCTCGGAAACGAAGCATTTCCGGACATAATTTTATTTGAAAAACTTTCCTATTTTCTTGCATTCTATAAAGTGTTAGAAGGAATGTAGCAACTTGAAAATCACCCTGTTTACTTGTCTAGTAAACATGCTTCATTAAATATACGCTTGGTGTTATAAATATATTTTATTTATAGCATCAAGCTTCAACCAAGGGAGTGTTCGGAGATTAAGATATACAAAAAATTCATAATTTTAATTTGGAAAAGTTGTAACGGTATGTGAGTTGTGGATGGCAGTTTGAACAATTGATATAAGGTTAATGGTCATTAGTTGGAATATACTTCATCAACATTATATTTATTAAAAAAGCTATTGTCCAATGTTGACATCTAAGATCTCAAAAAAATATAAAGTGTGATAGAACCGTATAATCAGAAAAAAATATGGAAGAATTTGACGTTGAAAATACAGGGTGTTCCATTAAAAAATACTGTCAGGACAATTTTCCCTTTTTTTCTTTGTCAAGTGGTGTGCGAGATATGACGCACTCAAGAGTGCAAACTCTCGTTTTCACCCTGTATCTAAAAAACGAAACGATAGTTTAGATACCCTGCAGTCTTGTCAAAAATGGGACACAGTGTACAGGGTGGTCCGTTGAGTATAGCGAACAGCCATATCCCGGAAACTATTTATCGTAGAGGCTTGCGACAAAAAAAAAATTAAAACGGCCAAGAATAAAACCTGAAAAATATTTTCAAGTTTCTGAAATGGTCGCTAAGGGACGTAACAACCCACACCAAGTAGAAAAAAAACATTTTTATAGAATTTCACCCAACGAACATTTATCGATTATATCATTTTCATATTTACTGACTATAAACCTACACTTTTTGTCCAAAACGCTTTTTTCTGTCTATCAAAATAAAGCGGTGGGGGAAGTTCAATTGTTTTTTAAACAAACGGATATTTTTCCCGTGTCGCTTGACCGATTTTAACGAACTTGGGCTCATATGAAAGAGCATTGTCTGCACTACAAACTGCTTATTTGCTTTTGAATCTGTGACCTTTGCCGTCGCCGCTAGATGGCATTAACGTAAATGGTAGCATATTTTTGGGTCTTTTGCAAAAACATCAAATGTGATGGTATGTTCATTTTTATATATTTTGAAAGAGTATACATTTTTCTTTCAAAAAATTAAAAAGGAAAAAATTCAATCTTGTGTGTGTTTTTTTGTAATTTTCTAATAAAAAAAATGTATTTCCTTTCAAAATATATAGAAATAGATAAACCATTACATTTGATTTTTTAGGAAAAAACTCAAAAATATGCTAGTGAACGCCATCTACTGGCGACGACGAAGGTCACAAATTCAAATAAGCATTTTGTAATGCAGATTATGCTCTTTCATATGAACCCAAGTTCGGTTAAATCGGTAAGCAAAACGGGAGAAATCTCTGTTTGTTTTAAAAAACAATTGAACTTCCCCCATTGCTTTATTTTCATAGACAGAAAAAAGCGTTTTTGACAAAAAGTGTAGATTTATAGTCAGTAAATATGAAAATGATATCATCGATTTATTTTCATTGAGCAAAATTCTATTAAAATCCTATTTTTCCACTTAGTGTTGTTACGCCCCCTAGCGACCAATTCAGAAACTTGACGGGGTTTTCCAGGTTTTTCTTTTGACCGTTGGGGTTTTTTGCCGCAAGCCTCTACGAAGAATAGTTTCCGGGATATGGCCGCTCGCTATCCTTAACTGCTCACCCTTTACATTATCACTGGTTGTCGTTATATTAAGGTAATGAAAGTAATAATATGTAATGTAAAGGTTGCAAAATGCCACATTGGAAAAAAATTGAACAAATTACCATTTTTTTTTTCAATTGCATAAATTCAAATTTTCTCCAGTAAGTTCGGAATCAGAGTTAGGACTAAATTTGGAACAAATTTTGAAGTCATTATTTCACGTTAAATGGTCAAAAAATGACTTTTTCGTATCTTTCAATTTTTGGTTCATTTGTCCTTCTGTTGACCGAATCCAGGGGCGTATTGGAAATGCCTAAGCGTTACAGAGAACCTCCGATAAATCAGAGCTTCTGATTCGTCAATCTTTTTCGCGGTTAATTTGAAAGAGGCATCTACATCGAATAATAATATTGTTTTGATTTTCTCTATGGTAAAAAAACAATTAATTAAAAGAAAAATGTGAAATGGAGATATTGAAAAATATTGCAATATTTTACAACACTCATTGGAGAGAGTATTGCGAGGAGTATTGTGATCGTGTGAAAATTATTGAAAACAAAAAATAGTTTGTCTTGTCTTGAATATCTATGTAGGTACCACATCATAAAAAAATATTTCTCGGTAAATTTTTGTCTGGAATCGTCAAAAAAACAAAAGAGCCCGCAAGAAATATGTTTTCAACATTTCTAGTTTATTGAAAATATGTTTGACATTTTGATGTAGGTATGAAACTTGTTGAAAGAATACAATAATTCACATTAGTGATATTTTTGGTAACGGTATACAAAACGGTTTTTTCATATTATAATATCATTATACCTACTCAATTATGTTTTTCTATGTATACAGAGTACGAAATAATCATTAAAGTATAAATATTATTTTCAAAAATTAAGTTTCGTCAGACAAAAACTAATCGAACCAAAGCTGAACCAATCTCAAAACTAACCTGATAAACAAGCCATTTCTCCTCAAATTCCGTGAAATTATTTATTCGTTTACAAATGTTTTGGTTTTTGCGCAGGATAATCCATGCTTCTTATACCTTCTGAAGAACTTAAGCAATAACAGACTTACGGTCATGGACAAAAGTATGGAAATATTTTTAATTCGAGAATATTTCGAGTACGCCTCTTATACAACAATGAATGGTGTCGTGTATTTTACATGTCTGTTCAGATGTGAAATATTTTTACCATAGACGTATAACCAAGGATAGACCAAACCACCCATTCATAAATTGCGTTTTCGGCCGATCAATCATCAAATTTTAAGAAAAGTTGTTTCGAAGTCTCAGGCAACATCGCATTTCAATATCGCGCATGTTGAGTGGGTGTGGCCATCGAAGTTCACAGAGAAGTAGGCAATTTTTAGTGTTTCGATCATTTATTTTGTTCTATTCAATGATGGTAGAATTTATGACCTGATAATTTTTTCAGTTTAAAATCGAAGAGTACCTTAATTCTTTCTCAGTTTTGGTTCTGGTACGGGAGTTTCGGATCAATTACGTGCCTGTCGTATATTTTGAGAAAAACGCCATAGAATGAACTTGTCAGATATTTCTAATTTCGAATAATATGTTTTCCAATTTTCATTTCTTTCCTGAAATTTCTATTTTTACTTTCCTCAGGAAGGAATTTATTGTAATCATGTAAAAATTACTTCTCCAGATTCTTATTTTTTTACACGTTTTGAGGTTTCTACACTGTGCGCCAAATTAAGTTAGAACCTGATTTGACGCTTGATAACTTTTTTGTTTGTTCATGGATTTTGATGATTTTTGGATATGATATTGGTCAATATGTTCTGATTATTACCCTAAAATTGAGCTTCCGAATTTTACCCAGGACCGGACTTAAAACATTTCTATGGGTGGGTTTTTGCAACGAGCTTAAATGCACCCACTTCATAGAAACGTTTTAAGTCCGGTTCTGGCTAAAATTCGGAAGCTCAATTTAAGGGTAATAATCAGAACATATTGACCAATATCATAACCAAAAATCATCAAAATCCATAAACAAACAAAAAAGTTATCAAGCGTCATATTAGGTTCTAACTTAATATGGCCCACAGTGTAGAGATCAAAAATGACATTCACTTCAATCGTTCTGTCTGTTGTCGAACTAGCTCTCAAAGGCTTTGACCAATTGAGTCCAAATATGGTACATACCAAGAGACTTTCGTTGGGCAAAAACGTCAAATGCGAAGGAATTGAAATGGACTAAAAAAGAGTTTATTGACAAGGAAACATTTCCATTTGAAAATAACATGGCTTGTTGAGTATCATCAGTGCTGCCACATGAATAACTTGAAAATGCCCGATCAAAAATGACAAAATACCCACTTTTACCCACACAATAGGGAATGTCCATGTGACGTCATTTGACAGTCGCTCTGAGGTAAAACGAATTATTTGCTTGAAATTATCATTTGGCGTAAGCGTGACTTTGAGCACAAATCAGATTTAGATGTTACCATATGACCCCATTTAGCAAGCGGAAATTTGACAGTTCCACTTCGAAGTGAAATTCAATGTTAACCTTACATTATGCAAGCAGTGAACTGTCAACAGTGTCAACTGTCCATGACAAATTTTGAAAAGTCATGTCAGAAAGGGTGGAAAGTGGAAAGCAAAGTGGAGGTGGTTCTTTTTTTCGCAACATTGTTAGAGGCTGTCTCTTTGTTGAAGATCAGCAACATCTGCTGCGTTTGTTCTCAGGCAAATTTGAAATCTCAATGGAATTTCGCGAAATACCCGATTTTACCCTCATAAATATTTTACCCATGGGTATTACCAAAATACCCGCAAACGGCAACACTGGGTATCATATTACAGGAAAATTACTGAATATTATTAAAAATATATTGGGGTAGCAAAACTGAAGAAGAAAAGGTTATGTCAAGAAAATACCACTTGTGGGGTATCATAATAAAGGAAAGTGAGTATAGATCATAGACGTATAATCCGTGGTTATATCGCTTGGGAAATTTCATAATGGAGGAATCTTCTTCAAGACACATTTTCAAAATTTCAATAGGAAAGATTGGGATTGCGAGACAGGGTGAAAAACAAAGTGCGGTAATATTTTTTTTCGAAATATTTCTTATTCAAGAAAATGCGATGAAAAAGGTGATTCCTTTCATAGAGAAATTCAAAATGAAAGGTAGATGGAGGATTTGTGTGAAGTGGCTTCACAGTTTTTTTGTTTCACATAAAAAAACAAGCGTTTAGTTAAAATTAAAAAGTTGATGGCCATACCAAAATGCTCACATTTACGAATACTTTCTTGGAATAAAAAAGGATCCTTGAAATCCAATTTGAATACGTTCCATGAGTCATTATGTAACCTATTTCCAGAATAACTCTCTCAAATGTGTAGGATCCATAGACGTATAATAATTGTTAACCTACAATAATAAAACTACTCTACAAATAATGTATTCTTTATTCGCCTCTAAGATGTACAGTTTTTGTATTAACACTCCTAATTCTATTGCGTTTGAGGATACTTAACGCTAAGAAACCCTTAACTTGACAATTTTGGGCCATGAGGATTTTAATATTTTTATCATTTCAACTCAAGGGACGCTACTGATGGCAGCCATCCAACTAATCGATATCTGTTTGACGTTTGAAATAAACATGTTTGCTTACCTATGAAAAGATAGATTATCTCCCGAAAAAATAGTCTTTTGGCACACAACACACTTCATCACTATAAAAAAGTTCAACACAACACAAAATATCTCCACAAAACGTTCAAAGTAAGGCAAAAGACCGGAATATTCGCAAACAAGCTATTCAGTAACGCCATGCAACGCTGTACTCTGAAGATGAATGAGATCGTGAACGAAAACCCACTACCTGAGGAGAGTGTTGCCGGCTTGTCGAAATAGCAAATTGAATCGAAAATAACATCATGTCTTTCCAGGTTTTGTGCCCTGGATAATTTATGATCAAATAATGTTATTGATAAATGATAGCAATTTTCACAGTCTCTAGAATATTAAAGATAAAAATGGATGCGTAGTTTTACGCACATTATGCCTTAGAGCTTTATGGTTTTACGAGTGATTGAAACTTGGCATCATAGCTTGTCTATGGTCATAGGTGTATGATTTCGTTTTTTTTAAACATGTTGGGTCTATCCTTGGTTATACGTCTATGATTTCTACTTATTCAAATTTGTAGCTATATACATTCCTAGCCGCTTTCTTTCGTACTGATTCCCGAATCAAAACGCGTTTGGATCAAATAATCACGTGACAACGTAACATGCTCAAAAGAACGAATCATGTGACAATGAATCATGATGAGAAAAATCGATTCGAAAGAAAGCGGCTCCTGCCTTATCTTCATGTTTATGTTTATGTACTGGACAAAAGTATGGAAAGTTTATTTGTTGACGCATTTTTAAATATTCAAAATTATTCGATCAGTTTCGTTGTATCACTGTTGGGTTAGTATTCTTGCTCCACACCATAGTAACAATGGGCAAAAATAAGTATTTACCAGAAGAGTTGCGACTTCGAATTGTCGACTTGAAAAGACAGGGTTTGAAGCAATGTACTATTGCAAAAAATTTCGGCTTAAGCGAGGGTGTTTCAAAAATTAAAAAAAAATTGGTTAGTAAGAAACG
The DNA here is from genome assembly GCA_958502075.1 of Orchestes rusci. Lineage (NCBI taxonomy): Eukaryota > Metazoa > Arthropoda > Insecta > Coleoptera > Curculionidae > Orchestes > Orchestes rusci. Next base: position 58,803,922 of record OY293303.1, on the reverse strand, counting down.
TTGGCAATAAGCCAAAATCTGGTCGTCATCGAAAAATTACGGCATTTGTTGGAAAATGCATTAAAAAACTTTCGATAGCCAATCCGCAAAAGTCATCTGCCCAAATTAATGCGGCCGTCTGTGTACCATATTGCCCCATTTGCCATCCGGAGTTGTTTCACCGTTTCCTCTTCCCATCACTCCTCATTGTTACTAGGTGATTCGTGATTGTGCTGGTTATCTTAGTGGGTCCTTGGGGGTTTGAGTAGCTCCAGTTCCCGGTGTTGCTAAGTCTATATGCTCCTATTCTTGCTTCCATTTTGATATACATATCTAAAGTAGGTAGGTTAAGCATGGCCTCCATGGCAAGTGTTTTCATGGCTCCCGTTACACAGAGACATGCTAGCCTCTGAACTTTTGCAAGTTCCGTGGCTGCTTGTCGCTGCTCAATTTTCGGCCACCAGACAACATATCTGTAAGTAAGAGTGGGTCTTACCACGGTACGGTAGAGCCAGTGTACCATGCGCGGATTTATGCCCCAGTTCTTTCATATCGCTCTTTTTGTTGCCATCATTGTGGCTTTACCTTGATTGACTATTTTCTGTAGGTGTGAATTTCATGTGAGTTTGTCATCCATGATGATGCCTAGGTATTTGACTTCTCTCACCACCTGCAGTTCTTGTCCAAAGAATATGGGTTTGAATAATTCCGCTATATTCCTCTTTCTCGTAAAGCTGACCAGGGAGGTTTTCTCAGGATTGACCTTCAGGTTTACCTTCCTGCACCAATCTTCTACGATAGTCAGAGCTGTCTGCATCAGTTCTGATATTGTCTTGGCGTGTTTGCCAGTGATAAGTATTGCTACGTCATCGGCATAGCCTTGGGCATAAAATCCCTTGCTCCACTACTAGTTCATCTGCGACTAGGTTCCAGAGGAGAGGGGTTAAGACTCCACCCTGGGGGCAGCCTTTAGCTGCCTCTATAGTTACAGTTTTGTCAAGCATAGTTGCTTGAATTCTCCTACCTTTCAGCATGTTTCTCATCCACCTACAAACTGTGTCTTTAATTCCACGCCGGTTTATTGCGGTGGCCATTGAATTGAAGGAGGTATGATCAAATGCTCCTTCTATATCAAGGAATGCAGCTAGGGCAATTCTTTGGTTGTTCAGTGGTTGCTCTATTTTATGAACAAGTTCATGCAGAGGAAGTTTTGCTCCTGCACGAGTTCCTCTTAGCTTCCCTCACTTCTTTATTGTCTTTTGTCAGAGTATGGTGGTATTCATCCCATTCACCGGTTTTCTTGGCCACATTGAAGAGTCTGCGTGTTTCCCCTTTCATCTTGTCAAGTCTCTCGTTCCACCAGGTTGTGTCCTTGCATGAAGATCGCCGGATTAGCGGACAACTTTGATGGTAAGAGTGAATTAAGGCGTTTTGTAGTAGTTGTTCCGCTACCACCTCAACATCAAATTTTTTAAGCATACGTTCCTTGACCCCGCTCAACCCCGCCCCCAGCTCCTCCCGGTATTCAGCCCAGTTTGTTTTGCGTGGGTTGCTGTACATTTCTGACGGCTTGTCAATACTATTGATCTCCATCATATGGTCCGACAGGGATGGTTCGTCGGATACGCGCCATCGCTGGATACTGGGATTGATACGGGAGGTGGACAGAGTGACATCAATAACTTCCGACCGTATGCGGTTTGCAAAAGTGGGCTTGTTGCCCTTGTTGAGAATCTCCAAATCATGGGTTAGAATAAAATCCAAGAAAGACTCACCTCTTTTGTTGATATCGCTGCTCCCCCAGATGGTGTGATGGGAGTTGGCGTCCATACCTATTATACACTGTAGGTTTCTCAGCCCACAGTGATTCACTAGTTTCTCCAGGTCTTCCGATGGTGGGGGTCCGGGTGCAAAATCTGGGAGGCATTCCCCTATCCGCCACCTGGGGAGGCGCCCGATGGAGGACTAGCAAACCCACACGGGGATATTATGCCTTTATCAAAGTTTACTTAAATAATAATACACTCTAAAATAGAAGAAGCTAAATCTGAAGAAAAACACAAATTCGCATCCAATTCAACTAACAAGAAATACACTGGCGAGCATAAAATGTAGGTCACTTGTCACAAAAAAATTAGTTAATTGGAAAGAAAAATTAAAAACAATTAAAATTTCGAAATAATGGCTCTAATAGGCTGTGAAATGTTTCTCGAGTAATGTTATTTGTTATATTGTGTTATTTTTCATCATATTGTCACTTTTTTTATTGCAAGAGTGGCATAACATTGACCAGAGTGTAATCCTTAACTTGATCCAGAGTATGCCTTGTCGACTTCAAGTAGTCATTAATGCCAGGGGAGGTAATACACAAACCTACACATTTTTTTTTAGTTCCAAATAGCAGATAGCACTTCGTTCAAAAAGTGAAATTATTGTTTTTTTTTCTTAATAGACCCTAAAACCCAAAACAAAGTTTTTGATTCATTATTGAATATTAAATTTAGCTTACAGGATACAGCAGGACAATGGATTCACCGCCTACTAGACCAATTATATAAAAATTGAATCTATTTCCATTTTTTTTTTTTTTTTTTCAAGTGACCTAAATTTTTTGCTCGCCAGTGTAGATATCAGCGCTGAATAAAGAGTTAATTCTCCATTTACTGAACATTGTGGTATCGATTGGATTGTGAACACAAAAGTAAGGTTAACAGTTGGAAGAGGAATTTGAAACTGCCTTCATTCACGGGTAAGGCAAAGGCGTCTCCAATACGCCATCTGCGGACATTTATAGTAGATATTAAATTTTAAACTTTACAAAAATTACCCATTAAGAAATCATGAAAAACTGATCATTTTTGCGAAGATGAAAATTCTATAGCTAGACTATCCTTTGTCCAAATATTGTGGAATTTTCATTTACATTCATACATTTTGGCCCTCTTTCGAATGATCTAACCATTTGTATCAGGAACAAGTAAGTACAGGGACGAAAAAAAATAAATAAAAAACAATAATTTGAAATGCGTGGTTATAAAATTACGTTCTGAGCCTCACATGCTCCCATACAACTCATCACTAAATAACGGGCTGCTTATAATAAACCTTTTTCACAGGATAGAAAGAAGGCCGAAAACTTATCAAAACAATCAAAAGTAAGTCGCTTATTCGAAATTTTTCAATTTTTCAATTTTTCAAATCGAATAATGTGAATTAAGCCACGGGAAGACAGGACAGCGGGCGACAAGCGAGCAAGCGATTTTTAAGCAAGGCGATTTTCTGGCCATATATTCGCCTGCTCGCTAAGAATCGGTGTGGTTAAAATCCCTCGCTTTCCAGTCTGTCCGTGGCCTAATGCACTATGACTTTTTTTCTTTAAAAAAATGATCAAATTCAAGGTGGCTGCTATAATTTCTGCAACCACTGTATACACTACGCTGGTGAAAACGTGATAATTGAGATCCTGATTCGGTACATCCTATCAGGGATTTGTTGAAAGTGTCTTCTGCATCTTCATTTACTTACTCAAAAAATATACTTTTACCCTAGCACAATAATATCTGATAAGTAACCAATTATAAAAAAAAAATCATACAAAGATGTGTGAATACATTCTTGTTTTATCTCCGTGTCTTTATTAATGTGTATATATTTTAGGTTACTAATTGGTTTATCACCAGCTCCAGAGGATAGAGAGATGCTAACGGAGGTTGAAGGAATGCTAAAACCACTGAGAGATGAGCTATGTAAGTACGTCGATGTATATGGTGATTCACTATATATTCTATCTAACTCATTTTATACAGTGTACAAAATAATATATGTAAAAGTGGTTTGGTTTTTACAATTTTTTTTTTAAATGTGATCATGTCCTCAGTACCCAACCTTTGAATTTTAAATGGGACATTCTGTATTCTATTTAATTTTCGGATTGTACGCATTTTGGCTCAAATCTGTATAAGATAGATCTATCTTATCTTCGGCCGTTTTCAAGCTGTTGAGTTTTGCCTCATTTTTATTGCGATAATACAAAATGTGAGCTATTTAAAAATTAAAAGTAGCAGAAAATGCCAAACTTTCTCATAGTAACAGATCACCTTTGACAAAATGACAAGTCAGTGGTAAACATCAAAGCTGATTTCTGGTTTTGAGATTGATCACTTCAGTCAGTTCAAATAATTTTAAAACAATCAGATGGTTTCTCACATATTATCCAGTGATGCGAAGGGCAATTGAATTATTGTCTAGTATGTAAGATATTTCTGTGGAAAATTAATAAAAAAAGGTAATGATACAGAAAAGATTCATTGCATCTCTTTTATATCAGATTTTTAAACATACATACAGGGTGTTCCGCATAAGAACCGACTTAGAGCAGGTGCATGTGGGGGAACCCAAAATATACCAAGTTGCGCCCCCAAGAAGTTATTCGCCTTACAAGTGAGGTTTTAAAGTTTGGAAAAATTCAATATATCATACGTTGTAAGTGTACCAAGAGCATTTATCGAAAGTAATTGGGGTTCAATTGAGACGTTCTGAGGGGTTGATAAAATATGATGCACCCTTAAAATAAGAGTGTACTTTTTAACCCGTTGGCGGACTTGAAAAATTATTATTCTATTTTATGGGGCATTTAGTTGTGAAACTTTTTTTGCTCTTGTTATTTAAAAAAAAACCGTTTTCAGCAAAATCCCAAGGAACTGAAAACACGTATTGTAGCTGTCATATTCAAAATCCTTGAAAATACCAACGTTGACTATGAAATTTAATGTCAGACTCTGCGATAAGGTAAAAAGTTAAAATAACAATTATTTCATAGAAAAGTAGCAATTTTAACAATACAAATAACATACAATTAGCACTGAGAAGTTAGAAATTGTTCAAAAGGATCACCAAAATGTTAGTTGTTTCTAATGAGTGTGCGTTTATCTGTAATTCGATTCCACAGTGCGACTCGATAAGCAACTGACGAGGAACACCCAAATAATTTTGACAGTCCCTGAAAAAAAAAGCCCGTCTGAGGTCTGGTGATCGTGGAGGCCAAAGTTGTAAACAATGATTTCCTCTTCCAATCCATTTATTTGGATACAGATGGTTTAAAGTCTCTGACATTATTATAAAAATGTGCATAGACTAATGTTCCAGTCTTAGTTGAAGACTGTGCCACCTTGTCAGGTAGATCTGGAAAGGTGTTCTGAAGAAACTACAAATTAATAGAGCACTTAAGACTGATCAATCAAACGGATTCATCATTATAATTAAATGACATACTTTCTGTATGGTCAAGTCTAACGTTTTAAAAATATATAAAATTCTACGAAAGCATTAGCATTATTGCCCTTAAAAATTGTAAAAAACCAGCATCAGCGTCAATTATATGCATCCTAAGCTTTGAAGTAAAGGGCATATAACCGACCAACGTGTACAAAATTTGGAGCTTCTAAGTCCAAGTATGATCGAGATCTTGAATTCTTTCGAAATTTAATACCTCCCTTGCGAGGCGCATAACTTCTTAGGGCTTTTTCAGACGGTGCGGTTACGATGCATTTTACCATTTGCGCAACAATGTCAAAATCTAGATATGTAGTGGACAGTTCTCACATTATGCGGCTGCGACAAAAAATATCGCATGCTAATTGCGGCAATTTCTAGCATCGCGAAACACTGCGATCGTTGGTCAGATATCACATGTTATTTTGCCGCGCGGTATTTGACCAAGCACTAAAATAAATGCTTTTTTTTCAGACGTGTCGCTGCTAGTTGCGTTTTTTTTTAAAGAAGAGTGTCTCCGGTTGCCAGTTGAATGTAAATAATGTTTTTGTCAGTCTGTCTGGAGTCTTCAGCTTTATTGGTAGTATTTATTTCTGTTTGTGCTGGTCAAAATGTCTTCTATCAATCATAATTTCAACTTCACCTTATGACATGCGAAGATCATCTGAACACAAAAACCATACCACTGGCAACATTGGCTCAATATTTTTATGTTTCAATGGCTTGGAAGAAAACGTTATCGCATTGTGTGAAACACTTCTGCGGATGCGATGCGATATACCGCTAACGGAAAAACGCGTCGCTACCGCAACGTCTCAAAGAGGCCTTAGTGTAAGTTCACACAGAAAGCTATGCGATGCGATGCTATGCGATGCGTCGCGTTTACTTTAAACTCATAAATTTTGATGGGGATGTTCAGAAAGCGCGCGAGTTCGTGCGACGCTTTGATATGCTATGCGATGCGATATAGCGCGTCGGTTTGATTTTCAAACATGTTTGTTGTTAATCGCCCGTGTCGCCAGTCATCGCTTGTCTTCCGGGATGAACGTAGAAAAATTAATAAACGAAGTGCGGTTGCGCCCTCCGGTATGGGAGCAAAAAAGTAAAGATCACAAAGTTGACAAATTGTGGATGGAAATAGCTGTAGAATTGAATGTTACGAGGAAGTGGATCATTTTAGTGTGACTTTATTTTGTAATAATATGAATAATAGGAAAATCTAGATAAATCATTTCTTTAACAAAACGTATCTTAAAAGCGAATTCTCTAATAATATCAAGTTTCTTTGCTGCATCCATGGTGCTTGTTGCTCATCAAACTACTAACTAAATATGATTTTCAAAGCTTTCTGTTTAAACACGATCAAAATATAGCAAGCGATAAAGGCATAGCATTGCATCGCATAGCATCGCCCAACGCTAAATAGCTTTCTGTGTGAACTTACACTTAGGGGTGCAGCTTAGGATATAGGTAAGTTGCGTTAAATGTTGATATTTTGGGTTCCCCTACATGTTCCTGCTCTGTGTCGGTTCTTATGCGGGACACCCTGTAGATCATTGGCTTGATAATTTTGATTATACATAGTTTAAAACCATAAGTCTTCGAAGTAAATAAACTACACGTGATCAGGGACAGCGAAACGATTTAGCAGATCAAATGTGTTGGTTTATTTCACCCGGGTCTAGTATCTTGGCATTTTCGAGGGTTGTCGAAAAATAACTTTCAAATAATGTGTGCAATTTCCAATGCTTTTCACTGTACGTAGGGAGGACTTGGTATTTGATTTGAACATCAAGATGGTTTAGGAAAAAAAAAACAAATAAAATATTGATAGAAAATAAAAAAATGAAAAAAAAAAAAAAAAAGTCTGTGTTGTTAATATGTAGGTTTTATGGGGTATATGACCAGCGGCAGAAAAAAAACTAAAAAAATAAAAAAAATTAAAAAAATACATAAATTAAAAAAAATTCAAAAAAAATGTGTTGTTACTATGTAGGTTCTATGGGGTATACGGCCAGCGGGAGGAAAACAAATAAAACATAAAAAAAATGAATTTAAAAGAAATAAAAAAAATCAGTGTTATTATTATCTAATATACAGTGTGTTTATTAATTGAATCCCGATACTTAGGGGTGATAATCTTTGGATGATTTTGGGACAAAAAGTTCATATGGACATGGATCCGCAAAGCCTAGATTTTAGATACAGGGTGTTGAAATTTAAAAAAAATAAATAATAATAATGGATTACTATTATTATTATTATTTTTAATAATATCTTTATTTAGCATAATGCTACAATAACTACAACATGTTAACAAAAATAAGTTCATAGTGGTAAATAATCAGTATAAAATTAAAATAAATAAAATAAACACTAATAAAATGGGACATAAATTGTAAAGGAACGAGCTAGTACAACATAACAACTCAGCAACATGGCTTAACAACGACGACATTGTACATTCTAAAAGTTCTGGACAACATAATTCCTAATCAGTCTTTTAAATATTAAAATATTATCACAGTCTTTTCCGCTTGGTGGCAGTCTGTTGAACTGACTAAGTCCCCTGTACAAAACCGAACAACACATTTGACTTGTATGACAGTTGCTGACTAGAATGAAATCCTGCCAATTTCTAGTTTCATAATTATGAACATTTTCAAAAATCGTTGTTCTTTCACAAATATAATTAGGAACTTTTTTATTTCTTATTTTGAATATGAATACAAACACATTGAACGCCACTTTCTGTTAGACTGACAACATATTCAGAACACTTAACATTGACCTTACTGGTGTGTATCTATTACACTTAAGTTTAACACGCATGGCTCTATTCTGAATTACTTGGAACTTATGTATCACAGTTTTTGGAAGAGTATAGAAAATAGTGGAGCAGAATTCCAAATGAGGGGCAACAATGCTATTATATATTAATATTTTTGTTTCCATCGATAAATGTTTTCCTATCCTAGACAAAAAACCTTCCTTTTTAGAAAACTTTCTCATGATGTACTCTGCATGAGGTCTGAATGTCAGATTTGCATCCAGAATATCTCCAAGATATTTAATCTCAGTCTGATGTTGGATTCTATTATTATGTATATGAATATTTAAGCGGCTGACATCGCTTTTGGACAAATTACACTTTAAAAAAAAAACACAAAATTTCGATTTTTCCACATTAGAGCTTGTTCCTTGACAACGACCTCCAGAAGTTTTTCGGGAACAGGAACTTCATTCATCGGCCTAAATTCACCGCTCTGCTTGGCATCTGGAACCTTTGGTATCGGAGTCACAGTAGAACACTTCCAGGTCTCTGGGAATACGCCATATGTTAATGATGTATTGACAATATCGAGAATTCGGTTGCCTACTACTTGGAATACATCCTTGAACACAGTGGTGGAAATACCAGAGTCTCCTCCTACATTCTTCATAGCACTCACATGTTTTCTCAGCTCTGACATCGACACCCTCCGGAATTGTGGTAGTTGACACGTGTAGTCACCGAGATATTTCAGAGACTCTTCTATGTTGCTGTTCGTTTGGATGGTAGAAACTATTGAATCAATACTATCTAGAAAATATTTGTTGAACTTTCCAGAAATAGCCGATCCTTTTCCAACTGGTACGTCATCAAACAATATAAGATTTGGAACCTTGGGCTTTTTCTCAGGTAGAAGAGTTTTGAGATTTCTCCACAATTCAAATGGATTTCTCTTATTTTTATCAATGGCTGTCCTGAAGTATTTTTCTTTTTCGATCTTGATTTCAGCTATTATCCTATTCCTGACTATTTTGTATTCATTCCATACAGTTTCACTTTTGTCAATTATTGCTCTCTTATATAAATAATCTCGGTGCCTCATCATGTTTCTTATTTCCTCAGAAATCCATTTCTTATTCGCGTACTTATGACTAACAGTTATGGTTATTTTTGGGCATATTCTATCCAAAATCCCAGTAACATCTAGAATGAATAGCTTTGCCAACACATTCACATCAGTAACGCTACCATTCCATTCAGTATCCATAAGTTCATTCTGTAGCAAGTTTACATCATAATCCCTCATACTCCTCTTCGAAATAGTCATAGCATGATTCCCAATAGTCTTCAAATCAACATTCAATGAGATAATACTATGATCACTGATCTTAGGTGTGTGGTGGATTTTGTGCTCGATATGTTTGTTATTTGTAATTATGTAATCAATCAAAGTTTGACTAACATTCGTCACTCTGGTTGGTTTGTCTACAATCTTGTTGAAACCATGTTGTCTAATCGATTTTGAAACTTTTTTCCCATAGAAAGATGACTTAAGCAGATCGAAGTTGAAGTCTCCCATTATTACGTTGATTCCTCCAAAATCCCCAATCCGATCCAAATAGTCATCAAAATAGTGTACGAACCGTCCGTTTTCAGTATAAGGGGGATGATAAAGTACTGTATATAAATAGTCCGAATATTGTTCACTTATTTCAATAGACAGCAACCATACATAATTATCTATACACCTGTTTAAAATGATTTTGTACTCAGCCATTTTTAATTAAAGCCATAACGAATTGGTAACCATCAACATTGAGTTCACTGTCACAAACGTCCGACGAGACATGAGTCTCACTCAAGAACACTAAACGTTGGTTAAAGTCATTCAAAAATATCACAATGTTGTCCATGTTGTTTGAAAAGCCCTGGCAAATAAAATATACAATATCACAGTTTGATTAATTATCACAGTCTAATTGCTATTTAAAATAAATATTTGTTCGTCTGGATGCCTTCAATGCGTTTATAAGTTTCACAATTATTGATGTCCCAGCTGGTGTGATCGCATTTTAAATCAAGCCCATATTTTTCATTGGAAACGATACAATTTTTACATTTATTAATCGCACTCTCACAATCTTTGGTATCGTTTTCATCACTACATTTTCCACATACTTTTTTGTCTTTACAATCTTTTTTGAAATGTCCATTTTTGCAACAATTAAAACATCTTACTATCCCATAATCATTGAACACTCGGCAACGATTCCAACCAATGTTCAGCTTTTCACGATTTATGAAATATTTGTATGATGCTGCATCGACTTCCAGGACTAAATTGAATTTTCTAATTTGAACACTTGTTTTGCGAATCACTTTCATGTTCATTTCGTTGTTGAAATTTAGCTCGTTTTGTCGCTTAACTTTCTCAACAAATTCATGGTCACTTGTTGTTTGCTCATTTTCATTGATCCCCACTACCTTTATACGATGATTCAAGGCTTTGGGCTTCTCCACTTCATATTCTGTTCCAAGTTTTTCTTGAATCTTCAATTTGATCTGATCAATTCCCTTTTCAGCATCGCAGTTAATAATCAAATCTCCCTTTTTAGTGATTCGGCCCATAGTTAGTCCTGCTCTCAACTTAGTTGGATTCACTTTATTCCTGAGGTCTTCTTTAATTTTTTGTGGGTCTTTTGGCCATCCTTTTGCTTAACAACAAAAATTTTGCTTCCCAATTTGGTAACAGAAGCATAGGATGATTTGGTAGCATCTGATGGATCCGCTCGATTTTGTTGTAATTCCATCCTCAAAAGTTGAATTTCATCTTTCAATAATTTTATTTATATTATTTTTTAACTCACTATTCTCATAGAATAAACGATCCATTTTGTCATTTATGTCGCTATTACACATCCCTTGTCAACTCTACTCCTTTTCCTCGAATGTTCGTTTTTAGAACTCGTTTTATTCATTTCGTTGGACTTATCATCACACGATTTGCATTTCCAGCTTTGTTTACGCATGTGGAATCCACGCATATCCACCACACCTCGACATTTTCCATGGAAATACTCATTGCATATTGTACACTGGATAACAGTTTTTATGTCATCGAAAACTTCTTTGCAATCAAAACAGGCTGCATCGTTCACAGAAGGAATTTCGTTGCCCTCCATTACTATGAACTTGTTCGACACTCCGGTGTTTATTCGAGAGCGTTTTTGTCGTTACGCCTTATCAGTGTTTGATGTACATTTACATAAAAAATATCATTACTTTGATACTATTCTAGATATATTTTTGAAATTTGGTACACGTCTTCTATGCATCAATATGCATGAGAATGTTGGAGAGGGCGCCACTGATTTAAAAATATTGGAAGACACAGCAGGGTGTCAATGCCTCGGCAATGCAATTAAGTAGATTTTATTTTTTTAAGCGAAAACCATGCACCGGACGAAGAAAAATAAAGAGAACAAATTGGCTCAGAAATAAATAAAGATTTCAAAAATAATTTTTATTTTGAAAGGAAGCAGTGGCGTACAAGTTTTTTCTCAAAAAATATTGAGTGCAAAACCCGCTGGTTAAATTAATAAAATTGTTCGTACATCACAAAATGCATATTGATGCATAGAAGACGTGTACCAAATTTCATAAAGATATCTGGAATAGTCTCAAGGTAATTATAAAAAAATCATTTAGTTTTTAAAATTCCAACACCCTGTATCGTGAAAATTAGGCTCTTGCGGACTTATGTCCGTATGAACTTTTTGCCTTAGAATCATTCAAGGATTATCACCCTTAAGTATCGGTATTCAATTAATAAACACCCTGTATAAATGTGAAAGTCTGTGTTTCTTTCCCTAAGGCTTTTGAACCGTAGCACAGAGTTATCTGAAAATTTGCACAGTCATTAGTCTGTACCCAAAGATGGTTCAGGAAAAGAAAAATGAAAAAATAAAACATAAAAAATGGATAAAAATAAAAAAATGAAAAAATAAAAAAAAATACATAAATTGTAAAAGAATTTAAAAAAATGTGTTGTTATTATGTAGGTTCTATCGGGTATATGGCCAGCGGAAGAAAAAAAAATTAAACCTGAAAAAAATGAATTTAAAAGAAATGAAAAAATCTGTGTTATTATTTTCTTCTTATTATACAATAAATGTGAAAGTCTTTGTGTTTCTAACGTGAAGGCTTTATAACCGTGGCACAAAATTATCTGAAAAATTGCACAGTTATTAGCCTCTACCCAAAAATTGTTTGGAAAAAAAATGAAAAAATAAAAAAATAAAAAATAAACAAAAAAGACTGTGTTGTTAATATGTAGGTTCTATGGGGTATACGACCAGCGGGAGGAAAAAGAATGAAAAATAAAAAAAATACATAAATTGAAAATCTTAGATAAATGTGAAAGTCTGTGTGCTGTGTGTTTCTTTTCCTAAAATGTTTAAACCTTAGCACAGAATTATCTGAAAATTTGAACAGTTATTAGCCTCTACCCAAAGATGGTTTTGGAAAAAAAATGAAAAAAAAATTAAAAATGAAAAATTGTAAAAAAAAATTGTGTTGATAATATGTAGGTGTATATGTATGGGGTATACGATCAGCGCGAAGAAAAAAAATAAATAAATTGAAAAAAATAAAGAAAAATGTGTTGTTATTATGTAGGTTCTATGGGGTAGAAAAAAAATTAAAACATGAAAAAAATGAATTAATAAAAAACTGTGTTATTATTATCTTATTCATAAACTGGCATAAACCCGACGCGGGCGGTGCCGAGGGCCTAGGCTAGTTACAAATTTTAAACAAATATTTTGGCTTTCCTCATTAACAGCCCGTGTATAAACCAGAATAACAAGATCACATAAATGTGAACTGGTACTTCATGATACCGTATACATTCATATTTTGGCTGCAGCTTTTCTAGTAGCTATTTTTTTTTCCCGAATCGGTCTGTTTTTAATTAAATACCAAATTGTCGCCAATCGAAATGAAACACACTGTTGATTAAATTATCACCGGTTTACCAAGAGATCTTACAGCTCACTGTGTTCCTGCTCAACCGAATCCAAGAGGATCAATGACTATGAATCAAGTTAAGACTAGACGATCCGCTGCAATCGAAAAAGTGCAGGAATTGGAGAAGATTGTCGAAAATTGGGACTCCAGAGACTTAGGACAATGTTGCAATGAATTCATACGAGGTTTGTGTTATTTTGTTTTGGATCGTATCTAGTAATTCTCCTAATATAAAATAAATACCCTTCAGATGATATCTTGGTAAAAGTTAGTCAAAAAAGACTAACCGAGCGGCGAGTTTTTCTATTTGATGGTCTTATGGTTTTATGTAAAACCTCCACGTCCTCCAGAAGACAGAGCTCTGTACATCATACGCCTCATATGTGTAGATTGAAAGAACGATTTTTTATGCGAAAGGTAGGTATAACAATTATAATATAATATACTTCACATTTCGGAAATTGACTATCAACTTATTTCGGGTAACCTTCCATGCCCTAATCAAAGTTGCGTTTTTTCTCAAAAAACCCTGCATATTGTATGTCAATCACATAAAAAATAGATTTTGGAAAAACATTTTTTGTGTTGATTTGTTCTAAAGCATAACGATAACGAGATATATTTTTCTTTTTCCGTGAAAGTTTTATTACATACAGGTGATATGATTTGGTTTCTAGGCGGTGGGAGTGGAATAAAATCGATAAATTTCGAGTTTTGCTTGTTGTACAAGGCAGCTGGGTATTTGCTCCAGACAAATGAACTCCCTCTGTCCGAATTGATTAGAGAAGTTATATCTCTTCTCAATAAAAACCTCCACAAATGAACAATACAATCCTCCATATGAAATAGATAAAATTATACCGGTCTCGGTTGGTCAGAGTGTCAAATAGAACGAACGATGCCACAAACAAAATCTTCATAGTTCACTTAGTTTTTGATATACAGGGCAAAATTGAAAATCGTAAGGAAGAAATATTCACTTTTGAAAAAATCAAACAAGTTCTGGATAATAGTAGGCCATGGACTTCTCTTTATTAGATTTTTTTTTGTGGGGATCCCTGAAAAATAAGATAATTGTGAGAGAATATTAGATACTTACTTGATGACTTGCGTAATTCTACCAGAAGACAGATGGAGGAGGAGGATATTATTCAGTTACCACCCCTAATTATAATGAATGCCTTAAGGAGAATCAGAAAAACGCGTGAAATATACTTCGTTACATAAAAAGGAGAACACTCATTTATCTTCCATAAGGTTCAATGTAAACATGCTCTGATACAAAGTATCCCCCTTGAAAAAGAAGTTATCATGTCAACTGAAAAATTAAAGTGTTCAAAACAATAATAAATTGATTTTAATAAACACGTTTATTATTCCAAACCCATATGTACATAATTCCTACTTACTATTATTTTCTTAAATTTATTGGAACAAAAGGCCACATATGCAGCTACCCTCACAATCGAGGGTGCTGTTGAAGGCTGCTCAATAAGGAGAAAAAAAACAGCAAGTATCTCCCTTGAAAAAGAAGTTATCATGTCAACTGAAAAATTAAAGTGTTCAAAATAATAATAATTTGATAATAATAAACACGTTTATTATTTCAACCCCATAAGTACATAATTCCTACTTACTATTATTTTCTTAAATCTATTGGAATAAAAGGCCATGTATGCAGCTTCCCTCGCAATCGAGGGTGCTGTTGAAGCCTGCTTAATTAGGAGGAAAAAAAAACAGCAATCAATGACTAACTAACTAATCCACTAGGTGGATCATATTAAAATCATTATTCAAAATAAATGCGGTGAAGGGGAGGAGGGAGAGGAAAGGGGAGTTATGCGTTGTGGTCATGTTTGTGCAAGTAACATATTTTTGAATTGTTTTCTGAAAGATATTATAACTGAAAGGGAACAATTGGTAATCTTATATGTATTCATCAGGAATGCGCTCTGTTATGTAAAGCTATTTTTAAAATATTTTTTTTTATAATAAGGTATTGTCAATAAATGCTGTCTACGTATATTTATGTTATGTACGTCGGTCCGGAACGTTAGTTTTTGGCGAAGATAAGGTGGACATTTGAATTTGATCACTTTATAGAAAAGACAAATCGAGTGCAATGTGCGGCGTTCAATCATAGAGAGCCACTCAAGTTCACGAAGTTTGTGGGAAACTGGCTGTCTACGCCTTATTCCATAAATCAGCCTTATACAGGAGTTTTGAACCTTTTGAATGCTTCTAAATGAATCCAGCTACAATCAATCCAGTACCAATGTCGTCTGAAAAGAGGGGGTACCTTGCGTTAGATCTGGTAGTTCTAACTTTTTGCTGACTTGTTTATGATGTTGGTCCAATGAATAATCCAAGTTTTCGACCTCGAGCGCCGAACGAAAAATTGTTAAATTTCAAAAAAAAAAAAAAATCTCTACCTTCTACCCAGTTTTTGTCAATTTTAACCTTGAACAACTAAGTTTTCGACTATAACTATGAAACACTTTTTTTAAAGTAGACTAAATTTGCTACAATTTGGGATCAGAATCGCTCGATTCGTTCATTTATGGTTGTAAAAGTTGTGAAATATATACTCCATTTTAAAAAATGCAATAAAATGAGTATTCATATTTCGTTCAATTGAGCATAATCTTATCATTATTAAGTTCGATTTGTTTCAATAGCCTAGTTTACAACGACAACTTGGTTCGCGGTCCAAGTACAGGGTGATTCATTTTTAGGGACAGGGTGCCAGTTCTCGTGAACTATTCATCGTAGAGACTTGCGGCAAAAAATGTTATCACTAAAACGGCCAAGAGAAAAACCTGGAAAATATTTTCAAGTTTCTGGAATGGTCGCTAGGGGGGTAACAACCAACACCAAGTAGAAAAATATGCTTTTATGGAATTTTGTCCAATGAAAATATATCGATGAGCTCATTTTCGGATTTACTGACTATTTACCTACACTTTTTGTCTAAAACGTTTTTTCTATCTATCATAATAAAGTGGTGGGGGAAGTTCAATTGTTTTATTAAACAAACGGAGATTTCTCCCGTTTCGCTTGACCGATTTAAACGAGCTTGGGCTCATATGAAAGAGCATGATCTGCACTTCAAAAAACTTTTTTGGTTTTGAATTTTTGACTTTCGCCGTCGCCGCTAGATGGCGTTAACTGAAATGGTAGCATGTGAGTTTTTTCCAAAAAAATCAAATGTAATGGTATAGTCATTTTTATATATTTTAAAAGGGGATACATTTTTCTAAAAAAAAAACAAAAAAATTAATGATTTTTTTTTGTTTTTTTTTTTTAAATTTTATTTAATTTTTTTTTTTTTTATAGGAAAATGTATCCCCTTTTAAAATATATGAAAATTGATATATCATTACATTTGTTTTTTTTGGAAAAAACTCAAAAATATGCTACCATTTCAGTCAACGCCATCTAGCGGCGACGGCGAATGTCACAAATTAAAAAGCAAATCAGCATTTTATGGCGCAGACTTTTCTCTTTCATATGAGCCCAAGTTCGTTAAAATCGGCCAAGCGAAACGGGAGAAATCTCAGTTTGTTTAATAAAACAATTGTACTGCCCCCACCACTTTATTATGATAGATGAAAAAAACGTTTTAGACAAAAAGTGTAGGTAAATAGTCAGTTAATTCGGAGACGAGCTCATCGATATATTTTCATTGGACAAAATTCCATAAAAATCATATTTTTCTACTTGGTGTTGGTTGTTACGCCCCCTAGCGACCATTCCAGAAACTTGAAAATATTTTCCAGGTTTTTCTCTTGGCCGTTTTAGTAATAAGATTTTTTGCCGCAAGCCTCTACGATGAATAGTTTACGAGAACTGGCACCCTGTCGCTGAAAATGAATCACCCTGTACAGTTGCGGACCACCGCTCTTGGTTCGGTATTCGCCAGCAGGTGTACCGAACTAAATTTGGCTCGATCTCGATCAAAATTATGAGGTTATGTTGATTGTGATTTTTGTGGATTGTGTTGTGATTTCGTTGGTTCTGAGCTTGTAAGGCAATCTCAGCGTACTTACTTATGTTTTTTTTGGTTACGAATTGTGTTGATAGATAATTTCGACATTTGACGGATTGCGCGCGTACTCATTTAGTTCACGCATTTTTTTTTTTTTTTTTTTCTTGTTCAGGGGTTCCGGCTCCAAGGAGAGGAATCTGAAACCAGACACTCTATGGTCTAGACACTCTATGGTCCGAGACCATAGAGTAGTGTGGGGTTCTACCTACTAAACCTCTCCTCCGCATTAGGACGTCAGGGATAAGCCCTTTGGTGTCCCAATCTCTCACTTAAGTCTAGCTCTTTGGTACCGGGTTACCTTCCGAAGGCCTCTTGGTCACAGGGTAGGATCGCGGCAAAACTCGTCCTACCCGTGGTTCTCCGCACTAGTGGTTACGAAAAAGAAAAGAGAATAGAATAAAAAGGGGTAACAATCTGGAGCCACTACCAGAGGTGAGTACACGGTTGCGACGTGTTTGTCCTACCTCCGCTCTCGCTGTGGTGAACTCTAGACCGTTGTCTAGTTGTTTTGTGCAGCCTGAAAGGCTTGCACTCTTTTCTTGACTTCTGCGTCGACGCGAGACTCAAACGCAGCTTGGGCTCTCTTTGACCAAAAAGCGTATGCTTTTGTCTTCTCTTCCCCTTTTTTGGGGTTCGTTCTGCCCATGTACGATGGGCAGCCACGCCAGCTTGCGGGGTAGCCTTTCCCCCCGCGAACCACGCAGCTCGCGTTGCGTTCACCGCTTGCGATTCTCTCGAGCGTGCAGTCTCTGCTGCTGTGTGCACCAGCACACTTGACGCAGCGATGTGCATGGTGACACCTGCTTTGGGTGTGACCTCATCGCTGGCACCGGAAACACTGCCGTGGTTCCGGTGACTTCTTTTTGAGTTCCACCTTGATATCGACGCCGAGCGGCTCTTTGATCTCAAAGATCCGCCTAGCGTCGGTTTTCACCAACACTAGGGGCATGACTTGCTAGTCATGCGGAGCGGCACAGGATCGATGCCAAAGCGGGTAGGGAGCTCTGACTGTCTCTAGGTCTGCGTTGGCAGGTAGTCCGCGAATGACTACCTGCAACGAACGCTCTTCTGGTCGAGGGAAGGTGTGATAGTCAGCTGCCATCTCATCCAGAACGGTCTGGATGTCTTTGTGATCATCCAGTGAAGCTGGAATGATCCTCCCGTCGTCCCCCACAACGGAAGCCTTTGCATACGATATGCCGGCTGCTTGGAGCTTTGCACGCAGCTCACTCCACAAGCGGCTTCCCTCTAAAAATATAGCGGTAGCCCTCTTGGAAGCTGCTGCGGCAAAGTCCGTCGCGGTCGCGGGTGGGGGTACGAGCGGGACGTGTCCCGAACGTTCGTCGTCGAGGGTCGGTACCGTGGCACCGGTGCCTCCTCTGCTGGGGGGGGCGAGGCGACATTTCTCCGGACATGCTTGCCCTTAGGCGAGCCGTCCGGAGACATGCCGTCACTGCCCCCAGCTTTTCTTTCAACTCCAGCATGGGGATCAACCTCCATGTCAACCTCAGAGACATAGTTCTTTGACCCCGATACCTTCGTTTTCGTCTTCTTTGCCGGCAAGGGGGGAAACGCGTCCTTCTCTCTTCCCGAGGCCGACGTTTGAACGTCCCCCACTTTAGGGGGGTCCGGGCGTTTCGCGATCACCTGTACCTCCTCCTTTGAAGAAGGTGAAGGGACAGGTGAGTCTCTAATAGTCTGTTCCGTTCGCATCTTTGAAGTATGCTTCCCCTCCACCTTTGAAGAAGGTGAGGGCGCAGCCTTCTGTCCCCCCTTCTTTGAAGAAGGGGGAGGGACAGCCTTCCTCTGAACCTCCACCTTTGAAGAAGAGAGGGGCAGAGGGAGCCTTCTTTTTTGGCTGGGATTTGAGTTCCTCAATCTCAAGCGTCAGAGGTAAGATAGACCTCCTAAGAACCGTCTCTTTCAGAGAAGAAAAAGAGGGATCAGGGAGAGCCATTCTCGGCGGCTGAGTCAAGCAATCTCATTTCGCAGCTCTTTGGTCGTGGAACGATAGCATGCAAGCATGCTATCTTTTCTTTCGCGTTCCTCTTGGTACTCGTCGCGTCTTTGTTCGAAGAGGGCGTCTAACTTCTCATAGCTCTGACGGGGCTGTTCATGAAATTTTGAGAGTTTTTTCAACTCTTTCGCTTAAGTTTTTGCATCCATTTTCTCAAGGACTAGTGCCTTGAAGAGGCCGGATGGTTGTGCGTTCCGCTTTTTTAAGGGACAGAAGGTTTTATTCAGAGGAGGATGAACCCCACCAAGCTCGATTGGTGACCTACTACCGCCGGTTTTACCCGATCAAGTAGGGGTTTCACAATCAAAAGAGCCTAATGAGGGAGCAAAGCCTGAGAGATTCGATTCACAGAGGTTTCACTGTTATATCAGTAACTCCCCTGGAAATAAAACCAAGCAGGTTAACTTTGCTCTTGGTTTTACCTTTCCAAGAACCCTTATAGACAAGCTATAGTGCAATAGGGTTTTACCAGCTCTGAAATAAACCTGAAACGTTATCAAAAGGGGAGAACGAACTCTTCTTGGTAAAAACGAAAGATTCAGGGTACGGGTGGTTAGACTACTCCTCTACTCTAAATATTTACCAGGTACCAGGTAGTACCTTCGGGTCTTCCCAGGTAGTTCTTGTCGCTCTTGGGTCAGGACCTCTCTTGACCGCAGTTGTGACGGAACTGTGTGTATGACGTTCACGTTCACTAGGCTAATGTCTCCATTAGCTTCCATGGCCTACTATTATCAAAGAATATTCTACTACGACAAGAAGGCTCATCCTTATGGGCGCCCGTGAAACGCACAATAATATAACGAGTGTTCAAATAAAAATACGATCAAGTCACCTCTGGATTTTTTTTTCTGTCATGAACGTAGGTCGTGGCTAGTTTGTATGGTTTGGCATCATGGCATCTATGACGGTTAGAAAGTGGATGTCATGTCATAATTGTGATGTTAGACAAGACATACGTTTTTTGGAACAATTGCAATCCATAGGTGACTTGATCGTATTTTTTATTGAACACTCTTTATTTCGCTCAATTTCGCTGCCTGACCATCAGATAATTCGTGCAATTTGTGTCCAGCGTTGCCAATATTTCGTATATTACACGGAAGTTCCATACTTTATTATTATATTGGCGAGGAACGTCTAAGAGCTGTGTATTTTTGGAAAAATCAATTGGGTAGTGGATTAGACTGCTTACCTGCAAAGAATTAATATAAGGTTCAATACTTCGGTTTTTTTTCACATGAGTTTTAATGGATTGCGGTTGTGTTTTTATGTTTCGAAATAATAATTTGTATTTCTACAGCCAATTTAGCCAATTGAATGAGAATATTTATTATCACCCTATTCAAGATGGAAACCTAGAATAAAAGTTTTTGGAACGTGACTTCGTTCTCGGTATACAGTGTGCTGGAGGCTTTCTGGTATTATTGTTTTTCGAAATGATGATGGATATAAATACTTAGATAAAATTTTTGACACAAAATAAACATTTTATTTTTGATGATGATATGGTCTTCAAACAGTTTTCAAAAATTAATCAGGGGTGGGTCATGATAGGGGATAGCTGGGAAAAGTCTTGTCCAAACTATTTTGTAAGAGCAGTTCCATGAATTTTGATCCAAAAATGTTAATAGTCAATTTTTTTGCGCGTGAAAAAGGTACCTACTCAGACAATGCATATTGTATAGGTCATTTTGAATTCTTCAAGATACAACAGAATCAATTAAATTGATGTACAAAATTTGCATTGTTTTAATAATTGGTATTCTGTACTCAAGTGTGATAACCAAAAGCCCAAAGGCTAGGGGTTGCGAAAGACATGCATTTCTCTCCCACAGATCCATCCACAGACGCGTTTCGCTGTATCACAGCTCATCATTAGCCTTTGGGCTTTTGGTTATAAAAAACGTTGGCAGTACTCAACTGCATTGTTGCTATTGTGTGGGATAGAAACGTTTATTCTTGAAATTGTGGCAAATGCCTTTTCAAGTTTCATGTGAATACTACTTATGTTAGTTCTTGATAGTAGGTTTCTCATCACCACCAATAGATGGAGATGCTGTCTCCAAACCTTCGCAAGTATGATAAGCCTAGACAAGAATATATTTATTATATTTATATTACAAGTAAACAAAAACTTTCTATAATAAGATAACAGCAGAAAGAAAATGTTTTAATTGTGGGTGTGAGCATATGTTGCTGTGGGTATTTTACGCTGAAAATGTCTTCTTGGATTGTATCGCTAGGACACACCTGCATAGAATGCACAATATCATAATATAGGTTTTATGAAAATTATCGGAATTTCGTGGGTGATTCCTGGGGTATGTATTTTAAGAGAAAGAGTTTCCATGGACATTTATTCAAACGGCATAGCTCGCTTGGAAAGCATATATTTTTCGACAAATGTTTCTGGGAACTTCTTTTTATCAAAATACCTCGAGAATCACCCCACGATTTTTTTATCAATTTTAGGGAAACACCCTGTATTATGACTTTATGAATAAAATGCAGAGTGATTTTCAAATTTCTCGAATATGGTGCGTCGTAGCGGTATAAGCCAGGACGACCTTTTTTGCGTGAAAAACCTCATATTTTCGACATTTGTAGAAAAAAAGAAGAAAGGATAATTTATAAGAAAGCTGCAGTTCATTTTTTATACTCACCCGACCCTTCAAACTTTATTTTAAACCGTTGCGAAAATAATTGGAGAAACCCATTCTCAGGGGTCCCTCCTTTAGGAGGCGTAAATCTCTTCGGGAGCGTTTGCCGATATACAGGGTGTCCCAAGGTGAATGGTACCTTACACGTTTAAAGAAAACGGGTCGTAGGATCGTTCTGAAAATTTGGACATCTAGGTCATCTAGCTTAGGTGAATTTCTCGAGAACCGCTACCGATAGGTTTAGGATAATATTCATGAAAAATATCCAGAATGTTTTGGAAAATCTGAAAATGAAATAATATTAAAAATATCAAAGTTGCTGCTACTTTTTAATAGAAGCGGCAACTCGCAGAACTGAAAATATTTTAGATGGATAGCGCGTCACTGCTTACCTAAATTACCAAATTTTTAGAACAATCCTAGAATCCGTTTTTCTTAAACGTCTAAGGTACCATCCACCTTTGGACACCCTGTATATTCACTGGATAAAGTTTAGAGCTAAAGTGAAACGAGGCCAGATACGAAAAAAATCCAACAGAAAAAAATGTTGTGGTTTTGGTTGGTATCGAGCGAGGTATCGAGTTAATAAAAAAAATAATATCACAATAATGCCAGTGACGTACAGGGTGTTTTCGTATATTTCGTCTGCAGACTTACTCGCTTATTATGCAAGATAGATAGGGACTTCAAATACAAAGTTGGTAGGAATTAACATGAACCGCCAGAAAAAAATTTTTTTTTCGTGTATCGGATGCACGAGAAAAGTGTGGCAGACACAACTTGCATTTTTTTTAAATGGAACACCCTTTATATTATTTCATAATCAAATAGACAATATTTTTCTGATCTCAAAAATATACAACATATAGGCATTCCTTCCAGCTGTTTTCGAAATATTTGTGTTTTAAAGTTGGTTTTTTGGTATTGCCAAATTGTAGTATCTATGACTACTACTACTGAAAAAATTCAAGATGCTTTTGATTCTCTCAATGACCACCCTGAATATATTTTGAGGGCTGTGACGAAATTGGCAGGGGACTACAGGAAATGTGTTGTGGGCATATTCAATAATTGCATTTTATGATATCAATTTATTGTTAATATAATGTATTCACTTGTTTTATTCGTTTTTTAAGATTATTGGAAGGATTGGATATTCATAGATACTACAATTTGGCAATACCAAAAAACCAACTTTAAAACTCAAATATTTTGAAAATGGCTGGAAGGACTGCCTATATGTTGTATATTTTTGAGATCAGAAAAATAATGTCTGTATGATTATAAAATAATATATAGGGTGTTCCATGATAGTGTCTTCCCGGATCGACGCATGAAAAGATAAAAAAGTCAAAAGATTTTGGAAATGAAATTTTATATTCTGGGGTTCAGCCCTGCTTGGATAGAAACTAGTCATAATTTTAGTTTCTACAAATCGAGTATGTCTTGGAAATAAACCTAGAAGCTACTTTTATCATGAATAAAATGCTTTTTCTGTGGAAGATACGACAAAATGTTATTGAAGAAGGTTTGTTCAGAATAAAAAACTCCTGAAAAAAACTAAGTCAAAATTCAAATTTTCAAAACCCTCCGCCCATTTTGTCGGAAAAGTTCATCAACAAAAGGTCTTTTAAATGATGAATTACGCAATTAAAAAGTATTTTAATATTAGAACTACAGAAACAGAGGTTTGAACATTAAAATTTAATTTATATCCATGCTACTTTGGACACAGAATGGAAAAATACAAATTATCAAAGTCGGCTTAGAGTTTTGAGATCCTGCATTCTCATTCCGTTTTTTGTTCTGAACAACTTTTTCCAATATCATTTGGTCATATCTTCTATAAAAAAAGCACTTCATTTACTGGTGAGAGAAATAGCATTTATGTTAATTTCCAAGACATAGGTACTTGATTCTCCGAACCTAAAATTATGACACAAATTAGTTTCTATCCAACCAGGGCTCAATCCTAAAAGATGAAATTTCAATTCCAAAATGGTTTGTCTCTTTCACCTATTGATGAGTCGGCAATTTTTTTCTCGAAACTTTGACACCCTGTACTTATCACGAAAACGAAGCAAGTTAGAACATTTATGTTTATATGAGAAAAAACTTTATCTTAGGCTGGTGAATATGCCCCTGAAATCTTCGTAACCAATTTCGAAACACCCGTATTTAATCTAAAACCCTTTTATCATGATGTCGGTTTGGGGTGGATAAAGTATAGAAGCATAACCATTCTTTGTACAGAAACCTTTTTTCGAGCTTTTTTCACTTGAAATTGAACAGAAAATTAAAAAATCATTTTAACTGTATGAAAAATCATTCTTCGGAATTGAAAATTAGAGTTGCTCTAGGTCCAGAAAAAATTGGACGCAAACGAGTTTTTCAAAAAGATTTGAACAAAATCAGTTCTGCCTCACGAATCTACATACCAAAACTCGAAATTTTCCCAATTGAAACACAGTATTCGAACAAAGTATATTCTGAGGAATATTCCAGCCATAAAATGTTGAACTTGGCAAAAATCAAAAATCGTGAAAAATGGGTATCGGTCGATGATCTGATAGTTATATCATTGAATCATTGGTATCGGTAAACATCAATGATTCGACAATCTAATGATCTTCCCATCTTAAACGTAATAATTATTACTCTGCTAGAACTGTCGATATCATGAAATTTCAAAAACACAATTCCATAGTAATTATGGAATTATTAACATCGCGGAATTGACAGAATACATCGTATATTATTATTATTATGTGATCTGTGGTTCACATGACAAATGGCGATTGTTTTTGTATTTCGCATTGACGAACTTACAGCGCAAAGTTGTTGAATTCAAACCACACAAACTAAATTCAGAGGCAAATAATAAAATATATTGAGTGATATATCGATATGGATGAATTGGCAACGGTGAGCCCCGGTGAGCCCCGAGATTCTCTCGATGGGGCCAGGTTTATTAGAGTCTGGCCCATTTCAGGGTTGAAAAATTTAACATGGCGTGGGTTTTCTTGTCGTAGTAGAATATTCTTTGCTTTTATCTAGAACTTTGTGATTTTTTAAAAAAATGTAGATTTTTACAAATTAGTAGAAGTATTTTATTTTAGAAAAGTTCAGAGCCAATCTATACAAAATAACCGAATGGGACACCCTGTATATTGGGTCTCATTCAAATGAAAATTTCATGATTTTTCTTGAAGATTTTATAATAACCAAGAGAAAAAATAAATTTCTATAGAAAATCGTGAAAATTTGGAAAAGTTTGATTTTTTTAAATGAAATGCCCTTTATTTAGAAATATATAGTTTGTCTATGTTTGGTTGACCTGTTTTTGAGTTATTTCACTTTAAATATAGGAGAATAGTTGCAATGCGAACGGATAATGAGATATTTTATCGCAGCTGTCAGGGATCATCTAGAAAAACAAAAACTTTAATTTTATTGTCATCAAATATTCTGTTCCCCTTGGTTTTCCATGATTTAACATGGTTCTTGCGATAAATTATTGTATTTTTTGCCCGAGAGTTAGCTATAGGAAGGTATAATATTATTCGATAGACAATCAAATTTTACATCTGTTGTTGACATAAAATACAGGGCGTGCCATTTAAATAAAACAAGTTATTACCGTTAAAAGATAATGATTATTTTACCATAATTTTTAGATACTCTGTGTAGGTTATCAAAAGTTTCATAAGTGTGACATCAATCTTGATCAATTGGTAGACTTGATTATTAATTTGGTTAAAAAAAAACAACAGCTGAGAAATTAGGCATTAAAATGAATACTACATTTTCGCAAAATTGAAGATATTTCAAAAAACCATAAGGCTTAGGTGTATTAAACCTCAATCAAACCTTCCTTAATTTTGATCATACAAGCCAAAAATGAAATAATATACAAGGTATTCCATTCAAAAAAATTCAACTTTGATACGTTTCGTGTTTTAGGGACACCCTGTATAACATGAAAATATTTTTAAAATGTAGCCTTGAAGGATCCCTATCCATCCAGAAAAAAAACTTCTTTGAAAGCGGATACTTTAGCCATAATGTTTCGTGTCGAATAACGTGAATAACCCTGTATATTTTTTCAAAAAGTGGAAGATGAGATCTTATTTCTGTTATAAAATACAGGGCATTTCAAGAAAAAAATGGAACTTTCCCAAATTTTCCTGATCTTCAATAGTGATTTGTCCTTTCGCTCAGTTATAATAAAATCTTCAGGAAAAATAATGATACTTTCATTTGAACATTTTTTTGTATCTCCTTGAATGAGTTTCTTAACGGCTGGCAAATTATAATGAAAGACCCTGTACTTAACAATGATTTGCCTTAATCGACCTTGAATCGAATTCCTGATAAAAAAAGTTGTTAGTGCACCTAGATGTAAAAAACATCTGTATGTGCCTATTCTACATTTTTTGTTCAAGATCCAATATGTGCAGGGTGTCCCAAATTCGAGCAACATCATTGGGATATTGGAAACGGTAAGAGAAACGAGAATGGTCAAATGATGGCAAAGTTGTGCTTTGTGATGCCTAACAAAATGCCGCTTAGAAATTTTTAAAATTCCGAGTATTAACGGAGAAATCCGAAAAAAATCGAAATATGTCATTTTGAATTTTATTTTTTCTTCACTTTACCTCTTTAAGAGATATTGATGAACAAAAATACTTTCCCATGACAGTTTTCTCTCCTCTACAAGATGCCGTCACCGAAATTTAAATCCGACGTTTCGTCATTCGAGGACTATCATGAAATTTGATTTTTCAAATACGGACCTGGATTTTTTACAACTCTATGGAGAGCATTTGTTATAAGAAATTCAATGATGTATCTCACTATAATCTTTAAAAACGATTTGAACTGAAAAAAACACATTTTAAACTTCACGTCCACCTGCCGTCCCTGCATAAATTGACGAGACACCATTTGCGTTATAAAAGCATTTTAATTAGGGTTTCCAATCCGGGATTCCGGAGTTTTTTTGGTCCTGAAAATCCCGGTATTAATAATACGGGATCCCGTGATAGTTTTTGGTGATGATAAAAAATAAAATAAGGAACTAAAAACAAAAACAGAAAGAGAAGAACAGATTAAATAATAATTTTGAACCATCTGCGATTTGCTTAGTGAAAATAAAATAAGACCTCAGAAACACCAAATCTAGAGTTGAGTCTTTTAAGCGCGATCTAAGTTTGGTCGCAAATGAAATCACTGAAGAAAAAGCTCTTTCAGCTTCTACACTCGTAGGTGGTACCGTGAGTAAATATTGTGTAATATATACTTTTCAAGAGTAAAAAAATGTTCTTTTTATTTATTTTCCCGTTCCCGAAAATTGGAAACCCTAATTTCAATCATAGATTTTTCTAACGCTAACAGATTTTTCAAAAAAACTAACTTGATAAAGTCAAGACTGAAAATGTTTTTGTAGAAACAAGAATTATCATCTAACACCAAATTTATCTTGAAACAAACATGTTATCCATTTTACCACCTTCTTTATTCTGCTCAGATTACCCATACATTACCTGCATATCATTCTCTTTGTCACAGTATAATATCCTATGGAATAATCGCTTGGGGTGGAGCGGCCGAATCATCCCTTGTTTTTGGATTACAAAGGAGGGCAGTGAGAATTCTGATGGGCTTAAGTTTTAGGAAAGACTGTAGGGATGCCTTTAAACAACTAGGTATCTTAACAGTGCCTTCACAATACATCTATGCGAATCTCGGTTTATGTAAGACAAAACGCTGATGGGTACAAGTCACACAAAGACATGCACGACTATAACACTAGACACAAGAATGAGTTGATGATACCGTATTGCAGACTTCAAAGGTGCCAGAAAAGGCCAGAATTCATTGGACTTAAAATGTTCAATGTCCTCCCTGATCGTTTAAAATCTAGTCCACTGAAAACATTCAAAAGTGAAATAAAAAGGATGCTGATAACTAATGCGTTCTATAGTTTAGACGAATTTTTTCATGTAATGAATAAGTAAATGTTCTTGTAAAGTATCTATGCTTTGTAATAATATTCTTCATTGTTCTAATGTTATATTTTTTACCTTTTTACTTTTTTATTGTTCGCTTTTCACGTATAGGTATACACATGGATATTTTTGTTATTTTGTTGACCTGTGGAAGTACTATAACTGTATGTTGCCATCAATAAAGTGAATTGAATACATTATTGTAATACATATCGGTTGCTCAAGGTTTGAAAAAATCTAATGTTTTGTATGCATTTATTTCTAAAACTATTTGTGTGCGTTATTATAAAAATTGTATTTCCTGTCTCAGAAAAGCGAGACATGATCAGAATTTATTATAAATAATAGGAATTCACGCCTTCCTGTCGAAAGGTATTTAGAAACTTATCTTGAAAGGCCCCAGCTTAGTTACCGTATTTTTGGTGAACTGGATAGGCATTTATCCTTATACGGATGTTTTAATAAACCAAGACTCAATCACGGAAATCGAATTGATCCAGATGAAGAACAACTGATATTAAACGCATGTAAATACAATATCATCATCAAACAGCCATACGCGTCCACTGCTGGACATAACCTCCCTGTTCCTGTAGGCTTCGTGTCTTGAATACGCTTTGACCATCTTTCATCCGATGTTCCTACCAAATGGCCGGCCCAGAGTTCAGAGTTGCGACTCTCTCTATGACATCGGTCACACCCGTCCTATGCCTTATGGTCACATTGGGTATTCTGTCTCTCAGAGACAGTCACAGCATTGACCTCTCCTCTGAGCAACTCGCAGCTCGTGCGCCAATTTTTGGTAAGCGTTAACGTTTCTGCCCGGTAAGCATTAACGTTTCTGCCTCATAGGTGAGTACTGGCAGTGTACATTGATTGTATGTTTTCCGTTTGAGACTTATAGGAATGTTTTATTTGAACTCCAACATAGTCTGTGCTTGGTCAATAGTGTTGGCGGTTATGACAATGTGGTCAGCTCAATGGCTCAACAGCTCTACGTCGATATTAATACCCGTCCCTTCTCTGTCTACATTTTTAAATAATGTTCAAGAGTTCGTGGGGGCAGTCAATAAGTCAATTGACTGCCTCACACGAACTCCTGAACATTATTCTGTCCGCCCCAGTCACGAAACTAACAGCAATACTCGTCTAAAGGCATATTCCAATACGGTGGTAAATAGTTTTGGGGACATTGTGTCACCCTGACGAACACCTCTTTCAATTCGAATTTTACTTGTGTCTGCATGTAACCTAACACATGCAGTTGCCCGCCTGTATATGTTTTTCAACAGGGAAGTACATCGATGATTAATACGACAGTTCGCAAGCGCTAGCAACATTTTGTGTTGGTTTACGAATTCGAAAGCCTTTTCGAAATCTATGAATACCAAGACAACTGGCTTGTTATACCTACTCGGTGCATTTTTCTATTAGGGTCTTAATAGTTTGGAGGTGGTCGTTTGTTCCATACCCCGCTCTAAATCCCGCTTGTTCACGTGGCTGGTATAAATCTAATTTAGATATCAGACGCTTAGCTATTGTCTTCATGAAGAGTTTGTAGACATGTGACAATAAGCTTATCGGTCTATAGTTTCCTGGCTTTGCAATATCTCCTTTTTTTGCATTATGATTATTATAGCATTATCCCACTGGAAAGGTTTTGTTTCCTCCATAAGACATGCATTGTAAAGCTTGCATATATTCTTAAGTAATATGTTTTCTCCTGCCTTAATAGACTCAATAACCATTTCGTCTTCGCCTGGGGCTTTCTTGTCCTTCATTTCTTTCAGAGACGCTCTTATCTCATCTAGGGTAATATCAGGAATATCCTCTGAACCTTGGTTTTTGACTTGAGGCAAGTTCTCAGGCGGGTTGTGTTTCTTTTCTCTGTATAGCTCTGTATAGAAGTCCTCAACCAACTTTAAAATTTCTTCCTTGTTTGAGGTAGTACGTCCTGCCCCATTTCTCTATTTCTTCAGATATAAACTTTCTTATATCTCTCCTTACGCCCTTTGATATGTCACTAAGCTTATCCTTTGGCTTCTTATTTTTCGAGCACCAACGGTTTTGTGCGTCTTTTAAGATTTTGTTGATTCCTCTATTCCCTGCTTCGATATCTACTTCCTCATTCTTTGCAAACTTCGACTTCTCGAGTTCAAGGTCTATCTCTTTCTGGTATTGACCTAGGTCTTTAACATCAGACCACCTTTGAGGTGCTCGCTTCATGATCATATTTGCCCTCTCTCATTTTGTATTAATAATCATCATTCTATGGTAAGTACTTAATGAAAATTGATTCAGTACGTTGACCATCTTGCACAATATTTCTCGTGTCAGTGATCACATAATCGATCTCATTCTTGGTAATTCCATGTGGGCTTGCTCACAGACTTGGGTCATTGGAAAAATTCCTTGTAGAATCCGAAGGTTCTTATTAACCTTGAGAAATTCAATATTGATATACAGGGTGTCCGGTTAGTATATGGCATAATTTCGGGAGCGTATAGGGGAGGTCAAAACAACCCCAGTTTGTCATAAAATTTTTTTCTCTAAAGCGCCTCCTAACGTAGATACAGAGCCCTAAGGGGGTACCCATCGATTTAATGTATCTGCTGTAACTTTCGAACCGTCTTATATATCATTTGATGAGATTTTGGTATGTTGTGTAGGCCATAAAGACTCATAAAACCATAGTAAAGTAATATTTGAAATTGTAGGGGATACCAGAAACGGACTGGCCACCAAACCTTTTGGGCCCAATTTTTGACAGGTGACATTTTACAGAGCTGAAAACTATTTTTTCAAATACTTGACCTTTTCTCATCAAAAAAGGTGCTCTTCTTTTGTTTCGATAAGACTAACCGTTTTCGTGAAAAATGGTTTTTGTTTTACAGGTTGTTGCGAGAATACACTAAAATACTACGGCGAGACACCCGTTGTTGTAATTGTTGGCATGGATTTTTTTTTGACACTGTCAGAGTGATTGAAAGTACTAGAGTTTGTCAAATTCAAAAAAAAAAAATCTAGAATTTTTTTGAAAATTTGTATTTATTTTTTGTTTTTTTTTCCAATTTTCAACTAATTCTAGTATAGGCAATCTATCTGAGAGTATCGAAAATTTTTTTTTAAACCAAAAATACTTACAACTGGTGTCTCGCCGTAGTATTTTAGTGTATTATTGCAGTAACCCGTAAAACAAAAATCTATTTTTCTTGAAAACGGTTAGTTTTATCGGAACAAAAGAATTGCACCTTTTTTGATAAAAAAAATCACAGTATTTGAAAAAGTAGTTTTCAGCTCTGTAAAATGACACCTGTCTAAAATTGGGCCCAAAAGGTTTGGTGGCTAGTCCGTTCCTGGTTCCCCCTACAATTTCAAATATTGACTTCTCTATGGTTTCATGAGTCTTTATGGCCTACACAACATACTAAAATTTTATCAAATTATACAAGCCGCTTCAAAAGTTGGAGTTAAAAAACTAAATCGATGGGTACCTCTTTGGGGCTCTGTATCTCTGTTGGGAGGCACTTGGGAAAAAAAAAGTTTCATGACAAACTGGGGTTATTTTGATCTCCCCTATACGTTCCCGAAATTATGCCATAAACTTACCGGACACCCTGTATTGTATTTTATGGGGTATAGATATCACGGATGGTTTTTGTGATATAATGTGATAGTGATGTGTCTCAAACAGCCACTCCTATCCAAATGTCAACCTCACCTGCACGTGGTGCGCCCTACTTTTTACAAGCGAGGCTCTGACGACCGAGTCACTGCGGTATAACCGTAAGAACGGTGCTGAGGAAGTGAGGTCCTCCTCCTATACCCTCTACCAACCCGCAATGACCAGCGTGGTAGAAGTAAAGCCAAAAACCTCCTTTTGTATGTATGACGACAAGAAACTTACGGTCCTCAATCCCTGGCAGTTCACCGACCCCCAGCTACGATAGCGGCCGGCAAAGAGAACGTGCGAAGAATCACCGGGTACGACCAGGCTATCAGAAACGACGACTGCAGGTTATCACACACTGAATACAACGGACGAAAGATTGTTGGAATTGCAAAAAAAAGCTCAAACACATAAACTGGGACGTTGTAAGACTGAGCGAAGTTAGAAGAAAAGGAGAACAACAGCTAAGACTGCAGTCAGGACACCCGTTCTATCATAAAGGCGATAACGACTCGACGGATGGAGGAGTAGGTTCCATAATAAACAAAAAACTCACAGACAAAGTTGTCAAGATAGATAGTGTAGGTTTGAGACTGGCATTTCTTGTGCTTAAACTGGGCTCAAAATACAAACTAGAGGTTATTCAGGTCTATGCCCCAACAACAACTCATCCGGACGAGGAAGTGGAAAGCTTTTACGGGGACATTGCAGCAGCGATAGCAAAAACACCAAATCATTACAACCTTATCATAGGAGATCTGAATGCAAACCTTGGACATAAAGAGGATGATGCTGAGTCCACTATGGGTGAACATGGGTATGGCCAGAGGAATGAAAGAGGAAATATACTCCTCGACTTCCTGCTACACCATGGACAATACGAAATTAACTCATTTTTCAAGAAGAGTAAACAGAAGCGCTGGATCTCTATATACATATACAGGGTGGCCATTTGAAAACGGAACAGAGCTGATTTTGGAGACCTCAAGTAGTTTATGAAAAAAACCCCCGGACCCGTCAATTTTTGATTCAAGGGAGAACTCTTTTTTTTGCTTGTTTTGCCCCCCTTAGGGCAAAGCAATAGTGTGGGTGACAAGCGCCCCCAAAATTTTAAATGAAATGGAGGGTCGAGTTATACCTTATTTTGAAGGTATTTTTATGTAGATTATAACCCCCCAATTTTAAGTCGATACTATTTGCCTAGCTTATACAGGGACCAATAAAAGTTACAAAAACGTGTCAATATTTTTTTATAGAAAAGTATGCTAGTAAATGAAGCAGTTGAATACAATACAAAAATGTTGTCGTTTTTTCATCTTTTTAATACTCTGCAACGGAAATCGTGGTTATTGTTAAGACCGTTACTATAGCAACATTTTGAAGTTTAATTGTCATTGTCAATCACTGTTGACAGATCATAGAAGTGACAAAGAGATATCACTTTAAAGTGATTGAGTTGCAAAATCGGCACAGTGAACAGTGATAATGGTTTATTCACTTGCTGAAAGAGTTGAAATTATTTCTCTTTTTTTGCGAAGAATGAAAATGCTAATAGAACTGGCCAGCTCTTTCATCTTCAACACCAGAATCGACAGGTCCATCGCAAGTATATTTTGGAATTGTTTCAAAAATTTAGGGAAACTGGGTCTGTGTCTAATTAAAAAACGTGAAACAGATAATCCAGTAGTGAATGAAGCTTCAGAAGTGGCAATCTTAGGACATATTGTGCAAGATCCCACACTGAGCACAAGGAAGTTGTCAACCGTGTCTGGTATTAAAAGAAGCAGCATTCAGAAGATATTAAAAAAACACAAGTTGCATCCGTACAAAATACATTTCGTACAAGAGCTAAACGAGAACGATTTTGATAGGCGAATACAATTTTGTGAAACTATAACTGAAAAAGTCACAAATGATCAACACTCTCTGTTTACTGTATGTTTTTCCGACGAATGCTCTTTTTTCCTAAACGGAACTGTGAATCGTCACAACTGTCGCTATTGGGCTGATTCAAATCCCAGAATATATCGTGAGGTGCATAGACCACATCCCGAAAAACTGAATGTTTTGGCTGGCATTTTTGGTAACCATATCGTAGGCCCCTTCTTTTTACCTGGTAATTTAACAGGAGAGATGTACCTGGATCTATTAGAAAATACGATCCATCCAGCATTAGTGGAAATACTGGAAAATAACAACGAATACTCGGAGCATCGCCCAGTATTCCAGCAAGATGGTGCGCCACCCCACTATGCTGCGGGGGTTCGTCAATATTTGGACGGACCGTTTCCAGGACAATAGATTGGAAGACGAGGAGCGACTGAAAAGCCTCCTCGTTCCCTGTACTTGAGTCCGTTAGATTTTTTTTATGGGGTCATTTGAAAACTAAAATGTATGCTAGCCAGCCAACATCGTTAGACAACTTGCGGCAACGAATAATTGATGAATGTCGTCAAATCACTCCGGAAGTTTTTCAAAATGTACGGGAGAGGTTTGAACAAAACCTATATTATTGTATGGAAGTCAAAGGCCAACATTTTCAACATTTACTCAACTGATTTTAGCTTTGAGTACTTTATTTTGATAAATACTTCTTAACATGTTGTAACTTTCATCAGTCCTTGTATCGGCTAGGCAAATTGTAGCAATTTGAAATTTGAGGGTTATAATCTACATAAAAATACCTTCAAAATAAGGTATCACTCGACCCCTCATTCCATTTGAAATTTTGGGGGCGCTTGTCACCCCTGCTAGGGCTTTGTCCTCAGGGAGGCGAAACAAGCAAAAAAGGGTTCCCCCTTGAATCAAAAATTGACGGGTCCAAGGGTTTTTTCATGAACTACTTGAGGTCTCCAAAATTAGCTCTGTTTCGTTTTCAAATGGCCACCCTGTATATAAGAATAAGGTGACTGACTGATATATCAACGCACAGCCTGAACCCCTGAGTCTAGAGGCTTGAAATTTGGCACAAAGGTTCTTTATACAACGTAGGCGGGCACTAAGAAAGGATTTTTGAAAATTCAATTCCTAAGGTTGTAAAATTAAAATGTATTGTATGTTATTTGTTTGTTTATTTATGCCGACATTTAATCAACTATCTCCGGACAACTATGACAGTTGTCAAAGTGATTTTGTACTGAAGGTTGCCAGCTTGCACCCAAGTAGGTGGAGCGGGTGACACTGAAAAAATACTCCGATACCCGTTTTCATAGTTCTCATCTCCACAATATCTGAATTGCACAATCAATACGGTCGATATCACCTATTGGCAATCAATCTCGAAATCGATCCCCAGACAGCAGGGGGAATTACTACGTCATCGGTGTGCCCCTGACTGCAGCGTGTCATTTGATTAATGGGACTTTCACGTTAGAATTATTCATGTGGTGCTTATTTTGTGATTTTGTTCGAAATGTTACTGCTTTATACTGCTTTAGAAGTTTGAAGACTTGAATTATTGAGGTTCTTTGGTTCCTTAGTTCTTTAGTATTGTGTTTCTTTGGTTCCATAGTTTCTAACTGACTTGATTTTTTGATTCTTTGGTTTCTTGTTTTTTGGTTCTTCAGTATCTAGGTTCCTTATTTTTTTGGTTTTTTGTTTCCTTAGGTCCTGTCGTTCCTTGATTCCTCGGTTCACTGGTCCGTTGGCGACTTCCCCTCCCCTGTAGGTCTATGCTCTATAGTCTTTGCGTTTTGCGTCTCGCTAACTATTTTTAATGAATTGGATTGGTCAATGAAGCAAAAATACTACTACAAATGTAAGTATTTGTTTTTCCTTTTTGGACTTGAATTTGGGTTTTTTGATTTTGCGATTCTTTGGCTCCTTGATTTATTGGTTTTGTGGTTATTTTGTTTCCAGGTTCCTTGGTTCTTTGTTTTTTTTTGGTATTTTGGTTCCTTGGTTATTTGGTACTTTGAAGGAGTTTAAAATAAATAATCAAACTTTGTATAAATAATGAACTGAATTGGTCAAGGAAATAAGAATATACTGCTACAAATGTTGGTATTTGTTTTTTCTTTTTGGACTTTTATTTGGTTCCATGGTTTCTAGGTTTCTTGATTCTTTTGATTTATTGATTTTTTGGTTCTTTGGTTCCTTGGTTTCTTAGTTCCTTGGTTTTTTTGGTTCTCCGATTTTCTGGTTCCTTGGTTCTTTGGATGCTTGGTTCTCTGGTTTTTTGGTTCGTTGGTTCTTTGGTTCTTTGGTTTCTCGTTTTGATTGTCTCTGACATCCTTTCACCTTTCCACCATTTAGCCGTGTGGAGTGATCACCTTTTTTGTCAAAACAGGGCCTTAAATTTGATAAAACTCTGATCCTGCATCAGTTATCAAAGAAGTGATGGTGCATTTAAAACCTCCAATCCATCTGTCAGTTTACCACTTGTCCTGGCGATTTTTTAAAAAAAATTCTTTAGTGCCCTTTTTTCACGTTCGAAAAAGGCTACTTTTCGAACTTTCGTCTATGTAATTTTTCATAAAAATGGCCAGCACCATTCAAAAGAGGGACAAAAGTTATGTACTCCCTGAACATTTCATAATAATTGAACAAAGGATAGTCTAGCAATAAAATGTTAAACTTGACTTATTTGCATGATTTCTTCAAAAATAGGCCATTTCTGCCAAGTTCAAAATTGTATAGAAGACTATCCTTTGTTCAATTATTATGAAATTTTCAGGAAGTACATAACTTTTGCCTCTGTTTTGAATGGTGCTAGCCATCAAAAGTTACACAGAAAAAAGTAGCCTTATTTTGAACGAGAAAAAAGGGGACTGATTTTTTTGAAAAAAATCGCAAGAACCCCTAAATTGACAAATGAATTGAAGTTTTCAAATTCACCATCAATTCTCTGATAACTGATGCATGATCAGAGTTTTATCAATCTTAAGGTCTATTCCATACTTATGTCCGCCACTGTATATATAACGACAAAATTATTCCAATGTGCGTGAAGAATTAACCCGGGAACGGTCGCGCTGTTAGAAACAAATTCAACATTTTAGGATTATCCTGAATATTTCTAAAAAAAAAATTGTAATTTGGCTGTGCCGCAAAAAGTGCCTCGAGGAAAGCGGTAGTCATGAGTATGTAAAGCGGCGCGGCGCGGCGCACAGTGGGGACAATAGCGGCAAAAATTCGACTTTCGGAATATGCCGTTCTGGAATAACTGATCAATGATTTTTGTAGTAGATTAGTTCTTAAATCTAGATACAGTGATTATTGACCGATAATAAAACTTAAAACTCTTTATATAGTGGTTTAAAATCAAGTTTTGGCAATTGTGTGCGTTTCAGGTGGCTTGTCAGAAATATATATTACGTGAACGCAGGGTGCGGGTTATAAAATATATCATGATCTTTTCATTTTAAAGAAGTTTTTTTAATCTACTAAGGATGGGTCAACACCTAAAAGTAAGCTGGTACACGGTAGAGCAATACAAAATGATAACTAGTCAACCATTATGAGAAGTTGTTGGCCTACGAAAGAAGCTCCATCCTCCTCCACAATGAAAAATGTTTTTTTTTTACTGTAGAATCATAAAATCTCACGTTAACATGAAAATCATCCTCCCTTACCTGCCTCTCGCGTCTCTTGAGTGCACCCAAATTGGTGAAAAAAAAAAACGATAAAGAAGCAAAAATGGTTAATCCATGAAATACATCCAGTATCCTTTATTTAAGGCGACCGTATTTTGAATATTTTACCCGTAGGTATTTTCAATAGATATCTTTAGAAGTTTTTCATCACCTTGTTTTCAAAATAATATGAAGGAATTCCTTAGCCCTTAGCCTCAACAAATAATTTAATTTATTGATGTTTTTGTACAACCTACACGTAAAGTTCACTTTTTAATGCATGCAAAGCAGGCGGAAAGTCGCTAATTTTGGCAGCCGGGTCTAAAAGTACTTTCGCGCCCGCGGGCGCAAAAGTAGGTCGCTTAGCAACGGTTCCTTGGATCCCAACGCCTCTGAATATAATAACCACGTGACAGTCTAGCATACTAGAAGGAACTAATCACGTGACAATCTCGGTGGTAATGAATCCGCACCACAAAAGAATACGGCAACACACCTATATTGTAACCATGATTGACAGTTGTCACTTGTCAGTTGTCTGACTTGTCAGCCGTGTAGTGCAGTGTATCGATTATTTATTTTTGATTTTCATAATTATTCTTTTTTAAATGATTACAAACTGGTTGTAAAAAAAGAACTGTTTGCACCACGGACGAAAGTTGATTTTGACTCGGCTAATATCTGCCCTCGCTTCGCTCGTGCTGCTACTTATACCCTTGTCAAAATCATCCACTTTCCGCCCTTGATACAAGATGTACTATTACGTACTGATCCGTCAACCTTTCCATTTATCGTCGCAGGTGTTTTGGAGCATTCTCGAGATATTCGTATTTGAAATAATGAATACATGTGATTTTGGAAGTATGTCGAAGGTAACCTGCTAGAATTTATAAATCATTTCGTATGATTGCTAAATATTTCCAGTTAATACTTCAAGTAGTGTGTGATGTAAATAACAACGTTCATACAAATACTAATATTATTAAAAAAAATGGAAAAAAAAGAAAAAAAAACTTCAAATTGCTGTAGCTCTGTAACGAAGCATTTGCAAACCCATGTTCATAGTACATTTTCGTCTCGAATTTACCTAAGGAAAACGTAGTGACATTTCTTCACTTACCTCGCTGTATAATAAACAAATTTAAGGAACAAGTCTAGTTCGTATAAAATGTTAGTTTTTTGTTTTGAAAATTCAAAAGTCAAATAAAATAAATTTCAATACCTAGGGGTTAGTGCGACTGGAACCAAGGGGTGGTACTTTTGATGGATGATATCCTAGGATGTGACAGATGGATGTGCAAAATTTGATTCAAATCGGTTGGATACTTTTCAAGATATATATTTTTTTTCAAATTTCATATGGTTCTGCACCACTATGCGGCGTCCAGTTTGGCGTTGTCGGAGATGACGTACTGATGACTATTTATATTAAATCGAACACGCGACCAAATACGTCAGTGAAATTATTGTGAAGTGAGTTGTGTTATTTTTTTTATTACATCAATTATTTACATTTGGGCTCAAACCACGATGCAAATATTACCCTCTGAGAAAAAGTAGCTTCACACGGCATAGTTGCGCTACCTGTATTAGCTCAATATGCAAGGCACATACTGCTACCGCAACATTATGTCAAAGCGTTGATTGAATAAGTTACAGGAAGATGCCTAACCAAATGGAAAATAAAGAGACCCTTGAAAGTATACGCCGTTAGGAGCCGCTAGTCTCGGCCATCTGTATTCCAAAACATTAATTATCTTAACCTCAACGCGAAAGATTTCTGTAAACTTTTGATCCATCAATTTGGTGGCATACCAGCGCGGTTGCCAAGTCGCTATCGGGAGTTCGGGGCGTTCTGGGAAGGCACGAGCAGTCCAACGATTATTGTAAGGTTCACATTGAATTTCACTTCGAAGTGGAACTGTCAAATTTCTGCTTGGCAACCGAGAATCATACGCTAACATCACCCCGTATATTCATGCTTAATGAATTCAACAAGATTTTTTACAAAAACAAGATTGAATATGGTATTAAGACAAATATCAAGAATCAATTATTATTTGGTTTGGATAAGAACTATGTTGATTGGTTAAACGCGTGTAAAATTCACAAAATCTTTATTATTGATGTTTTAATCAAGATAAAATTATTTAGAGCGGTAAGATGGGAAATTGATAATCTTGAAAACCCCATCGAAAAATAGATATTTTGTCATCTTGAGTATTAAAATATTAGAAAAATTATCATTTTGTTATCTCATCTCTGTTATACAATAATTAATATGTTGTATTGTTTCGTGTTTTCTGTTATCAGTGATAGCTTAGAACTTGGTATATTCTATATGAATTCCGCAAAGGCCTTTTATATACGCTTTACTAAAATGTCGGCACTAATTAATTTGTAATATATGCTACTATATGAAAATTTGAACGTCCATATTTCTCTTATACATAATAATAATATATGGTATTTCCGTGTTTTGCGATAAAAATTGATGTGAGAAGAATTTTTGGCTCAAAAAGTAGGAATATTACAATTTTTCATGTTTGGATTTACCATGCAAGAGATTATAAAATTCCGTTTTTCTCGAAAATGGTTGGGTTTTGTAAAAAAAACAACGAAGAACTCAAATTTGCTATCAGATTAGTAATAAATCGGCGCACAAAACTTATGTCAAATTGAAGGCACTAGAATACCGCAAGTTGCGCCCTCTACGATATGAACAAAAATAGTATCATATCCCCAAAAGTTGTATTTTCTTGAACTTTGGCCAGATTCTAAAATTCCGCTTTTATCATAGGTACATTAGGTACTTAATTCAAGAGCTTCATCGTTTGGTGTGCACTATACTGGTGAGTGTGATATAGGAGCGCATTTTGTTATGGTGTTTTTGTACGTAGATTCGAAATGCCAGAAGCCATTTTGTTGAAATTTTCAGAAAGTTTTTCCGAGGTTTTCAAGTATCTTTTTGAAAAATTCGTTTCAGTCTAACTTTTCCAGGAGCAAACCTAAAGCAACACTAATTCTTAATTTTGAGGAAAAAAGTTTTACGCCACTGAGATTTCACGAAGTAATATATTTTTTTAAATTTTCCGTTCAATTTTGCAAACAAGGTTCTTATTTTTGGTGCATCGTTTTTGAAGTAGAAATAAAAATCATTTTGATGTTACTGATTTCAGAAGAATTCACTAGTATTAAACACTAAGAATAATGGAAAGACTATCTTTTTCATAGTTGTTATAAGACGAGTTCACTTTTTTGTTTAAAAAGGAACAAAACTCTGGAAATCTTGATAGCATGAGACGTTTCGAATCTACGCACACAAAATCGAATTCTACTATTATCATTATTATTTTTAACGAGACGTTTGTGGACATCATGATTACTTACAAAAAGTGATAATCTTATATTTTTTATTCAGAACTCACCCTACTAAAATTACCCAAATTTCAGTCGATTCTGAAAGTGTTTGCGAAATTAAAAAAAATATACAGGGTGCCACAGATTCGAGTGCATGCATGGGGATCTCAGTTATTATAAGAGATACAGGGTCGGTTAAATGGTTGCAAAGTTGCGCATTTTTATGCTCAACAAAATGCCGTTTTGAAATTTGAAGAATCCCGACTACTTCCGAAGATATTCGAAAAAAACCTAAATTTCGCAAAAACGTTATCATTATTTCCAGAGTTTATTTGAGAAGATATTGTAAAATGAATCACACTTTCTCATTGCCACTTTTTCTCCTCTACAAGATGGTGGTATCAAATTGAAAATCTGACGTTTCGTCTTTGAGCGGCCATCATCAAGGTCATTTTTTTAAATACGGACCTGGATTTTTTATTTAATTTTTAGTTATCTAAGTCTAGTAGTCGGAATTTTTCAAATTTCAAAACGGCATTTTGTTGAGCATGAAAATGCGCAACTTTGCAACCATTTAACCGACCCTGTATCTCTCATAATAACTCCCCATGCATGCACTCGAATCTGTGGCACCCTGTTATATAGGTATTCTTAAAAAGTGGTTTTAGAAAAACATCAGAACTTGCCCAAAAAAATAGGTTCTCTGCATTTGTTTGCGAACGGTTGCTTTTGTCAAAAAAACGTTTATTACTGTGCATAGGAATGTTGTCTTTATCATGATAAAACCTTTAATTTTGCAGATTCTCAGATCCACATTTTTCATGGTTTTTGATACATGTACAATATGTTCGGGTTTTTCTTTCTCAAAAATATTTTTTATGAAGATTGGTGATATGGTTTCTCATAATTGTGTCATCGTCATCCAAAACAATGAAACAAGAAGACCTCTCTATACATATACCGACAAACTTAAAGAGATGGTAGGGGACATGGAAACAAATATTTTTTGTCCAGTGAATATATATGTCCGCAAATCACTCGTTTGGGCTCTAGAGCAAAAACAAACGGTGTTTGATACTTTATTTTGCGCATTAATTAAATCGCTGCTTACTGTGCAGTCTTTTTGCCACCAGATGTTTGTTTGTTGGTTCCAAACATTTCTGGTCGCAATTTTGTTTGTGCAAACACATTTTTTTATGATCAACATTTTTTTTTTCATTTTTCTAATCATCATTTGCGGTCATATGTTTACTGGACAAAATTTTTGTTTTGATGTCCCCTAGGACCCCTTACAGTGGGGATATTTTTGGGACACCCTGTATGTTATTTTTTTTAAACAAGTTGTGATAGTTATTTAATTGTCTCTTCAATACAAAACGATCTTAATTTTTGAATATTTCTAGTAGGTGTATGTAGAAGAGACTTTTTGGAAAAGAAAAATCATTTCGGACAATAATTGAATTAAACGAAAGTTGATCCCTACTGGAATAATTCGTTGATTGAATTTTTACGCTTTGATGGCCTACGAGAAAAGTCTCAAGCCAAAAATTATCCTTTTTTTATAGAAAAATATTCTGCTTTGTCTAGTTAGGTATAGGAATGTAATCTATCC
Source organism: Orchestes rusci (assembly GCA_958502075.1). NCBI lineage: Eukaryota > Metazoa > Arthropoda > Insecta > Coleoptera > Curculionidae > Orchestes > Orchestes rusci. The sequence continues at coordinate 58,761,917 of OY293303.1, read as the reverse complement.
TAAATTTCACTTTTATACCTATAATCGATGAAAAACTTTCACGTGTTTTATCCGGGAAATCAAGCAATTCCGGAACCAAGTAAGTATGAATCCTTTATTTTTCTCATCTATTTGAAAAAAAATACACTCGTCTTGAGACCCTACAAAAATCATAAATAATTACCTCTTCGTAGTCAGTGCATGTCCGCTCAGTCTAAAGTGCAAATTCATTTTCTAGGTATATGTACCTGGGAACACGTGTTATATAGATAAATTAAATCCAAATCAACTTATGCAACCAATTAAACATCACACAGATTTTATTTATCAAATGTTCATCCCTATATCAATTGAAGATTCACTCGATTTGACAACACTGCTTGTCACCCAAATCGAATATCGCATTTCAGTATTTAATGCATGCTTCCCGCAAGCCCCCACTTCTACCCGACATGTGACGGCTTACTATATATATATATTATCAAAAAACCCCATACTGTACCATTTGAAATGGTGTCGGGTGTATACATGTCTACATTTTTTTTTTTTTTTTTTTTTTTCTCAATTTACATTAATTGTGCACGAATCTGGCCCATTCCTTCTTATTTCTAGTCAATGCTTTAGCCTCATTCCATGATTTTTCTCTTTTCTCCAGTGCATCCCCTACAGTCTGGTTCCATGTTTTTTTTGGTCTTCCTCTCATCCTTCTTCCTCCCGCTCTTGCTTCCCAGATTTGTTTCACCTGCCTATTGCTCCCCATTCTTTGTAAATGTCCCCACCAACTCAATTTTCTCTTTTCAATAAATTCTAGGATTGATTCTATATCCATTTTTTCCCTGATGTCGTTGTTCTTCATCTTGTCCATCCTTGTTACCCCCATTACTCTTCTTAAGTATTTCATTTCCATGGCCTGTATTTTGCTTTCTTGTCTCTGAGATAGTATCCATGATTCACATCCATATGTCAGTACTGGTCTGTAGATAGTTTTGAATACTTTCATCTTTGTGTTTTTGGATATTTCTTTTCTGTTTATTATTTTTTTGTTTATTGCATAGTAAAGTTTTGTTGAGGTCTCTATTCGTCTGTTGACTTCTGGTTCTGCTGTTCCTAATTGGTCCAGTTCCACCCCTAAGTATTTATAAGTTTTGACCTGCTCTATTCTCTCTCCTTCCACTTGAATGTTCATTTGATGAATGTTTTTTCCAACTATCATAACTTTTGTTTTGGTTTTGTTGATTTCCATTCCATATTCTTTTGTCACCTGACTCCATATGTTGATGTTACTGTTAAGGTCTCTTTCATTTTCTGCAAATAATACAATGCCGTCTGCAAAAGCTGCCTCTGATATTTGTATATTTTGCATGTTTCTGTAGCCTACTTGCAGTTTCTTTGTCCTGATTGTACACCTTCTTATTATTTCATCCATATATATGGTAAATAAGACTGGGCTTAATCCACCTCCTTGTCTTAGGCCCTCTTCAATTTTGAAACAGTTTGAGCGTCTGCCTTGGCTGATTACGAAGTTTTTGTTGTTGCCATACATTTCCTTTATCAGTCTTATTACCTTTGGTTGAACTTCTTTCTTTCTTAATATGTCCCACAATTTACTCCTTTGTATTTTATCGAAAGCTTTTTCCAAATCTATGAAAGCCAGGTAAGTATTTTTTCCTTGTTCCATTCTCTTTTCTGTGATTTGTCTCACTGTGAATATATGGTCTTGTGTACTTCTTCCTTTCCGAAATGCACTTTGTGCTTCGTGCATTGAATTCTCTATAATGTTGCTCATTTTACTGTTTATAATTTTTTCCAATATTTTCATTGCTGTGCAGATAAGTGTTATTCCTCTGTAGTTATTACAGTCTTGCTTATTTCCTTTTTTATAAATCGGCACGATGAGTGATGTTTTCCATTCTTCCGGTAGCTCTTCTTCTTTCCATATTTGATTGTAGATTACCAGTAATATTTCTTTTCCTTCGTCACCCATGTATTTTATCATTTCGCTTGTAATGTTGTCGGTTCCTGGTGCTTTTCCATTTTTAAGTTCCCTTATTGCCTTTTCAAGTTCCTCAAATGTTATGTGTTCATCTTGCGTCTCCCAAGTCGAACTCATTGTTTCCTCTTCTATCCCTTCTGTTGCTTCTGTATTTTTGTTTGCCTCTAGCAATTCTTTAAAGTATTCGACCCATCTCTGCATGATTCCTTGTTCATCTGTTAATATTTCCTCCTTCTTACTTTTTTGAATGTTGAATGTTTTTTGTCCTTTGGGTTCGCCTCTGCATGATTTCACTATATTGTAGAAAAGCTTTTGGTTTCCCTTCGCCGCATTTTCGATTTTTTGTCCAAATTCCTCCCATTTTTTCTTTTTCTCTTGATTCACCATATTTTTTACCTTTTTTCTTTCCTCTGTATATATTTCATATTTTTCTGTCGTTTTCACCTTGAGGTAGTTCTTCCAGGCTTCCTTCTTTTTCTTTATCTGCTCTTTGATTTCATTGTTCCACCATGCCGTTTGTTTTTGTTTAGTTAGTATTCTGCTGATTCCACACGTCTCAGAAGCTGTTTCCATTATAATTTGTTTGAAATTAATCCACATCTCCTGAATAGTTCGTAGATGTATATGCTCTCTTAATCTCTCACATTTTTTGGAAATTTCTTGTGCATATTTTTCTGCCACTTCTTTTTCTGTCAGTTTGTAGGCTTTGATTTTTTCATGTTTTGGTTTCAGGTTTGTATGATTTTTCTCTATTCTTTTACGGTATTCTTGTCTTCCTCTAATCTTTGTTGTTACCAAGAAGTGGTCGCTTCCGATTTCTGGTCCTCTCTTCACTCGTGTGTCTATTATATTTGGTTTGTTTTTCTGCTCTACAACCACATAGTCAATAATTGATCTCTCTTTTCTGGAAATAACTTCTCTTGTGTATTTGTGTATATCTTTGTGCTGGAAGAGTGTATTTGTAATGACTAGGTCATGCATCACACAGAAGTCAAGCAACCGTTTGCCATTGCTGTTTCTTGTATCTTCTCCATATTGGCCAATCACTGTTGGGTAATTTTCATCTTTTCTCCCTACTCTGCTGTTGAAGTCACCTGTTAGATAGATCTCTCCCTTCAGTGTTTCCATAGTTTTTGTCAACTCCTCCCAGAACAGGTCTTTTTTTCTTGTTGCCTCATCTTCGTTTGGTCCATATACTGCCACTATGGTTCTTGTGTTCCCATTTTCATTCTTGAGTTCAACTACTAAAATTCTTTCAGACACAGCCGTCCATTTCTGTAGATTTTTCTTCATATTTTTATGAACTATACATCCGACTCCTGCTCTTGCACGCTCCTCTTTAGATACACCACTGTATATGAGTACATGTTCATTTTGCATTATGATATCTCCATTACCTTTCTTTTTTGTTTCTGTTAATGTCAGTATGTCCAAATTTGCTCTTTCAAATTCTGTCTCTAGTTCGTCCTGTTTTCCTTGAATTGTTTTTATGTTCCATGTTCCTATCCTCCAATTTTCAAATTCTTCCTTATTTTTGTTCAACTTTTCTTTTCGGTTCTCCTTATCAATGTCCATTTCGAAATCCTTTGTCGTTTTACCATTTTGTCTCGTGCTTGTTTTTTTGTTTTTTAAGTTTTTGGTTGTACTTTCACCATCCTTGTAAAATTTTGTTGTTCGTTGTTCCATTTCCATTCTTCATTGTTTATGATAATTTTTTGAAAGCCAATTTTCACATTTTGTCCTCTTTCCTTTTCTAATTTAGCCTTGTTCCTGATTTTGGATTGTATAATTCTCTCATCTTTCGTCATGTCATCATCTATATGTATAGGGTACTCAAGTTTTCTCAGCTTCTGTTTGTTTTTCATGATTGTTAGCTTATCGTTTTTATTGTTGAGTTCGACCAGCCACATTTTTTCCCCGATTTTGTATACATTTTTAATGTCCACTCTAACTTCTAATTTCTCCGTAATAAATTTTGATACCTCGGTTTTTTGTTCTTCTCCTGGTTTTCCTGCTATTTTTATCCCCTTGATTACAATATTATTTCTTCTTTTTTCCTTTTCCATTGCATCCAATTTTTGATTTATGTTTCCGATTTCCATCTTCATTGCTTGATTTTCTTTTTTAATGTTTTCATTCTCTGTTCTCAGAGTCAGTATTTCTTCTTTGAAGTCTCTTTGTTCTTTTCGTAGTTCTTTCATCTCCGTGGTTAAGTTTTGTAGCATTTGGATAACCATCTCCATTCTCTCTTCTCTTCTAGCAACTTGATCCGGGCTCCTCATACATTTCTTGTTTTTATTAGCGTTCTCAGTTATATCATCACCTTCTCTTCTTCGTTTTCCATCATCTGTTGAATAATCGTCGGAGTCCATTTTTCCCTTAATCCGTCTCTGTTGTTCGTGGAGTGCTCAAGCTCCAAACCGACAACACTGTCACACCGCGGTAGTGTGAGACAGTAGTCCGTTAACCTCACTCTTAGTGTGATACGGGGTTTACGTTTTGTCTCAATAATTAATGCTTTGTACCTTTCTGTTGATTTCCTAATGGCTTACGCTTGACACTGTCTAATTTGCGTATATACTTGTGTTACTTCTAGAACTCGATACTTCCCGGAATTGAGTTTAGTATCGGAGCTATCTGCAACACGTCCTTTTACAAACAAACCAGGTACGTACTCTTACTAAAAATGTATAATCAGTCCATATATTCGTGGGCATCAGCTGTTGTTGACAAAGACAGAGGATGGTATTCGCATTTATTAAAGAAAGATAGGAACAGTTTTTGTCGCGAGCCACGAAAATTTACATTGACATTAGGTATCTTCCTGTAACTTATTCAATCAACGGTCAAAGTCTATATATTGCAATAAGTCCGGTCACTCCTTTGATCCATGTGAAAATAGCGGAATCTTTTGCGAGGTGTCGTAGATCATGAGCAACACCTGTTTTAGCTTGTCATTTGGTAGTATACGAGGTGCGGACGCCGAATATTAACTTAACTGTGGTGCGGATACGCGGACGGTGAATCTATTTAGCACTAAATCGTAGTTGTTGGTACATACATAGATATACGATCCGATCAGAATTATTAGTTCTGGATATTGTGATTATGCCTCCGGCATTTTTATCGAAATTCAACTTCCGGCAATTCCAGCTTCAAAGAAATTACCTATATATAAACAGATGTAACCAATTTTCTTGGCTTAATTTTTTTTCCCATTTGATCAAGCACAATATCTTGAAATAATGTGACCAATCCACATCATTCTGTGAAAAATAAGTTTATGAAGGTTGTGCAGGGACGGTTTGGAGGATTGACAGTTTCTCCAAAAAGTTACAGTGGATATCTGATTTCTTTACAAAATATATTCATCGAAAACTCTATTCAAAATTTCAATGATTCATGCGTGCAGGGTAGTGAAGGAATGAAGTTGAAGACCAAGTTGTCGTCTATTGCATTATCTCACCCTTGCCCAAACTTCCCATGCTGCTTGATACTTATGTTCTATCAGTTATATTTTATGAAAGTTCATGTATATGAATTTTTTTCATTCCATTCCTCAGTGTCCCCGAAATGTCCAAAAAGTTACTCAGCATTGATAGCTATTTTTGACAATTTTATCTTCACGTGTGTACACACTCATCATAACTAATGATCAAAAAATCATTTGTAGCATGAAAAAAATAATTTAGATCAATTGCGAATATTTTTCAAAACAAGAACGAAGTAAACATATTTTCCAATTCCACCCGAAAGATTTCTTCACACATCAGATGTGGGTTTTGCCGGCGAAACGGATAGTGACGGCAGGAGGGGGATTTTCGCGTCCGGACTTATTGGAATATATAGACTTTGATAATGTGTGGCGAATGATACAAAAGGAATGCCTACGAGGACTCCTGAAAATGCAACACCCCAAGTTCACGACAGAATGTATCTCTTGTTATCAGTTTCAAGAGTGCTTTGTAAAGTTTGGTTTTCTGATTTTTTATTAACTCATATATGCATATGGAGTTTGATTTGCTTTTTCTAATGATGAATATAATAGGGTGTTTCAAAAACATGTTGCCAAACTTCAAGGGGTTATACCTTACACAAAAATATTTCGATATACCCCAAATTGTCCAGTCCGAAAGTTGATATCAAAAGAGATACACCCTGTATCTGTCAAAGTTGAATTTTAGTTTTTGTTTTTTTCAGATAACTTTTGAAATAATCAAGTTATTTTGATGAAATTTGGTATATGAGGATTGTTTGACATGCGAAATTTAAATCTGACCTTGATTTGGCTCTTACTTGTAGGGGGCACTCGTACTTTCTTTTTTTATCGAAAATTTGATTTTTCCGGCATATTAACATAAGAAAGGTATGTATACCTTGTAAGAGTGGCTAGGAGAAACCTTTTTCAAGATATTCGCACTTAAAGTAATCCATGCAGTGTGATTTCAAATGGAAAATTTTGAGAATAGACATGGGTGGCGCTGAAAACGACGTTATCATGCTTATTTAGACATTTATTCCAATATTTTTTATCAAAAAAAAAATTAGACTTGATTTTGTATTTTTTCCATTTTTTTTATTTTTTTGTTATTTTCCATTTTTTTACCATAAGAAACATTGGACGTTTAGCCAACTGTCAAAATTAACATGAGAACGCCGTTGTCAAAGCCACCCACGTTTATTTTCAAAATTTGCCACTTAAAACCACATTGCATGTATTACTTTAAGTGCAAATATCTTGAAAAGGGTTACTTCTAGCTACTCTTACAAAGTATACCTTTTTCATGTGAATATGACGGAAAATCAATTTTCCGATAAAAAAAAAAGTACGAGTGCATACAAAAAAGTTATGGGTATTTGAATGAGTTAAAAGGTGTGTGAGTGGCGCCCCCTACAAGTAAGAGCCACATCAAGGTCAGATTTGCATTTCGCATGTCAAACAATCCTCATGTACCAAACTTCATCAAAATAACTTCATGATTTCAAAAGCTATTTAAAAAAATCAAAAATTAACATTTAACATTTAACTTTGATACCCTGTATCTCTGTCAATATCAACTTTCGGTATAGGCAAGTTGGGTTCTATCGTAATACTTTTGTGTAAGAAATAACCCCTTGAAGCTTGGCAACATGTTTTTGAAACTCCCTGTACAGCTTCAACTACCAATCATAAAGAATTTCATAAGCTGAACAGAATTGTTTATAACCTGAAGTTCCTAATGAAAAGAAAACATTTTACGTGCGATCACATACGTAACGCGTGATAGCGCTAGCGTTCGCGGGTTAAAGTTGAAAGAATTTCTCAAATTGGCATAAATTATTAGAAATATGAATGTTTCCCAATTTCTGAAATCTATTTACATTTTTATTTTTTTTATATTTGGTAAAAAATTGTACACTTTGGGTTCTATATAATTTACAAATTTTAGATTTGTACAGTTTATACCTACTTCTACTTCTTTGTTGTGTTGATGTTGATCAGCAACACAAGGTAGACGTCGCCCTTCAAGAATTGAACCTATTTTTTCAAAAACTGAATAAAGACTATAACAATTATTATTTAACATCCGACAATTGGGAAAAAAATAAGCGCCTTCACCAAGACCTGTAAGACTGACTGGCTTATAAAACTTGCAATACTCCAGCGGCGGAATTCCTGAGAAGAACATTTCTGATTTCGTAACATCACTTTTGGGTTGGTGGTTTTTTTAGAATTATTCATTGATTTTTATTTTCAAGTTAGTGCTGAACATCCAGAAACTTTGAAGTTAGAAAATGATTTATATTTCTCTGCTAGTATATCATGCTGGTGTCAATTTTGGGTACATTTGGTCGCAAAATAGTATAGGACAGATTTGTGTGTACATAAGGTTTTAAAATAAGGTGTGTTTGTTATTTCGGTGTAGGATAGGGTAGTGCAGATTGCTGGTGTGACTTATGGCTACCAGTGTAAAGAAAATATTCACCAAACACGTTAGTACATTTACAGCAGATATTCTAACCTAAAAAACTGACAAACATTTAACACTGATTTGTCAATCCAAATTTTCTTTTACCTTTATTCTAGGTCAGGTTGAGAGAAGCTTTGTTTACAAAAAAAATAGGCTCCCTACCGTATTCTACGCTACACTACAGTTGTTACACTTCCTTTTGACCTGGTCTAACTTGTGCACTACTGTGCATCCTTCACTGATATAACAAACACGCTTTACTGTCTGCACTAACCGCGTGACAAACGGCTCAGTGTAGAAAGTTGTATATTCGTGTGCACTTGTGGAGGATAACAAACAAACCAATAGTATGGGACAATTCTATAAGAGTAATACATATTATTAAAATATAACAGAACTGGCGGAACATACAGACGTTTAATCATATTTTTTCGAAGAACACCTTACATACGTTGTCCCATCAAATTATGAAACAGCCTGTACAATGCCCCCGGACTGAATTCAATTTAACAAGTATGTTTTCTCAACACTCAACACACTTTTTTAGCACAAAGCACATATATACAGGGTGTCCCAGCAAGGGTGGCCACCGGTCATATCTCAGAAACTACTGGACCTAAAAGTTCAGGAAAAAAAAAATTATCACTAAAGTGGCCACGAGAAAATGCTGGGAAATATTTATAACTTCGAAATTTTTCCGCTAGGGGGCGCAATCAAAGCTTAAATATTAAAATTCGAAATTTCTCCGGAAATTCTCAGATTGAGGTATATCTTTATCAACATGGTTAGAAAACCTAGACAATTTCACGTCTTTTTGGTACAGGGCTCATTGGCGTACCGATCTTCGTGTGAGTAGCGGAAGGTAGTGAAAGTGTAATTGTTCAAGTAGCTGTAACTTATAAACGACTTGCCCGATTTTGTTGTGTATAGGCTTGTTTGGAAGATAAATGTGAGTACTTTCGTATATCGTATCCAGTGATGCGTGATTGTCTCCAGAAAAGTTGCTAGAAGGCGTAATTTGAATTAAAAACTGTTATTTTCGTTTCACCGCAAAAATTTGAATGGTACGGTATAATTCTGATAACAGAATCGAAATGAAGATTAAATTTACAAGAAAAAACCTTAAAAAAAACCTTTAAAAAAAAAAAAAAAAAACCTTAACAACCTTAAAAACCTTAAAACATTAAATTTTACATAATTTGGACTAGTTATAATTATCAGAATTATACCATACCATTTAAATTTTTGCGGTAAAATGAAAAACACTGTTTTTAATTCAAGTTACCCCTTCTAGCAACTTTTCTGGAGACAATCACGCATCACTGGATACGATATACGAAAGTACTCACATTTATCTTCCAAACAAGCCTATACGCAACAAAATCGGACAAGTCGTTTATAAGTTACAGCCACTTGAACAATTACACTTTCACTACCTTCCCCTACTCACACGAAGATCGGTACGCCAATGAGCCCTGTACCAAAAAGACGTGAAATTGTCTAGGTTTTCTAACCATGTTGATAAAGATATACCTCAATCTGAGAATTTCCGGAGAAATTTCGAATTTTAATATTCAAGCTTTGATTGCGCCCCCTAGCGGCAAAATTTTGAAGTTAAAAATATTTTTCAGCATTTTCTCGTGGCCACTTAGTGATCATATTTTTTTTCCTGAACTTTTAGGTCCAGTAGTTTCCGAGATATGGCCGGTGGCCACCCTTGCTGGGACACCCTGTATATTTATAAGCTAGTCACTATTATTATTTCTATTTCTAGGTGGAAATCAAAGACCACGAAGATACCGAAGAAGTAAAATATGCCTTTGAAATTTTACCTAGGCAAACGCCCAGTGTGGTGCTATGTGCGAAAAGCCTTGATGAGAAAATTTCCTGGATGGCTGATCTAGTCATGTTAAATAATAGGTGACAGATGCATCAACATATGAATCCCAGAACATTCGGTACAAATTAATTTTATTTAGATCCATGTTGGACAGAGTCTTGGATAGTATTTTGTCGAGGATAGAGCAGCAACACCCTCTCAAGCTTCCACCTCCAGAGTTGTATAAATTTGCCGAGCCGGATTCTTCTGAAAACATAATTTTGGAGCAACTGGAGAATGGTGGAGGTGTTCCTTTGATAAAGGTTGGTTCAATGTTTGCTAGATCTGAAAAATCAAATATCATTTATAGGAGAAAAATAAAGTTGAACGTATCTGTGCAGGAAACTTATCCTAATCAGTATTTTTCAAGTACCCGCAAATTAATTTTCGTTACATCTGGACATTACTCCTAGTTTCTATTCATATATCTTGAACAAGGAGCAAAATAAAATATTTTGTTGTTGTTCTACTGGTATAGTAAACCAACTGATTGGTAAAGACAAGTCATTCATGTTGATACGAAAACTGGTTGAATACAGTGGGTTATGTTAGTGCATAAATGAGTTCAAAGTTTAAAATTTCGCGAAGACTGCGACATAACAAAATGTTAAAATGCTCAAATTTTGCCTGGAGAATGGCAAAATGCAACTAGTAGGAGTACTTCTTCCAATATTGTATTGCAATATGTTTTACATACATTTGCCATCTTGTAGAGTTGCGAAACTTTTTTTTTCATTTGTTTACAAATGATGCAAATTCATCATCAGATGTAAAGGACCATTCTTTATACCGGGTGTTCATTTGCAAACTTCCCATCCCGGTTTTATCAAAAACTACTGATTTAAAAAAAATGCCGAGACACGTCAATTGATTTGTCAAGGGGGACGACTTTTTAAGTAAAAATTACTTCGCCTCACTTCACCCCTTACACCCAGGGGCCCCCCCTTAAGAATCTTGTATGGGAAATGGTTGAAAATCGTCCATAATCACAAAGAGGACCTCTTGTAGAATTTAATCAATCAATAAAACAATGTCTTTAGGCCTCAAATAATATAATCCTTAAGAAAGGTTCAAAAGGTGACATATGTTTCGCAATAACATGGCATCATCAGACCTAGAAGGTCTGATGATGCCATGTTATGGCTTAACATATGTCACCTTTTAAAGCTTTCTTAAGGACTATATTATTTGAGGCCTAAAGACATTGTTTTATTGATTAATTCAATTAAATGGGAAAGGGTATCGAGTAACAGCTTGTTTGAAAGGCCTTATCAAGTGTCGATTCGTTTTCGAGAAATTTGAAAAAATATTTTAACATTTCAAAAAAACAATAATAATTAAAAAAATTATTAAAGTCACGATAAATACCTAACAGCAACACACTAAAATATCACTTTTTTAGTAAGTGTTCAAAATGTTGTCCGTTATTGGCCATACAATAATATAGGCGATGTTCAAATCCCTGACGCACATTTTCAAAAACATCTTGTGGAATATCATGGCACTTTTCGATGATGCGTTGACGAAGTTCCTCTAAAGTTTGAGGTTGGGAAGTAAACACTATAGATTTTAAATGACCCCATAAAAAAAGTCCAATGGCGTCAAATCAGGTGCTAGGTCACCATTCCATAGGTCCTCTTCGTCCTATCCATTTGTTTGGAAACTCGTCATCTAGCCATTGTCGAACCGGAAGAACATAGTGAGGAGGAGCACCGTCTTGCTGGAAATATACTTCAGCCTCATCAAGCACAGGGTTTTCATCCTCATCGATTTGGTTTCCGATTGCTTCAATAATAAGGGGATTGATGGTAGTTTGCAACATATCCAAATAAATTTCTCCATTCAAATTTCCATCAATAAACAACGGCCCAATTACTTTACTCTTGGTTTATTTGCGTTTTATAAGGATGGTATTCATGGATTTTAGTAACTTTGTGTACAGAGCCTAATGAAATACCGGTTGCATCAACAACATTGCGTAAGGAAGTATTCGGATTTATGCCAAAATGGCCTAAAACTTCAACCTGAGCGGCTTCATCCAAAAATCTTCGCTGATCACGTTTTTTGTTTGCAATAGATCCAGTTTCAGTAAATTTAGCAACAAGGTCCAGAACATAGCTATGCGAAGTTGTCTTCTCCGGATGTCTTGCGTTAAACGTGACGGCAGTTCGCCGAGCACATTGATTTTCGGCACCATAAATTAGAATCAGTTCCACTCTTTCACCCAGCGTGTAAACCATTTTGGAAGTAAAATCAAAATTGGTAATTATTTCGAAATTGTCACAAATACAACTGACAGCAAATAGAATCAAGTACCCAGGTAACAAAATATTTTGTTACCTTAATAACAAAACAATTACTCAAAGGTACATCGATAAAGAAATACTTCTCCAACTTTTTTGGTTTTTTGCAAATTTCTCGAGAACGAATCGACCGATTTCAAAAATTCAAACTTCATAATAAAGCACTTGATAAGGCCTTCCAAACAAGCTATACCCCGGTACCCTTTCCCATTTAAGATTCTTGAGGGGCTGCCCCTGGGGGGCAGGGAGTGAGAATTTTCTTCTTAAAAAGTCGTCTCCCTTGACAAATCTTTTGACGTGTCTCAGCGTTTTTTTTTTTAAATCAGTAGTTTTTGATAAAACCGGGGTGGGAAGTTTTCAAATGAACACCCGGTATATTGACTCATATGCAATTTTGTGGATAGAAAAGTTTCAGATTTTCATCTGAACTTTTAAAAATCTTAACACTGAAAACAAAAGACTATCGAAATGTCAATATTTTTCCACAACTGCTACTATGGAAAAAATAATAAAACTGTAAGTAAAAATATTCAATCAATAGAAATGGCGTTCAAATCATTTTATCATCTAAATGTTGATCCAAATATTTAAGAGTTAATAAATCTGTGCAATTTCATCCATGGCAACCGGGACCTAAATACTAATTTTTGAACCTATTTAAACTTCAATATTTCTTGAACGGGTTTTCGGACAGGTGTCAAACTAAATATTTTTGACATCAGGAGATTAAGCTCTTTCATAATATATGATGATATACAGGGTGTTCCATGGAAAAACTAACCCGAAATTATTGCGAAATATGTCATAAATCTGTCAAAAGTGTGTTTTGATTCTTTTCTCACTCATACCTCGGCATATCTCACTGCTGAATCAACTCAATCAAAGATCATTCTTTTGAGTAATCCATTGTCCATTTTACTGATAATTTCCACAAATACACAACACCTCACAAGATCTCACGAAATATACATAGCTCAAATTTCGAATGATATGCTATTTATCGGAAATATACACAGGGAAATACCAAATGCAAGGTACTAATTATTACGAGTACGAGCACAAAATTCAGGTAAACAAAACAAAGGGGATGTTTCGTGCAAGACAGATTGTTGTCTGTCTGTAATCTAGGATCTAGGTTATTGAGAATATTATTGGATACGCATGCCCCTGCGTAACGCAGTAAGACGTGAGGACATAAGAAATGAAATGAACCATTTCCTTATGTCTTACGTTTTAGCGATACGTCGTTGCGTCGAGTATAAATGGAAATACGGTTGTTTGAATGTTGATATGATGCGGCTTACGTTACGGCATACGCCTTACGTCTTACCGAATCTATAAATCCAGCTTAAAGCAAAATTCCTTGAAACAAAAAAGTTTCTCGCCTACTGAAAATAGTTCTGCAGAAAATGTTAATGTTGGTTTTCCGCAGTTTTATAAAAAAACTATTTTTACAATAACAGGATTGCTCCTGTTACCTTCTCCCACAGTTTCTTTATCGATAAAAAAAAAACTTGATATCTAGATTGTTTCCGTAGACACGGCGAGGTATGTGTGAAAAAGTAATGAACGTAAAACCCAGTGGCGTAATCAGTGTTTTTCCAAATGTTACTGTTAATGTATAGTTTTTTTAATGGGACACCCTATTATATGTTTATCAAAAAATTGATACAGCTAAGATGCTATGCGAGGCTGAGTCATTTTATATTTCTAGTATACAGGGTGACAATTTAAAAAGGACCAGCATTTGATCGTGTCCAAACCAATGATAGTTTGAAGATTTGGCGAGACACGTCAATTTAGATATCGAGGGGGACAACTTTTGAGGTATCTGTTGTTTTTCTGGAATCAACCCTCTCACGCACAGGGTAATCCACCCCTGAAATTTCAAATAGCAACCCCCACTTATTTTGCGATTTTTGAAATCTTCACGTTATTCTTCATACGCTACATCACTTTTTTTTAGAATTGAAGTTCCTAACCTCAAACGAAGAGAATTAATTATTCCTTGAACTGATGATAGTATGCAAATTTGGTGAAACACGTCAATTTAGATATCGAGGGGACAACTTTTGAGGTATCTATTAAATTTTCTTGATAATTTTCCCCCCCCCCCTCCCAGGGTAACTACCCCTGAAATTTCAAATAGCAGTCCACACCTATTCCGCGATTTTTTAAAATATTTATGCTATTCTTGATAAGTTGCATCACTTTTTTCAAATTGGACTACATGACCTCACGACTGTCTCCAAACGGACAGCAATAATTATAATTTTTTAAACTTATGACGGTATGGAGATTTTTTCAAAGATATGCAGATATCAAGGGGGACAACTTTTGAGGTGTTAGCTGTCACATTACTTTCAACCCCTTAACCTCCAGGGCGCCTACCTCATGATTTTGAATGAAAACTCCTATTTCTTTTTTTTTATTGGAATTCTCAATTCCACAAACAGAACAATTGTGAGGTTATGTACTTTATTTTTGAAAAAAAATGTGATGTAGCTTTTTGAGAATTACATGAAGATTTCAAAAATCGCGGAATACGTGGTGGCTGGTTTTTGAATGTCAGAGGTAGTTACCCTGGGAGTGAGGGGGTTGAATCCAGAACATTAATAGATATCTCAAAAGTTGTCCCCTCGATATCTAAATTGACGTGTCTCACCAAATTTTCATACTATCATCAATTCAAAGAATAATTAATTCTGTTCGTTTGAAAATTTTTGTGAGGTTATGAACTTCAATTTTGAAAAAAAAGTGATGTAGCGTATGGAGAATAACGTGAAGATTTCAAAAATCGTACAATAAGTGGGGGTTGCTCTTTGAAATTTCAGGGGTAGCTACCCTGGGCGTAAGAGGGTTGATTCCAGAAAAACAACAGATACCTCAAAACTTGTCCCCCTCGATATCTTGATTGACGTGTCTCGCCAAATCTTCATACTATCATTGGTTTGGGCACAATCAAATGCTGGTCCTTTTTAAATTGTCACCATGTATGTTTACACTGTGTCGCACTTAAGATGAATACACTTTTGTATTTTCGCGATTTGAAGGGGTCAGGGTTCGAAAATTTGTACAGTTACACAGACAAATGAGTCTACAGGTTGGACCAGAAGTAATGGGACATACGGTAACAGTAGATTCCTCACAAACATATTGCGGTCGACCTCAACTTGTCTATTCCGAAAGTTGATATTAAGAGAGATACAGGGAGCCAAAGTTGAATTTAAAGTAATACAAGCCCTGAAGTAATACATCTGGCAACACCCTGTGTAGTCGGGTTTGAGGTTAGGTAAATTTCTAATTTCAACTCTTCGACTGCTTTTATTCACTTTCAAATTGTATTTTGAAAAAGCGAAGTGATATCCTTGTATATTTTAAGTCACTAAATATTGACTGTCACAATTTGGATGCTTCTGATATTATTGTGAACGTTCTCTCTAGTGTTAGTGTTGAAGAAAACTTAGGAGTGTATGTTGTCTCAAAGTTGAGTGAATATTACCTGATGGTAAGTCATTGAATGAACGGTCCCAATCACAGAACATACTGGGTGGTGCAACCATGATGTGGTAGACGATTGTGGGAAAATGGTGAGGAATATGTCAAAATATAGCGATAGTACAGGGTGTCTCAAAAAGTTTGTGGCAAACTAAACTTTTATTTTTTTAATAGAACACCCTGTATGTAAGAATTCTAATCATTTCTCCCATCTCGTACGATCATTTTGATATACGGTATACAGGTTTATTCACGTTATTCGACACGAAACATTATGGCTAAAGTATCTGCTTCCAAAGAAGTTTTTTTTTCTGGATGGATAGGGGCCCTTTGAGGCTACATTTAAAAAATATTTTCATGTTAAACAGGGTGTCCCAAAAATACGAAACGTATCAAAGTTGTATTTTTTTAAATGGAATACCTTGTATACCATTTCATTTTTGGCTTGTATGATCAAAATTAAGGTAGGTTTGATTGAGGTTTAATACACCTAAAGCTAATGGTTTTTTAAATATCTTCAATTTTGCGAAAATGTAGTATTCATTTTGATGCCTAATTTCTCAGCTGTTGTTTTCTTTTTTTAACCAAATTAATAATCAAGTCTACCAATTGATCAAGATTGATGTCACACTTATGAAACTTTTAATAACCTATACAGAGTGTCTAAAAATTATGGTTAAATAATCATTATCTTCAAACGGTAATAACTTGTTTTATTGGAATGGCAAGCCCTGTATTATAAGTCAACAACAGATGTAAAATTTGATTGTCTATCGAATATTATTTCACCTTCCTATAGCTAACTCCTCACGTTTTCAAGTAAAATGAAGTCCTAATAATGTAAACTAATTTAACTCATGGGCTTAAAGTATGAACAAAGATAAAAACATGGTGGAAATACAACAAACTATTTTTCATAGCAAGTGTTCAAAATGACGACCATCCGACTCTAAACAAAAACTTATCCTTTTTCCAAAACCTCCAGCAACATTTGCCAACATACGCGGGCTTACGGTTCGGAAAGCTTCTCTGATGCGTCGCTTCATATCATCTGGTGTTTTCGGTGGTGTGTTATAAACGATCCCTTTTATGTATCCCCACAAAAAGAGATCCGGTGGCGTCGGGTGACCTTGGTGGCCAAGCTTGAGAACCATTTCTTCCAATCCACCGATTTTGGAAACGATCATTTGAATATTCTCTGCCCGCACGATGAAAATGTGCAGGAGCTCCATCCATTTGGAGCCAAATAATTCCTCTTATTGCCAATGGGATGTCTTGTAATAAGACTGGAAATTGATTGATGAAAAATTCTAAAAAGAACTTTCCATTTAAATGTTCTTCAAAAAAGTAAGGACCGATTAAATATTGACCCATTATTCTGGCGTTCACATTCACTGACCATCTATGTTGATTATGAACAATCCTGAACTGAATTGATGTGGATTGGAATCAGAATAATAGTGAAAGTTATGCCAATTAACAGTTCCATTGTTATGAAATATACATTCGTCAGTAAACATAACACTCCCAGTTTCTCTAAATTGTGTAAACTGTCTCTCAAATACTGCCTTATTTGGATGGTTTCTGTTTGGAAATCTTTCAGCGTCAACTCTTGATGCTAAGAGGCAGTTTTGATGGCATTCTCCCAGTATAAAATGTCAATACGTTCATCTTTTGTATAAATTTGAATTTTTTAGCTATTGCTAGCACTTATAGAACGATTATTAATTGAAAATATCACTTAATAACTGACAACTTTAAGTAAATAATAAAAGGGGTTGTCAAAACACCATAGGTGAAATAATGTTCCTAACGAGGGTTTGGAGACGGCATCTCCATCTATTGGTGTTGATGAGAAACCTTTTTTTTTCGCTTTACTTGAAAACGTGAAGAGTAAGCTATAGGAAGGTATAATAATATTCGATAGACAAATTTCACATCTGTAGTTGACATAAAAATAAAACAAGTTATTACCGTTTAAAGATGATGATTATTTAACCATAATTTTTGGACGCTCTGTATAGGTTATCAAAAGTTTCATAAGTGTGACATCAATCTTGATCAATTGGTAGACTTAATTATCAATTTGGTTAAAAAAAGAAAACAACAGCTGAGAAATTAGGCATTACAATGAATACTACATTTTCGCTAAATTGAAGATATTTCAAAAACCATAAGTTTAGGTATAAACCTCATTCAAACTTACCTTAATTTTGATCATACAAGCCAAAAATGAAATAATATACAAGGTATTCCATTTAGAAAAATACAACTTAGATACGTCTCGTGTTTTAGGGACACCCTGTATAACATGAAAATATTTCCAAAATGTAGCCTCAAAGGGTCCGTATCCATCCAGAAAAAAAAAACTTCTTTGAAATCAGATACTTTAGCCATAATGTCTCGTGTCGAATAACGTGAATAACCCTGTATATCCATCTTGAAGATAACATCATAAGCTTTCCAAAAACACCATACATCATACCTTTCTGATGAATAGTTTTTTCGGAAATCACCTGCGAAAACAAAGTTTTCTCATTGTACTACAAATCACATAATATTACCCAGTTTATAAAACTATCGGTGGCCATGCATGAAGCCATGACACTATCAGGAATTAGTTGATTAATTAATTAACAATCAATTAATTAACTAATTAATAGCAAGTAGGTATACAAAAGTTTTCTTTTTAATTCAAAGTATTGTGGCACTGACCCGATATTTGAAAATCACAAGTTGATAGCGCTTTTCATAGTAAACAGATAACGTCGGTCGCTGAACAGACTGGCATTTTCGGACCAGGTGGACGGGGTATGGTGTTGGGAACTTCGGCACTACTCGGGTCGGTTTCGCGTGCTTGTTGGAGTGATCCTTCTTATTGTTATTTGTTCGGTGATTATACGTAGTAGCTTTGACTAGTTATCAATATTTTGTTTTATTCGTGATATAGTCATGGCTTCATCGCCACATAATTTTATAAACTGAGTAAAATAATGATGAAACCTTGTATTCGCGGGTGATTTCTGAAAAAACTAATGATCAGAAAGGTATGATGTATGGTGTTTTTTTAAAGCTAATGAGGTTATCTTTAAGATGGAAATATAATATACAGGGTGTTCTATTTGAAAAAATTGTGTGCAGGTCAAATAATTTTATCAAAAATGTATGTGATTATATATTGTGTTCTAGGATAAGTATTGTTTTATGGGTCAGTTGAATTTCCGATACTCTTTTCTATTTCGCTAAAAAAATTGCTACTACTACGAGTCCTTTTTCAACTTTGATTGCCTCCCATTCCTTTATTATAACTCCTAGACCCAAAAATCCTTATATCAAAATGATCGTACGAGGAAGGAGAAATAACTAGAATTCTTATATAGAGGGTTTCCCATTTGAAAAAATACAAGTTTAGTTTGCCACACATTTTTTTTTTGAAAAGAATTACTTTTCGCAAGATGCTAAACCAAACTTATTTATTGATCGATTTATTTATTATATGAACATATTATATGATTATGTGAACATTTTGATGGAAAAGTGCTTAGGACCGTATATGTCTCGACGGGACATGAATAACAACAAGTTAAGAAGATCTGGGCAGTAAACCTGATTATTACAAAGTACAAAAATTTGAGATCTCGATGGTTTCGTCGTGTTTCCAAGTTGCTAGGTCTCAACATATTTTCCAGATTGTCATAGTTGCACTCGATGTTTGATTTGAAGGCGATGAATCTGGAAATGTATGCTGAACACGTTCGATCATGTCTTTGTAGATCTTGTAGTTTGGCGACCAAACGCAGGATGCATATTCCAAATGGGCTCGTACAAGCAGACAATAAAGAAGACGAATAGCCTCAATGTTATGAAAAGCTGAGGTGCATCTTTCGATTAATCCTAATATCTGGAGAGACTTGGAGACTATGTTGGTAATATGTTGTTGTTGTAATTTGTTGTATGACCAAATCCAAGATGAGGGTGCAGCATCCCACAATCCTCAACAGATATCACCTTCTTGAAAAATTTAAGGTCATCGGCAAAAAATAGGAATCTACTGTTTTGGAAACAATTTGATGTAAGTCTGGATATTATTGACGATGATTCAGACGGTGGTGAAGAGTACCATAAGCTTGTTAAAAGATCAAATAAATTTATCTATACTCAAGAGAAAACCGTATAGTTTGTTCACATTCATTTTCTCATTAACTATACTCGTTTAGCCCCCTAAGCGTACATGAAGCAAATGAACGTATGAATCATGATTTGCAAGCAGTATATGGAGAATCCAGAAATCATCTACTGAAAATAAACCCGACAAAACTGTTGTTTGTTTTGCAACAGAAATAGCAAAGCATTTATATCCGAGAATTTGAGTATAGATGGAGAGTGCATTAAATTCCAAGACAGTGCAAAAAGCTTAAAGCTAATACTTGACAACCAACTTCGTTTCCAGCAACATATCACCTCGAAACTTAAGCAACCTTATGCAACATTGGAGTTTCTATTTTCCAATAGAGATTTTCTCGACCAAAAGACAAAAATAATGTTGTGTGACTCCCATATTCTGTCTCTATTTAATTTTTGTGGCAACGTGTACGGGCCATGTCTTGATTCATTGGATGTCAGAAGAATACAAAAGCTTCAGAATTCATGTCTGCGCTTCATCTTTGAAATAAGAAAGAATAAAAGAATTTCACATAAATTGAAGAACATAGGCTGGATGAACATGCATGTTCGACGAGAATTTCATAGTGCTTGTTTCACATCTAAAGTGATCAAGTACAAAACACCTCCTTATCCTTATCTGTTCGGAAAGTCAAGTTTCAGAGCCGACGTTCATCACATCTGCATCAGACACAAACTTTGCTTGACCATTCCACAGCGCCGTAAGGAAATATTAAAAAGGTAATTCTCATATAGATCTTCGAAACTGATGAACAAATACATTACAGATGACTTTGCACAGAGTTTTACCCTCAGATTAATAAACAAGAACAGATGAAACCACAAATGTTTTGTTGTGATGCCATCATCGGTTATAAACAACACGCCCCGAGGTCAATCCATTCGATACAATTGCCTAAATCCTGGATCATATATCTATCCTTGCTATGTACATCCAATTAAACAGAGAATGCTGTACAATGCTACATTTCATCAATGAAATGCAGGGCGCTCCTATTCGAAATGATAGGAATGATAGTGGGGGGCGTTTATTGGAAAAACGGCTGAGAAGAGCATAGTTGCCATACTAAGTAGATTTTCGAAAATGTCTCGAATTGATCAGTCCAGTAAAAAATGAAATATATCGAAGATCTCTGTAAAAACATCACGGTATTCTCAAGTTACCTATAGAATTTGTTGAACTTATCATGAATATTTGCGCACTGCCCTTTTAAATGATTTCGTTATCCACAAACGCCGCGTCTGAAATTATTACACTAATATATCAGCCCGAGATCAGCTGTAAGCGGACAGTGGGACTGCGGACATTAAAAAATGGCAGATAATACGAACATAACAAATAAGTTTGGTCTCGCAGCTACATTTTCATCTTCATTCGCTGCAAGTGTGGCAGCTAAGTACATGGCTTAAGAATTGTCATTTTTTTCTGATTTTTTGATACAATTCTTTGGAACGGACTCTTATTCTTGTTCAAGTATTGTCCTTACTTTAAGCTTTACGTTTAATTCGGTAATTGTTTTGAAAATAGATAGCTTCATATTATATATCATTTGAAGAAATGAAAATTGAATATCCAATTTTCTCAAGAATTATTAAAGGGGAATCCAGCAATATCCATGTCACATTTTTGTGCTACTCTGTAAAGTGTGCTTTGTTTTTCGAGGAGAAAAAAATCATATCTTTCTGCATCATTATAAGACTTATTGCGAAGGTTCAATGTCTTTTCCCTTCTTTTATGTAACTTGAACCAAATTAACCCAATCAATCTTGTTAATTGTATGAACTGCCGATGAAAAAATGATGTTCAAAACACGACAGGAGCTGTATGACATCATCTGCGATTCTGATTTTTTTCATGGACTCTTATTCAACTTTTTTTGACAATGTGCCATACTCAGATATTTTTTTTCAAGGTAATGTTCACTCATTTTTTATTAATAATATGATAGTTTCGATTAAAGGCCATACCAATTCAGTTTTCTCACGATTTTGTTGATATCAGTAACCTAAACTCAAATAACGACTGCTAAAGACTAACGGCCTCATTTATATTAATTTTGATATAATGCCAACTTTTGATGCCTTGGTCCCACTGTGCCGCTATTCAACAGGACTGCTAAAAATCGATATCCAAGAGGAGGGGCTCCTTAGCATCAGTTGATCCTATTTTACATCCCCACTCCTCTATCTTATTCGTTTCATCTTATTGCTCTTATGGAAGTAGATGTTGGCACCGGCGTTGGATAGGTTTTATCAATGAGTAGTTTCATCGGTTCTTGTTTATTAATCTGAGGTTTTACCAATTTCCGAAAACAAAATAAAAAATGAGCTATTGTCCCCTCCCATCACTCTCCTTTGGTGACTCTTCACCGAACCCTACTTGGATAGTACCGATTTTTTTGTTTTTGTATCTATTTTTGCCTCATAGATTAAGATTGTAGCTGCATTGTTCTCTTGCTTAAAGTAATTATTGTAGATTTTGTTAAGAAAATGTTTGGATAAGAAGTAAATATGTGGAGAACGTAGGCTTCAACAGCTGTTTTATCAGAAATCAGGCCCTTTAATCTCAAAATTGCTTGGCAGTCTATCACCTTTTTTTGTACTCCACCGATGAGATCAATAAACGATTTACTATTATTATTATTTTTATTATTATACTTCATCAGTACTGACATCGTTAAGGTTAAGCAGTGGTTTGATGCTAATCTGCTTACACTAAATATCTACAAGACTCATGTTGGGGTGTCAAGTGTGCCGTTCGTTGGTGGGCTAGACTTGGGAGATGTGCCTCTGTCTAGGCGATTGGATTCTTAATTCATGGATCTGACCATTGATGGCTAACTCAAATTTCAGTAGCACATTCAGCTGCTCCTCAAAAAAGCATCTTCTGGATGTTATGCTGTTCAAGTCGATTCGAGGGAGCTTGGTCAGCGAGTGTCAAGTCTCACCTTCGATATGGAATAGCATTTTGGGATGACTCCTACAGCTGTCTTCTGAATCCACTATTCATCATCCAGAAGAGGGCAGTACGTTGCATCCACGGCATTTGCTGCAGGAAGTCATGTAGACCTGTCTTCAGATAAAGAAAGATACTCTTACCGCTCTACAGTACGCTCTACACTAAATATGAAGAGGAAAAAATTGTCAATCTAATAATAATTATTGCTGAAATTCATCTAAAAAGTCGACTTACTTTTAAATTAAACAATTGTCTCAGGATACGCATCCAATGATGTTTCATTGTTAGCTAAAACAGTGCAGACATTTATGGTAGCGTAACCATTGATTTGACCACTTTGAACAAATTGTCAGACTATTGCCTGTATTAGGTATGGATGGTGCCGTATTTGAAACTAGTGGAAACAATTATGTCCATCAAATTGGGTTACGAGATATGAAAAAGAAAGTGCATTCAATCGATGGTAACATGGGAAGGGGTGGGGCATTGACCGGTCAAAGATCTTTTGCTCAATTGACTGGAATGAATTTCAAAAATTAAATTGAAAAATGCAGTGAATGAACTCTATACTATACTTGTCAACTTTCTCATTTTACAATCTATGAAAACAGTGATAATAGCTGTGTTCGCGTGTCTGTTTCGAACCAGTTCTAAATCATTTCAATTTCAGAACAAATTCGCATGCCCAGCTCATAAAATAGCAAGTAGTGTGCAAGATATGACAGCACCCAAAAACTGCAAACTTTCGTTTTCACCCTGTATAAAAAAGTAAACGAAATAATTCACCGGAGTCCGAGGACCAGTTTGGGACATATATTTCATACATCAATAAAATCGTTTGATATATTGATAAGGCTTATTTTAATAAATCTACAAGCGCACAACGTTAAAGACTAACCAATAAATATATAAATAAATGAGTAAACAGTGTACATTTTAATGGTAATTACTTTTATTTTTTATTTTTTTTACACTCTCAAATATTTCAAGTTTAACAGGGGGTTGTCAACACGTTCAGGCTTTGACCTACATTTCCAAAAGTTTTCAAATTTAATAAGTCGTGTATTTTCTTTCGCGTTGGGCTAAAAATCTACTCTCTCAAAGCTCTTTTGAAGCTGTATATTGAATTACTTTGTTTCAATTTATACGGAAGTATGTGATAAATGTACGGCGACAAAAACCATCCAGATCTCTGAACAAGCGATTTGAGTACTTTGTGTGTTCTTGTATTCATTTCCTCCTTGTGTCTTGTATGGTATTCATGACAGATTTCTTGTAGTTGTTGTTTCTGCTTATATTGGGCTATAAGTAGTTTGAAGGTAAATAGTAGTATGATCTCCAACGGTTAAATGTGTATATAATAAGTATCACCCAAACTAGTAAATTCCATGCTGCAGGTGCGAACCTACCAAGTAGCTGATCTGCACTTAAAATTTGTTTCAACTTCCTGAACATGTACAGGATATACCTTAGCCTTTTTACTATCATGTTTACGTGACAATTCCATTTCAAATGTCTATCTATTTCAACACCTAAATACCTTATTGAGTTTACTTCATCCACATAAATGATGTTATTCCGAGAATGGGGTAAGGTTAAAGTATTGTAACTTGGTATGTTCCTCTTGTCACAGCTGAATGCCATATACTTTGTTTTGTCAAAATTTTTAGTATAGTATCAAACCAACTTCTTATTAGTACCAACTTTCTTTCTGCTATCCTTTTGACATTTTCCCAAGATGACCCTTCAAAGAGTGCCACTGTGTCATCTGCAAAAGAAGAGATTTCACCTCCATCCTCCTCCATCTCCAAAATACCATTCATGTAGAGTAGAAATAGTACAGGGCTCAAAACAGTACCTTGAGGAATGCCATATTTAATTATTTTTGGTCTACTTAGATTACCGTCAATATAGACAGATTGACATCTATTTGTTAAATACGACTTGAAAACATCCAACGCTATGCCTCTGATCCCCAGATCTTCTAGTCGACTTATAAAGATATCGTGATCTACGGAATCAAAGGCCTTCGCCAAATCCAAAAAAACACAAATGATTTTTTTGTTGTTGTCCATTTTCCTGTAGATCTTAGTAGTTGGGTGATATATGGCATCATCAGTAAATGTTTTTTCTCTGAATCCAAATTGCCTTTCGGAAATTAGATTTTATTTCTTTGTGAATGCTGTCAGTCTAGACTAGACTAGACTAGATAATTTTTTCAATAATTTTTGCTACTTTGGAAAATAATGTAATCAGTCTATAATTGGTCATATCCGAAGAGTCTCCTTTCTTGAAAAGAGGTTTCACAATACCTCTCTTTAAGCAATGAGGAAAGCACTTGTTTGAAAAATTTTATTTGTCAAGAAGGTTAATGGTCTTATTATATATGTTTTAATTTCTTTTAGGGTTTCCGCTGTTATCTGATCATACCCTGGCCGTTTTTTTAGTTCCAGTTCATCAATTGCTTTACCCATTTCATATTCGTCTGTTACCCATCACTGACATTGTTGGTTTTATGATAGAATTGGAGAGTTTTTCTCCCACCTCTGAAAAGTATTTGTTGAAGTAGTTTGAAATTTCCTTTTTATCTGTGTTATTTGATCATAA
Source organism: Orchestes rusci (assembly GCA_958502075.1). NCBI lineage: Eukaryota > Metazoa > Arthropoda > Insecta > Coleoptera > Curculionidae > Orchestes > Orchestes rusci. The sequence goes on along the minus strand of OY293303.1, from coordinate 58,736,566 downwards.
TTCACTTTAATTCTGTTAACTTTATTATCGCCTCGTGTTTTACGCGATGTTTACAGATTGACTGTCTCCCAGATCGCTCTTGAGTCTGTCTTTTCGTTACCCAGTTTATTCCTAAAGAATTTGATTTTCGCTTCCCCTATCCATTTTTTCAGTCTATTTTTGCAAGTTTTGTATTTTCGTTCATATTCTGTATTCATAGGAAATGAACGATGTTTTTTGTATAGTTTTTGTTTGATTTGGACACACTTTAATAGGCCGCTAGTAATCCATGGTTGTTTTTTAATTATTTTTCTCTTTGACTTGGGTATTTTTGATGATATTTCGATATAGTTCTTTAAAATTGATAGAAAACATTCAGCGGATTCGTGGACGTTAATTATGCAATACATTTTCCCCAGTCTTCGTGATCCAAATGGTACTTGAGTGTTTCGTGATCAATTTTCCTCATTTGTTTCTCTCCATAATCAATAGTATGTGTGTTTAATGCTCTCCTTTGTGTCTGGAGAAAGGCCAATATCGGGAAATGATCAGTTACGTCCGTTTGATACCGAAATGATCTGCATTCTTCTAGATTTATATCTTTCGGATTCTTTAGGAATATATGATCAATACAGCTTCTACTATTATTTTGAATTCTACTGCTTTTTTCAATAAGCGCCATATAACCATTACTACTCAAGTGATTCAGATAGTCCTGTGTGTGCTGATTTTCCTTTTTTATGTCAATATTCATGTCTCCGATAATAAAATGAGTGAAGTCCTTATGTCCTTTGTTTTCTAAGAATTTGGCAAGGTCGGCATAAAAGGTGGATACATCAACATTATGCGGTCTGTATAAAGCAGTAATTTGTATTTTCCTATTATATAATTGGAAATATTCATCAGTTTGTTTCAAAGCAGAAACTAGTTCTCTACTATTTTTTATCGTGAGACACTTCTTGTCTGGTACCTTGAAGTCTTTCAAGTATCTATCCATAATTAGAAAGTGATATTCAAAACTAACCAAAAATAACAACAATGCAATTATTACAAAACAAATGCTTAACTATGGAGACGCTTATCTTACTATTGTACAGGGTGTCCCGTTATATTTTGGCCATTGGATAACTTTCTTATTATTGATCGTAGAGGAACGTTTAAATCATCAAAGTTGAAGTAAATCTCACCAGCATTCAGAATCCGTGGTCGAAAAACCCAAAATCGAATCGGAAATAGTAAATGTTGACAGATTCTTGAGTTTTTTAAATGGGACACCCTGTATATTTGACAATAGTTCGATGGAGAATTGTCCCCTGATTCCAAATATACAGGGTTATTCACATTGACTTTAAATACTATAGACTGGGCATCCCATTCATAAAATGGTATTAGTCTTGACGCCAACATCACAATAAGTGCGAAAGAGACAACACTATGAGTGGAAAGAGATAAAACGAGGAATCCGAACCCATCGGGCAACACCGCATGAGAACATGTGATTCTTATAATACGTACGTCCGAACTCGATTTTCATCTGGAACAGCGGCGGCACATTTCGAGTTTCAACCGTTTTGTATGAAAAATATAAATGAATATTAATTTGGGTAGGTACCTATGTCGTTATTGTTATATGACAGTATATCACATTTTGGACTTTCTGAATCAATAGAAATTGAAATTTTCATAACATTAAAAATTAAATCTCCTGCTGTTCTTCCGACAATAATGAATTACGATTCCGAATAAAATGACAACCAAAATACAAAATATATTTCGCCTTTCTTACATATCTCTAAGGCCATTTTACTCAATTTGCCATATGATTTTTGTTTTTGGAGACGGGAAACTGTATGGTCTGCCGGTGAGTCATGATTGGCAAGCTTCCCGGTTTTAAATATTTGATTCCATCAATGTCACGTAAATAGTCTTGTGGGTTAAAATGGGCCGAACACAAAAAGGGAGGTTTGATTCGAAGTCGGTCCTCGTCAATCCTCACCAAAGAACACCAAATATTTCGCAGCTCTTCATTTTTTGGAAATCTGAAATTGGATAACAAGAAAAAAATATAAAAAATAGGAAACAGCAACGTTTTACTTTTCTTGTTCCTAATACATAAGTATATGTACAGGCGAAAAGTATTATAAATAAATGGCCGAAAAACAATTTTTAACTATACCAAAATGATTATCAGTGCTGGAAAGTGAGTGGAGATAAATTCAAAGAAATATGGTGCAGGAGTCATACTAAACAAAGACCGCAAATATTGGTATACCTGCAAATTGAAGCAGGTAAGCAATATTGTTTATTGGTCTATTCTTCTTGTCTAGACATAAATAAATTTAATTTTGTATGTTTAGACATAAATTTGGCCCAAAAACATTTATGTCTAGATATACATTCAAAGAAGTATGGGCAAATAAATAATACATAATGCGTAGGTACCCTGCTTCAATTTGCAAGTACCAATATTTGCAGTTTCTATTCACTTTTCGCATTCTCCAGAAAATTAAACATTTTTTATATATCCTATACCTACCTTAAAAATAAAATTGCCATTTTTTCTGGCACGTTTTAAAATGTAAAGGTTTATTCGGAAGCCTTGGGAACAGGGTAAATATCTATTTTCAACCATTGAACTTTAATTTGAAACTTTTTTCCAAACGTCAAATTAAAAAGTGAATTGCGGGGTCCATTTAGCTGTGCCCTGTACAAGGTTTTTTTATCTATTAATTTAGACCCCCTTTATCTTTTTTATTTGACGTTTCTGACAAAGATGTCCCTTCATAAAAGTCTATTGATTGGTTTTGAGCAAATTGTTGGAAAAACTATATTTCGCTTTAACAGGAAGAAAGACTGGGCGTCGTCAAAATTTTTAATTCCAATTGAAAGGTACAGGCAAAGAGGGCGATATGTCAAAAAGTTAATTTCGAGATAAACGCGAGGTTTTAAGAGCTCTAAAAAGTGATTATAATAATAATAATTGTAAAAGTAAGAATTCTTACTGAAGACTTCAACCTTATTGTAATAAAAAAAACGAAAATAAGACAGTTGAGGAAGTATCCAATAAATAATTCATCTTGACTGTGTATGAAATAATCGAGGAAATAATGGAATAGGTATTCAAGTAGGTAATATGAATATCCTTTCTTATTTGAGAACAATCGGTTCCTATTGCATAAAACACTACCATTCAGGCTTTTTTTCCAAATCAGTTTCATTTTTTCGTTGTTACCTATTCACGATTAAAAACAAACATTTAAACTTCCTGAAGATTGAAAAATCCTCAGTTTCATGAATGAAATATGATGATGCCTACACTCTACACCACTGGATCCCTCTCCAGTCAATGCTCAATGCAAATTTGACACTTACCTGTGAATGGTGATTTCTGGATCCGAATGGTCCAGTTTTTGACACAGCAAGCACAATCTTACCATTTTTCACAAATAAAGTCACAATACAACACTTCACAAGCACGAAAGTAGAAGTTTTCAAGTTGAAACCCCATGGCATCACCGCACTACCTTCAAAATCGAAACCAGCTGTTTAAAGGCAGCGTTGCCGTGTACTAGGACTTATATTTACTATGTATCGCCTGTATCCAATGCACAAAAAATCATTATTTAATGAATGTTAGTAATTAAGCTTTGAGTAGCACAAAAATGTTTCACATTATTTATGATATGAAATAATATCATCATTAGACACTATCACCGTTGTTCAACATTGAGTTGATTCACACGAAATCATGGTTGTAAATGTGTCTGATTATGCGATAATCTAGAATAGTGAACCTTGATGCACCTTCTTGAAAAATGAACAATACTCAATCCTTCTTGATTTTCATTGTATCATGTCTTATCAATGAATTTCGTACACAGAGGAATTTTCATTGATGAAGATTTGCCCAAATCGGCAACCGCGTCCAAAGCAGGTCAGTTTTCGGCGACGCAGATAGATATAACTCGACAAGGATAGCGACACAGTGAATTTCTCAAGACATACGTCCAAAATTGGATGATGGTGCCATTATTTTTGAAGGTTTCCTTCTCTAAAGCCTTATAAAACTCAATGGTTATTCACGTTATTCGACACGAGACATTATGGCCGAAGTATATGATTTTGAAAAAGTTTTTTTTTCTGGATGGATAGGGAGCCTTTGAGGCTACATTTTAAAAATATTTTCATGTTATACAGGGTGTCCCCAAAACACGAAACGCATCAAAGTTGTATTTTTTTAAATGGAACCCCCTGTATATTAATTGATATTTCAATTCTTTCTTCATTTTGGAACAAAAACTGTAATACAACTAATGTTCCTAAATTCAACCGTTATCGGGATATCGCGTTTTAAAAATGGCATTTTTGCAACTTTGACATGCTATAAAACTCGAACTATCCAAGTTAGAGAAAAATGGATTGCACATTCCTGTCTTAACTTTTCAAGAGCTATTCAAGGAGATTAAATTCATTCTTGTGAAAAAATGTCAAAATGTGCCGAAAAAAGTTGACAGTTGACAGTACCTTCTATCTAAATGACAGAAGAGCTCTTGAAAAGTTAAGATAGGAAAGTGCAAACCATTTTTCTCTAACTTGAATGGTTTGAATTTTATAGCATGTCAGTTGCAAAAATGCCATTTTTAAAACGCGATATCTCGATAACGGTTGAATTTAGGAACATTAGTTGTATCACAATTTTTGTCCAAAATTGAAGGAAGAATTGAAATATCAATTAATATACAGGGGGTTCCATTTAAAAAAATACAACTTTGATGCGTTTCGTGTTCTCGGGACACCCTGTATAACGTGAAAATATTTTTTAAGTGTAGCCTCAAGGGGTCCCTATCCATCCAGAAAAAAAAAAACTTTTTCAAAATCATATACTTCGGCCATAATGTTTCGTATCGATTAACGTGAATAACCCTGTATAATAGTTTGTGGGATCTATTTTCAATGGTTCAAATTATATAGTCACTTGCATTTACTTTTATTACTTTTATTACATCTATAAAACAAGTTAAGTTAAGTTACATCTATAAAACATATTATTATTTTGTATCACACTATTACAAAAGATGTTCAAAATGTCCCCCGTTCATCTGTAGACACATACGATATCTTTTTATCAAGTTTTTTAAGGATCTTTTGATAACGATTCGCCTTTCAGTATTTAAAAAATCAATCTCCGTTATAATTTTATCCTGAATTTCTTGGATGGATTGGGGCCTGTTGCTGTATACTTTTCCTTTGAGGTATCTCCAAAGAAATGTATCGAGGGGGTTAAATCTGGGCTGTCTGGTGGCCATTGCATTGGGCCATTTTTGCCAATCCACACTTGGTAATTATTTGACAAGAAGTTTGTTACAGCCGCAACACCATGAGCAGGAGCTCCATCTTGCTGCCAAATAATATTTAGAAACATATCTAACGGTAAATTATCCACTGAATTTTCAATGTCATTCTCTAAAAAATGTAGATATCTTTCTCCAGTAAGCGACCCGTTAAAAAAAATGCCTATTATTCTATCTTTCATTAAGCCACACCAAATTCCAATCGACCCTCTTCCGGAACGTTTGATTTCTAAAAAATTTTGTGGATTTTCACTCGACCAAAAATGTAAATTATGTTTATTAGGTGGGGAGGCAGTGTTGAAACGCGCCTCATCAGTCCAAAGAATTTTGGTTAAGAATTCTGGGTCTTTCGACTAATTGAATGATGTGGGGTATCTAAAAAATGTGTTGAGTGTTTCGTGATCAATTTTCCTCATTTCTTTCTCTCCATAATCAATAGTATGTGTGTTTAATGCTCTCCTTCGTGTCTGGAGAAAGGCAATTATCGGGAAATGATCAGTTACGTCCGTTTGATACCGAAATGATCTGCATTCTTCTAGATTTATATCTTTCGGATTCTTTAGCAATATTTCAACTGAAAAATACAAAATTTAATGTGTTACCTTGGAAATACAGAAGAGTATCTAGTTCCACATTTTCGTTACCCAAAGCTTGTCTATTCTTCCGTTTAAGTGTCTTTCTGTCTCGCAATTGTTTATAAATATTTGTAATGGCCGATTGCACCAACCTATTTTGAGGATACTCAACGCTAAGGGACCCTTGACTTGACAGTTTTGCATGTAAAGTTGTCAAGTTAAGGGTCCCTTAGCGTTAAGTATCCTCAAAATAGGTTGGTGCAATCGGCCATAAATGTCTGTGAGCTTGGCGGGGCCCTGTTGGGATATATATATATATTTATATTATCTGAAACCCTTTTACCATACAATGGTGTAGGGCGGTTATCTTATTATAAGTTTCTCACAAATTTCTTCCACTTGTTTCTGTCCTTCGCAATTTTTCTTGCATCTTCCCAAGTTTTTCCTTTGCTCTCAATTATTCCTCCTATAACTGTGTCCCATGTTCTTCGCGGTCTTCCTTTCTTCATGTTTTTCAGTATTTTTGCTTCCCATGTTCTTCTAACTGTCCTAGTCTCCTCCATTCCCTGTAGGTGGCCCCACCACCCAGTTGTCTTTCTTCTATGTACTGTAATGTTGATTGTACTTGTAGGTCTTCTCTTATTTTTGTGTTTCTCAATCTGTCCCTCTTGGTTACTCCCTTCACTCTTCTCAGGTATTTCATTTCTACTGCTTGTATTCTACTTTTCTGGCGTTCTGTTAGGATATACTCTTATAAATTCGGCACGGGCAATACGCCTATTTTGATTTCAGCGAAGAAATATCTCAACTATTCTAAATTTTTCTTCTTTGGTGAACCTCATCGCAAAATGTTTTCGAAAACAAAGTGGAATTTTGACAATTGGCCAGCTTATCAATATTGGAATTGCCATGGTTATGCACAACTACCCATGGAACATTGATATATTAAAGTGGCTATAAAATTTGAGCCATTGAAAATACACCCCACAAACTATATATATTTGGAATCAGGAGACAATTCTCCATCCAACTGTGATAAAATATACAGGGTGTCCCATTCAAAAAACTCAAGAATCTGTCAAAATTTCCTATTTCCGATTAAATTTTGGGTTTTTTGGCCACGGATTCTGAATGCTGGTGAGATTTACTTCAACTTTGATGATTTAAACCTTTCTCGACGATCAATAATAAGAAAGTTATCCAATGGCTAAAATATAACGGGACACCCTGTACCTACATGCATTAATTAACATACATTAAATACATAGGTATTCCAATAATATGGACAAATCGAAAAAATATAAGTTAATAACAAATTATACCTTCTTTAATCGGTTAGATCTTTTAATCTGAGCTTCTGAGATTTCGTTGAATTTGCGCTTTTTATTCACCGTTATCTCAGCTTCCTTGTTTTCATCGGGTATGTTTGGATGTTTGGCAGGATCGATGGCAGTCTTGTGTTCTTCGGTACTTTCTTCTTTCTCGTCTTCTTCGGTCTGATTGTTTTCCAATTGGTGAACTGTAAATTACACCCCTTCTACTAAAAGACAGTTACCCTTTATGTAGGACTTCTTGTTGTTTTGTCGGGATATACTCAAGTGTTTTTTCAGTATTTTTTGGTCCTGGTACACCTCTGAAATATAATCTTTTGCCACAAAAATTCCAGTTCCTTTAAGCGCTCTTCTTTTTTCTAGAATCATAGCATTCAATGGGTAGGTTAAACATTCAAATACTAGTGGTCTGAGTTTGCCCTCTGTAGATTTTCCCACTCTGAAAACATCTCTGATGTCCTCAAATCGACAACTTATTTCTAGATTGTTGTTTAATAAGTCCAAAATTACTCTATAGTCTTCGTGTGCATCTTCCTCGTTTTCTGGAATCCTGTAGAATACTAGATTGTACTTTTTTGCTCTCCTTTTCGTTTCTAGGAGTCGATTTCTAAGTGCTTGGTTTTCTTCTCGGAGCTCAGTGTTTTCCTTTTGTAGGGAATCGATTTGTTTGGTAATTTCTGTTCTCATTAATTTTATTTCCGTTTTTATTTCTTCGGTGTTAATTGTGCTCTGCTGCATAAACCCTTTAAGAAGATTGAACACGTCTGTAGATGATGCCTCTTGAACAGATGTTCCGTATGCCCGTAATAATAAAATGGTATAATAATTATTATTACAATTATTATTGTCGATGGATCTTCTACAAATTTGGGAACGCAGCTATCGTTTATGGAATGTAAACAATATGCTTGGCCGCTAAGAATGTCAAGAATGCGTGTTGGTTTTTGTTGACCATTGGCCGTTTTCAATAAATTTTTCATGATGGGACTTTTCACAATGTCTTCATTCACTCAAGATGGTAGGTTTACACAATTTTTTAGCACTATTCTACTGTAACTAGTTAACTTTACTGCGGAGCGAGAATTCGACGTCTTACTCACATTATGGCTGAAGTATCTAAGAAACGAAACGATATAGGTCATTATTGTTTGCGGCATTGTATGTTTCACGGAAAAGTGGCACGGGTTCGCGAAAACCTCAATGCTCTATCTATATTAATAGCTGAGATACCCTGCAGTCTTGACCAAAATGGGACACAGTGTACGGCTCTGATATTATCATATTTCAAGATAAAAAAAAATAAAAATAAAAGGCGTTTGGTTAGCTTCGAGGCTATATACAAAAACATACAATGTAAAAAAAAACAAAAATTTTTTAAATATGGGCTAAAACATAATCTCTAATTAAATATTTGAATCTCCTCGAGTTATCACAGTTCTTGATAATTGAAGGCAATGAATTAAACTCATACAGTCCTCTACACAGTACTGATTTGAACATTTGAGTGGTGTTACGTGCTTATTCCTGGTACCTATCATGTTCATGGATGTTTAGAAAAAGTTTAGTTCTATCACAGACATACTAAGGTAACAGTTGGTTTCTTATTTTAAAAATGGAGACATGTACATTGTAAACTACTTTTTGTTTCACAGAACATAAATTTGAAACATTCAACATAGTATCTATTGGTGTATACATATCACAGTGTAAAATGGATCTCATAGCCCTATTTTGTATTTTCTGGAACTCCTGTATTTTATAATCAGGAAGATTGAATAGTAATGTCGAACAAGAGTCCAGGCGTGGCGCAGCAACACTATTATACAATAATAATTTCAGCTCATTAGTCAAATGTTTCCCAATGCTGTGTATGATGCCAACTTACTTGGAATATTTCCGCATTACATAATCAGCATGGGCATAAAAATTCATATTTGGATCAAACATGACCCCTAAGTACTTAATTTCGCTGGCATACAAGATTTGTTCATCATTTATCGTAACATTCACTTTACTTATATCTATCGCTAAATGTCTTTGCTTTTTCCCAAATAAACAAAATTTGGATTTGGACGTATTCAAACTCAAATTATTATTACACAATCATTCAAAAACTTATTCTAAATCATCATTAAGGTCATTTTGCATTTTATGTAAATCATCACCGGTAACATACAGTGTGACCCATTTGTTTTGGGAACACCCTGATAAAAAGTTTATTTCTTGACCGATTTGGTTCGTTTTTTTTTTGGATTGTAGAGCTCGAAAAATTGTATATTCTTGGCAAAAAGTGACCTTCGCCATTTTGACTTCAAGGCCTACTATGTTAGTTTTTAAGAGCAAAATTTCAGGAAACCATATTAGCGATTTTTTTAGAAAAAATCTGTGTGCGCCACTGGATTCAGCATCCTTTAAAACGGGTCTATACAAATTTTCAACCGAAAATATCAAGTTGAAAAAAATTAAAAATTCGCACTTTAACAATCTTTGATTCTATCAAAACAAATGATAAATGCATTGAAGTTGATGGTGGTTTGGTAGAAGTTACAAATTTTTAGTTTTATGTCATTTTTATTTGTTTTGATAGAATCAAAGATTGTTAAAGTGCGAATTTTTAATTTTTTTCAACTTGATATTTTCGGTTGAAAATTTGTATAGACCCGTTTTAAAGGATGCTGAATCCAGTGGCGCACACAGATTTTTTCTAAAAAAATCGCTAATATGGTTTCCTGAAATTTTGCTCTTAAAAACTAACATAGTAGGCCTTGAAGTCAAAATGGCGAAGGTCACTTTTTGCCAAGAATATACAATTTTTTGAGCTCTACAATCCAAAAAAAAAACGAACCAAATCGGTTAAGAAATAAACTTTTTATCAGGGTGTTCCCAAAACAAATGGGTCACACTGTATATCATTGTGTTGTCTGCATGTGTCTGAACTCGATCTTTGACCTTTGAACCACTCTGACCAAATCATTTATATAAATAATGAACGGTACCTTGTGGAACACCATAATTTACAGATACAAAATCAGACATTACATTTTTAAATTCTACTCTCTGCGCTCTATTATTTAAATACGATTCAAACCAATCTATCACATTATGTCTTGAACCTATGTTCTTCAGTCTATCGAGCAATATGTTTCTGTCTATCGTTTCAAACGCCCTTCTAAAGTACAAGAACACTGCTAATACACATTTATTACAGTCCACAGTTTTCAAAAGGTCATCACAAATCTTCACAATCACAGATTCACACGAATGTCCTTCCCGAAATCCAGACTGATTAGCTGCAAATATATCATTCTGAGCACAATAATCCATAAGTTGCTGTTTCACTGCAAGTTCTAAAACTTTTTCATGTACAGGAACTGTATTGACTGGCCTAAATTCCTCACACTTTCTAGTATTTGACACTTTAGGAACTGGAATCACCGTTGTAAGTTTCCAAGATTCCGGAAAAACTCCTTTTGAAAGCGATGCATTCACAATGTCCAGCATGCGATTACCCACTACGTTAACCGTAACCTACTGTCACCGCCTCCTACATTTTTCAATGATTTGACTATTTGGTCACACAGAATCCAATTTTCTTTTAACCTTTAACCCCGCCAGTATGGTACGCCCCTGATTAAAATTTTGAAATTCTGAGCTCAAATTCTCATTCAGCATTAAAAGTTTGTATGATGTACCAAATTTCATGATTTTTGTATGTAAGGTTTCGGAAATATTGAGGAAAAACCGTCTTCGGGGTGCCCTATTTAAAGGGGCGTAGCTCCCTTAGGAAGCATTTTCCGGAAAATGTTTATAGGAACTTTTTTTCATGAAAATACCCCAGGAATCACACAACGAATTTTTCACCAATCTTTAGGAAACACCCTGTATATTATATATTATCGATGTTGTCGAGCTGAAAACATATGTTGTATTTATTACATTCCAGGATCAAGTTTGTTAGTACTCGTCTTCTTTTTCTGATTCATCATCTAGATTCTGCGGTGTAATTTGATGGAGTCTATATTTCATATGGAAAAATCCATCGATCGTGGTGGTCAGTTTATATAGCCGTCCATCTTTTGGGATGGAAATTTGTTAAAAAAATCACACATAGTGACAAAAATCAAGGTCCGCATTCAAGAGATTCAAGATGATGCTGTTTGCTCAAATTCGAGACGAAATAAAACTTTGATAGTTTGATTCATTTTTATTCATTTTTTAAACATGAATTATAATTGAATAAAACATTTTTCAGACATTTATATTTTGAAATATTATAAATTCAGAGCCGCACTTGTGATAATTCCTGATGATGGCATTTTACGGGGTCGAAACGTCGACAATGGTATTTGTGTGTTACATCATTGAGAGGGATATGGAAAAAGGTTTTAAAAATCATGATACAAAATCCAGGTCTGTATTCAAAAAAATTAAGTTGATTTTTGAATACGAAACGTCGTATACAAATTTTGAAGACATCGTAGTGTAAATTGCAAAAAATTATGAAACCTTCAAATTTAAACTATGTCCCGCAAATAAATAGTTTCTGACATTTAACGCAATTCATTTCGGCCATTTTCACAATTCACCCTGTATCTAACAAAGTAAAAATATTTTTGCGACACAGTGAATGGATCTTTAATGAGCATCCAAAACGGCAACTCATCTTTCATTTATCTGTCCTTGTACTGGGTGATCGTTTTATATTTTACTCATAGATATCTTAAGTTTAAATGAGCAAATTTGACGTATTCTTAATGGACATTCAGTAAATTGTACAACGTGATTGTTTATATTTTACTCAATAGAAATCTCAGTTAATTTTGGTTTTACAAAAAAATTGAAATGTAAATTTTAAGTATTTTTCATGGACATTCAGAAATCGATACTAAGAAATGCGAAAATGCATCGAAAACCTAAAGGCGGCTCCAGACTCACGCCGCGAACACACGTGAAGCCTCGTGAACGCGAGTGTAGATGAGTTTCACGGGTTTTCACAGAGATTATTCGGATCAGGCCTGGGACTCCGTGTATCTGTCGAATCCTAGCGACGGTTGCTTTCCCATTCATTTTATGCAGAGAGCGAAGTGTCGCTATGGAATTCTACAGTACACGGAGTCCCAGGCCAGATTATTCACGGCGCGACTTCGCGGCTTGAGTCTGGAGCCGGCTTAAAAATTATACACAACATGTTAATTTTTAAACCCTGTATATTTTTTTTGCTAGAATGATAAATCTTTTTCTTCTGATTCCAATTATACCATATAAGTTGTCCCAGTAATGTGAGTCTTGAGACTTTGATCTTGAATAGCGCAAAAACGGCTGAATCAAATACCAACATATATGATATATTTGAAATCAGAACAAAAAGATCTATCGTTCTATCGAAAAATATACGGGATGTACCATTTAGAAAATACTATGTAAAAGTTTTCGATGCATTTTTACATTTCTTAGTATCGAATTCTGAATGTCCATGAAAAACACTTGAAATTTACTCATTTAAATTTTTTTCTAAAACCAACATCAACTGAGATATCTATTGGATAAAATATAAACAACCACGCTGTACAACTAACTGTTGCAAAGATGACAATAGTGGTATCGCTTGAAACGGACACCCTGTATAGACGGCCACACTTTCTGTGATATCCAACTGAAATTCTTGAAACCCCGCCTACTAATTCTTCGCAAAGAGGGCCAATTCTCGCGTCAGAGATATCGAAAAAAGTCACAGGGAAAGTTGTTCTAAATTGTATGCTTACCTCGGATATCAAGTTTCATTTAGAAAATTTTATTCATTTTTTCCAATGGAGTTCATTTACAAATTTATTTTCCCGTCCTTAGATTAAATCAATTACCTGATTTAATCTAAGGACAAATTAAAAATCCTGTATTTTTATTGAAACCCGGTTTCTCGAATTGGAATACAATAAGGACTTCTCTCTCGGAAGCGTTTGAAATTAAATGTATCTGTCTTCGTTCTATATTGATCGAGATCGAGTGAGTTTATCGTTTAAAAGATGGTGATAGACGTCAATTTACTGAAGGTAATCACGATCATTGGAATAACAAACTATTACAAGTTATGCTATGGGCTGATCATTCAGCTGAATTAATGGGTTTTGGATCGAGACATTCGAATAAATAATAATAATATATCTTTCATTCAGCAGAGCTATATACAGGGTGTCCCAACGATAGAGTAAAGTAAATTTTATCATATAGGATATGAAAAATATCAATATCAATATGCGTCACAGGTTAGGAGTGTAAATAGCGCACATTCTGAAAATATTTGGAAACATACAGGGTGCGTCACAAAAGTATGGCACGAAAAAGTATGATTTTTTTAAATGGTACCCCCTGTATATTAATTGATCTTTCAATTCTTTCTTCAATTTGGAACAAAAATTGTGATACAACTAATGTTCCTAAATTCAACCGTTATCGAGATAACGCGTTTTAAAAATGGCATTTTTGCAACTTTGACATGCTATAAAACTCAAACTATTCAAGTAAGAGGAAAATGGTTTGCACTTTCCTGTCTTAACTCTTCAAGAGCTCTTCTGTCATTTGGATAGAAGGTAACGTCAACTGTCAACTTTTTTGGGCACATTTTGGCATTTTTTCACAATAATGGATTTAATCACCTTGAATAAATAAAATAAAAAATAAAATATTCGTTTATTTAGCAAATATGCTACATACATAAACATTCCAATAAAACAATATAGCTTAGATAAAATAAGTTAAAAATAAATAGAGCAATAATAAAATATACATATACGATTACAACAAAATAGTCTCATTTTTTAAAATTTCATAACTACATATTCACGAGCTAACTTCTTGAATAAAAATAGATTATGACAGTCTTTCAATTCTTTTGGTAAAGAGTTAAACTCATAGAGCCCCTTATATAAAATTGATCTGTAATGTTGACTAGACATGCACTTATCATATAGTATAAAATCATTCCTATTTCTCGTATGATAATTATGAACATTTTCAAAAACTTTGGTTTTATCACATAAATATGCCGGTAAAAGTCTATTTCTAATTTTGTAAATGAAAACAAACACATTAAAAACGATTTTTTGCTTAACGGACAATAAGTTTAAAGCTGTTAACATTGATTTTATGGAGGTATATCTATCACATTTCAATATCACCCGTAAAGCTTTGTTTTGAATCAATTGAAAATCTTGCATTATAAAGTTAGGAACATTATAAAATAAAGTGCTGCAAAACTAAAAATAGCTCTTGAAAAGTTAAGATAGGAATGTGCAATCCATTTTTCTCTAACTTGAATAGTTTAAGTTTTATGTCAAAGTTGCAAAAATGCCATTTTTAAAACGCGATATCTAGATAACGGTTGAATTTAGGAACATTAGTTGTATCACAATTTTTGTTCCAAATTGAAGAAAGAATTGAAATATCAATGAATATACAGGGGGTTCCATTTAAAAAAATCATACTTTTTCGTGCCATACTTTTGTGAGTATGTTTCCAAATATTTTCAGAATGTGCGCTATTTACACCCCTAACCTGTGACGCATATTGATATTGATTTTTTTCATATCCTATATGATAAAACCTACTTAACTCTATCGTTGGGACACCCGGTACAATCCACAAATCAAAAAATAAATATGGGTTGGATGAAGGCATATACAAATGAGTGTAAAAGAAAACCAAACAAAAACGTCCACTTAAAAATATTTAAAAATTTGAAGCGGAAAAGATAAAATGAATATAATATAGTACAAGTAGCGTGTATAAAGATAATTACATGTTGATCACATATGACTTTAGGAATTTTTTGGAGCTATATACAGTATCACAGTTTTTAAGCTCGTTTGGGAATATCGACTATAAGTTTTGCTAACATTGACTAAATAGGTATTTGGAACAAATAAAGTTCTGAATAATTATATTTTCTTGAATACAGGTTTATACAACGTGTGCCCAAATCTACTCTGCGCTAAAAAATAAAGCAATATATTTTTCATAAGACTGAATGTAAACATGACCTGATACAAAATTTGATATCTTCTTTGGAGAACCATGTATCAAGTTGACACGAAAGCTACAATATTTTAACAATAGAAAAAGTCTATTTCAACCTGTATAATCCACAGACTGTTTCAAAATATTGGAGCCACACTAACCATTGGGTAAAATGTCTTGGAAATCAAAATTGAACCCTGTGAAGTATGCAAAAGATGATGGCTTTTCAAAGATAATAGGAAATGTTTCATCAATGGCTGTTTAGATTGAGTCTTATGAAAAATATATTGCTTATGCGTTAATTTTTTGGGAAGAAGACCAGTCACGGAAATTTCCACGTACTGTTGAAATGGGGTTTTAATTTTTTGGCGCAGTGTGGTTAACAAATGAAAAACTTTTGTATTGTCGATTTCAGCGAAAAAAAGTATTCTTCATAAAAAGTTTTGCAAAAAAACCTGATTCATCCAGAAATTATGTTTTTTTTTACCGATGTGGAAGGTTTAAAAGTCTTTGCAATGTTGAAAAAAGTAAAATTTTAACATGATATTTTGTATACCATTCAAGCATGTTATTCTAAACAACTTTTTCAAATAAAATTTTCCTTAAAAATGGAAATTAGAGATCACTTCTAGTTTGCAATTTTTGGTTACCTCGTGTATACAAATCACTTAATCTCTGGATGAATCATGTTTTTTTTTAAATCTGAAATCACTTTTTCCATTTGTCAACTAGAGTTGAGCACACGCTGTATTCGAGTTTTTAGTACCAGGACAATGTTTTTGACTAGTCTAGTATGTGGATCACTTACTTCGCTCTTTTTTCATAGAGAATCCATCTTAAATACGACCCACTATACAGGGTGTCCCGGAACAACGTCAGGATACTTGGGTAGGGGATTGTATGTGATAAAATAATGGTGGTGAGTCATATAAAAAAAATCGAAATCGCAATATTTTTCGAGTAACCGGTATTCAAAGATCAATTTTCTTTTTATAGTTATTGATATATTTCGGAAATCTCTTATCGAATCAAAATAAAACTTGGTAAAAAGTTTCAGCTTGTTTATCGGTAATGTTCTGTGGAAAAAATGTTTCTCTACTCTGCTCCTAGAGGGCGCTTTACCTAAAATCCAAATTTCATATTTTTTATTTTTTATATCTTTTTTGTCTCGCTAGGTTTTTCAAAAACAAATAAGCCGTTTCAAACATTGGGTAAAACTAGACAAAGAATGTACTCTTTGTCCGCACAAAACAACAGAAACAAGAATTCATTTTTTATTGTTTTTGTTGATGGTTGTTCGTTTTTTTGTTTGTGTTGTTCCCAATCGTTTGAAAAAAATGTAGTTCAATTTTTCGAAAAAAGATGAAAAAAAAAAATCAAATGAAAGTTACTTCTTTTTTTATGAAGAATACGATTCTGCACTGAAAAATATACCTTCCCATTTAAAAAAATCATGTTGACCTTGAAATAACCTTGAAATCAAGCTCAAGGTTGAAAAAAAAAATGTTCGTTGTGTTTCCCCCTTGATACTAACCACTTTTGTTTGAAACATTTTTTTCTAAATTATATAGTTTTTGAGATAATTCACTGTCTCAAGTTAAATGCTTCACCCGGTTTATCAATAACTAGAAAAAAAATGATCTTTGAGTGCCGGTAACTCGAAAAATATTGAGATTTCGAAATTTAGTTATATGACTCACCAACATTATTTTGTCACATACAATCACCCCCCTAAGTTTCCTGACGTTGTTACGGGACACCCTGTATGATACAATGATCGAACAACTATATGTAGATGAGATGAATCATTTTATTCATAAACTGTGAAAAATTGAGTGGACAACATCGAACAAAGGTGAGACGTGAGGAGTTGAGCGGGGCACTGAGAGGGGATACGTTTGCACCTAATAGTGGCGGAACTATTTTAAGGCTGAACACATTTCAATGATTATTTCCAATATATTTTAAGCTTGAATTATGAAATGCAAACTACTTTTGTATTATAAAGTTGTTCAGACTGTGTGCACGTGGGGTAGTAGATGAAGAAAAATGGAGACGGTGTATTCCGTGCAAAAGTATATTTTATAAATGCAGAGCGCTTTCGGCCTTAGGCCATCATCAGTGCTTCCTGAAAGAGCGAGAAACGAACTAAAAACTGAGATTGTGTTTTGAGAAAATTGAGCATTATCATTAGAAGCAATAGAAGCAATAGAAGTGTAAATTTATTTTCTTTTTACACTTCTATTGCTTCTAATGATAATGCTCAATTTTCTCAAAACACAATGTCAGTTTTTAGTTCGTTTCTCGCTCTTTCAGGAAGCACTGATGATGGCCTAAGGCCGAAAGCGCTCTGCATTTATAAAATATACTTTTGCACGGAATACACCGTCTCCATTTTTCTTCATCTACTTTTGTATTATTAAGTGAAATTTTCATATTTTCTGTATAACTAATAAGAGTGATTCAAATTTGATAAAATGATCAGGATTTCGGCTTAAATCCACAATTTTTTCAAATCAAGATAAAATATTTTGATTCAAAAAACGAAAACTTGATGCTTTGTTCATAAATAATTGCTTGAAATAGAGACGTACTAGAGTGTCATGTGAGAATCATTGCTAAAAAAAAAACTGAAGATCGTTGGCAGTATAGGCTGATAAAAATAAATCTTAGAATACAAATGTGAAAGTTCATGTGGATGCTCATTTATGTAATAGCAAGCCTAGAAAAAAGAGGCCTTTGTTTAGTAATTTTGTAATGATCATTAGCTTTACAACTTTCATTTCTTAAATTTAGGGCCTGTGGAGATTGTCCCAGGTAAAGAAATGAACATTATTCGAGTATCTGGCTAAGTGAATATAAATATAATGTATTCTGTATAACAGATGAAAAACCCCAAAAAGCAGCAAATTTTTGCCTTTGGAAATTTTCTGAATGGTCGAAATTAAAAAACTACAAATGCAACTCGAAGATTGGGAAGATATGACACTCAGTTATTGATTTCCCGACGTTTCGGTCATTTATTGTGACCTTTCTCAAGGGTTAATCAGATTGAGTGTGTTGGATAACAAAAAAACACATGTACATGATGTTAAAATACAGAGAACGTAAACTAAGAATACATGTTATAAATATGAAAAAACATCAAAACCAACAACACATTAGTGTGACTTGCACAAACAGATTCAATCTGTTTGTGCAAGTCACACTAATGTGTTGTTGGTTTTGATGTTTTTTCATATTTATAACATGTATTCTTAGTTTACGTTCTCTGTATTTTAACATCATGTACATGTGTTTTTTTGTTATCCAACACACTCAATCTGATTAACCCTTGAGAAAGGTCACAATAAATGACCGAAACGTCGGGAAATCAATAACTGAGTGTTTTTGTTTTACACCGTCCTTCTCCCCACTAACCCGCATCTGTTTGATCTAACTTAAGGACGCAAACCTATACAAAAAATTGGGAAGATATGTCTTGACAGTTATTTAATATTGAGTTGATGAAAACTTTTGTATCTACTTGCTCAAAATATTTGGGTTATGTATACAGAGGGTGTCCGGAAATGATGAGCAAAAAATTCAGGTGAGAATTCTAGACAAAAAATAAATGCAACTTGTTCCCATAATATTTTTTCGAAAATCGATTATTGACGGAGTTACGGGGTGTTAAAGTTGCATTTTATTTGCAGTTTTCTTGCAAAACCTTTTGCCACGCTTATAATATTTCGACGAAATCTCGTATTTGGGGCTTTATCGGGATGAGGAATCCAAATTTAACCACCGTTTCTTCGCATTTTGTAGAGGGCGCCACATACGACCCTATACTTTGATTTGACCAAATATTTTTGTTCTCCCAACCTTTTGTCATGAAAAAGGAATACTTCTTTTGTTGCGATGAATCTAACCATTTTCGAGAAAAACGCTGAAATAACTTTGCTTGCATGAAATAAATAAGAAATCATTTTAATTTATTTTCAACCTTAAACATTGCAAGCTTTGAAAATATGCGTTATAGTTGCCTTAGAAACAAGTTTCGGAAAAATTAGTTTTGAAAGTTGGTGATTTTTTGAAAATTTGTTGTTACGCTGATGGGATATTGGTCAATGACAAAAATACTGAAAATAAAAAAAATTAAAAAATAAGATTCTAATCAAATATGTTTATACGGCCACTTATAGCGCGTGATTCCAAAGCATGCTTTGTTAAAAGTTGAAAATAAGTTATAATAATTTCGTATTCATCACATGCAAGCAAAGTTATATTAGCGTATTTCTTGAAAACGGTAAGATTCATCGAAACAGAAGTAATATACCTTTTTTATGTCAAAAAGTTGGGAGAATAAAAATATTCGCTCGTAAGTCGCACACAGTGTAGCACAAAAAAGTTAGGACCATTCAAATCGAAGTATAGGTTCGTATGTGGCGCCCTCTACAAAATGCGAAAAAACGGTGGGCAAATTTGAATTCCTTATCCCGAAAAAGCTCCAAATAAGAGATTTTGTCAAAATATTATGAACGTGGAAAACGCATGGCCAAAAAAACTGCAAATGAAACTTTAGTTTAACACCCTGTAATTCCGTTAATAAACTATTTTCGAAAAAAAATTTTAGGAAAAGGTGACATTTATTTTTGGTCTAGAATGCTCTCCTGATTGTTTTGCTCATCATTTCCGTACACCCTGTATACAGTGTGTCCCAGATTCGCTACTCTATACAGGGATCTTGGCTCCTATTATACCTTCAGCAAAGGTTAAATGGAGAAAGTTCTAGAGGAATCTTGGTGCATTCGATATCCGGCTTCAGGTTTACTATCGGTCAATTGGTTTTGGAATTATCGTCAAAAAACCGAAAATGGCGGATTTCATTTTTTGCCAGTAAATCCGAAACGGCTTATTTGACAGCTGTCAAAATGTGACATCATCTGGACACTTTTTGAAGACGAATAAAATGGCGTGTATGACATGTCTCAATCGTCTATTGTTTTCCCGCAACCCGCCTTAACTTTCATTTTTCTCATGGCATTGGATTTTTCGATTTTTGGAAAGAGTGTAAAATTTCCAGTCTAGTAATGTCGCACAAGTGCGTAGAAGATTTAAGTGTTATCAAAATATCACATTTCGTAGTTATGTCATGGCCTTCTTTTCTAAGAATGATAATGTAACAAAAAACAGTCGCTAATTGTCAAAAATGTCACGATGCATGTCCATGTTCTATTGAAAACTCAATGCGTTAAACTCATTTGCTGCACACTAAATGCGTTGACCTTGAGCTGATACAGTACTCATTCATATTTTGCGACAAATAAATCATGACCTCTTTGGATAAGACTGAGACCCACTTACGTATTGTGATATTTCGAAGATACTCAAATCTTTTATGCACTTGTGAGACATCACTAGACTGGAAATTTCACGCTCTTTCCAAAAATCGAAAAATCCAATATGGTGGCTAAAAGAAAAATGAAAGTTGAGGCAGGTTGCGGGAAAACAAAAGAAGATTGAGACATATCATGAACGCCATTTAATTCGTCTTGAAAAGGTGTCCCGATAATGTCGCATTTTCTTAGCTGTCAAATTAGCCACTTCGGATTTACTGGCAAAAAACAAAATCCGCCATTTTCGGTTTTTCGCCGATATTTCCAAAACCAATTGACCGGTCGCAAATCTGAAACCGGATATCGAATGCAGTAACGTTCCTCTAAAATTTTCTCCATTTAACCTTTGACGAAGGTAAAATAGGGGCCAATATCCCTGTATAGAGAAACGAATCTGGGACACACTCTATACATGGGGATCTTGGAAACCGTCAGAGATACGAAGATGGTTAAACCAGAGAAAAGTTGCGCATTTTCAAGCCTAACAATATGCCGTTTAGAAAGTTTTAAAATTCCGAGTAGTTTCGGAGATATGCCTAAAAAACGAAATTTGCCGATTATGTTTTTATTTTTTTCTGACGTTATTTAGAGAGATATGGAAAAACAAAAGACACTTTCTGATGGCCACTTTTCAAGCTCTACAAAACAGCGTTGAGAGATTTTCCGTACGATGCCGATGTTTCGTTTGGGAGAAACCATCATACACTTTGTTTTTCAAAATACGGTCCTGGATTTTTCATGACGGATTTTGAGGGCCTCTCATGTTCCTAAACCAACAATGTATCGCAATTATTCAAAAAAATTATGTTGATGGATTTTTCCATAAGAACTCATGTGTTAGAGAGAGACAAAAAATACATTCTTAATAGGATTAAAAACAACCATCTCTTTTTAAATTAGTGCGATACCTCGTTGGTTTAGGAACATAAGAGGCTCTTAAAATTAAATAACAAATCCAGGACCGTATTTAAAAAAACAAAGTTGATGATGGTTGCTCATAGACGAAACGTCGGTTCTTCAATTTAATAACGCTATCTTGTAAAGGGCAAAAAGTGGCAATGAAGAAGTTCCATTCATTTCAAAATATCTCTTCAAATGTGGTCAGAAAAAAATGAAAACCATTTTGAAAAATTTCGGTTTTTTTAGGATTATTCCGGACTTAGTCGGAATTTCTTGGCTTTTAAACGGCTTTTAAAACGGCATCAAAATACGCAAGTTTGCCTCCATTTAACCGATAGACATCCTTATCTTGGACACACTGTATATCTCAAAACTGAGTAGAATAAATGAGTTCAACTGAATAACAAAAAAGTTTATAAATAACATGTACTTTAGCATGCGCGTAATTTCAAAGTCCCTGCAATCGATTAATATTTTCGATGCGTCGCGACGCTTTACTCTTGGTAGGCGTGTTTAACTGTGAAAAATAACTACTCGACCCCATACATTGACTACTTTTTACAGAAATCAAATTTTCCTTATCGTTTCCGAGATATTGACGTGCGGAGTTTTAAGTGAAAAACCCTGTATAATACAACTTCGCAACGATGCGCACAGTTGAAACTATCATATTATCGTCTTTTCTTGTCCGAAGCCACTTTTACGTGGTTTGTCGTTCATGTTTGTTAACATCATCAGATGATCATTAGCTTTCGTTTTAAAAAACAGTGATTATACTATTATATTTTCAGTTATTGTTATCCAGTTGTTCTGCTTGGCGAATAGTCGTTTGTGTTCTTGATTGCGTAATGGCCAGTGAAGGATTTGTCTACGGTTGCACGGTGGTTCATATGTGTTATGACGTCAGAACCTGTTTTGGCGTTTGAATTTAAACGGCAGCTCTTGCTTGACATATACAGTGTGTCCCAAATTCGTTTCTCTATACAGGGATCTTGGCTCCTATTATACCTACATCAAAGGTTAAATGGGGAAAGTCTTAGAGGAAACTTAGTGCATTCGGTATTCGGTTCCAGATTTGCGATCGGTCAATTGGTTTTGGAAATATCGGCGAAAAACCGAAAATGGCGGATTTTGTTTTTTGCCAGTAAATCCGTAACGGCTAATTGGACAGCTATGAAAATGTGACATTATCTGGACACTTTTTTAAGACGAATAAAACGGTGTGTATGACATGTCTCAATCCGCAACCCGCCTCAACTTTCATTTTTCTTATGGCCGCCATATTGGATTTTTCGATTTTTGGAAAGAGTGTAAAATTTCCAGTCTAGTGATGTCCCACAAGTGCATAAAAGATCTAAGTATCATCGAAATATCACACTTCGTAGCTTGGACTCAAGCTTTTCTAAGGAGGCCATGATTTATTTGTCGCAAAACATCATTAATAGGTACTGTATCAACCTAAGGTCACCTTATTTGGTGTGCAGCGAACGTGTTAAACTCATTGAATTTTCAATAGAACATGGACGTAGATAGTGACTTCTCAACGAGTCTATCAGTGTATTGAATAAAAAGTCAGAAAAAATTCAATCAATACTCAAGCTTTTGAATAACTTACAGGTAGATACAAAATATTGAAAATGAAAATACTGTAATGTGTTCTCAACTGTCTCGGTATAGATTTACAAGTTTGCAAAATGACGTCCATTTGCATCGAGGCATTTTTGACAATTATTAGTAACTGTTTTTCGTACAACCCTCGCAAGTATGTTTCTGTTGATATTTGTAAATGTGTAAAAAACTCTTTGTCTCAGGATTTCCATAGTCGCAATCGCAACATGCCGTTGATTAAGTACATGAGCAGTACAAGAGCCTTCCTGGGAAGATTCCTCAACAGCATGTTAGCTATGCAGTCTTCTTCGGTGGCCTTATTGCTCGGGAGTGTTTTAACTATTCTGGCAACTTCCGAAGGAGAGACCAGAATTTTTCCAAGCATTCGCTCTGGAATAACACAATCAGCGGCTGTGAGTTGCCTCACTGACTCTGTAACCTCCGATTGGATTCGCGTGATGTCTGGATTCTCCCCAGAGGCTCTTGCTAGATGATCAGTCAACGTCTCAGAAATTTCTTCCGATGTCTGAGGGACATTTCCCAATGAAGGGATTTTGTTGAATTTGTTTCTGAGCCGTTTGCTGATTTTCCAGAGAGAGTTATCCTGTGTGGACAATCCAGTCAGTGTTTTTGTCCAGGATTCGCTTCGGAATTCGGAGATCGCCCTCCGGATTCTGCGTGTCAAATTTAAAAATTCGTCACGCTTTTCCCGCATTCCTGAACGTTGCCACTCGCATCTTTTTCGATTTTTAAGCTTGATAAGCTAAAAAATCTCGTCAGGTAGCATGTCCTCAGCGTGCTTAAGATTAACCTTTCTGCTTATCTGATCGCGTGCGTATTGTAGTGTTTTCGAAAAACGTGCGAGTTCTCGTTCCAGATCGTTTGGTGACGGAAAGTCGTTCACGATCTGGATTCGCTCATTCACTATTTCTCTGAAACGTCTCCAATTCACATTTTTGTATAAGTAGGTGGGCGGTCTCACTTCATCCCCTCTGATCTCTACTTTCCAGTCAATTAAGATTGGCAAGTGGTCAGAGGAGAGCTCGTTGAGAACACGCAAATCTGGTAGATTAAGGATATCTTTCGCAATTGCCAGATCGACGTACGTTGGAGTCATACCGTTGGTAGGGTAATGCGTTGGAATTGGTGGTTCCAACAGCTGAATGTTATTTTCTGCAATATTATCATGCAGAAAATTTCCATTTCTATTACACCTATGATTATTCCACATTGTATGTCTGGCGTTAAAATCACCAACAACCAGCGTTCCCTGACCGAAAAAACGTATCCAGGTCTCTAGGTTCAATGCACATGTTTGGTCTCGCGTAGGCGCCTACAATTACGCTGTCGTTACGTAATTTGATTGCTATACTTTCTATAGCGGAGTCTACGTCAATTCGCGTATGTGGAATACTGCGATTGACGAGCATTGCAATGCCTCCACCACGCAGTGTCCTATCGACTCGGTGAACAATATAATTCCTGATATTCAACTTTTTATCAGGAATTAATTTCGTTTCAGTTATGATCATGATGTCTACTCTATGCAAATTCAAAAAGTGGATTAGTTCACCCACTTTTTGGGTAACGCTGTTCGAGTTCCACTCAACTATTCGGATATACTCCTTGTTCGCCATCAAGGCTCCAAGTTGTATACTTTATCAGCAGTACCCATGAAAGTGAGTGCTGCCAATCCACGTTGACCAGGAGGTGTGTTTATTAATTTTGTCCGAAGATCGGACAAGCAACGAAAAATCTCGGATATAATGTCCATTTTGTTAATGTCTGCCATACATCCAAAAACATCATTAATAGAGCTGATAGACACCCTGTGCTGGCCCTTGCTGTTGCTTGACAGGGGGGGTTGAGGGCGCTGCCACCCTCTGAGGGAGGGGTGGGAACTCGTTCTTCTGCCCTCTCTGTCGGTTTTGGTTTGTTGTTTGCATATTCCAGACATTTTTCGTAGGTAGTGGAGCTGGAATATATTTCACAGGGGGTTTGCGAGCCCCCTCCAACTCTTCTGTCTTGTACGTATACACAGGACATTCAGTGGAGGTGGCTCGGTGTCCCCCTCTACAATTAGCACACTTAATTATTACAATGTTATCGTCATATGGGCAGTCACGCGTCCAATGTGTTTTCGCACACCTTGAGCATTTTGGTGCGCGATGGCAATTGGACGTCGCGTGACCCCACATGACGCATCTACGACATTGGATCATTTCGGTGCTTTTTTGCTTTCTTTCCCAAGTTACACCGGAATGATCCAATATTCTCACTTGTTGGTTTAATTGCGTTAGTTTATATTCTGGAGCCATGATCACCATGTATAATGGCCTGAATTGTGTATTCATCCTGTAGATGTTTCTCACCTTAAGTTTGTGTGTATTTATTAGCTCATGCTTTCACACTGAAATATTGAAATTTGCGAGGAAATTTGGTACACTGCCTGAACTTTTAACGTCAAATTTCAAATTTTTATCAAAGACGTATCATATTGAAGTGGTAAGTTGTTTTTGATGGCGATTTTTTCAACAATCAGCACTTTTTTTATACTGTTTATTTCAATTTTCAAGGTATATTGCACTACTTTTTCGTGGTAAAAATGGCAAATTTTTATTAGCGATTTTTTCTATTAAACAAATCACTACGCCACTGGATTCAGAGTGCCTCCAAATGGCTGTGACCAAAATTTTAACAAAATATATTCATTATTAACAAAGCTACAACTTGAAATTCATAAATTCTCCAAGCTACTGGTCACAAAAGAAAACCTTGCATCAACAATTTGTTTAACTACCTGTAACAATAAACTACAAATTGAATAACATGATGTTCAAAATAACATAACATTTAATGGAATTGACGGAATTACATTTGCATTACAATCAAGAAATAGTGGATTTTTTTAATAAAAAAATGATAAAATTTTGGTTTGATAGGTTCAATATTGTTTTTTTTTAGAAAACAAAAAAAAAATCAAACAAACTATGATTAAATATTTTTGCCGATAAATAGGTAATTTTACATTGACACTAAGTAGTGGCAACAAGTAACTCCATCAACTGTCAATGCAGGAAGTTCTTTTGTGACCGTTGACTTTGAAAATGTACGCATTTTAAGTTGTCGTTACTTTGTTATTGATGAATACATTTTTTTGAAATTTTGGTCACAGCTTTTTGGAAGCACTCCAAATCCAATTGCGTATTCATTTATGTTATAAAAAAATCGCTAATAAAAATTCTTAATCTTCTATCACGAAAAAGTACCGTGATATTCAAAATTTGTCCCGTAGTAGACCCTTCATAACTAGACATTTCAAAAAAGAATTGTCGAAACCCGAAATTTTTCAGGGGTGTTTCCAATCTAAATGGGTCACACTGTTTGTATAGTTCGCTTAGAAAAAAATCTCTCGGACCCGTCGATTTTTATTTTTAGGGGGAAAAATTTTGAGCTTATAGTCAACTTTGTCACATATATCCCCTCGCGGGGGTAAACACCAACCCCAAAATTTTAAATGGGAAGTACTCCAGTGAGCAAACGTTTTTTCCAGGACAAAAATGTAGAAGTATTTTTCTCACTGGTTCGGTATGTTTTTTGTGCTGCTGAATCCGAATCTCTCTCCAAAGTTAGATGGAGAACAGAAGTTCTTCAAAATGACCTATTACCCAATCATTTTGCCAAGGATTTATCTCACCTATTTTTTTTTGGCCAAAATAAATCCCCGTCAAATGGATTAATTAATAGCTCATTTTGAAGATGTTCTGTCTCTCATCATATCCTTTCAGTCTGGAGAGGTCAACTGTTGCGGGTAATTATTAAAAAAAAAAAATGTTTGACAACCTTTCATATCAGCAGGAATGACAGCAAGAGGCTTGAAACTCGGCAGCTGTGATCAGGGTCGAAAAACCTTCAAGATAAGGTATCACTCGTCCTCCGTTCCCATTTAAAATTTTGGGGTTGGTGTTCATCCCCGCGAGGGGATGAATATGAAAAAGTTGACTTTAGGCTCAAAATCTTTCCCCTTAAAAACAAAAGTCGACGTGTCCGAGAGATTTTTTTCCAAGCGAACTATACAGGGTGTTTCAAAACTGAGTACGAAGATTTTGAGGGCATATTCACCAGCCCAAAATAAAGTTTTTTTCTCATATAAACATATGTCCCAACTTGCTTCGTTTTCGTGATACAGGGTGTCAAAGTTTTTAGAAAAAATCAGAAAATAAACATTGTTGATTGGTTGATCTAATAAAATTATAAAATATAATACAGGGTGTTTCAGAATAACATGCTAATAATAAAGGGGGTGATTCTTGGGCTCATTTTAAGAAAAAAAATTCATATGAACGTATGTCCTAAACGCCTTAACTTTTGAGATACAGGGTGTCAAAGTTTTAAAAAATAGATACTTTTTTTACAATAACTTTGTCATTACTGTAGATATCTTTATGAAATTTGAGTCATGTATTTTAGGCATTAATACTCATTCTTTGATGCACCAACAATTTAAATATTCTGACCAGTGCCGTCCATGCGGGTTTTGGTTTGCATATTTTTTGGGAAAAAAATAGTACACCACGGACATACGTTCATATGAATTTTTTTTCTTAAAATGGGCCCAAGAATCACCCCCTTTATTATTAGCATGTTATTCTGAAACACCCTGTATAATAGAGCAGTGGGGTACCATAATTTCACCTATCTTGGTATTGGTATTGGTGGGGGGGCAAACCACTGCTCGGCGAATAGGCCTTAAAGACCCTTTTCGCCAACCCCAGGACCAATGCAGTTCTAACTAAGTTGATGATGGAGAACATCACCCAGTTATATATTGAACTAGCAGGACCAATCAATTTAGGCTTACTATTAAACTTTTTGACTGTCAGTAATTAATAATACTGCAGTCTACTCAGTAGCGTTAGCCAGTGAGAATGCCACTAAATGTCGAACAGAAAATAATCTCTGCCCACCTCGGGTCTCGAACCCGAACACCGGCCGGTTTCCCAGTTACTGCCCCAACGCTTTACACGTTGCGCCAGCCCGGCCTCAATTTCACCTATCAATATCAACTAGATGACTCTCTGGGACGCCCCTGGAATAAATAATGTTGTTTTGATAAGACAAAAAAATTACCCTTATGACGACAAATAATCGTGTCAAATTTTGTCAAAATCAACAATCAATAAAATATTGATTTTTTTTTAATGAGAGCACCGTTCCTGGGTAGTTGCAGAGAAACGATTTTTGATTTTTATCTAGAAAACGAAGCTAGGTACAGAAAAAAATGAAAGAGACAAAAAAGCTACATCTTTAATCGCTTGTCCCAAAAAATTATAAAATTTGAAAAATCCAGTTATCTATAAATATCAACTAGATGACCTTCTGGGACGCCACTGGAATGAATAATGGTGTTTTTATTACACACAGAACTACCCTCATGTCGGCAAATAATCTTGCCAAATGTTGTCATAATCAGCTAAAAGGTTTTTGAGTAATTAACAAAAATCTGACAAAAATGTTGACACCCTGTATCACGAAAACGAAGTAAGTTAGAAATATGTTTATATGAGAAAAAAACTTTACTTTGGACTGGTGAATATGCCCTTGAAATCTTCGTACTTAGTTTTGAAACACCCTGTATATGACATATAGGCCTTGTTTCATTTTGAATGGCCCACCCTGTATAATCAATGACGAGGAAGAAATGGTTTAATTTGAAAAAGTGAGCCACGTGTTGCCAATAAAATAAAATCAAAATGTTTTCCAAAGTAGCCACAAAGCTGACGGAATAGCCTTGTACCATCAGACTAAAAATAAAATAGACAGAGGCAGTCATTCATATATACTTTGTAAATATGGAGCCATGATTCCCCTACAAAAGCATAAAGTCTATCAACTACGTTTGAATGCAAATAAAAACCGTTTTACTATATTATTTTGACAGTCGTTTACTATAGGCCAGTGGCGGCTCGTGAGATGCTAAGTTGAGGGGACGCAATTTGTCCTGTGAAGATTAGGAATCGTTTTTTCATTTTTTTCTCAGTTTCAAACAAAAAAACAACACTTCGACGTTTCAACAAAAACAAAATGAAATATATTTCTTTTGTGAAAAAGTATTACAAAAATAATAGATATTCTAATTCTTGAAAAAATAATTTTTGAGGATTCTTTTTATGAAAGTTCATTGCATGGGCTCACTTCTTGAAATTGAAGTCTGCTCTACGATCTTTCTTCGAGATAAATGTTTCCGTCACTTTTTCGTCGAAATTATTAAGGTTTCTCTAGAACTAAATTTCTATTTATCGAAATCATAGCTGAGGCGTTTAGTCATCATTTAGCATCGTGCTTCGTAAAAATGTTTTGATGCGCTTGAAAGTCGCGAAGTTACGTTCTGGTTCCGCTGTTGTCATCGGAGTTGTGACAATTACGTTGAGCAGTTTTATCAGTTTCGCAAAAGTTTCTTCGAGTTTATTTATATTATTTATAACCTCGATACGTGAACCGGTCCTTCATTTGTGTTGTGATCATGTCGCATACTTCCTTGGCAATGATACTTCTCAAATTATCATCGGGTCTTCGTCTTTCAGCCGTTCCAGAATTAGATTGGATAGTTTGCTTGATATGATCATTTTTATGTCTGATTTTGGCTATACTTTCTTTAAAATTGTGTACGTCTTGCTGCAAATCAACGCTGTCTTTATTTCGGGATTTGAGTTGATTGTAAAGGATGTTGACGTGTGGCATAATTTGGTGAAATAGAGTAAGCCAAAAATTTAATTTGGGGTCTTCTAACGCTCTTCTTAGACCAGAGGCTTTGTTCGATGTAACATTTTTTTCGCATTTTCTTTCAATCTTTTCAAAAATTTCTTTTAATTTCTCCTGATTTTCATTAACGGTATTCACAGTGCGAATATTATAATTCCATCTAGTAGCAGCTACTTTTGGCATTTTCCTGTTGACAACCTTCTTCAGGATGTCATATCGATTGGAGGAGTTTGACAAGAACGCAGGAATGGCAGATAAGTTATTGAAAAATACGCGTGCTTTGGAATTTTCTGAGGCTGCTTTCTGGTATAATAAGATTTAGCTGATGAGCATAACAATGTATAAAATTGGGATATTTTTGCTTTAGTTGTGCTTGCACACCATTGATAACGCCACTCATCACATTCGCACAATCATAAGTTTGCGCAATCAATTTTTGAGGGGTTTTTAAAATCAAAGGACCGATTTCCGTCTCAATAATTGTTGTTAGACCTGACGCCGTTTTGTCCACAAAAATCCCCAGAAGTGTTCATGGATTGATCCTTCACAAACATATCTAAAAATTATCACCATTTGACACCGATTGGACACATCTAAGGTTTCGTCACATTGAATAGAAAAAAAATCAGCCTTTGCAACTTGTTGGGAAATGTGTTCTCTACAAACATGTAGCATGCATTCTAAAATCTCGTTTTGAATGGTTTTAGATGTTCCCTTCAATACTGTCGAATTTTGTAAGTGTCCTTTCAATGTATTGTCGAGTTCTGCGGTAAAATCGACCAACTCTCTGAATACCCCACGATTTTCTGAGTCTTCTTCTTCATGGTGCCCTCTAGGAGCTAGTCCGAAATCACCACAAAATTTAACACAGCTGATTATCCTCATTAGAATATTTCGATTTTTTCTCACTTTATTATTATGCTCTATGAGTGCAAGAATTCATGTGTCCTCGGGAACATCCATGTTTTCTAATTTTCTCAGGAAGATGGTGCAACTCTTTCACTCCAGTTGTCGCACAGCTAGGGTCAACTTCCGATGCCGCATTATAAAACAACACACACGGAAAACAATGCAACAAATTGGTTGATTCACACCCGCAAATCCTGTTATTTTTTTAATAAATATCTCTCGAGCAATGACGCGTGAAACTCCTGGGCCTTTCTTTCACTAACTTGACTCAAGTTCAAACCCGGTAACGGCCTACCCATTTCTTTAATTTTTATTTTATCTTTTAAAGAAAGATTGGAAAACTCGCTTTTGAGTATATTACTGAGAGCATTCATTATCACAATTTGTAGTATTTGTACTCAATAAAAACCCGAAAGAACTATAAATCGAGAATGGAATTTGAAATCTGAGGACTATCTTAGGGATAGAACACAGATTTTGAAGATTGGGGAGACTCTTAGTGATCCACAAAAAATGAAGATGGGAATTCCGCAAGGTACAGTTCTTGGACCAATTCTTTTTTTAACTTATATCAATTCATTAACAAACATGCATATTGAGAACGGTACTGTCATCTCATACGCTGATGACACTGCTGTGGTATTTTTTGGTAAATCTTGGCCTGAGATTGAAAATCTTGTGGATATTGGTATGACAAAAATAAAAAACTGGCTGGACACAAGTAGGCTCTCTCTAAATGTTCATAAAACCAACTACGTGACTTTTTCGATAACAGCTGTTATTAGACCGGATTTTGATTCCATCAAAATTGATAATTGGGATGGGCCTATTTGTGAGGTGGCTTATACCAAGTATTTGGGAATCACTATAGATAAGTATGTGAGATGGGACCATCACTTGTTGAACCTGTCAAATAGAGTTAGAAAATTGATTTATAAGTTTTATACACTTAGAAATATTTTAACACAAAAAATGCTGATAACAGTATATAAAACGTTGGTTGGATCGGTGATTCGATATGGGATAACCATATGGGGTGGCCTGTATAAAAATGCATTGCAACAATTAAACGTTTCTCAGAACTACATTTTAAAAGTCATATTCAGGAGAAATAAAAGGTTTTCCACGGAATTACTATATTCCCAGGATGTAATGAATGTTCGGTCTTTGTATGTTTTAGAAATATCTGTATTCGTACATAGAACAAACTATTTAAAAACCTATGTAAATCATATGTACGACACACGAAATGAAATTAATAAGAATATATCTGTACCCAATAGCAATAGAAGTATAAACATAAGATCTGTAAACTGCTTAGCCCCAAAGTGCTGTAATATTATACCAGTAGAGATAAGAAACATAGACAGAATGCAATTATTTAGGAAAGAATGTAAAATATATATTGTCATGAACTGGAAAAAATTTGAAAGGTTGTTCTGAGCCCACTCGCTTATTTCTCCATTCTGGAAGAGATATGTCTATCAATATATTGTTATTAATGTTTAACTGATTAAAAATGAGATACTGATTTGCTGTACATACAGATGATCTGTCATCTAGGTACAGCATATTATTTGAATGTGAGATCCTATTACATTTATAACCTGATATGTAGCAGTTGAATTGTTAAAAATTACGTGATATATTATTATTATTAATTAGCAAAACTGTCTCCTCGCATATATTAATCATCCTGCAGCAAAATATTTGCGCTTGCGCCCGAAGCTGCAATAAAAAACGGGTTGAAGAATGAGTTTCGCGCCGTCGTCCTTCTCGTTTCCATGGGGACGCCGGCCTATTTTTATTTGCGGCAAACGATAGTCCAGTCGGATTATCTCTTATGGAGTCGGAAAACTCATAAGCTTTTTATTAGAAAGGATACATAATATTATTATTATTATTATTACATATAGTATGCTTCGAGACCATAGGATAAATTGTAAAATGAATAAATATTTGAATAATTAATATTTTTATTCAATGCCGCATGTAATTAATTGTAAATACAAATTTTGAGTTTATGATGTAAAAATTAAATCTACACTGTGGGCCGAAATAGAGGAGTACATTTTCCAATTGAAAATATATTTTTTTGTGTTTAAGACGATTTAATTTTTTTTTGCAGGGCTAATAAACTAACATGACTGTAAATTTGAAAGCAAAAATAAAGTACAGGGTCGGACTTATAAAAAAATTATATAACAGTGCATTTGAGCTCGTTGCAAATGAAAACTGTCTTAGCTAAAATTGTACTGATATGCTTTTACGGTAGATAAACTATCCAGAACACTTCAGTAATGAGAAAATTTTCCGAAATTACCGGATTCGCAAAATACCATTTTTCTATTAAATAACATTTTAACAAATAACCAGTTGAGTAATCTTAAAACTCAGAGTAAAATATTATGAATGGCCACCATTATTGTTTACCACTTCTTGAAGTCATCTGCGCCATAAATTGATAGCCACATTTATTGCACCCTGTTCAAAATTGTTCCAAACAAACTGCATTCTTTCTTTGAGCTGCTCGACAGTTTCAAATTGTTGTACGTCATACAAATTTTGTTCTAAAATTCCCCAAATTGTATAATTAAACGGATTTAATTCTGGGCAGTTGGGTGGCCACATTTCTGGCTCAATATAATCCGGGAAAATTTCACTGAAGAACATCCTCTTACTGTGGGAAGTTTGCGAGGGAGCTCCATCCTGTTGGCAAGAGTAATCGTAACAAAAATCTTTAATTTCTGGTAATAGGTGCTGCAAGATTTATTCTTGATACGTGTCTGAATTGAGTTTACATAAAAAAAATCAGACGAGATTTTTCCAACACGGATACTGCAACAGAGACCATAACACCTTTTGAGAAATGACTTTTTTCAATCAAAAGATGCTGTAGAGGAATTTCTCTCCTTAATTGTACGTCAGAATATACCCTATTATTTTGGGTATTTTTAGGTAATGTCTGTTTCTAATGTCTTCGCGAGAGCGGAATCTTCGTAGTAGCAAATTACATCTTTCCAATCGTTTTTCTCTTACATTGGCCGTCTTTGACAGTGAAATTTTTTTAATATTTCAAGATGGCAGTCTTCTTCAATGATTCTTCGAACTGACGTACGGAGAATCATAGTTATTTTTGCGATTTTCTTCGTTCCAACAGATTGGCCAGGTTGCAAATTTACCAAATCAACCCTTACTCTACCAATATTTTCTTCAGTTCTCGAGCTTCGCTTCCTTCCATTTCCACGTTTCTGTTCGATAGACCCCTCTGTTTCCCTTAGATGTCTTAAGATCGTTCCAATATGCCATTTTTTCTCAGGAAATTCATTTTCAATTTTTCTTGCAGCATAATTATATTTTTCACGGAAATATTTAATTAATATCCTGTCCTTTTTGCTTGAAAGTGGCATTTTGATTTGACTAATTTACTTAATTGTTGCTAGTTTCGTGACTGGAGCGGAACAGAATTATGTAACAGGAGCTCGTGGGAGGCAGTCAATAATTTAATTAATTATTATTATACAGGGTGTCCCAGCAAGGGTGGCCACCGGCCATATCTCAGAAACTACTGGACCTAAAAGTTCAGGAAAAAAAAAATTATCACTAAAGTGGCCACGAGAAAATGCTGGGAAATATTTATGACTTCGAAATTTTTCCGCTAGGGGGCGCAATCAAAGCTTAAATATTAAAATTCGAAATTTCTCCGGAAATTCTCAGGTTGAGGTATGTCTTTATCAACATGGTTAGAAAACCTAGACAATTTCACGTCTTTTTGGTACAGGGCTCATTGGCGTACCGATCTCCGTGTGAGTAGGGGAAGGTAGTGAAAGTGTAATAATTGTTCAAGTGGCTGTAACTTATAAACGACTCGTCCGATTTTGTTGCGTATAGGCTTGTTTGGAAGATAAATGTGAGTACTTTCGTATATCGTATCCAGTGATGCGTGATTGTCTCCAGAAAAGTTGCTAGAAGGGGTAACTTGAATTAAAAACAGTGTTTTTCATTTTACCGCAAAAATTTAAATGGTATGGTATAATTCTGATAAGAGCATCGAGAGGTACATTAAATTTACAAGAAAAAACCTTTGAAACGCAGGTGGATATCTTTTTTCGTTTTCGAGTTATTGCCAAGAAAAGAGTTTTTGACACTCGAAAAGTTGTTTGTTGTGTAGTTCTATTGCAACCTGCTTTTTTTTTGGCTTCAATAATAATAACTAGTCCAAATTATGTAAAATTTAATCTTTTCATTTGTTATTTCAATAGAACAAAACTCATAATAAATGAAAAATATTTTGATGAGCATAAATCCCAATCTAATTATGTATTAAATATTGCAATGATGGGTTGAAAAAAAATCTAGGTAGCTGTGGAAAAACATCGGCGGGTTTTCATGGAGATAATTGAAACAGATATTGCAATCATAACAATCTCTTAACTAACATTTTAACATTCTCTGTTAAAATGTCTTACACCAATGCCGAGGCTTTTGATATGCTCGCCGTATATTTTCAATGTTTTGGAAATGCTCCGATTGAGGCACGTGAATACGCTGCAAGGTATCCTGAACGAAGGCACTACAGCAGAAAGGTATTTCGGCGAATGGCAATACGTTTAAGAACAACGGGAAGTGTACAGCTCAATCCAGTTCCAATCAGAAGACGTCCGGTAAGAAACCATGAAGACAATATTATAAACGTTCTCGCTTACGTGGAAGCTTCACCGCATTTGAGCACAAGAGAAATTTCCCACCATCTAGGATTAAGTCGTTCTTCAGTGCTCCGAATTTTGAGAGACTTCAAACTTCGTCCATACCATCTTTCCTTACACCAAGCTCAATCAGAAGATGATTTCAACAGGCGACTAGACCATTGCTATTGGCTTCGAGAAATGTGCAACGAACATCCTCAATTCCTCTCCCAAATTTTATGGACCGATGAAGCCCGTTTCTCTAGTTCTGGAAATGTTAATTTGCATAACATGCACTTTTGGTCGCGGGAAAACCCACACTGGATGCGGGAAGTGGATCATCAAAACAGGTGGAGTGTAAACGTCTGGTGCGGAGTGTTAGGAAACAAAATTATTGGGCCGTATATTATTGATGGCCATTTAAATGGTGAATCATATTTAAACATTTTAGAAAATGACTTGCAAATACTTTTAGAAGATGTTCCCATTGGTCTTAGGATGTCCATGTGGTACCAACATGACGGTTGCCCAGCTCATTATGCACGGAGAGTTCGTGATTTTTTAAACAACCGTTATCCAGATCGCTGGATTGGAAGGGGCAGTTTGTTCCCATGGCCACCGAGATCCCCCGATTTAACTGTGTTGGACTATTACTTGTGGGGACGAATCAAGGACATCGTTTACAAAACTCGTCCCACCACAACAGAAAATATGATTGAGCGGATTGAGAATGCTATACATTCCATTGCACCAATTGAAATAGAAACAGCTGTTTCTATTTGTAGGCACAGAATTGAGAAATGTATTTTACAAGATGGAGGACAATTCGAACATTTATAAAGTTAAATAAAACTACTCAACAAACAACTTTTCGAGTGTCAAAAATTATTTTCTCGGCCATAACTCGAAAACGAGAAAAGATATCAACCTGCGGTTTGGAGGTTTTTTCTTGTAAATTTAATCTTCATTTCGATTCTGTTATCAGAATTATACCGTACAATTTAAATTTTTGCGGTGAAACGAAAATAACAGTTTTTAATTCAAATTACGCCTTCTAGCAACTTTTCTGGAGACAATCACGCATCACTGGATACGATATACGAAAGTACTCACATTTATCTTCCAAACAAGCCTATACGCAACAAAATCGGACAAGTCGTTTATAAGTTACAGCCACTTGAACAATTACACTTTCACTACCTTCCCCTACTCACACGAAGGTCGGTACGCCAATGAGCCCTGTACCAAAAAGACGTGAAATCGTCTAGGTTTTCTAACCATGTTGATAAAGATATACCTCAATCTGAGAATTTCCGGAGAAATTTCGAATTTTAATATTTAAGATTTGATTGCGCCCCCTAGCGGAAAAATTTCGAAGTTATAAATATTTCCCAGCATATTCTCGTGGCCACTTTAGTGATAATTTTTTTTTTCCTGAACTTTTAGGTCCAGTAGTTTAGGTCCAGTTAGGTCCTGAGATATGGCCGGTGGCCACCCTTGCTGGGACACCCTGTATAGTTATTAACTGCCTCCCACGAGCTCCTGTTACATAATTTACTCAAGGCATTTTCTTGTGCTAATACGGTTCAACCCGGTTTAAATACATGGCATTTTCTTGCTAAACGGTTACCTCACAAACGTCAGAGGCGCTTTTTTGTGCTAATACGGTTCAACCCGATTCAAATACATGGCATTTATCTAGTTCTCTGGCCAAGGGCTCTCGCTCGCTCTTATTAACAGCATTGATATTAATTGTCATTAATCAATGATTAACAGAATGTGTTTGTTTTGTTTATGGTGAATGTATACAATACCTATAATAATATATATTTTTTGTGGTGAAGGTGAATATATTTTGCTATTCAACTCCGAACAAAATTCAAGTGATAAAGGGAGACTGATACTGATAATTCAGTTTTCTTCTTCAATCTTTGTTGAGAAAAAGGAAAATCTCGTGAAGGTGAAATTGGAGAATTTCATTTTAACTGTTGATTTGGAGATCAAAAGCAAAAGAAGCCATCTCATGTTCATTCATGGATAAAAACACAATTAACTCAGGTTATGGTTGGTAATATGAATCTTTTATCTACTTAATGACATTCTGGTTTGAAACGGTCCTTTTTTCTTGAGTGTTGAATCAATGAAGTCAGCGCTTGAATACGCACGGTTCAAAAACAAGAACGAATACAGTTAACATGAAAAAATGCCTTTATTTAGCTGTAAATGTCAAACAAATTCCATGGGAACCTGAGCCTACTAAGTAAAATTGACATAAAAGAAGTGGTAAACAATAATGGTGGCCACAATCATAATATTTTACTCCAAGTGTTAAAATTACTAAACTGTTTTCATAATAAATGTGATATTTGTTAAAATGTTATTTGATGAAAAAATGATGTTTCACGAATCCGGTTATTTCGGAAAATTTCCTTTTCACTGAAGTGTTCGGGATAGTTTATCTACCGTAAAAGCATATTAGTACAATTTTAGCTAAGACAGTTTTCATTTGCAACGAGCTCAAATGCACTGTTATATAATTTTTTTTATAAGTCCGATCCTGTACATTATTTTTGCTTTCAAATTTACAGTCACGTTGAGGAGATGTTAGGTTATTAGCCCTGCAAAAAGAAATTAAATCGCCCAAAAAACAAAAAAAATATTTTCAATTAAAAAATGTTTATTTAGGCCCACAGTGTATATATTTTTTAGAACTCAAAATTATCGAAAGCGAATGACATGAATGTCTTTAATGGTTTTTGCCATGATCAAAATAGATAATTGTGCACTGAAAAAGAGGCAAAAATGTTTCAAATTTTATTTTTGGCGTACAACCGCATGGGATGTTAATGAAATGATAGACTAGGTCTCTGGGCATTGGAAATCGGAAATTACAACATTTTTTATCAGGGCCAAAATTTTTTTATCGCGAGATTTGTGATAAATCTGTCAAAAGTGTGTTCCACTACTTTTCCACACATACTTCGTCATATCTCCGGAAAAAATCAAGATATCAAAAACTTTTTTTTCTCAATTGATGAAGGAATTGTGGGAGAAGGTAACCGGGGTAGTTTCGTTAGTATGAGAAATTTATTCTTTTTGTGAAACCGTGAAAAACTTTAACATTAACATTTTCTGCAGAGCCATTTTCAGTAAGCGAGAAACTTTTTTATTTTAAAGAATTTTGCTATACTATCTGCGTCTGAAATGAAGCCAAAGGTTCAAAAAAGTTTTTGAAAAAAGAATCAGCATTCTAAGTTATATAGTTTTCGAGTTATAGTTAGTCAAAATAGAGTTTCCGCATGGCGCGGCGTTCAAACTACCGTGCTGCCGCGCCTTGCATTAAATATGATTATTATTGGTTTTTGCTGTAAATTCAAAACTGTAATACCATTGATTTAAATAACTACGGATAAACAGTGAGTAAACCAAAAACGGCGAATTCAGGACCGGTGAATGTAAACAACGAAGTTCAGATTTCGTCTCGCGCATAAAAAAACTTGCGGTGCGGCGAATCATGACGTATGGTGAAGCCCAATTAAAAGGCCCAGACTCGAAAATTTTGAATAGAACTATTATAAGAGTACAATCTTTTTTTGGCATAATACTTACTGTGTAAGTATTATAAAGGTATAAATAGGTAAGTTTATATAGTGGGTATAATTATCATGATATGGAACTTTGTAGTACGAACTCTGAGGAAAGCTCTGAGGAAAGGGAGTATAAGGAGATTTTTTTGAAGCAAAACAAGTTCATTAGTTTTCAATTGCTGACAAAAGATTGGAAAAAAATAAGGGCAAAATTATTGTTGAAGTTTGATTATCAGTAGACTTTTATGATTTTGATAAGATCACTCTGTATTTAAGAAACAAATCATAAATAGGTTTGTAGGGATATACAGTTTTCCCCGGATAGGTACTAAGAGAGAGCAAATGGACTAAAAATTTGAAGATACGACAAAAAGTCATTGTTGATAAAAGTTTTTGCTTGGTCCAAAAATAACATCTGTCGAAAAAAAAAACCTTAAATATTCAGGGAGACAAAAAACTAACCGAATGTGAAAATTACTCAGAAGAAACTGCTGATATTTATTATTGTTGTAATTTTAGACGGAAAACAATGAAAGATAGAAAGGTATAATACAGGACTGGTCAAAAAATTCAAAATTAATATTTTGTGTAGGAGAAAAATACACTTAAGCGATACTCTCTTATATTTTTGACTATATCTGGAATTCTTGATTAAAGTTTCTCGTAGAAAAAATGAATTTTCAAAATAAGAAAAAACTTTAGCAGAAATGACATTTTGGATTTTGATTCCTTATATAAGCTACTTTCCTTTTACACAAAATAATAATAATAACTCTATCGTTTTCCGTCCAAAATTAAAAAAAATATAAAATAAATATCAGCAGTTTCTTCCAAGTGATTTTCCCAATTTTGTTATTTTTTTTGTCGCCCTATATATTTCCGCCAAATGTATTTGAGCAAAAACTTTTATTTAGAAAGACTTTTTGTCGTATCTTTAAATTTTCAGTTCATTTGCCCTCTCTCAACACCTATCCGGCATAGGAACTGAGTCGACTGAGGATTAACGCTCAGTTTGTTATAATCAAATCCAACCGAAAAACGCCATGTCAGCATAATACCTGAATGTTATGTATGTAGGTATTTAACCACTAAATAATTTTAGCACATTCAGGAGGAATCTAACAACATTTTTAAACGAAACAAAAGCAAAATACTTGAATATACAACAAAATACAAGAATGCCTTGAATTTTGTTATATTTATTATACTATTATTAAGTTGGGGTAAAAACTGGTCATGAATTTCCTAATATTGAATGATGAAATATCTAATAATTATTATTATTATGAAATATCAAGCAACACCACATTTTATAATAATTATATTATATGGAAGTGATTGTGATGATATAAATAACAATAATTATTTTAAATGTAATCAAATAATTTTGATTACAAATGAGTCTAAGTATCCAGGGATATACCATATCCCACAGATGAGAACAACATATTCAACATAAAGTTAAATCCTAAATCATAGGGAAAATATACAACTTCAAATTGGAGATAGGTTTTTCGAACAAATAATTATAAGTATCGATAAATTACTTTATGGGGCAGTATGATTAGCGTGTCTTACAATATAACATCTACCTCTACAAATACAGAATAAAAGACAATTTTCAAAATGAGTGAGTTGCTCTTTCAAGACTGTAAAAGTCGTTTTGTTGCA
Source organism: Orchestes rusci (assembly GCA_958502075.1). NCBI lineage: Eukaryota > Metazoa > Arthropoda > Insecta > Coleoptera > Curculionidae > Orchestes > Orchestes rusci. The sequence continues at coordinate 58,695,820 of OY293303.1, read as the reverse complement.
AAGTTGATATTTATTGCAAAATTTGAAGTAAATCAGATTCAATTCCAATTCATCATTTTAGGTAGATAAAATTCAAAATGTCATGTGATAACGCACGACACAGCTTTCTCATCGTTATCTCAAGCAAATCAATAGGAAAATATTGGTTATATTTTTTCTGAAATCATTGTCACTATACTTTGTTGAATTTTGTTTTAAATTGAAAACAAGGATATCTTACGCTACGAAATCTAAGTACTAAAACAATATGCGAAATAACAATAATAACTTAGGAAAGTTTGTTCATTGTCCTGAGAAGAAAATGAGATTTGTCAATTTCTTTCTTATCAATTCCCGTTTCACAGATTATACCTACTTAAAATAAGAAATCCCTGGTATTTTTCCTTTGCTGTTACAAAACACAAATATAACTCTTCGACATTCTCCTTAGATAGCAATTGTAGCATCCATTGCTGGAGGTAGTATCGTTCAATTGATTCGAACAACGGAATCAGGTACGCACAGAGCATAAATTAAACCAACAAAGTAATTGTTCAATTGTGAACAATTAAAGCAGTCAATAGTCAAAGAAGATATAAACAATATAAACAACAGAACAACCGCTATGACGTCTAGACGAGCGATCACAGGTACAAAAAGCTGCAAAACAATAAATATTTGATGGCGCCTATAATTTTCAAAATGAGAAGGCAGTGTTGCCATGAGAACGTGTTGTCAAGAAAATCCGCCAGAGACTTGGAAAATGGAGGTAAACAATCCTATTTTAAATTCTATGAAAGCATTCTATCTTGTCTTCGTCAAAAACAATAAACAACAAAAACAAAATCTTTCACTCATCACCGTCAAATCTTTGGTGGATGTGAAATATCGCTGATAAAAAAAACAAAACATAACAAAAAACTTTCGGGAATTCCGCCACATATCGATCTATTTTGAGCTATCAGCGAAAAGTCCCCTACAAATAATAGCGAAATTCCGCCCCAATCGGCAACACTGTAACAGATGACAAATGATTTACTTGTTTTGCAAAGTCCGGTTCTGTTCGGTGTCAGCTTATCCTTATAACCGTTGCGATAGTATAAAACGCACCTAGTGTTCCAGTGCGCAATTCGGAAAGTGAACATCTCCATTTACATTTTTCTAGTTGGCGTCGATTTTTACGTGTACTGAAACCCGTTTTTTCGCCCATAGGCCGCCACTTCTGTATAGCTCGAGAGACGGCTATTGCTTATCCATAGTTATTTAAATCAATGGTAAACACACGTTCCGTGAGATTCTGAAGTATATTATAGCCTTAGATCAATAATCTTCAAAATCTTTCAAGCTTTCTTGGTTTAGGCAGATTCTGCAACTTGCATATTCACAGTAATTGCAAAATTTTATTCCTGGTGCAATGCAGGTACATCTTATCGTCAAAGTTTCTCTCACATCATCAAGCATTGTTTCTTGAGTAGAAAAATTGACCATCCAAATATTCTTTTTCTGCATCTCGAATATGGCAATTGTACCAAAATGCTTACGTTTTACGATTTCTATGTCATGTGTTCCACAGTTTAGAACGTCTTAACTATGTTTTTTTTATTATTTCAATATCCAAAATCCTAGTCATTTTTTTAATGTCACAGGACCCAATAACTTTCACTTCAACTTTTCGAATAACCATCTATTTTTAGATATCGGGCTGTCTCAACCCAAATGGACCGCCCAGTATAACAAAGACGAAACTCAAATTAATCTGTGTATCATGTTTTCTTAGATGTCTGTATTGATCAAGAATTTGGTACAATTCAAATAAAGCCAGAAAGAAGATACTTGGAAGGTCAATTTTTCTACTCAAGAATCAGTGTTCGATGATGTGAGAAAAACTTTGACGACAAGAGGTCAAAGTTTATTTCCTGCATTGCATCAGAAATAAAATGTTGCAATGACCCTGAAAAATTTGAGAATTGCATCAACAGCCTCAACCAAGAAAGCTTAACAGATTGTGAAGATCATTGATCCAAGGCTATAATATACTTTAGAATCTTTCTGAACTTGTATCTACAGCTTTGAGTTTGAGTTCACACATAAAACCAATTGGACGGCCCCATAACAGCGCCATACGTCTATAATAGTATATAATGCAAGGCGCGGCATGGTATGGCTGTTTAAACGCGGCGCCGCGAGTTGCCGATGCGGAAACTCAACTTCAAAAAATTTTAAGTCGAAAATTGTACAACTTAGGAAGTTGATTCTTTTTTCAAAAACTTTTTTGAACCTTTGGCTTTATTTCGTACGCAGATAGTATCGCAAAATTCCTTAAAACAAAAAAGTTTATCGCTTACTGAAAATAGTTCTGCTGAAAATGTTATTGTTGAAGTTTTTCGCAGTTTCATAAAAAAACTAAAATTTTCATACTAACGAAACTACCCCGGTTGCCTACTCCCACAATTTCTTTATCATTTGAAAAAAGAAAGTTTTTGATATCTAGATTTTTTCCGGAGATATGACGAAGTATGTGTGAAAAAGTAGTGGAACACACTTTTGACAGATTTGTGACATATTTCGCAATCAAAAAATTCAGCCCTGATAAAAAATGTTGTAATTTCCGATTTCCAATGCCCAGAGACCCAGTCCATCATTTTATAAACACCACATGCGGCTGTACGCCAAAAAAAAAATTTATCAAGAATGGAACGACTTTTTCCCTGTTTTCCAGTGCACTATAATGAACATTTGCAAACTGAATTTCACGAATTTTCAAAGCATGCACTTGCGGAGAGATTCCTTGTGTCTACCATCACAGGGAAATTGGGCTTTTACCGCAAGTTGCTTAGTAAGTGATTTGATGTCTATGCTCCATCAAATAATGTAAACAAATCTTTCTATTTTATTCATTGTCTAAGCTTGTACCGATTTTAAAAAATTCAAAATTGTTGAAACGGCGATAGACTACGATTCAACTAAGAACTATATACACCGACCATGTCTTCGTCTCTCTCACGCTATATGAAGCCCTCACGCAGCCTGAGAGAGGAAGACATCGGGGGAATATAGTTCTTACATGAATCGTACTCTAAATAACTCCATTACAGCAAATAAGGTAAATTTTTACGCTTTCTCACCAAACATATTTTTCAAGATGATATCTTGAAGTCTATGGGAAATGTTGTTTATCTAGAGGCAATTTAGCAACTTTTCAACATACAGGGATGATTCCAGATCAACTGGTCACTACTTATACAGCAAATAGAGGAACCATAAATAAGAAGTTTGAGATGAGTGTGTACAAGTTTAAGAAAAAAATGTATCTCTGAATCTATTTTGAAAATCGCTCAACCGATTTTGATGAAATTTTCAGGGTTTGAATACTAAATGGTATTGCATGTTTCTGAGTATTTGAAAAAATATACCTTGTCTAGGGCCGGAGTTGGAGAACATATGTGCACTATTTAAACAAAGAAAAAAATGGTATAACATAGCTTTTTCAGAACAATAATTTTTAAGTTTAATTTCCAACAAATTAGCTCTCTTGACTTTTATCTCTCCGACGCACCGTTTTCGAGTAAAAAAATAAAAACCATACTAATGTCCTTCAGAGCGTTGATAAACGAACATTTTCAGTTTTGGTAAAAGTATGAAATACTACTGTCCTACTCGTCGGAGAGAAAAAAATCAAGAGACTTTTTTCATTGGAAATTGAATGAGATTTTTGAAAGAAAACAACATTTTGTTTAAAAAACAGTGGCGTGTAATTTTTGTTTTCTCGAATAACAAAACACCCTGTATCTAGGAAACGGGGCACTTCCGGCTTTGGGTTCCCCATCTCAAACTTCTTATTTATTGTTCCTCTAATTGCTGTATAAGTAGTGACCAGTTGATCTGGGACACCCTGTATTTTAACCAACAAGACAAAGTATTACACTTCGCTGATCTTTAATATGACGAATCATTTATTTTGATTCTGCTCTTTCTGGAAAGCTGGGTACTGGCTAGAGCACGCTCACTCGCACGTGCCGCTCGCGTCTGTGAACGCGCTCAATGTTTGCGCGCAAATGTTGTGTTTGAACGCGCGGCTGATGGCTTAGGAAGGCGAGCCATTTTTGTTTTCAGTCGTTATTGATAACTTGTAGGCATGGCATCTTTCTTTTGCTGTTTGTTAAAATATTGTTCATATTTTGCATCCCACAAAATTCTTCCGCTTTCACATAAACTAATCAGCATCACAAACTTTTCATTAGTCCACATAGCTATAAATTAATAGACAACCGAAATAAATTAGCAAAAAAACAAATAAAACCATCAACGTTTCTAATGTGAGCCGTGAAGGCGACGTCCACTAGAGCACTGATCGCAGGCCTAGCAAGCAGGCTCGCCTTGAGCATTGCCAAAATGTGGCGGCTCGCGTCGGCACGCTCAAAGAGACAAGCGAGCATCCGAGCGCGCTCAGCCCAGCCCAGAGGTACACATATGAGCCGCTCGCGAGTGTGAGCGGCTCATGCGAATGAGCGTGCTCTGGTCAGTACCCGGCTCAAGGCTTCACTGTCAGGAGACATTGTATTTCTACATTTGAGCGATCTCAATATTTACCATAAATTTCGCGAATGATGCTTTCATTTCTCTCTGTGAAGTAAGTATTCCAATGATGCAGAAACCACTTCAAGACTATAGATTTTTTCACGTGGTATCTTACTTGAAACCTTAAAATTAGGCGAAATTTTTGCAGGAAAATGCCGAAGGCGATGAGTGAAATAAGTTAACAATAAAAAACTTGTGTCATTACGCATTTTCGATTAAAAAAGAAGTTTCGCTTGACAAAGAGGGAGGGAAAGTGGGGACAAAGAATAGCACTACTTGCGGGATATCATATCGGAGAAATTTGGATATAGGCTTTACGATTTTGAAATACGCAGAAGAGAATAGCTTGGAAAAAAAGAAAACGTTGAACTTATATTCTTGGAATATCATATACAAGAAAATAACGTTAAGCTCCAAATGAGACGTTCACACATGGAGAAGAGTTATGGGTTTTGTAATCGACGTGAAAAATGTTGGAGTTTTTGCAGCAAAATTATTGCATGGTTCAACTTGAAAATATCATATGCATTTAAAAGTTATTTGTTTCAGGGCGCGACACTGTATAAGCTGATTGAACGTCTAACCTATCACATTTATGCGGATCCAAAGTTTGTGCGGACGTTTCTTACTACGTATAGAAGTTTTTGTTCACCTTCAACATTATTAGATCTTCTTATAGAGAGGTAAGCGACTTTGTTAGTTCATGTCTTTTGTCATATTTTCATTGGATTTTATAAACGATTTGATCGTACATTTTAATGAGTCAAAAACTGTTTTGCATATTATTATGATGATAATACATATATTTATGTACTTTTTGATTTATACATTTTTCGACGTCATTATGAAAATGAATAATACATTATTGTCTTCAAATAGGTTCCATATTCCTGATCCCTCCAAAGTATATGAACAAGAATCGGTTGATACTGATAAAGTTCAAAAAAGTAATCATCGTGAAGACTGGAAAAAATATAGGAAAGAATATACACAACCTGTACAGTTTAGGTGATGTCGATTAATATCGATGGTAATCTTCAATAACACTGATGCTTTGTTTTCACTTCCAGGGTATTGAATGTATTTAGGCATTGGCTAGATCACCATTTCTATGATTTCGAAAGAGATCCAGAATTATTGTCAAGGCTAGAAGAGTTCCTAGACTCAGTAGCTGGGCAAAATATGAAAAAGTGGGTGGAGAGTGTTAAAAAGACTATTAAACGAAAGGTTTTCAGTGTTACTGTTTATCTGATTGTTGTTGACGTTTTTTTTGTAGAAGGAAAATGATAATCAAAGACACAAAAATGCGTCTTTTGTGGACCGTCCGCCCCCAATAGAATGGCATATTCATTGTAATGAAGATGAATTTGGTCTACTCACATTACATCCGTTGGAAATTGCTCGTCAACTTACAATAATCGAATTTGATTTATACCGGTCTTTATTCCAACAATCCTCAATGTAATTATATTCAATATATTATGTTTTTCAGAATGATCAAACCGAGTGAGCTTGTAGGATCAGTTTGGACGAAAAAGAATAAAGAAATGACTAGCCCAAATCTTTTGAAAATGATCAAACACACAACTAATGTGAGTAGTAGATATATCACTTTGAATTAAACACCATATTCTCATGTCTGCAGTTTACACGATGGCTTGAAAAAAATATTGTTGAGGCGGAAAATTTCGAGGAAAGAGTTGCCATTGTCAATAGGATTTGCGAAATTATGATTGCATTAAATGAAATGAATAATTTCAATGGAGTATTGGCAATAAGCTCTGCAACTCAGTCGGCGGCTGTACATAGACTACGATTCACTTTCCAGGTGCGCTGTCTAGCGTAATTCAATAATAAAGTTTCTTTGTTAATGTCTTGAAATTATAGGCCATCACACAACATTACAAAAAGTTTTTGGATGACTGTTGCAAAGTGGACGATCACTTCAAAAAATACCAAGAAAAGCTACGCTCAATCAATCCCCCATGTGTCCCTTTTTTAGGTAAGTATGAGTTTTTTGTGTTTCACGAATTACTCGAGACCGCAAGCCCATAAATATCAAATTGCCACGATAAAAAAAAAGTCATTTTTATTGTCAATATGTTCAGGTTATTCGTACTTCATAACTTTAGTAGTTTCAACTAGGGTTAACCAAATATTTCTCAATTTTCCACCACACTGCTCTATACTTTCATATTAAGTATCACAAGAAGCCTGGATTTGGTGGAAGATAAGAAGGGGACGTTGCTGAGAGAGGTTAATAAGGCGAGAAGCTTCGGTATCTTCGTCGTCACGGATCTTGCCAAATTTTGATGAAATGTGGTTTTATCTTTGAAAATTACGTAAAAAAGCTTCTTTCAGCAGCGCTACGCTCATTGACAGCCTATACAATGTGACCCTGGATCGACGCATAAGGTGAAAAAGACAAAAAAAAATGGATTGAGACTTCATATTTTGGGGTTCCGCGGCCTGAATAGAAACTAATATGTCTTTTTTTTTCACAACATTGATTTCTCCTTCCCAACATTCCAATAAAATCAATACTAAACAATTTTGATGTCGAAATTAATCAATTTTATGACAGAATGAGCTCCTCTTCTGCTCCAGCTTTCTGTATGAAGCTCACCTCTTTGTTTGTTTCACTCGCTGTTCAATAAAGGTGTCAAGTAGTCTGACAATGAAGTATGTTGATGAACTACCTACTCAATCTTTTTCTACTTGTAATTGAATCGTCAATGTCGTGTTTTCAGGAATGTATCTGTCGAACATATTACATATAGAGGAAGGTAATCCGGACCATCTTTCCGGAACTCACCTTATTAATTTTTTCAAGAGGCGAAAAGTTGCAGAAATTACCGGTGAAATTCAACAGTATCAAAATCAGCCGTACTGTTTTAAAGTGGAACCTCAAATAAAAGTCTGTATTGTGAAGTTTATAGAGCAGGCTAGGTTCAATTGTGAGTTTTTAGAATTTTCTGGAAAACTTGAACCCATTTTCTGACATATCGGACACTGATATACAAAATTATCTCTACCAAAAATCGATGGATATCGAGCCTAGAGGAAGTAGGCAGCTTCCGAAATTTGCAAGAAAATGGCCACATTTGAACCTAAAAAGCCCTGGCATAAAGGTAATGAATTTGAGATCTCAACTTAATTATCAAATGTGAAGTATTTGAAATGTCGCGTTAATGCATTTTTTTTTCTAGCCCAAACGTAGTGCTGGGAGTGTTGTAGCTAACGCAGTAAACACAATGAGTTCAACAATAAAGAGCGACGAGAGTAAAATAGAGGACTCCTCCAAAAGTGATAACGAATTTAGTGTTTTCGCTCCAGTGAGTATTAGTTTTTTCGATATCAGATATTGCCCTTTTGAGCAAAAGTGTTTGCGCCGAGCCATTAGCTTGTTTCGATAAGTTTTCTGGTATAAACAATCTTTGTTAATAAATTAATATGACGTGTGTCACCGTTCGCATGTACGTTCACTGTTGGCATAGCGTCTACACAGGTTTTCCTTCGATGATGAAATCATTGAGTGGCCTGGTTGCCTTCAAGGTTTTTAATCAATGTCACAACGTTCTTATGACATTTAGAAGACATATAGAAGGATCACTCTGCCTAGCGCGCGAAACCCACTCGACAACCGGCGACGTTCCTAACACATGTCCCGCGACCCTCTTTGCGTTCCCACTGACGTCACTAGGATACAAAGTTATGTTGACAAGGTAACGTTAGGTTATGTTGATAGAGTCACGTTATGTTTTTTGTTTCTCCACATCTTGATCTGAAAAATTAATAATTTTGATATTTTTAGCAGTTTTGTGACTCAAAAAATATAAAATTCACCTGCAATATCAACATACTTTGAGCAACGGTTCACAGTGGTGGGTTGTAACCACAACAATAATAAGCAGTGTAAAAGCTATTAGACTAGCTACCGATTCTTCCGCTTTCCAATCGCCAAAAATGTTCGCAATCTATGGACGTAAAACTGTTATCGAAACCACCGTGTCAATGTTGAAAATGCTAGAATATGTTCTGATCATTTTCTGGCAGAAAAACTTCCGTAATTGCCCAAAAATAAGTTACCTAGGAGTGGAAATTTGAAAAAGTTGCTGTACCTTCACTGGCCTAGCAACATTACCCCATAAATATAACACAAACGCACACTCACTAAATATTGGTTCCGTGCACAAACGGCTCAGTCATTCACTCACTACTTTGAAAAAATGTATTTGAACATGTATTGGACAAAAGTTTATCCGAATTATCAAAACAGCAAATGCTTACTTCATAAACGGTCAACATTTCTAGAACTTTCGAATCAAACATTTTCAAAAGGCTGTGAGAATAAGAACGATAAACGGTAACATAACCTCAAAAACTCGAAATCATAGCAAACAAATAAAACAGCCAGAGGCCGGGCTGTCGCAACGTGTAAAGCGTTGGGTCAGTAAGTGGGAACCGGCCCGGTGCTGGGTTCGATCCCCAGAAATGGCAATAGACCGTCAAATGTCGAATGCCTGGTATTTTAGCGGAACCCACGAGGCAGAGTGCTCCCTATTCACGCCGGTAACCAGGCCGGAGAGAATCGGATATTCTCGTAGGGAACGAAGAACAAAGATACACACTCTCCAGTCGGTAGATTCTATCGCGAGTCTGTGCTCTGATGGGGCCGAGGACCGTGGTTCGGAGTCCACGTTAAAATGTAGGTCCCATTGCAAGGAATGTAAAAACAGGTCCCCCCTTCCTACCCTACGATCCCCTCTGTCGTCTATGACGTGCCTTTACATATATATATATATAGATATATATATATATATATATATATATATATATATATATATATACTGCAAATTGCCGAGCAGCAGTGCCAACTGTTCCTCGAACCAACCTACCAATAAAACAGCCAAGGCCAAACCGTCAAAAGTCGAAGTCAAAACAGCATTCTTTTCACGAATTGGCAGAAAATGACGTATCTGCTATTTTATCCATCCAACGTATGTCCTATGTTATCCCATCAATGGTCGGCCAACGATGACGTGATGCGCGTTTCGTTCCGAAATTCATTCGGCAAGTGATCATATCTTATTTGTTATAGTATCATGAGTCAAGTCCAACTTATCAAATGATAAATCGAATTCACCTTTTTGAAAATATAACCGGACTTGCTTATCCATTATCGGCAAGTTTCTCTAGATTCGCTTACACCTGCATCTTCGTTACACTGTGTCGGAATATCTTGTGAAAAACATGTTTCTAGTTTTCTGCCGGTCTTCACAAAAATTCTACTGTTGATGTAGCGACCATCGATTTTGACATGTGGAGGGTATCAGATATGTTTGAATTGATTTACCCAAACCATGATGATTTCAGTTTCAAGGCCGTAACATAGTATAAATAAACTAGTATACGCACTCGCCGAAAACCCTTCGATCTTTTTCTGTCACTTTCTGATGGTCCGGACCCTAGCAACTCGAATTCGCTAGGCACTCCGCAAACAACCACTCGCGTCTATACCCTGCATTTCTGCTAAGCGCTCGGGCCACGTTCCTCTTCCTCTCCTAGCGCATTGTTTTTTTTTATTATGAGCGTATATTGTATGAATAGAAAATAATATTATGAAGATTAGGTGTTATTTCAATAAGAGATGATGGATTATTTGCTATACCAAAGGTGAGTCTAAAAAAGTGCCCATTTCGACAAGGTGAAAGGAGTACCTATACCCATGGTACTTCATTATTTATGAATAAACATGTTTCCGCAAAAGTCTCGTTGAAAAATACAGTGTTGAAAGTTGAGGAAAATTTCGATTTTTTGTCTGTTGATTCGAAACGCCTCAAGCGATTTTGTTCAAACTTTCAGGAAGTATATCCGCTTGAGAAATTCATTTGAATTTAACTTTCCCAGGACTGGACCTAGAGCGACTCATATTTCGTTCATTGAAGAAAAAAGTGGTACGAATTTTTTTCATTAAGTGAAAACTATGTTTTGATTTTCAGTTCAATTTTGAGCAAAAAAAGGAAATTTGAGTTTTTTTTCTTCTATGCGTCGTTTTCGAGATAAAAAATAAAAATCATTGTGAAAAACTCAATTATTTCAAGCTCTGAGAAAAATGAAAAATCAAATGATTTCATAACAACTGCTCGGAAAAACTTTATTAGAATCGCTTGAGAGGGTTCGAATTTACAAACAAAAAGTCGAAATTATTATTCTTATATATTTTTTTACAAATAGTTTACGCATGACATGTTCATTTACAAAAAGTGATTATCCGACCACACTTTTGGTTGGCACTTTTTACAGACTCACCCTGTAGATATATATTTTCATTATCTACAACGAAAAAAGTTCACTTAATAATAAATAACGTCAATTATTATTATTCGAAATCTCCAATTATTTTAACACAAAAAAACGTCAAAATTATTGGGGATTTAAAATAATTGACGTCTATGAATTCGACCATTATTCTTGTTTGTGAGAACTTTTTGATAGGGTGTGGCGAAATACCCAGAACAACTTTTGAAAATGTTAACTTGTAGGTCAAATCGTGGGATCTTTATAACAATTGAAAATTCAAGGTTGGTTTAAATGAAATCAAAATTTGCTTTATTGTGATAAAATCTTAGCTCAATTAACTAACCCAGTAAAGCTCCAATACAGGGTGGACCAGAAGTAATGGGACATACGGTAACAGTGAATTCCTCACTAAAAAATATTGCGATCAGACCTCAACTTGTCTGATCCGAGAGTTGATATTAACAGAGATACAGGGTGTCAAAGTTGAATTTTAATATTTGATTTCTTCAAATAACTTCAAATAACTAACTCAAGTTATATCGATGAAATTTGATATATGGGGATTGTTTGACATGCAAAATTCAAATCTGAGCACGGAATCGCTCTTACTTGAAGGAGCCGCCACTTAAACACCTTTTCACTCATACATTTTTTTAAATGAAAAAGGTATACTTTGTAGAAGTGCCTAGGACTAACCTTTTTCGAGATATTTGAACTTGAAGTTATCCATGCAATGTGGTTTTGAATAAAAAATTTTGAAAATGGAGGCTTTGAAAACGGTGTTATCATGGTAATTTTGACATTAGCTTGAATGCTCTATGTTTCTTGATTTAAAAACATCAATCTAATTTTACATTTCGTTTTACAAAAAAAAAATATTTTTTTTTTGATTTTTTTTTCATAAGAAACATTGAACATCGATACGTCAAAATTACCGTGACAACATTGCAAAGATTACATCAAGGGAAAATATCTTGAAAACGGTCACTCCTATCGACTTTTACAAAGTGTCTCTTTTTTACGTATAAATGACGCAAAAATCAATTTTTCTTATTAAAAAAAAAAATGTTCGAGTGCGTATAAAAAAACTATAACTATTTGAATAAGTGGAAAGATGTGTAGGTGGCGCCCCCTACATGTAAGACCCATACCAAGGCCAGATATGAATTTTGCATGTCAAACAACACCTATAATATACGAAATTTCATCAAAATAACTTGATTATTTCAATAGTTTCTTATTTGAATAAATCAAATATTTTGATTAAGTTATTAAATTTAACTTTGACAGCCTGTATCTCTGTTAATATCAACTTTCGGAATTCACAAGTTGAGCTATCGCAATATTTTTGTTGTGAGGAATCTACTGTTACCGTATGTCCCATTACTTCTGGTCCACCCTGTATAATAACTAAACAGTGATGGAACAAAACAAATGAATACATACTATGGACAAAGGAAACATCTTGGATATACCCTAGCTGGAATATCTATACCAAAGATATATCCACACAATCTTTGCCTGTACATAGATATAAACTAAACTGCATGGTTTAAAATTAAAAGTAAAAGTAATTTCGAAGATTTTTTTCATATTATTGCTTTGCAAATTAAATTAAAATATTATAATATTTGAACACAAAACAGATTCTCTAATCTTCCATGAAAATGAGTGACACTGGAGATTGCCGTATACAGGGTGTCCCATTTTGGGTACTTTTGCGGGGTATCTCCGTTATTCTTATAGATAGAAAGTTGCGGTTTTCGCGACCGTGTGCTACTTTTTCGTGAAACTGAAGATGTCGTTGACAAAGTTTTCATAGCCCTTTTAGTTTCAAAGATACAGGGCTAAACTGATAATGTTGCATTTTAATGTACTCCTCGTATCTAGACTATCAGATGAGTTATGGAAAATATGAAAACTGTTTCTTATATAACTTTTCCCGTAAAACTCGATCCTGCCTCCTGCCGGAATTAGTATACAGGGTCAGGTCAAAAAGTTATCGGACCAAACTTTATTTTTTTGAATGGAACACCCTGTATATTTATAGTCCATAAGATTTGTCTTTCTTTTACCTTTTCAGCAATATATAACATTATGCACTTTTTTCATAAACACCCAAATAAAAGACAATTTTCTGAAATTAAATGCATAATTTAATAGTAGGCCATGAATAACAATAATAAACAACCAATCTTCTTATACATTGTGAGTCGTCGCCGTCGGTGTCGGTTGTATTGATAGTGAGCTCTCATGTCTTTTGTGAAAATTCATGGGAATAGTTCATTGCAGAATCGTGGAATTTCACAGTGATATAAAGTTCATCGAGTGTAATTGATCTGTATTAAGTCCGACAAGTTTGAGCTATCCGCTATTTAGCAAATTGAAGTCAAAATTATATCAACTAGTGCTATAAAGTTGGTTCTTATCAGTAGCAAAAAACATTGGCATTGGAGACGGAGACCAACGAGTTTCAATTGATGGATGGCGTACCTGCCGAACCTAACGATCCTGGTGGAGGTGGAGATAATATTTGCTTTACATGCAAAGTTGAATTTGATGATGCAAAATCTGCCAATTAGTGTACTTGCTGTGATAACTATTATCATGGCAAATGTGAGAACATGGATCTTCGGAGATTTCACATGAAGAGAATATGGAGGTGCAAACAATGTTTTGAACTGCATGATGAAGGTGCTGTGGTTAAATCGAGGAAAAGGAGTAGAGTTGAAGACTGCATTGATACGGGACATCTTGATGGAATCAGTGAAGTCATCAAAGTGATTCTAGAAAACACAACTGAGTTAAATGAGAAGGTGGATCAGTTACTTGTAGAAAATAATATTCTTGAGGAAGAAATAGCTAAATTGAAGGAATTGAGATCAACGAATGCTGCTTCTGTTTCTGGTATGGCGAATACATCATATGCATCGGTTGTGTCTAACCAACCAAACAACACTTAAGTCTTAGTCATAAAGCAAAAGGGGCAACTTGGGGATGTGAAACGTCAAAAAAGACCTACAAGACAAAGTTAATCCTGAAGAACTTGGCGTTGGAGTGGCTATGGGACGTTCAACAAGGGACGGGGGTCTTATTCTTAGTTGTGGTAACGAAAAAGAAATTTCGACTGTCCAGACAACAATTCAAACTAAACTTGGGGATAATTATGTGGTTGATCGGCCTAAGACGCAGGAACATCGATTAAAAGTAGTGGGTATTGATGAAGGAGAACATGTTGCTGCAGATGCAAATATCATTGAAAGAGTATTGAAGCAAAATGTTTTGGAAGGAAATAATGAAAATCTGAAAATAAAAGTATTAAGAAGAACCAATATCATAAACAAGAAACTTAATATTGTTTTCGAAGTTGACTCTGTTGCTTACAACTCGTTTATCACCAGGGCACGCATGAATTTGGGATGGAGCAGATATCGTGTTTTCAACGACTATGGAATTATTCGCTGCTACAAGTGTAACAAATATTGCCATTTTCAAAAGGATTGCAGCCAAACGCAGAATATATGTGCCCATGATCTAAAAGAATGCCAGCAAACTTCTGTGAAATGTATTAACTGTGTTTCATCAAATGCAAAGTACGGATTGAACTTGAGTACGTACCACACAGTCTGGGATAACGCAAAATGCGAATCATATAAACGCATTGAAAAAATTAGGCAAAATAAATTCATACAGTAGCAATTAAATTCAAACTTAGCATTAAACTCCGGAATTGTTTATTTTAATTGACATGGCTTCATGAACAATAGGGACAATATTCTCACGTTGGTCGATGATTGGAAGCCGAAGATAGTGCTCTTGTCAGAAACGCATGTGTGCAGAAATCAATGAGGTTGATGGATATCGCCTGGAACAAAGTGTGACAACAAATAGAAGGACTGGAGGTGTCATGGCATTCATCAAGGAGGATCTCAAGTATAAACTAGGAAGTGTCCAGTGTGTTGACAATTATGTGTGGTCATTGTCGTTTGTCTTCAAGTTATCTCGAGTAAACTACATGTGTTCTGTACTGTACCACTCGCTTCAAACTGACGATGGTAAGTTTTTAGATTATTTCAACCAATTTCTTGATCAAGCGAGTGAATTTGATGGTGTCACTATGATATTTGGGGACTTCAATTTTGATCTTATGAAAAAGTCATTTTATGGAAATAAATTGTTGAGGAGTGTCTATACAAGTGGGTTCACACAAATTGTTGATAGGCCAACTCGTACAACAGCTAAAAGTGCGACTCTGATTGACTATATCATTACAAATGAAAAATCGATAAATTGTAAAGTTCATCTTACACCCAAAATCAGCGACCATTCACTATTATCTGTATCTTTGAATCAAGAAACAAAAGAAGAAGGCGGAAAAACGTATGTTTGCAGATCTATGAAAAACTATCGAAGTGAAAGACTCCAAGAGCATCTGCTTGAATGACCTTGGAATAACGACATTTCGGATGTGAATATACTGGCTGATATGTTTGTACATGATATCACAGATTCCTTGAATCAAATGTGCCCAAGAGTAGAAGTTCGTGTAAGGGATAAGTATGAATTCAAAAAATGGATAACTGGTGAAATACTGCAAATGATGAGCCAAAGATATGCCTTGTACAAGAGGGCAGTTATTGAAAGAAGCGAAATTGTTTGGAATGCCTTCAAGAAGAAACGGAATGCTGTTGTCGCAGAGATAAGGAAAAACAAGGAAGCATATTTTCATGAAGTTTTGGATGAAAATAAGAAGAAACCTAAAGAACTATGGAAACAATTAAAATGCTTCATACCAGGAAAATCCTACAACAAATGCGATGAATTCATATTTGACTCGAAGTGCGTGACTACAGAAGCAGACCTAGCAACAAAGTTCAATAACTATTTTGTAGAGAGCATCTTAAACATTGTCGAGAACATTCCAGCAAGTAATGTAACATCTATTCAGCAATCAGTCGGAGTATGTAGCTTTATGGATTCATTTGAACGGATTTCAATGACGAAAATGAAGGAAATCATCAAAAACCTGAAAAACGTTGGCTGTGGAGAGGATGGAGTTTCTGAACGTATATTGTTGGATGCTTGTTATGTCGTGGGAGATCGACTGTTGGATGTGATAAGTACTCCGCTTTCAGCAGGGGTTTTCCCGGATAATTGGAAGGTATCAACAGTGATTCCTGTGCAAAAGGTCCAAGGGTCAACCAAGCATACTGATTTCCGTCCAATAAATACTGTTCCGTTGCCTGAAAAAATTCTGGAGGTGAGTGTTAAAGAACAACTACCGGCTCACTACGACAAAAATAATATAATTGTTCCAATGCAGTCTGGGTTCCGAGCTAATCATTCTTGTGAATCGGTGTATGTGAGCATCTGTGATAGGTTTATAAAATCAATTGACAGTGATAATTTTGTGTTGGCAGTATTCCTAGACTTTAAGAGAGCTTTCGAGACTGTGGATAGGGCCATTTTATTGAATAAATCAGAGTCAATGGGTGTTCGGGGTATTGCTCTTGAATGGTTCAGGTCTTACCTAGGCAATAGAAGGCAACAGGTGAAGTTTAAACACTGTGTGTCTGATGCAGTTGACGTAATATATGGAGTACCGCAAGGAACTGTGCTGGGGCCTCTATTGTTTCTATTGTCCATTAACGATATGGCAAAGCTGTTTAAAAACTGTGAAATTGTCTTATTTGCGGACGATACCATGCTTTATATCACAGGCAAAGATATCAATGAGATGAAGCGAATCATGAACGGTGAGCTGGAAAATTTGTTCAATTGGTTGTGTCTTAACTAACTATGCCTCAACACAAACAAATCAAAGGTCTGTATATTCGGCAAAAAGGCAAAGTTGAGTCAACTGAACATTGAAAGTATAATTATAGAAGTGAATAGGGAGCCAATTGGACATACAAGTGAAATTAAATACTTAGGCGTAATTCTTGATGCACATTTAAATTTTCATGACCATGCTGACAGTGTAATGAGGAAGTTTTCCAAAAAAGTCGGCTTCATCTCAAGGATAGGGAAATCTATCTATCGTTATATGTCAAAATGTTATTGTATAATTCTATTGCAGCACCTCATTTACAGTACTGTTCAACACTTATGTACAACTTGCCAGAATATAGAATACAGCAGCTGCAAATTATTCAAAATAGGACCTTAAGGGTTGTTCTGAAGTGTAACCGGTACACCCCGATATCTTTGATGTTGGGTACTCTAGACATGTTGTCCGTCAAGCAAAAAATGATATTTGATGTGATTGTTTTTGTATATAAGATCAAATCAAGACTGTTGCCAAACTACATTTGTGATAGAGTTAAAATTTTTAGTGATGCACATAGATATAATACCAGAAACTGTGATAATTTTATTTTGTTTGAAAAATGTTACTCTAGTCAACTTTACAATTCCATCCTGCAAAAAGGATTGCAAGAATTTAACCAGTTACCGAACGAACTGAAAAACTGTTCTAGCATTAATCATTTCAAGAGTTTGTTGAAGATACATTTTTTGTCAACTTCATTTTAATTGTCGGCTTGTTTTTTAAATCACTGCCTCTCTATTACTCTTTATAAATTCATTGTCTGCATTATGCCATTTATAGTTTGTTTATATATACATGTTGTGTTCATGCATCCTGCGTGTATTGCTTGTGTACTTGTCTTTTATAAATATATTTTTTTATTTGCTTACCATTGTAATTATTATGACTCTGAATTTAGCGTCCCGAGAACAGAAGTGGTTTTGGAAGATTGCGGGTTGAGGACGTGAAAAATGAAAACTTCAGTTTTTCATAAAAGATGCCGACGTTTCGAACATTTGTTTTGTTCTTTTTCAAGGCTGGAAAAAACAAAAACACGAACGTGAAACAACGTGAAAAACCGTAAACAATGGACAATCAGCTCGATATTATGTTTTTACAAGTTAAATCTAAAGTGGACATACCTATTTATAATCAACTAAGTTTTACGTCATATTCGTAACATGTACATCTCCAGGACACTGGATATAACGTGACACAACACAGCATAAAG
This sequence comes from Orchestes rusci, assembly GCA_958502075.1. Lineage (NCBI taxonomy): Eukaryota > Metazoa > Arthropoda > Insecta > Coleoptera > Curculionidae > Orchestes > Orchestes rusci. Next base: position 58,677,920 of record OY293303.1, on the reverse strand, counting down.
GACAGTTTGGTACAATTAGTTTTTCACTTATCAAAAAGACAACAACAAACGATTTGTAAAAAGGACGGTTCACAACTGAAATAGTAGTGAGCTCGCCGTATCAGATCGACTAATCTCTGCATCTATCCGCATTTTGGCAGTTTTTTTTAACCCTAAATCAATTATTATTGTTATTGATGGTTCAGCAATGGGTAATCCAGCAAGCCCAGTTCTGGCTTATCTTGTGATGAATGCCCTTTTGTCTGAAGTCCTGGAGGAACTACCTTTCGAACTCGGTTTCTTAAAGTTTTATGTGGACGATACGCTGCTGTCATGCCACGTTGAGAAGGTTCCGGAGATTTTGGAGTTTTTTAACAGCTTCCACGATAAACTCAAGTTTACCATGGAGATAGAAGAGACACCCTAGTTTATCGTAATCAAGATGGATCATTGTCTACTAGTTGGCATCTGAAACCTACTGCCTCTGGAAGAATACTCAACTATTTATCTTCGCATGCTATGACGCATAAGCTATCGGCAATCCAGAACATGTTGTTCAGGTGTAGAGAGCTCAGCAGTGGAAGGTTTCACAGTGAAAAGAAATTAAAAATTAGAAACATTTTAAAATTAAATAATTATCCATCTTCCTTGATTAGTAGAATCATGAATGGGGTTGAAACTGACCGTGGTTATGTTGGTCAAAAAGACAAATCCAATCATTTCAGATTTCCCTATGTTCCGGGACTATCAAGTAAGATTCAACAAAGTATTTCGTCAATTAATCCCAACTGTAAATTAGCCCTTTACAATACCAAAACTGAGAACACTGTGTTCTCTAGGCTAGAAGATCCAACTCCTACAAATCTGGCTTCAAGTCTTGTTTATAAAATACCATGCCTGAATTGTGATAAATGTTACGTTGGTACAACTAGACATTATTTGAAGTCCAGGCTTTATCAACATGATTATGACTGTAGGGAGATGAATAGAAATAAGACTGAAAAAACTGCTTTGGCTAAACACCACTTTTATACTGGTCATAGTTTTGATTTCACTCATGCTGGATATTGGATAAGAAAAATATTATATAAAGAGAAATTTGAGCGAAATGATACATATTTCTCTCAATAATACGGTTAACTGTAGAACTGACACACAAGGGCTAAATATTCAATATAACCACCTCCCAAATATTTATAAGAACTTCAAAATCTAGACAATAACAATAATAATTGATTTAGGGTTAAAAAACTGCCTAAATGCGGATAGATGCAGAGATTAGTCGATCTGATACGGCGAGCTCACTACTATTTCAGTTGTGAACCGTCCTTTTTACGAATCGTTTGTTGTTGTCTTTTTGATAAGTGGAAAACTAAATGTACCAAACTGTCCTTTATGCTGTGTTGTGTCACGTTATATCCAGTGTCCAGGAGATGTACATGTTTCGAATATGACGTAAAACTTAGTTGATTATAAATAGGTATGTCCACTTCAGATTTAATTTGTAAAAACATAATATCGAGCTGATTGTCCATTGTTTACGGTTTTTTACGTTGTTTCATGTTCGTGTTTTTGTTTCTTCCAGCCTTGAAAATGAACAAAATAAATGTTCGAAACGTCGGCATCTTTTATGAAAAACTGAAGTTTTCATTTTTCACGTCCTCAACCCGCAATATTTCAAAACCAATTGTAATTATTGTTATATTTCTAATATATATACATATTTAGATATACATACATATCAAATAGTGAAATTTTGTAGCTTTTTATGCTAAATAAACTTATTATTATAATTAAAAACTACTCAAAGAGCACATTACAGTGAGTTTGTAACAGTTCTATAGCATTGTGTAACATACATTACAAAAACACAAAAATAACATTATTAAAAAAAACACACTTCTAAAGATGATGTTTAAATTGACGACCATTTCCTCCAATGCAATTGATGATTGATATTTATTTTTGTTTCTTACCATATCAACTATCAAATTATACATTTAATTTATGAAAATTGTCAATTATTTTGGTGTTTATGAGAAAAAGTGCATACTGTTATATATTTCTGAAAACGTAAAAAAAGACAAATCTTATGGACTATAGATATACAGGGTGTTCCATTTGAAAAATTGAGTTGGGTCCGATAACTTTTTGACCTGACCCTGTATACTAATTCCGAAGGCAGCATCGAGTTCTACGGGAAAAGTTATATAAGAAAGAGTTTTCACATTTTCCATAACTTATCTGATAGTTTAGATACGAGGGGTGCCTTATAATATAACATTTGAGTTTAGTCCTGTATCTTGAAAACTAAAAGGGCAATGAAAATTTTGTTAGAGGCATCTTTAGTTTCACGAAAAAGTTGCACCAGTCGCGAAAACCGCATATTTCTATTTATAAGAATAACGGAGATACCCCGCAAAAGTACCCAAAATGGGACACCCTGTACACCTAGATGCGTATAAAAATGTTAAGTAAAAATAAGCACATTTTCTGCACAACTAATGTTTTGTCAAATGAAAAAAATATCAAGAAAAGGAAAATTAGATGATCAATTAAGTAGATTGATTGCACATTACATACACATACTTTCGTTTTCCCTGTTGGCAGCCTGATTAATCGAATGACGTATTGCCCGAGTGCCTAGCAGATATTCAGGGTGTAGTCGCGAGTCAAAAAACCTACCGATTTGTCGGCTAGGGGAAAATATTTGGGAGAGTGGCGCTACTAGTTTATTCATACTATGGCCGTAGTGGAAGATGATCGGCTAAATTTTCCTGAACAAAAAAGCTCAAACAATAATCATACTATTGAGAGTGATATTGTGGTTCCCGATTATTTTTCAGTCCAGTTAACATTAGGTATCACACATGCAAGTAGTGTAAAATGTTCTTCATACATGTTCTTGGTAGTTTTGAATATCGCCCTAGCGAAACTTTATTATGAAGGAATCTTTAGAAAGGAGACTCCTTTTTGAAAAAAGTAATTTTCCTCATTTCACTAGGTTCAGCTAGGAACTGGTCAAAGCAGTCCCACACTTAGTCCAATTTCTCCTGCAGCTCCTTCTAACCCCTTAATGAACTGGTTCAATCACACCAGAAGTCCAAGTGTCAGTTCAGTGATTTCCACAGCTTCATACAGACCTACACGATTATCTGAAAGTGGATCCAGCCAAGCATCGCATATGTAAGTTGCAATAATATGAATATCCGAAAGAACTAAGAATTGCGAAGACCTCATCATAGACATACGTATTCGACAAGCTCAACCGGAGCTCCGGGAAGTCCTCATACACCCACTTCTCCGGGACCTCATCAGACTTCTTCCGTCGAACTCAATAGTCCCAGATCGCCCCCTACTCCTCCCCCGCTTCCGCCAAGAAAAAGAAGGGACAGCCCAGAAAACATAAGTAGTTCGCCTCAACAGGTGAGCTTAAGGTAGTCCTGTGACAACTTATATTGACTTTTGTGGGAAAGAAGTAAGATTGATGAGAAAAACCGATGTGATCTATTAGGTTTCTCTTATCAATCTTACTGGTTCTTACGTGTATCCGATACTTACATGATTTAGATTTTCATCATTACGATCCCAGAATTGCGGTTCTAAACTTTCTTCATCACTCAATATATTGGAATATTTTTACTCAAAAATATAAAAAAGAAAATCTAAACTGAACTATCAACAAATAAACACATCAGGTATCACTCCACAATAAATACCTAGCCAAGACATACATAAATAAACTGAAATGGCGGTGCTAGCTAGAGTGCGCATGTCATTCCAAACGATTCCAACCTTCTGACAGGTATCGAAAGAATCGTGCAGAAACCGATTCTGAAAATTAACGGCTAGTCATACCACCGTCACAGTTTGTCTTTGGAGCGCATCCATTCTTTTTTCTTTTTATTTCCTAAGAAATAATAACTACATAGGTAACATACACTCAACAATACAGGGTGTTTCAAAATTGCCTACGAAGATAATCAGGCATATCTACTAGCCCGCAACAAAGTTTTTCTTTTCATATAAACATATCTTCTAACTTGCTTCGTTTTCTTCATACAGGGTGTCAATGTTTTTAGAGAAAAAAAATCTTTCTTGGAATGCGAAAATAACATTGAAAAAAATCACCTCAATCTATGCACTTTCAAAAACATTGGCGGGACGCGGAAATTTATAATACAGGGTGTCCGGAAATTACGCGTCAGGATTTTGGTGGGCGATTCTACATGAAAAATTAATGCAACAAACTTCTATACAATTTTTTCAAAAACTTCTAAAATCTTTTCAAAGTACGAATTTTTAATTAGGTACGGTTAATGTTTAAAGTCGTTTTTCTCGGAAACCGTTAATTCTACGATGATGCAACACGAGCACCTTTTTAAAAAATATTTTGATGCTCTTTACTAATTTGACATCCAAATTTATAAAAAGATTGAAACAAAAAAGTTCTAAGTAATTTTCCTAAGGTGAAGGACAGCTTCAGCCTTTTGTCATTGACGACTAGCGTCAAATTAATAGGGTGAATACAAAGAAACACTAGTGACATGCATGCAAAATTTGGCGAAAATAATTACACTAGAAAAAAAGTTATTAAAAAAAATAAGAAAAAAAAAATATTTTTTAACACCCTGTATCTTCCTTAATTTTGAGTTTTTGAAAAAATTGTATAGAAGTTTGTTGCATTAATTTTTCATGTAGAATCGCCCACCAAAATCCTGACGCGTTATTTCCGGACACCCTGTATAATCTGCGCCCTTTCATAAATAATTTTGGATCGGAAAGGACTTCAAGCACCTGTTCTTCTTGAACATAAAAGATGTAATTTTCTTCAAGCGTGAATAGGTTCAGCTACATATCAATAGTCAACAGAAACTTTTTTGTTCATCACACTTTTCATAGACACCAGCACATATCTTCCTGTACTTGCCTTTGACATAGAGTAAGAGCAACTTGATATTTCATGATCACTATCATAAACCTCAGCGAAGTTCAATTTTTTAGAATTATTTTTCATGAAAGTGGTAAGGGATAAATCTTCTTCAGAAGCAGATGAAACTGTATCCTCGTCAGATGATGAGGATACAGTTTCATTCGAGAGAGTACGTAGGTCATAATGTATACAAAAATCTGAACTTGTGAAACATGACAGACTACTCAACCAAAGCTGTTTCTTTGCTGATTTTTAAGTGCCTTCAAAAGATAAAAGTTGTTGCTTAGTAATAAAGCATAACTTTCAACATCTTTGGAATAAATTACATAAAAAACTATTCCAGGACAGTTGTCCCTTAAAACATCAACAAAAGTTTCAAAATTAGAAATGTACTTGCCTTGTGCAACCACTCGATCTGCAGTTCTTTTACAAATGCCACCTATCCCTTCGTGGACTCTTATTCAACCTTTCTTGATTATGTGCCAAACTCAGATTTTTTTTTCTCGATGAAATGTCCACCAATTTTTTATAAATAATATGATAGTTTCAAATAAAGGCTCTACCGATTCAGTTTTTTACGATTTTGTTGCAATCAGTACCCTAAACTCGAATAACGACTGCTAAATTCTAACGGCCTTATTACTATTTATTTTGATTTAATGCCAAGTTTTGATGCCTTGGCCCCACTGTGCAGCTATTCAACATGACTGCTAAAAATCGATATTCAAGAGGAGGAGCTTCTTAGCATCAGTTGATCCAAATTTTCATCCCTCTATGTTATTCGCTTCCTCTTATTGGTCTTATGGACGTATATATATATATATATGTTGGCACCAGCGTTGGATAGGTTTTATGAATGAGTAGTTTCTTATTTATTAATCTGAGATTCGTACAATCACCCAGTTCTCATTCCACCCCTAATCAGCAGGCTCTTACACATTTAGATTTATTTTTTTGACGGTTGTATACAATGAGATATCCCTGTCCTTGATATCCATGGCTCTCGAGTTGTAAAATGGACAATTTGCATAAATTTTCAAATGACTTGAAATTTTATATACGTATTCTGGACATTAATTGAAAGTCACCAGCGAAAAAATGTTTCCGAAATACCCAAAAATATATTAAATAAATGAAAAAGAAGACGCGAATTTCACTGCATGATCGCAAACGGGGTGGGGCCATATAACCATCCCGAGAGAGAGAGAATCATCTTAGTCAATACGTCAGACGGAGATAGATAGTGTATTCTGTGACGAATTGGATGTTGATTGGCGCTCTTTAATCGGTGATTACTACATTATCAGAGGTCGTAGGTTGATTTTTTAAACATCAATGGCATCAGTACTTACTAATCCTGATATTTTCCATATTTTCAAAAAATGTGCAAATTGTCCATTGCGTTAATCGAGATTGGCCTCAATAAATAGTAGATTATTCCACGAGTCAATAATGATAGCTATTAATCCAAAGGATAGTTACGACCTGAGCCGCGTAGCGGCGAGGAAGTAACATTCCGAGGGATCAATAGTCATTAGTGCGAGTAGTATACTCTACTTTATTCACGACTAATTTATTTGTTTGAGATTTTCAATGCCGTTGTCCACCCACTACGCGTTTGACACTGACACTTTTGAGTTTGTTGATATGTTTCCATGATATTGATCGAAGAAGTTCCGTGATTGCAGGGCAACAGGAGTTTGTTAATATTGTTTCCATGGCATTATTCTGAGGAAATTTTGTGATTGGTCTAACAAAGTGACATAATCGTGATATTATGAACTGTTGTCATTGTTTATTATTCAGGGAAATTTTTTGAATGGTTCGCAAGTGACATAATCGTGGTTTTCTGATCCATCATTCCTTTGCAACGGTTGTTATGGAATAATGTTTGGCATAATATACTGCAAAAACCACAAGTATAAAACTTACATTAATGTAAGTCGTGAATAAACCTTGTTTATTCTTATTATTCCTGAATATTAGTTCTATTGCTAGTCAAATAAGTATGAACACCTTAATCGATTTGAGAATTTGAAAGAAGTATTACACTTGAGTTTACCGTTCAGAATTTCATGCATTGTTAAGACTGTTCCAACTCCAAATAAAATCTTGAAGGTTGTAAGTGCAAACTTTAATACAAAAGACTTGTTGGTGTTGGAAAATCCTTTTTAACTTAAGAACTTTCACCATTCTATTTTGTATAACCTGAGCCTTTTCGCAGTTCACTATTCTGGTATATTACTCCAAATATTGATCAGTTATTGAAAGTTTTTTAATACAAAGGAATTGCAGATGAGTCTCCAATTTTGTTCATTCAGGTATCGTGAGCATCTATACAGGGTGATTTTTGAGTTAGTACTTTCCTTTCCTCACTGTGCAGAATGCAAGAAATTGAGATAATTTTTAAAATAAAATAATAAAAATAAAATAAATAAAATGTTTCGTTTCCGAGATACAGGGTGTTGAAGTTTCAAGAAAAAAAATGCATTTTTTTTATCATAACTCTCCTACTCTCTCCACTCCAGATATTTTCAAAAAATTTGGTACACTTCTTTTGACAATTAAATCATATTTTTAGATAGAAAAATGCATTTTTTTCATCATAACTTTTTTGATTTGTATTGATTTTTTTTAAAGAAAAAAATAGTACGCCACTGCTTTTCCTCCAATCAATATTATTTTAAAAATACTCATTTACTTTAGAGTTGATTTGGTCTCTTGACACGATACACTCACAACGGTATGTTCTCCGATCGAAATGAATATTGATTTCAAGAAAAAGCAGCGTACTATTTTTTTCATTGAAAAAATTCCATACAAATTCTGTTCGAAAGCCATTGGTAGAGATTTTTTGATAACTTTTACATCAAAAACTTTGGTTCGATGGTCAATAGAACTGTACCAATTTTTGTGAAAATATCTGGAGTGCCAGGAAAGTTACGATAGGCATTTTTTTGTTAAAAATTCAACACCCTGTATCATGGAAACGAAGCATTTTCGGATATAGTTTTATTTGAAAAATTTTCTTATTCTCTTGCATTCTAAAGGGTGTCAAAAGGAAAGTTTACCTCATCCCTCCAATCCACTGATCTCTAAAATAAATGGATAAATAAAGATGTATAGCTGGCCCATTGGACAGCAGGGATCACACGGAGAAAATAATGTGTTGTTTGCGCACGAAATTGGTCAGGCGAAACAGAATGGCTCAAGCACAATACGCATTTTTGAATGACGTGAGAATAAAGCTCCTTGTTGCTGTTTCTGCATGCAGTGCCGTATCACGGCATCCCCGCCATTTTTCCATAGTTAATCGAGCTTGCTTGTTTACTGTTCGAGGATTATTGTATTTTGGTGTTTTTTCGGCGTTTTCAGAACATTTTGTAGTTCTTTTGACTTCATTGACATTCATACTAGAAAATTTTGACAAATAATACCTATTTAGTTGCTTTCGATTTGCCTGTTAAAATATAAAGTACCACGGCCCAGTTCAGCATTCTCCAGAACAGAAATAAATCCGTGTTCTAGGCATGCTGAAAACTGTTCGTCGGAGTTTATGTTTCGGCCTCGTAAATTTGCCCGCCCCGACAAGCGTTTTATTCATCCATTCATTTCAGAGATCAGTGTTCCAATCCAATCTCTCTTCTCATCCAATTAATTGGTTATAGGTTCATACATGTTCTTTTGTTTAAATAAAGTGTACTTGGTTTTGGAAATGTATTGATTTTGAGTTCATTATTTAATAGCCATCTAAAGTATACAGGCTGATCATACCTAAAGTCTGTCCTTTTGCTAACTTCTTCATTATTGATGATACGAAGACGTTGAAATCAGCGAACAAGTAGTATTTTTTTCCGCTGATTAACGTGGTATCAACAGAAAAACAATTGAACATTGCGTTCTCGATTTATCAAAAAAATTGGATTTTCTTAACATGGGACACCATGTATATCTCAATCCTTATTGATTGACAACTTTTTCCTGAACATAAACGGTCATTATGCATTTCATGCAAGTTTGCCATGAAATATAAAATGTTGACCAAATGATTCATATCTGTTGACATATTATTATTTGCTATTCAATTTACCTGAACGTATTTTGTTTGTAAAACTCAACTTGAAAAATCAATGAAATTTGTTATTTTGACGTTTATAAAATATTTCTCTTAAGTCGTGGAAAATACGCGCATAACTCCGTTATTTTTGGTTTCAGAAAAAAAACAACTTTTCTGCACATAGAAGAGAGAAGCCAATCGATCAGGATAAAAATATACACGCTGTCCCTTTTGAAAAAAAAAACATTTTTTGAAATAAATCGAGAACGTGATGTTCAATTATTTTTCTGTTAGCACCACGTTAATCAGCAAAAAAAAAATACTGGTTTTCTCATCCTAACGACCTCGTATCTTCAATTATAAACAAGTTAGCAATAGTGCAGGCTTAAGTTTGGTCAGCCTGTATAGTGTATAGTCATCTCACAATTAGGGAATTGCACCGTATAATAAAGGAATGTGTACCGACTCCTGTGGAACGATCTTATAAGGCGTATCTTCACATTCGCATGAATTTGGATTCACTGTTTCCTCTTCTCGGAAACAATTGCCCAAGTGGAAGTGATGGTGCTTAACCAAACCTGAATAGGTATATTATAGGCACTTATGAATCTCAGGATCTATGGCATTTTTCAACGTTGCTAATGGAAAGTTGTTTGTATTGAAATGTTAGATCAACATGACATGAAATCTAATGTTCTTACAAATTCACTTCACAGTTGCTTGACAGAACTAGTTGTCTGCATATGTACAGGGTTATTCACGTAGGTGGTCTGTTACAAGTTTTTCAAAAACGGCTTTTCATACACTGGTTTTTTCTCGTAACTTTCTTATTTCAAGTAGGCCACCCTGTATATTATTTATTGTTGAATGCTGCATGCAATTTTGAAAAATTTTTATAGCCAATGTTATACAGGGTGCCAATTTGAAAACTTCTCACCCTGAATAACGGACCCCCAATGAAATAAAATGAAAAACGCTCGGATCCATCAATGTTTGTTCAAGGACAACAATCTGCGCCTATTTTTTATTTTGCAACATTACCCCCTGAGCGACGGCGATGGTGATATTAACCATCAAAAAGTTGAGTAGAAAGGGGTGTCGAGTGATACCTTATTTTGAAGGCCCTTTGGCCCTGATTACAACTGCCGAGTTTCGAATCTCTACTGTCATCCCTGTGGATATCACAGCTTGTAAAAAATTTGTTTTTAATTTTTTTATTGAATGAATAACCGCAAGAGTTAACTTTTCCAAACTAAGAGGAAATGATGAGGGACATAAGATCTTCAAAATGAGCTATCACTCAATCCTTTTGGCAAAGATGTAATTGATAAGGTATCACACGTAAGAGGGGGTAGGTTTAATGTACAGGGTGGCCAACTAAGAATGCGAGGTACTGTATCTCGGAAACTATACATCGTAGAGGCTTGCGGCAAAACATTTTATTACCAAAACGGCCAAGAGAAAAACCTGGAAAATATGAAGTTCAATTGTTTTATTAAACAAACGGAGATTTCTCCCGTTTCGCTTGACGGATTTCAACGAACTTGGGCTCATATGAAAGAGAATAGTCTGCGCTATAAAATGCTCATTTGCTTTTTAATTTGTAACATTCGCCGTCGCCGCTAGATGGCGTTAATCGAAATGGTAGCATACTTTTGAGTTTTTTCCGAAAAAATTAAATGTAATGGTGTATCCATTTTCATATATTTTTAAAGGGTACACATTTTCCTATAAAAAAAAAACATAAAAAAACAACAAAAAATACAAAAAAAAACATTAATTTTTTTGTTGTTTTATTAAAAGGAAAATGTATCCCCTTTTAAAATATATGAAAATGGATATACCATTAAATTTGATTTTTTCGGAAAAAACTCAAAAACATGCTACCATTTCAGTTAACGCCATCTAGCCGCGACGGCGAAGGTCAAAAATTCGAAACCAAAAAAGTTTTTTGAAGTGCATCATGCTCTTTCATCTGAGCCCAAGCTCGTTTAAATCGGTCAAGCGAAACGGGAGAAATCTCCGTTTGTTTAAAAAAAACAATTGAACTTCCCCCACCACTTTATTATGATAGATAGAAAAAAATGTTTTCGACAAAAAGTGTAGGTAAATAGTCAGTTAATCCAAAAATGAGCTCATCGATATATTTTCATTGGACAAAATTCCATAAAAATCATATTTTTCTACTTGGTCTTGGTTGTTACGACCCCTAGCGACCATTTCAGAAACTTGAGAATATTTTCCAGGTTTTTCTCTTGGCCGTTTTAGTCATAAAATTTTTTGCCGCAAGATAAATAGTTTCCGAGAAACGGTACCTCGCATTCTTAGTTGGCCACCCGGTACGTCCTTCGGTTTACTGTGAAACCATCATCAGGTGCATAAAAATTGAATATCTGAAAAATTACACTTTAACTAACAAAGTTAATATGTGACAAAACTACTCACATTATGTTTAAGGAGAGTAAGATAGGTTACATGTTAAAACTTATATACAGTATGTCCGCGGATGCGGTTAACAAGAGGTGAAATGGATCAAAAATTGAAAGATACGACAAAAAGTCCTTGATAAAAAAGTCTGCATGCCGAAAAAATAGGAGCTACGATGAGAAAATTTGTTTTTATTATACAGGGCGTCTCAAAAATGTAAAAATATAAATTGATGAACAACAATTTAAAAAGTTCCATGCCACACCGGAAAATTCCTAATATTTTCCTTCTTCATACGAGCGTCTCAAAAAGTGATTCACAAAATCATCACATATCCCTGAAGTCAAAATAAGCCGATTCAAAGCAACCTTTACCTTTCTTTGAAATTGCTCCGTTTTCGACGTACAACTTTACCACCCTGTATCTCGAAAACGGAGCAATTTTGGACAGAGGCAAGTTGCTTTAAATCGGCTTATTTTGACCTCAGGACTATGAGTTGATTTTGTAAAAATGATGTTTTAAAAAGTCCATGTAAAGAAGGTATTTTCCGGTGTGGCATGGAACTATTTAAATGGAAATATCTCGAAAACTAATTTGAGCGAACTCCGACAAAAGTACCTTATTTAATTGAAATCGTCTGGAGAATCTTTTTATTCAATGAAAGATTGGGAATAATAACTGAGAACATAGTTATGGACATTTTAAACCACGAAATGTGAAGTGTAGGGCGCCCTCTAGCGGCCACAGTGAAACGGACTTCATAATCGAATTTCTCATACCACAAAACCCCCGTATGCCAATTTTCAAAGCAATATGTGAAAAAGTGTCCAAAACAATGACAAAATTCAATTGTTAATTTTAAACTTGATCACCCCGTATCTCGGAAATGGTGACATTTTGGTTGAGGTGATTTGCGTTAAATCGACTTATTTTGACCTCAGCAACATGTGGTAGGATTTTGTAAAGACCTTTTAGAGACACCCTGTATTACGTATGAAGGCACAGTAGTCGTGTTTTTTTGTGGTGATGATTCATTGTCAGATGATTCGTTGCTTTGAGTATGCTTATCACATGGTTTTTAGATCTCAAAGCATTTGGATCCGAGAAACAGTTGCTAAAGAAAGCGCCTTAGCGCAAAAGTACTTTTGAGTCCGGCTGCAAAAATTAGGGACTCTCCGCCTGCTTCACATGCATTAAAAAGTGGAGTTTACAAGTTTTGCATGAAAAAGTTTGAATAACGAATATTTTCAAAGGGCTAGAGATAGGTATAGACCAATGATCTAATAACTATAGATGAAACATTTCATTCATGAACTGTGAAAAATTGTGTGTGCAACATCGAACATAGAAGAGACGTGAGAAGGAGTTGAGCGGGGCACTGAGTGGGGATACGTTGGCACCTCACTGGAATGTGCTTCGGTTACTACACGCGAAGCTGCAAGTGGCGTAACTATTTTACAGAATTCTTAAATTCTGATTTACTGCAAGCTTGACACTTGCGAGTCATTACAATATACCATATAAGTAAATAATGAAGCACTACAAACTAAACCAGAATAAAAACACAATAAACATTCACAAAATCAACACCAAACCCCACTCAGAAAACAAGAGACGCCAATGAGACGAAATATGAATGAAACGTGTAGACAAAATCCGATCGATAGGGGCGGACCCATTTTTGGTGCGTTGCCGTACTTCAGCTTTTTTAATTTCCAGAAGAGTATACTGGTTTTTCTAAATCCTAAATACCTAAACAAATCTTGAAGAGATGTTTCAATTTGAACAAAAAGGTTACCATCAACTCATTTGATTAAATTCATACATAAAATGGTTTGAGAAATGATTCCAAACAATGTTTTAATCTTTTTGCTGCGTAGTAATACTTTCAATAGAGTAAGTTTGGCAAACAACGTGGTGGGGGAAACTCTGCACCCGAGTGCACAGTTCGATGTTAGATATCCTCTTGTTTATTTCGCTATGTTTCATCTTAAGTTATTAGATTATTGGTATAGACTATTTTTCACAAACTTAACTTGAACAATCAAAATCCGTAACTATACACAGGGTGTTCTAATTAACATTTTCGACTTATTGGTGATTTTAGATGTCCCGATTAGGCTCAACTTCTGACATCACCTTGTATAATTGGCAGTTATTCTAACCAACTCGAACTATATATTATAGTTTTTTTTTTCAGGAAAAAAAGGGCAGAGTGACGAAATACTATGGACATACATTTTTTTTCAATACTTGAAATAGATGCGTTTTTTGCAAAAAAAAAATGAAAATAGCTATTATATCCCAAACAATGGACAATTTGCATACATTTTCAAATTACTTGAAATTTTTTATACGTATTCTACATAGTATTTGAAACTCATCAACGAAAAATGTTTTCCAAAATATCCAAAAATATACTCAATAAACGAAAAAGAAAACGCAAATTTCATTGTATGATCGAAAACGGGGAGGCGCGTTATCACCCCCTCGAGAGAGAGAGAGTTATTATAGACAAAAATCCAGACGGAGAGAGATAATGTATTCTGTGACTTAGTGGATGTTGATTGGCGCACTTAAATCGGTGATTACTACGATAATAGAGGTCTTATGTTGATTTTTTAAACATCAATGGCATCAGTAATCACTAATCCTTATATTTTTCATATTTCCAAAAAATGTGCAAATTGTCCATTGGAGATAGATATAGGACATTGTGTTGAAAGTTACCTTGATTTTTCATGTAGAAATCATTTCTGAAATAATATAAAGGGTGTTCTATTTAATTTTGAAAAGTTGGATCCAACCCAGGGTACATTGAGCATCCTGTATATCTGAAATATACAGGGTGCCTCCAATTGAGTCGGCACTATTGCCAACTTCTCTATTATTGAAGATACGAGATCGTTTAAATGAGAGAACTAGTAGTATTTTTTCTGCGGATTAACGTTATGCTGTCAAAAAAATAATTGAACAACGCGTTCTCGATTTATTACGAAAAACGTTTTTTTTTTTTAATGGGACACCGTGTATATTTTTATCATAATTGATCAGCCACTCTTTCCTGAACATATATGGTTATTATGATTTTTTTCCCGAAACCAAAAATAACGGAGTTATGCGTATTTTCCTCGACTAATTTATAAACGTCAAAGTAACAAAATTCAATGATTTAATTGTTTCAAGATGAGCTTAACAAACAAAAATACGTTTAGAACGATATAATAATTTTGATAGCAAATATGGCAACCAATATGTATTATTTTGTCAATATTTTAAATTTCATGGCCAAGTTTCCAAAAAATTTCCAATCAAAATGTCATATTCAAAAAAAGTACATTTTTTTGAATAAATCGAGAACGCGGTGTTTGATTGTTATTCTGTTAATACCACGGAAAAAATACCACTAGTTCTTTCATTTGAACGACCTCGTATCTTCAACAATAAAGAAGTTAACAATAGTGCTGACTTAATCGGAGGCACCCTTTATACAGGTTCCCTGATATGTATGGAAACGGTCGATTATAGGTTGAACTATAGGAGCTACTGGAAAAAGTTGATTACAGAAGTTGAAGGGTTTTTAAATTTCTATTAGATGGTTATAATTTGAATCGTACAGGGTCCTTCATTAAGTCGTGGAATATCAAAGTTGCATTTTTTTAAATGGAACTCCCTGTATATCATTGGATATTTCAATGCTTCCTTCAATTTAGAGCAAAAATTGTCCTACACACGATGTTCCTAGATTCATCCGTTTTCGAGTTATCGCGTTTTATCAATGACTTTTTTGCATCTTTAACATGCTATAAAACTCGAACGGTTTGAGATAGATTAAAACGGAATACACTTTCTTGCTTCAACTTTTCAAGTGCTATTCTGTCATTTGGATAGAGTGTACTGTCAACTGTCAACTTTTTTCGACACAATTTAACATTTTTTGAAAAGGATTAATTTAATGTCCTTGGAAAGCTCTTGAGAAGTTAGGACTAGAAAGTGCAGTCCGTTTTTCTCCATCTTGGACCGTTTGAGTTTTATTGCTTGTCAAAGATGCGAAAATGACATTTATGAAACGCGGGTGTATATCAATTTCTACTCAAGATTAAAGGAAGAATTGAAATATCCAATAATATACAGAGGTTCCATTTGGAAAAATGCAACTTTGTTGTTCCATGACTTTATGACCAACCCTGTACATTTCTAATTATTACCAACTAATAGATATTTAAAAACCCTTCAACTTTTGTTTTCAACTTTTTCCAGTAGCTTGTAGAGTTTAATCAATAATCGGCCGTTTCCATACATATCAGCGACCCTGTATAACAGTAAAGTTCCTTTAAAAACAACAGGACTTTGTATTAAACTTTTTCTCGTGAATCGCATATCTTCCGAGATAAGGGAGTAGAGGATCTTGTATGGGACAGTGATTGTCATATCAATAAGAGTTACATACAAATTTGAAAAAACTTTCATCCTGCATCCTGCAGTTATCAAAGAAGTAATAGTGCATTTTAAAACTTCAATCCATTTGTCAGTTTGCTTGTTCTGGCGACTTTTTTCAAAAACGTGTTCACTGCCCTTTTGTCACGTTCAAAAAAGGGGTTTAAAATAAAACTTTATTTTGTGCGATTTTTGATAAAAATGACTAGCACCATTTGAATTGTGGCAACAACTGCAAGAGATATCTATCTCCAATAGTTTTCATAATTAATCTCGAATCACTATAAAATTGTTGAATTGAACTTCACTCGGGACCTTTAAATTTCACGTGACACGGAAACACTATGCTATTGGTCCAAGTCCGGTGACGTCAAACCGGACTTGGATCGGTTGTCTACAATTACCAGCTGGCGTGAATAAGTGAGTATTTTATTACACGATCAAACGAACTTACCTGAAGTGAAGTTCGATCGTAATTATATGAAGCGTCTAGCCCGAATATATTATCTTCATTTTTACAACGGGGTCCGTTTCTAGAGGCAACCTACCGTGCACCATTCAAAGTAATAAGGGAAAAAACTGTCCATTTCCGCATCCTGCCCATGCACCTGATATCCCAACCGTTGTTCATTCTTCAAAGATATAAGTGCTTCATTTTTTCATTAAAGCTAGGCGACTATTTGGAGTTTCATGAGGCGGGCGGAAAGATAGTATATTCGGGCTGGACGAAAATAAAAAGGAAGCAAACAATAATATAGAGGGAAAATGACAAACTCTATATTAAATGAACAAAAACATAATCCAAGATTATACAGGGTGTTACTTGATGGTATGTCATAATTTTAAGGGGAAGTTCCTGGATAAATTTTAAATCGAAAAGGTCATATTAACTTGGGTCTTAAAATGCTTGGTTTTTAAGATACAGGGTGTTAAAGATCTATTTTATTTTCAGTTTTCAATACATTTGCCAAAGACGTTTTGAGATATTGAACTGAATTTTGTCACAGGATATCATGGTATAGGAACACACTTTTTTTTATTTTTATTTTTTTATTTTCATTTTATTTTATTTTTTTTATCTTTTTTCTTTTAGACCCAAGTTTATATGACCTTTTCGACTTTAAATTTATCCTGGAACTCCCCCTTAAAATTATGACATATCATCAAGTAACACCCTGTGGGTAATAATAGTTTCTGGTAAGTGAAACTGATAAGTAAATATTATCATCTTTCAACTTCAACTTTCAACTACTTCCTAAAAATTTTTTTTTTCACATCCCTTATGACGAAAGGTCCAGTGTCGCTGGCTCTTAGACTACTATAATATCTCGCGAACGTGCGTTCCGACCATTCAGCTGTTCTACAGGTGGTCTCCACAGAGATTCCCGGTCTTAGGGCTGCAGATGTGGAGGCATGTCTTGTTGAATGTGGCTTGAATCTAGAAGTATTTATCCCTGCCAAAGATAGCGTCTGCTTCACCCATTTGCTTAAAGTCTGCTTAGACGCTGTTTTGTGAGGTTTCTTCACCGTTGGGAATAGAAAATCCTGGACCGGTTTTCTCATCGGTTGCGTTGCTTCTATATAGGCCTTGAGGGTAGCTACTTCGCAGAGTTTGGGATTTTCTTTGAAAAGATGCAGATGTAGTGTTGGTTGAATTTTGCCGACCATTGAGGTTTTGATTCGGTCGGTAATGTTTATTTGGATTTTATCCCCATCCTTCGTTATATTGGATAATCTAATTAAGGAGATAGTCTGAAGTTTACCTCCTGTAAGGATCGTCAAAAGAGTAACTAATTTTTGTGAAATTTGATGAAGGCTTAATTCAACGGGAAGATTTTCAAAGTAGGTTGGAAGAATTTGAGGGTCCCAAGTATTGGAATATATAAGTTGAGATGGTTTTAGACGTTTTTTCATAAATCGTTTAACGATTGGATCGTCCCCTAGAGGATTTGGTAAATTCAGCCTAAGCGCAGATCTATGTGAATTTAAGGCCCCATACTTATAATTACGTTCTTCTGACAACGTATGCAAAAATGTTATCACTTCATTATTGGATACCTCGTATAAGGGTAGCTTTCGACGATGACAATGGTCCCACCAAACTCTGTAGGTTGTGTCATATTGTTTGATGGTTGGGTCCGCAATCGAGAAGATTATAGTCGAGATGGCCGTCTCTGGAAAGCTTCTCTTTAAGAAAGAGTCCCCATCGTGAGCTGGGGTTAGATATTCCTACTATCCACTTGGAAAAGAGAGGGTACCAGGCCTGGGACGGCCTATGAGGTATCAGTAAGATGCCTTCAGCCTTGTCTTGGATTATTTTTTTAAATTGCCCTCAAAACCAAAGAAAAGGGTGGAAATGCATAAAAATCCAATAATTTCTAGTTAAGGGTAAATGCATCGACGGAAAAGGAGTCTCGGCGCCACGAAACGTCTCTTTCACATTTGAGATTGACGTGTGAAGCAAAAAGATCTACCTCCGGTTCGCCAAAATGCTTGATTATTGACTTAAAGGCACTTTGAGATATTGTCCATTCAGTTCCCGTAGTAGTTTGGCGTGATTCCTTATCCGCGTCGTAATTATCCCCCGAGCTAATGTATGATGCGAAGAGCCAAAGATGTCTGGCTTCACACCATCGCCATATTTCTCTCGTCCGGTTACATAACTCACTGCCCATTCTATCAATACATGACAATGCCGTTGTATTATCGCATCTCAAAAGAATGTTAAAATTTGATAAATTGCTCGCGAAACATTTTAAACGAAAAAATATCGTGAAAAGTTCTAAATAGTTTGTGAGCTTTTTTGTTCAAGTCGCTCCAAAAACCATGGGTTTTTTCTCCGTCACAACATGCTCCCCACCCAGACATTGAAGCGTCAGTGAAAAGTTCTTTCTCATAGTTATCATTCTTGATATTGTTGAAAGAGTTAGGATTTTTTTTTCAACCACAACAGATCTGGGTGTAGATGTGCTGGATTGGCATTATTGCATCGAAGTTTAAGTTATTATGAGCAAGAGCTAAACATTTATCACGTTCTTAAGTCTTAGTGTACAACCAGCTTTACTTGACACCCGGGCAAGCCGAGACTAAAACGCCAATTGATTTTGCAAGTTCTCCCCTAAGTTATCAATCTTAGATTTATGATTATTAAGAAAATCAAATCACGAATCAAAGCTATTTTATATGATGATTCTGGATTCCCATGAGAATATAATAATTATTGTGTTGTGTGCAAACACATTTTCAACTAAAGAAAACCTAGTGTACATTTTACAGTGTGGTCAATTCATCTTGTCCACATTTTAAACCTGTGTAGGCTCGTCATTTATCATCTGATCGAAGTGAACCAAAGAATATGTTGTAAGGCTACCTGCTAAGTTTTCATTTTGATATCGAAACCAATGATATACGGGGATTTAAAAAAGTTATGCACCCAACCCACTTTTTTATTCAAATGGAATGGGGAGTCGAGTGATACCTCATTTTAAAGTATTTTTGTACAACCTACACGTAAACCTCACTTTTCCATGCATGTAAAGCAGGCAGAAAGTCTTTAATTTTGGCAGCTCGGCCTAAAACTACTTTCGCGCCCGCGGGCGCAAAAGTAGGTCGCTCAGCAACGGATCCCAATGCCTCTGGATCTAATAACCACGTGACGGTCTAGCATACTGAATCACGTGACAATGGATCTGCATCACAAAAGAATAAGGGAACGCACCTATTGTCTCCATTTGACAATAATTGACACTTGTTTTTTTTTATAATTCTTTTTTTAATGATTCCAAACTGGTTGTACAAAAAGCACTGTTTATACACGGACGAAAGATGATTTTTACTCGGCCAATATCTGCAATCGCTTCGCTCGGGCTGATACTTATTAGTGCACTGGAAAAGAGGCAAAAATGTTTAAATGTTTTTTGGCGTACAACCGCATGGAATGTTTATAAATTGATAGACAAGGTCTCTTTACCGGGGCTGATTTTTTTTATTGCGAAACATGTCAAAAGGGTGTTTCATTACTTTTACACTCATACTTCGCCATATCTCCGGAAAAAAATCTAGATATCAAAAACTTTTTTTTTTTATTGATAAAGGAATTGTGGTAGAAGGTAACCGGGGTAGTTTCGTTGGTTTGAGAAATTCAGTTTTTTTGTAAAACTGCAAAAAACTTCAACATCAACATTTTTTTTATTTTAAGGAATTTTGCTATACTATCTGCGTATGAAATGAAGCCAAAGGTTCAAAACAGTTATTGAAAAAAAAATCAGCATTCTAAGTTATACAGTGTGTCCAAGATAAGGATGCACAGCATGGTGATCTCGGAAACTATAAGAGATACAGTGTCGGTTAAATTAGACAAAAATTGCGCATTTTGATACCCAACAGGATCCCGTTTTACAAATTTGAAAATTCCAAGCCGTTTCGGAAATATATATATTTATATATATAAATATATATAATAAAAAACCGAAAACACTTTTTCATTGGCACTTTTTAAGCTCTACAAATTGACGTTAACACATTTTCATTACAACGTTTCGATTCCATGGAACCACCATCAACTTTGTTTTTTCTTATGGGACGAAAAAAAAATACACCCAGTATTAGATTGCGCTTGTCATTGCGAATTCAACGATGTACGACAAAATATGGTTAGTTATGTTTTTATCCAGAAAAATGGCTTTTTAATACATGTCTAGTATTTTATTGTAGTAGGCCATGATAAAATGACAACCAGTCAATTTCAGTGAAACATTAGTGTTATTCGTATTTGTTATCAGTCGATCATAAGTTTATTCCTTTGGTTATTGTTCTACAATGGTGGGAGGTAATTTTACAAACAGAGAAAAATGTGAGATGCTGTCTTGCTACATCTTATGCCAAAGAAATTGTGTGGAAGTCGAGCGCATGTATTTTAACAAATACCCAGAGCGGAGACAACCCATGATACTACGACAAACAAGATATGCTCACTAGCCGAACGAGTTTCGAACTGAACTACGCATCAAGCTATCCGGTGACCCAGTTGGTTAAAATAGCATTGGAAAGCATGGCTTATATTGCGATTTTGTTGAATTCTGATGATTATAGTTGGTTATTTACCCCAAAATGAATAATATGTATTTAGTTGGTTATCTATCTATCCAAAATTGATAATATAATCTACGCAAATCCCACCAGATTGGTTAAATAGTATTTAGAAAAAGATCATATTATTTTCAATTTTGCCGTTACATTGAAAAAACATTTTTCTCAGTTGGTTTTCGACGTTAGAAAGGATTTTTGAGGTAAAACTTTTTTATGTGCGGTGGGAGTGGAATTTCAAGGTCGCGACACACTTGGTTCTTTGTGGTTTTGTGTGGTTTTTTGTGATACTATGTTCTTTTCTTCCTTCTTTTGTGGTTTTATGTGTTTCTTTGAGAATCCATGTGATTCTTTGTGATTTTATGTGGCTCCATGCATGTGGTTATTTTTTGGTTCAATTTGGTTTTTGTTGTACTATGTGGCTTCTTGTGGTTCTATGTGGTTCCATGTGGTTTTGTGGTTCTAAGAGGGTTTTTGCTATTCTATGTGGTTCTAAGAGGTTTTGGCATGTGGTTTCTATGGTTTTTTGTGTTTCTCATGGTTCCATGTGGTTTTTGTGGTTCCATGTGGTTCTTGTGGTTCTATGTGTTTTTTTGTGGTTCGATATGGTTTTTCCGGTTCGCTGAGTTTTTTTTGTGTTTCTATGTGGTTCTTTGTGTTTTTTTGTGGTTCCATGTGGTTTTTGTGGTTCCATGTGGTTTTTAGTGGTTGTATGTGTTTTTTGTGGTTTTTCAGGTTCGTTGTGTTTTTTTTGTGTTATTATGTAGTTCTTGTGGTTCTGTGTGTTTTTTGTGGTTCCATGTGGTTCTTGTGGTTCTATGTGTTTTTGTGTGGTTCCATGTGGTTTTCAGTGGTTCTATATGTGTTTCTATATGTGGTTTTTGTGGTTCCATGCGGTTTTTCTGGTTCTATGTGGTTCTTTGTGGTTTTGAGAGATTTTTTGTTATTCTATGTGGTTCCATGTAGATTTTCTGGTTCTTTGTGTTTCTATGTGGTTCTGTATGTTTTTTTTGTGGTTTCATGTGGTTTTTCTGGTTCCATTGCGGTTTTTCTGGTTCTATGTGGTTCCTTGTGGTTTTTTGTTTTTCTACATGATTCGATGTGGTTTTTGTGGTTATGAGAGATTTTTTTGTTATTTCATGTGGTTCCATGTGGTCTTTGTGGTTGTATGGGTTGTTTTTATTCTAATTTGATCTTGCTACTCAATGTTAGCGGGTTTCTCTTCAGATATACCGGATATGCGATGCGCACATAGTGCTCACAAGTTTTTTTTATAAGAGTACCTATAATTATGTCGGAAAAATAATTTTCTATAAATAATGCAGGCTTTGTCCTTTTGATAACACTTCTGTATCCATATCTTGCGAATATACTTGGATGTTGGAAACCGAAAGAAATGGTATTTACACGGACAGCTTTCTTTATTTTTCTTATTGCTGCTTCTGCAGAACATCACGGCAGAGTAAACCATCATCAAAATATGCGAAATTCACGAAATAATAAGATATTATATCACACAAATATCAGAACAACAATATTTACATTGCAAACTGACAGAAGCTTGACAACATAACCTCACAAAGGTCACCCGACAAGATGCGCGTGAGCTTATCTGGTTTATCGTAGTATCATGGAGACAACCTAACAAGAGTATTTTTCGGCGTTTGTTATTTAATCTGGAAGAGTATGGATCATTTAAGAAGCCTGCATTATCACGACAAAAACATTCCAATGAAGAAGACCAATACATTGTTATACAATCTGTTATCGAAAATCCACAAACTTCTACCAGAGAAATTGAAGACCAGACTGGGGTACCTAAATCTACAGCTCAATTTATTTTAAGCAAAAATGAATTTAAGCCTTACAAATTCAGAATATGTCAAGGGTTAAAACCGGGTGACGATGAACGACGTAGACATTTTTGTGAGTGGTATACCAGGATGTGTGATTAGAGTGTTAATTTTCCATATAAAGTGATTTGGTCTCATGAAAGTATGGTGACCAATAACGGTATTTTTAACAGGCACAATACCCACTATTGGTCGCAACAAAATCCACGTGTTGATAGACTATCCAGACATCAAGTTCGCTTTGGATTTAATATTTGGTGTGGGATTTTTGGTAACAAGATTATAGGCCCTATTTTCTATAATAATTCCTTAACTTCCGAGCGGTACCTTGACATCTTGAGGCACGATTAAGAAGATGCCTTAGATGATTTACCGCTAGGCGCTGTGCAAGGCTGCTGGTTCCAACAAGATGGCGCTCCAGCCCATAACTCCAGAAAAGTTCGCCAATATTTAGCTGAACGGTTTGATGGAAAATACATTGGGACTTACAGTGAAACACCTCCTTGCCTCCATGGTCCCCGGACCTAACTCCCTTGGACTTTTTCTTGTGAAAAAATGAGGTATTCAAGAAATGTTTTGACAACGAGGAACAATTACGTTAATCAGTACGAGCAGCGTTTAATGAAATTACTCCTGAAATGTTAAGTCGTGTTTTAGAGTCTACCGTGAGACGGGCGTACTTATGCCTAGAAAATGGAGGTCATTTATTCAAACATTTGCTATAGAATTTTTTTTTCATCAACATTTTCTTTTGCCTTTCATCGGGTTTTTTTTTTCATGGGCTACTACAATAAAATACTAGAAATGTATCAAAAAGCCATTTTTGTGGATAAAAACATAAGTAACCATATTGTGTCGTACATCGTTTAATTCGCAATGAAAAGCGCAATCTAATACTGGGTGTACCTCCGTCCCATAAGAAAAAACAAAGTTGATGGTGGTTCCATGTAATCGAAACGTTGTAATGAAAATTTGTTAACGTCAATTTGTAGAGCTTAAAAAGTGACAATGGAAAAGTGTTTTCGGTTTTTTCATATCTTTCAAAATAGCTTTAAAAAATAAATAAAAACGAAACCGCAATATTTTGGTTTTTATCGGATATTTCCGGAACGGCTTGGAATTTTCAAATTTGTAAAACGGGATCTTGTTGGGTATCAAAATGCGCAATTTTTGTCCGATTCAACCGACACTGTATCTCTTATAGTTTCCGTGATCCCCATGCTGTGCATCCTTATTTTGGACACACTGTATAGTTTTCGAGTTATAGTTAGTCAAAGTTTAGTTTCCGCATGGCGCGGCGTTCAAACTACCGCGCTGCCGCGCCTTTCCTTGAATATTATTATTATTGGTTTTAGCTGTAAACTCAAAACTATAAGTACAAGTTCCGAAAGATTCTGAAGTATATTATAGCCTTAGATCAATGATCTTCACAATCTGTTGAGCTTTCTTGGTTTAGGCAGTTACTGCAACTTGCATATTCACAGTCATTGCAACATTTTATTCCTGGTGCATTTCAGGTACATCTTATCGTCAAAGTTTCTCTCACATCATCAAGCACTGTTTCTTGAGTAGAAAAATTGACCATCCAAGTATTTTCTTTCTAGCTTCATTTGAATATGGCAATTGTACCAAATTTTTAATTGATACATATTTGTAACAAATCATTATTGATTTATTTGAGTTTCGTCTTTGTTATACTGGGTGGTCCATTCAAGTTGAGACAGACCGATATTCAAAAAACGATAATTACTTGAAAAGTTAAAGTTGAAGTTATTGGGTACTGTGACTTTAACATATTAACATGATTTTGGATTTTTAAATAATAAAAAAAAACATAGTCAAGACGTTTCAAATAAGGGAACACATCACATAAAAGTCATACCATACTCATAAATAGCTACTTACATACAGGGTTAGAAGAAATTACCAGAACTGTCGATTATTTCAAAAGGTACACAAGTTAAAAAAATGTCTCATATAAAAGTTGTGAGGCTTTAATAAATCTACATATCCGTGATGAATTGGAATATACAGGGTTGGCCATGAGGTTATGGCCGATAAAAGTTGCATTTTTTTAAATGGAACCCCCTTTATAATAATGAATATTTCAATTCTTCCTTCAATTTTAAGAAAAACATTTATTATACATAATGCTCCTAATGTATGCATTATGTATGATGAATGTTTTTCTTTTTTCTTTTATAAATGACATTTTTGCATCTTTGCTATAAAACCCAAACGGTTTGAGAAAGACAAAAACGGTCTGCACTTTCAAGTCTTAACTTCTGATGAGCTTTTCAAGGACACTCAATTAATTCTTGTCAGAGAATGCGAAAATGTGTAAAAAAAAAATTGACAGTTGACAGTACCTTCTTTTCAAATAACAGAATAGTTCTTGAAAAGTTACGGTGAAAAAGTGTATACCATTTTTCTTTATCTTGAACCTTTTGAGTTTTATAGCATTTCAAAAGTTCAAAAATGTCATTTTCAAATCGCGATATCTTGATAACAGTTTAATCTAGGAACAAAATGTGTATCACAAATTTTTGCTCAAAATTGAAGGAAGAATCAAAATATTCATCAATATACGGGGGGGTTGCATTAGAAAAAACGCAACATTGATCTGACTTTATGCCAGACCTTGTATATTCTAAATCATGACAGATATGTAGATATGTAGATTTTTGAAATTCCCACAACCTTTTTTTGATACAGTTTTTTTTAACTCATGTATCTTGTGAAATAATCGACCGTCCTTGTAATTTCTCCTAACCCTGTATATTATTACAGAGTGGAAGGGTAGTATTGACTGACTAGCTAAACATCAAGCTTGGTGTTCTTGGGGTTGCACTCATATGACTGTATTCATACGCATAACACATGCTTACGTTTTTCAATTTTTATGTCATGTGTTCCATAGTTTAGAACGTCTTGAATATTTTTTTTATTATGTCAAAATCCCAAATCCTCATCATTTTTTTGATGTCACAGGACCCAATAACTTTTACTTTAACTTTTCAAATAACTATCGTTTTTTAGATATTGGGCTGTCTCAACTCAAATGGACCACCCAGTATTACAAAGACGAAACTCAAATTGATCTATCTACCTATATCATGTTTTCTTAGATGTCTGTATCAATCAAGAATTTGGTACAATTCAAATAAAGCCAGAAAGAAAATACTTGGAAGGTCAATTTTTCCACTTAAGTATCAGTTACAGTGTCTATATATAAGACAGTGACGACGAGTGAATAACCATGAAGCTGCAATATGGCGCATGGGAGGAGCTTATTTTTCAATCATTTTTCCGAACATGTTATGTTGCGTTGCTGTGGTTACAACAAACAACGATACAACCTAAACAACTGGATTGGCGGCGTATGTTGCAAAAGTGAGGCCAAGAGAGATAGATAGATTGTAGGATCGCTATTTCAGTCTGACACATTGGGCAATAATATGGATTAAATATGAAATGATTGGTTCCAAATCATTTTCAATAATAATTACGCAACTACTTATGGCAAAAGTAAATTTGTAAGTACACGTACTTATTGCAGAGTCTAATTCAGTCAGTTCTATTCTATTGCTGAAGTAGAGAAGAAAGCATACATCAATGTGAGCATTTTCACTACCTACCCAATCATGAGGAAAAAATCTTGATAGTTAGAGGAGGTGAAATGCGATTTTCCAAGATTTTTGATGCCTAACTGAAACTAAATCATTTTGAAATTGTTTAAAAAAAAAAGAAATTGAAATACATATAAAAGTGATGAAAAAGTGGTTAGACATAGTTTTCTCCAGAAAATGAGACAGATCGAGGGACAGACATAAATAATAAAAAAAACAGTGTAAAAAAATAAAACATATTATGTACGTATCTTGATCCAAAATAACAGTGTACAATGAAAACTCGAAAAAAAATTATAATAATCAATACAATAATAATATAATAATATGTACATACATAATTTCTGATTCCTGAAATACTTAATATAATTTATCATAAAAGTTGACCAGCGATAGATTTACTTGCATATTTTTTTGTCATTGATTTTTTTTTAAAACTTATTTTAAGTCTCAAAATAACAAATCTCGTAACTACTTCATTTTTTAAATGGTGACGATTAGGTAAATCGATTTCCAAACTATACATTTAATTTATATAGAAGTCTTTCAAGTAAATATTTTGAACTGATACAATTGAAAAATATTTTCGAAAAATGCTTTCCACGTCAACGAAAAAATAAAACAAAATTTCATTACAGAAGAATAAGCTGTTTTCTTTAAATCTTTTGAGTAAACTGAGTTTACTGAATCTTCTGTGAAGTGGCGGTTTGGAACCGGCAGCACTTATACAAGTTGTAACAGTTTTTGAAGTTTCAATTATACTTCCGAGAATATATCCACATATATTATACAAAGAGAAGGTCCACTGCGTCATAAGTATGTTTAAGAATCCCTCAATAAATTGTCTGTCGTCTTGATTGTAACTGCTTGTCTCTGGCGTTTTTCAAATATTGGGATACAGAAATTAATTTGAGATTATTTTTCATTCGGGCTGCATTCAGAATACTCTGCTTGCTTCTTAGACAACAAAAAAGATTTTCTAACCAATTTTGGGAAAAGCGACTAGTCAATATAAATTTGTATTTTTTTTGTTGAAGTTAATACTTTTGTAACTCCAACATTGAAGTGGTGGAAATTAGCACTCCTGTTTGTGAGGGTTTCCAAATTTTCTTTTGTCCAACATGTATTTTTCCAAAATGTTGTATGAAATCTGTCAGAAAATTTACCGATTTATCATCCGATCTATTATACGAGTCCACATTAATCAAAGATCATTGATTGGATTTGACAGATCAAAATTTTGGGTTATAACCTAGGAAACGTAATTTCTTCATGACAAAATAATAAGTATGATCAAAAAAAAAGTGAAATTATACGTGCTGCAAAATGGCCGACATAACACCACTGACCAATTAAAAATGATGCACTCACTCGTCGCCACTGTCTTGTTTATAGACATCAGTGTTTGATGATGATGTGAGAAACGACAGGATGTCAATGTTCATTTCCTGAATTGCATCAGAAATAGAATTTTGCAATGACTGTGAAAAATATGCAAATTGCATCAACAGCCTAATCCAAGAAAGCTTATAAAGATGCGAGGATTTTTGATCTAAGGATATAATATACTTCAGAATCTTTCTGAACTTGTATTAACAGTTTTGAGTCTACACATAAAACCAATAAGAGCGCTATAATAGCAAAGTCTATATATTTTATCAATCGAAGTTCCAGGATGAAGATTCATAGTATACCAAGGAAGAAGGAAGTTGAGTCCTCAATTCTTCACAAATTTATTAATTAACTAAAACCCTCGACGCGTTTCGGCTTATCTAGCCATCATCAAGAGGGAGTCTGCAGATAAAAATTGATAAAGTAATGTTAAAATGTCTAAAATAAAATGAAAGGTAACTTACAGACTAACAATTATTGTATATCACATTACTGTAGGACGGACGAAATGGAGCGCACCAGACTAAAATGAACATTGAACATTGAACATGAAAAACATAAAATGCAAAATTCTAATAGTACTAAATACCAAAGTCGAGAAACGGGAGGTTGAAACTTTCACGAAACGATTACACAGAAATCTTGAAAATAAAAAATACATACACTTCCAGAAACTTAAAGTCAAAATCAACAATCTGCGAACCAGAAAAGAGGAGGACCTCCATGATGACAAGATATTTTCGGACCATGTTTTTCATTCACGTATTTTGAACCTTTCGAAATGCATTTTCTCTGATCAGGAGAAAGGGATTCTGAATAAGGGTCTGAAGTTTTCGCCAGATAGGGAAATATCCAGTATCGATGTCACAAACCTGATAGCTGACATAGAATTAGCTCTATCTTCTTTGGGGAGAGATTTCATTAGCTCCGTCAGGGGACACTGCAGGCACTTGATCAGAGGCACCAGGTCAAAACAGGGCTGCTCCAGGAGTAAATTGGCGGCGGAACAGAGCAGAGTGTTGAGATCAATTAAAAGGAAAATCAAAATCAATGATCTGATCATGGTTAAAGCAGACAAAGGCAGTTGCTTAGTCATATGCCCTAGAAATGACTATAAAGAAAAAGTCTATAATTTCTTGACAACCAACCAACAGTTTAAAGAAGTTAAAAGAGACCCATTGAACTTGTATGTCAAATATCTGAAGTACTCCCAAGAAAAACTTCAACTGGTATTCAACAATATACGATACAACAAACCCCTGGTCCCCATGAATCCCAGTACGCCATGTGTGGTTTGGTGAAGATCCATAAGGAAGGACATCCGATAAGACCGGTAGCTGCTCCTACGTACTTCTTGGCAAAGTGGCTCAACAACTTCTTCAAAGAGAATATATCCTTCACGAACAGGTTCAGCATCAAGAACTCGGTGGAGCTGGTCAATGATCTCAGGAACATCAAGTTGCCCGAAAACTGCATTATGGTTTCCTTCGACATAGTGAACCTGTTTCCAAGCGTTCCTAGGGAGGAGCTGGTCAGGATTATCGGTGAGCTTTTGGACACTCAAGAAATTTTTGGGACAAACGATATAGAGGGTATTCTGATGTTGTTGAAACAGTGTATCGACTTTGACTATTTCAAATTTGACAACAAAATTTATCATCAAAGAGATGGGCTCCCGATGGGTTCTAGTCTCTCGCCTTACCTGGCAGAGCTCTACATGTCATCTTTTGAGAGTAAGCTTTTTAGGACTAACCATGGTTTAATTGATAAGATCCTGTTCTGGAGACGGTATGTGGACGATACCTTTGTGTTATGGACCGGTTTCATGAAAGAACTCGAGGAATTTCGACTTTATCAATTTATCATACTCCATTTACAGGAAACCCACAATGACAGACCATGTGATCTCATATGACTCTTGCCACGTTTTTCAACATAAAATGGCAGCGTTCAACTCCATGTTGCATAGGATGTTCAGTATACCGTTGAGCCCAGTGAACTTTATGAGGGAACTCAACACTATCTATCAAATAGCAGTCAATAATGATTACAGAACACGTTTAATTGACCATGTAGTTAACAAGAAATACAAAAAGCTTCAAAAAACTCTATTAAGTCCAGAGGAATCGTCAATTGAACCATGGCAGCCGGCTAAATACGTGAGCATCAGTTATCTGAGACCTTTATCAACTAAAATTGGCAACGCGTTCAGGAAACTTTAGAATAATATAAAAATAGTATACTGCTCTTCTAATAACCTTAGAGGACTTTTCTGCAGAGTGAAGGATAGGGTTGAGACTACTCAAAAGAGCGGCGTGTATAGACTTTTCCGCAATGATTGCTCATCAAAGAACGTGGGGAAAACGGGAAGAAAATTCAAAATCAGGGTACAGGAACATCTAAACGCACTCAAGTCCCCTAATGACAACCGATCCGCCTTTGGGGTACATCTGAAGGAAGCGGGCCACACTTTCACCTTTGACTCAAACTTTCAAATGTTACACCAGGTCAGTGTGGGCCGGAGACTCGACATGCTCGAAAACTTAGAGATAGCCAGAACAATGCAGACTCCCAATGTCATCTCCCTAAACGAGCAAGTGGGGACCACGTTCATTGAAGCAGCGAGGTTAGTCCATATATTCGACAGAACGCCTCATTCCTGACACTGATGGTTTCTTTTTGTCATGCGAAATTGGAATTTGATCTAAGTATGGCTCTAACTTGTAGAGGGCGCTACCTACACTTATTTTTCCTATTATTAACAGCCGTAACTTTTATGGACGTACCTGTATTATATTTTCAAGTCGAAATCTCGAGATTTCCTCATCATTTTTACGCAGAAAAAGTATACCTGTTAAAAGTCGCTAGGTGCAACCATTCTCGAGATATTTGGATTTGAAATAAAAAATACATGTGATTTTGGGATTATGGTCAAGCAAGGTGTCGCATTTTTTGTGAGAATAAAATCAGGATGAGTCTCCTTTGTTGAAAATAAGAAGAAAACTTTCCATAAACATGTATCCGGAAATGCTCCGTTACAAAGCTACTGGTTGTTGTTTGGTTTTTTTTTTTCATTTTTTCCATTTTTTTATTTTTTCTTTTTTTTTTTTTAACAAAAATTGTTGTTTACATCACTCATTAGTTGAATTTTATCTTTTTACCAAAGATAAGCAATCATACGAAATATTTTATAACTTCACCTTCGCCATTATTTAAAAATCAGATGTATTTATTATTTCAAATCCGAATATTTCGAGAATGGTTGCCTGTAGTGACTTTTAACAGGTTCACTTTTTCTGCGTAGAAAATACAAATAGATCTTTTCTGTTGCTTAAAAATGTTATAGAGGTACGTCCAAAAAAGTTATGGCTGTTAATGATTGGAAAAATAATTGTAGGTAGCGCCCTCTAAAAGTTAGAGCCAAACTAAGATCAAATTCGAATTTCGCATGACAAAGAACCCCTAAACACCAATTCTATCAAAAGATCGACATTGCTTCAAATATTATTAAGAAAAAACAAAAATAAAAATGAAACCTCAACCCAACCAGACCTGTAGCTCTGTAATGAAGCATTTCCGGATACGTATTGATAGAACGTTTTCTTCTTATTTCCAGGCAGGAAAACTTTTTCGCAATATTAATGAAACACCCTGTATATAATTCACAGTTTCAACTCATTTAAACATCAATAGTTGAATAATCTAAATTCTGAATACAAAAAAAAAATAATGTGCAGCATCGTACACGTGGTAGAAGTGAAACTTCTTCCTTTTTCAAATTTTTTGATCGAATTCCAAATACAACCTACATACCTAATTTGAAAAAAAATCCTTTTGAAAATAACAAAACCATGTAAACATAACCTCGCTATATTTTTTAAAAAATTTCTGATCAGATCCCAAATAGAACCCACATAACTAATTTGAACAAAACCCTTTGGAAAATAACAGAACTGTGTAAACATAACCTCAAAATATAATGTTTTTAAAATTTTGTGATCAAATCCCAAATAGAACCTACATACCTACCTAATTTGCACAAAATCCTTTGGAAAATAACAAAAATATGAAAACATTACCTCACTTTGTAATTTTTTTCAAATTTTTGATCAAAACTCAAATGGAGCCTACATACCTAATTTGAACAAAACCCTTTGGAAAATAACAAAACTATGTAAACATAACGTCACAATATAATTTTTTTAAAATTTCGGGATCAAATCCGAAATAGAACCTACATACCTAATTTGAACAAAACCCTTCTGAAAATAACAAAACTTTGTAAACATAACGTCACAATATAATTTTTCAAAAACTTTTGATCAAATCCCAAATAGAACCTACATACCTAATTTGAATAAAATCCTTTGGAAAATAACAGAATCCAACAATCAAATAATGACCATGATGTCCTTTTTGAAGTAAGAAAGTTAATATGAAAGTTGTATATCCGGCAACGCTGCAATCACCAAAATGTTTTTGAAAGTTCCTACACCTTTTCTTGATAACTTTATAAAACTTCTTTGCGAACTATGTATAATTAAAACAAAGATATCTCAAGAATCGCTCATTCCACCATCATGCAGGTATGAGCAGTATTTAAAGATATTTGAATTCATAGAATCATGGGAATATATTTACGGAGTCAAATTGCTTGTGTTAGGTGATTTCAACGTTCCGACTTTTGAAAATGATACATCATCGACTGATACCAAATGTGATATTATCTACAACTTTATGGATTTGTTTGCTTTAAGTCAACACAATGCGGTTTTTAACGACTATCACAGACTACTAGATTTAATTTTGTCAAATTTTTCTTGCACCGTAGTGAGGGATGATTGCCCTATGGTAAGAGAGGATATACATCACCCATCTCTGGCAGTGACTTTGGAGCATTATTCAAATAAGTATGAGAACTTTTCAGTAAATCCTAATCCGGTTTTCAAAACATACAACTTCAAAAAAGCCAACTTTCAAGTTTTGTGCAATGACTTGCTCAATATCAATTGGATAATTACTTAGACGTAAATGCACAATGTGAAAAGTTTTATGACTTGCTATATGAATTGTTTGACAGATCAGTACCTATATATAAGAATAGACAGAGAAAGTTTCCAGTATGGTTCACCGGTGAAATTATATCTAAGCTAAAACATAAGAACAATTTATTCAGGAAGTATAAAAGAACCAAAAGTGGAAGCCATTATCAGAAATTTAAGAGCGTTAGAGCCTCCGTCAACCTGATGATTCGTGAGGCATACCAAGTGTATACTCGTAAGATTGAAGATAATATTCGAAAAGATCCTCGATCGTTCTGGAAGGTCATCAATCAGAAAAGGAATTCATGTACCACACCTGATCTAGTAACCTTGGAGGGAACCACATATCGGGGTCCGCAGAACGCTGTCACGGAATTTGCTCAGAACTTCAATTCTGTTTATGATGATCAAGGGAAAGATGGTGATACAGTTAAAGAAAACTTTGTTTTTGCATCTGATGCAATTTAGATTCCAATTTTTTCGGAAACAGATATCTTGAATGTTTGATCTTCTAAACCCAAAATCTCTTCAGGACCAGACTCAATACCAAGTTTCTTTGTCAAGGACACAATTAGTATTCTAGCTCGGCCTCTTTGCAAGATTTTCAATCTCTCGCTAAGGACCAACACCTATCCGAGCCAGTGGAAGGTTGGGAAAGTATGTCCAGTGCATACAAAAAGGGACAAAGGCGATGTTGAAAACTACAGACCAGTCACCATGATCTCTGGCTTTTCTAAGGTCTTTGGAATGGCGATATATGAGTACCTAATAAATCAAATCGAGCCAAATTTGTCTCTTCGTCAACATGGATTCTTGAGGGGACGGTCAACTACCACCAACTTAGCCTGCTTCATGAACTTTGCCACAAAGGCAGTGGATGCGAGAGGACAGGTTGATGTTGTGCTCACTGACTTTTCAAATGCATTTCACAAAATAAGTCACAAGATCATTTTAAATAAACTGGGAACACTTGGGCTAACTGACAACTTTATTCATTTTTTCCACTCATACCTTGAGAGCCGTAGTCAATATGTGGAGTACAATGGCTTCCGTTCACACAGCTACACTGCTACATCTGGAGTCCCCCAAGGAACAAACCTTGGACCCTTATTATTTCTGGTGTTCATCAACGACATTGGTGACGTCATAGGTGTGGAACATAAAATGTTTGCTGATAATCTCAAGTTGTATGTATCAGTTGGTAGTATTGAAGACTGTGAGGTATTGCAAGAAAGTGTGAACGCAGTGCAAACTTGGTGAACCCTGAATAGACTAGGTCTAACTGTCAACAAATGTTCAGTTATGTCGATAACTCGGAAAAAGGTGCCGATCAATTATCAGTATCAGATCAATTCGACAAATATCAAGAAGGCTTATTCTGTCAAGGACTCAGGTGTAATTATTGACTCTTAATTGAACTTCGACGTTCATATAAGAACTGTGGTTTCTGATGCGACGAAAATGTATGGTTTTATTGTAAGAAACTGTCGCAATTTCACTGATATTGATACCTTCAAAGCACTTTGGTTCGCTCTTGTTCGAAGTAGGTTGGAGTATGCTTCACTAATCTGGTCGCCAATATATCAGAAATATATCATGCTGATTGAATCAACGCAGAGGAAATTTATGAAATTTTTAGCACTCAGGGAAAACGGAGTATACCCAGAGATTGGAATAAACAACAATGTGTTGTTAGAGAGATTTGGTATGGTCAGCCTGGCAAAAAGAAGAAACCTTATTGAAGTGTCTTTCTTGCATGAGTTGATCAATGGAAATATTAACTCGTCAGACTTTTTAAATGATATTTTTTTCAGTATACCAAGAATGTCTAGTAGATCCAGTAATTTCTTCTACCTGAGCACAGCCAACACCAATGTTGCCTACAGCAAATGCCAAACAACTTTCGATTCACGTCATAATTGCCACCAAGCGAGTTATAATGTGATTTGCAGGTGACCAAGTTTGGTCACCAGCAAGCTTCATAACAACTAGCTTGGTGACAACGATGACGTAGATCGAAAGTTGTTTGGCGTTTACCATATATGTCTCCAACCTACAAAGTTTGCTCCACTTATAATAGAATAGCCAACTCCTGTGATTTGAGCGAACCATTCAAAATATTTGTCAGAAATTGTTATGATAGATTGTAAGACTGTCCCAATATCTACTATTTCTACTATTATAAATATGACCCCTCTATATTATATTCATATGGTACATGCTCTGTTAGTTATGCTGCTGTTAAAGAAATTGTTTGTACGGCCCTGTAAATTATTATCTATTGTTGGGCTTTGTTTACATAAATAAATAAATCTGAACATCATCAACATATACAGGGCTTTTCACTTAAAACTCCGCATGCCAATTTCTCGAAAACGGATATGAATTTTCAATTTCTGGAAAAAGTGTTCAATGTATGGGGTCAAGTAGATATATTTCACAGTTTAAAAAATTCGACGCCTTTCGAGAGCTGCGCGCCGCGACGCGTCCAAAATATAATTCGATTGCAGAGACTTTGAAACTCGCTTTGAAATTACGTACATGTTATTTAGAAACTTTTTTGTTTTTTACTCGAATTCATTTATCCTACTCATTTCTGAGTTATAGCGGTTCATAGTTAACATGTCTTGATTGACAAAAAATGCGATTACGGATGATTTTCACAAGAACACTAGCCTCAATTTCTGTAAAAAGTGATCAGTGTATGGGGACAAGTGAATATTTTTTAAAGTTAAAAAAATCGACGCCTACAGTGCGTGCGGAGTTTTTAGTAAAAAACCCTGTATATATTTTTGGAATTAGGAAAAAATTAATTTTCATTTTAGCGCATAATATATGGGGCGTTACATTTGGAAAAAATAGAAGTTGTCTAGATTTTACCATTTAAGTATCGATGCCACATTTTCTTTTTTAAATTGCAGAAGATAACAGGAATAAACCTACAAGTTTCAATTTGATTTTTCTATTTTTTAAATAAAATCTATGATTATTTAAATATTGATGGAAAAATTGGTACCCGGGGGATTTTTGGTATGACGAATTCGAAACTAATCTTAGTTTACTTTTACAACAAATTAGGTTAAGTCAACTCGCTACGTTTCACGTACGTCAAATGCCACACTTCAACTAGCTTTTGGATCATTACGTGGACCTGAACTTTATGCGTTAACGTATTACATTATTGCTACGTCTTTGCTCAATTTCAACTGTCTACTCATGATAATAACGTTAATCAAAACTGTCTGACGTTTTTCAATATTCCATTCGAAGAACAACTTATACGGTAAAAAAAATGTCTTATAGATTCATGAAATCAACTATTCGTTTAAATTTCCTGACTCTGTCAAATGAATTTAATTCATAGTTGAAGGTGAAGGTTACAACAACCAATACAGGAAGTTAATTCACATTTCATATTTTGTATTATCATAAAGATTGAACTGGAAAAAATTCAACTTGCATGAATTGCATATTATGTTTTTTCTCTTATTTGTCTTTTGGATGCAGTGGCTAATCTAAACCGATAGCCTTTTGATCTCGTAGGTTCTCTAGGCAATCTTCAGGTAGAGGAATGTCAACTGTATAGACGAGTTGAGTACAAGAAAACGATTTCGCCGAATAGTGGATTTGCATTTTCAGGACTGGGTACATAGCCATTGTTTTTGATAGTAAAGATTCTCTACACGGATACATGCGGTCAACACATTATGTACATGGTGTCTGTGAAAAGTCTGTACAAAATCTCACCATACATCCCTGAGGTCAAAATAAGCCGATTTAAACCAACTTACGTTATTCGGAAATTGCTCCGTTTCCTAACTACAGGTTGGTTAAGTTAGAAAACGAAAATCGAATTTCTCAAAATATGTGAAAAATGATTAAAGTATTACTTCAAAAATTGGTACCCGAGGGATTGGGGGTGCGAAACCTGAATATGGGCACCTTTTCATTGTGCCCTTTAGAGGGCGCTGCACACTGCACTTGTGATGGTTTAAAATGGCCATAACTTTTTCCTCGGTGTAGTTTTTCACTTTTTTTGTCAAGGAAATATTTTCTATGCATTTTCTTAAAGAGTAATATGTTCGCACCGGAATATTCAAATTGAAATAAAAAAAATGTTTCTACCTTCAAGGATGAAATTTGGTCATTGAATTTTTAGTAGTTTTTAAAATTTAAAGGTTGACATGATAAATATCGGTCCACGCTAATGGATTGATATCAAAAATCCTGGTACCAATTTTCAAAGTACTATGTTGAAAAATGTCCACACATTTTGAAAAATTCGATTTTTTTTGTGTTAAACTTTAGCAATTTCGGAAAAAGGTAAGTCACTTTAAATCGGCTTATTTTGACGTCAGGAATATGCGGTGAGATTTCTTAGAAGCCTTTTACAGACACCCTGTATAATATCATGCAGAACGTCGAATAAAAAATTTATTGAATATCTATGGATATAGTTGCAAACCATTTGGAAAGCAAATATTCAAAATATTATCAATGCAGCTAACCTACTTGATATATTATCAATAATGATAATGACTGTTCAGACAAGCTACCACATTAAGATCTTCCTTGCAGTATTGATATAAATCTGAAAGATCTCATTGAATTTCCGTTTCACTCTTATTTTAGACTAAACAAGCAGCTGATGCTCCTCCACTACCACTCAAACATCAGTCTCCACCCCCTCTTCCTCCTCGACGTGAACCAAGTGCTTCGCCAAACCAGTCGCATTTGGGTTTCCACTCACATACCCTTCCTCATTCCGGTCATTATTCACATTCAAGTCAGGCTCCTGCCGTGGCGCCGCGACTACGACCCACGCACGCATCACAATTACATATGAGACGTCATGCTCATACTACACCTGCAACCAATACACCACCGCAGACTGAGGCTGCAAATGGAGGAATAGGGTAAGTTTTCACATTTTCGAAGAGCATAAAAGAGACGCACTGTTTCTCATGAGTCAATATAGTCCAGATAAAAGAACATGGGGATTTCGAAAACGGTAAGGGATACAATTTTGGTTAAATAGGAAAAAAGTTGCGCTATTCCGAGCCCAATTAGATGCTGTATCGAAATTATAGATATATCTTTTTTTGACACAGGATCTAAAAAATTTGAACAAAAAAAGAGAATTTCTGTAATAATTTTTTGATGATTCGCTAAATAACAGCTATAGGGAGGAGGGGTTGGCAATATCTGAGGGATGACCCTGTACATAGAATCAAGATTACCGCTACAACGACTCTAAAAATGCTCTATAACAAGCCAAACCCAAGTAGCACACATTTATTGCGCCAATATTGGAACAATATCGAAGATATACTGGCCCAAAAACATTTACTGATATTGGCCCAGTAAAAAATGTGGACATTGTGCAATATTGTTACAATCACAAAATGCAATATAGATAAACCGATGTTGGCTCTATATTTGATTATCAATATTGTTCTAACATGGTAATGCTGATATTCTTCCAATGTCATCTATATATCATTGGACCAATATTTTGTTTTCTCATGTTGGCACTATTTTCTATTTACTGTGTTTGCTTATACATCATACAATGAAAGTATACATTCAAAGAAAAATAAACATCCAATATATTCCAACAATCTGACAAAACGGTTAAAAATAATTCAGGAACAAAATAAGTAAACCAGGCTTCTATACGCATTGAATGGATAATTATTGTCTGGTCATGACAATCTAATCGACATTATGAAGACTTGCAGCAGTTTGCCCTGGAAAAAGTATTAGATGCTTATTAAAAAAATGGCTATCATTTTGAAGTATGGAGTCTTTTTAAAAATGCAAAATGTATAATAAAACATTCAAGTATTCAAATTTGGTACAAACCTAGGAAGTTCGGGTTAGTTTGAATTTCGCTAATTCGTCAAATAAATTCGGGGTAACCTTACAAAGGTTGATATTGATTTTAGTTAAAAGCTACTTTATTTCATGATGATCAAAGCCATTTATGTTTAAAATCCCTGGTATTTATCTCCACTTATTTATCTTCAAATCTCCTGTGGGGCTCTTTGAAAAGCTTTTGACCAATTTAGTACCTAAATCCATTAACAAAAGCAGGTATTGCAAACTATTAATTTATACAGCCATTTGATATGTTCAGGTTTAACTTAACTTTTTCGTTATAAATGGAAACTCATTCCACTTACCCAAACCAACCCTCTCAACCAACCTTTTATTTTCCCCAACATACAAAGGTTATTGTGATTTGAAAAGGAATGTGGGGGAATGAAAAAGTAGCTTTTGACCTAAATCAAATACATATCT
Organism: Orchestes rusci; assembly: GCA_958502075.1. Classification (NCBI taxonomy): domain Eukaryota; kingdom Metazoa; phylum Arthropoda; class Insecta; order Coleoptera; family Curculionidae; genus Orchestes; species Orchestes rusci. The sequence continues at coordinate 58,638,783 of OY293303.1, read as the reverse complement.
GTGAGAACCTTTTCGCCATTGGGCTTTAGGTACTTATTGATTGATTAAATAATATCCATGCATTACTTTTAAGATAAGTATTGTATGTTTGAATGAGAATAAGAAGTTTAGTGATAGTGAGAGTACCTACTACCTACTTACCAGTGCAAAAACTTCGATTATGGAAGTTTGAATCCATAACACAGCACCTTTAGGGAAACTAGTTGTCTTTGGCACTTCACAAAATCTTATTTGACCACAAAACCAAGAATAACTCTTTGACAGAACTGTAAAACATTGTTCTTAGTGTAAAACACGGAAACAGGAAGCCGAAGAAGCAAACAAACTGTTGAAGCATCCTGATTACTGAACACGCCCAATCCAAAAAAAAGGAATGGTCGCTGGGGGACGATAAAAACAAGAGTGATTTTTCTGACTGATTGCATAATTCGATAATATAATCTATACGTTTGTTATTCATTTGTAATAAAAATCATTAAAAATTAAAACGAATACAGTCCATTACACGAACATATGGTCCTTTAAACCGGATCGAAGAAAATACGACTATACGAATTATCACGAAGCCACTCCAAGAAGCAGAGTAGCAGTTAAACGACCAGTACCAGAATCATTGAATCTCAAGCATACCTCATCGCAAGGATTACACTTTCCACGAGCAGCCTGCAAAACTAGCCCCAGAGGGTGACGTCAGGTGACGTGCAGTAAGGTTAGTCCTGTCCTGTAAAAGTCAAAATTGATGGTTGTTAATTCGATCATTTGTTCCATATGCGATCAAAGCGTTGTTATTACTCGTATACGGAGTATTGGAAGTCTAAAAAATAATCGTTAAAATATTATACGTTTGAAAATCGTCATACGAAAACATTCAATATATGCGTTCCATTTTATTCCAATAATTATTTCATTTGCGATTTGAAGCGTTGCATACGCTATTTATACGACAATATACGTAATTAAATACGTTAAATTTAGGCATTGTTTTCATTTAAAACGTCTTTTGCCTAAACCTATGCGACATAATACGACATTTAATATTCGATAATATCACAACCATGTCTGAAAAAATGGAAAGACTCATTAAAAAACGTAGTTCATTGAAATCGAAGTTAACATTGTTCGAGAAGTATGTAAGACTTGCCACAAGGCACAAAACTAGATCGTACGACAGTAATCGAATCAAAACAGCGCATTTCTCGTACAGAATCAATATAAGGAAGTTTTGACGATGTCCAGGAGGAGATTGACTGTGAATCAGATAATGCGGAAGAGAATTTAGAACGGGAAAATTTCGAAACCAGATTTTTCTTCATAATTTCAAAAGCCAAATTGATTTTAGAAGAATCATCAAACACGTCTGAAGATTCAAATAATGACACCAATTCACGCGTGTCGTCATCAGCACATTCGATTCCTCTTGAGAACGTGAACCTTCCCGAAATAAAACTACCCAAATTCGATGGTTATTATGAGAACTGGATGGAGTTCAGAGATATATTCGAATCTCTTATTCATGATAATAACAATATAAACGACATACAAAAATATCACTACTTGAGGGCATCACTCATGGGCACTGCACCTCAAGTTATTCAATCACTGGAGTTTTCTTCACAAAATTATCCAATAGCCTGGAACATTCTGTGCGACAGGTTCAATAATGAGCGACTTTTGGTACACAATCATATAAAAGCTATTTTCACTGCAGAACATTTGACCATAGAGTCAGCTTCTCAAATTCGTAACCTATGCGATAACTTTTCAAAACATTTAAAAATTCTCAATCAGTTAGGTGAACCTACAGAGCATTGGGTTACCTTAATCATTTACATTTGCAGTACGAAATTAGACCTTAACATGGCCCAGGAATGGGAAAAATATAAAACGAAATACGATCCACCCAAGTTCGAAGATTTAAAACAGTTTTTATATCAGCGTGCTGATTTGTTAGATACACTTAATGCCAATTTTAATGCGAATACAAAGTATAGTAATCAGGGGACACAATTTCCTCGGAAACCAATAGAAAATAAACGTTTTGCTTCACGAGGTTTATTAAACACGTTAAATCAACAAGAACTCAAAACAAAACAAATAACATGTTATCTATGTAAGAACTCCCATAGTTTGTACTATTGCCCAGAATTTCTTTCTCCCCCTTTCAAAGATAAGAAAGATAAGGTAAGGCAATTGTAGCTTTGCAGTAACTGCCTACGTCGCAATCATCAAGCGAGAGATTGCAAATGGTCGAGTTGTAAAATATGCAATGGAAAACATAATACGGTTTTACACGATCATACAGAAACATGAAGAGTTCTAGCAGCCACAGAAGAAGAATTGGATCCATCAGAAATGTCATTTTCCGTTCCAAGCACCAGTGAAGAAAAGTCAAATTGTTTTTTTTCTTCCTCTCAGAATGTAATAGGGAGATATTTTTTGATTTTTTTTCTGTGAATACTTTGATGCATACTAATGCCAAAAACATTTTTTTCAATTTTTTTTATCCATATTTATTCTAGCAAACTCAATTAATATCTGCTAATTTTCTAACGGTTTCATTCAAAATACTCTCAGGGAAACTACGTCACCGACACGTGATCCTGATCAACAAATGAAACGACTGGTGACGCCCCATTCTAAATTTGTTGCCAGGTTGTGAAATTAGCGTAGCATTTTATTTAGCTCTAGCGCATCCACCAATGAAATCACTCGTATAACCAAGTCTATTAGGTAAATTGCGAACGAGCTGACAACGCTGCATCATGTGGGTAACCTAACCTTGTTTTTGTTGTTTACATATATCCTTGATTTGGGATTTGGGTACTGTTGCTTGTTACTGTTATTATTGTTTCTAAACATATTCCAATACACACACAAATTATGGAATGTCCATTTCCACCTGTCTAAGTTCTCCATCGAGTGCTTCAAAAATTTGGAGACGAAAAAGCCTCGATTTCTCGATTCCGTGAAATATCCTAGAAAGCACTTTGTGTAGTATACAGGTGCAAATGGACTTTTTCTTATGTTGAAATATTGTAGCCTCATCCTTTCTAAACATTTTGTTGTTTGAGGTGACTTAATAGGTAAGTGTTTTTTCGAAGAAGTTACGAAGCTTTGTATTGGAGTATGTTTATGAATTTTGGACAATAAAAGACAATGAGTGTTTACCTTTTATTGTCACGCAATATATAAACTGTTTCACTGGTATATGAGAGCATATAACCCGGAAGCCACTGATAACAATGATGGCACAAAGCACTTTTTCTTCATTTTTGTCACAGATTCAAACACAAGCTTTTCCTTTTTTTCACTGAATGAGAGCTTCACCGAATATATGAGGACTTTTGATTGGGTTTTAAAGTATAAAAAAATGAAAAGTTTGCAGTTTTTGAGGAGCAAACTTGAAGCAAACAGCAAAACAAAACAAAATTTGAGGTTAGGTTAGGAGTAGAAGGAGACGGCGCTGTGTTGGTGTTGCCACGAGATGCACCCAAAACCGCGAAATCCCAAATCTCCGAAAACGCAAAACCGCGAAGTCCCAAATCTGCGAAAACGCAAACCCGCGAAGTCCCAAATCTGCGAAAACGCAAAACCGCGAAAATCAATATGGGACTCGGCATGTTTCAGAGAGGTTTACTAGAAAGAGATCAATAGAAAGAGAGATAAATATGTGACTCGAAGATTTATATGATTTTCTTACCCATGTTTTCCTTGATGAACTGTCCTACTGTCCATAACCAAACATTTGTTTAATTTCCATCATAATACCTGATAATAACAATAATAAGGGTAATTTTCTTCGACCATATACGCTAAGCGTATATGGTCGAAGGTAATTTTTCTGTTTACCGACTATTGTCATTTTCTTTTTGCATGCATTCTCTTATTTAGACCCTTCTAGAAGGTGTTTGCAACCATGAAAAATGTAAAAAAAAGTAATTGTTTTTTGATGTTTATAAACATTTGCGCAGCATGTAAATATATAACTCTTATTCTGGATGTTCTTGAGAATCAGTAAGTAGTTTTTTTAATCCTGTGCACAAGATAAGTTGGGCAGGAGCGTTACTTTTTTAACGATGTTCAAGAGAACATCCGCCTGCTACGCTGGGCAAGAGCGTACCTTTTTACTCTGGCAGGAGCAGCCATATGGGCAGGGGCGTTACTTTTCAAACGATATCAGGAGAATGAAACACAGTTACACCCGCTTCATTATAATATAAGTTCAGCTCCATTCTAATTATTGTTTTATTCTTTCAAATACTAGTTTTGTTTCAACCTGTGAACAGCTGACATGTGTTTCGTTTCACTCGGACTAACGCGGATCATGTAAGTTGAATCGATCGTGCACATCATTCAGGTTGAATATTTATCCTTCAAGTTGATCTCTTCCCAACCCACGTTCGCAAAAATGGTAAATACGAACTAACGAGCATTCACGAAGGCGAACGAAGTGTTCGCATACGTGAGTTTTCGCGGTTTTGGTTTTTCGCATACGTGGGTTTTTGCGGTTATGGTGTTCTCCCGTTGCCACATTGACACAGAAATCACATGAGATCATGCTTGTTAACCTAATATAATATGATTAAGCGAGTGATTTAGTCTTGAATAAATTAAAAAAATTGGCTCAAACTTGAATAAATAAATAGTTGATCAATTTGATTACTCGGAATATTCAATAGAAAATGTTTGATTTGTTTCTATATAACCCCACTCATCTATTGTCTGGAGTGAAACGTAAACTGTGGCAAACGCGCAAAATGCACGCTAAATCGGAAAAGATTGTCTCTGTTTAATCGAGAAAGATGGAAAAGCTGGGGATAGTACGTCAGAGGTCGCCATTGAAATTGGTTTCAAATTTCTATCAAAATTTCAAACAGCTCTAGTAAATTGATAAATTCACCAAATGACTTGAAACTCTCTCATAGTACTGTTTGAGCAATTCTAAAAAACATGTTTATATATTTTTGTTAACTTTCGAATTCATGAAACCTCCCTATTCTTTCTACGGCCGAGGTGTTAGTATGCGACCACAAAGGTCAAACAGTTAATGCACGAGCGTTGCTAGATTGCGGATCACAATCGAGTCTCATTACCACGGACTTCAGCAAACGGGTAAACATATCCTTAGAAAAAACTGAATTAGCCATTTCAGGCATAAATGATCGCATCTCTTATGCAGATAAAAAATGAAAGCTTTTGATACGTTCGATACAAAATGATAACACATTTGAATGGGTCGTAATAAACTGATCAGTATTTAATTCATTATGTACAGTATAATATTACAAGCAGTCAGTATAATATTGTAAAAGACTCAGTATTTCTATTAAAAATGATAAGTAAAAATGGATTTTTTGAGCAGTAAAAGTACTATTTGGCCTGTATTTCTATGTTCACTATTGTGATTCTAATGGTCAGTAAAAATTAATGAAATGTCAGTATGTCTTAGCTGGTAATAGTTCCACAAATGTACAGTAAAAATTAATAAATGGACAGTATGCAATAGTCAGTAATAATTTTGGAAATGTGCAGTACATATTTAGTATTATGTTTTTAGGTCGGTTAATAGTTTGCTTCAGGGCTTATAAATAAAATAAACGTGAACTTTGCTGTACACTTGGCAACAACCCATGGTAATCCTGCGCCAATAGCCGGGGAATCCCCGATATTTCTTCAGGGATTTCCTTATAGCACAAAGGTCCGAATTTATGCTCTACATATAGACGCTGTGTTTATATACGCGCTCAGCATCTCGTGCCTATGTTTCTGGGAAGTAAGATTAAGAAGTGACTATCGCATCGCGTGTGAGTCTCTTTGCAACGGTACGATATGGGAGATGTGCCAGAATATGAAACTAGTTTCGAAAGTGAAAGTGAAGAAGTTCCCACGAAGAGGAGAAGAAAAATAGATAAGAAATGGGAAATGGAGAAAGTGTTCGAAAATAAGGCTTCTGCAGTGGCTGCAGTTCAAATAGAGCACCTGTGGAGTTTTGCTTATAAAAACGTTGACACAGAAGGAGATGTGAGTGAAATTTTCCGATGTAACAAAGTTAAAAAAAGAGGAGAGCAATGCGCTGCAGGTGTGTACCTACATTATCCCTCTATTACGAGTGAGGTTCATTTATACCGATCTCAACTGGCTCATACGTGTAATGTAATTGATACAAAAGTCAAAAGTAAAATGTCCAATGAGGTAAAAGAGGAAATTGAGTCTCTATTTAAATTAGATTCAAAAATAAAACCAAAAAAGATCCTTGATATTTTAATGAAAAAACAAATAACATTACCAAGTGAGACTGAGCTTAATAATCACTTGTCTTCATTAAGAAAAGTAAAATATGGACCCAATGTGATGAGCCTTGGCGAATTGGAAAATTTTTGTTTGCAAAATTCAAAAGTTCCTGATGATGTCGATGCGGCGTTTGTTGTTTCCTACCAAGTAGTATATGAAGAACAGCCTTTTTTTCGATTTTTTGTTTCCACTAAAAACTTATTGAAGATGTCCTGTGATGCTGACCATATGCATGCCGATGCGACATACAAATTAGTGTGGCAAGGTTTTCCTGTATTATTATTAGGAACTACAGATCGAGATCGAGTGTTTCATGTTTTTGGGCTATCGGTTTGCAGCAAAGAACAAACTGAAGATTTTATGTTTTTGTTTAAAACAATTAAATCTGCCGTTCAGGATATATTCCAAAAATCAATTGCCCCAAAATACCTCGTTTGTGATGCTGCTAAAAGCATCCAAAATGCCTTCATAAATGTATTTGCATCCGATGTTACTATCATAATGTGTTGGGCACATATGAAAAAATGTGTCCAAAAGAAAGCAGAATAGCTGGTACATCCAAAAGGAGAAACGAAATGAAATATTGAAAGATATAGACTTACTACAACTGAGCAAATGTGAAGATGTTTTTGAGAAGGCGTCACATCTGTTTTTTGCCAAATGGAAGGGAGAACAAGGAAAATTTATGGAATATTTTCAACATGAATGGTTAAAAACTAATCCAAACTGGTTTGAAGGTGTATCAAAGCTAGTTCCATCTACAAATAATGCCTTGGAATCTTTCAACAGAGTAATTAAAGATGAGAACACTTTGCGGGAGAGATTGCCTTTATCGCGATTCGCAGTTGTTCTCAAGGAATACATAAATACCTGGTCTCTTCAATACACTGCAAATACAAAGATAATGCATTCAGTTCCTACGCTAAACTTAGATTTATGGACCAAAGCTCAAACCAAAAATCAATGGGCTAATGAGAAAAAAAAGATTGTCTTCCATGTTGAATCCGAACGATATCTTCATTTCATTCCTGCTGGCCAAAGTAATGAAATCGTAGATTTAGAAGAAAATCTAAATGCAAGTTTTTCCTCTTTTGAAGAATTTAAAAATGTCGCGTTCATCATATGGACTACTGTTCTTCCGAATGAGTCAAACAAATGGATTGAAGGCACTTGCAATTGCCCAGGATTTTTCAAAAAATTTATTTGTAAGCATGTGGTGGGTCTAGCAATAAGGCTTAAGTATACAACACCACCGACTGAAGCCAAATCGGTTCCCATTGGAGCAAAAAGGCGACGTGGCCGCCCATCTAAAGCAAGGCAGGCTCTTTTTGTCCAATAAGGTAGGTATTTCACCTATATGTAGTTAGTGCGTATTATCAATTATAATTATTTTCAGATTATCACCACTAACTACTGACTACTTCATCATGACAAAGGCAGAGTGTTTTCTCTTTACTGAGTTGTGTTTATTCGTTCCGTTGTAAAAAAAAAGTATTCATACGAAATAAATATCACCAACCATTCATTATTTTATTTCATACTGTACTGTAAAGTATCATTTACCGGATCCAAAACCAGTCCGGTAAGTGACACTTTACATCATCAGGGACTGTAAAAAAAAATTAAAAATTTAATCATCAATGACTGTGAAATTGCATTGGTAGCATGATTCTCATAATTTTAATCAATAACTTGACATAGAATGTTGGTAACATAAGTAACCTATCTATATTACCCAAGTGGTTACATGGTTTGGCTGGCGCCATCTTATGGTAAGAATGTGAGGCGGACTGCCATCCCAGGTGAGTGGTTTGGCAAGAAAGCACTTCAAACCGATTGAAAAAAATTATCACAGTATGAAACAAAACAATGTAAGATACACAGCCGTTAAATGTCATTGAACTACTCGTCTAGAAATTCCAGACTCGGCTCCCAAGTCACCTCGTCCATAAACATCTCGACTCGTAATTTAAAATGTCATTTAACGCCTTAGTAACGTAAATAACTATTACCGTCGCTTTATTCTGTATTCTGTCCATTATTTTCACCAGGCATTTATTAATCTATCTGACCGTTTTTTTATGATACTGACTCTTGATTATTTATATCTACCATTTAATATTTTCACTGACCAGTTCTTTATATTACTGACCGTTCATTATTTTTACTGACCATTTCTTTATATTCATGCCCGTTCATTATTTTTACTGACCATTTCTTTATATTACTGACCATTTATTATTTCAACCGACCATTTATTATTATACTGATCATTTATTATTGAATTGACCATTTATTATTTTTACTGACCATTTATTATTTTTACAGACCATTTATTATTATACTGACAATTTATTATTTTTACTGACCATTTATTATTATACTGACCATTTATTATTTTTACTGACCATTTATCATCATACTGACCAGGGTAAATAAAATAATGACAAAGAGTACTGCCCATAAAATTGAAATACTGATCATTTAATTTGTACCGCATTTGAATTATCTTGTTTCGTGATCGATAAAATCACAAGCTCTTCGCCAGACTCAGTTATCAATCGACATGTCATCAGCATACCCATGAACATAACTTTAGCTGACCCTGAATTTAATATTCCTAAAGCTGTGGATATTCTGATTGGCGCAGCGCAGCAAAACTTAATTTCAATAATTCTAAGATTTCGAGTCCATTCAATAGCCATTTCAAGTGACATTAAAATGATGTACAGACAAATTCTTATTAATAAAAACGAACGAAAGCTTCAAAAAATCGTCTGGCTTTCTGATCCGAACGAGCCTTTGAAAACTTATCAATTAAATACCGTAACGTACGGTACCACTGCAGCTTCATTTTTTGCCACTCTGTGTCTTCATGACTTAGCTTCTGAATACGACGTTAAATATTCGAAGATAGCAACTATTATTAGGGATGATATGTACGTCGACGATCTCCTTACATCGGTTGACACTTTGGAAGAAGCAAATTATGTTTGTGGTACCATTTCACAAATATTTGATCAGCGTGGATTCGAACTCAGAAAATGGAAATCAAACGAGCCATCAGTTCTGAAAGAATTAAATAATGAAAACATAGAAAATGTTGTTGATTTCTCTGGCGAAAATGATCTCGGTACTAAAACGTTAGGCCTCTCGTGGCTATATAGCTCAGATCTTTTATTTTTTAAAATAAATATTCCTGATACACGAAAAATAACCATACGAGTAATTCTGGCTGAAATAGCAACAATATTTGATCCATTGAGCTTAATTGGCCCATGTATCATCATTGCAAACATTTTATTACAAAAACTATGGTTAGAAAAGCTGGATTGGGATCAGCTTCTACCAAACAATATTCTCAACTCATGGTTAGAATTTTCCGGAGAATTCGATATTTTGAATACACTTAATATTCAAAGGAAAGTGATTTGCGGTAAGCCGATAGCTTTTGATCTTCATGGTTTCGCCGATGCTTCTGAATCAAGTTACGGAGCCTGTATTTATGTTGCGTCATTGAATGCCGAGGGTGAACGTGAGTCACATTTGTTGTGCTCTAAATCAAAGGTTTCTCCACTTTAATCCGTAACAATGCCTAGACTCGAATTAGGGTCGCAGGGGAAAGCCGTCAGAAGTTTTTTCAGACAATGGTACGAATTTTACCAAAGCAAGTAAGGATTTTAAATGGTTGAACACTTTTTTCGAAGAAAATGTATCGTTTATAGAAAGCCAATCGGCAAATTTGGGAATCAAATGGAACTTTATACCAGTAAACTCCCCTCACTTCGGAGGTTTATGGGAGGCAGGGGTGAAAAGCGTGAAGTTACATTTGAAACGGATATTAGGAGATCAATCGATATTTTTTTATGACTTCCATACTCTTCTTGTTCGCATTGAGGCAGTGGTGAATTCTAGACCGCTTTTTCCTTTGACCACCGATCCCGATGATTTATCAGCATTATCACCGGCACATTTTTTGATCGGACGCCCCCTGTTGACCACGCAAGAGTTGTCTGTCGAAGACATCTCTGATAATCGTCTTACCCAGTTTGAAAAGATCCAGAAGCTCTTTGTACATTTTTGGCGTAGATGGAGCAGTGAATACATCAACGAACTTCAGCGAAGAGTACGCTGGAAGAAAAATCAAGGCTGTTTGCAGTTAGGACAGTTGGTCCTAGTTAAGGACGACAACACTTCCCCAATGAAGTGGCGCTTAGGTCGAAAAATGAACCTGGTTTCAGGACGAGATGGAATTCACCGTGTAGCAGATGTCAAAACAAAAGATGGGTTTATATCAAGGGCTATTGTTAAATTATGCCCACTACCCGTTATTGCTCCTATTGAAAGCTCACACTTCCAAGGCCGGGGGCATGTTGAAGCATCCTGATTACTGAACACGCCCAATCCAAAAAAAAGGAATGGTCGCTGGGGGACGAAAAAAACAAGAGTGATTTTTCTGACTGAATCTATACGTTTGTTATTCATTTGCAATAAAAATCATTAAAAATTAAAACGAATACAGTCCATTACACGAACAAAACATATTTATGTATGTGTCACAGTAAAACCTGGTAATCAGTAAATGCTGACTGTAACTAGGAACAGTGAGCTTTTCCTGATTTGGAAACATTTAGCTAGTGAAAGTTGAATTCGATCGACTTCATCATACTTTTACTAGTAATTGTTAGCATTCACGTAACCATTCTAGTGAAAGCTTCTACACCGAAAATTATTGTCGAATTCACTGGACGTAATTATAAATATCCTTGAAATAACTTGTAAAAAGTACTTTTCCTAACTGCTTTCAGTAAAAGTTGATTTGATAAAGTTTCTCCAACATTCACTAGTGAAAGTGTACAATATTCTTCAAAATTTAACATTTCCTAACGGATCAAGTAATTGCTAGCATTAACTAGTAAAAGCTAGCTTCCACTGAATTTCTAACATTTACTGTAACATATGCATAACAAAACAAAAGCGGTTATGATGATGATGTGAGACGTTAAACGTTAATCGCGTGGCCGCGTGGCGTCACTTCTCGAGAGCGGTGTTGCCAGAGCTAGAAATATTATCCAGTGATGGGATATCTTCAGTAATCAGATATTTCAAACTACTTTATTTGATCGAGTTATTCCAAACTAAAAATGTGCAGTATCGAAAAAATAAGGAATTTAATTCTAAAGCGATATGCCGATATGGTTTCTTCTTATAAGTCTTATCGCAGTAGTCAAAAAGGAAACTTCAATAGAGGATATGTTTGAGGACTAGGCAACAATGCCATTATTATGCATTAGGATTAGGATGTTGGGAATAATCTACATATATAAAAGAATCAGGATATAAAAACATTGACAAAAAATATATTATTTTAAAATGGATTATGTGGAAATATTATATTGATTATGTAGTATCTCCTATAAAAAGTGAATCATAGCCTACAATTTTCCATGTGTACCTACTCGGTGAAACAAGTTTGCGTTTAACGGTTGAACTACCTATTCAAAATGGTCCTATCGGTATTATAGGTATATTATTATGTCATAGATATAAAGTATATTGTCTGTTTGGCAACACAGTTTCTTGAAAGAAGTCTGTTACAGAACCAGTCAATAGTCAATGCGTGTAACTAACAGTAGGTATGGAATACATAATAATAATAATTGGAAATATTAGCTGGTCCAAAAAAATATGGCATTGTGCACTGTTTGACTGTTAGGCACCTACCGACGTATACTTAGGTACTTGAAAAACATTAAAATATTTCTATGTCCAATCTCAAAGGCAAAACAACATGTTGACGAGCTAGTTTCCATATGAGTGTTACCTCGAATTTTATAGGAACAGCTTCGTATTGTGTAAATGGGATTTTGTTCATACTTACTCATCAGTAAAAGAGCGATGAAAAAATATTTCCAAACGATATTGCTCCCTTATAGGAACTTCAACGCAATGGCCAAATATAACGAAACAATATTGGTGTCAAATTGTATTCTTCAGTAAATCAATCATTGGAAAATGGTGGATGTTACGATATTGGTTCAATATTATTTATTCGTGAATTTATAATATTGGTAGAACAATACAGGGTGTTACTTAATGGTATGTCATAATTTTAAGGGGAAGCTCCTGGATAAATGTTAAGTCGAAAAGGTCATATAAATTTGGGTCTTAAAATGCTTGGTTTTTAAGATACAGAGTGTTAAAGATTTATCTTATTTTCAGTTTTTAATACATTTTCTAAAGACGGTTCGAGATATTGAACTGAATTTTGCCACAGGATATTATGGTATAGGAACACACTTTTTTTATTTTCATTTTTTCATTTGTATTTTATTTTATTGTATTTTATTTTTTATTTTTTTTTAGACCCAAGTTTATATGACCTTTTGGACATGAAATGTATCCAGGAACTCCCCCTTTAAATTATGACATACCATTACGTTACACCCTGTATAAAGACAATATTGCAGTGACATTGTCTTTTCATATTGGTGCAATATAAACATTTAATATTGTGCCAATATTGAGAAAAAAATGCCAATCTAGATAATCCTTGTTATTGTCTATATCTAGTAAGTCAACATTGGGTTTATATTTTCCGACAATATTGTATTTGCCAATATATACACAACATTGGATTTATATTGGCAATTGGTTGTGATAACGATAACAATGAATCAATATAGGGCCAAGATAAAATCAGTATTTGGCCAAGACTCTGTCGTCCGACGACACACCTTCTGCTTTTTACAATTAAACATAGCGCGTTCGCCAAAATGTCCCCTTCTTGATTGTTGTTCTGCCCTAGAACAACGTTGGTGCAAGCATATGGAGCCAATCTATTGTAATGAACAACCCATGGTTTTCCATTCGGTGCTCTCTTGAGTCGGTAGATCAAGTCGCGACAGTGTACGGCCCTTCCCAATGTTGTTGTAGCTTTGGTGACAGTCCACGTTTACGTCTCGGATTAAACAACCAAACTTGATCACTTTCTTGATACCCACCATCCTCATTAGCCTTGACTCCTCTACTCTTCATCCGGCCACTGGCTATCTGAATAGTAGAACGGACCTCATTATGAATTCTGTCCATCCGGCGCCTCAACTCTGTCATGTAATCTTCTCCGGCTAGGTCTTCATGAGGTTTTAATCCAAATGTCAGGTAACACGGCAGTGTCATTACCCTTCCAAAGAGGACCTTGGCTGGAGTCTGGCCGGTGGTTTTGTGTACTGCCGATCTGTATGCCATTAGAAAAAACGGAAGGTGTCTGTCCCAATCTCGCCGGTGTCCTGATACCATCTTGGATAAATACTTCCCCAAGGTTCTGTTCATCCTCTCAACCATACCATCAGATTGAGGATGTAGAGGAGTAATCCTCGTTTTTCGGATACCAAGAACCTCACACATGTTCTGGGAAAGTCCGCTCTCGAAATTTTGGCCCTGATCGGAGTGTAATTCCAGTGTTACGCCATATCGACTGACAAGTTCATCCACCAAAACTTCCGCTATGGCTTGGCTGCATATGCTTCGACCCATTTAGTAAAGTAATCCATGGAACCCAGAATGTAGCGATTCTCATTGTCCGTTACAGGAATGGTCCAGCGATGTCCACCCCAATCCACGTTGTACTGTTTCATGGGAGCTCTCCTTTCCTTTCCGGGCCCATTGCTCGCCGAGCAAGTAGCACACTTCCAACACCACTCTTTCACATCGTCTGAATGATTCACCCTGTAGAATCGTTCTCGCAATCTACACAAAGTCATTGTCACTTCCAGGTGCCCTCCAAAAGAACCATCATATAGATGGAGCATCCAGCTTCGAAAGGACCTTGCTGGAGTATCCGATAACTTTTTCGCAACCATTTTGAACTTGCGATAGCACCCCTCCAAGACCCACATTTCTAGCATTGGTGTGTAGGATCAACTTCCCTTCCGGCATTGGATAACTCAAAATGGGTTTTCTAGTCCAACGGTTTTTAAGTTCCTTGAAGGCATCTTCACAGTCGGCATCCCAGCAGAACGACTTCTCTTCTTTCGTAAGTTGGGTCAACGGTTTAGCAATGTTAGCAAAACCCTAAACATAACCACGATAATAGGTGCATAAACCAAGAAAACTTCTTATCTGATGTTTGTCCATCGGTACCGGCCATGTCTGTATCGCTTTGGTTTTCTCCGGATCCACGGCTATTCCATCTCTGCTGACGATGTGCCCCAGGTAGTTCACTTTCTTCTTGATAAGCTGACATTTTTTTGTATTTAGCTTGAGGTTCGCTCCTTGAAACCTTTTGAACACATCATCCACATTCATCATGTGTTACTTGAAGGTCTTGCCCACGACAATTATGTCATTTGAGTACACCAAGCAAGTTTTCCAGGAGAATCCCCTCAATACAGAATCCATCCGTCTCTCATATGTTTCTGGCGCGTTACAGACACCAAATGGCATGACTGTAAATTGCCAAAGCCCAGATCCAACGGTGAACGCGGTCTTTTCTTTATCGATGGAGTCCACAGCAACTTGCCAGTAACCGCTCTTCAAGTCCAGCGTTGAGAATAGCATCGACCCTGCCAGAGTTAGTAACGTTATCAAGCTGCCAATAATCCACACAGAAACGCGTCGTGTCATCCTTTTTCTTCACTAGGACCATCGGTGACGCCCACGGGCTGTTGGATGGTTCAATACCCCGTCACTTTTTATTTCTTTGATTATCTTCTCAGCTTCTTCACGCTTCTTGAAAGGCAGCCTGCGCGCAGCTTGTCGAATGGGGTTAGCGTCGCTGGTGTTGATTTTGTGAGTCACAACATTGGTTCCCGCTTTAAAAGCACACGGATCATCAGATAAACTCCGGTAACGGAAGATTAACCCTCGCACTTCCTTTTTCGACGATTGTGTCAAATGCTGAAAAGCAGAACGCATCATTTCATCCAGTTTCTAATCAACATTACCGACAGCATTGTTTGGACTTTCCATATGACGCACAATGGAGGTTACAGTGAAACATTCTACGAGGTTGACTCCTTCCTTCAACGTGACGGGGTGAAGGTTCGCGTTCATCACTCGAACTGGTATTTTTTCAGCCGCCGAAACCACTTCCTCCGCTATCAACACTCCTCGGCCTATCTCGTTGTCATAGTTCGTGGGTTCGAGCAGCACCGGATAACCTTTTGAAATAAAATTTTCTATTGAAGCTGTTACCAAACACTCACTTCTTCTCGGTACACTGACATCTTCAGAAAGAACTATGTGAAGGCGGACATCTTCACGCGTGTGAAGAATCAGCTCTTCTGCAGCACCCTCAAAATACCAGTCCTGAGATTCAGCTCAAAGCCGTGCTCGGTCATTACGTCCTTTCCCAAAATAAACTCCTCTTCAATATCAGCGATTAACACATCATGAAAAAATTCAACCTATCCGATTTTGAGGGTTACTTGCATCTCGGCATGAATCGTAGCAACATCTCCTGTAGCCGTGCGAATTCTCCAGTTCGTTGTTCTCAAATTTCGGCGTTGGTTCAGTAAATCTGCTCGCATAATGGTTTTTGTTGCGCCGGTGTCCAGCAACAGGGCGACGACGCCATCAACAAACACGCTGACGGTGCATCCTCTTATAGAAGCAATCAGTACATTCGATGGGGCACGTGGATGTTGGCGGATCGAAACTTGCCCCTCATGGACGACCCGTTTTAGTTATAACGGTGACGACGATGTCATATTGTTACTCGCTGAGGTCCGCATCTGGTTTTTGCATTGACTCCGTAGATGCTCCTTCATCTCTTTAATTTCTCTGACCAGCTGCCCCATCGCATTATTTGAACATTCTCGTCCAACAATCGTACATGCACTTGTCCCCTTGATGCTTCTTTTGCAGCCTCAAACTTTAGCATCTGTATACGTCTCGCAGTCCGTCGAAAAAGTTCTATACGGCCAAACAATCAAGAACGTTTTCTGGTACCGTCGGATAGGCTACGCGAACACCCAACTTGTCGACCGGCAGAGTCTAAAGAATCTCACTAGCGTCTCCTCGTAGAGCGACTATGAGGTTGGTGGTCTTCTCCTCATCCGTCCATCTATTACTCCTGGCAGCCGCCTCGAACTGCTTGTGGTAGTTATGCCAGAAAGATTTTTCATCGAAGGTAGGTGGCTTTACACGGGTTGTTGACATTGACACTTCTTTGTCGGCATCTATCCTGACATCGTCTACAGGCTGACCACTGCCACCAGCCCTCAATGCATCCAGCTGTTCTTGAAGAATGCTAATATTTTACAAGATTTTTTTGGGTATTTCGCCACACCCTATCAAATATCAATCAAACTAGTGTTTATACACCCGATCTTCTATATTACCTGAAAAAAGTCTATTAGTAAATGATAAAACCTATCAATATCAAACGTTTCGGGAACGAATCTGCTCCCGTCGTCAGTGAAAACCTAAAAATGGAACAATTAACTCAAGTTCTGAAAATATAGTTCGTTTTTTGTAGTGAAATTGTCTTTTTCGTGTTTTTGGCACAAAATGTCACTTTTACTGACATTGAAGTGTGTGGTGTTGATTGTTTAACTTTACATATGTTCAGTATTTATAATTTACTTTTTTGGGCTATGTTCAATTTCTTAATAAAGGTAACCATGTATTACTTAAATTTACAGAGCAAGTTGCTAAACATTCATTGGAATTTAACATAATATATGCACTTTCTCTAAGTTTACGTTTTTTAGAACATGGCTCCTTTGCTAAGATTTTTGAATTATCCCAATTTATTCTATGATTTTTATCAAATGCATGTTGACAAATTCCCGATTTATGAAACTCCCTTTTTTTCATGTATGATTTATGTTCCTCAATTCTCTAATATTTTCTTGGACTTTCTTTTCAAGGCTATCCACTTAAAAGTCCATTACTTTCTCAAGCTTTTCAGCAGTCACCTTCATTCTCAACTCCAGACTTTTGAGATCTCTTTCATGCTCAAGAAGCTTTCTGGAACTTCCCGAAATTCCTGCAGATTCTTCCGTAATCGTTCCATCAAAATAGCCTTTATACCGGTGCTATCCAAGTCCCGCTCTTCAAGCTCATCCCACAGCTCTTTCACTGATAGCTGATCCAGCTTATTAGTCACTTTTCCAAACACTAATTATCCCACTTCTGACACCAACTGTACCGTTTTTATTACTAAAAACCAGAACAGTTTGGAAAATTAACTAGCTCGTCAACAACTGTCGTCTGACAACACACCTCCTACTTTTTAAAATTAAACATAGCGCGTTTGCCACAATATTTTAAAATCAGCCACGAAGTGAGTTCATTTGATAATTTCTTATTTTTTGGTTGCAGGGGAGTAAATTGAAAAGCTCACGTTCAACATAAATATGATTTTTTCACGTAATAGTTTTCTTTTTAAACAATGGTATTTATCAAATTGTCATTGTTTTCCAATAAGATCGAGCCGATTTTTGAATAGAATAAAACAAGCTGTGTGTGAGGTATTTAGGTATGCTAGTGTGTGTGGAAGATGACCTGATAAGAAAAAGTTTAGCGATGTCAATTTTGCTTGCTAACATAGCCACTCTTCAAAAAATCCGCCTCGTCGATAGAGAATTTTTTTTCGGCAAACACTGGGATCTGGTTCCAATCACTTTGAAGATCGTCAGCAAACCAATGGCATTGCTCCCAGGTCAGTCTCAACTCTCGGCACAAAATTTCCAAATTCTTTCACACGTCGAAGAATTGACTGACTGTTTCTCCCGCACATTTGCGGAGACGTTGTCCTTGGCCGATGTGGCGTTTCTTTGACGCACTGGTGTTGACTGATTGTTTACCAAACCGGTCGTCCCGAATTTGACCAGTAAACGTTGGAGGATCGACTCCGCGTCTGACGTAAAATAGACGCAAGGCCCGCAATGTTGGTATTTACCATACCTAATTCAGAAGTATTGCTCAGTTGTTTTACTTGCCATGAAGATGACATCAGTGACTGATTAAACAATAGGTCAAACAAACGCCGCCAAGAAAAAACATAGCTACAATAGGCTGAGAATTTGACCCGTCTGAATGGAAAACTCTCTTAATGTTTTCTTTATCCAATAGGCAAGTGTATTGGAATAGTTGGTCTGAGCCAGTGCTGGGTTCGGATACAGGTAAATCGTACTCGAGTATCGGATACGGATACTCTCTGAGTATCTGGATACTGGATACAATATACTCGGACACCGCAGTCAAATTTAGTATCCGGATACATGTATCCGGATACTTTCTTCGGATACACGGATACAGATACTTTCATTGTGAAGTGGTGCAGCAAGCAATAGTGCTCTGCTCGCTAAGGCTAAAGGAAACATAATATTAAAGATTAACGAGGAACTGTATATTCTCATTGGTTCTAGTAATTATATTTAAACGAAGAACGAATAAAAAACATCCACTATTCCTAAAAATAAGTGTAAAAATATAAAAACATAAATATTATTTTTCAACAAACACACTTCATAATCTATAGTTCAGGATGAAAAAAGACAGCAATTAGAAAAAAACAATAAATTGACGCATCTGAGCACTTTTTCAAAAAAAAAAGGAAGGTTTGCGATCTGATATTAAGTATCTACTGAATTCAAGCCAACTTAAAGACTGTATAATGGTGATTGAAGAAAAAATAACATCTTTTTCATGCCAAATTTCAACTCATCAGGTAGATAGGTTCTTCTGTTTTTTTCTACCTCAACTTCGTCTAATGAGAAGTGAGAACAGTCAATTTATCAGCATAAAAAGACGCTCACGCGGGGTTAAAACCTCTTCTCTTCTGCTAGTCTAGTACTAGTACTAGTACTAGTATAAACATCAAACTAGAGAACTACAGACATTTCCACAGCAAAACGTAGAAGGCTGTTTGAAGTTTGGATTAAACTCAGAACACTGGTACAGAGAGACAAGTGACAGAAATGATAGAGCTAGGGTACGTCTACATCAAGGATCATGATCATTGCGTTTACATCACCACCTCCGAAGCGACTCATCATCATCTCTGCGATCCGATAAATTTTGATTCAGAATTGTATCCGAACGATAAAAATGTATCCGGATGCTTATGAAGTATCCGGATACATAGATCTCAAGTACTCGAGTATCTGCTTTTTTCCAGGGGATACGGATACCGGATACTATGGTTTGCTTAGTACTCGAATACCGTCTTCGGATACCGAAATTGTATCCGGATACATATGAATCCGGATACTGGTCTGAGCCGCTTTTCAGCTGCCCGTTTTGTGCACGCAATCGAGCATTTGTGCGCGCCAAAGCACTAAGCGCGTGTTCCAGCTAATTTTCACAATAATGACAATGTGGAGATGCCTCAGCTCAAACGTGAACAAACACTTCATTGATAGTTTTGACGTTTGATGTATGTGAGTAGCTTCAAACGTGTTCCAGGATCACGTTTGGGTTCCAATTACGCTGTTAATCGGTTCTTGAGCTTGAAGCACTAACTGGAAGGCGGCTCTGATAGAAAGGGATAGCCGACCATAATTTCAATAATACTTTTTTGTACAATTGTAATGGCTTCATAGTCGCCGTGATGCGGCATGTGATGCGATCATCATGATAAAATGGATTGAACAAGCAAAAATCAATAAATTTCAAACTATCTTTATCCATAACTCTGTTCAGTTGTTTAGTCATAAAGGTTAAAGATCTTGGGCGTTCCGTCAGTAAATCAATTTGGACGTTTCGCTTCAGTTGATTGTCGATTATTATCCCCATATAGTTTACTCAACTTGTCGATTCAAATTTTCCAATATTCCTCTTTATTGAAAAGTGAATGAATGGCAATGGTATGGCTTGCTGGCGAAATACATTTTCCAATAGCGAATGGTGAATACATACTTAGTTTTCTTACTGCGTCGAGCCACTTCACAAGTTTGGATAAATAAGAAGATATTTTTGTTTGAATTTCCTGCCACGCCATGAACCACCAATAAAGTGTAATTTGCGAAGGAAACTACTTTGCAAAAGAGATTTAGAATATCGTTTATATAAATTATAAACACTACCGGTACTAGTCCCGTGCCTTTTGGTATTCCATATTTAACTTTCCGACTGTCGCTGCATATTATGTTGTTTATTTCCACTCTCTGTTGTCTATCGTTCTGGTAGCTCTGCATCAAGGATAGTGCCGTACCCAGTAAACCATAGTTTTCAAGCTTTGCCAATAATATTTGATGTGACACGGTCAGACACGGTGTTAAAAGCTTTAGTAAAATCAATTAAAAGTGCTGCGCTGAGGTTTCCGATTTCCAGTTATTTTGTTATTTCCGATACAGTCGAATCAATAGCATCGTTAGTGGATAATTTTTTTTGGAATCCAAATTGAAATTTTGACATTGAATTGTGTTTTTCTAAAATGTTCGTGATTCTTTATTCTGGGGCTTTTTTTTAAATAGTTGATATCAAACTAATGGGTCCCCCTTTTTTTTATATATGTTTTACTATAGCTGTTCCAAAATAACTGGGGAATGTACCCTTAGTGGGAGTCCATAACGGAGCTCAGCGCCTCGCTTCGACCCAAGTCTAGGACTGATGCCTACCGTACCTCACTGAATAAATCCATGTATTTCAATGTATGCGGCCAAAACGAAGCGCCGAGCTCCGCTCGAAGCCATGTACCCCGAAACCCGATATTCAAGTCAGTATTTTCCGGATGCTTGACCCCAGATCATGGTAGCGAATTATTATGAACAAGGAGAAGTTGATTACGGCTGGGTTGATCAGAGAGCTACTTTGGAACAAAAGAAATACATTTCACCATAATTGAGTAGTTTTTAACAAATTATGGAAGGAAATAACGGTATAATTAAAAGTTTCACATACGCCAATATTTTCACTTTGACCCGGACTGTTGTATTCACTTTTAAACCTCTCTACAGCCAAAAAACAACTGACTTGTTACAAAAATCAATAGGTAATAGCCATTTTCAACAAAAAGTTTCCTCTGTGGTGCACGACGCAATCTGGCTTCCGGCTCCTCGTTATGATCAGTCATGAGCGAGGGTGAGAGCGCGGGTCTAGTCTGGTCGTATTACCCGGGTCGGAGCGTGAGTCGAGGGTCCTCGTTATGGATGCAGCCTTAGTTATTATTAAGTTGAAAAAATATAATAAAGGTTTGGCTACAATGGGAATTCTTTTATGTTTTAATAAGTTCATATGACCTGTCGACTCTATTTCTGTGATTGGTTTAAAAATATTGAAGTTATTGGTAGCTTTTGATAAGATATTTTTGATCTTTTTACCAGTTTTTGTTTTTTTTGATCAAATTGTCATTTTTGACCTATTTCTGCGTAGTGTCTGTTGAATATATTGCTGATCGCTTCTGGGCTGTTCTCTATATCGTTTTCATTTGGTAAACAAAATGATTGTCGATGTGATTTTTTTTTTAGTGTGTACAGGGTGATTCATTTTCAGAGTCAGGGTGCCAGTTGTCGTAAACTATTCATCGTAGAGGTTTGCGGCAAAAATTTTTATTACTAAAACGGCCAAAAGAAAAACCTGGAAAATATTTGCAAGTTTCTGAAATGGTCGCTAGTACGCCCCGTAACAACCAACACCAAGTTGGAAAATAGGATTTTTATGGAATTTTGTCCAATGAAAATATATCGATGACTATTTACCTACACTTTTTGTCCAAAACGTTTTTTTCTATCTATCATAATAAAGTGGTGGGGGAAGTGTTTTATTAAACAAACGATTTCTCCCGTTTCGCTTGACCGATTTAAACGAGCTTGGGCTCATATGAAAGAGCAGCAAACTAACCCAAACTAACCCAAAAATTCACTCATTCATTACCGACTTGGTGCGTGCTGAATGAAGAGGAAATAGAATGGAAAAGTAAGGTATAATGTAAAGGCGGCTACTCACTACGTGAGACTTGCCCAGTACTTGCGAAGTACTTGGCAAGTAGCGGGTAGTATGTACGACGACTCGCCTTGACTCGCACTGACTTGGACAAGTACTTGCACTTCCAATCCGATGTCGGAAAATAGGTCCAAGTCAAAGGTGGCGAGTCGATTACTTCCGAGTTTGTTTACTCTGCGCTACACTACGCGGGCATTACTTGACGAGCAGCTACAGGTTTTAGGAGTCGGACGGTCGATATTGTCTATCTTAAGCTTGTAATGACGTAAAATAATGCAATAATATTGAAGTTTCTTGTTTTTTATCAGAGGGAACCTTTCATTTGGGACCCATCACATACGCAGCATAAAAATAGAAATGGAGTTCACGATGCTAGGAAGCGAATTCAAACGGAGTTTTCAACAGAATGTGACTTGGAATGTAGCATCGAGGATTTAAAAAAAAGGACTCTCTTATGGTCACCTTCCGTAACCACAACTTGATGTAACAAAAGCAGCTGAAGATGTCTCGTCCATTTTCTCAAATATGTACTAGTACTTGTCTTTAGACTCGCACTTCCCGAAATAATACCGAAACTTCTATTAAGGCACGTAGTGTGTACTTGGACTCAGACAATCTACTTGGACTCAGACAAGAACTTGCCAAGTATATTCCAAGTCGAGTACTCGACAAGTCCCGTGTAGTGAGTAGCCACCTTAAGTAGTGTTGGGTGTAACGGCATTAAACAACTGAACAATCGATGGTCATGATAAAGAAAATTTGTTTGTGGTAGATATATTGGTGTTTTTGCCCTTGGATACCACAAAACCTGGATATTTCCTTTCCCTGCTCGTACTGCTTTTCGCGGAAGTTCGACACCATCAATGCAATCTGTAGGTTATGTCACCGAACAAATAACAATATAGAAGGATCATTCTGCCAAGCGCGCGAAATCGACCCGAAGCATCGAAGTTCCCGGTACCCTGCCCCGTTTACCCGCTGCGAGAATGTCGGTCTATTCAACGACCGAAGCGACGTATCAGTTTTTTTATAAGAAGCGGTGTCAAGTGTCGTTTTATACGATGTGGTCGCGTTACGTACAGGCTGATTCATTTTCAGCGACAGGGTGCCAGTTCTCGTAAACTATTCATCGTAGAGGCTTGCGGCAAAAAAATGTTTTACCAAGAGAAAAACTTGGAAAATATTTTCAAGTTTCTGAAATGGTCACTAGGGGGCGTAACAACCAACCCCAAGTACAAAAATATGATTTTTATGGAATTTTGTCCAATAAAAATATATCGATGAGCTCATTTTCGGATTTACTGACTATTTACCTACACTTTTTATCAAAACCGTTTTTTTCTATCTATCATAATAAAGTGGTGGGGTAAGTTCAATTGTTTTATTAAACAAACGGAGATTTCTCCCGTTTCGCTTGACCGATTTTAACGAACTTGGGCTCATATGAAAGAGAATAGTCTGCGCTATAAAATGCTCATTTGCTTTTTAATTTGTAACATTCGCCGTCGCCGCTAGATGGCGTTAACTGAAATGGTAGCATATTTTTGAGTTTTTTCCAAAAAAATCAAATGCAATGGTATATCCATTTTCATATATTTCAAAAGGGGATACAATTTCCTATGAAAAAAATTTAAAAAAACAAAAAAATCAAAAATAATTAATTTTTAGTTCAGTTAACGCCATCTAGCGGCGACGGCGAAGGTCAAAAATTCAAAACCTCTTTCATATGAGCCCAAGTTCGTTTAAATCGGTCAAGAGAGACGGGAGAAATCTCCGTTTAATAAAACAATTGAACTTCCCCCACCACTTTATTATGATAGATAGTAAAAAACGTTTTAGACAAAAAGTGTAGGTAAATAGTCAGTTGATCCGAAAATGAGCTCATCGTTATGTTTTCATTGGACAAAATCCCATAAAAATCATTTTTTTCTACATGGTGTTGGTTGTTACGCCCCTAGCGACCATTTCAGAAACTTGAAAATATTTTCCAGGTTTTTCTCTTGGCCGTTTTAGTAATAAATTTTTTTGCCGCAAGTCTACGGTGAATAGTTTACGGGAACTAGCACCCTGTCGCTGAAAATGAATCACCCTGTACATGGTTCCCTATTTTATTGAAGTGCAACTTCTTTTGCGGCGTTGTGATAATTTGTCGACAATGTGGAGCGAACTTGAAAAAAATCTAACGCAAATGTAGCGATGTAACAGTAACGGTAACGTAATGTTTCAGATCTCGTTATCGAGAGCATAGTTTTGTTATTTCCCAAAAGATTTTGTTGAAATTAGGTATGTAGGTTCTATTTGGGATTTGATCAAAAGATTCAAAAAAAATGATATAGTGAGGTTTTGTTTGCATTGTTTTATTATCTTTCAAAAGATTTTGTTCAAATTAATTATGTAGGTTTTATTTGGGATTTGATCAAAAATTTGAAGAAACAATGTTATTGTGAGGTGAAATTATCCCTTTCTCACTGTTTTGCTTTCTTTCTCTTTCTCTCTCTATTTCTCTCTCTCTCTCTCTTTCTTTCTCTCTCTGAATCGAAGTCAAATTTCTCTCATTCTCTAGTTTGGAAGAAGTTGTACGATGCTGCACATGATTTTTGTTATAATATTACTTATGTATTTTTGTCAATATGATTGATTTTTTTCCTCGTTGTTTCATTGTTTCAGATTTCGTTATCGAGAGCATAGTTTTGTTATTTCCCAAAAGATTTTGTTCAAATTAGGTATGTAGATTCTATTTGGGATTTGATCAACAGATTCAAAAAAAATTATGTAGTGAGGTTTTGTTTGCATAGTTTTATTATCTTTCAAAAGATTTTGTTCAAATTAATTATGTAGGTTTTATTTGGGATTTGATCAAAAATTTAAAGAAACAATATAGTGAGGTGAAATTATCCCTTTCTCACTGTTTTGCTTTCTTTCTCTTTCTCTCTCTCTTTCTCTCTTTCTCTCTCTGAATCGAAGTCAAATTTCTCTCAATCTCTAGTTTGGAAGAAGTTGTACGATGCTGCACATGATTTTTGTTATAATATTACTTATGTATTTTTGTCAATATGATTGATTTTTTTCCTCGTTGTTTCATTATAATGTTCATTTTTATCCTCATTATTGTTGTATGTAGTCATACTAGTATATTTTTGTAGCTATTATGCTAAATAAAGAAATTAAAAGACTTCTACGTAAATACAACAAGACTGAGTCAAACAACGAACAGCTTGTTTTTCAAAGGACTAACAGATTACAATAAATTATCTCTGTCGAATTAAAAACCTGTGATACCCTAAGTTGCTTCGAGAAACGATTTTTGATAGGGAGTCTTTGAACTCCTTGTTAATTTAAACGTTATAATCGCTCTCCGCTATACTAGGCAAGCGCAGAAAATCAAACTTTAATAACGGAGAGGACCCAAAAAAGATTTTGAAACAATTTGTTCAACGTTTATGGCATAACATTTTGTAAGGTTTACATTCAATTTTACTTCGAAGTGGAAGTGACAGATTTTCGCTTTCCAACCGGGAATCATATGCTACCATCTACATTAAATTTGTGTTCAAAGTCACGGTTACGCCAAATGTAGATGGTAGCATATGATTCTTGTTAGGCAAGCGGAAATATGTCACTTCCACTTCTAAGTGGAATTGAATGTAAACCAGGCATTACTTCTTTTGACTCTCATTTCTTGTGGGCCAGATCACATACAGTATGCATCAATTACTTGCCTACCACGTTGTGAAGTATAGGATTGATTACTGTTGAATACCTAATAATAAAACAGATATCTATCTTACAATTTCTGTGCAACTGTAGTCATTTTTCGCAATTCAAATTGTTTTTAGTATGTTTCACGATTTCTATGTAACAATTTCATAACGCTGCTATGAAATTCGACAACACGAGAAAATAATCGAGGGTCATTAAACTAACGTGCCGTAGATAACGTAATACGTTATCGGTTATTTTCAAGCTCCAGAGCATGCTTAAAATAACTACTGTACCTGACTAGCATTCAAGTTTATTGTCGTCATCTTAATATTGAACTGTTTGATTTACCATTTTATCCTAATTTTTATTTAATATACACATTTATGTTTATACATTTGTTTATACATTACAGAATATTATTTATTCAATGTTTCAATTAGGCCCTCATGCAGTCATCTCGCTTTGTTAACCTACATTTATATTATTTTGTAGACATCAATCTTTATTAATAAATTGGTAATTGGATAGCTTTTTTGCTAATAAAGGTCATTATTACTATTTAGCCTAAAAAGACATATAATATGAAATCACTTCCAAGATCGCATTTTTTGATTTATTTACAGCGTTTTTGCTAATAAAGGTCATTATTACTATTCAGCCTAAAAAGACATAAAATATGATATCACTTCCAAGATCGCATTCTTGGATTTATTTACAGCGTTTCCTTGAGTATTTTCATGAGAGCTCATGTGATTTTTCCAACAAGAATCATTCATCGAATTTGCCAAAGTTTTTTCATCAACCAAGAGATTCTCAAAACAACATTTCTACGGCCCTTTTGCAGATCTTGCTGTATTTCAAATAAGTTACAGTCAGAAAAATTATCGTTCTCATGATGTTATTCAACGCAAAAAAAAATATATCCACCTACCTAATCACAGATCATAGAAAAAATCTAAATTGATATTAGTTTTCAATCTTCAATTAGCCGCCAAAATCATTCTTCAAACAAAAGCTTCAATTATTATTCATTAGCATTTCCAATACGCATCCAAAATAATATGAGATCAGCAATAAAACGAAAAAACCACAACATTTATGAGGTCATTACAGGAGGTATTTATCGAAGAATGTTTGGAGTAACCCGCGTAAAGCGCTTTCTCGAGATTTCCAAATATCGTGCACGTAAGTTCGATGCGTAGAGTAAGCCTTCTATATTGCTTTATGATCGGTGCATGTTTATACGCCGCGAAACTACGTGTATCAGAAAGCAATATAATATGATAAAAAAGAATAAGCGACTATACTGCTTGAAATCTCGGACGAATACTGTGTCGTGACGAAGTGACAAGCGCGTTTCAGGTGGGAAGAGCCAGGCACAATTTGCAATAAATATTTACCACATTATTTAAGGCCGCAGGTTAATTTTTTAAACACTAATTACCTTATCTTGATATTCTCCATAATTTTGAAAAAGTGCAAATTGTCCATTAACGACCAAAAACATGAAATGTTTGTACATTTTAGCCTGCCAGTATTGTACAATGAAGCCTTCGACCAATATTAATTCAGAAAGACCATATTGTAGAGAAAAAATTTTTACTGGAAAAAATGGTTTTAAATTGTATTCTTACTTCGAATACCAAGTTTCAAGAGGAAATTCAAATTTTATGTTTTATATATTCCTAAGAATAAATCAATTGCCCACTGAAAATTATGCCATCCAACAACCTTAAAAATTGTTTTTAATACGTCATTACAGTATTAAATTAAAAAGGAAGTCAAATTTTTTGTCTCCATGGAAATAATATTATATCAATCAGAAAAATAGATTCGTAAATGAACAAAACTATTGAAAAAAAGTTTCGATTCTCTCATGGAACTTGGTATACGGGGTTAGAATACAAGTTACAAAACTTTTTCGGTGACTTTTTTCGATATCTCTGAAGTGAAGCAAAATATCGAAAAATTGGCCGTCTTTTCGAAGACGTAGAAGGCGGGGCTTAGACTTCAATTTTCGCTTAGATATCATTAAAAGCTGGGCTCATCAGTCTCTATGTCTCTACAAAATTTCGAACCCTGACTTCTTCAAATAGCGAAAAGACAGGGATGTATTCATCTCAAATGCGACACATTAGCTTTGTTCGCGGGTCGGTTACGAACCAGTTCCGAACCAATTCAGAATTGATTTGCAAGAGCAGTTGATAAAATATCACAAACTGCGCATGCAAAACAGGTCGGAACTGGTTCGTAACCGACCCGCGAACAAAGCTACTGTATGTATTAACTTTCTTTGAAGAGTTCTACATACTGTCGAAATAAATGACTCAACTTTAACATCCAGTAATCCGTACAGATATTTTTTTCACTTCGTGAATATGCCCCTTCAACTTGTTGTATACAATGATCGAAATAGCGTTTTTTTTTGCTTCTAGACCAAGGGCGTACCCAGGATCTGAACCAGGGGGGGGCCGCTAGGGGACATGGCAGCTCAAAAAAGGCACAATGAATTCTACCTATAGTTTTCTTTTTATAAGCTAAAACATTTTCCATAAGTATCTTACTTTTTATTGCAGTATCCTAGAGGATTTTGCTTATTTTTGCAAATTTTGTCATCACTCCGGGAACAATTTTTATGTTCTATAAAGGTCTGGCAACTGCCTGGGTACGTCCTTGTTTTAGACTCTAAACTAATCAACGTCAACACGTCGTACCTATACGATCACAGTAACTGGCGCGAGTGTTATCGGAACGTCCTAGTCGTTCCAGTGTTTATTTCAAAGGAGTATCAAAAAAATACAACAATGTTAAAATAATTTTCAATCAATCATCATTTATTTTCAGTGTTCCCCCAGCTACGTCTCCGGGAAATCCTACAATTTCGCCACGTTACGGATCGAGCAGTGCGAGCGAGACAAGTTCGGGACAAGTCACTCCACAACTTCCTCCAAGACCAGCAGTACGTTCTGCAGGCGTCACCTATGGCACCATGTTTCAATATCCAAGCACCACAAGTACCTAAAACAGAAGGACTGTACTGATATAAGTATTTTTTGTAGCACCGCTCTTAAACTCCTTGGTAAATTGAGAGCGACTTAATGTAAAATAAGGTACAAATTAAAATCAAACATTAACGTTGTAAAACACCGATATTTTTGTTGTCACCTTTTATTCAATCCACATTATTTCTGTAGGAACGAATAACATTTTATCGAAAATGTATTGTTTGTATTTGTCTATGATGATACAACCCATTCAACGGAAATGTGATGATAACATTTATTTGCAAATAGGAATAAAACATGTTCAAGGGAGGGAGGCACAATCAACGATCCAACACAAAATAAATACTACTCTGCAATATGCAGCATGTTTCAAAACTTAGAATGCTGCAAACGTCAGGCTTCAAGTTTGTTTGCTTTCCGAAAATAAAATCTTGATGATTAGAAGTGGTTGAAATCAGTTTACCTATAAACTTAATCTGTACCCACGTATGTATGTATGTAAACTTGAGAATCACAAAACCGTGAAACTTCTTGATAAGGATTGTATGAATGAAATTGAACATCGAATGTAAAAAGGCTGGCAGTGAGAGTAGTTTTCAACTTTTCTGATTTGAAAACCAAGTCATTGTGCAGGGTGACATATTCGTCACGAAATGTTGGATAAGAGGTGTCACCGAATCATTGCATTTTGATCGTAGAAGTTATCCATCTAACCAATTATTAGATGAAGGATTCTCAACATTTAAGCTTCCCGATGATGGCAAATTCCGCTGGTTGACGTGGTCTTAACAGTTCTTTGAGTTTCATGATCGTCCAACAATAAGAGTTATTTGTGGTAACATTTAATTGTTTGTTGCTCTCAGCTTCCTGAGGCTAGGCTGGAAGTTGAGTCATAAATATCTAATATATCTGCTGTCTGGTTGGTGTATACTAGAAAAGGAGAAAAAAAAAACACGTATACTAGAAAACACATACACGGGAGAATTAGCATCAGCATTCATTGTCGTTATGATTATGGTTGATTCGCGGAACTATGGCTTCCTTTTTTTGGGAGCAATAACATTCCCAGTATCAAGAGTCACTGTCATTCGCTTTATAAATCTTGCAAAATATCAGAGTCCATGGCTCTCGCCATGCTGATACTTTCTGATGTAAATCTAAGCCAAGCTTATTCTTTTCTCTATCCCTGAAATACTTGTGACAATCAATTCTGTTCCTTCGATTAGCGTCTGATACTCTGATGTATATCTAGTCGTCAAGATAATGCGGCAAATAATTTAATCTGTGAAAATGTCATGCCATAATTCACGTCCAAAGATTAAGATAATTATCTCACCGATTGCTTTTTCAAATACGTCACTTACAATGAACCATATAGACAGATCATGACGCAAAGCTTGTTCAATTGCTTTTCAGAACTTCAGAACTAAGTAACCTAACCCTTCTAACTCCTAAAAAATTCCATTGTCTGTAGATAGCTATTAATATCAGAGGCATCTCCTCAATCGGAGAAATATTGCGGTTGCAGTCAAATTGACCTTAGGTATAGGTTAGTGACAACAAAACCCTGTTTTGTTTGTCGATCTTTCGGAAATGTTTATTTCCTTCATCAGTACATCAAAACGAGTTTTTAGCAAAAGATTAACATACTGTCCTGTACCTCACTTTTGAGTGAGCACAAATTATTGTGATACATAAATATTCCCAATATAACAATCCTTATATCTATAATATCTGACTCAGTCGAAATACAATAATTTCTCCTTACATCTCTTTGACTGCATTCCCAAGATATCCTGATTGAGAAGCTTGGCTCTTTAATTGGTCCGTCAAGACCACCCTGCTGCGCTATCAATAACTATGATCATTAATTGATTTTCTGTTCTTTTTAGACTCATATTTAAATTTCTTTCGAGATTGTAACTTGGAGTTGTGCATAGAAACGGCGGTTTGTAAGAAAAGTACAATGCACTAGATTCGTTTTTTCGTTGAATCTGCCTCATGGGGTTTTTTTTTTCGAGAATTTTTTCCCACAAAGAATATTTGAATACTTGCGGTTTTTGAAATTTTGATCAAGCTTATAGGTGTGTTTGTTATTTCGGTGTAGGAAAGTGTGGTGCAGGCTGCTGGTGTAACTTATGGCTGTCAGTGTAAAGGAAATTCACCAATCGCGTTAGTGCATCAAGTGCAGATATTCTAACTTAAAAAATAAACAAAACAACGATGGTTGATTCGAATAGTAAAGTTGAAGTATTAGGGATTATATTGTCTGAAGTTTTTGACGATGATGATGATTCCTTATCTTCAAGTTCTGATTCTGAAGAAAGCTTGACCGTTATAATTTTAAATACACATGACCGCAAGAAGCGAAATTGTATAAGAGAATTCTTTGAGACTAGTGCTTGCCTATACGGATATTGAATTCAATTATTTTGATATCCACAATTTGGTTATTAATCTACCAACAGCTGGGTTGGATTTAGGGTAGCTCTTTAGGGTGCTCTACCAGATAAGCCACTGCAGCTTGGCTTGGGATGATTATCAGTGGTTGCTGCTTATGTTGATTTTTTTAGGGTTTATGAGAAGTGATGCGAATTCCTAATCCAAGCTCGAAAGGAAATTAAATTAGAATAAAAAATATAAATAACTACACTACGCTAGAATTGTCACACCTCCCCATGATCTGGGGTAGCGAGTGCAGTCAATAATGTGCAACCTACACTGATATAACAAACACTACACTGTTTGCACTAACAGCATAACAAACGCTGTGGTTTAGAAAAGTGTAGATTCGTAAGCACTATTGGAGGATAACAAACACACATGGACTGGGAGTACTCAAATCTGCTTTTATGTTGGTGGTGGTTGAATGTGCCCCCTTCTTCTTAAGATGCTTCTGGTCAGTGCAATTACTATTCACATTTCCTTATTTGTCAACAATTTATTTTGTTCTTAATTCACCAATTTTTACCATCCAAACAAAAAAAAATGTCTTCTCATGTCACGTTGGAGATCAATGTCATTGTGGATTTACCTGTTCTGTATTAAAGTTTTTCACATCATTCAAAGCGCCATTGCGACCGTACTCATAGTCTGTGAAAAGCTGGCAATTCCAGTTTCACTGTTCGACCAACCTCAATAATTCCTTTACGCACACAAAATCTTGTAAACTTTTCATTATTCTGGGTTCTTCAACCCTCCCTTCAGAACTGCCTTCTTTATCAGTCACGTTTTTAGGAAAATACTTTAGATAGTCTGATTAGCTTTTAAAACTAAGAGGGGTGGAGTAGGTAATTTAATTTTTCAAAATGTCGAAAAATTGATCCTGTTAAGAACAATAATTGCATAGTTCCATTCGACTAGTTCAATGCCCTAAACCAAATACAAGTTTTAAAAGCTAGTTTTCCCAGTAATTTTATTTTAGACAATGTCAACCTCATGCTTGTGAATATAGCCGCGATGAGTTATTGAAGCAAAATTTCCACGTAATATGTAACCAAGTTTAGAAACTCTTTGGTATATCAGAATTTTTGATGAGCTAAAATAGAGTAAGTTATAATTATTCTATTGTTGTCAATTTAATTCCTTCAATTCATTGATTATGTATGGTGGATCTAGTATCTCATCTTGAAGATTCAAGGAATATGTTGGGCAATTCTTCCAATCTTAATTCTCAATATCGTTGTGTAATGCTGGAGAGGTTCGAACTGTTCAGCCGAAAATCTGATAATGAATATGTAGTATTTTTCAGTCGTTCAATTTGTCAGTCATGTTGATGTCGGTTGAAAAATTATTTTTCGACTCAATCCAGATAGATGCTTGAGCTCTGGTCCATCATGATCAGATTCGAATATTCACATTTCCTTCGAATGAGCCCCATAACTGATATGCGTCATTTTCGACAAACGGAGCATTATGCATTTTGCCTAGGCTTTTCTGAAAACATTATCACCATTGTTTTTTTTTTGGCAGTCTCAACTAGTCCCACGTGTCAACAAACAATCATCAAAGAGACCTTACTTTCAAAAAAAAAAATCTTTTGCAAAAACATGTCAATGTACTGAACCATGTAACATGTAACTTTTTTTTCGTGGTTTCTATATTATTCATTTTTCACTTATGCTATAATTGCTTTAACATTTTTGGGAAAAAGTTAGCTGTTGCCAAATAGCGTGTATCGCATTAAGCTCATCAAAATCAACCAGATAATTATTGGTATCCTAGAAATCTAGTTTGTGAATATAGACTTAGCTGTTCTGAACTAGACTAATAAAAAAATCAGTTGTATATATGGTGGCTCTTATTGAAGTAGTATTCTATATGGTTACACACAAACAAAGAATTCCTGCATGTCATTCCAAATTGAACCCAGGTCATAAAAATAGTACAAAAAGCTGATTCAAGTCATTCTCATAGGTGATTATTTCCTCAGCCTGTTAGATCTGCAATCGAAATCTTTCAATGTATGTCTTCTGTTTGTAGGGCTACCTATGATACAAAAATTCTGCAAAAAAAGCTCAAATATATTATGAATTTGAATTATGTAAGGTCGTGTTAACCTATAACTATTTACTGTAAATGATGTAGTGTTTGTGAAGAAGACTGTTGCAACTATTACGATTTTAATTTTTTTGGCATTAATATATGAATATTCACTTCAGGGCAGTCACATTGAGAATCTATTCAACAATTTTTGTATTGTAATGTGTTGGTTTGTACCTCAAAATGTGCAGAATGTGCAAAATGTGGTTTTTCTTTTTCACGCATATTGAAACGAGCTCATTGTCTGCAATGCAATGTTTGTCTGACTGACCTTCTAGCATATCAAAACGAACTGAGATTGTAGATTATTATTTGCGATCGTATTTGTATAGTATACTTAATTTCATTTACCAAGTGAATCACCACAATTCTTCACATCGCATATCAAAAAAGATATTGAAGTTTCGAGATATCAATTATACTTCATTGTGAATCAACAACATGTAGAAAATCAAAAAGTATTTTTGATGTAATAAAATATGTCATATGCGACAATAGCCACACACAATATTATTTGAAATACTTTTTTGCTTAACTTAGAATTCTTTAAATCTCAAAACAACTTTGTAAGACAAGTGGAAAATGTGATATTTTTGTTGTATTATTTTTAAAGGTGGTGATGGTTCCAAAATATACTGAGTTGCCATATTATAAGAAATGACATTTGATAAGTAGACCAAACAAAGTAGTCTTAAGCCAAAATATATCTCAATTTGAATGTATATAATAATAAATATCATAAATCAATAGGACTACTAGTGAGTTAGTCCAAAATACGTGCGCCTTTTGTCATGGTAAGAAGGATAGTAAGATTTGTAAGATGATTATTTTTGAAAAGGAACATGTGTCCGCAAACGCCTTATCAAGAAAATACAGGGTGTTTCAATCTAAGAAATATTCCGATTTTTTATCTGTAGATTTCAAACGTCTACGCAATTTTAATCTGATTGTTGGTGTAGTGACATACTATGCGATTAATCGCAAAAATGCGATTTTCCGCCTTTTATGTCTATACGTTTTAATGGAATTACTTGGCGGAAAATCGCTTTTTTTGCGATTTTTCGCCTAGTATATGTCACTACACTTAAAGTTTCGTTCATTTTTGAGCAAAAAAGCGCCAGCACTTTGATGAGTTGCCATGAAATTAATTGATCTTCCATTTCCAGAGTTTCAATACAAGTGCATGTTTCCGACATTCCAAGATTTTCATTTTGTGTCTTGAAAACGGCACATCGAAAAAGAAAAACTTAAAATTCTTTTTTTGCTTGAAATTGAATCAAAAATCAAAAAATATTTCAACATTGTGAAAACCCTGTGGCGTATCAGTTTTTTCTTTAAAAAAATAAGTCACACTAGGTCCGGTCCTGGAAAGCTGAATTCAAACAAATTTTCTTTTTGAAAATTTGAACAAAATCGCTCGAGGCGTTCAGAATCTACAAATAGAAAATGGTAATTTCCCGAATCTTTTGACATTTTGTATTTTTTTTAAGAAGAACTAATGTGATTATCCTACCATAGTCTATTCACAACGACAAAATGCGCACCTTTTTCGGACTCATCCTGTATTATCGTAGAAAAGGCAGATTACCAAAATTTCTATCTTCATTTGTAAATATCATACCGTGAATGAAAATGAAACCTTGACATTGTATAAATCACTGTAGCGGAGTAGTTAAATCTTTAGCTATATCTCATTTGCTTATTGTAATGATGTAATAATTTCTCAACGATTGCAATAACTATAATATGAAAAGACGGTGTAAACAAGTATACTGCATTACCTAGATTACGTCGTTTTAGAATTTTCGATCGTTTTTTTAAGGCTAGTTGGAAAATATTCTTTGAAAGAGCTGCTCAGTTTGCATTGTAACTAGAGTACATAGTTTGTATCTTTTTTGATAAAAATACTTTCCAACTACTTGATCTGATTTTTTTTTTAAATCTGTGATAGTAGAATGAGGACCATGTTTGTAAAAATAATTATATATGTTATATTACTTTAAACTAAATATAAATGTATCAACGTATTATTTGATCGATTTTATTTCATGCAAAGAAGACAATACTACTATTTTGATATGTTAAAAAAATGTTGTTATTAATAATAGATCAACGACTGATAACAATAAATCTGGTTTTCTCCGATGTTGTCCAGGCCACAGTAGACCCATGGTGTGCCGAGGACAGTGTCCCATCTTTCCAAGGGATGGGTAAGATTGTCCTTACATGGTTCTGCTTATTGATGGGAGAGTGGAGCAGTCACAAAGAATGTGTTCCATTTTCTCGTTTTTTTTTTTGTAACAAGCCTTGCATAATAAGGTGGTCGCCCACTATACTAGGCCGTTAAAGTACCTCCACATGCAAAACAATATTTGATCACCACACCTCTCCGTGCCAATTAGCCGACAGATTGGACGTTCCGGAGAATTCGATTACTGAAATCACAGGTTCGTTATTTCCTGACGTATAAGTCTGATGCGTCGGCAATTTACCTATATTCGAAATTCTTATCGCAATCTCGGAATCAGCAACTTTCTGAATCAGATCAGGGTGCACTAAATGAGGTCGCTAAGGCGACATAAAAGTTTTTACCAAGCAGAAACTAACCCCTACTAAAAATACTCAAGTATTTGCTATAATACGGTATCTGTACAGGGCGGCGAAATAAGCGAGGTAAGCGGCTGTATCTCAGAAACCACTCATTGTAGAGACTTGCGGTGAAAAAAAACATGTGCAGCACTGTACACGTGGAAGAAGTGAAACTTCCCCCAAACAAAGTTTCAAAACAATCTGGGCATTTGAAGTGAGTGAAAATCGTGTTTTCCGTTCGGTATATAGCTCTCATTCTCACTACGTCATATCTATTTTGAACTAGCTGACCCATCAAATTTCATACTGCCTCATAATCAATAAATGTTATGTTGAATAAATTTGTTTCACATCTCTCTTTTTTCTAATTTTTTCGATGTTTAATTGTTATCCTGGGCACAGACAAATCAAACATATCAAAAATCATTCCAGCGGTTCTTCAGTTATGTTGAATATCTGACAATATTTTTGGGGCATTTTTTTTTAATGTATAAACCTACAACGTATCTCGTTTCTTCATAATTTCTTGATCGAATCCCAAATTGAACCTACATATTATCTACTTTGAACAAAATCCTTTGGAAAATAACAACATTTTGGAAACATCCCACTCAGCATACAACATGTTTAAGATGTTTGGTAACGGAAATTTAAAGAAACTTGGAAAACGTTTGTCTTGAACAAAATATCGATGCAGCCATTACAGCTCAAAATAACGCTGACAAAAATAACTTCTCTAAAATGGTAATATTTATTATGATTTGATCATGTTAAATTATAACGCACTAGTGACGTTACGTTATTGTTGGTTTTAATAACCTTTCATATTTGACATCTCAGATATGTTGATATATCGATTTCTTTCCTACGTATTCATTGAACGCGTCAGAAATGAATAGTTATTAACGTTACCAAGACCCGTATTCTCCGTTGATTTTTTAAACTACGAGTCAAGATGTTTATGTTTATTTCTAGACTAGTTGACCAATGACTTTTAACGGTTGTGTATCGTAAATTGTTTTATTTCATACTGTACCGTAAAGTAACATTAACTGGACCCAAAACCTGTCCGGTAAATGGTAAAGTTCCGTTTTCGAATTGCGCACTGGAACTATACTTTCGCAACGGTTTCGAGGATAAGCTGACCCGAACAAAACCGGACTATGCAAAGCACGTGAATCAATTGTCATCTGTTTCAGTGTTGCCAATTGGGGCGGAAGTAAGGAATTTTTCGCTGATAGCTCAAAATAAATCAATTTGTAGCAGAATTCTCGAAAGTTACGATTTGTTATCAGCGATATTTCACATCTCACCGTTTGAAAAATGTTGTTTTTGTTGTTTATTGCTTTTGACGAAGACAAGATAGAATACTTTAATAGCATTTGAAATAGGATTGTTCACTCCCATTTTCCAATTATGTGGCGGATTTTGTAGAGCACACGTTCTCATGGCAAAACGGGCCTGCTCATTTTGAAAATTATAGGCGCCATAAAATATTTATTGTTTTGCAATCGGCGCCGCTTGCTTTTTGTTTTTCTACCTATGATCGCTCGTCTAGACGTCATATCGGTTGTTTTGTTGCTTATATAGTGTCTATGTCTATATCTGGCTTTGACTATTATTGACTATTGTGACTATCGACTATTGACTGCTCTGTGCGTGCCTTATAACTCTGCACGCAAAAATCTCGAATACGGATAGATATATTTAATTTCTGTAAAAAGTAGTTGATGTATGACGTCAATTAGATATTTTTCACAGTTTGAAAAATTCGACGCCTACCAACAGCTAAGCGTCGAGCATGTCGAAAATATTATTCGATTATTATTGCAGGAACGCTAAAATCACGCGCCTGCGAAACTACATTACATGTTATCTGTATTTTTTTTATAATTTACTCAAATTGATTCATCTTGCTCGTTTCTGAGTTATACGTACCGGTTTATAGTAAACATTTTTTGCCACTTTATAACTACACACACCTCCAAAAGTCTTGGACCCAGGCCTCCATGATTTTTCCCCATTTCTAGAGATATTAAAAATCTGGTCACATAAATAAGTACTCTATTCTTTTTGATTTTTCCCAGTTCAGGTGCTAAGACTTTTTCTTTGTTGAAAAAACATTGTGTTTCTGACCTCTGAAAAAAAAGCCACGACTATTGCCGGTTTTTTAAAGTGGTTTTAGAAAAAAAATGATAAAAACGTAAATTACACCACGATTGACAATTTTATAGCCTAGATATGCGGTTTTGAAGTTGCTAAAAGGGATACATTTCAAATGGGGAGAAATCATATGGGTCCAAGTCTTTTGGAAGTGTGTGTAATATATTCATGGGATTCTTTTAATCCTCATCGCATTTATTATCAATCAAGAAATGTTCACTTTAAACCGGTATAACTCAGAAATCAGTAAGTTGAATGAGCTGGCGAGTAATTGAAAAAAAGATTATTAATCACATCTACTTTCGCATGCGCGTAATTTCAAAGTTTCTGCAATCGCTTAACTCTTGGTGGGCGTCGACTTTTTTAAACTGTGAAAATTATCTACTTGATCCCATACATTGAGCACTTTTCCCAGAAATCAAATATTTATATTCGTTTTCGAGATATTGGCGGGCGGAGTTTTAACTGAAAAACCCTGTATACCATTCATAGTGATCGAATATATTGAATAGGCACTTCCTTTCACAATCACAAACATAAACACAAGAGTACCATTAGTAGTACGTTCCAAGTAAAAAATGTATGATATTCCTTGTACTCCAAACTCATTTCACAATGGCAGCATTTTTTTTTTTTTTTTTTTGAGGTCCACAATCAATCGGAAACAAAATCAAAATTTCACGTTTTGACACACCCACCCACTTACAGTTCCAACAAAAAGTATTTATTAAACCACATAACATAAAATTTTATAAAACTTGGATCCTGTATCAGTTATGAAAGAAGTATAGCACATTTAGTTCCCGATTCTTACAGGTTGACACAAAATAGAAGTCATGAACTGGTAGCACTAGGTATAGACCATATGAGCAATTTTTGCATTGGTCGATACGTATGCAGTACTCACTTTTTATCGGAGGACATAAACATTTCACCTGCAGTAAAATCGTTCCTTAGTCCTGGAGCTATCCCAAGGGTCAGCTTGGGGCCAAATGTTGAATTTAGAACATCTCTTATAACAGAACAAAAATTGTCAGCTACCATGTAAGTTCGCCCATTATTCAACGAGTTATTAACCTACTAATCCAAAGTCCTTACCTTGAAGTCCAGGACAAATCAACAATGTTTAATTAATATATTATTATTATTTACGTTTCAGATCTCTGAAAATTTCGGATCCTTCAACTCTTGTCAATTATGGTGTAGAGCGGTGAGTAGATTTGTTAATTCGTCAATAAATATTATGATAATTTATACACACATATCCAAAAGTATTGGACTCCTTCATTTTTTCCCATTTGATTCATTTGAAATTTATCATTTTGAGCAACTTCAAAACCGCATACCTAGGCTAAGAAGCTGTCAATCGTAGCGTTATTTTCGGGATCGGTATAATTTTTGCCCCTCTTTCAAATGGAGATATATTTTTTTTTCTAAATTCATGCACTTTGAAAAGCCTTCAAGAGTGACTTTTTTTTTTCATTCAGAGGTCAAGAAGGCACAATGTCTTTTCAACAAAGAAAAAGTCTGAGCACCTAAACTGGGAAAGAGAATAGAGTACTTATTTATGTCTAGAAATGGGGAAAAAACATGAGGGGTCCAAGTATGTATGTACCACTTGACAATCAGTCATTTGTGATTTTTTTTTTATCAAGATATAGAAGTTTTTTTTCTTAGAATGCAAATTGGAGAAACTGAACAAGAAATAATTGAATGGGATACTCTGAATGACCCTGTGCAAGGATTGGTTATACCGCAAACGGAGCCCGCATCAAATCAGGTCGATTGCGACTCAAATAGGTGATTTAAAATGACAAAATGAAAATACTAACTTCTTATTAAAATATTAACTCACGGGATCAGGGAGGACTGCAAGGCACATTTTGGGATGACAGTAATCTATACTGTTTTTTTCTTATTTTGCAATTGTGTTGTATTCGGCTGATGAAAGATACACACACACATTGGGAAAGTGAAAAGGAAAACATCAGTTTGAAAAGAAAACTATCAGAATTCGAATCATTTAGTTCTTCAACAGATAGTGCAGGTCTGAAAGGATCACCAAAACATAGAAGAAAGCAATGTACAATAAAGGATGACCCAATAAAAATCAGTCACATACTTACAAAAATATATCAACTTAGCTAATCTAGCTTATCTAAAGTTCCAAAATCAAATTGTGGAGGTCTCTTTTGATAATATTTCTTAGCTGGTCATTTACATTATCAGGGTTAGATTTTCCATGTTAGTATCACAATAATAAATGTGTCATGACGATTTTTTTCAAATATAATAATTGTTTGGTGATCTTTTTCCACGTTCAAAAAGAGGGTTGAAGAAAAACTTTTTCAAAATTTCATAGCTAGAGTCCATCTTTTGTTCAATTATAGTGTGGATTCCGTTCAGGACTTATATACATTTGAGACCCTCTTTCGAATGGCGCTGGCTATTTTTATGAAAATTACGCTTAAAAAAGTTTTTTTCCAACCCTAGCTCTTTTTAAACCCGAAAAAAGGCACCAAACATTATTTTTGAAAAATAGTGAGAACCATTGATTCAAATATCTAGTTATTCAGAACAATGGTCAGAACCCGTAAACTGACGAATGGATTGAAGTTTTTAAATTCACCATTACTTTCTTGATAGCTGAACTGGATCAAAGTTTTCTCAAATTTTACTGTGTTACAATTATACACAATACTGTATATGTAATCATTTACTATAGCACCTCTATGTAATATTTTAATAAATTGAAACATTATAAATTTAGCCTAATGGTGTAACTCACCAGAAGTTGAACGTTAGCTGTATGATTTAGGTATCTAACCTAATAAAATATTCCAAGAGATGCTCTAAAAAACTTGGCTAATGCTAAAATTGAATGTATTTTTTTATATTTTGATAGAGAATTTTTCAATGACATTTGAGGAATGCTATACTTATTTTATCAGAATGCGTTTTGTCCACAATTGGGAAAAAATGCGTTGGATGTGGTTTTGCCACGATGACGCAATACATATACGTACTAATTCACAAAACGCAGCAAATCAACTCTGTATAATAATATAACGCCTAAAAAGCAATTTTCTCCAATATGATGCAGCAAAACGCATTTAGTCCAGGACTTTTTAGTCTTTTAGTGGAAAGTTGAGTTACTGTATCATTGATTTAAAACTATTGATTTGAATGAGACTATTTTCCAAGTCCATGCATCTATACAGGGTGATTTTTAAGTTGGTACTTTTCTTTCAACTCCGTATAGAATACAAGAAAATAAGACAATTTTTCAAATAAAATTATCTCCGACAATGCTGCGTTTCCAAAATACAAGCATTGATTTAAATAGCTGATACAAGGTGTCACAGTTTTATGAAAAAAATGCCTTTTTTACCATAACTTTCTAACATTTTCACAAAATTTAATGGTACACATCTTTTGACCATTAAATTAATTTTTTGACATTTGAAAAAAAAATTTAACAGTGGCGTTCCAACAGGATTTGTGTTGAATTTTTTTAAAGGAAAAATAAGTACCCCACTGCTTTTTCTTTATATCAATATTATTGTTGAAATATTCATTTTCTTTTGAGTTAGTTTGGTCTTATGACATTTTTTCGTACGACGAACGGTTTTGTGTTAAGGAAATAAAAAAACTGATAGGAGCCTAATTTGTATATAAAGCATTTTCGGACATAATATCATTTGAAAAATGTTCTTATTTTCTTGCATTCTTTAAAGTGAATTACCAACTTAAAAATCTATTTCGATTCTACACACACATTTTGCTAAACTACTTTGTTTTTAGCCGTAAACGGTTTTTGGTCATTATTGAGAACTCAGTCACTTCTCATTATTTATCCTAATTTCAATATGAAGAGATCAAAGAAAAAAATTGAAATATGATAATTGCATCTTGTGCATCATTGCTTAACTATTTTCTGTTATTTTCAGTAAATCACCTCGAAAGTTATTTACTGAACAAAAGGAGCAGATAACACAGAAGAAAAGACTACAAATCAAAACTGTACAACACCGAAAGAAAAGTTACACGGTTACAAAAAAAGGTCACCAGTTTGAAGCAGGTAACCATGATTTTAAAAAATCGAAGACTTTTGTCAGAAGACGCCACTAGTGTGTTATAAAAGTCATTTACCGGGATTCCTTTGTGACCTTTGGACGTTGCCTTCATAATCTCCGGAATAAAGACAAAAAACAAATGAGACTGCCGTTTCTCGAGGAATTAAGGAGTTTCGCCATGACTTTGCAGTTCTATTCCCATAAGGCATATGAATATGTGAGGAAGATTTTCAAATTGTCATTGCCTTCAGCATCTGTGATAAGAACTTGGCTAAACAAGGTTGATTGCCAACCAGGATTTACTGGATGTGCCTTCCAATCGCTTCAGCATATAGTCAGGGAAAATAGTGATAGGAATGAGCAGACCCTTTGTTCATTAGTTTTTGATGAAATGGCGATACGTAAGCAAATTGACTTTGTTGCACAGAAAACTTGGGGCGACGTTGATATGGGAACTGACATTTTTGATGACACATTGAATTGTGCAAGTGAAGTTTTAGTTCTCATGGTAGTTTCCTTAGAGCATAGAATCCACTAGAACTAGCGTACACCCTAGCTTCCGGGCAAATTGTTTGTCACTATAATAACCACCATGTTATTATTTACATCTCGTCCGTTGAATTCGTTCAACGTTCGTTCAACGTTGCCTTGTTGCATATAAAAAGCACTCAGAATCTTTACTTTTTATCAAAAGCGATTAACCAGTGTATTAACGAGGATGTGTTTTGATTTTGTATTTATTTCAATATCGTTGGTGTTATAGGACACTTATAATTTACTGATTATTGATAAGTTTTGTTCACATAAATCAGCTGTTCGGCCTTCAAAAATATTGAATTTTGAACAAGCCGACAACAGTGTTCCAAGGGAGCTACAGGCTATGATTGGTTAAAATGTTAAATCAGCTATGATTGGATGATCTCAAATAGGCATTTGTGTCGTTTTGCCAGATGTATTTTGTTGCATCGTGTCTACATAAGTAACTAAGGTTCATGGAAAAATATGGGTCTCATTGAACATGTTTTATTATCACTAGTGATCTAAAAATGTATATTTTATATAATTGATAACTACCGGAGATGCAATCATAGAGTATAGAGTATTTTTAATTAGAATAAAAATACCTTGAATACAAGGTAGCTACTTATTAAATTTGCAGTTTGGCAAACTCGCAATAATTCTCGCAAGAATTCCTCTCTCCCCTCAATGTATAAACATAAACAACACACACAAAGAGACGTCGGACTATATCTAGTTGTTGGAAAATCATTGGTAGTTTCCTCAAAGAAAAAATGGAAATTGCCAATCGCTTATTTTCTAATCAAAAGCCTGACAGCTCCAGAGAAAGCGAATATCGTGAAACAGACATTAATGAAATTGAATGAAGTCGGTGTCACTGTAGTTTCCCTAACATGCGACGGACCAAGTGGTAACTTTGCAATGGCTAAGGAACTTGGCACTGATTTCTCAAACCTCAATGAAATCAAGTCCCATTTTCTACACCCGGTGAACAATTCGAAGGTATACATAATATTTGACCCATGTCATATGCTGAAGTTGTTGAGGAATAACTGGGCAAAATGTATGACCTTCATGGATGT
Organism: Orchestes rusci; assembly: GCA_958502075.1. Lineage (NCBI taxonomy): Eukaryota > Metazoa > Arthropoda > Insecta > Coleoptera > Curculionidae > Orchestes > Orchestes rusci. Next base: position 58,594,920 of record OY293303.1, on the reverse strand, counting down.
GAATGATCAGTACGTGGATTATAGTTATGTTTAAAAATTGTACGAGTTGCAGGAGGCCGAAACATTTCGATTTGGGACAAAGTTGAGAAAATTACATATGGAATGGGAAAAACAGAAAATGAAGGTAATATTATAGCTGCTCCAAATTGACTATACTGATTGTTGCTCATTTTAATCCTATGTATTTTTCGATGTTATTGAATTTTCTCACATTTCAGGTGAATTTGGCTGCACAGATGATCAGCAGAACTGTTGCTGATGCGATTAATACACTGAGATGTGAATTTCAGCATCCAGATTTTGAAAAAGCGGGTCCTACTGCACACTTCGGAATATTACTGGAGACCTCTTCTGGAGGAGGCAAGGCCGTACACAATAAGCCTCAAGAACAGAAATGGGCAGAACATGTGTACGACAAGGAACAAAACACCGTTTTTAGGCTTTCTCATAAAAATTCAATCTTTCTTGGGAATGTATGCTCATTATGTTGAAAATGATTTTGCTCCATTAGTACCTCATGACCTATAAGACCAGTCAGGACCACTTGAAACTTTTTTTCCTAGGTACTCGACTTTCATTGGTTTTATAGGTGAATTCATAAAAATAATGAACTCAAAGTGATATAAAAATGTCAGTAGCTATTTTTGTTGTTAGATCAAAATATTATCTTTCTGTTTTTTTTCAAGAGCAAGAAACAGATGGAATATCAATCCAACAGCTTTCCAATTCTACAATAGTTATAGAATAATGGCACTCAATCTGGACATCAAAGGCAACACAGGGAATTGTGCCCTCTTAGATGACACGAGCATTATTTGTGCCTTAGGTGGCGATAACAACAAAATGTCACCAATAACCAGCGAGGAGGATTGGAATATTGTCAAAAAATATAACATTGATGTGCCGGAATCGATTGAGTTACTTCTTGTTCAAAATGTTTATCCTTGTTCGAGGAAAATGGGTCATCAACAGACGATACACATTTCAAATTACTGAACCAAAAAAATAGAGGTGGTCTGTTACGTCCTTCTGCAGACTTGATTTCTATTTGCATTTTCGTCGAGAGGAAATACAGATATCTCATCAGCTTGAACGAGGGTAAAATGCCTAATGAAAAGCATTTTTTTGAGGTTTTCGTTTATAGCAAGACAAGTGTTGGAACAGAAAACATATTTTATGTTTGACGATGAGAATCATGTATTTGAACAGCCATTTTTAGAAAACCCCTATTCAAGGGATTACATATATGCTAAAATAAGATTTCACAGTTTGGCAAAGAAACAAACAGAGCCAGTGAAAGGGGAGTTGATTAGAAAGAAATTGACAAAACTCATTTTGTTCTCAGGCCAATGAATAAACGCTCCTATGTAATATTGTTATTTCACATACTGTTTTAGTATTTAGATTTCGTAGTGTAAGATATCCCTGTTTTCAATAAAAAAAAAAAATCAAAATACTAATAGTGACAATGATTTCATAAAAAATATAAGTACCCAATATTTTCTTATTGATTAGCTAAAGATAGGGCTTCGCAAGACCAAGACCAAGACTGGGTAGTCTTGGTCTTGGTCTCGAAAAATAAATTTGGTCTTGGTCTTGGTATTGATCTCGATTGATTAAGACCAAGACAAGACTGGTTCATTCTTGGTCTTGGTCTTGAAAGAAATATTTACCGAATTTTCAAAACACACATAACAATATACAGTGCGGCTCAAAACTTTTGAACCGTTTGATATATGCGAGCGAAATTTGGATACACCATAGGTGAGGACGTTCTGCATTTTTGACATAGTTGTGACAGCTGAAAATGTCTAAATTACAGCTGGGCGTGATTTTAGTTAGAAGGAGGAGGGACCTTTTAGAGCCGCACTGTATAGTATAACAATCCTAGAATAGATGTTTTCCATAAAACGTCACTCAGTACATTTTTTTTAATCGCAATTCTGAACCGAAGAAAAAAATGAATTTCTATTGTACAGTCCGTATAGTTTGGCCTAATAGGCAATAAAATATGCAAAACCATTGTCAATGAAGAAAATAAACGTCTTAAAAATGCGGAAGACATTTTATCAATACCTGGGATGGCGGTACGATTTCAACAAGTCTTTCGCATTTTTAGAGCGTTTTTTTCCATTGTGAATGGTTTGCATATTTTATTGTCAATTCGACAAATTATGCGGGATCTACTTTATATCAACCATAAGAACAAACCTATCTGGGTATCCATGCCAAACAAAGGTTTTTAAGAAGCGTCAGATAGCCCATTTTGCATTTTATTCGCCTATTTTTACAGTGAGTACATTTTGATTTGTTTGTGTGAGATGCGGGGTTTGTGTAACTTGACGGCGGTGCCATGTCTTCTGATCAACCGATTTTAGCACAGTCTATTAATTTAGAGAATTAAGGTTCAATCAGTCCTAAAAATGTTCTTTATACATGTATATCCATCATAGCGTTGGTTCAATATTCAGTAGCCCATTACACATTATTTATTTCACTTGTAGGTTAGTACATTCCTTGATGAATTTAGGGATATTCGTTTCAATGATTTGGCATCACTGGTCTATACCTATTGTGAATTGGAAAATTACAATGAATCACTATAGAAACATTTTCGCAGATTTTATTGAAAATTGTGTCGATTTTTCTCTTCAAGACCAAGACGAGACTCTTGTGGTAGAGTCTTGGGCTTGGTCTTGGTCTTGAACGTCAAGTCTTGGTCTTGGTCTTGCGAAGATATTTGAGTCTTGGTCTCGGTCTTGTCACCAAGACCAAGACAAGACCAACTTGTGGTCTCGCGAAGCCCTAGCTAAAGATAACGAGAAAGCTGTTTTGTGCGTTCTCACATGACATTTTGAATTTTATCTAATGACGATTTGGAATTGAATTTAATTCACTTTATATTTTGCATTTAATATCAACTTCGCAACAAAATCTTTTACAGTCTTGAAAGAGCAACTCACTCATTTTGAAAATTGTCTTTTTTCTATATTTGTAGAGGTAGAGATATTGTAAGACACGCTGATCATACTGCCAAGCCATAAAGTGATTAAAATGTATCGATACTCATAAAATATTTGTTCGGAAAACTTATCTCCAAGTTTTTGAAGTTATATATTTTCCCTATGATTTTGGATATAACCTTATGTTGAATTTGTTGTTCCCATCTGTGGAACATGGTATAATGGATACTTAGACACATTTGTAATGAAAAATTTTTAATTACATTTAGAATAATAATTGTTATTCATATCATCACAATAATTTCCATATAATATAATTATTATTAAATATTGTGTTGCTTGATATCTCATAATAACAATTATTATTAGATATTTTATTATTCAATATTAGGTAATTTGTGACCAGTTTTTACCCCAACTTAATAATAACCACCAGATTATTATAAAATTCAAGGTAGAACGTATTCTGCTTTTGTTTCGTTTAAAAAAGTTTTTTGATTCTTCCTGAATGTGCTAAAATTATTCAGTAGTTGAATACCTACATGAATAACATTCAGGTATTGTGCTGACAACATGACAACAACATTTTTTGATTTGATTTGATTATAACAAACAGAGCGTTAATCTTCAGTCGACTCAGTTCCCATACCGGATAGGTGTTGAAAGAGGACAAATGGACTAAAAATTCAAAGATACGACAAAAAGTCTTGATAAAAGAGAAAGAAAAAATAACAAAATGTAAAATCACTTAGAAGAAACTGCTGATATTATTGTTTTTTAAATTTTGGATGGATAACGATAAGAAGGATAAGTATAATACAGGGCTGGTGAAAAAATACAAAAATGTTATTGTGTGTGCAAGAAAAGTATCTTAAGGTATCAAAATCCAGAATGTCATTTTTGGTAAAGTTTTTACTTATTTTGAAAATTCATTTTTTCATGAGAAACTTTGATCAAGAATTCCAGATATAGTCAAAAATATAAGAGAGTATCCCTTACCCAGCTAGCACATAACATTGCCAGGTCTTTATGCGATGTTTTCTTTATGTGAACAAGTTGATATTCTAATGTGATGAAGCTTTAACGTTTTATAGATGTCCCGCAAAGATGATTATTATCTCAGTAATATAACTTTGCAACCTGCCTTTTAAGCGTATCAGAAACATCCAGGGAATATTGCTCACAGACTTTCTATCTTGTGTCTCCAAGACATGTCTTATGAATGTATATGATCAATTTACCAGAATCATCGAAATGTTTCCTCACATGTAATGCCTAACAAAATCCAATGCAGACTTTCTTCCCATGAAGTCACAGTAATCGCTTAATTCGATGTTGCGCGAACATCACAACGTGATGTCAAATTGTTACGTTCTTCCAATTAACTATTAGAGTCTATTAGGAACATAGTGAAGATATTCACTAGAGAATTCACCCCGATACCTGCTAGAGTCGCTATATGTCGACGATGCATCTTGGTTGAAGGTGGAAAAGACTCCTAAATAACCTCGAACATGTGTGTGATTCTTCCTACCCCCATATAACACCTCCAGTTGGATTGTAACCGCCGAAGGTTGCTCACCATAACCTTAAAACTTACATCCCAGAAGTGAGAATAGTTTGCATTGGGCTGGCTTTGCTCATAGGCATTGTTAGCTCAGTTGGTAGAGCGTCCTGGTATGACGAAAGTCGTGGGTTCAAATCCCGCCTGGTGCCAACTTTTCTCATTTCCCTTTCTGTCCCTACGCCACGAAAACCCCCTTCTTTACATTATTTGGACAAAGAAACTTCCATTACAAACTAATATGGTTTTTCTTGGGTATAATCTCAACCGATTTTCCTTGTGAAAATGAAAGAGTCACCATCTCTTGGTGATCGCGCGACAATTAAACATAAAAATCATGCTTGGTCAAAAATTTTGCAATATTTCTGCTTCTAATCAACGCAGAACCTTTTTTTTTCTTCAAACTGGGGAAGCTTGACGAAAAAATTTGTATCTGACTTGTTTTCATGAATGTAAAAAGACTGAGAGCCCCTCTAAAAACGACATTTTGAAAAATTAAAATTTTTGTCGCATTTGTTTCATTAGTTTTATTAATAGATTCCTATTGATCAAATTCAATAAATATTGAAATGTTTCAAAATATTCTTTTCTGGGGTCCTCGCAGTCCATCAGATACTAGGTATCATTTTTCGTCGAGGAGCCCCAGCCCCAGCACACTTCGCCATGAAAACCAAGTTTTTCTCCACGACATGTTTGAATTTCAACTCCAGAAGCCGTAAAACCTTTTTTTTTCGACATTCTGCGTTTATGTTCCGGCCTTCTTAAAATAATATGTATTCTCGTGAAAATATTTTTGAAATTTTTGGAGAAATTCAAATTTTTTAGAAAGATTTATTTTTTCATTTTTTAAGTAACAAATAAGAAGCTTTAAACAAAAAATCGATAATCAACGAAAATAGAATGTTGGATTAAGGTCTGGACTTGCAAAATAAACGATTATGAACAATGTTTGTTTATAATTGTTCAAATGACCGCATTTTCCACCGAGCGTGTTTCTTGCAAAACGGAGAATTTTGCAAATACCTTTTGACCTACTGCGCCCATCTTGTGCACATTGATGAAACCCAGCATAGCTCACACCTTTGAGGCATGTGCAAAACATTTTGATGACGAAGCAAATGTTTATAACAAATCAAAAAATCGTCAAAAAACTACGTTTTTTCACCTTTAATTTGGGATATTTTTTGAACGAATCATTCGAGTCGTTGAACATACCGGTGCAAATTTGAAAGGTGTTTTTATTGCGCATATTTTGTAAATTGAGAACTCATAGTTTTCACGCCATATCCGAGTTCTCCCAAGCGTGTCAAAAGTCAAGCTATGAAAATCATATGTCACAGTTGAAAGGATCTTATACTACTGACGTCCCTAACACATATTCCAAAAAATATAAAAAGTCGACAAAATTCTAGATAGGTACTTTTCATGTTGGCTCGCATTGGTGTACGTACAAGAAGTTTGTTTGTTGTTGTTATTTAACAACTTTTTAATTTGTTGACATTTCATCAAAGTTTTTGTACATGCCCCAAAGGTGCCTTAAGGTGGGCTTTAGCAATGTGCCCAATCTGGGTGCAGTATACAGGGCACAGGGAGCCTCCGATTAAGTCGGCACTATTGTTAACTTCTTTATTATTGAAGATACGAGGTCGTTCAAATGAGAGTACTAGTAGTATTTTTTCCGCTGATCAACGTGGTGTTAACAGAAAAACAATTCTTGATTTATTTGGAAAAATATGTTTTTTTTAAATGGGGCACCCTGTATATTCATATTATTGTCGATTGCCCACTCTTTCCTGAACATAAAAGGTTATTATGAATTTTGTATCAGAACCAAAAAAAAACGGAGTGATTCCTTTTTTAATTTTTTGGAAACTTTGCCATGAAATTTATAATTTTGACAAAATAATACGTATCGGTTGCCATATTTGCTATTTAACTTTATATCGTGCTTTCCGTATTTTGTTTGTTATGCTCATCTTGAAACAATCAAATCATTGAAACTTTCTTACTTTTATGTTTATAAATTAGTTGAGAAAAAAACGCATAACTCCGTTATTTTTGGTTTCAGGAAAAAAATCATGATAGCCTTTTATGTTCAGAAAAGAGTGGCGAATCAATTATGATAAAAATATAACGTTAATCCGCAGAAAAAATACTTCTTACTAGTTCTCTCATTTGAACGACCTCGTATCTTTAAGAATTAAGGAGTTAGCAATAGTGCCGACTTAATCGGAGCAGTTGCGGATCTAGGCTGGAGTCAAAGGAGGGGGCTACAGTCTTCATAGGCGAAAAATTGAGAATTCTATTTGGCACAGAGTTGAGTTGGAGAAATGGGTCCGTTCCGCATAAATTATTAGTCCAGTCATCCAAGGTTTAGAACCGGCGCCAGCGTATCGAGGGAAAAATTGGAGACCATGGTGCAAGAAGGAGAGAAGTGCATAATTCTGAAGAAGTGAGATAACTGCTTGTATGGGTTCAAAAAGTTGCTCCTTTTGCCTGGGGCAAGTATGGGTTACGTCCGGGTGATAAACTGAATCATTCTATCACCCGGACGTATTCCGTACTTGCACAAGGCAAATAGAGCAACTTTTTGAACCTATATAAGCAGATATCTCACTTTTGCAGAATTATGCACTTATTAAATTTTTAACTTTTTTCAGTTTTTTAAAATAAGTATAACCCGATAACTAAGCGTTTTTTGACTATAACTATGAAATCTTGATTTTTACATCTCGGGCGCCATCCTCTGTATTTACTTGGTAGAGGGCTCACATACAATGCCTATCGAGTAGCTTTGAAACACTGAAGAAAGTCCGAGCGTTCGTGTTTTCAAAATTTCGCTATGAAATGGACTTCTGAACTTTTAAATAAAAACACGGGTGTTGATAGAGAATAAATTAATCAGTCTATTGTCCCAAAGTAGTTTTTTACAGATGACTGGTTTCCAACTAGCAAATACAAAAAAAATGAAACTCAGTCAACCTCTCCCGGCGAAGATTCAGTGATATCAGCACATGAAAACGCAATTTAACAGAATTGAATTATCAGTAAATAAACGTGAAGGAGCGGCGTGTGAACGAAGTTTTATACGTTGGATTTAACAGCAGAATGTTCAACAGAGAAACAAACAGCCGTGATGAAAAAGGATCTTTTCCCGACGGCGTACAGAGAAATGGAATAGGAACGCCGACGCGATGGGGTCAGTTTGCGCAAAGATTTATATTATAAATCTTTGGTTTGCGTATTGACAAGGTAGATAGAGAGGAACGCGGGAAAATTTGAAAGAAAATTTGCTCAAACCTCGGCTGTTTCATTTCTGGTTGCGAGAAAAATTAATAAAAAAACGTTACTGGTGCGAATAGTGACTCCAAAAGCCTCTCTTTGTAATACTTTCCCCGGTACCATCCCAAGAATGTTTCACAAAAAAACTATTTTGTTAGAAAACGCGGTTTGAGATTCGTTCCCCTGAAAATTGGAATAAAACAGAACCCCAGAAACTCAAAAAAATCTGGAAGGATTCCGTGAATCAAGTATTGATCCTTTAAGGCGGCTTTCACACCAAAGTATCACGCGACGAGCGGCCGGTTGCCAATATGCTACTTGCATTTTTTATAACCTTTGAAACCATGGCAACCTGGTTGTCATGGTTGTAAAGGTTTCAATGTAAGTAGCATGTTTACTTGTCGCCTGCTACTTTGCTGTGAAAGCCGCGAAAACAGAAAAGCATTTTCTCGGAAACAGACCTGATTTTTCCAGGTAATCATGCTGAAGAAAACAAGATCTGTCCCACTCACCAGCAACTTATGACTCGGAAAGTCATGTTTTCCCACCCGGCTCACTTCATAACAACGCTGTTTTATTTGAGAGAATTTCAGCAAAAATAAGAGATGAGAACGGGTAAAAAAGTATTGGGTAAGTTTGGGTTTGATAAAAAATAGATGTCGCCTTGGCCTCATTCTGTTTGTAAAATTTGGGTATGACGACAGACAGACAAGGCCGGCGCCTTAGATTGGATGATGACTTATAAGGTACCTATATTATTAAAAACGCACCAAAAAGTTTAGATATCCTCACCAAAATATATTTCCTAAACGAATATGAAGACATTTCTTTGAAAAATTTGCTATTTTTAGTTGCCCTTCGCTGATATAGACCCCCCTTTACCGCGTATGCTGCCAGACTTATTTCTTAGAGGTACGGGAGCCTTCGATAGCTAACCGAAGGCTTCGATTATGCTCTGCTGCTACCTTATTAATGTGTCAATTTTTAAAACTTGTCTTTATTGATGATCAGGGCATGGAGGGGCTAAAGCTCCTGTAGCCCCCCACGTAGACCCGCCACGGCTCGGAGGCACCCTATACAGTGCGTCCAAGATAAGGATGCACAGCATGTGGATCTCGGAAACTATAAGAGATACAGTGTCGGTCAAATTAGACAAAAATTGCGCATTTTGATACCCAACAAGATCCCGTTCTACTAATTTGAAAATTCCAAGCCGTTTCGGAAATATCCAATAAAAACCGAAATATTGCGATTTCGTTTTTATTTATTTTTTACAGCTATTTTGAAAGAAATGAGAAAACCGAAAACACTTTTTCACTGGCACTTTTTAAGCTCTACAAATTGACGTTAACAAATTTTCATTGCAACGTTTCCACCATCAACTTTGTTTTTTCTTATGTGACGGGAAAAAAGTACACCCAGTATTAGATTGCGCTTTTCATTGCGAATTCAACGATGTACGACAAAATATGGTTACTTATGTTTTTATCCAGAACATTGGCTTTTTAATACATTTGTAGTATTTCATTGTAGTAGGCCATGATAAAATGACAACCGGTCCATTTCAGTGAAACATTAGTGTTATTCGTATTTGTTATCAGTCGATCATAAGTTTATTCCTTTAGTTATTGTTCGACAATGGAGGGAGGTAATTTTACAAACAAAGAAAAATGTGAGATGCAGTCTTGCTACATCTTATGACAAAGAAATTGTGTGGAAGCCGAGTGCATGTATTTTAACAAATACCCAGAGCGGAGACAACCTAACAAGAGTATTTTTCGGCGTTTGTTATTTGATCTGGAAGAATATGGATCATTTAAGAAGCCTGCATTATCCCGACAAAAACATTCCAATGAAGAAAACTCAATACATTGTTATACAATCTGTTATAGAAAATCCACAAACTTCTACCAGAGAAATTGAAGACGACTGGGGTACCTAAATCCACAGCTCAATTTATTTTAAGGAAAAATGAATGTAAGCCTTACAAATTCAGAATATGTCAAGGGTTAAAACCGGGTGACGATGAACGACGTAGACATTTTTGTGAGTGGTATACCAGGATGTGTGATGAGAGTGTTAATTTTCCATATAAAGTGATTTGGTCTGATGAAAGTATGGTGACCAATAACGGTATTTTCAACAGGCGCAATACCCACTATTGGTCGCAACAAAATCCACGTGTTAATAGACTATTCAGACATCAAGTTCTCTTTGGATTTAATATTTGGTATGGGATTTTTGGTATAAGCCCTATTTTCTATAATAATTCCTTAACTACCGAGCGGTACCTTGACATCTTGAGGCACGATTTAGAAGATGCCTTAGATGATTTACCGCTAGGCGCTGTGCAAGGCTGCTGGTTCCAACAAGATGGCGCTCCAGCCCATAACTCGAGAGAAGTTCGCCAATATTTAGCTGAACAGAGTAGTAATACAAGGGGGATTCTGGCTCACTTTCTGTACCTAACCTCACTTTCATTCGAGCGGTACGTACCGGCGTTTTGCGTCGATGTGAGGACGGTATTGTTGGTTGCGTGCGGTGTTGTCGCCTATGGTGTTTTGTGGGGAGACGAGGGAGTTTGGGATTTTAGATTTTATGGTTGACGTTTGAAGTGTCATTGACGTTTGTGGCGGGTGGGTTGTAGCGTTGATACTGACAATTGACAGGATCGATGTGAGGGCGGTGTTGCCGGCTGTGTGTGCGGTGTTGCCGCGTGTGCTGTTTTGTGGGGAGATAAGGGATTTTGGGTTTTACGGTTGATGTTTGAAGTGACTTTGACATCATTGGTGGTGGTTTTATAGCTTTGATACTGACAATTGACAGGATTGATGTGAGGGCGGTGTTGTCGGTTGCGTGCGGTGTTGCCGCGTGTGCTGTTTTGTGGGGAGATAAGGGATTTTGGGATTTTAGGTTTTATGGTTGACGTTTGAAGTGTCATTGACGTTTGTGACGGGTGGGTTGATACTGACAATTGAAGAGATTGATGTGAGGGCGGTGTTGTCGGTTGCGTCGTGCGGTTTCGCCGCGTGTGCTGTTTTGTGGGAAGATAAGGGATGGATTTATAGCGTTGATACTGACAATTGACAGGATCGATGTGAGGGTGGTGTTGCCGGCTGTGTGTAAGGTGTTGCCGTGTATGTTGTTTTGTGGGGAGATAAGGGATTTTGGAATTGCAGGTTTCATGGTGGGGCGTTTGAAGTGACAACGACATTGATGTGCGCGTGGTGTTGCCGGCTGTGTGTGTGTGTGTGCGGTGTTGTCAAGTATGGTGTTTTGTGGAAGATCAGGGATTTTGGAAAGGTCGGGTTTTTGGTGGGCATTTCGTCGTTGCTGCCAAGATTACTCCTATGTGCTATAAACTAGATTTCATAGGAGACGGGAAAAACAAAACAAAATACAATATACATATGCACCAACACATAGGAGGGTAACAAAGACCCGAATTAGACGTTTATGAAAACTGGGAACTGATACGAGGTTTCATGAGCATACGCGGCCTGGAAAAACGAATCATTAGGTACCAATATCAAATTTTCAGCTAAATTGACACATGGGAGGTTTCACGGCGGCAACGACGATTTGATGTAACGTTGACGTTAAGATGTTTTGTAGGCTTGATCTTGATAATTGACAGGATCGATGTGTGGACGGTGTTGCTGACTGCGTGCGGTGATGTCACGTACCTATGGTGTTTTGTTGGGAGATGAGGGGTTCTAGGAATTGAGGTTTTTTGATGTGACGTTGGCGTTTGTGATGTTTTATTGTTCCAATGCAGATTTCGTGATTGTATTTAAATGTTATAGGGTATGATGGATGGTGGAAGTTTGTGTGTTGTCTCATTTGAAAGATCATATAAGTAGTAGTACTCCGATTTGTAAGGTATTTAATAAGAGAGAGATGTGTAGATTTTTTCATTAGTTATAGTATTTTTATGAGGGGTCTAATTATTCAACCAGAGACTATGAGTCATTAGAAATTCTCCTTTATCACCTGTTGATAGTTTCAGAAAAGAAAATATGATGTTAATTATTATGTTTATATTATAATACTATATTCAACGCAAAAATAGAACAAATTGAAAGGTTCTATAGAGATTCAACGCAAGAACAACAAAAAGCGGTATTTGGGATGCTTGATTACCTGAGTGTGGCGTTTGGGAGAGGATTTTAAAGTGGTCTCGTGCCAGATGGTCAAAAAGGTATGGATTGGGGCTTATTGAAAATGTAGATGATGATGATTCTGTTGATTGAATTCTTTGATCATTCGCGATTAGAGTTAATAGGTGGAGTGCGATGTTTGGAGTTGGTGAGCTAATGCTAGATTTTTGAAAAAAAATCCTCATAAGAAGGTCAGTGACTTGAAGCTATGGTTCATTAGAAAATACCGGCATTTAGATCCAGATCATTCTAGGAAATACTTCAACTTATATTGCTATAAATAAGGAAAAGATTTAAACAGTTTATTGTTATAGCAAAAATACTAACCTTATAAAATGGTTTTCTAATAAAATGAAAATAACCCAAATTTCAAATATTATATATTTATTCATCAACCAAAAGATTCACAATTTCATTATACACACACATAAACTCTCAAAGAGGTAAATTAAACTGGTTAACTTTCGTATATGAGGTTGGTGCATAAAAAGAAGAAGCTGAACATAGGACAAATACAAGCATATTTACACTCACTACCTACTTACTTAAACACTATATGAACAGAAAAGCAAAAGCAATCCATTCTATCATATCTAATAATGAGAAATACAGACACTTATGTAATACAATTATTACAAACAGTATTATATTATTTCATTATAGAACAAAGAGGGAGAGTTGAGACAGAATTAAATTTTGATCAACTGCTTTCTCAATATTTGACTCTAAACACTCTTTATAATCATCAAAACTGTTTTTATTTTTACAGCATTTTTTCCACACCTATGATTTTTAGTCTTGCCTTTATCATTAAAATATTTCATAATTCCCTCTTTTTCTACCTCATATTTTTTCATATCAGCTGTATCTTGTTATAATTCCTCACCAGTGTAAAATAGTTTTACTGCGTACATTTTTGATCTGTCTGTCATAATCCGCCCATTATTTTCATCTTTCATCAAACCCAACACCTTTTATTAAATATTGATATGATTTTATCAAATTAGTAATATGTGAACTATTAAACTATAAGACATATTTTCAAGATTTGGTGGATATAGATAGAGTTGATCAAAAATCACTGGTGTTAAGATTAATAAATAACTTATATCTAATTATCGATGATTGGATCGAGAGATTTGAAACCTATTTTCTTACCTAACTTTGAATGCAATCTATAATTACAGCTTTCTTTAGTCTCTACGCGAAATAAAAGTTGCATGAAAAAACTTTCACACCAAAATTTCTTATTTCTTTGTACACGTGTCTTAAGTTGGCGAACCGTTACAACGATATGATAATGCTTATCAACTATCTTAAATCTATTATTTATAAATTTTATAAACCAGAAACTACAACTTCTACAAATATTCATATTAAAATCTTCAAGTACATAATGCTCCACACAAAGACAATATTCCCTACATTCAAAACTATGATCATTCCAATTATGGATGAGTAACGCGTTTCTTTCACAGATAGATCCAATTATCCTTGAATCATCTATAATATTTTCCAGCGAAATTGAATGACATACTTCATCTTTTGAAGCTATTTTATCAAGATAATCTCACTGTATCAGTGTAAATAACGGTACATTTTGCAAAACGATTTTTCATGTAACCATAGTGAAAATTGTTAAAAGTGGTCTTAGCCAAATCCAAAAATAAAATATCCTCCACACATCTGCATACTCCGGACAAAATTCATGTTGACTTGTGATGACTCGTTTTTTGATGACCCATTGGTTTGAGCTCGATTATACACGTTCTGGCCTGATTAAGCAGATGTTCTAGCACATTCGTAAAGAAAATAAGTGGGAAAAGAGGGGTGGGGGGATTTATCAATTTACCACAGGCGACGCGTTAAAGAAGATTTTCAGTTCGCATTCATTAGCAGCAGCAGCAGCAACAACAGGTAAGCGCTCCCCATAATCAAACTAGAGAATTTATTTTATTTTATTTTTTTTTTTCTAGAAATGGATCTGGCAGAAATTAACGCAACCACCTCTTATGTGAATAAGACGTACATAAAATTAATTGAATTAACTTGAGATGTAAAGTATCCAATTGTGGAATTAAATATTGTTCTTTATAAATATGGGGAAGTGCCGCAAGTAGATTTGGAGGATCATATCGTTTTTTTACCAAAGCGTACTACTGTATCTATCAAAAGCAATGTGCATCAATCTCAACCTCATAAATATGCGATAATTTTAAGATCGGTTACGCAGATTTGCGATATGAAGAACACCCCAAGTTTTGAGATAGTTGCTATGTAAAAAAACAAAGTTAGTATTATTTTCAACTAGGATCAATCGCATTCTAAATGTATTTATTTTTTACAGAACCAGTCCATCATGAAGATGATTGCAATGGATTTTCCGGGATTCAACCTTTCTCACGAATTCATCGTCAAAGAGTTGGCAATCACGAACGGAACCCAAACTAGCCACTACATATTCAAACCAAATGTATCATATCGATCGTTACGTTTATGGGACAAACAAAGAGCGTCCAGAGCAACCATGAAACAACATGGAATCCCGTTTTCATTTGGATATATCAACTTTGAAGACCTCCATTCAATCATCATATCACATACCTATATGTTTTGTGAATAAAGTCTACGTTCGGGGACAACAACAAAAGAATTTTCTGGAAAACATTCTGCAGGATTCTACAACAGCGCATCCCAAAATCATCAACGTCGAGGGCAGTGATAAGCATTGGCAACCTCCACCTGTATTTCAAAACGACGTTCCAACCTGTTTTAGTCATCTATCGAATGATTTTTATATGTGTAGCCTTCGCAATTGTATACTTTTTAATGAATGGATTGAAACTAGTGGTTTAATAGAAAGTTGAAAATACTATTTGTGTTTTAGTTCAACATTAATCATGATGATGTTAACATCAAATTATATTCTTCTTACTGCGATTTTCAATAATACTTTCTATGTTCATCAACCCCACGATGTTGTAGGGAATGTACATTTGTCTCAATAAAACCAATCACACTTGGCTAAATATGAAATCGCAATTGGATTACAATGCTGATATGTTTATTGTTGCATTAGCTCAAAATGCAAAAGAATACAAAGTAAAGGTGATTTTCCAAAACCAAACATATGGTTACAGTATATGGAAAAATGTAACTATCCCTACCTTCAATTATTCTTAACCAACATCATACCCCACCACCACTGCTACCACCATCACCACGGATCAATATAAAAATGATTGGAGTTTGGAGTTGTTGTTCAACTTCAATTATTGAGTCGCTGTACTACATCATAAGCATAAGCGTAACGTCACTTCTCATCCTGAAAGCAGTTTGGGAGATTTATATCAATCATGTTGACTCCAGAGGTTATTGAAAAAATACGGAGAACCATCCTTCAGCTCAACATAGCATCTTCATCTCTGTATCAGCAGTATTTTGTCAAAACCCTACATACCGCTCTGGACATTTCCGAGGAAGTTTTGAAGATAGTTCTCAAACCATGTTGGAGGCACTGAACTCCAACTGATAAAGACGATTCCAGATATGATGAAAACGATGAACCATATGTTTCGTTTAGAATAAATTGTGATTTGTGCATGGAAAATTATTTAGATGAAAATAAATCATAGAATTGTTGTTGGTATTGTTTTATTTCGTTCAGTTATAGCATCAATTATAGGACTAAGTAAAATCTTCTCTTAGGTTTCAGGGTTTTTGAGATGTTTCTGGGACTTTACCTATATTTCAATAAAACAATATTTTATTTAGATTCTTTTATTTGACTTAAATCCGACAAAATCCTACTTTTGTCATTGTACATAATTTGTGCTAAACAATAACTTTCTATGCTAGGGTTATCCTTATAAAAACTTGAAACTACATCTTCAATGGGAACATGTGTTACACAATTTCTAATTAATTCATGTATATTATTTAAAATCATATTATAATACTCAGGAAAATCCAATTGCTTCAGTTCCCGAAGTCTCATGTTAACAAAATGCTTATTAACAATACAAAGGTCACGTGTGTTGTTCTCAGTTAAAAACAATATTTGATCATTTTTCGAGGGGTAAACAGCTGACCCAAATTCTGTACACCAAACTTCCTACTTCCCGGTACATCCCATATACATCCTGGGAAATACTGCATAACTTCCTGGAATTCCCACATACTTTTCGGTACTTCCATATACTTCCTGCATACTTCCTGGTACATCCGATATACTTCCTGGAATTCCTACATACTTCCCGGTACATCCCATATACGAAATCCTAGGAAATCCTTCGGTATTTTGGGACATAAGTAAAGTACAGTTGATTTGAACTCAGTTGAAACTTGAAACAGCATTAAACGCCCGGCCGGCAATCGGTCTCATTATTGCAATTCGGTATTATTCGGCGTTAACCAATCACAAGCATCAACATCACGTTGATTCGTACCGGTTTGTTTCAACTGAGATCAAAATACACTATACACCCTGGGATATCCGACGGGTTATCCCAATATTTAATGGGAATAATTTTTGATACTACACTGCGCTCCGCAAAATAAATGCACAATTATATTTTCTCGATTTACCCCAATGCAAAAGCATGATAATAATGTAATGATTACTTGGCTCACCAGATGTAATAGTGGTTCAAAAACTAAAATGATCAGCAAGACTAAGACTACGACCCCCTGATAAACACCATATTGGTTGATGTTACTTTTTTCAGTACATTCCAGAAAGTTTGTGTGTACTTTCCAACCAGTTCATTTAGCATACGGAATTTTAAGTTTGTATCAAATTTTCCAGAAAGTTTAAAAAGAAATAGCAATGATAAAAAAAAACATATGGACATATTTGATTATTTATTCAACACTTCTCAATAATAGCCAAGCACAACAAAATATTGAAAAACTCTGCAGTGATTATACAGTGTGTCCAAGATAAGGATGTCTATCATGGGGATCTTGGAAACCGTAAGGGATACGAAGATGGTATCAGAGAAAAGTTGCGCATTTTCAAGCCCTACAATATGCCCTTCAGAAAGTTTTAAAATTCCGAGTAGTTCCGGAGATATGCCTAAAAAAACGAATTTTGCCGATTTCGTTTTTATTTTTTTCTGACGTTATTTAGAGAAATATGGAAAAACAAAACACACTTTCTCATGGCCACTTTTCAAGGTCTACAAAACAGCGTTGAGAGATTTTCCGTATTTTCGTTTCGGAGAAACCATCATCAACTTTGTTTTTTTTTTAAATATGGTCCTGGATTTTTATGACGGATTCTAAGAGCCTCTTATGTTCCTAAACCAACAATCTATCGCAATTATTCAAAAAAATTAGATTGATGGATTTTTCCATAAGAACTCATGTGTACGAGAGAGACAAAAAATACATTTTTAATAGGATTTAAAACAAACACTTCTTTTTTAATATATGCGATACATCGTTGGTTTCAGAACATAAAAGGCTCTTAAAATCCGTAATAAAAAATCCAGGACCGTATTTAAAAAAACAAAGTTGATGATAGCTGCTCATAGACGAAACGTCGGTTCTTCAATTTGATAACGCTATCTTGTAAAGGGCAAAAAGTGACAATGAAGAAGTTCCATTCATTTTAAAATATCTTTTCGAATGTGGTCAGAAAAAAAATGAAAACAATTTTTAAAAATTTTGGTTTTTTTCGGATAGTTTAGATAGTTTTGCCTCTATTCAACCGACCTTGTATCTCTTACGGTTTCCAAGATTCCCAAGATAGACATCCTTTATCTTGGACACACTTGACTGTTTAAACAACAAACTGAACGAAAAATAAATAGTAAGTAGTGAACAAAAATAAATAATCGGGTATCTCTTTAAATTGTTTAAATCTGACGTAGGACCAAAGATTATTAATTTGACAATATGTTCATGATTAAAAATTATACATTCTTGACAAAGCTCTCAATTACAATTTTTTTCAACATACATCGCTTAACTTTTACACACACATACATTTTCTGATGTGTGCACGGATGAATTAAATTTATTTGTCAAATGTGCTTAATAACCCGAGGACAAATTCAAACTACAGCAAATGCCAAACAACTTTCGTTTCACGTCATAATTGCCACCAAGCGAGTTATTATATGATTTGCTGGTGACCAAATTTGGCCACCAGTCAACTTCATAACAACGTGCTTGGTGGCAATTATGACGTAGGTCGAAAGTTGTTTGGCATTTGCTGTATGTAAGTACATATACTGCTAAATCAAAAAAACTGTTTATTAACCTAATATGGAAAGGTCAAAATAGGTTACATACTCTCGTTGATAATTTTAAAAAGTAATAAGATCACTTCAACTTTCGTTTTAGTTTCTTATAAAGTTCATCTATCGTTTTTACCCTTGTTTTTACCTCATCAAAATCCAAAAATAATGTACCTTCCTTCTGAGTTATCTTCGTGAGTACAAAAATGAATGGGACCGTGAAATATGTACCTACTGCACATGTTTTCGCCTCAACCGTTTCAAAAATGCGTAATTTTGAAAGTATCTTTTGCATTTTCGCATTTTTCCATATCACGACCGGTATACCACTTGTCGTGAAAATAAACTGCGTAAAACTTTCCAATTTCAATAGTTTCAATTCGATTTTCAACGATATTATCAGCTGATTTTTGTTTCCCAATGATATTTTCTTCATAAAAATTCAATTCCGAGGACCTTTCCGTATCAGTGCTATCATCATAAATGATTTTTTCGGAATCCTCGGAAGATGTTTCGGATTCTTGATCAGGATATGACTGGCTTTTAGACTTTTTTGAATTTGAATTTTTTTGATGAACCTTCAAATTTTTTCCCCTTTTTTTATCTGATCTCTGCAGTTGCTTCATCCCTCGCTGTCGGAAAATTGAAAACTTGCTCCATTACATTTTGGTGCGTTTGTTCACAAACAGGCATTATGTTTTATGCGTTTTCTAAGGCGTTTTTCTTGTTAACTGTATTCGCTCTTGTTTTTGAACCGTATTCAAGCGCTGACGTCATTGATTTGGCATTCAAGAAAAAAGAAACGTTTCAAACCAGAATGTCATCAAGCAGATTAAAGATTCTGAGTGTCAACCATAACTTGAGTCTATTTTGTTGTTTATCTATGAATGAAAAGGAAATCGCTACTTTTGCTTTTGGTCTTCAAATCAATATAGTTAGAATGAAATTATCTAATTTCACCTTTACAAAATGTTCCTTCTTCCCAACAAAGCTTGAAGAATAAAACTGGATTATTAGTACCTATCAGTCTCCCTTTATCACTTGAATTCTTGTACCTATTTGGTTCGGAGTTGAATAGTGAAATATTTTCACCTTCACCACAAAAAATACATAATTGTATACATTCACCATAAACAAATCAAACAAACTGTTGATAAGAGCGAGAGCCCTAAGCTTTAAAAGAGATGGAGCTATTTGACAGCTGTATGAACCTTAGACTATAAATAAAATAGACAGAGGCAGTCATTCATGAACACTGTAAATATGGAGCCGTGATTCCCCTACAAAGGCAATAGTCTATCACCTACGTTATGAATGAGAATGAAAACCGTTTTACTATAAATTCTGACAGTCGTTTACTATAGGCGCTTTCGGTTTAGAGTGATTCGATAAACCAATGTCATCAGCTACCGAGCTCTTCTCTTTTTGCTTCACGTTAATAAAAAGAGACAAAAGATGATCGAATTGAGCGAATCACCGTTTCCTTGAGCGCCTATTTTAAGTGAAGGGGCATTTGTCAAGCGGGAGGCCGTTTGAGCGACGTTGCCGCGTGTGATTAATTGGAAATACTAATTTTGAGTTTATGGTGTAAAAATTGAAACTATATATTTTTAAGAACTTAAAATTATCGAAAGCGAATGACATGACTGTCTTCAATGGTTTTTGCGCTGATCAAAATAGATAATGAACATTTGCAAACTAAATTTCACGAATTTTCAAAGCATGCACTTGCGGAAAGATTGCTTGTGTCTGCCATTACAGGGAAACTTGGCATTTACCGCAAGTTATACCGCAAGCTGCTTAGAATGTGATTTGACGTCTATGCTCCATCAAATAATGTAAACAAATCTGTATATTTTATTTATAGTCTAAGGTATGAACCACAGTCCGGCTTGTTTTTGAATACGGTTCAAAATCTGACGTTTGTGACGTCACCGTTTAGCAAGAAAATGCCATGTATTTAAACCGGGTTGAACCGTATTAGCACAAAAAAACGCCTCTAGCTTCTTGTTTTTATCTCGGTCTGGACTGGTTTACTCGTTACGAAAGCGAGCTCAGGAGTATTGATCAAATCACCGTTCACGATCTGCATCGTATTCTGTCGAGGTATTGGAATTCCACATACTTCCTGGGAAATCCTGTATACTTCCTGGGAAATCCTGTATACTTCCTGGAAATCCTGTAAACATCCTCGAAATTCCACATACTTCCTGGGAATTCCAATATACTTCCTGGTACTTCCTGCATACTTCCTGATGCATGTACACCTACTTCCTGCAGCTGTTTACCCCTCGTCATTTTTTGAAATTGAGATTATTTTCATTCCATTGTCCATGGGTACACTGTTGACCATCAAGTCATCATATGAAAATGACGGATGAATGTGTTCAAGATGCCACCCATCTAGTAGCCAATTGAGAAAGTCCGTTATGATTTTCCACACATCTTCAAAAATCAGCATTTTATCACAAAGTTCAAGTGGATAGTCGCTATGTTCATGGACGATGCATTAATATGAAGAACTACAACACCAAAAATGATACTCCCAAATAATTTCAAATAAAAATATGTATACTTACATTATTTTATATAATCCCCACTTATCAAGTTTATATACTTATATCGACATACCTACGATGCGAATAAGTTCAACCGGACATAATTTGAACATGTTTTGGGAGTGAAATAATTTTAATGCAATGTAATGTAATTAAATTATTCGCTGCTTATATTTTAATAATTTGATACAATATATATATATATATTATATAATATATATATATATATTATATATATATATATACAATTGTTTTAGTGTATTTCTTCAAAAATTAGACGAAATGCGCTCAACACACAAGAACTGATGAGTCGTCAACTTTTCTTGATGTTAATGAAAATGTTTCAACATATCCTTTAAACCCCACACTCTACCCCACAATCGGCCAGACAGACCCCAATTTTGGTTGAGAATTTTCATATTTATCACATCATAATACTATACAAAACATTCAAATATTAGACTACTGCTCAGGATTTTTTGATAAATTATTGAAATTTTATTACATCAAAAATTTTTTATTTTAATGATCATCCCATTCATAATGATGAATGAGTTGAAAATGATGCTTGTATATATGAAAAACTCCAATAATTTTTCGAAAAATCAGAAAAGGGCTGGTCTTATATTTTGGATGTTTTATGTGATTGATGAATAATTATTTAAATAAGAAATAACTTTCTAGGAGAGAGATAATCCGATATTTCTACACTTCCATCTTCGTCAACATTACCCGCCATCACTTTGTTATTCTTGTATTGTTTCTTTGTGGTTTTTATAGTTTCTACGTCGATTCTTATTGTTTAAGTGTTGTTATTGATGTTCATTTATTGTTTATTTTCATTTATTATTCGTTTGTTGTTCATTTTTTGTTTGTGTGTGGATTATTAGTTGTTTTTATGATGATGTTATCATTGTTATCGATGTTTTTGTTGATCATTTATTGTTTTTGGGGATGTTTGAGTATTGTTGTCTCAAGGGATA